>JBBGZY010000573.1:6592500-8085000 GCA_037952925.1 Lithobates clamitans
ATATGTTGTCTGGCCATGATTATTTTGCAGCACTGCCGTAACCCTCTTGGGCATGGAGTTCACCAGAGCTTCACAGGTTGCCACTGGAGTCCTCTTCCACTCCTCCATGATGATATAGCTGGTGGATGTTAGAGACCTAATGCTCCTGCACCTTCCCTTTGAGGATGCCCCACAGATGCTCAATAGGGTTTAGGTCTGGAGACATGCTTGGCCAGTCCATCACCTTTAACCTCAGCTTCTTTAACAAGGCAATGGTTGTCTTGGAGGTTTGTTTGGGGTTGTTATCATGTTGGAATACTGCCCTGCGGCCCAGTCTCTGAGGGGAGGGGATCATACTCTGCTTCAGTATGTCACAGTACATGTTGGCCTTCATGGTTCCCTCAATGAACTGTAGCTCCCCAGTGCCGGCAGCACTCATGCAGCCTCAGATCATGACACTCCCACCACCATGCATGACTGTAGGCAAGACACACTTGTCTTTGTACTCCTCACCTGGTTACCGGCACACACGTTTGACACCTGAACCAAATAAGTTTATCTTGGTCTCATCAGACCACAGGACATGGTTCCAGTAATCCATGTCCTTAGTCTGCTTGTCTTCAGCAAACTGTTTGCAGGCTTTCTTGCGTATCATCTTTAGAAGAAGCTGGGGCAACAGCCATGCAGATCAATTTGATGCAGTGTGCGGCGTATGGGCTGAGCACTGACAGGCTGACCCCCCACCCCTTCAACCTCTGCAGCAATGCTGGCAGCACGCATACATCTATTTCCCAAAGACAGCCTCTGGATATGATGCTGAGCACATGCACTCAACTTCTTTGGTTGACCATGGTGAGGCCTGTTCTGAGTGGAACCTGTCCTGCTAAACCGCTGTATGGTCTTGGCCACCGTGCTGCAGCTCAGTTTTAGGGTCTTGGCAATCTTCTTATAGCCTAGGCCATCTTTATGTAGAGAATTCTTTTTTTCAGATCCTCAGAGAGTTCTTTGCCATGTGGTGCCATGTTGAACTTCCAGTGACCAGTATGAGAGATTGCGAGTGAAGTGTGACCAAATTTAACACACCTGCTCCCCATTCACAAAGAGACCTTGTAACACTAATGAGTCAAATGACACCTGGGAGGGAAAATGGCTAATTGGGCCCAATGTGGACATTTTCACTTAGGGGTGTACTCACTTTTGTTGCCAGCGGTTTAGACATGGCTGTTGTCATGACCTTGCAGTAATACATTCATGACCTGTCTGTCTCTTACCTGGTCTATATCAGCCTTGAGGCTTGTACTCTCACACCTGCATGCTTAAGTAATCTTCCCTCTGTGTGGCCCCACCCTAGCCTCAACAGAACACTCCTACACTATTCTCCAAGCCTGCCTTGCCGTGCAATATTGTGTGTTTGGCTTCCTGTTTGCCGTGTGCTCTAAGTTTGTCTCTGTCTCTGTTACCGATCTTGGCGTGTTCCCGACTATTCCTGTCTGCTTGTGACCCTGACCTTTGGCGCGTTCTCCACTATCCCTCTTTGCCTGAGACCCTGACTTTTGGCGTGTTCTCTGTTATGCTTGTCTGCTAGTGGCGCCGACATTTGGCTACCTCCTTACTATTCCTTGCTGTCCTGGGCAGCTGTTTCCTTTCCATCCTCCTGTAGCCTACCGTGAGCGTAAGCTGGGAGACCCTGGGGGCCGCAACCTGGAACCAGTTGCAGCCCAGTCCATCCTCACCACTAGAGGCTCTGGTGAACACCAACTGGCTCTTAGACTCCGCGCCCTGGGGAATCTATGCTCTAACTCCCCGGGGGGTCCGTGTTGGTGCTCCAGGGGACCTGCCTTCCTGAACCACCCCGAGTTCCATCTGCAGCAGTCAGCCTTAGGGTCCACTATCATAGCGGTGCACTCCTGACCCCAACGGGGTGCATCTGTCACCTGGATACAGGTGACCTGACAGCTGTATGTTGAGTTTTTTTTGAGGGGACAGCAAATTTACACTGTTATACAAGCTGTACACTCACTACTTTACATTGTAGCAAAATGTAATTTCTTTAGTGTTGTCACATGAAAAGATATAATAAAATATTTACAAAAATGTGAGGGGTGTACTCACTTCTGTGAGATACTGTATATTAAAATGCAATATATACATTTAAACATAAAAATTATAGTCAAGTGCAAACATGCAGGTATAATACCTGGATAATTTATTGAATAGCTGGATAAAGCTGTAAAGATGTCTTCATACAATTAAACATATGTAGCATGTATTTCAAGGTGACCAAGAACAGCTGCACTTAATAATTAAGGTCAAGGAAGCTCTGCCACTATCTAAGACCCCTTACACACTGGGGCTGCCCGAGCGTTAGCGGAAAAGCGCTGCTCGTTTTAGTGGCATTTACCGCTGTTTAAGCTGCGCTTTTCGGCTGCTAGCAGGGTGCTTTTAACCCCCGCCAGCGGCTGAAGAAGGGGTGAAGGGGTTAAAAGTGCCCGTGTTTCGACGCTTCCAAAGTGCTATTCATTTCAATGGGCAGGGCATTTTGGGAGAGCGCTGTATACAGCCAAAAATCATATAAAGAAGTGTCCCTAGGAACCCAGTGATGTCACTGGGAATTCCCACCACATAAGCAAAATGACAGGGTTGCTGGTTACATCACTGCCATAATATGGCCATTACCATATTTAGTCAATAATGTCATCACCATCCCTGGCCCTACCCTTATATAGCTGATACCAGCTTGGTGAGCTGTCATTCAGCTACGAGCACCATAGGGATTGATCAAGTGTGCTGGGTCATCAGATTTTGTTTTTTGGTGAGTTGGCGGTTACCATGATTGACAATGGATTTACAAGGTCGATTTTAGGGGGATTTTTATTTTTTAATATAGGACTTGTTAATTACTTTGGGTGTCTTTATTTTTGGGTTGTAAGATTGGTGCTGACTTCTCCCAACCCTGTGCTAATAAAACATATGCATTGGGATTCAACTCTCAAAATAACCGATTCAGCAAGAAAACATCTCTCCAAATAATACAGTTATCTCAAATATCTTGAGGCAATATCCTTAAAATGCATATAAATGCACGTTATACTTTTTTTTTTAATATAAACTAACCTGTTCTAGCTTATGTTTCTTGACCTCTTTTGAATAATGTTCTGAAAACAAGCTGTCTTAGCTAGGTTCTCTGCCGGCTGTGTGCAATTCTCTCTTACTTCTTCCTGGGAACTGAGTCACCAGGTCCCGGGTAACTGAGGACAGCAGACAGCTAAGTGATCTGTACCAGATTCCTGTGTGCCTGGAGGTGTGAGCTGAACAATATGTGCTTATATCAACACTGACACATTTAATGCCATAAAGACTGCTCCTTGTTTAGCAGCCCATCAGCCTTCCTTTGCACACTCTTAATGGAACAGCTACACAAGCACCACTGTACATAAGGGCCTCAACAATAGCCAGCTAATATTGACAATCAGGCACCAGGTACTTGTACCTGTCACATCTAGGGGTCCCCCTTTGTCAGGAACATATACACTTACCCGCTATTGGGGATATATATATTCTGTGCACATGAGGACCTTTATTTTTGGGTTAGTTAATGCCAATGCTTTTAACCCTGTTTGCATTAGTTAAAATTGGGTTTAACATTACTACAGTTCAGTTGATTACTATCTTATGAGTCAGTATTCCCATTATCTAGTACAGCATCTTTAAACATATTCTTTGACCTGGTTTTCAGTATGTGTATAGTGTCTATTCTTCATTGCTACAATATACTTACTTTATCTATCGTCGATTGCCTGTAGCCTATTTTCTGTGCATTATTATAGAGTGGTTGCATACCAACCTTTAAGTTAATTGTGTGTCAGTGGGGTCCGAACAGCTTAAAGAGTCATGGCAGAACAGAGAACCCATTACATCCAGCGGCTTCTGTGGGGATAAGCACCACACTAGCAATAATAAACTGTGTATTATACAAAATCTACAAGTTTAGAAATGCATACAAATATCAGCAAATCTACCATAATGTTATGTTACTAGATTTTAGCAGGAAGAAATTAAAGGCATATTTCTGCAGCCACTAATTCATAGCATTACAGAACTGAATGTGGAACTCAGAAACTCTGATCCTTATCAGGATGTTCCCATAAGCATTTGTTTTGCTACAGAGTGTAACTGTTCCTTGCAGCATACATGCTCAGTGGAGCAATTGCACAAACAAATGATCCCATAGGATCAGATTTCCCTATTTCTTCATCCATAATCTGTTAGACACCCAACATAATAGATAAAAACTGCAAACTTTAGTGCTGTGTTCCAAGGTTTGCTCAGTTTAAAATGTAAATATATGCATGAAGCATAGCTTATGTATTCAATTGACTTTTTTATTACTATAATACAGGATTTATATAGTGTCAACAGTTTACATGGCACTTTACAAGATGGGGTCAGACAGTACAATTACAATAAAAATGAAAACAGTAGGACTCACAGAGCCCTGCTCGTTAGAACTTACAATCTAAGAGGAAGGGTCGAGAGATACAAAAGGTAATAACTATGGGGGATGGGCTGATGGAGAAAATAAATGTATAGATGTTAGGTGGGGGCCGGATAGGCTTCGCTGAAGAGATGAGTTTTCAGATATCGTCTGAAAGTGGACAGAGTAGGAGATGGTCAGACAGCTTGGGGTAGGAAGTTCCAGACAATGGAAGAGGCTCTGGAGAAGTCGAGCATGGGATAAGGTGACAAGGGAGTTAGAGAGCAGGGGGTCTTGGGAGGAATGAAAAGAACGATTTGGTTGGTATTTTGAGACTAGTTTAGTGATGTAGCTGGGGCAGAGTTATGTATGGCTTTGTAAGTTGTTGTTAGTATCTTGAATTTATTTAGTTGGGTGAGCGGAAACCAGTGGAGGGATTGGAAGAGAGGGGTAGCAGTGAGTGATTTGTAAGGTGGATAAATCTGGCAGCGGCATTCATGATGGATTGAAGGGGGATAGCCTATGTAAGGGTAAGCCAACGAGGAGGTAGTTGCATCAGTTGAGGCAAGTGATGACCAGGGAGTAGATTAGAAGCTTTGTGATGTCATTGGTTAGGAAGGGGTGTATCTTGGAGATATTGCAAAGGTTGAGGCGGCAAGCTTTGGACAGTGATTGGATGTAGGGCCGAAAAGATAATTCAGAGTCCAGGATTACACCTAGCACCTTGGTATGGGGAGACAGGTTGATATTCGAGCCATTGATTTTGACAGAGAAATCAGGGGAAGAGGCACGTGAGGGAGGAAATACTACGAGCTCAGTTTTGGATAGCTTGAATTTGAGGAAGTGGGGTACCATCCAGGCTGATATGTCTGTTAGTAAATTGGGGATGCGTGAGAAGACCGATGGAGTGAGCCGAAGGGTGGAGAGATAGATTTGGGTGTCGTCAGCGTAGAAATTATATTGAAAATCATGGGAGGCAATCAACTGACCCAGGGAGGAGGTATAGATTGAGAATAGGAGAGGCCATTCTTATGTATTATACTTTAGTTTTTCATTGATGTAGTTCACCAATAAGTTGCTACACTGTTGATTGTTTTATATGCTTTCTCACAGCTTTTAAAGGCCTTTTAACCAGAGAGGCTTCCACTTACCTCTCTGTAATCGCCCTTCACTGGTCCTAATCACCCTTGTTAGAAAGAGATCTACATCTCACTCTCTTTGTTAGCAAGGGAGCAACTCCATAGAAAGAGATAAGCAGTCTGTTAGTGCTCCTGTCATTGATGAGTTGGTGTCAATGATACGATCGGTTATGTGACATGGCTTCAAGTTTGCCACACATTATAATATGATTATACTTTTTCCTTTAGATTTACCAACAACTATGTAATGCAAAGGCCTGCCTGATTGGTTATGGATTGATTGAATAGTTTAGCTAGGCCCTCATGTTGGCAGGCTGGTGGGGTTGTTGTACCTGCAGGTGTAGTTGCTGTGTGGTTGTTAGTAGCATCCTCCTTGTTACTTGTTAACTCATTGGCTGCCAAGCACTGGGTCACATGTGAGGCCTACCCTGCGTGGGTTCTTCTGGGCTATGTTAGTCACTTTATACAGGGTCACTTCGCTAGACACCTGGGGTACCTTTACCTGTGTTGTTTTCTCAATACCTTGGGACAAGGCTGCGGCTGCCATGAGGGAAATACTCACTCTTAAGGTGGGCCTCTACACTTAGAGATGAACATACACAATGTACACTGCACTGCAACTGTTACCCAGTAAACTCTCAATTCCCTGTGACATTGTACACCTTTACCATAACTTGCATTCTGGAACGGCACACAGAGCCAATGTCCACATCCACCTGTCCAGCGTCTTCCACTACTACTACTCCCCAGTAGCTAAGTGGCCCCCTCAGTGCACTGGGCTCCACACAAGCACTTGGCCTAACTCTTGTACTTCCATATCTCTGTACATGATGGGGAACGTCTGCAGTGCAATTCGCCCCCGTTGCTATGGGAGACAGACCACTGGTGGAAGGAGTGTCGACAACATCTCCCTTGCTGTCAGAGGCTGTGCCACCTATAACAGGTACACGCTATCGATAGGCTACTTGTTACACTTCCATTTCTCAGGGCAACCACTTGTGTCTTTGCTCTCGTCCACACAAATGCCTCCATACCCCAGGTGTTAAGATTTACTTGTTAACTATATGTGTGCTGGTTACTTGCAATACACCTCTTTAGTAACTTTAGACCAGGCATAAAGAATATTTCTTTACTTTACTTAGAAAAATGTGCAGCACCCTCCTAGGTAGGTGCTTGAAAAGAGTATAGTTTTTGATCTTTCTGCTTACCAGGAAGATGGTTAGGTAAAACTTAGAGTGCTCTCTGCCTACCAGGGAGCAGGATCTATCGGTTAGGTCTGCTCATTGTTCTCAGCTTGTTCTGACTGTCCCTCACTGGTCCAAAAGGCAGGCTATTGGACGGTGGGAGAGGACTAGACAAGTGAGTGCACAGGCTTTGTTACAGCCCTGGCAATTGGCAGAGGGAAAGTGCTGCATTGCATGGTGGGATACTGTATATATAGCCAGAGTACATGTGCTCAGAGTTAGTTGAGCCGAGGAACAGTGTCCAGGAGGGAGGGGACAGCTGCCCTCTCCTCCGTGGAGATGGTTGTACGGCCATGGGTGGTCAACACAGGGGCCTAGAGAGAGAGAGAGAAGCTGAACACAGAGGTCCTGCAGAGCTGACTGGAAGGGAGACACCAGGATGGATCTGATTCTGCTGTGAATACAGATCTGTGTCTTTGGGGCCTGTCGAGTGAGGGCCACCCCTTCAGCTAGAAGAGTCAGTGGATGGGTGTCAGTAAAGGGGATGCTAGAGAGTGTCCTAAAGATAATGTAGTGCATCAAGTCTGCTGCTAGTGAGAGCAAGAAGACTTAATCCCTCCATACATGTGGTTGTATGGTTAAAGCAGTGTGACTGATTCCACAGATAATCCGGTGAGGTCAAGTAAGAGTTGTCCTTATCCATTGTGAATAGTTCCAGTTGGAGTATCCCACTATTCCCTTCTCCCATCCAAGTTCCAAAATAAAATATAAAAAAACACAACTACCCTGGACTGGTTATTGAGCAACGAGCAAGCAGGAGAAGGGTGGGATAAAGAGGAGCCCCAAGCAACTAAGTGGTAACCCTCAGCAACCAAGTCGAAACTATTAGCAAATAACTGCAGGTAATCAGAAAGAGGCCTAAGAAGTCAACACTTAGCAAGCCCTACGGGGACAGTGCTACAAATGCAAAGGCAAATACAGAGTCCAACAGATCAAGGCATTATTCTTTCCTAAATCCCTAACTCTAAATACAGGCTTCAGTGCTGCCCTGGCATACCTGCATGGAAAGAGTCCAATCTTGGCAGAGTCGAATCTAGGAATTGGCATGTTCAGGTAGGACTGCAGGTTCCAGCAATTCTCCTACATTTTGCTGGCTGTGTGTGAGCAAGTCTTCCCTATAGGCAAAATTCCTCGGGCAGCAAGAGCTGCAGTAGCTCTGTGTAGTGGCTGGAAACTACATGCTGTATCTTGTCTGTATCCTCTCCAATGCAGACTGTCTGTGTGAGTGCAGAGAAAAAAATAAATAAAAGTCACCAACTACAAATACTGTAGCAGAAAACCAATACTCCTGCATGTGAGAAGTTTCTGTACGGCTGATTAAAACTGTGTGTCTCCACTAGTTTAAGCAACCACATTGGCTGTGCTGCCACTCACAACAGGTCACGGACACCCAAAAGGAACTCTATAAAGAATAGGAACAGAGGGTGCACCAGCCTAGCGCATTATCTTTGCAACAATTTAATATTTAAAAAGATGCATAAAAAATACTCACAAACAAATAAAATAAGTCAAGCAGAATATATTCCGCCAGATGTTTCACCCAGCATGATCGAGTTCCAACCGGGGAATAAGTCCTTAAAAAAAGTATCACATTTCAAGGGATGGTTGAGAAGCAGGATCTTTCATTCTATTTATAGTGTAGGACTATTGATAGACACTGATAATGGGGTACTTTGACACAGTAGTGGGCTTAAGCACTATGTGGCCATATGGTGTGTCCAAATCTCCATATTTTTTGCTTATTTGCTGAATATGTTCAGGAGTTTTAACCACTTGCCGACCGACTTACACCGATATACGTCGGCAGAATGGCATGGGTGCGCAAAACCACATACCCGTACGTCACTCCGTCATTGGCGGCTAGCGGGCGCCGATGTCTCGATGTCTGCTGGTGGCCCGCAATAGTGGCATAGAGAGGCAGAACAGGGAGATGCCTATGTAAACAAGGCATTTCCCTGTTCTGCCTAGCAACATGACAGGGATCTATTGCTCCCAGTGATCGGGAGCAGTAAAAAAAAGGCATACCGTATATACTCGAGTATAAGTCTAGGAACCCCAAATTTGGTGTGCAAACCCAGTGGAACTAGCACCATAAAATAAGCTGGGGTTTCTAGCTCCAAGTGGCCCCGAGATAAAGGGCCCCAAAGTCAGTTCAGAAAATGTCAAGCACTTTTCTGCAGCAGAGAATGACATTTTCCAAACTGATTTTGGGGCCCCGTATCTCGGGGCCACTTAGTGCTAGGAACTCCAGCTTTGGATATGTTATGGTACCAGTTCTACTGGGTTTGCACACCAAATGTGGGATTCCTAGCACTAAGTGGCCCTGAGATATGGGGCCCCAAAGTCAGTTCAGAAAATGAAATTTTTTGCTGCAGAAAAGTGCTTGACTCGAGTATTAGTGGAGGGGGGCACTTTCAGCACAAAAAAATGTGCTGAAAAACTCGACTTATACTCGAATATATACGATAAATCTATCCCCTATTTTGTAGACTTGATAACTTTTGGGAAAACCAATTAAAATACGCTTATTGCAATTTTTTTTTTACCAAAAATATGTAAAAGAATACATATTGGCCTAAACTGAGGAAGAAATTCGTTTTTTATATATTTTTGGGAGATATTTATTATAGCAAAAAGTAAAAAATATTACTTTTTTTTCAAAATTGTCGTTATTTTTTTTTTTTATAGCGCAAAAAATAAAAACCGCAGAGGTGATCAAATACCACCAAAAGAAAGCTCTATTTGTAGGAAAAAAAGGACATCAATTTTGTTTGGGTACAACGTCGCCTGTCCGTGGAATTGTCAATTAAATCGACGCAGTGCCGTATTACAAAAAAGGGCTTGGTCAGGAAGGGGGTAAATACTTCCGGGGCTGAAGTGGTTAAATAGCCTTGCAGGATTTAAATGTCATTTTAGTATGTGTGTGCTGTAACCTTTTCCTCTGTTTGTCAGTCTTATAGGTGCACCATCTAATGTTATGCATTCTTAGGTTGTGCCCCCGAAGTCTATCTTTGTTTGTGTTTCGAGGGATGTCCCCTCTTCTTCAGAGCTCTAGACTTGTCACAAAGATAATGCGCAGGGCTGGTGCGCCCTCTGTTCCTTTTCTTTATACAAATACTGTAGCTGCTGACTTTTAATATAAGGACACTTATGCCCTGTACACACGGTCGGACTTTGTTCGGACATTCCGACAACAAAATCTATGGATTTTTTCCGACGGATGTTGGCTCAAACTTGTCTTGCATACACACGGTCACACAAAGTTCTAAACGCGGTGACGTAAAACACGTACGCCGGGTCTATAAACGGGGCAGTGGCCAATAGCTTTCATCTCTTTTTTTATTCTGAGCATGCGTGGCACTTTGTCCATCGGATTTGTGTGCACATGATCGGAATTTCCGACAACGGATTTTGTTGTCGGAAAATTTTATAGCCTGCTCTCAAACTTTGTGTGTCGGAAAATCCGATGGAAAATGTGTGATGGAGCCTACACACGGTTGGAATTTCCGACAACATGGTCCTATCACACATTTTCTGTCGGAAAATCCGACCGTGTGTACGGGGCATTACAGTGGGGACGGAAAGTATTCAGACCCCCTTAAATTTTTCACTCTTTGTTATATTGCAGCCATTTGCTAAAATCATTTAAGTTCATTTTTTTCCTCATTAATGTACACACAGCACCCATATTGACAGAAAAACACAGAATTGTTGACATTTTTGCAGATTTATTAAAAAAGAAAAACTGAAATATTACATGGTCCTAAGTATTCAGACCCTTTGCTCAGTATTTAGTAGAAGCACCCTTTTGATCTAATACAGCCATGAGTCTTTTTGGGAAAGATGCAACAAGTTTTTCACACCTGGATTTGGGAATCCTCTGCCATTCCTCCTTGCAGATCCTCTCCAGTTCTGTCAGGTTGGATGGTAACCATTGGTGGACAGCCATTTTTAAGTCTCTCCAGAGATGCTCAATTGGGTTTAAGTCAGGGCTCTGGCTGGGCCATTCAAGAACAGTCACAGAGTTGTTGTGAAGCCACTCCTTCGTTATTTTAGCTGTGTGCTTAAGGTCATTGTCTTGTTGGAAGGTAAACATTTGGCCCAGTCTGAGGTCCTGAGCACTCTGGAGAAGGTTTTCGTCCAGGATACTTGGCCGCATTCATCTTACCCTTGATTGCAACCAGTCGCCCTGTCCGTGCAGCTGAAAAACACCCCCACAGCATGATGCTGCCACCACCATGCTTCACTGTTGGGACTGTATTAGACAGGTGATGAGCAGTGCCTGTTTTTCTCCACACATACTGCTTAGAATTAAGGCCAAAAAGTTTTATCTTGGTCTCATCAGACCAGAGAGTCTTATTTCTCACCATCTTGGTGTCCTTCAGGTGTTTTTTAGCAAACTCCATGCGGGCTTTCATGTGTCTTACACTGAGGAGAGGCTTTCGTCGGGCCACTCTGCCATAAAGCCCCGACTGGTGGAGGGCTGCAGTGGTGGTTGACTTTCTACAACTTTCTCCCATCTCCTGACTGCATCTCTGGAGCTCAGCCACAGTGATCTTTGGGTTCTTCTTTACCTCTCTCACCAAGGCTCTTCTCCCCCGATAGCTCAGTTTAGCCGGACGGCCAGCTCTAGAAAGGGTTCTGGTCGTTCCAAACGCCTTCCATTTAAGGATTATGGAGGCCACTGTGCTCTTAGGAACCTTAAGTGCAGCAGAAATTTTTTGTAACCTTGGCCAGATCTGTGCCTTGCCACAATTCTGTCTCTGAGCTCTTCAGGCAGTTCCTTTGACCTCATGATTCTCATTTGCTCTGACATGCACTGTGAGCTGTAAGGTCTTATACAGACAGGTGTGTGGCTTTCCTAATCAAGTCCAATCAGTATAATCAAACACAGCTGGACTCAAATGAAGGTGTAGAACCATCTCAAGGAAGATCAGAAGAAATGGACAGCACCTGAGTTAAATATATGGCTGTCACAGCAAAGGGTATGAATACTTATGACCATGTGATATTTCAGTTCTTCTTTTTTAATAAATCTGCAAAAATGTCAACAATTCTGGGTTTTTCTGTCAATATGGGGTGCTGTGTGTACATTAATGAGGAAAAAAATAAACTTAAATGATTTTAGCAAATGGCTGCAATATAACAAAGAGTGAAAAATTTAAGCGGGTCTGAATACTTTCCGTTCCCACTGTACCTGTCCAGGGAGCCCACAATGTCGGCACCTGAAGCTGACTCGCCCATTGGCTCTGGGTGCATCCTAAGGCCCCTTTCACACTGGGGCGTCGGGCACCGTCGGCAGTAAAGCGCCGCTATTTTTAGCGGCACTTTACTGTCATTTTTGCAGGGTTTTCCGCCGCTAGCAGGGCGGTTTTAACCGCCGCTAGCGGCTGAAAAAGGGTTGAAACACCCTTCCGGCGGTTCTGCAGCAGTGCCCATTCTGTTCAATGGGCAGGATCGGGTTAGGAGCGGTGTATACACTGCTCCTTCACTGCTCCAAAGATGGTGCTTGCAGGAGTTTAAAGCGGATCTTCACCCATTTTTTAAACAGCATCTTGGTGGCTTCTAAAGGCAACACCGAGTGCCATATGGAGCTTTTTTTTTTTTTTTTCCCTACCTTACGTTATCTGTCTTTCCCTTTGTTCTGTCCCTGTGGCTGTGGGCGTGGACTTTGCGGGTATTAGCGTCATATCCTTTCTTCAGGGCGCACTGTCTCCTGGGATCTCATTGTCATTCATCCCAGGAGACATTGCGGAGAGCCGCCGTGAAATCTTGTGAGACTTAACCAGGACTGACGGTGGCTCCGATTTGTGTTTACTGCGCATGCGCGAGATCGGGGCCAGAACGGGCGGTGCATGCTGGTCGATCAGCAGCACCGTATCCTGGAAGAGGATGCCTGTGGGCTTCACATGCCCACAGGCAAGATGAAAACCGACAACAGGAACTTTTATAAGTTATTTTTACTACAGAAAACTGAGAGCAGTACACTGCAGAAACGGAACAAGTAAGTTCAAGATTAAAATAGATTAAACATTGTCAGTCTTAGAAAAAAAAAATAACGTGGAGACAGTGAAACACCACTTTAACGTCCTGAAAGCGCACCGCTTCAGTGTGAAAGCCCTTGGGCTTTCACATTGGAGAGACAGGAGAGGCTCTTTACAGGCGCTATGCAGGCGCTATTTTTAACGCTGTAGCTTCTGTAAAGCGCCTCAGTGTGAAAGGAGTCTAAGGGAAACAGGATAGTGAAGACTTGTGGCTTCACAGCCTGTTTCCTATTGCGCGAGTCGTGCAACGCTTTCTGAATGGTCCTGTCGTCTTCTGGAACACACACAGGTCCCAGAGGGCAATGGGGGGGGGGGACAGGAAAAAACTCAGAAGTGACGTACCTTTACAGTCTTTATGCCGTGTACACACGACCAGACTTTCCAGCAGAAAAGGTCCGATGCAATCATTCCGTCGGACATTCCGATCGTGTGTGGGCTTCATCTGACTTTTTTTTTTTAAATTCTGACGGACCTAGAAATAGAACATGCTTCAAATCTTTCCGATGGAATCAGTTCCTATCGGGAAAACCGCTCGTCTGTATGCTATTCCGACGGACCAAAAACGACACAAGGGCAGCTATTGGCTACTGGCTATTGAACTTCCTTTTTCTAGTCCCGTCGTACGTCATCGCATTCTAAACGTTTGGACTGTGGTCTGATCGTGTGTAGGCAAGTCCATTTCAGCAGAACTCCGTCAGAAAGATTGTCGGAGTCTATTCTGAAGGAAAATCCGGTCCTGTGTACGCGGCATAAGAACCACTTTAATACTTTTCTGTCATTCCATCAGTGCTATTGATCTTCATGTTCTTGAAAAGCTAAGCTTACTCAAAAATCTTCAGCAGCTGACATTACAGGGAATGTGCCGTGGTTCCTTCCGCTTGACCCTATTGGACCCTATGTCACTACAGGATCCAAAAAGTGACGTAGGGACTGTGTGCCTGATGTCTTCAGAGATTCTTCAGCAAGCTTACATCTTCAAAATAGCATTCTGTGGTGTGCCCCCGGATTTTCAGTTTTCCTCACATTGTCATCCAGATATAGTGAAAAGCAGCAGCGCTGATTGAGTTTTTGAGAATGAGCGCATATCCTTGTTTACACTCACCTCCTTCCACTCCAATGATTTCAGTGATTACCTCCCATGTCATAAATTATGTTTCAGCAAATTAATGCATTTGCCCTGCATTGAATTTGTTACAATTCTGATGCTGTAACACAAAGCCCCAAACCTTTTGTGCCATTTAAAGCGTATTCTGCATGTGCATTTCCCTTGTATCTGGGGAATACGCCAGCCAGTGTTCCAGCTGCAATTAGGCAGTGATTTAATTACAATAATTAAAAGGTTGGACTGTGTGGTGTCTCTCTGTAATTCTCCTGACCGCATCAGAATTGCCACTTGATTGCAGCTTTTTGCATTGTTTTGGTTGTTTAACACAACTAGCAAAAACATAGGCAGAGTGACAAGCAACAGCCTCTCCTCTCCCATACAAAGCACCCGGCACCCATTGCAGACACAGAGAAAACACCACATCCAAAAAACATCTCCACTAGTTATTGTTCTGTAGGCCTGAGCGAAGCACCCCCCACAAATACCACAAGTTTCTGCATCTGCTGCTACTCAGAAAAATATAGCCGTGTAGCCTGATATCTCCTGCAGAGGGAAAAACATATTTCAAACTCATCAGCCAAGAAAATGTTGCAAACATTACTGAGCCAAAGTAGAAATTGATCCTGCTCCTGATATTTAGTACCATAGTCCCAGTATATATGGATATACAACATAGACAGACTTTTTATTTCTTTTTTTTTTGCTGAGCTACTTGTTATTTTGTATTGATAGATGGTATAAAAATAATACTCCCAACATTTAATTAAATGCCAAATCTGCCTGTCTAGAAATGATCATGGAAAACCATTACATAATCTGCCGGGCAAATATTAGCGTGATCGTGAGCTGATTAACCACTTGAGCCCCGGACCATTATGCTGCCTAAGGACCAGAGGTCTTTTTCCAATTTGGCACTGCGTCGCTTTAACTGCTAATTGCGCGGTCATGCAATGCTGTACCCAAACGAAATTTGCGTCCTTTTCTTCCCACAAATAGAGCTTTCTTTTGATGGTATTTGATCACCTCTGCGGTTTTTATTTTTTGCGCTATAAACAGAAAAAGACCGAAAATTTTGAAAAAAAATGATATTTTCTACTTTTTGTTATAAAAAAAATCCAATAAACTAAATTTTAGTCATACATTTAGGCCAAAATGTATTCGGCCACATGTCTTTGGTAAAAAAAAATGTCAATAAGCGTATATTTATTGGTTTGCGCAAAAGTTATAGCGTCTACAAACTAGGGTACATTTTCTGGAATTTACACAGCTTTTAGTTTATGACTGCCTATGTCATTTCTTGAGGTGCTAAAATGGCAGGGCAGTACAAAACCCCCCCAAATGACCCCATTTTGGAAAGTAGACACCCCAAGGAAATTGCTGAGAGGCATGTTGAACCCATTGAATATTTATTTTTTTTGTCCCAAGTGATTGAAAAATGACAAAAAAAAAAAAAAAAAAAAAATATTTACAAAAAGTCGTCACTAAATGATATATTGCTCACACAGGCCATGGGCCTATGTGGAATTGCACCCCAAAATACATTTAGCTGCTTCTCCTGAGTATGGGGATACCACATGTGTGGGACTTTTTGGGAGCCTAGCCGCGTACGGGGCCCCGAAAACCAATCACCGCCTTCAGGATTTCTAAGGGTGTAAATTTTTGCTTTCACTCTTCACTGCCTATCACAGTTTCTGAGGCCATGGAATGCCCAGGTGGCACAAAACCCCCCAAAATGACCCCATTTTGGAAAGTAGACACCCCAAGCTATTTGCTGAGAGGCATATTGAGTCCATGGAATATTTTATATTTTGACACAAGTTGCGGGAAAGTGACACTTTTTTTTTTTTTTTTTTTTTTCATAAAGTTGTCACTAAATGATATATTGCTCACACAGGCCATGGGCATATGTGGAATTGCACCCCAAAATACATTTAGCTGCTTCTCCTGAGTATGGGGATACCACATGTGTGGGACTTTTTGGGAGCCTAGCCGCGTACTGGACCCCGAAAACCAATCACTGCCTTCAGGATTTCTAAGGGTGAAAATTTTTGATTTCACTCTTTACTGCCTATCACAGTTTCGGAGGCCATGGAATGCCCAGGTGGCACAAACCCCCCCCAAATGACCCCATTTTGGAAAGTAGACACCCCAAGCTATTTGCTGAAAGGCATAGTGAGTATTTTGCAGCTCTCATTTGTTTTTGAAAATGAAGAAAGACAAGAAAAAACATTTTTTTTTTCTTTTTTCAATTTTCAAAACTTTGTGACAAAAAGTGAGGTCTGCAAAATACTCACTATACCTCTCAGCAAATAGCTTGGGGTGTCTACTTTCCAAAATGGGGTCATTTGGGGGGGTTTTGTGCCACCTGGGCATTCCATGGCCTCCGAAACTGTGATAGGCAGTGAAGAGTGAAATCAAAAATTCACGCCCTTAGAAAGCCTGAAGGCGGTGCTTGGTTTTCGGGGTCCCGTACGCGGCTAGGCTCCCAAAAAGTCTCACACATGTGGTATCCCCGTACTCAGGAGAAGCAGCAGAATGTATTTTGGGGTGTAATTTCACATATTTCCATGGCATGTTTGAGCAATATATCATTTAGTGACAACTTTGTGCAAAAAAAAAAAAAAAAAAAAAAATTTGTCTCTTTCCCGCAACTTGTGTCGCAATATAAAATATTCCATGGACTCGACATGCCTCTCAGCAAATAGCTTGGGGTGTCTACTTTCCAAAATGGGGTCATTTGGGGGGGTTTTGAACTGTCCTGGCATTTTATGCACAACATTTAGAAGCTTATGTCACACATCACCCACTCTTCTAACCACTTGAAGACAAAGCCCTTTCTGACACTTATTGTTTACATGAAAAAGTTTTTTTTTTTTGCAAAAAAATTACTTTGAACCCCCAAACATTATATATTTTTTTAAAGCAAATGCCCTACAGATTAAAATGGTGGGTGTTTCATTTTTTTTTTTCACACAGTAATTGCGCATCGATTTTTCAAACGCATTTTTTGGGGAAAAAACACACTTTTTTTAATTTTAATGCACTAAAACACACTATATTGCCCAAATGTTTGATGAAATAAAAAAGATGATCTTAGGCCGAGTACATGGATACCAAACATGACATGCTTTAAAATTGCGCACAAACGTGCAGTGGCAACAAAATAAATACATGTTTAAAAGCCTTCAAAAGCCTTTACAGGTTACCACTTTAGATTTACAGAGGAGGTCTACTGGAAAAATTACTGCACTCGATCTGGCCTTCGCGGTGATACCTCACATGCATGGTGCAATTGCTGTTTACGTTTGACGACAGACCGCCGCTTGCGTTCGCCTTAGCGCGAGAGCAGGGGGCGACAGGGGTGTTTTTTTTTTTTTTTTTTCTTTATTATTTTTTTGCTTTTTTAATCTTACTTTTAAACTGTTCCTTTCATATTTTTTTTTTTAATCATTTTTATTGTTATCTCGGGGAATGTAAATATCCCCTATGATAGCAATAGGTAGTGACAGGTACTCTTTTTTGAAAAAATTGTGGTCTATTAGACCCTAGATCTCTCCTCTGCCCTCAAAGCATCTGACCACACCAAGATCGGTGTGATAAAATGCTTCCCCAATTTCCCAATGGCGCTATTTACATCCGGCGAAATCTAAGTCATGAAATACTCGTAGCTTCCGGTTTCTTAGGCCATAGAGATGTTTGGAGCCACTCTGGTCTCTGATCAGCTCTATGGTCAGCTGGCTGAATCACCGGCTGCATTCTCAGGTTCCCTGTTGAGACAGGAGAGCCAGAGAAAAACACGGAAGACGGTGGGGGGGGTCATTCCCTCCCACGGCTTGTAAAAGCAGTCTAGAGGCTAATTAGCCGCTAGGATTGCTTTTACATGAAAGCCGACCGCTGGCTGAAAAGAATGATACCAAGATGATACCTAAACCTGCAGGCATCATTCTGGTATAACCACTCAAAGTCGTGAATGGCGTACCTGAAGACAAAAAAATGGTTAACAATGGTTAACAATAAAGCACAGTAAACAGTAAAGTATAAATAATTACACACCTGAAAAACAAACATGATAAAACATAATAACAATAACAATAACAATAAAACATTGCAGAATAGAATACAGTAAAAAAGAGCAGAACAATAGAGAGAGAGAATAGAGAGAGAGAGAACAATAAAACAACAACTATTTTTTTTTATTTCATATTTTTTTTTTTTTTTTACACTTTTTTTGTAACTAACTTTTATAACGGTAACCGGTTCCAGGTTCGGGTCTCTCAAAATGCGATGGCATCTTGGGAGACCCTGTGAAATGGCGCCTAGTCTGTGCAATGCTGTACCCTACGCTAATACTCAACTAGTGAATGGTAGCGTTCAAAACATTCACCAATGCAAAGACCAGGATTGTCAGGACAGGAGGGACAATAATAGCGGGTGTCACGCCTATATCCGCGCTTGCTGCAGACACGACATCTTTTTTGGGGGGTTCGTTGGGTAGGGGTACTCGGGAGGACATAAAAATGCCTCTCATGCAGCCGACTGCATTTGGTTGGGGATGTGAATGGGGGAAGTACGGGCGCTGCAGAAGCGGTGGGTTCCCAATTAGGATTGGCGAATGCAGCAGGAAGGGCACTATGGGCACAACGGGCCTGTGTTTGTCTTTTTGGTGGCAGCGGGACACTACTTGTGCTTGCCACCTCACCAGCTTGAACTGCACTTATGGGACTCGCCACGTCACCACGTGTTACTGCAGTGCTGGTTTGACTACGACCGGGGTGTACTAGGCCGCTGGTGCTTGCCAGTTCACCAAAACACTACCAAAAAACTGTTAGCGATCGCAGGGATCAGGCCTGACTCTGCGAACGCTGCAGTTATGCGTTTAGTGTTTTGTAAGTGAC
The DNA here is from genome assembly GCA_037952925.1 of Lithobates clamitans. Classification (NCBI taxonomy): domain Eukaryota; kingdom Metazoa; phylum Chordata; class Amphibia; order Anura; family Ranidae; genus Lithobates; species Lithobates clamitans. Next base: position 6,611,381 of record JBBGZY010000573.1, read on the forward strand.
AGTGATCGATCGATACTGCACTTGGGTGGGCTGGGCCAGGCCGGGCGGAGGGGCAAAACGCAGGTGCTAGCAGGTATCTGGGCTGATCCCGCTAACACTGCGTTTTTGGGAACCCTAAACTGCTGGTGACGCTAGTATAGATCTGATCGGATCAGATATTGATGCGATCAGATACTATACCACTAAGGGAGGTGTACGGTGCGTGCGTGGGTGTTAGCGGTACTGGCGCTAACCTGACGCTGCCTGGGGCTGGTGCTTGCCAGTTCACCAAAACGCTACAAAAAAAACTGTTAGCGATCGCAGGGATCAGGCCTGACTCTGCGAACGCTGCAGTTATGCGTTTAGTGTTTTGTAAGTGTCAGTGATCGATCGATACTGCACTTGGGTGGGCTGGGCTGGGCCGGGCGGAGGGGCAAAACGCAGGTGCTAGCAGGTATCTGGGCTGATTCCGCTAACACTGCGTTTTTGGGAACCCTAAACTGCTGGGGACGCTAGTATAGATCTGATCGGATCAGATATTGATCCGTTCAGATACTATACCACTAAGGGAGGCGTATGCTGCGTGCGTGGGTGTTAGCGGTACTGGCGCTAACCTGACGCCTGGGGCTGGTGCTTGCCAGTTCACCAAAATGCTACCAAAAAAACTGTTAGCGATCGCAGGGATCAGGCCTGACTCTGCGAACGCTGCAGTTATGCGTTTAGTGTTTTGTAAGTGACAGTGATCGATCGATACTGCACTTGGGTGGGCTGGGCGGAGGCACAAAACGCAGGTGCTAGCAGGTATCTGGGCTGATCCCGCTAACACTGCGTTTTTGGGAACCCTAAACTGCTGGGGACGCTAGTATAGATCTGATCGGATCAGATATTGATCCGATCAGATACTATACCACTAAGGGAGGCGCATGCTGCGTGCGTGGGTGTTAGCGGTACTGGCGCTAATCTGACGCTGCCTGGGGCGACGCATATCACCGCCGGGCGATCGGGGGGCTAAACCTTTATTCGGTAATAAACGGCGGGTGCCCTGACACTATAAAAAATAAACGAACTAACCAGCGTCAACCGTAACGGTTATACGGTGATCAGTGGTGAAAGGGTTAACTAGGGGGCAATCAAGGGGTTAAAACATTTATTAGGTAGTATATGGGGGTCCCTGACGCTATAAAACGCTGACGGCGAACCTAAATATTTACCTCACTAACTAGCGTCACCAGCGACACTAATACAGCGATCAGAAAAATGATCGCTTAGTGACACTGGTGACAGGGGGTGATCAAGGGGTTAAAACTTTATTAGGGGGGGTTAGGGGGGTACCCTAGACCTAAAGGGGGGTAATACTCACTGTCCCAACACTGTAACTGTCACAAACTGACACTATGCAGTAATCAGAAAAAAAAAAAAAAAAAACCTGCTGGTGTCAGTTTGTGACGGGGGGGGGGGGGGGTGATTGGGGGGGGATCGGGGGGCGATCGGGGGGGGGATCGGGGTGTTTTGTGTGCCTGGCATGTTCTACTGTGTGTGTAGTGTTGGTGCACTCACATTGATGTCTTCTCTCCTCGGGCCGGATCGGAAATTACCGAGCCGAGGAGAGATGACATCATTTCCTTTGCTGCTGTTTAGCATACAGCAGCAAAGGAATGATTCGATTGGCCGGCGGCGATCGCGAGGGGGGGGGCCACGAACGGATGGTCTCCCCCTCATCACCGATCGCCGCTGGACAAAAGACGACCGCCTCGGGCACCGGGGGGGGGGTCCGATTGGACCCCCCACCCGCGGAAGGCAAATCACGTACCCTGTACGTGATTTTGCCTGTCCGTGCCACTTTGCCGACGTACATCGGCGTGAGGCGGTCGTCAAGTGGTTAAAAGTGGTCCAAAGGGGAACTTCTTTAACTAACAGCAAAGCAGATTCATGTTTTATATGTTTGAGGCTGGCTTCACACTTGTGCATATGCATACCTCCCAACTTTTGAACTTCAGAATGAGGGACATTTAAGGCAAAGGGTGATCTGTGGCAAAATTTGGGTGTGGCCAAAGTCTTACCAGTGGGAGGGGCTTAAGGGACGTTGTTAATCAAAACAAAGCTTCCTTGTGCCTATAAAAGATGCAGAGTGCAGGGTTGAAGAGTACACTACATACAGAGTGCAGAGTTGAGGGGTGCGCTACATACAGAGTGCAGAGTTGAGGGGTGCTCTACATACAGAGTGCAGAGTTGAGGGGTGCGATACATACAGAGTGCAGAGTTGAGGGGTGCGCTAGATACAGAGTGATGAGGTGAAGAGTGCGCTACATACAGAGTGCAGGATTGAAGAGGATGCTACATACAGAGTGCAGGGTTGAAGAGTACCCAACATACAAAGTGCAGTTGAGGTGTGCGCTACATACAGAGTGCAGGTTTAAAAAGTACGCTACATACAAAGTGCAGGATTGAAGAGGACGCTACATACAATGTGCAGGGTTAAAGAGCATGCTACATACAGAGTGCAGGGTTGAAGAGTGCGCTACATACAAAGTTTAGGGTAGAGGGGTTTGCTACGTACTGAGTGCAGGGTTGAGGGGTGCGCTACGCACTGAGTGCAGGGTTGAGGGGTGTGCTACATAAAGAGTGTAGGGTAGAGGGGTATGCTGTGTACAGAGTGCAGCGTTGAGGGGTGTGCTACGTACTGAGTGAAGGGTTGAGGGGTGCGCTATGTATTGAGTGCAGGGTAGAGGGGTGCGCTATGTAGTGAGTACAGGTTTGAGGGGTGCAATATGTACTGAGTGCAGGGTTGAGGGGTGTGCTATATACTGAGTACAGGGTTGAGGGGTGCGCTACAAAAAGAGTGCAGGGCAGAGGGGTATGCTGTGTACAGAGTACAAGGTGGAGGGGTGTGCTACATAAAGGGTACAGGGCTGAGGGGTGTGCTGTGTACTCCCAAGTTCACCCCCCAAGTACAACCTTCTCCCCCCCATTCCAGTACACAGCTCTCTTCCTGCCACAATTCCTCTCCCAAAAAAGAAGTGGTTGATTGAAAGGATTGCTGAAAACAGATGAGACAGTTATAACTCCTCAGATACGGCCAGCCTCCCGGGGGTCCTCACACTCTGCTGTCTCTAGAGATTGCAGGGAATAAAACCAAAACTATCCAGCAGGAGACCACTCTGTGAGCAAAAACCACCAGTGGGGCTGCTGCAAAAGAGCAGCTACAACTTCTATCATCTGTGCAGGCAGCCAACAGCACTAGAGGAGCTTCTGCCATGCAGCTAAGAGGGGCCATGCCCCCTCCCTCCTCTGCATCGATCCGCCCCTCCCTTCTCTGCTCTCCTAGATGGGAGGGGGGTTCTGTGCGGCCAATGAGTAGCACTGTCAGTTGTAAAACAGGGAGAAAAAAGCAGCGCCAGAGGGGGTGGAACTTTCCGCCTGAAAAAAGTCCTGCTGGTGCCTGCGCCAGCGTGCCCCTGCCAGGAAAGCCGATGGAGCGAAGTGGCTCCTCTCCGGGACATGGCTGTGATTTGCCAGGACTCTGGGATTTTGAATGGTACCATGCATTAATATGCATTGTGGTTCCATTTACAATAGCATCCCAATGCACACTTAGGGGTATTTACACAAAATTTGCTGAGCTAGTCATCCTGTGAAACTGTATGTACATTTGTTCTGGGTGAATGGGGACAAAAATGAGTGCTTTTAAAAGGCTATTTTATCTCCAGGTCTAATCTTCATAGAGTGATTTAGGAAAATACCACGTTAAAGCCACTGAATAGCATTGGCGATCATAGTAAATGAGTATATATTTCCTTTGAACATCAGCTCCATCTAGTGGCCAATGCAGTATTCCTGATTCACTTTGTTCTGTATGACTGAAAAAACATTCGACCCAAAGAAAAAATAGCCTTATAGCATTTATTGCCCCCCATTTGCATAGAACATGTACTTGCAGTTTCACAGCTTGGATAGTTCTGTGAAATTTTGGTAAATACAACCTATAGAGTAGCTACCAATGTACCTGTCCACAGCAGGCCACATCACATACATACACATTGCTGAGAATGCTGCAAGTCCAGTATATTGTGCATTAAGAGGTGCTGCCAGCCTATTCAGAATAAATGGGCTACCTTAACGCAGCATAACTTACGCACATACGAAGGTGAAGTGTCCCTGACAGTACAGTGTCTGTATAAGTAAAAAACAGTATTATGTGGCAGATGTTATAATGAATAGTCCATTTTAAAAATGCAGATTGTACTGCAAAGTTCACCTTTAATTCAGCTAATTTCCTTGTAGAACCTTTGCTTGCCAATATATGTCCTCACTCTGATGGCCAGCATCATTCAACCTATTTCCTTTGAGCCCAAGTTGTCCTGGACCTGCCCCAGCCTGTGATTGGCCAGTTAAAGGAGAAGCAGCACAACAATGAGCTCATCTCTCTGTTACTCTGCTTTCTCTTCTTATCAGCATGCTTCTTGTCAGCACATAAACTGAACAGCCCCTGGTGCTGCTTCGGCAAGAGGCTGATGCCAGGTCAAATTCAAGTACTTCCACTGCTTGCATTTAAAAAATACATTTAATAATGTATTCATGATTACAGTGCTGCATTATTTAGTGCTACCCCTGAAGGAGCTGCTTAGTAATTTGACACAAATGGTTGGATGAAAATAACTGCAAGCACGTATTCAAACACAAGCATATATACCTTTCATTTGGAGGTGAACTAATATCAAGAAATGGGCACAAGACTGTTTTTTTTGGTAAATTAATTCAATGTATTGGTGCAGTTTAAGGAAGGTGATGTACGAGCATAAATGTGCGCACAGCAGACAGATTCAAACACAGTCTGCTAGACAAGGTAAACGCTATGCCAAAGGTAGATTGAATAGAGTTTTGTACCACTAGATTGAGATCAACTCATCAATCAACAAATTCAGCAACAAAGAAGTGCATATAGGCATCAACTGCAATGTGAGTGGTAATTCTATAACTAGTCTGGGATGCATTCTAGAGGTGAATAGACTATAGCCCAGGTCTACAGAAGAGCTATTCATACTCCCATAGGCAATATTAGGATTCCTTGTAGGGTGACTTATCCAGATGGACAGTCCTACACCTTTCCCTCCAGCTGGCTAACATTGGGGCCCATCTTGCTGTTGTTGCACATAGGTTTAGTCCCCATGGGAGTTTGCATGCAATCAGGGGCGGATCCAGAGCCTAGTCTTGGGATGGGCACTGCCAGAAAAGACATTCTTTTGGGGTAAATTTATCGAGGAAATGGCTGGTGTTAGCGCTTCAATCATCATGGCACCATGGTTGTTATAGCATCAGGATGATTGAAGCGCATTATTACTATTATTACACTGTTACAAAAAATGAAATAGTTCAACTCACCATAATGCAGAATCAGTGGGAGCCCCGAGCGTGTCACTTGCCACTGTCACCTGCCACACATTGCGGATTGTCAGTTGCCACGTCGCCTGTCACCAGATGCAGATTGTCACTTGCCACGTCACCTGTCACCAGATGCAGATTGTCACTTGCCACGTCCCATACCACACATTGCAGATTGTCACTTGCCATGTCACTTGCACGTTCCATGCCACAAGTTGCAGACTGTCACTTGCCACGTCCCATGCCACACTTTGCAGATTGTCACTTGCCACCTCCCATGCCACACGTTGCAGATTGTCACTTGCCACATCCCATGCCGCACATTGCAGATTGTCACTTGCCATGTCACTTGCTACATTCCATGCCACAAGTTGCAGATTGTCACTTGCCACGTCCCATGCCACACGTTGCAGATTGTCACTTGCCACCTCCCATGCCACACATTGCAGATTGTCACTTGCCACGTCCCATGCCACACATTGCAGATTGTCACTTGACACATCCCATGCCACACGTTGCAGATTGTCACTTGCCACACGTTGCGGATTGGGGGGCAGGTTCACCCATTTACATAACCGGGTTGCCCCGCCCCCTCTGACACCACGTTGAAGCCATGGGGAAGTCCCCGTGTTATACAAGAGCTGTCACAAGCCAAGAAGTGTCAGACGGCGAGAGCCTCCCTTGGAGGCGGATCGGTGGCGGATTTTTTTTTCCCATGTCGCCAAGGACTTGTCCCCAAGCTGTGTCTTGTCGTTTTTAACATTTTGACGCTTTTTTTGTGAAATGGTAGGGGTACAAATGTACCCTGTTATCATTTCACACAGGGTGGAGGCAGGGATCTGGAGGTCCTCTTGTTAAAGGGGGCTTCCAGATTCCAAAAAGCCCCCCCTCCCGCAGACCCCCACAACCATCGGGCAAGGGTTGTGGGAATGAGGCCCTTGTCCCCATCAACATGGGGACAAGGTGCTTTGGGGGGCTACCCCAAGGCACTCTCCCCATGTTGAGGGCATGTGGCCTGGTACGGTTCAGGAAGGGGGTGCCCTGAAGGGTCTGGTATGGATTTTGGGAGGGACCCCTATGCCATTTTAAAAAAAAATTTGGCGCGGGGTTCCCCTTAATTTCCATATCAGACCCGAAGGGCCTGTTATGGATTTTAGGGGGACCCCCACGCAATTTTTTTTTTCATTTTGGTTCGGGGTTCCCCTTAATATTCATACCAGACCCAAAGGGACCATGCTCTTTTTTTCAATGAGTTTTATCTATATTGCCGAGACCCGACAATTACAGCAGCGATCAGTTTTAATTGACTTTTTTCCTTTAGAAATGTCATTTTGCTGTGGTACTATTCTAAACATGGGAAAAATGCGCCACTTTACAGGCATACTATAGATACCCCCTGGCACAATATTTAAAGCAATATTTCATTTTTATTGTTTCACTTTAAGCATTAAAAAAATCACTGCTCTCGAAAAAACAGCCATTTTTAATTTTTTTTTTTTCATTGATACATGTCCCCTGGGGCTGGACCCAGGTCCCCAAACACTTTTTATGACAATAACTTGCATATAAGCCTATAAAATGAGCACTTTTGATTTTTCATGTTAGTGTCCCATAGACTTTAACGGTGTTCCGGCGGCTTTCGAATTTGCCCAGAACACCGCATATTGTTCGGTGTTTGCAGAACATCCAAACAACCAAAGTTCAGCCCGAACCGTTCACCCATCCCTACCAAAGACAAGGATGTTGGTTCAATCCAAATGCGATGACAGAAGATCAGCCTTTTACCTGACCGGTTTCGCTACAATAAAACTTCTTCCGGGGCATCGGGTAAAAGGTTTATCTCCTGTCATTGCATTTGGATTGAACCAACGTCCTTGTCTTTGGACCACGGAAGATCGTACCCATGTAATGGCATGCTATGCGTTACTTAAATAAAGCAGATTTTTAAGGATTCTACACTATTGGCATTTATCTTTATATTGACACATCCCACTGGACATCTTTCTTCGGGACCGGAGGAGTACCGCTCAGAGCTGACTGCTGGAAGATTCCTCTTGTTCTTTGATGTAGAACAGCAAACGTGGATAGAACATATAAGATACACAAGCCTTAGTTGACCCCCGTAATAGGTGGTCAATACGCTCTGGTAAGAGTACATCCTCATATCTCATGTCAGTGGTGCTGCTGTACACAAGTTTAATACGTTTACACAAGTGCAGTTTACCTTCATTTTCACATCCAATATTATAAGCTATTGGGTAAGTGCCTAGTCCTTTTAGGCATAGTTTAAATTAAATACAGCAGGCTGTGGCCACTCAGCCCTCCCACCAGTCCAGTGTTACAGCCACGGAAGCTGTAGTCCATTGAGTAATGGGAGGCTGCAGTGCACTGAATTCCAGCTTGTCTATTTGTGCTCTCCAGATTCCGTTTTTAAGGCTTGCTCCTGCAGCCAAGTACCCTACTTGGCTACAATTAATTTGTGTCTTTTATATCTGCCTAGAGTTTAATTATAGTAGATGTAAACCCTAACTGAATGATATTTTTTAAAATACTATTTTTTACTTTATTACCTAACAAACAACATGTTTGCTAATAAGTACAATGGAAATAGTCATTCTGTTGCTAGTGCAGGAGGGGGCTGTCACCTCCTTACTCCTTACTGACAGAAACACTACAGAATATCACTTCCCAATGATGGGGTAATGTCACATGCATCTGTTTAGTGACCGAGCAACCTGTGGAAACAGGTGAGTCGAGTCTAGAGTGAATAATTGAAAACCATTTTGAAATCTGCTCGGCCTTATCTTGCATAGCGATTCTGTTGCTGGTTTGTGACCTAGACCTAATAAGTAGAGACGTCAAATTAGAATGTTAAGGACATGCTGTTCACACCAAATGGTTCAGTACACAGGCACATAGTGAAACCTTCACTTTATATTGTACAGCTTCATATTCCTAATAGCCTGCAGCAGCAATGCCGTACCTAAAACTGCAGCTCCCTTGCCAAACTCCAGGGCGTACTCAGGTATTGTTTGTCCTTTTGTGCATGTACCAGGCATCACTATCATTTAATTGATATTGTACCATTATCTCATTTCCTTCTAGCTACAATCAGAGAAAAATAATGAAAACATTAACAGAAGGAATTCAGCACAGGGTGCTTATATGCAATTGGGTTTTTCTTCTTCTTTTTTTTTTTTCAGTCCTTTACCTAATAATAATTAGGGCCAGATCTCTATGCCTGTAGGCATGCAACCCAAAGGAACACCCTTCTGCTAAGATCACCTCATTAGCGCAAAACATTTTCTTGGTTGACTGGTCCTAACTTGGTTAGACCATAAGAGAAATGTGTATTTATAGTAGTAGTTAAATTAGAAGACTGTATTTTAAATGATGATGGAACTGCTCTTTTCTATAAATGTTTGACTTTGTGTTGGCTCATCAACCTTCTATCTGTTACTAAAATCTAACTTGTGACTAGTTCTGTCCTAGATATTTGCCTAGATTTTCTGTCTAGAAAATAAACCCCCCACCAGCCTTATGTGAGACCCATTAAGAATGGTGCTATCTCCTATGTTGTGCACATTGGTCTAAATAAATCATTTTCTTTGTGACCCAACCATAAATGTGTCAGAACAGACCCTGCGGATGGCATGGGAACCAGCAATTCCCATACATTATTAGGGATATTTTAAGCACTGTTAGCTAAACTGTCCTTTAAAAAGGCATCTTTATATAGAAAACACAAGGCAGGCATGACCATATGAACACACAAATCTGTCAGTGACTTGCTGTGTATATTATTTTTTATAAAGTGGCTATTATTGAACTCATAAAATATATTCTGCCCTATTGCTAAAGTGCACCTCAACTCAAAAAGGAGGAGGCTCTGACATGAGGAAGCAAAGTCCTGCCTTTACTAAGATAACTGCTTCCACACAGACCTTTAGTGCAGAAGAAAGCATGGTAAGTTATTACTATAGGAAGGATCAGCTACAATACTAGTTCTTTGACCTCTGCCCGTTGTTTGTGGGCAAAGCTTTCAAAGTTCAGTCCTTCTTTAAAGGATTAATGAAAACTATTTTATTAGGAAAATGTCAAATTCTTGATTTGCTAGAATCATATAATGATCCCTAACATTTCCAGGGTTGATTCTGCTGCCCCCCCCCCCCCCCGGTATGCGCTAATTCTCTAGGCCCAGTATGACTCCCCGTGGTCTTCGGCCTTGTTTTGGTTAAGGCAGAGTTCTTTACAGTGTCGGTCCACAGTTACCAATAGACAATATTCTGTGCTTAGCTAATAGTGCACCAACCACAAGTGACACTAGAAGGACACTGGAGAAGCAGAAGAGAAAAACCATACCTTCCAACCATTTGAGGTGGTAAAAAATAATCTTTTACAGCAAAGTATGCTGTAAAAGGACATACGGCTACCATGTTCCTAGGTACAGTGCCTTAAAAAAGTATTCATACCCCTTGAAATTTTCCACATTTTGTCATGTTACAATCAAAAACGTAAATTTATTTTATTGGGATTTTATGCAATAGACCAACACAAAGTGGCACATAATTGTGAAGTGGAAGGAAAACGATAAATGTTTTAAAAAAATGTTTACAAGTAAATATGTGAAAAGTGTGGTGTGCATTTGTACTCAGCCCCCCAGAGTCAATACTTTGTAGAACCTCCTTTCACTGCAATTACAGCTGCGAGTCTTTTTGGGGATGTCTCTACCAGCTTTGCACATCTAGAGAGTGACGTTTTTGCCCATTCTTCTTTGTAAAATAGCTCAAGCTCTGTCAGATTGGATGGAGAGTGTCTGTAAACAGCAATTTTTAAGTCTTGCCACAGATTCTCAATTTGAATTAGGTCTGGACTTTGACTAGGCCATTCTAACACATGAATATGCTTTGATATAAACCATTCCTTTGTAGCTCTGGCTGTATGTTTAGGGTCGTTGTCCTGCTGGAAGGTGAACCTCTGTCCCAAGTCTCAAGTCTTTTGCAGACTTTAACAGGTTTTCTTCTAAGATTGCCCTGTATTTGGCTCCAGCCATCTTCCTATCAACTCTGACCAGCTTCCCTGTTCCTGCTGAAAAAAAGCATCCCCACAACATGATGCCGCCACCACCATGTTTCATGGTGGGGATGGTGCATTGAGGGTGATGTGCAGTATTAGTTTTTCATCACACATAGCATTTTGCTTTTAGGTCAAAAAGTTCAATATTGGTCTCATCTGACCAGAGCACTCTCTTGTCCCACGTGTTTGCTGTGTCCCCCACATGGCTCCTTACAAACTTCAAACGGAACTTCTTATGGTTTTCTTTCAACAATGGCTTTCTTCTTGCCACTCTTCTATAAAGGCCATATTCGTAGGTTGCAAGACTAATAGTTGTCCTGTGGATATTTTACCACCTGAGCTGTGGATCTCTGCAGCTCCTCCAAAGTTACCATGGACCTCTTGGCTGCTTCTATGATTAATGCTCTCCTTGCCTGGCTTGTCAGTTTAGATGGACGGCCATGTCTTGGTAGGTTTGCAGTTGTGCCATACTCTTTCTATTTTTGGATGATGGATTGAACAGTGCTCCATGAGATGTTTAAAGCTTGGGATATTTTTTATAATCTAACCCCGCTTTAAACTGCTCCACAACATTATCCCTGACCTGTCTGGTGTGTTCCTTGGTCTTCATGATGCTGTTTGTTCACTAAGGTTCTCTAACAAACCTCTAAAGGGCTTCACATAACAGCTGTATTTATACTGAGATAAATTATACACCTAATTAGGTGACTTCTGAAGGCAATTGGTTGCACTAGATTCTAGTTAGGGGTATCAGAGTAAAGAGGGCTGAATACAAATGCACGCCACACTTTTCAAATATTTATTTGTAAAAAATTTGAAAAAACATTTATCATTTTCCTTCCACTTCACAATTATGTGGCACTTTGTGTTGATCTATCACATATGATCCCAATAAAATACATTTATCTTTTTGGTTGTAACATGACAAACATTTGGAAAATTTGAAGGGGTATCAATACTTTTTCAAGGCACTGTATACCTACCATTAGGAATTTAAAGACAGAAAATGATTGGTCAAACCCGGTAATGTTTTCACCAATACTTTTTCTTTACACTGGTGGCTACAAATAAGAGGTTTTATTAAAGGTTTAGTACAATGTAACACTTCTAATAACAAAAATATTTATTCATAGTTGTCTATGTTTTATAGTTAAAATAGGGACAAAGCAAAAAAAATGTTTAAAAAAAACTGTACAGCAGGAACAGTGTATATTTTTTTTATATGGGTTCAAGGGCGACATGGGAAAAAAAACATCAATTCTTTAAATTACAGGCTTGGGAGATGTCTTTAAACTCTATGCGGTATTACAGAATCGTACGGTTTTCACAGGCAGCATTAGTGACACATTATACTGACATCACATATTTTGAATCTTTAATTTTTCTTTCTTTCCAAAAAAATGTATTGAGCTTTTCAAGAGAAAGTAACATTGCCAATGTATAAAACCAGTGTGGGTATATTCTACAACATCCCCATAATTATTGATAGCAACAAGTGATTGGAATTTTGTTCACAAGGATTTGGCATAGTCTGTGTGTCTCAGCTGTGATATGTAGGTAAATCATTAATGGACTTTAGAAGCCATTTTGCCAGCATTGATAGATAAAGCTGGTCATAGATGGTTTGAATCTCAGCTGGTTTCACAGGAACCGGCCGACATTCGAACCATGTATATGGGCAGGCTGAATGTACCCAAGTTGCTCAATCGATCAACTTGGGTACAACCAGTAGAGTTGCCACCTCATCCCTTTAAACCCGAACGCCTTTGAATTACACAGGTTCTGAGGCTAATTAAATGCAGATAAGGCACCAAGTAAGTTTAATTACCACCTTAATCAGCCACAGAACCTGTGTAATTAATATGTGTTCGGGTTTAAAGGGATGAGGTGGCAACCATAACAACCAGCCTGCTGGATTTTACATATGAATATTGCAAGCAGCTGTTATAGCCACTTGAAATAATCACTGTCTTCTCCCAGCGGGGACAGGGATCTGTGGTTTCAAGAAAGAAATTTGTCCGTCTATGGTCGGCCTAGGATTAAGCCAGGGCTATTGGTCTGGTGGATATAATAAATTAGGTTAATGGTTTGGAGTGTATTGTCTTTGGCCTTCCTGATAAGTATATAAAACCCACCCCGCCTGATCTGAATAAATTAGGGTTTGCATGCATAAGAAAATGCAATTTGCAAGAATTTTTGTGAAAATTTTTAGATCCAGGTTTAACAATGTAATTAGTCAGTAGCTAGAGTAGTTTGTTGGGATCCTTCCCTTCTTTGTAAATCACAGTTATTTGGGTTAATTTGAATGTCTCTAGGAAAAGGGTTCCCTCCTAGAGCAGCCATAAAACTGCTGGTGAGGTGAATATAGGAATGAGGATTTGGAAAAAGGTCCTATAGAAAGATAAATTGAGTCCATAGTTTTCCTGTGTCAAAAAGCAGATGGCAGCCTGTACCTCTTCAGCAGAGATCTGAGCTTCTAGGGATGAACTCTCTTCTGTGTGAAGAGAGTGGAGTTTAACCGCTTCAGCCCCGGAAGATTTTACCCCCTTCCTGACCAGAGCACTTTTTGCAATTCGGCACTACGCTGCTTTAACTGACAATTGTGCGGTCGTGTGACGTTGCACCCAAACAAAATTGACGTCCTTTTTTCCCCCACAAATAGAGCTTTCTTTTGGTGGTATTTGATCACCTCTTTTTATTTTTTGTGCGCTATAAACAAAAAAAGAGCGACAATTTTGAAAAAAAACGCAATATTTTTTACTTTTTGCTATAATAAATATCCCCCCCAAAAAAAAATATATATAAAAAACAATATTCCTCAGTTTAAACCGATATGTATTCTTCTACATTGTTTTAGTAAAAAATAAAATCGCAATAAGCGTATATTGATTGGTTTGCACAAAAGTTCTAGCGTCTACAAAAGAGGGGATAGATTTATCGCATTTTTATTTATTTTTTTTTTTACTAGTAATGGCGGCAGACTGCGATTTTTATTGTGACTGCGACATTATGGCGGACACGTCGAACAATTTTGACACATTTTTGGGACCATTGGCATTAATACAGCGATCAGTGCAAATAAAAATGCATTGATTACTGTAAAAATGTCACTGGCAGTGAAGGGGATAACACTAGGGGGCAGTGAAGGGTTATTTGTGTCCTAGTTTGTGTTCTAACTGAAGGGGGATGGGGACTGTGCAGGGAAGATAACAGATTGCTGTTCATACTCTGTATGAACGATCTGTCACTTCTCCCCTCAGAGAACCAGAAACTGTGTTTCGCCCAGCCGTGCCATTCTGCCGCAGTACAACTGAGGCGGCTGGTCAGCAAGTGGTAAAGGTTTATCAGGTCAGAACAGATTGCATCAAGACAGCCTCTGTCAGGTTTTCATATGTTTGAATAAAATTCAAAGTACTAACAATAATTTACAAAGTCATCCATAACTCAGCCTCCAGTTACATCACCAACCTAGTCATAAAATACCAACCAAGCTGCTCCCTTCGGTCCTCCCAAGAGCTCCTGCTCTCTAGCTCCCTTGTCACCTCCTCCCATGCTCGCCTCTAGGATTTCTCCAGAGCTTCTCCCATCCTTTTCAACTCCCTACGCCAATCTGTCCGACTGTCCCATAATCCATCCATCTCTAGACAATCCCTGAAAACCCTTCTCTTTATAGAAGCCTATCCTACTTCTAACTAATACACTGTTTTACTTCCTCCATCAGCCCATCCCCCCACAGCTATTACCTTTGGTATTAATTGACCCTCCCTTTTTAGATTGTAAGCTCTAATGAGAAGGGCCCTCTGATTCCTCTTGTACCAAATTGTAATGTAACTGTAATGTCTGCTTTTATTTTGTTAAGAGCTGCGCTATATACTGTATTTATTGGCGTATAACACTCACTTTTTCACCATGAAAATCGGGTGCAAATAGCATGTGCGTGTTATACGCCAATACTTAGCGCTGTCAGATTACATGCAGTGAGAATCTCCTGTTTACTTGGCGGCCTCTGTAATAGGAAGTCCTGTCTCCTGGGCCGCCATTGGACCTTTGTTCTGTCTATCATAGGATTCTTACTGCATGTAATCTGTCGGCACTCATTCCGCCCCCCTCCCTGTCCCCTCTTGCTGCAGATGGGCATCGATCGGGCTGCACTGATGGCAAAGGTGAAACTGCTGCATTGAAGGCAATGGTGAGGCTGCTGCATTGAAGGCAATGGTGAGGCTGCTGCATTGAAGGCAATGGTGAGGCTGCTGCATTGAAGGCAATGGCAAGGCTGCTGCATTGATGGCAATGGCGAAGCTGTACTGATGGCACTTGTGAGGCTGCAGATGGGCATTGATCAGGCTGCATTGATGACAATGGTAAGACTGCAGATAGGCACTGACCCTTATTTTGCTTCAAAGTTCCTTATTTAAAATTTAAGTTTTTTTTCTGAAATTTCCCTCTTAAAATGAATGTGCGTGTTATACGCCGATAAATACGGGTAAATCCTGTATAATAATATAATAATAATAATATCAGTGTCCCCACTGGAGACATATACTCTTTCTATTTGGCCTGGCGATTACTGTTAACCATTTATTTACAAGGTATGTGCAGTCTGTAGGTGTGTCTGCTCTACATGCGGGTAGCACAATCAGCAAACAGTGAAGGCTTACTGCACCCATTCTGGGGCAGAACTGTCCGAATTAGAATTACAAATATTCACCAACCAATCTAATTCTGTTATTTCAAAAAGTCCATTGGTTGCACTTGATTTTTTTGATAAGTGCATTTTTATTGAGGTTTTGTAAATTAAAAGTGTAGGAAATCCTACATAGTTAAATAATCTTACATAATTTTACATTGCATGTAACAGTGCTCTCAAAGAAAAAGGACAGCAGTTTACAACGAGATAAGATAAGGCCCACTTGTATAGGCAATACAAACACATTGAGAACATTTTAGCATAGAGTATTATCCCAACCTGAACATGACCTTAGCTAAGAAAACTTTTAAGTTTGTAAGGCTGGCCTTAGACGGTGCAAATTTCTTCCACCATCAGCAGAGACAACACTGACAGGGGAATCCCTCCTGCCTGGCCATTGTTTTCTCTGGGTGGGGGAAGCCATCCCCGCCAGGAGAAGACAGTGATTATCGCTAGCGCCTATAGCAGCTGCTTGCACTAATCCAGGGCCGGTGCTACCACTAGGCAAACTAGGCAGGGCGCACTGCTGCCTAGGGTGCCTGGCCACTGGTGTTCCTACTCTTTTCTCTCTGCAGCAAGCAACTAAGTCTCAGCATCAGCAGGCCGCCGCCGCTCCGTTCTCACATAGCGTCAGAGGCGCTGCGGCGACGGAGGACTGTGTCTGTGTCCCGACTCCCGACTGAATGGAAGCAAGCAAACATTCAATGATGGGCGCTGGTAAGGCTGAATTTGATGGGCCCTGGTGAGGCTGCATTTGATGGGCGCTTCATTAAAAAGGTGGGGTATACATGGGCAGGGCAAAGGGGGTGGGGTCAAGGGTGGAGCCAAGGGGGGCGGCGGCAAATTTAGGTTTCGCCTAGGGTGTCAAAAATCCTTGCACCGGCCCTGCACTAATCGGAAGCAAATCCAGCAGGCCGGTTGTACCCAAGTTGATCAATCGATCAACTTAATACATTCAGCCTACCCATTAATGGTTTGAATCTCGGCCGGTTCATTCAAACCATGTATGGCCGTCCTAAGTTTCAATGATAAGGTTAGCTAACACTGTGATACTTCAGACGTTATTATTCACAAGTCCAATATTTAGCTGCTAAATTCCCAAATTGAAATCAGATTTATTATAAACACATATCTGATAAGGTTCATCGGGAATGAGCAATGCATTTGTTATACTATTTAAAGCAATTCTCCATAAATACAAAACACATGAGAAATAAATGAGTCATTTGGTGTTATTCAACCAAACACATTATCTAATAGAAAACTGAGAAACTGCATTATAACTTTATACTTTGCTTATCCAGGAACTTGTTCTTCTGATCCCTGTCAAGCCTTAGAGCCGGTTCACACATGGACGACTTGTCAGGCGACTTAGCCGCCTGACAAGTCGCGTTCCGTTCTGTACAATGGAACCGTTCTAATAGGAGCGACTCAAGTCGCTCCGACTTAGAAAAAGGTTCCTGTCCTTCTTTGGGGGCAACTTGAGGCGACTTGCATTGACTTCTGTATAGAAGTCGTTTTCAAGTCGCCGCTGCTGTCGTGTCCAGGTTGCCCGAGGCAGTCGCGCTGCAAGTCGTGCTGCCTCAGTGTGAATCGGCTCTAAGGCTTCAATGCAACCACAAAAGATTCTGCAGCTGCAAAAAGGCCCTGTATTAGCTGGTTGCATTTATTTCCCATATACCACAGTCATGTTATCACTTTACCAAATGTGCACAATCAAATTTGTCATGCTCTAACTTCCTAAAGTGGCAAAATTAATAAATAAATAAATAAACAAAACAACAGTCTTAGATAGGAAGTCAAGTTGTGTTTTTATTAAATGGCCGACAGGCAGGGTATTAGTGACAGAAGAGACCCTATTGGTCTTTTCTGCCATAAATGCATCCTCATGCATGTTAGCTGTCATGTTCAGTGAGCCACGCATGTGCAGTTTAGCAAACTTTTACGGCTCTGATCGGTCCCTGATTCGTGCCACGGTAATGTGACTCCTATCCACATGCATGGGAGTGGCGTCATCACGGCTTGGCCTATCAAGTGGCCAAAGGCACGGGACCCAGAAAGAAGGTCAGGCGAAGATGGGGGCCCGCTGGATCGATCCCAGCGCTGCGCTGGAGGACACCATATGACAGGTAAGTCTGCCATAATGTACTAATATGATGTGCATACTAGTATATTATGGTATAACCCACCTAGAGGGCCTTAAAAACAAAAAAATATAGCGGACTTTACTTCCTCTTTAAAACCTCTATATTGATAAGTCAAGCTGCCTATTACATTAATATCCCCTAAGACTATAGAGAAAAAATGCAACAAATTGCATTAGGGGGATGCCCCCTTGGACATTATAGAGCAGAGAGAAGTAATAGGAAGTAGATATGTATAAAAGGCACAGAAGTGCCAACTATATTAATATACAAAAATAGATTTTTAAAAAATAGACACAATACACTCTTAAAGACAGTATATCAATGAGTTAATGTCAAAGTTAAATATACAATTTATATCACCCAAAGCTAACAATCCAAACTGCTGCCCAATTTGAATTAGGTTCAGTTTAGGATTGGTAGCATACTCCCGACATGTTTCATAAAATCGCATTGAAATGTATTTTTCCTTCTTCAGGGGAAGTTTTACAGTTGGGTAAATTATTCACTTGTCTGTAACACAAATACATACATATATATATATATATATCTATATATATCTATATATATATATATATATATCTATATCTATATCTATTTATATATATATATATATATATATATATATATATATATATATATCTATATATATATAGTAATGTTGATATAGTAGCATAGCAAAGACATCAAGACATAGTCAATAGCTTATTATGCCATTATATAGAGTAACAGGGTAGAAAGTACTTACATATTTTTGGCTCATTGGGGATTTGAGGGACAAAAACAAACAGGGAAAGTACATGCTGGCTGCATGAGACCACACACACATGACAACAAATTGTCTGTGTGTCCATAAGCCGATGTGCTGGGACTAGGGATGAGCCGAACACCCCCCTGTTCGGTTCGCACCAGAACATGCGAACAGGAAAAAAGTTCGTTCGAACACGCGAACACCGTTAAAGTCTATGGGACACGAACATGAATAAACAAAAGTGCTAATTTTAAAGGCTAATATGCAAGTTATTGTCATAAAAAGTGTTTGGGGACCCGGGTCCTCCCCCAGGGGACATGGATCAATGCAAAAAAATTTTTTAAAAACGGCCGTTTTTTCAGGAGCAGTGATTTTAATAATGCTTAAAGTCAAACAATAAAAGTGTAATATCCCTTTAAATTTCGTACCTGGGGGGTGTCTATAGTATGCCTGTAAAGGGGCGCATGTTTCCTGTGTTTAGAACAGTCTGACAGCAAAATGACATTTTGAAGGAAAAAACTCATTTAAAACTACCACGGCTATTGCATTGCCGACAATACACATAGAAGTTAATTGATAAAAACGGCATGGGAATTCCCCAAAGGGGAACCCCGAACCAAAATTAAAAAAAAAAAAATGACGTGGGAGTCCCCCTAAATTCCATACCAGGCCCTTCAGGTCTGATATGGATATTAAGGGGAACCCCGGCCAAAATTTTAAAAAAAAATGACGTGGGGTTCCCCCTAAATTCCATACCAGACCCTTCAGGTCTGGTATGGATTTTAAGGGGAACCCCGCGCCAAAAAAAAAAAAAAAAACGACGTGGGGTCCCCCCAAAAATCCATACCAGACCCTTATCCGAGCACGCAACCTGGCAGGCCACAGGAAAAGAGGGGGGGACGAGAGTGCGGCCCCCCCCTCCTGAACCGTACTAGGCCACATGCCCTCAACATTGGGAGGGTGCTTTGGGGTAGCCCCCCAAAACACCTTGTCCCCATGATGAGGACAAGGGCCTCATCCCCACAACCCTGGTCGGTGGTTGTGGGGGTCTGCGGGCGGGGGGCTTATCGGAATCTGGAAGCCCCCTTTAACAAGGGAACCCCCAGATCCCGGCCCCCCCCTGTGTGAAATGGTAAGGGGGTACAAAAGTACCCCTACCATTTCACTAAAAAACTGTCAAAAATGTTAAAAATGACAAGAGACAGTTTTTGACAATTCCTTTATTTAAATACTTCTTCTTTCTTCTATCTTCCTTCATCTTCTGGTTCTTCTGGTTCTTCTGGCTCTTCTGGTTCTTCCTCCGGCGTTCTCGTCCAGCATCTCCTCCGCGGCGTCTTCTATCTTCTTCTCCTCGGGCCGCTCCGCACCCATGGCATGGGGGGAGGCTCCCGCTCTTCTCTTCATCTTCTTCATCTTCTTCTCTTCTTCTTTTCTTCTCTTCTTCTCTTCTTCTCTTCTTCATTTTCTTCTCCGGGCTGCTCCGCACCCATGCTGGCATGAAGGGAGGCTCCCGCTGTGTGACGGCGCTCCTCGTCTGACAGTTCTTAAATAATGGGGCGGGGCCACCCGGTGACCCCGCCCCCCTTCTGACGCACAGGACATGACGGGACTTCCCTGTGGCATTCCCCGTGACGTCACAGGGAAGTCCCGTCAAGTCACCGTGCGTCAGAGGGGGGCGGGGTCACCGGGTGGCCCCACCCCCCGTTATTTAAGAACTGTCAGACGAGGAGCGCCGTCACACAGCGGGAGCCTCCCTCCATGCCAGCATGGGTGCGGAGCGGCCCGGTGAAGAAAATGAAGAAGAGAAGAAGAGAAGAAGAGAAGAAAAGAAGAAGAGAAGAAGATGAAGAAGATGAAGAGAAGAGCGGGAGCCTCCCCCCATGCCATGGGTGCTGAGCGGCCCGAGGAGAAGAAGATAGAAGACGCCGCGGAGGAGATGCTGGACGAGAACGCCGGAGGAAGAACCAAAAGAACCAGAAGAACCAGAAGATGAAGGAAGATAGAAGAAAGAAGAAGTATTTAAATAAAGGAATTGTCAAAAACTGTCTCTTGTCATTTTTAACATTTTTGACAGTTTTTTAGTGAAATGGTAGGGGTACTTTTGTACCCCCTTACCATTTCACACAGGGTGGGGGGGGTCTGGGGGTCCCCTTGTTAAAGGGAGCTTCCAGATTCCGATAAGCCCCCCACCCGCAGACCCCCACAACCACCGGCCAGGGTTGTGGGGATGAGGCCCTTGTCCTCATCAACATGGGGACAAGGTGTTTTGGGGGGCTACCCCAAAGCACCCTCCCAATGTTGAGGGCATGTGGCCTGGTACGGTTCAGGAGGGGGGGTACTCTCGTCCCCCCCTCTTTTCCTGCGGCCTGCCAGGTTGCGTGCTCGGATAAGGGTCTGGTATAGATTTTTGGGGGACCCCACGCCGTTTTTTTTTTGGCGCGGGGTTCCCCTTAAAATCCATACCAGACCTGAAGGGTCTGGTATGGAATTTAGGGGGAACCCCACGTCATTTTTTAAAAAAAATTTTGGCCGGGGTTCCCCTTAATATCCATATCAGACCTGAAGGGCCTGGTATGGAATTTAGGGGGACTCCTACGTCTTTTTTTTTTTTTTAATTTTGGTTCGGGGTTCCCCTTTGGGGAATTCCCATGCCGTTTTTATCAATGAACTTCTATGTGTATTGTCGGCAATGCAATAGCGGCGGTAGTTTTGAATGAGTTTTTTCCTTCAAAATGTCATTTTGCTGTCAGACTGTTCTAAACACAGGAAACATGCGCCCCTTTACAGGCATACTATAGACACCCCCCAGGTATGAAATTTAAAGGGATATTACACTTTTATTGTTTGACTTTAAGCATTAATAAAATCACTGCTCCTGAAAAAACGGCCGTTTTTAAAAAATTTTTTTGCATTGATCCATGTCCCCTGGGGCAGGACCCAGGTCCCCAAACACTTTTTATGACAATAACTTGCATATTAGCCTTTAAAATTAGCACTTTTGATTTCTCCCATAGACTTTTAAAGGGTGTTCCGCGGCATTCGAATTTGCCGCGAACACCCCAAATTGTTTGCTGTTCGGCGAACTTGCGAACAGCCAATGTTCGAGTCGAACACGAGTTCCACTCGAACTCGAAGCTCATCCCTAGCTGGGACGCATTCACAAGAGACGCCTGATTTTTCCAACAGCGATCAAATTATTGCCACTGTGGGGACAAATGTGATAATTAAATCAAACTTCCTCTTATTTTGGAAATGGTAAAAAGGGGAAAGAAAATTGCGACAGACACAGGGGCACAAGACCATGTCCATATATTGCCTGTCATATCCATAGTATTTACCTCAAGTTATAAAGCTGCATATACTGCTGACATCCGGGTGGCGGCCAGTGGACTGACACAAGCCATCCGGGTGTGAGCATTTAAATACCTAATCTGGTTTAACACAAACAAATGGGACAGTCCATTCTGCCTGAACAGCTGCATGAAATGTAGCTGATTGCGGAAGTCAGAGCGTCTCTCTGATGAAGAGGCGTGCGGCATAGCCACACCCACAGGGGCGTGGTGACGTCACGCGTCACCAGCGGGTGAGCGCTTGCCGCTCGTCGTGGAGCAAGCTCCTCCTGGTGCAATGGAACAGAGCAGAGACAAAGACTAGTTTGTCATAAGCCCATCCTGCACCAGTGGAGCTTACCCGCCAGGTGTCTGCGTACAAGCAGAGCGGCGTGGATAGGTGGTTGAAGGCCACCTAGTGGAAAAAGATGTAATGGCAGCCAGCAGGTTTACATAGAGAAGCCCAACCGGGCTGGTAGAAGGATATCCAAGATGGTGGAGCTGGCAGGATGTACTTCAACCGAACCTCACGGGTTCATCCAACAAACCTCCAAGGATCATCAAGGCGGGTCATCGAGGTAGGAATTCCGAACGCAAGACTTTGGAGGCACAATGTGCCACAAACGGCCCAAAATGGGCGATCACTCTCATCCGGATAATATGTAAAAGAAAATTAAAACTTCCGCATGGTGCAGGTAAAAAAAGGGGATTTTTATTGCTAAAAAGCCAAACAGATAAAATAGTGATCACTAGAAAAACAAAGGCAGCATGGAGAGGGGGTAACCGGCGGTTGAAAAGGTGAAAAGTTATAGATATAGTGATAGCAACATGTTATTATGACCAGGAAAAGAAGATCTCATAACATTCCTGGAACTTTAATTTCTCATTGTAGATATAATTATATTTATACACCAGTACCCAGATGGAAAAGACATGGCTGTATCAGAACATGTCAGAGAATTGATCATACAGAAGAAGAAAAAGAAAGGGGAAGAGGTTTCAAGGGCTTCATTCAGGGAGTCTGTTTCAGAACCAGGAACCTCAGAGATTCAGTTCACAGACCCCAGAAGTAAATCCTGGAAGGAATGATCAAAAGTTGAAGGCCTCATTTAGTCCAGGTGGTAAAGTAGCCTGTAGATTGAATATCCACCTTAGTTCACAAGTTGGCACTTCTGTGCCTTTTATACATATCTACTTCCTATTACTTCTCTCTGCCCTATAAAGTCCAAGGGGAGGGGGGGGTCCCCCTAATGCACTTTGTTGCATTTTTTTCCCATAATGTTATTTAGGATGTTGGCATGGTAGGCACACTTTTTAATTCTCATAAAAGAAAGAGGATGAGAAGGGTGAGTGGCGCTACCTGTGTGATCTACCAGATCACTCTTTAGTGGCTAAGTAGTTAAAAAACACAGTTATATTGTGATAATAATTACAAAACAAAACAGGTAACAGAAAAGTGGTAGTGTGATAATTATGATAGCTTGCCTACACCAGTAGGTAAATGGTAAAGCCCTCTGAGTGTGGGCACCATTCCTACACAGGAAAACTTATCACCAAAAATGTAATTAACATTTATACATTAGTGGATCCCATAATACTTTGTACAAATGATAATGAATCCTCTCCTTATATCAATGCATATAAAATCCAAACATAGTGTCCAAAATTAATACAGAGACCAGGGTGAATATAACCAGAGGCGGCTCTAGACTTTGTGAGGCCTTAGGCAAAACTTAGACATGAGGCCCCACTGTATTAAGAGGGTACAGTATAGGGGAGTGGACAGTACAGGGGGTAGGTAAGTGGGCATAATAAAGATATATTTTCCTCAAGCAGAGCTGCACAGGGAAGCTGCTCTCACAGATCCTACCTATTCTGGTAGGCTGTCACAAAGAGAGAAAGAAAGGTGGATGGATGGAGAAAGAAAGAAAGAAAGAGAGAAAGAAAGGTGGATGGGTGGAGAAAGAAAGAAAGAAAGAGAGAAAGAAAGGTGGATGGGTGGAGAAAGAAAGAAAGAAAGAGAGAAAGAAAGGTGGATGGGTGGAGAAAGAAAGAAAGAGAGAAAGAAAGGTGGATGGGTGGAGAAAGAAAGAAAGAGAGAAAGAAAGGTGGATGGGTGGAGAAAGAAAGAAAAAGAGAAAGAGAGAAAGAAAGGTGGATGGGTAAAGAAAGAAAGAAAGAGAGAAAGAAAGGTGGATGGGGAAAGAAAGAAAGAAAGAAAGAAAGAAAGAAAGAAAGAAAGAAAGAAAGAAAGAAAGAAAGAAAGAAAGAAAGAAAGAAAGAAAGAAAGAAAGAAAGAAAGAAAGAGAGAAAGAAAGGTGGATGGGTGGAGAAAGAAAGAAAGAGAGAAAGAAAGGTGGATGGGTGGAGAAAGAAAGAAAGAGAGAAAGAAAGGTGGATGGGTGGAGAAAGAAAGAAAAAGAGAAAGAAAGGTGGATGGGTAAAGAAAGAAAGAAAGAGAGAAAGAAAGGTGGATGGGGAAAGAAAGAAAGAAAGAAAGAAAGAAAGAAAGAAAGAAAGAAAGAAAGAAAGAAAGAAAGAAAGAAGTAAAGAAAGAAAGAAAGAAAGAGAGAAAGAAAGGTGGATGGGTGGAGAAAGAAAGAAAGAGAGAAAGAAAGATGGATGGGTGGAGAAAGAAAGAAAGAAAGAGAGAAAGAAAGGTGGATGGGTGGAGAAAGAAAGAAAGAGAGAAAGAAAGATGGATGGGTGGAGAAAGAAAGAAAGAAAGAGAGAAAGAAAGGTGGATGGGTGGAGAAAGAAAGAAAGAGAGAAAGAAAGGTGGATGGGTGGAGAAAGAAAGAAAGAAAGAGAGAAAGAAAGGTGGATGGGTAAAGAAAGAAAGAAAGAGAGAAAGAAAGGTGGATGGGGAAAGAAAGAAAGAAAGAAAGAAAGAAAGAAAGAAAGAAAGAAAGAAAGAAAGAAAGAAAGAAAGAAAGAAAGAAAGAAAGAAAGAAAGAAAGAAAGAAAGAAAGAAAGAAAGAAAGAGAGAAAGAAAGGTGGATGGGTGGAGAAAGAAAGAAAGAGAGAAAGAAAGGTGGATGGGTGGAGAAAGAAAGAAAAAGAGAAAGAAAGGTGGATGGGGAAAGAAAGAAAGAAAGAAAGAAAGAAAGAAAGAAAGAAAGAAAGAAAGAAAGAAAGAAAGAAAGAAAGAGAGAGAGAAAGAAAGGTGGATGGGTGGAGAAAGAAAGAAAGAAAGAGAGAAAGAAAGGTGGATGGGTGGAGAAAGAAAGAAAGAAAGAAAGAGAGAAAGAAAGGTGGATGGGTGGAGAAAGAAAGAAAGAGAGAAAGAAAGGTGGATGGGTGGAGAAAGAAAGAAAGAGAGAAAGAAAGGTGGATGGGTGGAGAAAGAAAGAAAAAGAGAAAGAAAGGTGGATGGGTGGAGAAAGAAAGAAAGAAAGAAAGAAAGAAAGAAAGAAAGAAAGAAAGAAAGAAAGAAAGAAAGAAAGAAAGAAAGAAAGAAAGATGGATGGGTGGAGAGAGAAAGAAAGGTGGATGGGTGGAGAAAGAAAGAAAGAAAGAAAGAAAGAAAGAAAGATAGATAGATAGATAGATAGATAGATAGATAGATAGATAGATAGATAGATAGATAAGAAAAGGATAGATAGATAGATAGATAGATAGATAGATAGATAGATAGATAGATAGATAGATAGATAGATAGATAGATAGATAGATAGATAGATAAGAAAAGGATAGATAGATAGATAGATAGATAGATAGATAGATAGATAGATAGATAGATAGATAGATAGATAGATAGATAAGAAAAGAAAGAAAGAGAGGGGTATGGAGGAAGAAGGGAAGGAAGAGCATCCCCTACATCACTGTACTCACTGGGAGGCAGGAGGGACAGGATGGATGGATGGATCAGACTCCCCTTGTCCTTTTCTCTTTGCTGGGCTCCAGCTTGAATCTTCCCGCCCACACACCCCCTTCTCTGAGGCAGAACAGAGAACACTGCCGAGGAGAGTGGGCGGGGCAGACACAGGAGGAGAGGGCGGGAGGAGGAGGAGCAGAAGCTCTCTCTCGTCTTCTGTCTGGCTGTGCGGGCAGAAGGGGGAGGGGGGAGATCTGTCAGAGCTCTGCTGAGCGGCTCTCCCTCCCTGCCTGTGATCCGGAGATGTATGTGAGCTCCGATCACAGGTCTCACTTGCCGCCTGTTATCTCTCCCTGTAGCAGAGCGAGGGGACTCAGGACGGAGATCTCTGCTGCTGAATGAGGCGGCTCTCTAATTGGGTAAACTAGCCAGCTGTGCGAGGCCCCTATGACTGCGAGGCCTGAGGCCACCGCCTATTTCGCCTAATTAGAGAGCCGCCTCTGAATATAACAATATATGGTGAGTTTATACCATTGATATATATATACTAAATGCTCCAGGGTCCCCCTAGTGGCTAAAGATATATTCACCTAATAAGATAGCAAATCCAGATATTACCCAGTAAACCTATCTAGCATATCTGCACTTATCTGATTACTCAGGCCCTTCGGACCATGAGATATAAAAAGTGGCACAGAGTAAGATAAAAGGATAAAAGTGAAAATAGAAATGAAACTAAACATAAAAATAAAAATAAAGATACATATAGAAATATAAAAATAAAAATAAAATCGCCTAATCCAGAGGGCAGCAAGTACAGATAGCTACCTATTGAACCTAGCTCAGCAATTGCCTGACATACCTCCAATCAGCTGGTTACCCAGACCCTTTAAGCAAGAGGGGTTGACTACGGGTACCAGGAGGGCAGGCCATATAATGTTGTAAAAATCTGGCAGTTAAATGCTGAAAAATACATTTTTAAAACTGAACCTTACTAGGTGTGTGCACCAGCTGATAACTCTGGAACCCACCCCACAAGACATGCACTACATGAAGAGGGGCATGGCAGTAGGCCCTCTATATAATCCTAACACTTCAGCATGGGGGTTAAGATTGAGAGCACCCACTTACCCATGCTGGGTGAGCATAATATTAGTAACCCATCTAAGATAAGGCCCTCAATGATTGGTATAATGGTCAGCACAGACGGCCAGCATTCCTGTATACCCCATGATATATGTAATACCATGGTCTAGGATAGGGGGGTAACCACATCCCAGACAGTATCTGAGGGATGTGGGGTGGGCATCCAATCCTCCACCTGCTTAAAAAGTCCCTCTACACACCCCCAACTAGTATGTATATATATCAGCCCCCCCCAATGATATAGTTAATAAGGGGGATAGTACAGATGTAATACGTATCTCTAAAGTAGAAACCGTACTGCAATATACCAGAATCAAGGATTAGCTATAAAGCAGTTAAGGTCTATGTGCAGGTTGAGGCCCTTATAGCTGCTCTACCTTATAAAATATGTGATATGCAGTGGGAGGACACCGCTGCTGAAGACGTCTATGACGAAACGCGTACGGTGTCACTACGCACATCTCGTGACTTCCAGGAAACTGAGTGAGTGGGTGGAACGCAGGTGGAGTGCACGCTGCCCACCCATAGCTCGGTCGCCTTATGCTCTGTACCGGCAAGTGCAGCCCCTTATGGGATTAGGAATTACGCTGCATGTCTGTTGGCTTTTATATATTTTTACAATTTTTTAATAAACTGATGTTTTGGAAATACTGCACTATGGGAGCCAATTTCTCTTTTTTATGAGGATTATGAATATTTACATTTACTACAACTCGGATATCCCAAGGCTGCTCGAGGAACTGCAGAGGCTGACACCAGTGGTTACCTGCCTACCTTAAGGAGTTACATGCGTATTACCCCTGCAGGGGTAGTAGGAGCTGGTGAGTCGGGACCCTTGAGGGGCAGCATGCAAGTCACCTGTCAAGATTCTGTGAGCACTAAAGTCACCTGCTACAATTTTTCTAAGCATGAACAGTCACTTTCATTGGGATGAATGCACTTATGCGTTTTTTATATACGATGCGATAAATTGCATTTTGGTGCGATTTTTTTCGCATTTTCTCTGTTTTTTGGTGCGATTTCTTGCATTTTTTGTTTTTTTTTGCTTTCTGGGTTTACATACATCTTGAATTCAGGGTTTGGACACTATATGAATGCACCTATGTGTTTTTTGTATACGGTGCAATAAATTGCATTTTGGTGCGATTTTTTAACCACTTCAGGATTTACCCCCTTCCTGACCAGAGCACTTTTTACAATTTGGCACTGCGTCGCTTTAACTGCTAATTGCGCGGTCAGGCAATGCTGTACCCAAACTAAATTTGCGTCCTTTTCTTCCCACAAATAGAGCTTTCTTTTGATGGTATTTGATCACCTCTGCGGTTTTTATTTTTTGCGCTATAAACTGAAAAAGACAGAAAATTTGGGAAAAAAATTATATTTTCTAATTTTGTTATAAAAAAAATCCAATAAACACAATTTCAGTCATACATTTAGGCCAAAATGTATTCGGCCACATGTCTTTGGTAATAAAAATGTCAATAAGCGTATATTTATTGGTTTGCGCAAAAGTTATAGCGTCTACAAACTAGGGTACATTTTCTGGAATTTAAACAGCTTTTAGTTTATGACTGCCTATGTCATTTCTTGAGGTGCTAAAATGGCAGGGCAGTACAAAACCCCCCCAAACGACCCCATTTTGGAAAGTAGACACCCCAAGGAAATTGCTGAGAGGCATGTTGAGACCGTTGAATATTCATTTTTTTTGTCCCAAGTGATTGAATAATGACAAAAAAAAAAAATTACAAAATGTTGTCACTAAATGATATATTGCTCACACAAGCCATGGGCATATGTGGAATTGCACCCCAAAATACATTCAGCTGCTTCTCCTGAGTACGGGGATACCACATGTGTAAGACTTTTTGGGAGCCTAGCTGCGTACGGGGCCCCGAAAACCAATCACTGCCTTCAGTATTTCTAAGGGCGTAAATTTTTGATATCACTCCTCACTACCTATCACAGTTTTGAAGGCCATAAAATGCCCAGATGGCACAACCCCCCCCCCCCCAAATGACCCCATTTTGGAAAGTAGACACCCCAAGCTATTTGCTGAGGGGCATCTTGAGTCCATGGAATATTTTATATTTTGACACAAGTTGCGGGAAAGTGACAATTTTTTTTTTTTTTTTTTGCACAAAGTTGTCACTAAATGATATATTGCTCACACAAGCCATGGGCATATGTGGAATTGCCCCCCAAAATACATTT
This sequence comes from Lithobates clamitans, assembly GCA_037952925.1. Lineage (NCBI taxonomy): Eukaryota > Metazoa > Chordata > Amphibia > Anura > Ranidae > Lithobates > Lithobates clamitans. The sequence continues at coordinate 6,639,900 of JBBGZY010000573.1, forward strand.
AGCTACTTCTCCTGAGTATGGGGATACCACATGTGTGGGACTTTTTGGGAGCCTAGCCGCGTACAGGGCTCCGAAAACCAATCACCGCCTTCAGGATTTCTAAGGGTGTAAATTTTTGATTTCACTCTTCACTACCTATCACAGTTTCGGAGGCCATGGAATGCCCAGGTGGCACAACCCTCCCCAAATGATCCCATTTTGAAAAGTAGACACCCCAAGCTATTTGCTGAGAGGCATGGTGAGTATTTTGTAGCTCTCATTTTTTTTTGAAAATGAAGACAAGAAAAAAATTTTTTTTTTTCTTTTTTCAATTTTTAAAACTTTGTGACAAAAAGTGAGGTGTGCAAAATACTCATTATGCCTCTCAGCAAATAGCTTGGGGTGTCTACTTTTCAAAATAGGGTCATTTGGGGGGGGGGGGGGTTGTGCCATCTGGGCATTCCATGGCCTCCGAAACTGTGATAGGCAGTGAAGAGTGAAATCAAAAATTTACGCCCTTAGAAATCCTGAAGGCGGTGCTTGGTTTTCGGGGTCCCTTACGTGGCTAGGCTCCCAAAAAGTCTCACACATGTGGAATCCCCATACTCAGGAGAAGCAGCTGAATGTATTTTGGGGTGTAATTTCACATATGCCCATGGCATGTTTGAGCAATATATCATTTAGTGACAACTTTGTGCAAAAAAAAAAAAAAAATGTCTTTTTCCCGGCACTTGTGTCACAATATAAAATATTCCATAGACTCATACTGCATACAATCCCCTTCTTGTATGATGGACTATTGTATGGGGTATCTTTTATTTATATACAGTTTAAGGGTTACGGGCCCTCAATGTACTTTCTTAGCATATGAACTTATTTATGTTCAGAGGCACATGTATGAGGTCCCTTGAGTGATATAAACCCGGAAGGGGACATGATGCACTGCACACATACGTGCTTATGATACCTTCATGAATTGATGTATGTTCTTTTACAGTATAGAACACCTTTATACTATGCATATGTCACCCTATTATGTACCTGATATGAGCTGTATATGACGTCCTTACTGCGATAGATGCCTCATTTTCATCTTTATATCTATTATTCTCTTATTATATGCATTTTTATTAATATGTTAATACTAATTCCTCATTCCAGCTATGCAGGATAAATGGATGAATGGAACCCAATTAGGGGGTTAAGTTCGGGGTCTAAGGGCATACTTTGCCTTGTGACCTTGACACCTTACTTGTACGAGCATCCCGCAAATAAATAGGGGGTAATATGAAGTCTAACACAAATGACTGGAATGGCAATACATTGTGCTACCACTAGGATTATCCACCATATGTCCCATCTTTCTGCATTGCCTCTCTTATTTTCCTCCCCCTCCTGTTCCTGCATAAAAAGACTTCGGAATGAGGAAATGGTATCGCCTAAAGTCAGTCAGATAGGCTTATGGAGCATCAAAACACTTTTTGTATAGACTTTAATACCTATGTAGTTAAGGATTGCACTATGTTATGTCTGCCCTATTAATGACAAGCGGGGATACAAGTTTAGGTTTTCTTATATATTAATTGGATCAACCTCCTCTGTCCACTATGCTTTGACCCGGGAGGAGTTATGAGATCGTGATCATGCCCAGGGGAGGAGTATGGGAGGAATATACCTTACCCGCTTGTCCTTAAATAGCACAGTACGAGGTACGTCAGCTACGCCTTTGATAACGTCGATGACGAAACGCGTAAGGCGGAGCTACGCACTGACGTCACACGCGGAAGTAGGAGAGTGTGGAACGCAGCTGAGGCGCACGCCGCTCAGCTGATGGTCCCAGACGCACGGGCTCTCTCCATACCTAATAGGCTATACGCAGTGTGATTACCTGGCTTTGTTTAAAGCCTGGATTTTATTTTTTATTGACTTTTAGTTATTTTATTTAATCATTTATGTGCTGATTATGATAGCTGAATAAACTTTTTAAAAAAACGTATCACACGGAGCCCTGTTTCTTCCATATGAGGATATACTGACGGATACTTCACAGCTGGAGCGGGAGCACCTGGGGACCCAAAAGACCATATCGCTGCCTGGTACTACATGCCTACTACCCCTGCAGGGGTGCAGGGAGCTGGTGAGTGGGGATCCTTGAGGGGGAGCACCGCAAGTCACTGGATCTGAACAGCTGCCTTCACGAAAGTCACTTATCACAGATTTTTTTGCTCTTGTTTTCTGTTTACTTATGCTGGATTTTGATAAAATTCAATTCATTTTTTTCACAAAAAAAATTTTTAAAATTTTTTTTCACTAATTTTTTTTTCACTAATTTTTCACTATTGTTTAGGTTTGCATTTTTGCACCCTAAGTTGGGACTACGTATGATATATATATATATATATATATATATATTTCTCTAGTCGGTTTAGATTTTTATTTTCTGTAATCTTGGATACACCTGTGGTTTAACACAGGATTTAGGCATGGGATAACATCAGCTGCATATGCTGATTAATGCCATTTGGATAGTGGATTATACACTGGTCTCTGAGGAGGGATTCCTACTGGACTGATTCCCTTCTATGTCACAGACTGTGGTGTATATTGAATGGTCCTATTAATTTTACTGTCATTTACCATTATGTTGTCACTTATTACTCATCTCTGATGGTACACCACACGGTTTGCACCTTTATGCATGGTATGACACTGATACGTTAGCACGGTACACTACTTAGGAGTGCACACGCACATTCACTACTCAATGAATCTGAGTGATTGAGGTTTTGCACTTATGAGCATATTCTTTAAATTTTAATTTTTAGCTTCTTTTTTGGATATTCTTATATAAGTATTTTAGGTACCCTGATAAAGGTAGCGCCACCCACCCCTAATTAATGTTTCTTTTATCATAGACTCAACATGACTCTCAGCAAATAGCTTGGGGTGTCTACTTTCCAAAATGGGGTCATTTGGGGGGGTTTTGAACTGTCCTGGCATTTTATGCAGGACAGTTGGGGTGAAGGGGCAAAACGCAGGTGCTAGCAGGTATCTGGGCTGATCCCGCTAACACTGCGTTTTTGGGAACCCTAAACTGCTGGGGACGCTAGTATAGATCTGATTGGATCAGATATTGATCCGTTCAGATACTATAATACTAAGGGAGGTGTATGGTGCGTGCGTGGGTGTTAGCTGTACTGGCGCTAACCTGACGCTGCTTAGGGCTGGTGCTTGCCAGTTCACAAAAACGCTACCAAAAAAACTGTTAGCGATCGCAGTGATCAGGCCTGACTGTGCGAACGCTGCAATTATGCGTTTAGTGTTTTGTAAGTGACAGTGATCGATCGATACTGCACTTGGGTGGGCTGGGCCGGACGGAGGGGCAAAGCGCAGGTAGTATATTAGGTAGTATATGGGGGTCCCTGACGCTATAAAACGCTGACGGCGAAATTATATATTTACCTCCCTAACTAGCGTCACCAGTGACACTAATACAGCGATCAGAAAAATGATCGCTTAGTGACACTGGCGACGGGGGGTGATCAAGGGGTTAAAACTTTATTAGGGGGGTTAGGGGGGTATCCTAGACCTAAAGGGGGCTAATACTAACTGCCCTACCACTTCTAACTGTCACAAACTGACACCAATGCAGTAATCAGAAAAAAAAAATAACTGCTTGGTGTCAGTGTGACAGGGGTGGGGGGAGGGGTGATTGGGGGGTGATCGGGGGTGTAATGTGTGCCTGGCATGTTCTACTGTATGTGTGTGTGTTGTGCACTCACATTGATGTCTTCTCTCCTCGGCGCCGGAACGGAAAATACCGAGCCGAGGAGAGATGACATCACTTCCTCTGCTGCTGTTTACTATACAGCAGCAGAGGAAAGATCCCATTGGCTGGGAGCGATCGCGAGGGGGGGAATGGATGGCCTCCCCCTCACCTCCGATCACCGGGGGAGAAATGCCGACCGCCTCGGGCAACGGGGGTTGCCAATTGGACCCCCGCCCGTGGGAGGCAGATCACGTACAGGTACGTGATTCTGCCTGCCCGTGTCATTCTGCCGACGTATATCGTCGTGAGGCGGTCGGCAAGTGGGTAATTTTGGTGCAATTTTTTTTGAATTTTTATCTGTTTTTTGTTTTCTGGGTCTACATACATTTTGAATTTAGGGTTTGGACACTATATGTACTGTTATAAGCAGAGAATCACTCTACTGTCAACTTATATTCGGATTTTATATGCATTGATATAAAGAGAAGATTCATTATCATTTGTACAAAGTATTATGGGATCCACTAATTTATAAAGGTTAATTAAATTTTTGGTGATAAGTTGTCCTGTGTAGGAATGGTGCCCACACTCAGAGGGCTTTAGCATTTACCTACTGGTGTAGGCAAGCTATCATAATTATCACACTAACACTTATCTGTTAACTGTTTTGTTGTAATTATTATCACAATATCATTGTGTTTTTTAACTACTTAGCCACTAAAGAGTGATCTGGTAGATCACTATTTGACGCACAGGTAGCACCACTCACCTCTCTCATCCTCTTTCTTTTAAAATTTAGAGCCCTCCTACGGGGGGCTATTTGGGGAGGCTGCGACCCTCTTAACCTATTTACTTTTTAATTCTCATACCCCTTTCTTAACCCCTAAGACTAATTATCCAATGTTGGAACAGCGATCTCCTCTCTGAGCTGTTGTGTTCTGACAGGGGGGCGGCCCCCCACCAGAACACTCTGATCAGCGCTTTCAACCATTGGCAGAGATCGCTGATTGGGAGCCGGTTGGCTGCTGGTTTTCCAGCATGCTCATCTGACAGAAGCTGGCCAAATGGGGCTTAAGAGAGGTAATTGTTAGTATGGTTGCTTGTTGTTAGTACTTCAGTCTTAGAGCACTGGAGTCCTCAGTTTGAAACCCAACCAGGCTGACAAGTCTCATGGTAGAAAATTACATACGCCCTTTGACCCAGGTAAGGGAATAAGCTGACAATCCATGAACAGCATTGTTTATTGGAGCACTGTGCAGAGGTGTGTCAGATTGGTGGAATTGTGGACCACTGTTAGAACAGCTATGTGATTGACATCACATATTTGATAGTTTGACAGTTTGGTTGAGGACACAAGCAAATCAAACTGTTTTTTGAAACTGGTAAATCGATGGGTTTAGTTACGCTTTATGATTTACAGCTGGGACTTTGGGCTTCAGCAAAATGGCAGCCTCCAGCAAGAAGAAACAGGAGCAGTGCTGGAAGCAATTTACAGCACACATCAATTTTGGTAGCATAATTATTAATGTGGAATGTATGTTCCTTGCTAAAGAACATTATTTTATATCAAGTTGTTATGGGTTCCACTTTCAGTAGTTGATACTGGGGTGCAGAGCTGCACATCCTGAATTATTTCCTACTGTCTAAATAGCAAAGTAGAAGGTCGGGGAGGTGATGTCCACAGTTGGCACTACCCAAGTCACTATTCTTACCTTGATTCGTAGTAAGAACAACAATGACCCTTTAAAAACAATGTATGTTCTGATTGTAATATAACTTCATATAGATGATATTTGCATGTTTAACTCCAAATCATTCAAAACATATAGTGTAAAGGGCACTTGATATATACACATAATAACATGTATAATATACACTTTTTTTCTACTAGGCAGAGGGGTTATCTATCTACTTTCCTTTCTGGCTGTCATTAGTGGAAAATATAAGCGCTCAGGAAATAGTCTTCTTTAAGCAGACCTCTTCGTATGCAGTGAAATTTATCACAGGATTTGACATTTGCTTTCCCTCGAGGCAATTACCATGGCAACAAAATCCACCACTTGAAAAGCCATAACTATTTTAAAAAGATAAGTGGCATGTTACCATGTTTTTGTGCTTATTGCTCATTCTTACATTCAGTACACCTTCAAAAATGTAAAAATAATATGTTAAGAGAAAATGGATTCAAATACTTTACAGCAGTATATCGCATTAGTATAAAACACATAGATAGATAGATAGATAGATAGATAGATAGATAGATAGATAGATAGATAGATAGATAGATAGATAGATAGATAGATAGATAGATAGATAGATAGATAGATAGATAGATAGATAGATAGATAGATAGATAGATAGATAGATTTAACAGGTTATTTTCTGGGAAAATGTTCATGCAACCATAGAAATCTGCACCTGTGTGATTGGTAGAAAGAGATCCAGTGGAGCTAAGTGGAGCGGTCTCCCCGACTTCTAAGGGCCTGATGGTAACCCCCAGAGCCAAGGAGAACTGACATTCCTCCTCAGGGTGCAGGTTACTAGGCATAGTGAGTGTGGTGCATGATGGAAAGATTGGGCCACAGTCACTTTTTGTAAAAATGAACAAAGAGATTTTTTTTCTCTTAACAGGAATGGTGGGAGAGAGGGTTAGGGCACAGGACACCCTTAGGCAAATGCAATAGCAATTAAGGCAAACTCCATAGACAAAAATAGAACTAGGCCGACAGCAATACAGATAAAGGGCCTTTAAGCTGAATGCAGCAATCTGTATCTTGTTAGAAACTGCTGTCTCTTAGAGCAAAAACTTCTCTCACAGTATCCTACTGTAGATCTTCCAGCTTAGCTCACAGTATTCGACTGTAAATCCTCAAGCTCAGCTTGCCTTCTCTCACTAGATTTCTTGGACTCTCAAATACCCGCTGGATCCCTCGAGCTTCACCCACAGCTAACTGCTATACTTATCTTCAAGCTTTACTTACAGCTACCCGCCATACTCCTTCAAGCTTTACTCACAGCTACCCGCTGTCTTCCTGGATGAGTCTCCACTGAAGCTTTCCCACTTATGTCTGCTCTGGTACTCCTTCAGAACTTCATCCCTTCCAAAACTTGCCTCTGGCAACAGGAGTGGTCGTCCCTTTGTGGCAACTGCTTCTCCTTTACCTCCGGCAACGATCAGGCTCCCCTCGGCTGAGCCTCTAACAACCTTCTGCCCCAGGCTTCGGGCTTGCTGCTCCTCCTTTGCGGAATCCTGAACTACTGGATTGGCCTTACATAGACCTAGCAGCCAGTATGACTCCTGGATAGGCCTCAGGCTTCAGGCCTAGCAACCAGTTACTCGACACACACACACCCAGGCCGCAGCCCTGGGCGGGAAGAACCCTGATCACCTGACTCCTCCCGAAAAAATAGCCTATCCCAGCATGCACAGGGGCCAAAGTAACTCCTGGTAAATGGCTGAGACAACTTCTTTACCCATCACCTGAATTCACTGTAGTCCATCATCCTAATGCCAAAGGCAACAGTGCCATCTATTGACGGAAGAGAGAGACTACAAATTAAACTCAGACTTAGGACAGAAATCAGTGGATCAAAACTACCAATTAGCCAGGCTAGTTACCACATAGCACAACTAGATTTATTAGCAGCCCTGTTTAGGACCAGGGTGCTACATAAGCATGCGAGCATGAGTTGCAATTAGAGCTAGAAAGTAATCTTGAGAAGGTGTAAGGGATTGTTCTGTGTAGAAAAAGTCCTCGGAATGCCACGTCATTAAAACTTTTTGGGGAAAAATCATAAGTTTAATTAAGGTAATTACAGGAGAGGATATCCCGATAGATCCATGGGTGTGCTTATTCCACGGCACGTCAAAGACGGTGAGGAGTTACCGCTCCTCTATGGTAGCCATATTGCTGGATGCGGCTAAAAAGCAGATAGCAACAAAATGGTTAGACCCGGTGGCACCAAATATTCGGGACTGGCTACTCAGCGTGAACGAGGTGTACAATGTTGAAATTATAGATTGCAGAGGAATCGTTCCTGGGGAGGGGGAGGTAGGGGAGGGGAAGTGGGAGGGATGGCAAAGGTATAAAAAGACTTGGAGTTTTGCCGAGCAATTTATAGATAGTATTTAGGGGCCTGGCGAAGTGGACAGGGACATGAGCCCATCAATGTATTAGCAGCTGTCCTCTAGATCCTCCTGCAGGAACTGGGGTGGGCGGGATGGGGGTGGTTGGGCGGGGAGGATGAACTCGGTTAATGAATTTGTTATTTTTTTCCTATTCTGTATTTGGACGAGTTCGGTTTTGTATGAAAAAAAAAAAAAAAAAAAAAAAAAAAAAAGGGGAAAAGAGAAAAAAAGAAACACCTCCCTAGGGAACACTTAACCCTTTGATCGTCCCCTGGTGTTGGCCCCTTCCCTGCCCGTGGCATTTATATAGTAATCAGTGGCTGTTTTTAGCTCTGATCGCTGTATAAATGTCAAATGCCAGAAAAGTGTCAAAAGTATCCGATCTGTCCACCGCAACGTCGCTGATCGCCGGCATTACTAGTGAAAAAAAATTAATAATAAAAATGCCATGGGTATATTCCCTGTTTTGTGGACGCTGTAGCTTTTGTGCAAACCAATCAATATACAGTTAATGTGATTTTTTTACCAAAAATATGTAGAAGAATACATATTGGCCTAAACTGAAAAAAAAAAAAAAAAAAAAAAAAAAAAAAAAAAAAAAAAAAAAAGAAAAAGTCCTCCCATTCACTAAGCTTTGTTGATGCATTCCTGGATTAACTGAAATCTCTGGAAGTCATCCAAGAATCTGGAGGCAATGTGTGGCCTAGCTGAGAAAGAGATATCAGGGCCATGCTTTTCTGACCTCTCCACAGAGGCGTTGCTAGGGGGATGCGGGGGGTTCGGTCCGCACCCGGGTGACACCCGCTAAAGGGGTGACACCCGCTAAAGGGGTGACACCCTCCTGAGGGTGAGGAAAAGCCCTGGCTGACTAACCTAGGAAGTCTTTTTTTTTCAGCTGGAAAACCACCTCCAGTGTTGCGGGTGTTCTCCTCCTCCTCTCTGTCTCTCATTACGGCGCTGCTGCCTGAGCCTGTCATGATCCATTCTCCACCCGGGCGGCTGCACACTGTCCTCTCTTCTCCAGCTGCATGCCCGGGTGTTCCATGTACCTGAGCCGCCCGAGCTGGTGCGGTAGCGGGCGGGGGGAAGGGGGTGTCGGCTTGTGGTGGTGGGGGGTGTCCTCCGCGGTGTTGTGACAGGTGGGGGGCTGTACTGATAAAGGGGGGTAGTTTGTCCTAGGGGGGCTGTACTGATGGAGGGGGTTGGTATGTCCTGGGGGGGCTGTACTGATGGAGGGGGGTAGCTTGTGCTGGGGGAGGGGCTCTACTGATGGAGGGGGGTGGTCTGTCCTGGGGGGGCTGTACTGATGGAGGGGGGTAGCTTGTGCTGGGGGAGGGGCTCTACTGATGGAGGGGGTAGTCTGTCCTGGGGGGGCTGTACTGATGGAGAGGGGTGGTCTGTCTTGTGGGGGCTGTACTGATGGAGGGGAGTGGTATGTTCTGGGGGGCTGTACTGATGGAGGGGGGTGGTATGTCCTGGGGGGCTGTACTGATGGAGGGGGGTGGTATGTCCTGGGGAGCTGTACTGATGGAGGGGGGTGGAATGTCCTGGGGGGGCTGTACTGATGGAGGGGAGTGGTATGTCCTGGCGGGGCTGTACTGATGGAGGGGGGTGGTATGTCCTGGGGAGCTGTACTGATGGAGGGGGGTGGAATGTCCTGGGGGGGCTGTACTGATGGAGGGGGGTGGTATGTCCTGGGGTGCTGTACTGATGGAGGGGGGTAGCTTGTGCTGGGGTGGCTCTACTGATGGAGGGGGTGGTCTGTCCTGGGGGGGCTGTTCTGATGGAGGGGGGTGGTATGTCCTGAGGGGCTGTACTGATGGAGGGGGGTGGTATGTCCTGGGGGCTGTACTGATGGAGGGGGGTGGAATGTCCTTGGGGGCTGTACTGATGGAGGGGGGTGGAATGTCCTGGGGGGCTGTACTGATGGAGGGGGGTGGAATGTCCTGGGGGGGCTGTACTGATGGAGGGGGGTGGTATGTCCTGGGGGGGCTGTACTGATGGAGGGGGGTAGCTTGTGCTGGGGGAGGGGCTCTACTGATGGAGGGGGTAGTCTGTCCTGTGGGGGCTGTACTGATGGAGGGGAGTGGTATGTCCTGGGGGGCTGTACTGATGGAGGGGGGTGGTATGTCCTGGGGGGCTGTACTTATGGAGGGGAGTGGAATGTCCTGGGGGGCTGTACTGATGGAGGGGGGTGGAATGTCCTGGGGGGGCTGTACTGATGGAGGGGAGTGGTATGTCCTGGCGGGGCTGTACTGATGGAGGGGGGTGGTATGTCCTGGGGAGCTGTACTGATGGAGGGGGGTGGAATGTCCTGGGGGGGCTGTACTGATGGAGGGGGGTGGTATGTCCTGGGGTGCTGTACTGATGGAGGGGGGTAGCTTGTGCTGGGGTGGCTCTACTGATGGAGGGGGTGGTCTGTCCTGGGGGGGCTGTTCTGATGGAGGGGGGTGGTATGTCCTGAGGGGCTGTACTGATGGAGGGGGGTGGTATGTCCTGGGGGCTGTACTGATGGAGGGGGGTGGAATGTCCTTGGGGGCTGTACTGATGGAGGGGGGTGGAATGTCCTGGGGGGCTGTACTGATGGAGGGGGGTGGAATGTCCTGGGGGGGCTGTACTGATGGAGGGGGGTGGTATGTCCTGGGGGGGCTGTACTGATGGAGGGGGGTATTATGTCCTGGGGGGCTGTACTGATGGAGGGGGGTAGCTTGTGCTGGGGGGGCTCTACTGATGGAGGGGGTGGTCTGTCCTGGGGGGATGTTCTGATGGAGGAGGGTGGTATGTCCTGGGGGGGCTGTACTGATGGAGGGGGGTAGCTTGTGCTGGGGGGCTCTACTGATGGAAGGGGGTGGTCTGTCCTGGGGGGGCTGTACTGATGGAGGGGGGTAGCTTGTGCTGGGGGAGGGGCTCTACTGATGGAGGGGGTAGTCTGTCCTGGGGGGGCTGTACTGATGGAGGGGGGTGGTCTGTCCTGTGGGGGCTGTACTGATGGAGGGGAGTGGTATGTCCTGGGGGCTGTACTGATGGAGGGGGGTGGTATGTCCTGGGGGGCTGTACTTATGGAGGGGAGTGGAATGTCCTGGGGGGCTGTACTGATGGAGGGGGGTGGAATGTCCTGGGGGGCTGTACTGATGGAGGGGAGTGGTATGTCCTGGGGGGGCTGTACTGATGGAGGGGGGTGGTATGTCCTGGGGAGCTGTACTGATGGAGGGGGGTGGAATGTCCTGGGGGGGGCTGTACTGATGGAGGGGGGTGGTATGTCCTGGGGTGCTGTACTGATGGAGGGGGGTAGCTTGTGCTGGGGTGGCTCTACTGATGGAGGGGGTGGTCTGTCCTGGGGGGGCTGTTCTGATGGAGGGGAGTGGTATGTCCTGAGGGGCTGTACTGATGGAGGGGGGTGGAATGTCCTTTGGGGCTGTACTGATGGAGGGGGGTGGAATGTCCTGGGGGGCTGTACTGATGGAGGGGGGTGGAATGTCCTGGGGGGGCTGTACTGATGGAGGGGGGTGGTATGTCCTGGGGGGGCTGTACTGATGGAGGGGGGTATTATGTCCTGGGGGGCTGTACTGATGGAGGGGGGTAGCTTGTGCTGGGGGGCTCTACTGATGGAGGGGGTGGTCTGTCCTGGGGGGATGTTCTGATGGAGGAGGGTGGTATGTCCTGGGGGGGCTGTACTGATGGAGGGGGGTAGCTTGTGCTGGGGGGCTCTACTGATGGAGGGGGTGGTCTGTCCTGGCGGGGCTGTACTGATGGAGGGGGTGCTTTTTCCTGGGGGGATCTGTACTAATGGAGGGAGTGCTTTAGCCTGGGGGGAGGAGTCTGTACTGATGGAGGATGGGGGTGTTTTGTACTGAGGGGGGTCTGTACTAATGGAGGGGGTTTATACTTAGTGGGGGGGTCTATACTGAGCAAGGGGGTCTGTACTAAGTGGGGGGTCTATACTGAGGGGGGGACTATACTTTGTGGAGGGAGGGTCTGTACTGAGGGGGGGACTATACTTGGAAGGAGGTCGGTACTGAAGAAGGGGGGTCTGTACAGAGGGGCGACTATAGTTGGTGGAGGGGGTGACACCATGTTTTACCGCACCAGGTGACACCAACCCTAGTGACGCCACTGCCTCTCCAGCAACATTGCCAAGACCTGACTGTCAGATGAATCTTTCAAATGAATGCAGGGGACTGATTCAATTCTGATCCATCCATACCATGAGCGCGTCTGCATGTGACAGGCTGAGTGCATGTGATAGAGTTACTTGAAGAACTTTCAGGCTTAACATTATTACTGATGTGCAAAGTGTTGAATTACTAAAGTCTGTCCTAGAGCTCTCCATTTGGTGGTCTTCAGGATAACTTCTGTCTATAAAAAACAACTGGTGCCCATCTGTCTGCACCAGAACCAGATGTAAAGGGGAATAACTGGAGTCTGATGTACGGTTGAAACTCTGTGGCATTTTGTGTAAGGAGGGGGGGGAACTCTGGTGGCCTTACATCAGAGTTTCCCTTTACACCAGAGTCTGCAGCATTCCCCCTTACATCAGAGTCCACACTGTTTCCTGTTACATCAGGGTCCTCGGAGTTCACCCTCTCTGCAGACTCATATGTAAGGGGGAATTCTTTGTAGGGGTATATTAACATTACCTGCATTTAAAAGGAGAAATATGTTTTTGCTTTTGTTATTCCTTGAAAGAGAAGTATAGGATGTATAGAAAGAAAACCTTATACTCACCTAGGTGGATGCAGCAGCAATCCAATGATGCATCTGTCCCTCGCCACCTCTGCACTGAGAATCTGCGATCAAACACCACAGTTGATTGTCAGACCCCAGCTCTATGTTCTACCCCTCCAGAGCTCACTGGAGCGCTGGGCTGGGAAGGGAGCAGTTGGCTCCGTTTTGGCAGCTGAGAGGCTGAGCCAGCTGCCAGTCCAGGCTGCTGGGTGGATCCTGACATAGAAACATAGAAAAGTGACGGTAGAAAAAGACAGAGTAGTCCATAGTAGTCTGCCCATTTTTTTAGGGGGTTGTTTTTTGTTTTTTATGTTTTTCGTTAACTTGTTTGAGTATAGACCTATGTTTGTGCCATAGGTGTGTGCAGGGGGTGTGCCAGGTGTGCCTGGGCACACCCTAATCACTACGTGCGGTACCAATTCCCCTACTGCCTGGATTTCCCCCCATGTTGCCCCCCCCCACTCCGCAGTTCTGCTGGCTTCCCACCTCTCCTCTCCCTAGGCAGCTTCGGAGGATGTTTCAGGATGGACAGCGGGAGAAGGGGCTAGTAAATATGTAATTTACCCACCCCTTTCTTTTCTAAATGAACACAGTGAACACACTTGCACACTGTGTTAATTTATAACTAAAGCATAGTAAACTCTGTTTACTATGCTTCAGTTTGTGAATGACCAGGAAGCCACTCAGCACAGAGTACTTCCCATTCATTCACTGCGCCTTACAGCTGAGGCTGCAGAGATTTGGGGTGCACACCCTAATGCAAAAGGCTGCGCACACCTATGGTTTGTCCCAAGCATGTTTGAATCCATTTGATGTTGACTGTCTCGCTACCTCTGCTGGAAGTTAATTCCAAGCATCAACTACCCTTTCGGTAAAATAATACTTTCTAAGATTAGTTTTGAACTTTCCTCCAGTTTGAGGTTATGTCCCTATGTTTTTGATTTTGGTTTCATATTGAAAAAAACTGCCCTCCTGAAGGTCTCCAGAACTGGACACAGTATTCTAAATGAGGTCTCACTAAAGATCTATATAGAGGAATCAGGATCTCCTTCTTCCTGCTAGTGATCCCTCTAGTGATGCATTCTAGAATTCTGTTTGCTTTTCCCACTGCCTGGCCCAAATCTCTTTCCTCTGTACTGCTGACTAACACTGCACGTTTATTCATGTGGCACGTAACACATATGTTATTCCACTGTTATACTGTTAACCCTTTTCCCTGTTTCCCTACCTATCCCAGATTTTGCCAGGACAATCGTTCTCAGGGAGCTCAAATTATTTTCTGCAAACTCCAAGACTTGGGCAGGGGGAGGGTGTAGCTCCCTGGGGTTTAGTCAGGGAGCTCCTCACAAATTTACTTGCCAGGGGATGTTAACCTGGTCAATTGCTAGAGATCCATTGATTTCTCCCTAAGTTTGGCCTGGTTGCAGTTTTCTCTTCTACCGCTAGGTGGCCGGGCACTTGAGATCATGAGAACATGAGATCAGCTGTCAACTACTTCCTGTGTCGTGACCTAAAGTATGTTCAGGAAGTAAAACAGAAGTAATGGAGCAGGGTTTTTAAACATCCATGAAGAGAGTGAGGTAAGTGTGGCTAGAATTAATGGAAAGCTGTTTTATTTTGCGAAAGAAGTACATTAACGCTATATTGGTACATAGGGGAGCTGGAATTTAGAAAAAAAAGGTGAACTTAGCATTTAAAAAAGGTTTTATCCTCGTAATAGATTTTGCAATTTCCTCCTCTTTCTGTGCTTTGGCAGCACTGATAATGTATTTGGCCTCCTTTTGTCTATTTGTATACTCTTTTCTGTCAGCTACAACTCCTGCTTTCTTGAATCTCCTATATTCTGATTTTTTTTCTCCTTTACTATCCTACTTACATCTTTAGTGAACCATATTGTTTTTTTCTTCCATTTATCCATCTAACTTGCCTGATATATAATCTAGTTGCCTCCAGGATGGTAGACTTTAATAGTTCCCACTGATTACTTACTCCTGTCATTTTACTCTAACCTTTCAATTATTTTTTTTAGAAATTTCCCCATTTCAGCAAAATTTGTCCTTTTGAAATCTAAAACTTTTGTTTTGTATAGGATTTTTCAGTTCTTGTTAATATCAATATATGTTAATATGTTAATATTAATATCACACCAAATACATTGGTGATCACTGGAACCCAAATTTTCTCCCACCTCAACATCAGACAGTTGATCCCCCTTTGTCAGTACATTTTTCATTATTTTTTTTACCTTTTCTGTCCATCTCTAGACATTTGTGGTTAACTCAGCCACTTAGCCAGAGAACTGTAGGGGGTACAGGAGAGTCAGAAGACTCTTAGGCTCCATTCAAACCTGAGCGATCTGCAGCTTGTTTTTTTTCAGCTTTTCTTTTTTTTTAGTGGAGGCCTTTTGGAGCGGCACAATTCACCTGAATGGGCCTCCCTCCGCTCCAAAAACGCTCCAAAGAAGCTCATGTACCAAATCTTGGCATAGAGCCAGGAGCGTTTGCGATTTTTGCCGCAATTGTAGCACATTTTGTCACTCAACAATCGCGGCAAAGCCGCACCGCGTTTGGGGTGCCATTTAGAAATAATTGCATCTCAAATGCGTTCCACCTTTTTCCGTGATTCTGGAATTGCAGGCAGAATCGTGACGATTCTGCCCACGATCTGGATTACTCAGGTGTGAACAGAGTCTAATAGTTTAGGAAACATGAAACCATATCTCATTCCCCTTGTCTTGTTGTCCAAACAGCTAAAAAGTAGCTCTGCATATAAGGCAGACAGCATACTACTTCCCGCAGTGCATTCTACCCATAGATTTGTTTAAAATAATCATGTGACACAAGGGATGAAACTAAGCATAAATCAAGCATCTGTATTCAAGTGTTCCTAGGCCAGCATGATATAATAATATGTCTCTCAATAAGCCTTATCCATGACTATATTGCAAGAGGGTACACCTAGAGAACCCTTACAGCTACAACCTCGGATTATCATAATTCACATAACAAAACGCTAATGCTATGTTGCCACATATTTAACTGCTAGGACATCATGGCTACCTCTGCTATATCTTATGTCTGTGCATAGCTCTTCTTATAGCTCTTCTGCTTTGTATCATCTCTATAATGATGCCACTATATTGCCTGACATTCATTACTATTCATGCTGTACAAAAAAAAAAAAGGTTTAATACAGTTAAACACAAAAAGCCTTTGGAGCAGTTTGTGGCACTGTACAAAATATTCATAAAGACTGAGCAGGGAGACAATTCTCCAGTCTGTCCATAATGAAATGAAAGACTCACAAATCCAACTTATCATGCTCAGCGCCTACTGATCAAGGTGGGGATTAAGTGGTGTTTAAAACTTTTATCCAAGAGGGAAACTGCAGAACATTAAAGAGCCAGTGGCACAATGAGTCTGCTTGGCTTTTTCTTTCAAGCAGCAAATACAGAAAGGTAGTTCATTATTAACCACTTGCCTACCAGGCACTAACACCCCCTTACTGCCTAAGCCATTTTTCAGCTTTCAGCGCTGTTGCATTTTGAATGACAATTGCGCGGTCATGCTACACTGTACCCAAATTATTATTTTTTTTTTCATACAAATAGAGCTTTCTTTTGGAGGTATTTATTCACTGCTCAGTTTTTTATTTTTTACCAAAAAAAAGGCCAAAAATGTTGAAAAAAAAAAAGTTTTTTACTTTTTTTCTGTCAGTAAATTTTGTAACCAAGTAATTTTTAGCCTTCACTGATGTGCGCTGATGAGGCGGCACCGATGGGCGCTGTTAGGCTGAACTGGTGGGCATTGATGAGGTGGCACTTATGGACACTGATGAGGTTGCACTGATGAGGAGGCACTAATATACTGCACTTACTGTATGGGCACTAATATGTGGCACTGATGAGCACTGATGGGCGGCACTGATGGGCACTGTTAGATGGCACTGATGGGCACTTATAGGCGGCACTGGTGGGCACTGATAGGCGGCAGTGGAGGGCACTGATAGGTGGCACTGGTGGGCACGGATAGGCGGCACGGATAGGCGGTACAGATGGGCACTGATGGGTGGCACTGATGGGCGACACTGATGGGCATTGATGGACAGCAATGATGGGCATTGATGGGCAGCACCGATAGGCGGCACTGATTGCCAGCACTGACTGGCATGGCTAATGGGCACTGATTGCTGCCACTGGTGGGCACTGTATGCTGGCATTGGTGGGCAATGGTGGGCACTGTATTGTGACACTATATTTCTTTATTGTAATCAGGGCACTGATGATCAGTGCGAGAAGGCACTGGCTGTGAGTGGACACAGCCGATCACATGGTTAAAGAGCCGCGAACGCGGCTCTTTACACAGATTGGGATTGCGCTGTGTCCTAGCAACACGGTGCGGCCATTCTGGGACACCGTCCCAGAACAAGAGCCACACAGCCCCGCCGTCATTTGAGGTTGGGCGGGCGGCAACCAGTTAAGGAATGTCAGTAGAATGCCACAGTGTGACAGTAGGTTGTCCCTTTAATCCAGGACACATATGAATTACACAGGTTCTGATCCTGATTTATTGCAGATAAGGCACCAAGTGAGTTTAATTACTATCTTAATCTGCCACAGAACCTGTGTAATTAATGTGTGTCCTGGATTAAAGGGATGATGTGGCAACCCCGGATATGTCAAATCTTTACATACAGTGGCAGAGGCATCTGTTACCCAGATGGGGCATGAGCTGTCACCACTATCATGCCACTGAGGGGAATTGTTATCAGGTTCGCTAAACCCTCTGTGTTGCCAGGGACTACAACCAATAGGCAGTATGGAAGTTGAGCAGTGTAAAACCTGCCATACACATGAAAATTTAGAGTCGTGGATGGCCCGTGGTGACATCACCATCCAAAGTTTGACTGAAGAATCAAACAAGCCAGGGGCAAAGTCGTTGACCAAATAGTGACTGCAGTCAACCATAAGCACTCACTGTTTGGGTATTCAGACAGCTGTGGTTGCTGGGGCTGTCTGAATATAATAGCAAGTAGAGGAGATTTATTTATTCATTATTAATGTGGATGAAGGAATGAATTAAATAAAATTTTGCTCATTCACTCAGCCTGATGAGGAAACTAAGCTTGCTTATGTCATTAGACAGATGGTCAGAGCAAACAGCAGAGTGATAGCCAGATCAGGTGTAGACAGAGTCCAGGTCATTGGCAGGTAAATGGAGCAATGATGAGCAAGGTCGATGTCCAGGAAAAGCACATACAAGTTAAAGCGGAGTTCCACCCAAAAATGTAGCTTCCGCTTTAAGTGACGGTGACTCCCTGACATGCCACATTTGGCATGTTATGTGGCATGTTAAAGCGCCACTATTTTCATTGTTGTTAAGGACACCAGTGAAGGGCTGTGAAAATGGTTGTAAAAACTGATGTAAACTGAATTTGTTTTTTTCTTTTAAAAAAAAGTGGCCGAACGGACGACGCCCATGTGAAAGGGACTAATATGTGTATCCTTTCTTTAAGGCTGGGTTCACACTGCGGCCGTTGCAGACATCGCATGTGATTCGCAGCGCACTGCTGTTCACATCACATGCGATGTCTGTGCTGTGCGATATCAGCCATACAGATAGTATGGCTGATATCGCACCGCATTCGGTCCAAACTCGCACAGGACCCTTTTTTTTGTTCGGACCAAAATCGGATCGCATGGGTGTTCACACCTATGCGATCCGAAAGTGTCCGGATTGTCAGTTCGCATTGCGATATGCGGGCTGAACTGGGGGTGTCATTAACATTGTATGACACTCCCCAGCAGTTCGCATATGGCAGTGTGAACTGCCGTGCGAGTTGGTGCGGTGCGGGAACCCGCAGTAAATTCGCTGCGTTCCCGCACCGCAGCAGTGTGAACCCAGCCTAAAGGAAAAACAATGCTTTTGATAGATACTGTGTTGCAAAAATTATGTTATGTATGTAATCTACAGACAAAATTCATAATAAAAAAAAAGAAAGAAAGAAAAAACAACACACCTTTGTCTACTTTGATCAGTGTTAGCTAAAAAAAATATTGTTACCGTTGAGAAAAAGTAATATGTTTATTCTATCATTTCTCTTGTTTAAAATAATACTTTAAAATTATACTAAAATTATGATTCGGATACAAAGCATTTAAAAGTTATTTACAAATAAAATAAAGACTTTGTTTTGCAGTTTTGCACGTATTTCTATTTTCAATGTAAAACAAAAATTAAAAACATAATGAATAAAAATGAGAACATTTAAATAATATTAGAAAGATAGAGATAAAAATAAAAAACAATCATCAGGAAAATGTTAGTTAAAAAAAGCTTTTTTTTTTTTTAACTTGCCAGACTGCATTAGGTGACATCATATCATATATTTTGTCATCGATATGTTATATTTTACGCTTTTGGGGTTGTATTCGATATGTACTGTACAAAGAGAGATCACACAAATACTTATAAGTATAACATTTAATAAAAGATACAGATAACATTAGAAAATATAACAAGAATACTTAAAGATGCTGTTTTGCCACAGAGTCCCCCCCCCCCCATGATGGTGTGGCACACAGGTAACCACAGATGCATGCATGATTGCAAGCTCTGATGTGAGACTAAATCTACAAGTTTTAAGGCTTCATGTACAGTACACTACAGCTCCTAAACTTCAATGTAGGAGCTTTTGGCATTTTTTTTCCCCAAAACTCCTTAACACAACTTTTAGCAGTGTTTAGGAGCTGCTGCGCTTAGGGGAGGTTCAACGTCTCTTAACCTCCCTCTCCTGAACGTGGAAGAATTTTGCGCACTTTTGACGCGTTTCACATTTTCTCACAGGCGCGGTACATCATGGCCAATTGTACATGAAGCCTAATATTATATAGGTCTTGTTATATAGGTCTTGTGTGTAAGAAATGGTCAACCCCCACTGCAATCAATATTTCCTGAACGGAGATTAATGGGCTGGCTTGTCCATATAGCCAGTTTACAAATTCCTTTGATATGAGTTACTTAAGGTAACCAGAATACCTAGGATATTAGAGGCTTTATTAGATATTTGTAAGGCCAACATTGATAGAGAATATAAAATATGCATTTTCCCTATCACTTATGCAGATAGACGTTCATCCCCTTGATCTGTAAATTAATGAAACAGAGTAGATACAAGCATAATATTGTTACTTTTCCTCTATCTGGTGTGTATAATCACAGTGTCAGGCAATCAACTATTGAGTTATCTATTAGCTTCGGCTATTATTTTGGCAGCTAGGAATTACTGGCAAGTTCAAAAGCAGGTGTGACAGAGGAACAGAAGAACAAGGTGTACTATACATAACCTGTGTACTTCCATGACATTTTTTGGAAGTGTGTATCACACCCAGTTTCTGCAATTGATTAAAATTGGTTATTCTGTCTCCTTCACTGCAGTACTAAATATACCATTATGACAAAAAGGGTCTTTAATGCAGATTCATCTCTGCCTAGCCTAAAATAAGCCAAAATCTAGGTGGGTAGAGTAGCCAGGTGGCACCTGCACATCATGCTGTTAATAAAAAGTCACTAATAGGTCCCATGTTGACGCCTATCCATTAGTGTTATCTGGCAATGTCTTCATCGATGCTTCCTCTGCTTTGCCTGTGCAGTCTAGCTTGTGGCACATTATTCTGCATAAAAATACATGATGGTTTTAGCAAAGTGTGCAATTTTATGGAGTGAGCCATTACCATTACAGCTCTATCAAAAAATTCTGACAATTGAGTTGGCTGTTTTACCCTGTCTATTCCTTCCTGAGAAGCCAGAGCTCTGGGATCAGATGGCCGGACCAAACTGGGCTCAACATAGGTAAGTACACACATTTTTTTTCCACACAGGTTAGGCAGCAGAAGGGTGAGGGAACATTTTAAAATGTATTTAGTGTTAGGCAGGAATTATACTTTAACTTTGTGCTTTTTATGCCTTGGTTTCAAATAACATTATAGCTATGTCCATTCCTCACAGTAGTGGATGTAGACTGTCATTTTGAGTGACTGTTCCATTCTAGTTTTCTCGCACTATTGCATCCTATCAATGACTGGGAGATGGTAGTATACTGTATGCTTTATTTGAGGCTTGATTTCCCCATTATGCCATGTTCTTGGAGCATGAAAATGTTAAATTGCCACATTGACACTCCCTACAATGAGGTGTCCTAAGTCACTGCAGGTATACCGCTCATGTAAACCACATATACTGTAGCTTGGCTGTTCTCTGCCTCCCAGTAGCATTAAAACCACTAGGCTGAATCCCTGGGAGCCCTATAATCAGGG
This sequence comes from Lithobates clamitans, assembly GCA_037952925.1. NCBI lineage: Eukaryota > Metazoa > Chordata > Amphibia > Anura > Ranidae > Lithobates > Lithobates clamitans. The sequence continues at coordinate 6,660,816 of JBBGZY010000573.1, forward strand.
GGAGTAACCTGAAAAGAGTATAGTACTACTATTTTTCCTATACAGACTTTTCAGTTTTCTCTAGTCTTTTCTCTGTTAATTTATTATATAACCTTGTATTAAAGTATTCCAGGGTAAAGAGACCCTGTCATCAACTTAAAAAATGCAGGTAAAAGCACAGAAAAATCAAGTATTTTAACTCTTACTTAATTTTGATAAACAATATTTTTATTCACTTGCAATGTGTTTTTGAACCTGTTAGGGAATTTGACTACTCCAGGAAGAGTGAAATTCCCTTGCAGAGCCCCGTCCCTCTTTTCATGTCATTGTCCTCACCTCTTCAGGAAGTACCTAGTTGCTCAAGATGGAGGAGCTCAGCAGAAGTCTCTGCACTTTTGGATGTCTACACAGTGGAGGATTTTATGATGCATATATAATATTAGGGGAAGACTGTTGTTGAAATGAATGGTCCGGCAACACAGTCTTTTTAAAATGAACATATATACATTGGAATAAAGTGTGTTTAATTATACGCAATCACCCATTATCAGCTCCTCGACAACTTCTTTGGAACATGTAAATTGGGATAGAAAAGGTAAAGCAAATATGAAATAAAGTATTGTTGTCTCCGTGCTACCCAATGATAGTGCAAAAAATTAACACAAAAATAAAAACTGATTGCAGCCAGCATTGACATTCATTCCCACACCAACAATGATATTGTTATTAATTGTTATTAAAAGTGCAGCACATATTGCAGGTATTAATTAGAAAAGTGCAGATATATTGCATTGTAGTTGGGTCTGCACATTAACGCATAAATGTAGTACATTTTTATTTATTTTTTATTATGATTGTGCTGTACTTTTCTAAGGACTAAAATCAAATAGGATTTGGTGCTAAATGTGCTGTCTCTCCTTTTGGAAGCTGCAATATTGTCAACGTATATAAGTATGTGAAATTCCGTGCTACAGTGCCTTAAAAAAATTTTCATACCTCTTGAAAATTCCACATGTTGTCATGTTACAACCAATAAAGTAAATCTATTTTATTGGGATTTTATGTGATAGACCAACACAAAATGGCACATAATTGTGAAGTGGAAGGAAAATGATAAATGGTTTTCCAATTTATTTACAAATATATATCTGAAAAGTGTGGCATGCATTTGTATTCAGCCCCCTTTACTCTGATACCCCTAACTAAACTCTAGTGGTATCAATTGCCTTCAGAAGTCACCTAATTAGTAAATGGAGTCCACCTGTGTGTAATTTAATTTCAGTATAAATACAGCTGTCCTGAGAAGCCCTGATGGGTTTGTTAGAGAACCTTAGTGAACAAACAGCATCATGAAGGCCAAGGAACACACCAGACAGGTCAGGGATAAAATTGTGGAGAAGTTTAAAGCAGGGTTAAGGTATAAAAAAATATCTCAAAGCTTTGCACATCTCACGGAGCACTGTTCAATTCATGACACAACTGCAAACCTACCAAGACATAGCTGTCTACCTAAACTGACAGGCTGGGCAAGGAGAGCATTAATCAGAGAAGCAGTCAAGAGGCACATTGTAACTCTGGAGGAGCTACAGAGATCCACAGTTCAGGTGGGAGAAACTGTCCACAGGACAACTATTAGTCATGCAATCCACAAATCTGGCCTTTATGGAAGAGTGGCAAGAAGAAAGCCATTGTTGAAAGAAAGCCATAAGAAGTCCCATTTGCAGTTTGCAAGAAGCCATGTGGGGACACAGCAGACATGTGGAAGAAGGTGCTCTGGTCAGATGAGACCAAAATTGAACTTTTTGGTCTACAATCAAAACACTAAGTGTGGTGAAAAACTAACACTACACATCACCCTGAACACACCATCCCCGCCGTGAAGCATGGTGGTGGCAGCATCATGTTGTGCAGATGCTTTTCTTCAGCAGCAACAGGGAAGCTGGTCAGAGTTGATGTGAAGATGAATGGAACCAAATACAGGGCAATCTTAGAAGAAAACCTGTTATAGTCTGCAAAAGACCTGAGACTCAGGAGGAGGTCCGCCTTCCAGCAGGACAATGCCCCTAAACATACAGCCAGAGCTATATTGGAATGGTTTAGATCAAAGCATATTCATGTGTTAGAATGGCCCAGTCAAAGTCCAGACCTAAATCCAATTGAGAATCTGTGGCAAGACTTGAAAACTGCTGTTCACAGACACACTCCATTCAATCTGACAGAGCTTGAGCTATTTTGCAAAGAAGAATGGGCAAAAATGTTACTCTCTAGATGTGCAAAGCTGGTAGAGACATCCCCAAAAAGACCTGCAGCTGTAATTGCAGCGAAGGGTGGTTCTACAAAGTATTGACTCGGGGAGGCAGAATACAAATGCACGCCACACTTTTCACATATTTATTTGAAGTAAATGTTGAAAACCATTTATCATTTTCCTTCCACTTCACAATTATGTGCCACTTTGTGTTGGTCTATCACATAAAATCCCAATGAAATACATTTATGTTTTTGGTTGTAACATGACAAAATGTGGAAAATTTCAAGGGGTGTGAATACTTTTTCAAGGCACTGTAGATTTAAAATTCTATTCAAATAAAAAGTGAAAAAGGAAACAAAAGGCACAGGTTAACAGATAAAAAAAAACTTCTACAAACTTTCTCACACAAAGTGCAGCACTATCACAAAACCCAATAATAAATAAAATGTGAAAATAGACATGAAAAAAGAAATCTTTTTTTTTCCAAAGGAGAGTCTGTGCTGAGAAGGTGGGGTGTTGAGGAAAAATAAATAAAACAAAGTCCACAAATGTGCAAAAAATGCTTCCACTGACCAAAAAAGGAGAAAAAACATCCGCAAATCAAAAGCGCAAAACTCCAGAGAGGAAAAAAACACAGGTCAAGCATGCTTCAGGAGACATCATCGTAGGAACCACATCTCTTCCTTATACTGTGACTTTTATTTATTTATTACAGGTACTTATATATAACCGTCAATTTACACATTGCTTTACATATATACTGTACGATCACATCAGTCCCTGCCCTCAAGAAGCTTACAATCTAAGGTCCCTAACTCACATACAGTATCTCACAAAAGTGAGATACTCAATGTTTTTTTTATTTGATTATATCTTTTCACGTGACAACACTGAAGAAGTTACACTTTGCTACAATGTAAAGTAGTGAGTATACAGCTTGTATAACTGTGTAAATTTGCTGTCCCCTCAAAATAACGCAACAAACAGCCATTAATGTCTAAACCACTGGCAACAAAAGTGAGTACACCCCTAAGTGAAAATGTCCAAATTGGGCCCAAAGTGTCAATATTTTGTGTGGCCAACATTATTTTCCAGCACTACCTTAACACTCTTGGATATGGAGTTCGCCAGAGCTTCACAGGTTGCCATTGGAGTCTTCTTCCACTCCTCCATGACGACATCATGAAGCTGGTGGATGTTAGAAATCTTGCACCTTGCGCTCCTCCACCTTCCATTTGAGGATGCCCCACAGGTGTTTAATAGGGTTTAGGTCTGGAGCCATGCTTGGCTGGCATCAGCTTTACTTTCAGCTTCTTTAGCAAGACAGTGGTCATTTTGGAGGTGTGTTTGGGGTCGTTAACATGTTGGAATATTGCCCAGTCTCCGAAGGGAGGGGATCATGCTCTGTTTCATTATGTCACAGTACATGTTGGCATTCATGGTTCCCTCAATAAACTGTAGCTCCCAAGTGCCGGCAGCACTCATGCAGCCCCAGACCATGACACTCCCACCACCATGCTTGACTGTAGGAAAGAAACACTTGTCTTTGTACTCCTCACCTGGTTGCCACCACACACGTTTCACACCGTCTGAATCAGACCACAGGACATGGTTCTAGTAATCCATGTACTTAGTCTGCTTGTCTTCAGCAAACTATTTGCGGAATTTCTTGTGCATCATCTTTAGAAGAGGCTTCCTTCTGGGACGACAGCCATGCTGACCAATTTGATGCAGTGTGCAGCACTGACAGGCTGATCCCCCCACCCCTTCAACCTCTGCAGCAATGCTGGCAGCACTCATACGTCTATTTCCCAAATACAACCTCTGAATATGACGCTGAGCATGTGCATTTAACTTCTTTGGTAGACCATGGCAAGGACTGTTCTGAGTGAAACCCGTCCTGTTAAAACACTGTATTAAACATTTCTGCTGCAGCTCAGTTTCAGGGTCTTGGCAATCTTCTTATAGCCTAGGCCATTTTTATGTAGAGCAACAATTCTTTTTTTCAGATCCTCAGAGAGTTCTTCGCCATGAGGTGCCATGTTGAACTTCCAGTGACCAGTATGAGAGAGTGAGAGCAATAACACCAAATTTAACACACTTGCTTCCCATTCACACCTGAGACCTTGTAACACTAATGAGTGACATGACACCGGGGAGGGAAAATGGCTAACTGGGCCCAATTTGGACATTTTCACTTAGGGGTGTACTCACTTTTGTTGCCAGTGGTTTAGACATTAATGGCTGTGTGTTGAGTTATTGTGAGGGGACAGCAAATTTACACTGTTTTACAAGCTACTTTACATTGCAGCAAAGTGTAATTTTTTTCAGTGTTGTCACATTAAAAAAAGATATAATAAAATATTTACAAAAATGTGAGGGGTGTACTCACTTTTGTGAGATACTGTACATACAGTCAGGTCCATAAATATTGGGACATCAACATAATTCTAATCTTTTTGGCTCTCTACACCACCACAATGGATTTGAAATAAAACTAACAAGATGTGCTTTAACAGCAGACTTTCAGCTTTAATTTGAGGGTATTTACATCTAAATCAGGTGAACGGTGTAGGAATTACAACAGTTTGTATATGTGCCTCACACTTTTTAAGGGACCAAAAGTAATGGGACAGATTAACAATCATCCATGAAACTTTCACTTTTTAATACTTGGTTGCAAATCCTTTGCAGTCAATTACAGCCTGAAGTCTAGAATGCATAAACATCACCAGACGCTGGGTTTCATCCCTGAATATGCTCTGCCAGGCCTCTACTGCAACTGTCTTCAGTTCCTGCTTGTTCTTGGGGCATTTTCCCTTCAGTGTTGTCTTCAGCAAGTAAAATGCATGCTCAATCGGATTCAGGTCAGGTGATTGACTTGGCCATTGCATAACATTCCACTTCTTTCCCTTAAAAAACTCTTTGGTTGTTTTTAAAGTATGCTTTGGGTCATTGTCCATCTGCACTGTGAAGCGCCGTCCAATGAGTTCTGAAGCATTTTGCTGAATATTAGCAGATAATATTGCCCGGAATATTTCAGAATTCATCTTGCTGCTTTTGTCAGCAGTCACATCATCAATAAATACAAGAGAACCAGTTCCATTGGCAACCATGCATGCCCACGCCATGACACTACCACCACCATACTTCACTGATGAGATGGTATGCTTTAGACCATGAGCAGTTCCTTTCCTTCTCCATACGCTTCTCTTCCCATCACTTTGGTACAAGTTGATCTTGGTCTTATCTGTCCATAGGATGTTGTTCCAGAACTGTTAAGGCTTTTCTAGATGTTGTTTGGCAAACTCTAATCTGTTCTTCCTGTTTTATGGTTTACATCTTGTGGTATTCACTTTGGTACAGTCTTCTCTTGATTGTTGACTTTGACACACATACACCTATCTCCTGGAGAGTGTTCTTGATCTGGCCAACTGTTGTGAAGGGTGTTTTCTTCACCAGGGAAAGAATTCTTCGGTCATCCACCACAGTTGTTTTCCGTTGTCTTCCGCGTCTTTTGGTGTTGCTGAGCTCACCGGTGCGTTCTTTCTTTTTAAGGATGTTCCAAACAGTTGATTTGGCCACACCTAATGTTTTTGCTATCTCTCTGATGGGTTTGTTTTGTTTTTTTCAGCCTAATGATGGCTTGCTTTACTGATAGTGACACCTCTTTGGATCTCATATTGAGAGTTGACATCAACGGATTCCAAACACAAATAGCACACTTAAAATGAACTCTGAACCTTTTATCTGCTCCTTGTAAATGGGATAATGAGGGAATAACACACACCTGGCCATGGAACAGCTGAGCAGCCAATTGTCCCATTACTTTTGATCCCTTAAAAAGTGGGAGGCATATATACAAACTGTTGTAATTCCTACACCGTTCACCTGATTTGGATGTAAATACCCTTAAATTAAAGCTGAAAGTCTGCAGTTAAAGCACATCTTGTAAATACCCTCAAATTAGAGCTGAAAGTCTGCAGTTAAAGCACATCTTGTCTGTTTCATTTCAAATCCATTGTGGTGGTGTATAGAGCCAGATTAGAATTGTGTTGCTGTCCCAATATTTATGGACCTGACTGCACATACACATACTAGGGCCAATTTAGACAGGAGCCAATTAACCTACCAGCATGTCTTTGGAGTGTGAGAGGAAATCCACAGGAAGAACATGCAAACTCCAGGCAGGTAGTGCTGTGGTTGAGATTCAGGCAGGGTTCACATTATTGCGAATTGGATGCGGGTTCTCCGCAGCCGATTCACAATAGCAGGAGATTTCGCTATAGAGCCGATTCACATATCTGTGCTGAGACTCCAGTGTGAATTTGCACAGGAGCCCTGTGCGTTTTTGGTCCGTTTCAGGTCAGAATTCAGCCAAAAATTTGGGCTGAAATTGTACCTGAAACGGTGAACGAGGATGCACCACACCACTGCTGTAAACCGCATGCGGAGATAGTGTGAACCCAGCCTTAAACTAACAACCATAATGCTTCCATGAGGAAGTGTTAACCACTTAGCCACTGTGCTGCCCCAAACTTCTGTACATATCTTCCTCAGAACAACTTCATAACACCCAATGTCTCTGTAAATTCATTCTAACGACTGCAAAAACGTACAATTTCAAAGTCAGTCTTTACATAGACACGACCCTGATCTCTACCTGTGTGGATGGATGAAAAGATCTGGACAGCCGCACACTGGAATAAATGATATTCTTCTTTTATTTGTGAAGCAGGATCATAGGGTACATAGGGCACAACTGTGGGTGGTACAGCACAACACTGACGCATTTCACACGTACATGACGTGCTTACTCATGAGTGAGGCTGACAATTGCTAGTACAAGTGTGGATGGATGAAAAGACCAGATATTTTCATCCATCCACACTTGTACTAGCACCTGGAGCTCTCTTCTCTCTGGAGGAATCTTGGTTTGAAGCGTCCTGAGCGGTGGTAAATATTTTTGCTTCATTTTGCTGATCTCTACCTGCATAGCAATACTTTGATAAAGTAATTGTGCTTGTACAAGTAGCCAGTCTAAAGTTCAACCAAGCTTTCCGATTAAAATCTGTTAAGTACAGTTCAAGTACACTAAAATAAAAGTTGTGTATATTCTTACAATTTGTTTTTTTCTCCTACCATGCTGAAGAGAAGGACCTTTGTTCTTTCGTAGAAGCAGTGATAGCTCTGCAGATGCCTGACTCAACCCATGCTGAGTCAGAGCCAGATCTCTCCAATCAGCAAGCAGCATGAGCTTTGTTGATTGGCTCAACATGATCAGGCATGAAAGTGGTTTTAAACCCAAAAATGTAATATATTGCAGTTTACCAATCATTAGATGTGATGGTTGCATTTGTTTTCTGTTTTAGGATTTGTTTTGGTGGGCGCAGAAACGGGCCCTGCTGTGAAATATTAGATCAAGAATTGTAATTACATGCACCTGTTGAACAGGGGCAGAAAAATTGTGCCTTTGGTGGTGGTGGTGTTGCCACAACACTGTAAGTCCTCACAATTACTCTTGGTGGGAGCTGGAACGGGCCCTGCTGTGAAATATTAGATCAAGAATTAGATGCACCTGTTGAACAAGGGCGGAAAAATTGAGCATTTGGTGGTGGTGCTGCTGGTGCCACAACACTGTAAGTCCTCACAGTTACTCTTGGTGGGCGCAGAAACGGGCCCTGCTGTGAAATATTAGATCAAGAGTTGTAATTACATGTCCCTGTTGAACAGGGGCAGAAAAATTGGGCCTTAGGCACTGGTGCCACAACACTGCAACCCCTCACAGATACTCTAGTTGGAGCACAGGAACAAGCCCTGCTGCAAAGTATTGCATCAAAAATTGTAATTACACGCCCCTGTTAAACAGGGGCTGAAAAGTTTGACCTTAGGCACTGGTGCTGGTGTCACAACACTGCAACCCCTCACAGATACTCTAGTTGGAGCGCAGGAACAAGCCCTGCTGCAAAGTATTGCATCAAAAATTGTCTTCAGGTAGCTTTAAGTGCACACTGTGCAGAGGACGCAGTACACTTACTGTAAATACTGTAGCTGCCTGTCTGTGGTATTAAGAGGAGCAGAACAACAGCAATTGTCTTCAGGTAGCTTTAGGTGCACACTGTGCAGAGGACGCAGTACACTAACTGTAAATACTGTAGCTGCCTGACTGTGGTATTAATAGGAGCAGAACAACAGCAATTGTCTTCAGGTAGCTTTAGGTGCACACTGTGCAGAGGACGCAGTACACTAACTGTAAATACTGTAGCTGCCTGTCTGTGGTATTAATAGGAGCAGAACAACAGCAATTGTCTTCAGGTAGCTTTAGGTGCACACTGTGCAGAGGATGCAGTACACTAACTGTAAATACTGTAGCTGCCTGTCTGTGGTATTAATAGGAGCAGAACAACAACAATTGTCTTCAGATAGCTTTAGGTGCACACTGTGCAGAGGACGCAGTACACTAACTGTGAATACTGTAGCTGCCTGCCTGTGGTATTAATAGGATCAGAAGAACACCACCAATTTTATTCAGGTAGCTTTAGGTGCACACTTTGCAGAGGACACAGTACACTAACTGTAAATACTGTAGCTGCCTGCCTGTGGTATTAATAGGAGCAGAACAACAGCAATTGTCTCCAGGTAGCTTTAGGTGCACACTGTGCAGAGGACACAGTACACTAACTGTAAATACTGTAGCTGCCTGACTGTGGTATTAATAGGAGCAGAACAACAACAATTGTCTCCAGGTAGCTTTAGGTGCACACGGTGCAGAGGACACAGTACACTAACTGTAAATACTGTAGCTGCCTGCCTGTGGTATTAATATAGGATCAGAAGAACACCACCAATTTTATTCAGGTAGCTTTAGGTGCACACTGTGCAGAGGACACAGTACACTAGCTGTAAATACTGTAGCTGCCTGTCTTTGGTATTAATAGGAGCAGAACAACAGCAATTGTGTTCAGGTAGCTTTAGGTGCACACTGTGCAGAGGATGCACTACACTAACTTGTAAATACTACAGCTGCCTGCGGTACTAATAGGATCAGAAGAACACCACCAATTTTCATTGGGTAGCTTTAGGTGCACACTGTGCAGAGGACGCACTGCACTAACTTGTAAATACTACAGCTGCCTGTGATACTAACAGGATCAGAAGAACACCACCAATTTTCTTCAGGTAGCTTTAGGTGCACACTGTGCAGAGGACGCACTACATTAACTTGTAAATACTGCAGCTGCCTGCAGTACTGTACTAATAGGATTAGAAGAACACCACCAATTTTCTTCAGGTAGCTTCAGGTGCACACTGTGCAGAGAATGCACTACACTAACTTGTAAATGCTACAGCTGCCTGCGGTACTAATAGGATCAGAAGAACACAAATTTTCTTCAGGCAGCTTTAGGTGCACGCTGTGCAGAGGATGCACTACACTAATTTGTAAATACTGTAGCTGCCTACAGTACTGTACTAATAGGATCAGAAGAACACCACTTATTTTCTTCAGGTAGCTTTAGGTGCACACTGTGCAGAGGACGCACTACACTAACTTGTAAATACTGCAGCTGCTGCGGTACTGTACTAATAGGATCAGAAGAACACCACCAATTTACTTCAGGTAGCTTTAGGTGCACACTGTGCAGAGGACGCACTACACTAACTTGTAAATACTACAGCTGCCTGTGGTACTAATAGGATCAGAAGAACACCACTAATTTTCTTCAGGTAGCTTTAGGTGCACATTGTGCAGAGGACGAACTACACTAACTTGTAAATACTACAGCTGCCTGTGATACTAATAGGATCAGAAGAACACCACCAATTTTCTTCAGGTAGCTTTAAGTGCACACTGTGCAGAGGACGCACTAGACTAATGCCCCGTACACGCGGTCGGATTTTCCGATGGAAAATGTCCGATCGGAGCGTGTTGTCGGAAATTCCGACTGTGTGTGGGCTCCATCGGACAAAGTTGGACAGCAGGAGATAAAATTTTCCGACAACAAAATCCGTTGTCGGAAATTCCGATCGTGTGTACACAAATTCGACGGACAAAGTGCCACGCATGCTCAGAATAAATAAAGAGATGAAAGCTATTGGCCACTGCCCCGTTTATAGTCCCGACGTACGTGTTTTACGTCACCGCGTTTAGAACGATCGGATTTTCCGACAACTTTGTGTGACAGTGTGTATGCAAGACAAGTTTGAGCCAACATCCGACGGAAAAAATCCTAGGATTTTGTTGTCGGAATGTCCGAACAAAGTCCGACCGTGTGTACGGGGCATATCTTGTAAATACTGCAGCTGCCTGCAGTACTGTACTAATAGGATCAGAAGAACACCACCAATTTTCTTCAGGTAGCTTTAGGTGCACACTGTGCAGAGGACGCACTACACTAACTGTAAATACTGTAGCTAATAGGACTAATAGGATCAGAAGAACACCAGCAATTTTCTTCAGGTAGCTGTAAATACTGTAAAAACACCTGCCTGCCTGTCAGTAGGAAGAGAATAACAGGAACCAGTTCTAAAAAAAAAGTGTCCTTTTTTTCGGCAGCTGGCCGTGTTGAGCCGCAACATGCCAAAGACTTGGTAGAACTAGTACTAGATCTAGCTAAACTGAATACAGTGTGTATATATATATATATATATATAAAACACCTAGGATGTATATATATATATATATACACAATACACTGTAAGTTCAGCTAACTGACTCGCCTGCCTACGCTATCTAACTTAAATCAAATGACATTGTCTCTCTGTCTATCTATCTCTCTCTCAACGCCGGAACACACTACACAGGGCTGCCATGCAGGCGGCCTTATATAGTGTGGGGCGTGTACTAAACCCCCTGAGCCATAATTGGCCAAAGCCACCCTGGTTTTGGCCAATTACGGCTCTCTGTACAGACAGCGCTGTGATTGGCCAAGCATGCGGGTCATAGTGCATGCTTGGTCAATCATCAGCCAGCAATGCACTGCGATGCCGCAGTGGATTATGGGCCGTGACACGCCACTCGAATTTGGCGCAAAAGGCCCATATCGTTCGTAATTTGACGAACGGGCAAACATACGATGTTCGAATCAAACATGGGTTCGACTCGAACACGAAGCTCATCCCTACTTTGTATGTCTCATGCAGAATAAACCACATTGGATTCTACTTCTGTGTCATCTTTTGTGACTAAACCTACCTGTGGACCTTGGTAAAGTGGAACTAAACTCTCCTATAATGTGCAGCAATAAAACGAAATCTGCATTTGTATTCCTGCTAGGTGGCATTGGATTTGAAAAAATGAAAGATTTACTTACTCCCCTTGGTAACGTGTTCATGCAAAGACTCCCCCTTCCCACCAAAGACAGTGCCATCTTAAAGAGGAAGTAAACCCTGATGGGTTTTACTTCCTCTTTTTTTCACTGCAAAGTACAAGCACTTACCTGCAAACGAAGCCCACGCTGTCCCCGCTGGTGGCCGCATGCATCTTCACCCCTCTTCCTTCCGGGGCCGCGGACTCCGGCTCTGTCACTGTCCGGAGCCGCGTGACGTCACTTCTGCACATGCGCGCAGGACCCATCAGTCATGGCACTTGTGAGTGAGAAAATGGCACAGAGGTCCATTTCTTCACAGCGCATGCGCTGATGACATCATCGGCGCACTACAAGGTAAATATCTCCTAAACAGTGCACGGAGATATTTCCACTTCCTATAGGTAAGCCTTATTCTAGGCTTACCTATAGGTAAAAGTGACAATTGGGGGTTTACAACCACTTTAACCTTTATTTAGATACAGTGGAACCTCAGATTAGAAGCATAATCCGTTCCAGGAGTATGCTTGTAATCCAAAGTACTCGCATATCAAAACGAGTTTTCCTATTGAAGTCAATGGAAACAAAAATAATTTGTTCCGCATTGACTTCAATGGGATGCAATATCACATGCGGCCAGAGGGGGGGGGATCCTGGAGAGCCTCGGAAACAGCCAAAAAGGCCCAAATACACTTCGGCTGACCTCAGCAAACCTCGGGAAGACTTGCTACTCGAGATATGCCGAGGTCAGCCGTGCTGTAGTCGGGTCTTTCCGTGCATTTCCGAACGTGATGTTCGGCTCTGCTCGGCTCCGACGCCCCCCCACCTCAGGCCAAAAACGGTACTGCACACCACTTTGGCCTTAATCGTGCTCATTTTGCGAGACAACACTCGCAAACCGAGTTACGATTTTTAAAAATACAGTGCTCGTATTGCGAAAAGCTCGTCAACCGCGTTACTCGCAATCTGAGGCTTCACTGTATATAGTTTCCTTGGTGCTGCATAGGTTAATGGCTATTAACACCAGCCAATTGAGGGTTTAGAAGCTGTGTACAGTTTGCTTAAGCACATTGGGCAACTGAGAAAGTTGTCAGCAGAGGCATGCCTTTGTAGTAGGGATGGGCTGAACGCCCCCAGTTTGGTTTTGCACCAGAACTTTTGAACATCGCAAAAGTTCGGAACCGAATAACGAACCCCATTGAAGTCTATGGGACCCGAACATGAAAAATCAAAAGTGCCCATTTTGAAGGCTTATATGCAAGTAATTGGGCAAACAATGGTCATGGGGGTCCAGGTACTGCCCTGGAGGACATATCAATGAAAAAAAGTTAAAAAAAAGCGTAATTTTTAAATGAGCAGTGATTTATTGATGCTTAAAGTGAAAGCATAAAAATGAAAAATTCATTTCAATATAGTGCCTGGGGTGTCTCCTTAGTCTACCTGTAAAGTGGCACATCTCTACTGTGTAAAGAAGCTGCTGCAAAAATAATTGCATTTATAAAGCCAAAAAAATGACATTTTCCTTGCAAGCTTTCTTTATTTTGTAAGCAATGGCTTACAGAGCTAGTCTGCTGTATGATGAGGCTACAATGTAGTGCCCTAGGAATAAGATTAGAGATTTTTTGGATAGATTCTGGTGTTTTTTCCACAGACTTTGGATAGAAGTAACAGTTGCGGAAAAATTGGTATTTGGGTGTCGGTGGTGCCTTCACACCTTAACATTTTTAGAGGTACTCTTGATGAAAGTAAGAATTGGCCTTGCTGTCAAAAACTGCAATGATATGCGATTGTCAAACAGGTGCAGAAAGATTGGTCTTTGGGTGTCGGTGGTGCCTTCACACTGTAACCTTGCTGTCAAAAATTGCAATGATATGCACTTGTCAAACAGGAGCAGAAAAATTGGTCTGGTCTTTGGGTGTCGGTGGCACCTTCACAGCGCAACCATATTGGGGTACTTTTGATGAAAGAAAGCATTGGCCTTGCTGCCAAAAATTGCAATGATATGCACCTGTCAAACAGATGTGGAAAAATTGGTCTTTGGGTGTCGGTGGCGCCTTCACACCGTAACTCTATAGAGGTACTCATGATGAAATCAAGAATTGGCCTTGTCAAAAATTTAAATGATATGCACCTGTCAAACAGGTGCTGAAAAATTGGTCTTTGGGTGTCATTGGTGCCTTCACACTGTAACCCTATAGAGGTGCTCTTGATGAAAGCAAGAATTGACCTTGCTGTCAAAAATTTCAATGATATACATTTGTCAAACAGGTGTGGAAAAATTGGTCTTTAGGGTGTCGTTGGCGCCTTCACACTGTAACCCTATAGAGGTGCTCTTGATGAAAGCAAGAATTAGCCTTGCTTTCAAAAATTGCAATGATATGCACTTGTCAAACAGGTGTGGAAAAATTGGTCTTTGGGTGTCGTTGGCGCTTTCACACCGTAACCCTATAGAGGTGCTCTTGATGAAAGCAAGAATTGGCCTTGCTGTCAAAAATTAAAAAGATATGCACCTGTCAAACAGGTGCAGAAAAATTGGTCTCTCTTTGGGTGTTAATTGTGCCCATGAAATCTACACCAAAAAAAATCTTCCAACAACAACTTCCGAAATCAACACCCACAACGCTAGGCAGCCTAGAAGTCCTGCAGAGATTCCACATCCCAAAAACTCATAATCAGCGACATCGGCATCAGGGGCTTCAAAGCTGCTAGTAATCCAGGACTGATTCATTTTGATAAATGTCAGACGGTTCACCGAGTCTCTGGACAGACATGTTCTATTATCAGTAACAAAACCTCCAGCAGCACCGAATGCCCGTTCGGAAAGCACGCTGGATGCAGGGTAGCTCAGCAGTTCAATTGCATACTGGGCAAGTTCTGACAGTGGTCTATTCTCATGACCCAGTAAAAGGAGGGGTGTGGAGGTGCCAACTGTGGTAGCTTGTTTATGCAAAAATAAAAGTTAGTGTAACAATTACACATACTGGTTCGCAGGGTGGAGGTGTTTCTTTGAGATGGAAAAGTGTCCTGGGATGTGCTGTTATCTTGTTTCCGGCTCAGATTTCATTCCTTCAGGCGTCTGGGTGTGGAGTTTGTACACAGGCTGAACTGCTGCATCCAGTGCATGGAAAGCTCCACGCTGACCACTCTGGAGTGCAGAAGAGGAAATGACGTCACTGATGCACGGCAAACGTCCAGGCTGGTGTTGGGGATAATGCAGGGATAGTATAGGTTACGCGCTTGGGGCTCACAACTCCTTCTACTGGCCTTTTTGCATTGTACTATTTACCTTAGACATCACATGTTGCGGAGCGCCGGAAAACCCCCCCTTTTGTTTCTCTCATGACCCAGTAAGCCAGTGGATCGTCAACTGGAAAGCTCTCCATCTCTGTTTTCGCCCCTAGATAATTGTCCACCCTGTGATGCAGACGCTGCCAATGTGGGATGTGGAAGCTGACAGCCCTGGGCGACGAGGACGAAAAAAATTGTGAAATGCATCACTTAGGCGCCTACCTTCTCCACCAGTCCTCTCTTGACCAACAGAAGCCTCAAAACTACGTTTTCCATGACACTGTAACCTACCAGAGTCGGGAAAAGCAATAGATAAACTCCTCTTTAAGGTGTCCTCAAGAGATTTCATCTTCTGTACTCTCTGTGGGGACGGGATGAGTTCTGAGACTTTCCCCTTTTAATGGAGGTCAAGGAGGGTTGCCAGCCAATAGTGATCCTTCACCTTTACGCCACATATTCTTGGGTCCTTTTGCAGGCTTTGAAGCATGAGGGAGCCCATGCACTGCAAATTTGCGGAGGCATGAGTTGCAGACTCCTCTGGGTCACTGAGGATTATAGTATCTGGAACTGCCTCCCCCCAGCCACGTACTACTCCCAAGGGTTCTGCAGATTGAAAACCATCTCTTACTGTTGGACATATGTCTTCCTCTGCTTCAGTGCCTCCAAAGAATCCTCCTCCCTCTCTTCTTGTGTGTTCTGTGGTCAAGTAACAATAGTGTCTGCATAAAGTGGGCCTTGAGAGGAAAGGAAGTCCTCCTCTTCCTCCCGCTGCTCTGCCTCAAGTGCCCTGTCCATACTGCCATGCAGAGTCTGCTCCAGCAGGAACACAACAGGGATTGTGTCACTGATGCATGCATTGTCAAGGCTCACCATCCTTGTGGCCTCCTCAAAAGGTGACAGTACAGTGCATGCATCCTTTATGAGCAGCAATTGGCGTGGGGAAAAAAAGCCGAGCCGACCTGAGCCTGTCATTGTGCCATACTCACAAAGGTACTCGTTGACGGCCCTCTGCTGCATGTGCAGCCGCTGCAGCATTGCCAAAGTCGAGTTCCACCTGGTTCGGCATGTCACAAATCAGGCAGTTTACGGGCAGGTGAAACTCCCGCTGAATTTCAGCCAACTGAGCACTGGCTGTGTATGACCGCCTGAAATGGCTACAGACACTTATGGCCTGCTTTAGCAGATCTTCCAACCCTGGGTACCTATTTAGCAAACGCTGCACCACCAAATTGAGGACATGTGCCAGGCATGGCACATGTGTCAACTTTCCCTGTCTAAGGGCAGACAGGAGGTTTGTGCCATTATCACCACACCACCATTCCTGTCTAAAGCTTGGCATGGCGTGAACCACCTCTGGGCGTGTCCTCGCGGAGCTGCACTGCTCCAGTGTGGTTCCTGTCCCCTAGACACACCAGCTGAAGCACTGCATGGCACCTTTTAGCCTGACTCTTAAATAGCCCCTTGAACGCTTAGGGGGTACATGTGGTTCATAGGACAATTCAGCAGAGGGGGCATGGAGGCGGAGGAAGAGGGGGTAGAGCTGACAAATATGGCATCATACCCACTAGCTGTATGGAGACGTGGGGGCACAACAAGCTGCAGCACTGAGCCCTGTCCTGCATGCTTCTGAGTTGCAAGCAGAGTTACCCAGTGTGCTGTAAATGAAATACATCATCCCTGACCATGCTTGTTGGACCACGTGTCAGCAGTAACATGGACTTTGCGGCTGACTGTCTTGCCCAACCATACCACAACATTTCTTTCCATGTGATGGTACAAAGCTGGAATGGCCTTACGTGAAAAGAAATAGTGACTGGGAACCTGCCACTGTGGTACAGAACATTCTGCAAATTCATGGAAGGGGGCAGAATTCACCAAAAGCAAAGGCAGAAATTGTAGAGCCAGCAGCTTAGACAAGCTTGCATTTAGACCCTGGGCATGTGGGTGGCAGTGACTGTATTTTTCTTATAGTCTACAGCTGGTGGTGTGCTGATGGCAGATGTGCTGCAAGGACCTGGGACACCCTCAGCTATACCATCATTCTTGTCACTGGAGGCTGCGGAGAGGTCATGTGGTATAGCAGGGCAGACTGGGGTGAGTAAGGAGGAGGAACAGATTTGCACCCCTTTTGTGTTGCTTTCAGGTTTTCTTGTCAATGGGCTGAGTGATGGGAGGTTAAATTCCTTGTCAAGCAAGTGGTACCCAAATGGCTGGTGTTTTGGCCACGCTTGATGTGCTTGAGACAAAATTTGCAAATTGCAACAGTGCGATCAGCTGCACATGTGCTAAAAAAGGGCCAGACAGCTGAGCTGTGGGAAGTGAGCCGAAAAAATAACAGCTCAACAATGTGATGGAATAGGTTGGTTGCTCTTTACTCTTCCATGGTGGTTGCCTCGTTGGGTTTGTGCCTCACCCTCACTTTCCTCCTCTACACTATCTGGCACCCAAGTCATGTCATCATCATCATCTCCATCCTCATTACCACTGGAGACAACTTGGCAATATGCTGCGGCTGGAGGAACATGACTGCCAATTTGTGTACCAGTGTTCTCCCCTCTCTGTATGCTCATGTTCCTGCCTTCCTCAACCTCAGAACCAACATCTGAATCAAGTAATGGCTGTGCATTGTCTAGGAGCAAGTGGCTGGCGCTATGGTAAAATAACTCAGCTGACTCCTCCATGTCTGATGCTACAGCTATAGCAGGAATAGCTGTGGAAAAGGAAAAGAGGCAGGTTTAGCCACTTTGGCAGCTGCAGTGGACTGTGCACCAGTCTCTGCTTGGGTGAAGGAGGATAAGAAGGATGAAGATGGTTTAGTAAGCCACCTCCTCTGCACGCTGTGGCTGGATAACATGGGCAACATCACTATACAGAGGAAATTATGCCATGTCTGAGGACTGACCATGTCCACCTTTGCCTGTGGACACATACGCTGCTGGCCCCCTCACAGTGCCATAGGAATGTCTGCCTCTCCTTGTCCTCCCAGACATGATGGGGGGGGGGTGCTTATTAACACAATACAATATAGATGTGGAAATTTGTAAGTGGATGCCCTTTAATCAATGGAAAGTGGTGTTTGGTGCACTTTAACTTTAGTACTCAGTACTACACAGACACACTCCATTGATACACTATATCAGTCCTCAAATTTTCCACTCACGAGTGGAAGCGGGGGTGGCGAGCACCACCGACATGCAGGGTTGAATGGGAGCTCTTCTCCCAGTGATCACGGAAGGGAAGAGAGAGGAGAGCAGGTGGCCGAATTATCAGAGAGTGGAGACATCTTTGTAACAGCTTACATTTCAATTGCCATGTGTTCCCCACACTCGTCGTCACATACAGCCCTGCTTCCTGGCCCTGATACTTTGATAGACAGATCACCCGTCCAATCCCGGGATGTGTGACATATATCAAATTCCCTGTGCCAGGAGGCAGGGCTGTATGTGATGGCGAGCGGCGGGAACACACGGCAATTAAAATGTAAGCTGTTACAGCGATGTCCCCACTCTCTGATAATCTGGCCGCCTGCTCTCCTCTCTCTTCCCCTGCACTGGTAGCCTGCATTGATGGACGCAGGTGAGGCTGCATTGATAGACACAGGTAGGCTGCATTGATGGACACAGGTAGGTTGCATTGATGGACACCGGCAGGCTGCATTGATGGACACAGGTAGGCTGCATTGATGGACACAGTCAGGCTGCATTGATGGACACAGGTAGGCTGCATTGCTGGACACAGGTGAGGTGGCATTGTTGGGTAAAGGTAGGTGGCATTGTTGGGCACAGGTAGACTGTATTGTTGGGCTTAGGCGAAGCAGCATTGATGGATACAGGTAGGCTGCATTGTTGGGCACAGGTGAAGCAGCATTGAAGGGTACAGGTAGGCTGCATTGTTGGGCACAGGTGAGGCTGCACTGATAGGCACTGATAAATGTGTTGTTAATATTTATTTTTATAACTTAATTCTGCATAAAACATTTAGGTGTAATTTCATGGGATAATTTATGAGGGCTTGTTTAGGGGCAGGGCAGGGTAGGAGTCGGGTGGGGCAACTGGTGGCGAGTAACCCTTGAGGCCTGGTTAGTAGCTCAGGACTTGAAATTTTGAGCCCTGCACTTTATTATACTGCAGTAAAACTGCACTGACGCACTGCAATACACTACGTCACACATGCACTAATGAACAGAAATGTACTGTGTTAAATGAAAGGTAACGCACTGCAATATACGGCATTAAACTTGACTGAAATATACTGCGTTAAGCGTGTTCTAACGCACAGAAATGTACTGCGTTAAACTTGCAGGAACGCACTGAACTGTACTGCGTTAAACGGAAGATAACACACTGAAATATATAGCGTTAAACTTGCAGTAACGCACTAAACTGTAAAGCTTTAAATGGAAGATAGCGCACTGAAATATACAGCTTTAAACTTGCAGTAACGCACTGAACTGTACTGCTTTAACCAGAAGATAGTGCACTGAAATATATGGTGTTAAACTTGCAGCAACGCACTGAACTGTACGGCATTAAACTTGCAGTAACGCACTGAAATATATTGCTTTAAACGGCACGTAACACACTAAAATATACGGAGTTAAACTTGCAGTAACGCACTGAACTGTACTGTGTTGAACGGCACATAACACAATGAAATATACGGCGTTAAACTTGCAGGAACACACCAAAATGTACTGCGTTAAACGGCATGTAATGCACTGAAATATACAGCGTTAAACTTACAGTAACGCAATGAAATATGCTGTGTTAAAATGGTCACTACACTCACACTGACTGAACTATCCCTACATTCACACTAATGGAAATATGAATGGTCGCTTTACACTCACACTGAACTATCCCTAGATTCACAAACTGATATTCTACACTGACAATAAAATCAGAATAGCACACTAACTGTCTAATAGCACTGAACAGAGCCCTGTTCTATTTCTCTCCATGCCGATATCACAATGAAAATGGCTGCTATTGAAAGAATACTTTTATAGTGTGGGGCGGGACTAACAGCAATGAGCCATGATTGGATAGAGTCATCATGACAGCGTCCAATCATGACTCTGACAGTGCTCTGTGCCCTGATTGGGCAAAGCTTTCATTGCTTTAGCCAATCAGGGCATTCAATGCAGTGTGCTGCGGCGCAGTGCATTGTGGCATTCGAAGGGGCCGAACACACGCCGAACTCCCTGATAATTTGGTTGTTCGGCGAACGTGCAAACAGCCAATGTTCGGGCCGAACCGTTCGCCCATCCCTACTTTGTAGCATATACTGTCTATGTGGCAAAAAAAACAGTAGAGGCAGAATATGAATGTAAACATTGCAAAAACAGCATTGTGTAATCCTTGAATAAGGGTTAGATAACATTTATTGAACATTTCTAACTTGAGCTTTTTTTGGGAAACCCTGAATTTTGTGCATTTAATACCACTTGAAGCAAGCAAACTTCCATACTCTCCATGGAGAACAGGGCTCAGTAGTTATGTTTCTGGTATAAAGTGGCACTGGAGACAGAACAGCAACAGGTCACCTTGTACTGCATTTTAGTATGTGATAGGCAATGTGTCTAAAATATTTTACCAAAAAATAAGTTGTTTCCTGAGAAGTCTTTGGGAAATGTATGTACAACAGCGAAAGATATCATATGGCACCTCTATGGTTCCTGCTGTGCAGCAGTAACATTAAAGTGGCACTAAACCCATCCATTTACAACCAAACAGTTAAATCATCAAATGGCTGGTGTCATAACTGATCATATGTGCAGCGTCATGGCAGTTGAAGATCAAACAGCAGCCAAGATGGCAGCTTCCTTGGCTGAAAACGATAGGAGGGTTTAGTTCTGCTTTAAACCTTGAGATGATCATTTCAGTTTTCTGTCTGCTGCTGTAGTGCACCTGTCCACCAAACCCCACATTTATTATTGATCTGGCGATATGGGAACCCCTATAAAAATATTCAATGCTAAGAAGATTCGTACAGCTACCTACGAAATCCAAAACTGCCTTGTACGAGTGAATGTGATTAGAAAAGCAGGAATCAGAGAAGATACAGAGAATATGCACCGCATTGTACCCTTCCAGGTACTGACAGCAGTGAATTACAGAAAAGACATGTCAAAATAAATTGCTTATTTTAGCACAAATGCAATGTTTGTGGGATAACATTAGTAGCTCAGTAACTGGTTTTGCTTGTTGCCTAGAATTTGTTGTTTATTTGATTTTTTTTTTCATCAGCCTGTGCCCATTAAGGTCATCATGACATGATATTTATAGCTTTAGAGAGAGGCCCACTCAAATGATCTCTGCCTAGTACTAAAATTGCCTTGTGGTACAATGTTATTGTAAAGTGCGGCCCGGAGAGAAAATGACAAAGGAATGATAAAGGAGGGCCGGGCATGACAGTGTGGAGAAGGACACACAGGAAGGGTTAATTAGAAATGGAGAGTGGGAGTCTGTAAGAGGGGTGGGGGAAATTAGGAACTTAAGAAAGGGGGAGTGGCATTACTTAAGGGGAGAGGTGGAGCTAGGAAGGGGCAGTTGGAGAAAGAAGACACAGGAGGAGGCAGTTTTATTCACTGCTCCTCCAGCATCATGGCGGACATAGACACCATTCTGGTGAGACTGAGGGCTGCGGCGGCGACAAGAGGAACGGACTGGCTACAGAGGCAAGTCGGGGCACTGATAGTGGAGGAGGCGGGCAGATCGGGGACAGTGGAAGAGACCCCTCGCGTGCGGAGGTCGCGGCCTCTGGCGTGCTTTTCACCTGGGCCGCCATTACGGCCCATTCGGCAGGCACGGAGCCCTCGGGAGGACCGATCGGCGCCCCCAGCGAAGCGGACACAGCAACAGGCTAGTACAGGGCCGCACGCCACAGGCCTACTTCAGGGGGCAGGGCCACGGGCAGTTATGGCGCCGCTTCCCCGCCAGAGTTTCACAGGCCCCAGAGTGGGGATTTAGCACATGGGGGCAGCAGAGAAGGCAGGGGGCTACGGGGGGAGTAGAGTGGAGGCAGCGGCCACCGGAGTGGGGACTAGATCGGCCAGCAAGGCCGCAGGTGGGCGGGGCCTAGATAACAAACTGGCACAAGGACAGAAGGATGGCGTTGGTGATCACAAGCAGGCCGGTCGGTGTGCAGTCAGGGCGACTCCTAGTGGCGGTTCAGGACGAAGCACAGCTGCAGGAGAGAGTCAGCCCTTATACAGCCAGAACATCACGGCTTTCGGGCCACTTCACCCGGGGGGGCTGACAATGCCATCCGTCATGGAACAGGACGATCGCTCAGAAGGTGAGGTGTCGAAGGAGAAGAACAACAAGTGCCAGCAGGAGAGACCAACGCGGAGGCGGTGGAGCGAGCTCCCAGACAGCCCAGTGAGTCCAGTAATAATGTATCTTTGACTAATGCATTAACTGATTTATTAGGGGTTGTAACAGCGGGCACATTGGGGACAACGGGGGGGCGCCTGATCAGCAATTGGCGGCACAAAGGCCAGTTCTGGCTCAGGGGAGCAACTGAAGGATTTACTGGAGGGATTGAAGAAGTTGGTGGGTAGATTTGAGCTGGGACAGGAACAGCCACCCCAGGTGGACCCTTGGACGGGCACAGTAACCGGGATGAGGGAAGGAGGTGCTGTGGCACCTAGTGTAGTGTTGCATACCGTGATGAACCCCTCGGGGGCGGCAGAAGAAGGAGCTGGTCCTGACTAAGGGGGGGGCTAAAGAGGGTGCAGTAACAACGGCCAGGACGGACGTGGTGAGGATTGCAGATGCGAAGGTATATGTGTGCTTCGAGGGTCCGCTAGGAGCACACTTAAAGCAGGAGGTCCGGGATAAGATTGGCAAGGGTGAGTATGTTGAGATATTTTCACTATTGCTTCTGGAAAAATTTAACCTTGATAGGGTAAAACCTTATGACTCCAAGAAGGAGGACGAGGAAAAAAGGAGGTACAGGCTGATTCCGTGGACATTTACGAATTGGCTTCAGGCATTTGCCATTATGGCAAGTGTAATTGGGGACAAGAACCCCGAGCATTGCTCGGCATTATTTTGTTACATGGACGCAATCAGGGAGGCACACAGGGTATACGGTGGTTCTGCTTGGCTATGGTATGATGAGCAGTTTCGCCAGCGCAGGGTGGTTCGTCCTTCCCTTCTCTGGGACCACAAGGACATCATCCTCTGGATGCGACTTATGTCATCAGTGAGGGCACCGCCACAGTTTCTTCGGGGGTGCCGGGAGTGCAAATACCTCAGGACTTTCGGCCGGTAAAAAGTGGGGTGTGTGCTGGCAGTTCAATGACGGCTCTTGCAAATTTGGGGGTTCCTGTAAGTTTAAGTAAGAGTGCTCAGGTTGTAGGGGAGCCCACCCTTTGTCCCGATGCTTCAAAAAAGGGAAGCGTCCCAGCGAGCCTGCGCGCGAAAGGGATGACTCCGGTAAAGGGCGAAAGGATGCAGCCTGTTCTAAATAGGTTTCCGGACAGGGTAGCGGAGAGGCTATTGGCCGCGGGGTTTGGGGAGGGTTTACACATACCTCGTTCATTGGCAGTGGT
Organism: Lithobates clamitans; assembly: GCA_037952925.1. Classification (NCBI taxonomy): domain Eukaryota; kingdom Metazoa; phylum Chordata; class Amphibia; order Anura; family Ranidae; genus Lithobates; species Lithobates clamitans. The sequence goes on from JBBGZY010000573.1 coordinate 6,684,199, forward strand.
TCCACCACTGACAAGAAGTTTGAAGTATGCATTGCAACATCCGGGGGTAGTGGGGGAGAAATTGGCTAAGTGACCTTGGGTCACATGGGGGGGCCGTTTGCGGACAAAAACCTATACAGGATTTAGTAGTTTCACCTTTGGGGGTGGTGGCTAAGAAGGAACCAAACAATTTCCGACTTATTCATCACTTGGCGTGTCAAAAAGGGGGGTCGGTGAATGATTTTATCGATCCGGAAGCATGCACTGCGTCTTACACGTCATTCAACGCGGCAGTACAGTGGGTGAGGAAATATGGCAAAGGGGCACTGAGGGCAAAGTCGGACATAGAATCCGCTAGCCGCTTGCTTCTGGTACATCCGGGTAGTTTACGGCTGTTGGGCTGTTGTTGGCAGGAGCAGTTCTATGTTGACAAATGCTTAACAATGGGTTGCTCCATTTCTTGTGCCTTGTTTGAGGCATTTAGCTAATTTCTGGAGTGGGTGGTTAGGGAAGTGTCGGGCTTAGATTCGATCATACATTATTTGGATGACTTTCTGTACATTGGCCCCCCCCTGCCTCGGCTGTGTGTGCGATTTTGCTATCCACGTTGCAGCACATCGCGGGCAGGTTTGGAGTGCTTTTGGCAGAAGAAAAAACTGAAGGCCCCACGATGGAGCCCAGTTTTTTGAGAATAGTGATAGATGCAGAAGCAATGGAGTGTCGCCTGCCCAAAGGTAAGTTGGGGGAAATTCGAGGGATCCACGGACTGCGGAAAGTTCAGTTGAGGGCTTTGCAGTCGTTACTGGGTAAGTTGAATTTCGCTTGTAGGATAATCCCAATGGGGAGGGTGTTCTGTCGACGGCTGTCGGCGGGGGGTCAAGGCACCTACGCATTTTGTCAGGCTCACCGAGGAACACCGGGAGGACTTGAAGGTATGGTACGAATTTCTGGAGTCATACAACGGCAGATCAGTGTGGATGGCGGGCCCAGTGAGTAACAGTGAAATGGAATTAGCTACAGAGGCGGCAGGATCCACGGGTTATGGGGCGTTTTTACAAGGGCAGTGGAGTGCGGGTCCTTGGCCGCAATCATGGATGGACACAGGGTCTTCGCGTAACCTGGTGCTACTGGAACTCTTTCCAGTAGTGCTGGCGATGGAACATTGGGGAGAGGCTTGTCGGAACCTGAAATTGAGACTGAATTGCGACAACATGGGAGTAGTTCAGGTGATCGACCGCATGTCGGCGTCATCACCACTTGTAATAAGGCTACTGCATAGGTTGGTGTTGGGGTGTTTGGGATTGAACATTTTCTTGTATGCTGTTCACATCCCTGGCGTGGATAATACGCTGGCTGACGCACCCACTTTCAGTGGGACAGGTTCAGAGAGTTGGCCCCGGGCGCAGAGAAGGAGGGAGTCCCTTGCCCGGATTGTATCTGGGAGCTGGCATTGGAGTCACAACGGGATGGATTCGGCAGGCAGAGAGTGCAGCCACGTGGGCATATTGCAATAAGGTATGGAAGGAGTGGTTGTTACTGGTACAGGAGGCCGGGATTGGTAAGGACAGGGCAGAGGTGAGGTTGTTGGTTTTGTATTTTGTGTCTAGGACCATGGAAAGTGGGGGATCGGTCTCTGCCACTGAGCGAAAGATGGCAGGCCTGTCATTCTTTTTCAAATTGATGGGGGAGGAGGACGCGACAAAAGGTTTGGGTGAAACAGGCAATAAAGGGTTTCCGGAAGGGTCACAAGAAATTGGATACGAGACGGCCTGTCACGTTTGCCAATCTGAGGGCCATATGTGGGATGTTGAGTTCAGTATGTATCTCAAGTTATGAGGTCTTACTGTTTACTGCAGCGTTCTTGCTGGCATTTTACGGGGCGTTCCAGGTAGGGGAATTGGTGAGCCCGTCGCGAGTAGTGGCAGGGGGGGATTATGGAGCCAGATGTTCGGGTGGAAGAGGACCGGGTGTGTTGTAAGCTGCAGAGGTCAAAAATGGACCGAAGAGGAAAAGGGGTGGATGTTTGGCTGTTCGCCTGGGGGAGGGCCATTCCTGAGGCATAAGGATGGGTCCTATTTGTCAAAATTCCAATTTGTTTCGGTGTTCAGAAAATGCCTTTTCAGGGCAGGCTTGGATGGGGGCACAATACGCTTTACACTCCTTCCGCATAGGGGCGGCTACCGAAGCTGCCAGATGTGGGTTGGATGAGGCGGCGGTGCGAAGGATCGGGAGGTGGAAATCGAGCAGATACCGTACCTATATTAGGCTGGAAATGGTGGTTGAATTAAAAAAAAAAAAAAGAAAAGGGGGTAGACAGGATTTGCAGGGTGGTTGAAATGAGGTTGTCAGTAAGTTGTTGATATGCTGGAGTGTTGCTACCTTTTATGTTTTGTCGTCTCGTTTCAGATGGAGGTTCCACATGCCTCGTCTGGATCCTCGGTCACTCCTATGTGTGTTTGGGGGCCAGGAGAGGAGATGCTAGGCCGGATGGCCGGCAATTGGGCATATCGCGGAAAAAAGCTTATCTGCGATGGTTGGTTCCCCCTAGGATGAGGTGGGAGAGAGTAGTAGGGGAGATGGTGCGATACACAAGTTTAGACAGACCTCCGATGTTCTGGTAATATATGCAGGGGGCAATGACTTGGGGGCCCGCCTGGTCAGGGATCTGATCGCAGACATCAAGGCTGATTTTCTGCAGTTAAAAGTTGACTTTCCTGGTACTCTGTTGCTGTTGTCGGACATCGTTGCACGGACAATTTTGCGATGGGCTAGATCAGTGGCTAGCATTCAGAAGACACGCATACGCATAAACAAAGTGGTGTGGCGGTGCGTGGTCAAGAATGGAGCTTTAGTCATTAGGCATAAAGAATTGGAGACCAATGTTGGGCTCTATTTGAGAAAGGATGGAGTTCATCTTTCAGATGTGGGGATTGACCTCTGGACAATGGGCTTGCAGGAGGGGATTCAAAGGGCCCTGCGGGTGTGGAGGTGCCTTCAAGAGTAAGTTAGTCACTCTTTCGGGCTGTGGCGAAGTTGCTTGTTGGTCTCTGATGGTGACAGTAAAAAGTAGGTGATCCAAAAGGTGTGGGGGGTTCATCGGCAGTATGAGCCCCTCCGGTGGATGGAATAAGGAAATGGTGGCACTGCGGGAAAGGGGGTGTCTCCGAGCGGCTACAGCTGGAGGCCTAACGGGTTTCAAAATGGTACCCACAGTGCGTGGTTGTATATATATATTTGGTAAATAAGCTGGGTCGCCATCAGAGACCAACAGACTGGAGAAAATGTTTATGGTATGTGTTTTTATGTTGATATTTGATATTGGAGTTATTTGGTTGGATTGTTTAATAAAGGCTGTTATGGCCAGTTATACTCCAATGGGGGTGATTTGGATTACACTGGTCATGTTATAAAGGAACTGCAATCCTTTCCATGCAAAAAAGTTACTTGTGTAGTCTCCTTGTCCTTCTACTTGCAATTCAAGATTTGAAACTTAACTTCTGTGTGTGAACACTTTATTACCGCAGTATGACAAAGCTTATTGGCCTTTGCACCAGAAGAAAAGATTTCTTAGCTCTCATAATGCAAAAGGAGTTTCTACAATTCCGCTTTGTGCAATTTAAATTGTCAGTTGGTGTAACAAAGGCGAGAAGATAGCCACACACCTTTTGAGGGTGCCAGGCAGAGAACTGACACATCTCATGAATACCTCACTGCAACAACCAGCTCAAGAGACAAAAAAAAGTTCAGGACAAATGGAATACATGAACATTTCTTAGCTCAGGGTCGGCAAAACCTCAAAAAACGTCTAATTAACCCCTGTCATAAAATTGCTATGTCATAAATCCTCTAGGAGAACCCTCAACAAGTTTTAATGAATCTTGGTCATAACTGGCAGTCGTAAAACCATTTAGTAGCAATACATATCTCCCGGTCTAGTTTTTAAATGCTACAGTGTAAAGTTTCATACAATTGTCATAATTCCAGCTATGATGAAGTTAAACGTGGTAAAACGTGGCTATGTCAGTGTATAAGAAAATAACAATCAGATACCAAACATGCCTATGCTATAACAAATTGGTCACATTAAATCTTCTAATTCTAAACATTATATACATCTGATTTATATCATTTATAGTCTTTATCTAATCATAATTTCTTTCTGATCATCAATATGTTGGTTTTCAAGTTGTAAAACAGTGTCATCTGGAAATATTATTATAGTTAGCAAAGTTGACATAAAGGGAGTCTCCACTAAAGTATAGTAAAACACTTAGGCACTCCTACCTCACATCCCTTAAGTCGGGTAAACACAGGCCAAATGTCAGTTAAAAAAAAACATCCGACATTTGGCTCGTGTGTATGTTCGCTTCGGATGTGCATGATGGAAAACCAGCAGCCGACCGACTCCCAATCAGCGCTCTTAGCAAATGGCAGAAAGCGCTGATCAGACTGTTCTGGAGGGGGCCGTTCAACTGTCAGAACACAATAGCACAGCGGGGGGGGGAGTTTGCGATACTAACTTCATAGCGTGAACAGAAAAAACTAATAGTGTGTACCCAGCTTTAGCTTTTTTGATTAGGTGGGTATCAGGAAAGGTTTCCCCTGCTGGTGGCTCTGTCAGATCTATGGGCCGCAGTACTGATGTCCACCAGCGGGTGTCTCCCGGCAGTCTGGAGCCCACATTATCTCCTGCAATCAGGCGTCAACTGAGACTGATTGCAGGAGGTGTACTTATACCCGGCAGATGCTTTCACTCATCACCTTGGTATTGTTCCTTGAGCCCTGACCTGTGTTGCTATTCTGTATTCCTGTATTCCTGTATCCTGTAACCTGTTATCCTGAACCCTGTATCCGTTCCTGGACTCCTGCCCTGCAGCCTGATCCCTTCTGCCTTCTCCCCCTGTCTCCTGTTACCTTCTTCCTGTCCTGTCTTGTTCCTTGCCCCCATCTGCTTCATCTCCCATGTATGACCCTGGCTTGTTTACAATTAGGAGTGTATCTTTCACTTGTATAAACTTTTGGTTAGGGTAGTTATTTATGTGTGTCACTGTGGTTGGTTGTTGGTTTATTTTATTGTCACATCAGAGGTGTGTTTACTTTGGTGTATTACTTACAGGTATCCTCATAATAAATCATATTATTATTACTTTACATGTGCTTGGTCTTCCCTATCGCAGTCCACACATTTCTGGTCACACCAGTTTATGACAGAATACCAAGGCCATCCCTGACCAGAAATGACCGCACAGAGGAGCCTTCCTGGTTCTGTTGTTTTTGCTAAAATGCATTCGGAAGTAGTTGGTTATCTTTCTGAAGGAGGATAATAATTATTGTCGTCAGATATTGAAGGAGTGGGCCAGGGATCAACTTTTAGAGTATCCGTCGTGCCCATTCTCTAGTTGATCAGGGTAGTATGCTGTTTGAAAATGTTCAGCCTTTGATTCAGGTGTGTGCAGAGCTAGCTTTGTCCAGCATTCCTAAAGAGAGTGATGACTTTTCTCCCCCCTTCAGTATGGCTCAGGTAGAATCATTAGTGTGGCTCTTGGAGGATGACTCTGTGTATTTCTTTGAGCACTATTCAGCATGTTCCCAACAGATGCTAGTGGAGTGTTTTAACACAGTGCAGTCTCTTGTCAGACAGGCAGCAAGTAAACTGAATTTTGTTCAGCCATTACTACGAGCATGGTCAGATATATTGCACTCAGCCTCAGTCAGCTTGCAACAACCCATTCCTGCTGCCAGACACCTGCCTGCTCAAGTATCTCTCTCTCCATCACCCATGGCAGCCCCAGTCTCAGGCCAATATAGCCTGTTACCAACTAAGTATCAGTACCCTGTTTCCACTTGCTGCACCTATCCTGCCTTTAATCCACCTGCCTCTTCTCTGCTGCCTGTAACAATCCCACAAAAATTCCTCCTAGCCACTACTCCCTCTTCCTTACCGTATTCCAGCCCTTCTCTTCAATCAGCTGCATCCCCTACTTACAGCCCTGCAGTCACTTACAGAACGTCAGTGGCTAAACCAAAGAAGAAATTGAAGTTTTTCCCAACCCATACAATCCTGCCATTATCCCAGCCTGCCTCCTCACCAGCCAATGTGCTCCAGCCTGCTTCCACACCAGCCGATCTCCTTCAGCCTACCTCCACACCAGCAAATCTTCTCCAGCCTGCTTCCACAACAGCCGATCTGCTCCAGCCTGCTTCCACAACAGCCAATCAGCTCCAGCCTGCTTCCACGCCAGTCAATGTGCTTCAGCCTGATTCCACACCAGCCGATCTGCTACAGCATGCCTACATGATAGCCGATCTGCTCCAGCCTGCCTCCATGCCAACCAATCTGCCTTGGCCTGCCTCCATGCCAGACGATCTGCTCCGGCCTGCCTCCATGCCAGCTGATCTGCTCCGGCCTGCCTCCACACCAGCCGACCTGCTCCGGCCTGCCTCCATGCCAGCCGATCTGCTCCGGTCTGCCTCCACGCCAGCCAATCTGCACCGGCCTGCCTCCATGATTGCCAATGGGGTTAAGCTAGCCTCTGTTGGTCCTGAACTTGATGACCCATCTAACCATGCCAACCTTTTGCCTGCTATCCTGCCTGATGCTCCAGTGTTTGCTGTTTAGTCTGATGTTCCAGTGCCCACAGTCTAGCCTGATGTTCCAGTGCCCACGGTCCAGCCTGATGTTCCGGTGCCCATGTTCCAGCCTGAAGTTCTGGTGCCCATGGTCCAGCCTGATGTTCCAGTGTCCACAGTCCAGTCTGATGTTCCGGTGCCCACAGTCTAGCCTGATGTTCCCATGCCCACGGTCCAGCCTGATGTTCCAGTGCCCACGGTCCTGCCTGATGTTCTGGTGCCCACGGTCCAGCCTGATGTTCTGGTGCCCACAGTCCAGCCTGAAGTTTCAGTGCCCACGGCCCAGCCTGATGTTCCGGTGCCTGTTTTCCAGCCTGCTGAGCCAGTGTCCATCACCGAGCCTGCTGAGCTGGTGCCCGTCACCCAGCCTGCTGAGCTGGTGCCCATCACCTAGCCTGCTGAGCCGGTGTCCGTCACCCAGCCTGTTGAGCCGGTGCCCGTCACTCAGCCTGTTGAGCCAGTGCCCGTCACCCAGCCTGCTGGGCCGGTGCCCATCACCCAGCCTGCTGGGCCGGTGCCCGCCACCCAGCTTGCTGAGCCGCTGCCCATTACCCATCCTGCTGGGCCAGTGCCCGTTACCCAGCCTGCTGATACAGTGCTTGCTAAACCGGTCCCCGGTGCCCAGCTCACTGCTGCCACTGCCACTGCCGCTGCTGCTGCCCAGCCTGTTGTTCCAGTGCCCGCTGCCGGCCTGATGTTCCAGTGCCTGTTGTCCAGTCTGATGATCCAAAGCCTGATATCCAGCTTGATGATCCAGTTCCTAATGCCCCTGTCCGGCCTGATGTTCCAGTGCCTTTTGTCCGGCCTGATGTTCCAATGCCTTTTGTCCAGCCTGATGTCCTAGTGTCTGTGGTCCAGTCTGATGACTAGGGATGAGCCCGATGTTCGAGTCGAACATCGGGTGTTCGCCTGTTTGCCGAACAACGAACAATATGCGGTGTTCGTGGCAAATTCGAAAGCTGCCGGAACACCGTTAAAGTCTATGGGACACTAACATGAAAAATCAAAAGTGCTAATTTTAAGCCGCAATCAGTTTTAAATGACAATTTTTTTCTTTAGAAATGTCATTTTGCTGTGGTACTGTTCTAAATACGGGAAAAATGCACCACTTTAAAGGCATACTATAGACACCCCCCAGGTACAATATTTAAAGGAATATTTTACTTTTATTTTTTCACTTTAAGCATGATTAAAATCACTGCTACCAAAAAAACGTCCGTTTTTAAAACTTCCATTTGAATTGATACATGTCCCCTGAGGTAGGACCCGGGTCCCCAAACCCTTTTTAGGACAATAACTTGCATATTAGCCTTTAAAATTCGCACTTTTGATTTCTCAAGTTCGAGTCCCATAGACTTTAACGGTGTTCGAATGTCCGCGCAAACTTTCGGTCCATTCGCATGTTTTGGATGCGAACCGAACTGGGGGGTGTTCAGCATCCTTATTCCTAATTATGGGAAACAGGGCCTAATTTAGGCCATGGCCTGGGATAGTAAGGCTGCCAAAATTGGCACACAGCCACCCTCAGATCGTTTTGCTGTTTAAAACTCTCTGTATAATAGCAGGTTCAGGTGCCTGAAAATACTATCCAACTGAGTCCTCAATGTTGCTGTGCTGCTAAGATTGTGGGTTTTTTGTTGAAACAATAAAGTGGTTGTATAGGCTCAAGGTTTTTTTACCTTTATGCATGAAGGTAAAAAACTTTCTGTTTGTAGTAGCCCCCCCCCAGGTCTACCACCTCTTTGGCTGAGACAGCAGAAGGAGCCATTGGCTCCCTCTACTGTACATCACAGCCAGTGTGCCAATGAGGAGAGAGCGGGGGCTGGGCCGAACCACGCTTTGTGTCTGAATGGACAGACAGAGCAGTGGCTTAGGAGGGAGCCTGCTTGGGTGCCCCATAGCAAGCTGCTTGCTATGGGGGGCACTCAGCAGGGGGGAGGGACCAGGAGTGGCGGGGGGGAGAGGAGGATTGGAGCTGCTCTGTGCAAAACCACTGCACAGAGCAGGTAAGTATAACATGTTTGTTATTAAAAACAGTCTTTAATATCACTTTAAGGGCTGTATTTACCGGACACCCCCCCAGGCATGATATTTAAAGGAATATTTCATTTTTATTGTTTCACTTTAAGCATGAAAAAAATCACTGCTCCCAAAAAAACAGCCATTTTTAAAAAGTTTTTTTGCATTGATACATGTCCTCTGGGGCAGGACCCAGGTCCTCAAACACTTTTTATGACAATAACTTGCATATAAGCCTTTAAAATGAGCACTTTTGATCATTCATGTTCGTGTCCCATAGACTTTAATGGTGTTCGTGTGTTCTGACAAATTTTCTGCCTGTTCGCATGTTCTGCTGCGAACCGAACAAGAGGGTGTTCGCTCATCCCTACTGATGACCCGATGCCTGCTGTCCAGCTCGATGTTCCAGTGCCCGTTGTCTGGCCTGATTTTCCAGTGCCCCTTGTCCGGTCTGATGTTCCATTGTCTGCTGTCCAGTCTAATGACCCGATGCCTGATGTCCAGCTGGATGATCCAGATCCTGATGCCCAGCTTGATGTTAGAGGACCTGCTGTCTAGTCTGATGATCCGATGCCCAATGTCCGGCTTGATGATTCAGTTCCTGACGCCCGGCCTGATGTTCCAGTGCCCGCTGCCTGGCCTGATGTTCCAGTGCCTGCTCTCCAGTCCGATAATCCGATGCCCGATGTCCAGCTTGATGATCCAGTTCCTGATGCCGTCCTGATGTTCCAGTGCCTGCTCTCCAGTCTGATGATCTGATGCCCGATGTCCAGCTTGATGTTCCAGTGCCTGCCATCCGACCTGATGTTCCAGTGCCCGCTGTCTGGCCTGATGTTCCAGTGCCTTTGCCTGCTGTCCAGACTGATGTGCCTCTGCCTGCTGCCTCGCGTGTATAACCTTGGCTTGTTTACAATTAGGATTGTATCTTTCACTTGTATATACTTTTGGTTTGGGTAGTTATTTGTGTTTGTCACTGTGGTTGGTTGCTGATTTATTTTATTGTTTGTCACATCAGAGGTGCGTTTACTTTAGTGTATTACTTATCCTCATAATAAATCATATTATTATATGATTTTCAAGTTATGAAGGTGAGGGTTCTGTGAGCTCATTCCTGGATCCATACTTCTCCATGCCCACTGTCTGTTTGGACCTTCCTGATATTTTTTGCACAGACACATTTTTTTATATACACTTTGCTATATATTTTTATTTTTAAGAGACGATTAATTATTTTTCGTGGTTTTTGGATTTATCCTTATTCATCTTTCACATTTCTACTTAAAAGGATTATCTTGTGTTCACCTTTAGACATTATAAGGTTATTTATATGTTTGGCTTTATTTGAGTTTTTTACTGTAGCGCGGGATCATTTTTAGCCTTAGTTTCACTGTGAGTGGATTGTGATACACTTTAGGTTCTGCTGCAGACAGTTGTTATTTATTTATTACATTACACCTTTATTCATTTTATGCCATTTTATCACCTCACCTTTGTTGTGTATTAGTTTGTTGTAGCACATTTAATAGCGCGAAGGCTTTTTTATTCATTTTAATCATTTAAACTCTATTACAATCCTACCAGGCACAGCAAAGATTATCACAGACATTTATTATTGGTCAGAATTGCTACAGCAGACACTGTGAACAGTGCGTGTTTTCATTAAAATATGTGGTGTTTATCATTCGTGGTGTCAGGGGTGACAGGGTCATTTGTAGCGTCAGAGGGGGGCGGGGTCACCCCCTGACACCAGGGGAAAGCCATAGGGAAGTCCCCGTGCATCAGAGGGAGGCGGGGTCATCGGGTGGCCCTGCCCTCCGTTATATAAGAGCTGTCACAAGAACAGAAGCGTCACACAGCAGGAGACTCCCATTGAGGCAGATTGTCTGGAGGATTGCGGGGAAGAAGAAACCGGAGGAGGATGCCGGACGAGAAGACCGGAGGAAGAAGCAGAGGAAGATAGAGGAAGAAGGGGGGGAAGAACAAGATGGAGAAAGAAGAAGAACACCGAAGGAAGACCAGAAGAAGATGGAGGAAGAAGCGAGCAAAGAAGAAGACATTAATAAAGGAATTGTCAAAAACCGTCTATTGTCTTTTTTAACATTTTTGACACTTTTTTTGTGAAATGGCAGACTCATTACCAATTCACACAGGGGGCGGGATCTGGGGGTCCCCTTGTTAAAGGAGGCTTACAGATATCGATAAGCCCCCCGCCTGCAGACCCCCACAACCACCAGGCAAGGGTTGTGAGGATGAGGCCCTTCTCCCCATCAATATGGGGACAAGGTGCTTTGGGGGGCTACCCCATGCACCCTCCCAAAGTTGAGGGCATGTGGCCTGGTATGGTTCGGGAGAGTGCTCTCTCATCCCCCCCCCTCTTTTCCTGTGGCCTGCCAGGTTGCGTGCTCGGGTAAGGGTCTGGTGTGGTTTTTTGGGGGGGACCCCCACGCCATTTTTTTTTTAAATTTTGGCGCAGGGTTCCCCTTAAAATCCATACCAGACTTGAAGGGCCTGGCAAGGCCGGATTAGCCACAAGGCCACCGAGGCCAGGCCTCGGGGCGGCAGTGGTGTAGGGGCGGCGCCGCTCCTGCAGCGACTTCGCGGCCGCCCCCCCTTTCGTGCTGCCTATTAAAGTCTATTATGGGCACCAGTGCCCATAGAAAAAATGGCCACGAGCCGACCACGCAACGGCGCATGCGCCGTTCCGAAGCCGGCCGGGCTCGGCGCCATTTTTAAAACAAAATAGATTAGCGATTAGTAGTGTCAGCGGTGCGGAGGCGAGGGAGAAAGTTGACATCTCCTATTGCCCGCACCGCTGTTCCGCCCTCCTCCTGATGGCAGGCAGCATGGCAACATTGGCAAGGGACATCCCCATCTGGTGGCAAGTGACATCTCCATCTGGTGGCAGGCATGGTGGCAAGTGACATCCCCATCTGGTGGCAGGCATGGTGGCAAGTGACATCCCCATCTGGTGGCAGGCAGCGTGGCAAGTGACATCCCCATCTGGTGGCAGGCAGCGTGGCAAGTGACATCCCCATCTGGTGGCAAGCAGTGTAGCAAGTGACATCCCCATCTGGTGGCAGGCAGCGTGGCAAGTGACATCCCCATCTGGTGGCAGGCATAGAGGCAAGTGACATCCCCATCTGGTAACAGGCAGTGTGGCAAGTGACATCCCCATCTGGTGGCAGGCAGTGTAGCAAGTGACATCCCCATCTGGTGGCAGGCAGCGTGGCAAGTGACATCCCCATCTGGTGGCAGGCATAGAGGCAAGTGACATCCCCATCTGGTGACAGGCAGCGTGGCAAGTGACATCCCCATCTGGTGGCAGGCAGTGTAGCAAGTGACATCCCCATCTGGTGGCAGGCAGCGTGGCAAGTGACATCCCCATCTGGTGGCAGGCATAGAGGCAAGTGACATCCCCATCTGGTGACAGGCAGTGTGGCAAGTGACATCCCCATCTGGTGGCATGCAGTGTAGCAAGGGACATCGCCATCTGGTGGCAGGCAGCATGGCAAGTGACATCCCCATCTGGTGGCAGGCAGCGTGGCAAGTGACATCCCCATCTGGTGGCAGGCAGCGTGGCAAGTGACATCCCCATCTGGTGGCAGGCAGCGTGGCAAGTGACATCCCCATCTGGTGGCAGGCAGCGTGGCAAGTGACATCCCCATCTGGTGGCAGGCATGGTGGCAAGTGACATCCCCATCTGGTGGCAGGCATGGTGGCAAGTGACATCCCCATCTGGTGGCAGGCAGCGTGGCAAGTGACATCTCCATCTGGTGGCAGGCATAGTGGCAAGTGACATCCCCATCTGGTGGCAGGCATAGTGGCAAGTGACAAGAGATGGTGGCAAGTGACACGCTCAGGGCTCCCAATGATTCTGCATTATGGTGAGTTGAACTATTTCAGTTTATAGTACAATGTAATGATAGAAGTAATGTGTTTCAATCATCCTGACACCATAACAACCATGTGTCGGGGATGATTGAAGCACTAACACCAGCCATTGCCTTGAAAAATTGCCTTCGAAAAATCCTTACCCCTCGCGCGCTTACCCTGAAGTATTTTTAGTCTGTACAATTAAAGCCAGTTATTTTCAGTGTTCTCGTGTATGGAGATATGTTTTTAATCGACCTATTGTAGAAGTCATCGATAAAGGACGTGGTGTGTGTATGTGTGTGTGTGTGTGTGTGTGTGTGGGGAAGGACCCGGCCTTGGGGCGGCAAAGGGAGTAAATCTGGGCCTGGGGCCTGGTATAGAATTTGGGGGGACCCCCACGCATTTTTTTTTATTGTGGTTCAGGGTTCCCCTGTGGGATCCCATGCCATTTTTTTCAATGACTTTTCTGTGTATTGTCGGGACCGACAATTCATTATAGAGTAGTTTTAAATAACTTTTTTTCCTTTAGAAATGTCATTTTGCTCTGAGACGGTTCTAAACACGGGAAACATGTGCCACTTTACAGGCATACTATAGACACCCCCCAGGTACGAAATTTAAAGGAATATTACACTTTTATTGTTTCACTTTATTAAAATCACTGCTCCCGAAAAAACGTCCATTTTTAAAACTTTTTTTTGCATTGATACATGTCCCCTGGGGAAAGACCCAGGTCCCCAAATCCCCAAACACTTTTATGACAATAACTTGCATATAAGCCTTTAAAATTAGCACTTTTGATTATTCATGTTCGTGTCCCATAGACTTTAACGGTGTTCGCATGTTCGAACAAATTTTTTGCCTGTTCACATGTTCTGGATGCGAACCGAACCGGGGGGTGTTCGGCTCATCCCTAGTGGAGAAGGAATCTCTGAAATCCAGTCTGGAAAGGGATTTGGCACTGTTGGCTTCAACTAAGAAACATGGAATATTGGGTGGATTTTCAGGTTCTTTGGTAAAGCCAATTCAAATGCTACTGCATTAATCTTCCTTTTGACTGGAAAAGGCCCCAAATATCTTGGGCCAAGTTTCTTTCAAGGGGCAGCTAAGTTTCAGCTTTGCTGTAGACAGCCAGACTTTGTCTCCCGGTTCCAGATTTAAGTTGCCTCTTTTCTTTCTGTCAAAAAACCTCTAATGTGGCATACACACGATCAGAATTTCCGACGGGAAATGTTCGATGTGAGCCTGTTGTCGGAAAGTCCGACCGTGTGTATACTCCATCAAACATTTGCTGTCTGAATTTCCACACACAAATGTATGAGAGCAGGTTCTCAAATTTTCCGACAACAAAGGAAAGTCCGATCGTGTGTACACAAGTCCGACACACAAAAGTCCACGCATGCTCAGAATCAAGTACGAGACGGAAGCGCGTTAATGGAGATAGCACATTCGTCACGCAGCAAATTTTTAAATATTTCAATACAGCGCATTCTCTTCTTCTTTATAATGCTAGAATAATGAACTTGCTTTGCTGCTGATATTCTGACAAACTGATTTTTTGTATTTCTCGTGATCTCATGAATAATCTTTGTTTTTGTAGGGTTTTTTTTATCAAGATCTCCAGAATAATATTTTTTTATTTTTTATAGTGATCTCCTTTTTTTGTTACAATTTTTCCAGATCTCCAGAATAATTTTTTTTTTCTAGTGATCTGCATGTTATTTTTTTGGTCGATTTGTGTGTCAAGTTACCACAACATCTTTATTATCTTGTATTTTTTTTACCTCAAATAGGTTGGTTGGTGTTGGTGTCCCTTGTTAATTTGACATTGTATTTTACAAAATGTAACTGCCTACTCACAAACAAACTGTCCTTTTTGAAGTAAAACACATAGCCAAGTATTTGTCCAAACCAAAAATTTTAATTTATTAGGGGTCCTAATAAAATAAAGAGGAAGGCAAAGCTGGAGAAACAGTTGGAATTGGTGAAGCCTTTGTACTCCAGGGCAGACATCAATTATTTGACAGGCCAAATTAGTAACCTGAGGAGTCCATTTAATAGGGAGTACAATACGGTCCAGGACTCTGAGAGATCGCGAGCATCAGCAGATGACATATATGTCCCCAGGCTGTGGTCTTACAACAGCCTGCGTCTTTTGCCAGACCACACCAAACCCAGGCCATCACTCTCAACACTTCCTTCCACACTTCCTTCCAGGCTGCTGTCATGGGTTGGGTGGCTGTGTTGTTGGAGGTGTTGCTGGAGGTGGTGGAGGAGTAATATGGTCCAACTCACACAAGTGGGTTTTAGTTGTGAGTTGGCCCCTCATCCAACGGCCTGAATTATTGTCTCCTCACAGCTGAAATGTTGGCCCACCTCCATTTCTTCCAGTTTACTGGCTGTCAGACAGCCATGCGACTCGGGGCCACCAGGGGTTGCTGTGAGGACCGCAGTAGCCTGCCGAATCAAAACAGTCGCTGACTCCTCCAGGTTCTTCGCCTTTGTGGTCCTTTTCGTTGGAAGGCGGAGGGGAGGAACCTGGGATTCGGTCAGGATGCTGGGCACGGCCACCTCCTGGCTGCCACTTTCCACAGCTACCTCCTGGCTGCCACTTTCCATGGCCTTCTCCTGGCTGGGACTTTCCTGTGTATGAAAATGGGACATAGTTTTAGTTTTATGGTCATCAATCACACACAATTTTGAGCTCATGACTGTTGCAAATTGAATGTTAACAAATAGAAAAGACTATCATTCTGACCCCAGCATTTTTCATTCTTGTCCCAATCATTTTTGGCTACTGTTGTCTATTGATATGTAAACCACTTTGTTAAATCAGAAATTAGTGATCAATAATAACATCTAATTAACATCATTCAATTTTTGACAAGAAATATGTTGAACAATGCTATACCTGCCTCAAGCTGGGCTCCTCCACATCTTCTTCCTGGGTGGAAGGCCCAGTTTGGACTTCTGAAGCCTCATCTGATGTGGAAAGAAGTGTGGAAAGAAGTGTAGATAGTAATGGCCTGGGTTCACTCTGGTCTGACAAAAAATGTAGTCTGTTGTAGTACCAGAGCCTGGGGACATAAACGTCATCTGCTGCTGCTCCTGATCTCGTGGAATCCTGAACCTGTTTGCGCTCTCTATTATTTGTGCTCCTCAGGCCACCAATTTTGGCCTTCAAATAGGTGATGTCTGCGGTGGGAGTCACCGGCTTCACAAATTCCAACAGTTGTTCCCGCGCTGCCTTCCTCTTTAGCTTGTTGGAGTATTCTCCATGTTTGACTTGCCACAGACATGGCAGCACCCGGTACATGTCTATTAAGTTTGGCAGGAAATCTGGGTAAGTAAAATTATCCATTTTCTCTGCAAGATACAACACAAGACAAACCCTAATGTCAGGCTCAACTCTCTTAATCTTGTCCCAATATAGGCCTCAATCTATAAGCTGTATAGGCCACTAACCACTGATGCCGGAAGTTAAAATTGTACCTTAGTTTGCATGATCGTCGCTTACGCTACTCCGTCCTCCGCTCACAGATCGTACATACGACACACGCGTGTTATGCTTTATATACACTGTGCATGCATGAAACTCCGCCTCTGACCTTCTTTCTAGTGTATTCCCCGCCCCTTCTCTTTCGGCGCAGTGGGAGAGCAAATGGCGGAGAGACAGCAGGTGCGTGATAAAAGCAGCAATGAGGAGGATGACGAAAGCTCGGAGCAAGGTAGTTCCCGATCCAGGAGGAGATATAAGGCCTCAAATATGTCCTTTGTAAAGATGGTGGAGATGGTGGACATCTTGAAGAGGGCAGACTATGATGGGAAGTATGGACCGTACAGCAACCCAAATGTGAAAAAGGCCAAGATCATGACTAAAGTTGTGAGAAGTCTGCACAGGAATTTTGGGGTACGACGATTTAATGATCAATTGAGGAAACGCTGGTCAGACCTGAAATTGAGGGAGCGAGATCAGTACAGAAGTATCAAGAAAGTGCTGCAAAAAAGTAAGTACCGTATTTATCGGCGTATAACACGCACTTTTTTCCCCTTAAAATCAGGGGAAAGTCGCAGGTGCGTGTTATACACCGATCCCCTGCGATCCCGAGCTGTCAAAACTTAAAAATCGCTGACCGCGATTTGAAAATGGCGCCGCCGGCGCCGAAATACACAGAGCCGGTCTTTGGCTCTTTCCGGCGGCTCTCGTTTACTTTCGGCTCTACTCGTAGTCCCGAGTAGGTTCGGATAGCTCCGCTCGGGACTACGAGTAGAGCCGAAAGTAAACGAGAGCCGCCGGAAAGAGCCGAGGACCGGCTCTGTGTATTTCGGCGCCGGCGGCGCCATTTTCAAATCGCAGTCGGCGATTTTGAAGCCCAGGAAGCAGGGACAGGGGATCGAAGGCTGCACTGGGGCAAGGCTGCACTGGGGAAGGCTGCACTGGGGAAGGCTGCACTGACATGGCTGCACTGACAAGGCTGCACTGGGGAAGGCTGCACTGGGGAAGGCTGCACTGACAAGGCTGCACTGACATGGCTGCACTGACAAAGCTGCACTGACAAGGCTGCACTGACATGGCTGCACTGACAAGGCTGCACTGACATGGCTGCACTGACAAGGCTGCACTGGGGAAGGCTGCACTGACAAGGCTGCACTGACATGGCTGCACTGGGGCAAGGCTGCACTAAGAAGGCTGCAATGATGGGCATTTAAATGTAAGTTTTTCTCCTTTCAACTTCCCTCCTAAAAGTTTTTTTTTCCTTAAAATTCCCTCCTAAATTGGGGTGCGTGTTATACGCTGGTGCGTGTTATACGCCGATAAATACGGTATTTGTCGTGTGTTCCTATTATTATTATTACTTTAGTGCTGCTCCATGTGCTTTTCTTTACTGTTGTACAGTTTAAAATTGCAAGTTTCAGGTTCGTGGGCACAATAATCGTTTGTAGTAAACATCGTTCGTTCGCCCACTAATACAATGTTTTTGGCAGATGCAGGTTAACTACATTTGTTCATGCCCATTTGTATTAAAATAAGTTTAGTACATTGTTGTCTAGATGGGTTTGTAACTAGAATGAAATGCAAACTTGATTCAGTGTAAGGAGAGGACACTCAGCAGCTGTTTACACATCTGGACGCAGGAGCACTAGTGTGGGACACCAGAACACCCTTTTTAGGGTGGCCCACACAGGTGCTCCAGTGGATACTAGGGGTCTCTCCATGTGTGAAACTTTAATAACAAAAAAGGTAAGTATTCCAGCTTTAGAAAAGGGAAAAAAACATGTTTTCAGCTTGGAACTCTGCCAAAACAGACAATTGTACGACACTTCCAAGCAATGTTTCATATTCCTATTTCTTGCCTCAAATATCTGTGTGCTAAGTATACCTTTTTTTTTTTATTCACATAGGGGAAAAAAGAATTGGGACATCTGAGGACACCATGAACCCCACCACTCATGAAGAAGGGGAAATCCCCACACATTATGGAGAAGATGTGGAGGGAGAGGTTCATAAAGTGGGCGAAATAGTGAACACAGCAGGTCAGTGTCTGAAGGAAAATGTAATAAGAATATTCCTGCGCTACCCAATTGGAAAAAGAAAAGAAAACAAGATCTCAGAAAAAAAGTTAAAGCGCACGTATGCGACTGGACAGCTGCATGCACCGAAAAAAGGGTCAGACATAAACCCAAGATCAAACTGAGATATAAGAGGCGGAGGTGCTGCGCTAACCAGAAGACAGCTGTAAATCTCTATCTGTGATCAATTAATGAATAACATAAAATCGCATAATGAATAAATAAATCGCATGAATATGTGTTGATACTAAAAAACATTCAAATCTTAATAATCAGCATCATGTGTTAGTGGAAAAAAGTGTGTAAAAACTTCTTCATGTGAATATCTCTAATAACATTAAATACATAAAATAAATGAGAAATAAAAATCAAAAACGTATCCTTATAAATAGTGCAAAACGTACAAAGTGCCAGTGCTTTAAAGTGATCTAGATATCACTATTCAAACAAATCAATCCAAAGCAGTATAAATGATAAATAGTATAAATAAATATCCCAACAATGGTGATATAAAATATATTGTGCTGGCCTGCAATCAAATGACCAATGACATGCCAGTAGGTGCATCAAACTTAAAGTGCCAGTGTAAAAGTCATTGAAGGTGCAACAACAAGTTCTGGTGTTTTCAATAAGACAACAGTGGGGTGTCTGGGATGCAATTCACTCAGTGTCCTCTTCATGCATAAAACACTAATGTAAGCAGTGGCCCCTTACCTAGCGGTGCTAGGTCAACCGCAAGAATTGTAGCTAAAATGCCAGGTCCTGAGCCTCAATCACGTCCCTCAATCCACGCTTGCCGGTGTTGGGTAATCCTAATGGCAGCTGGTTACAAGTGGCTATGGTCCTAGCTGGGATCCTGGACCAGTGCAGGTCCTAGCTCAGCCTCCACATCTCAGATATGTATATACAGGAATATGCAGGACAAAGGTACTTGATAGTGAAGTATGTTTTAACCAAGTAATGCTTTATTAAGAATCTTTGAGCAGATGTACTCACATAAAAACAGTGCAGAGCAAGCCTCTCTCCTACGAGCAGTGAACTCGTTCTGTGTCTAGCAGTGTGAAAAAGCCTATTCCGTCCCTACGCGTGATGTCACCGATCACGTGACTTCTTCAGGGTATGAACAAAATAGGCTTATTGTGGTCTTAAATAGTCTCTCCAATAGTAATTAATGGGCGGCCATTTTCTCGTAGCCGCGCCGGCCATTACTAGGTATCTCATGGGCGCGGCCATTTTCTAGGTTAGAGAAGACTGAGTAATCGTACCAAAGTAAATAAATAGGTGTCTAATGGACGCAGACATTTTCTGGGTTAGAAAAGGCTAAATAATCATACCAAGGCAAATAGATACTGGATCCCCCCTCCCATAACCCCTCTTCCCTTCCCCTCCCCCCCTCTCTCCCCCCCCTCCCTTTTCTAACCAAGAAAATGGCTGCGCCCATTAGACACCTATTTATTTACTTTGGTACGATTACTCAGTCTTCTCTAACCTAGAAAATGGCAGCGCCCATGATATACCTAGTAATGGCCAGCGCGGCTACGAGAAAATGGCCGCCCATTAATTACTATGGGAGAGACTATTTAAGACCACAATAAGCCTATTTTGTTCATCCCCTGAAGAAGTCACGTGATCGGGGACGTCACGCGTTGGGACGGAATAGGCTTTTTCACACTGCTAGACACAGATCGAGTTCGCTGCTCGTAGGAGAGAGGCTTGCTCTGCACTGTTTTTATGTGAGTACATCTGCTTAAAGATTCTTAATAAAGCATTACTTGGTTAAAACATACTTCACTATCAAGTACCTTTGTCCTGCATATTCCTGTATATACATATCTGAGATGTGGAGGTTGAGCTAGGACCCGCGCTGGTCCAGGACCCCAGCTAGGACCATAGCCACTTGTAACCAGCTGCCATTAGGATTACCCAACACCGGCAAGCGTGGATTGAGGGACGTGATTGAGGCTCAGGACCTGGCGTTTTAGCTACAATTCTTGCGGTTGACCTAGCACCGCTAGGTAAGGGGCCACTGCTTACATTAGTGTTTTATGCACGAAGAGGACACTGAGTGAATTGTATCCCAGACACCCCACTGTTGTCTTATTGAAAACACCAGAACTTGTTGCACCTTCAATGACTTTTACACTGGCACTTTAGGTTTGCTGCACCTACTGGCATGTCATTGGTCATTTGATTGCAGGCCAGCACAATATATTTTATATCACCATTGTTGGGATATTTTTTTATACTATTTATCATTGATACTGCTTTAGATTGATTTGTTTGAATAGCGATATCTAGATCACTTTAAAGCACTGGCACTTTGTACATTTTGCACTATTTATAAGGATACGTTTTTGATTTTTATTTCTCATTTATTGTATGTATTTAATGTTATTTAGAGATATTCACATGAAGAAGTTTTTACACACTTTTTTTCCACTGACACATGATGCTGATTATTAAGATTTGAATGTTTTGTAGTATCAACACATATTCATGCGATTTATTTATTCATTATGCGATTTTATGTTATTCATTAATTGATCACAGATAGAGATTTACAGCTTTCTTCTGGTTAGCGCAGCACCTCCCCCTCTTATATCTCAGGTCAGTGTCTGAGACCACAGCTTTAGGTAATAGATGTATGCCTGCATATTTATAATACATGGTATGTTTTTTTATTTTTAGATGATGTGGATGTTGTGGAAGAAGAAACTAATTTCAACAGTGCAAGTGCACATATCCTCATCAGTGAGATCATGGTGTGCAATTGGGATTTAGAGATGATCAAGCAAAACATCAATGATGTCCAAAAAAAAATGACCAACATCATTGATGTTTTAGGCAGAATCTAAAAACAACAAAAATTGTTTCAAGAGCCGTCAGAGTTCCTTGATCCAGTAATAAGCCGGCCTCGGTCCCAACTGAAGCCACATAGTTTGATGCATTTTTTCGCAAAAAGTTATGTAATTTGCAGGATGCACAAATGATGTGATTGATTTTATATTCTGCCATGTTGATAGCTGTGAGAAATAGGCGGAAATAGGCGGAACCGGCTGGACATTATTCCAAAGGCATTTTCCACCACTCTTCTGGCTCTAGCCAGCCGGTAATTAAAAACCCTCTGGTCCGGGGTGAGGGTCCTCATCGGGAATGGCCACAGAAGATAGTCCCCCCAGCGCAAAAGCTTCATCCGGACAAAGATGACTGGGAGTCCCCCCACATTATCATTATCAGGAGGTGGCAACTTCAAGCTACCATTCTGGAGCCGTCTGAAGAACTCCGTTTGGGAGATGACTCCACCATCCGACATCTGACCATTTTTCCCCACGTCCACATACAGAAACTCGTAAGTCACCAACACCACCGCCAACAACACAATACCCCTTATAATTATAATAGTATGACCCCAAGTTGGGGAGTGGGACGATGCGGACGTGCTTCCCATCTATTGCCCCACCGCAGTTGGGGAAGTCCCACTGCTGGGCAAACTGGGAAGCCACAGTCTGCCATTCCTGTGGGTTTGAAGGAAACTGTGGAGTCAAACAAGAAAAAAAATTTGTACTTTTGCACATAAACATTGCAAGCAGATTAGACACAAACATTCTTGGCAAACATAAGTATAATTTTTATTGAAATGAGTATTTAAAGACAAAAGTATAAGGTCCACTTATTAGATTCCTCACCCCCTCTGATGGCCCATTGTAAAAATTTTAGAGGGGGGGGGATGTTTTGGACAGGTAACCGTCTCCACTTCATTGAGAGCTGAATGCATATGAACGCATAAATAATGTGTGTTACTTTTTGCCAGCCCCTCCTTACTTACACTAATGGCAGCCCACTGGACAGGTAGGAAGTGTCATAATACAACATTATGAATACACACTGTACAAATTTAAGCACATTTTTACATTCTGCAATTACCTATCAAGATAATAGGAGAACAAAACTTTAAACAGTACCATTTGAAAGTATTCAGGCAAGCCCTTGCACTACATGCTTTGGTGAATTCATCCATAAATCTGAACACAAAAGAGGTAGGTATAGTGTGTATGGGTTTGGCAAAGTCAGCAGATAGAGGATTGGTATCAGTTGACTTAGCGGTTGGGGGGAGGGAGGGTTCCAAATGAGTTTGGCCCCAAACAAAAAGCCTCTTGCACTCTGCCTGAATTTCAAAACAACAATAAAACATTTGTACACATTTTAGGGCGTGTTTAGGGTAAGCACTACAATGGATAACCAAGAAAAAGGAAAAAGAATATAACCTAGTTCCACTATATATACAGTCTGGTGCTAGGGGCTTTAAATAGTATTACGCCCCATAACCATTCACTGAAGTCTAGTGATGTTGCTATAGCCAAAGAAGCTGCAATACACAATAGAAAAGGTCAACCCCTATATTGCTAAAGGGGTCAAAAAGTGGCTACTTGCAGCAACAATAAATCAACACCAGGATATGTATCTGTATATGTAAAAGACAATTAATATTTATTAATTTAAAACAGCTTCAAAATACATAAATTACATCCATATGTAGAGCAACTAGCTCATTTCTTGAGAATGGCCCAGGCATTAAAGAGATAGTAGGACCATCACCCACTATGGTAGCCAAAAGAGCCAGAAATCTGGGTGACACGTTAATAAGATCTGAATATGTGAGGGAATCAAATCCAAACTGGCTGTCAAACTACCCCAGAAGTAAGGGCATGTACCCATGTAATGGGTGTCAGGTATGTCCCTATGTGGACAGGACCGCAGTATTCCATGATGCACTGGGGCAGCAGTCCTTTGAAATACGGGACTTAATCAATTGCCAGACCAATAGGGTGATCTACATGCTCACCTGCCCTTGTCCGAAGATCTATATTGGTAAAACCAAGAGATCTATCAGGATTCGGATAGGTGAGCACCTACGTGAGATCAAAAGTGAAAAAGAAAGAGACCCTACTAAAAGTAGAGAAAAACCAATAGCAAAACATTTCGCTCTGTATCATGAAGGCAAACCAGATGGTTTGAAGGTAAAGGGCATTTATGCACTTAAACTGTCCCCGAGGAGAGGGGACTTTAACCGCATTCTCCTACAGAAGGAAAAGAGGTGGATTTATCGGTTGGGGTCCCTAGCTCCACGGGGACTTAACACTGAATTGAATTTACAGGCCTTCCTGGAACCATAATAACATGGCAGCATGGAGGCCAGGTAGTTCCATCTTGAGTGGGATAGGCGGGAGAGACATGGCGTGTAACTTGTACTGGTTATGGATTAACATGCACACCTTAAAAGCTGGCTTAAAATCATAAGCCGTGAGGCAGTGAGCGACTTAATAAGTATGCATTTTTTCTCAACCAAATGGGAAGGGGGTGTATTGTCATCGGATATACAGTAGTTGATAGTATTGAAGCTACACCACACTATCTGGAATCTATTAACTAATTATATAATATAAAACTATAATGGAGATAATATAACCTCCATTACAGTTTAGAAGCTCCCCCAATAAACATACACCATAACCTGCATGTTGGTCACCCATGCTAGTAATGATTGGCTTGAATGACCCGCTTGGTTCCCCGCACTATACGATCCATTGGGTTAAGGATCATAAATGATCTATATGAGTTAATCTATATGGTTTAGACTGAAATAATATATGGTGTGCTTAGGTCTATACTACACCTGTGTTTACTTGCCTGGTCTCCTCCGTGCATGTTTTGTGCGTTTTTATGCGTTTTTTGTGCGTCTACTGTTCTGGTGTGACGTCTTTTATGTAAGTCCTGCCCTCCCTATAGGTATCTGAGTGTGTCTCTCCAAATAACTGACAGTGACATTTTAAGTGCTCGGTTGTAGATAAATGAACATAAAGGATGTTGAATAGAATAACAGGCAAATGCTTGCCAATGCCACCGATCTATAATGTTTTTGAGCACTACTTACTAAATAAGGGAATGAAGGACTCTGAATTCAGCACCACCCCCTTAAAAAGATATGAACTTAAAAAAGATATGAATTGAACACATGGTAGGTGAAAGGACCCTATCCATGTGATGTATATGTGTATGTGAATTGTTCCAACCAGGAGGCGGAGGCACTGCCCGGACCCATAAGTATGACGACTAAGGGCGGAGCTAAAATGAGGAGGATACCTTCAAAAAGACGACAGCTCCTAGCCACGCCTAGTCCAGACGAAGCTACGCTGATTGGTCAAGCGAAACGCGTTGACGTCACAGCGGTCATGTGACGCCGGCCGGAGGACACGCCTACTACTCCCCCATCACTCCCCCATTGGATACCATCACGGATACCGTTTAGGAGCTGTTGACGAGCGACTAAAGTAGAGTGGACGAGCACCCCTGTCGGCCCCCTTGCTTCACGACCTATTGAAGCCACGGCGGGGCAACTTTACTTACCCCGCGCTGCTAACGAGGGTACAGCAAATAGCCAGAAGAACATCACCATACAAGTATGATGAAAGGGATCTGAACATCAACAAGAGATCCAGGAGATCCAGGCGTGCCGACCGAAGGGGTGGTAACGTAGACTCCATTCTCTCTCCAAAGTCCACTCGTTATCATATTCATAGACACTTGTCTACTTGCACCTGTGGACGTAGCATCAGTCCATATTTACACTGAGGGCATATTACACCCAAAATAATTTTCCACATTGCAGTTTGAATATGTGCATGGACTGTTCTGATGTTACAGCGGGAGGTTTGGACTGCCTCATGTGCTTATAGTCATCAGCTGGTGAACTAACAGTAAAACCCAGTAACAGTGGTTGTATGCCACAATCAGTGAGGGCTTATGAGGGGAGCCCCTGGAGTGTGTGACAGGACATAGCCCATCAATTCTAGCCACACTTGGGCCCCCATCTAGACCCCATACTTAGCAACTTATGCTCCACCAGTTCCTGTTCACTTGCACTAGATATAGCCATCAGGTTGCCCTGGGGGAGCCTCCACAGTGATGCTGGATACACCCTAGGCTGTAGCCACACATCACGTGCATCTTCACGTGCTCTACCCCTTCGGGGTTACCACGATAGCCACATTAGGGTTTGGCCATCCAGCCTCACTGTGCAAGGCATGAGCCGGCGTCCGGACTGTCTGTGTGGTGTTTGTGTCATTGATGTGTCACTTGTTTGTTGTTTAGTTATGTGTTTTGGTTTAAGTGTCTTTCTTTTTGGTTGAGGATTATTCACTGACCATAGTGCTCACCGGGACAGTACATCCCGACTGTACCTGGTGATGCACACCCTATGCATGAGCTAGTTGCTCTACATATGGATGTAATTTATGTATTTTGAAGCTGTTTTAAATTAATAAATATTAATTGTCTTTTACATAAGCACTACAATGGAGGTGACAAAATACATTGTTAAGTTACTAGGCTAGGTGTGTATAGGCCCAGGATAGCATGCTGGGGAGGTTAGTGAAGGCAAATATGCATGAAAAAAAAGAGCATTAAAAGTTTCCAGCATGCATGAGGACAAAGAGGACATTCACTGCATATTACAATCATGGTAATTAGGAATGATGAAATAAATAAAATTCATTAGCAAACATTAAATACATAGAATGTGATGTTGAAGGATAAAACTTACTGTCATAAGAAGCCTTCCTTCTATTCCGGACGTGTAGTTTCGCGCATGCGCGGCGTTCCGGCGCATGCACATTCGCGGTCCGGTGCTACGGCGCTCGCACATGCGCACTAGCGCACACCCAACGTGATCCTCTGGGCGGCCTATAAAAGGCGCTCAGAGGATCAAACAAGTTGCCATTGGATTTCTCTGCTTCTCTTCTGGACCTGACTTCGGCTTGTTTATCGGATTTCCACCAGTCTCCTGTGTTTGACCCTTGGCCTGTTACTTGGACTGTCTCCTGTCTCCTAGCCTGACTCTCTGCTTGCACCTGGACTACCCGTGTCTTCAAACACCAACCTGCAAACCCTGCAGCTCAAAACCACTGCTTACGGTGTTTGACCCTCAGCCTGGTTCTGGACTTCCTATCTGTTGTCCCAGTTGTACCTCTGTCTACCAGTACCTGCACAGCGGCTCTTCTCTACCAAGACTCTGAGGCAAATCACCAACAGTCCATTGGGGTAGCCTGTGCCTCTTCATGCCATTCCCTCCCTGTACCACCTCCAGGGGGCGGACTGCGCTTAGTCGCAAGGGTGAACCGCTCTCGGCATCTTGGCCTCGGTGAGTACTATTAGTGACAGTACAAACCAGCCATGTCAGAGGCTGACAGAGCGCGTTCCCCATTGGAAATCCTGTGTCAGCAGGTCTCGGCTCTCACTGAGGCAGTCCAAAAGTTGCAAGATGGCTATGCCCAAATTGACGGCCGCCTTCAAAAACTCTCCGGGCCATCCCCAGCTCCAGCTGCAGCCTCTGTACCTCCCAGTGGAGTCTCCTCTCCTCAGATATCAACTAATCCTACAGTGGTTAGGGCTTCCCCGGAGCCCAGGGTTCCCATACCACAGCGATTCTCCGGCAATCGTAAAAAGTTCAGAGCTTTTAAAAATGCTTGCTCTCTGTATTTAGCTCTGCAACCCAGGACTTTCTCTTCTGAGGTGGTTAAGGTCGGCTTCATCATCTCTCTCCTGGCCGATGAACCTCAAGCTTGGGCTCATAGCTTAATGGAACAGAGGAACCCCATGCTGAATTCAGTAGACACCTTCTTCGAAGGTATGGCACAGTTATACGATGATCCCCAGCATACGGCCACGACCGAGGCTTTATTGCATAATTTATGCCAAGGGCAAAGGCCGGTAGAGGACTATATCGTTGAGTTCCGGAAAAGCTCAGCCGATACCGGCTGGAATGAACCTGCCCTTAAGTACCAGTTCCATCAGGGGTTGTCTGAAGCATTGAAGGATGAGCTGGCCAGGATTGAGACCCCCGATTCCCTGGAAGACCTAATCAAAATAACAACCAAACTGGATCATCGCATGCGTGAGCGATGGTTAGAACGCTTCCAGGCTCCTCACCCTACCTGGATGATGCCTAAACCAACTCCCATCCATCCAGCCTACACCACCAGTCTCTACCACTCCTGAAGCTGAGCCGATGCAACTTGGCCTAGTTCGTGCTCCACTCACTCCAGAGGAAAGATTACGTAGGCGCCAGGGCAATCTGTGCCTCTACTATGGTGGTTCTGGACATTTCCTCCGTTCCTGCCCCGTGAGACCTAGTAAGTCCTACCCTCAACCTGCCATTAACCATCAAGTCTCCGGTTTTTCTCAGACTTATGTTACTCTCTTTGTCTCCTTACAGCTACCGGAAAAGGAAGCTCACCTACCCACTATAGTTGATTTCAGAGCATGTAGCTGCTTTTTGGATGCCTCGCTAGCTGCAAGTTTGCACATTCCTCTAACCACTAAAAACCAAAGCCTACAGGTACACCTAGCCGATGGGTCTCTTCCCCGTTCTGGACTTATTACTCAGGAAACCAGACCCATCCTTACCACCACGGATACCGGCCACCAGGAATATCTGCGCTTTGATATTATCTCTTCTCCTATGTTCCCCATTATCCTGGGACTCCCATGGCTACAAGCCCATTAACCACAAATTGATTGGAACAAGAAAAGTCCTTTTCTCATCTCAATACTGTTCCCAACACTGCCTCCTTCCGGCTCCAGCCTCTTGTTCAACTATTGTAACCATGTCTGATAATCTTCAACATGTACCCGCAGTTTACTTGGAATTCAAAGATGTTTTTGATAAACAACAGGCCGACCGTCTACCACCCCATTGCCCCTATGACTGCCCTATAGACCTTTTGACTGGTTCTGAAATTCCTTTTGACCGCATCTTTCCCTTGTCCGAAACAGAATTGAAGGCCCTCAAATCATACATTGATGAAAATCTTGAGAAAGGGTTCATTCGTTCCTCCTCATCACCGGCCGGAGCCGGTATTTTCTTTGTAGAGTAAAAGGATGGATCCCTCTGGCCCTGCATTGATTATAGGGAATTAAATAAAATCACCATTAAAAACCGGTACGCGCTTCGTCTCATTCCGGAACTATTCCAACGTTTCAGATCCGCCCGCATCTTTTCCAAACTGGACCTTCGTGGCGCCTATAATCTTATTCGAATTCGAGCGGGCGATGAGTGGAAGACCGCCTTCAGATCCAGGTTTGGACATTATGAGTACCTGGTAATGCCGTTTGGACTTTGTAATGCTCCGGCCACTTTCCAACACTTAGTAAAGTAAATTTTTCGTGAATACCTTGACAACTTCCTAGTAGTTTATCTAGATGACATTCTCATTTTTTCAGCCACCATGGAACTTCATCGGGTACATGTCAAACTGGTTCTTTCAATCCTCAGAAAACACAAATTATACCTTAAGGCAGAGAAATGTGAATTCGAAAAGACAACAGCACAATTCTTAGGATTCATTATCTCAACTGACGGTGTCGCAATGGACCCCCAGAAGGTCAAAGCAATCCAAGAATGGCCGGCTCCTGTAGATAGAAGAGGGGTACAACGATTCTTAGGATTCTCAAACTTTTACCGAAGATTCATCGTAGGTTTTTCAGCTATCGTAGCCCCCATCACTCAACTTACACGCCAGCATAATCGGTTTCAATGGTCCTCAGAAGCCCAGGAAGCTTTCTTGAAGTTAAAAACGCTATTCTCGTCTGCACCAGTCTTACGACATCCGGATCCAGCCTTGCCTTTCATTCTAGAAGTTGATGCTTCAGAGACCGCTACTGGTGCCATCCTCTCACAAAGACAGGGACCCAAGGCCCTTCTGCATCCCGTAGCTTTTGCATCCCAGAAATTAAGCTTACCTGAGAGGAATTATGATGTAGGCGATAGGGAGTTATTGGCCATCAAGTTTGCCTTGGAGGAGTGGAGGTATCTGCTTGAAGGGGCATCCCACCCTGTCATGATATTCACTGACCACAAAAACCTGGAATATCTTTGAACAGCTAAACGTCTAAAACCCAGGCAAGCTCGATGGGCCCTCTTCTTTTCCCGATTTAATTTTCATATTTCTTATAGACCTGGTTCTAAAAATGGGAAAGCGGATGCACTCTCAAGGATGTTCCATGAAACTTCTCAGGTAGCTGAACCCAGTACCATCTTGTCCCCGCAAAATTTCCTTCTGGTCATCCAAGTGGACCTGATATCCACAATCAAATCAGCATCCAGTCAATGTTCTGAACCTGACATATCTTCTATGGAGAAACGTAATGATTTATTCTGGTCCCAAGGAAAAATCTTTGTCGCGCTGGAATCTAGGCTCCTAACTTTACAGACTTTTCATGACCACAAGTTGGCAGGCCAATTTGGGTCACAAAAAAACATGGAATTGATCTCACGTTCCTTTTGGTGGCCAGGCTGGAGACAAGACTGCAAGAACTACGTTTCATCCTGCATTCCTTGCCAGTTCAGTAAGGGTCCAAATACAAAATCGTGGGGCCTACTTAAACCTTTGTCTATCCCTAAAAGCCCATGGACAGAAATCTCCATGGATTTTATCGTGGACTTACCCCCGTCAGGGGGGTTCACGACTATCCTCGTCATAATTGACCGACTTTCCAAAATGGCACATTTCCTACCCATGGTGGGTACTCCCTCTGCCTCTGCTACAGCTAATGTGTTCTTTAAGGAAATCATCAGGCTTCATGGTACCCCTGTGAGCATCACCTCAGACAGAGGTGTCCAATTCACTTCCAAGTTTTGGAGAGAATTATGTAAGTCCTTGGAAATAAAGATCTGTCTTTCCTCCGCTTATCATCCCCAAAGCAACCGCCAGAAGGAGAGGACGAACCAGACCCTGGAGCAATACCTCCGATGCTTCTGTTCCGATTCCCAAGATGAGTGGTCCTCTCTCTTGCCATATGCTGAATTCGCATATAATAACTCCATCCATTCCGCCACCAACCAAACACCTTTTTGGTCTAATTTTGGATTTCATCCTTCTTTCCTCTCAGTTTCCATCCCAGAATTATCTGTTCCTGCTGTACAGGATCGAGTAGCCTCCATCCAGTTGAATTTCCAGAAGATCAAAGTAGCTATGCAAAAAAGCCCAGGAGGACTATCAAAAATACTATAATAAGGGAAGGAAGGAGAATCCAGCCTTTAAAGTAGGCGAAGAAGTGTGGCTATCAGCCATCAATCTCAGACTGCCAATTCCCTCCCGGAAACTAGGGCCAAAATTTATAGGTCCTTTCAGAATCAAAAGGGTAATCAATCCTGTGGCCTTTGAATTAACTCTACCTGATTCTTACAAAGTGCATCCAGTCTTCCATGCATCTCTCTTGAAACCTGTTATTCCCAGTCCCTTTTCGGACAGAGAGGAACCTCCACCAGTCATGATCGACGGCGAAAACTAATTTGAGGTGGAAAAAATTCTAAATTGCAGGAAAAAGGGTAGGCAGCTTCAGTACCTAATCAAATGGAAGGGGTATCCTTCTGAAGATAACTCCTGGGAACCATCCAGTAATCTACATGCCCCATGTCTGCTCCAGGCATTTCACCGAGAGCATCCGGAATTGATGTCCACTTTGGGTGTCCAGAGGCCACCCCTCGGGGGGGCACTGTCATAAAAAGCCTTCCTTCCGTGTATTTTCCTGCATGCGCGGCGTTCCGGCGCATGCGCATTCGCGGTCCGGCGCTCGCACGAGCGCACACCCAACGTGATCCTCTGGGCGGCCTATAAAAGGCGCTCAGAGGATCAAACAAGTTACTGGTTTGTCTCAGCTCCCTGTATTACCTAAACCTGTCTCCTGTACATTGCCTGACTACCTGTTGTGACCCGGATTTGCCATTGGATTTCTCTGCTTCTCTCCTGGACCTGACTTCGGCTTGTTTGTCGGATTTCCACTAGTCTCCTGTGTTTGACCCTCGGCCTGTTACTTGGACTGTCTCCTGTCTCCTAGCCTGACTCTCTGCTTGCACCTGGACTACCCGTGTCTTCAAACACCAACCTGCAAACCCTGCAGCTCAAAACCACTGCTTACAGTGTTTGACCCTCAGCCTGGTTCTGGACGTCCTATCTGTTGTCCCAGTTGAACCTCTGTCTACCAGTACCTGCACAGCGGCTCTACTCTACCAAGACTCTCAAGCAAGTCACCAACAGTCCATTGGGGTAGCCTGTGCCTCTTCGTGCCATTCCCTCCCTGTACCACCTCCAGGGGGTGGACTGCGCTTAGTCACAAGGGTGAACCGCGCTCTGCATCTTGGCCTCGGTGAGTACTATTAGTGACACTTACCTTAATATAGTCCTTCTGCAGGACCTGAATAATGGCAGAACAGGTCTTTGGAATAATGATTCCCAGAGCCTGGGGGAGATTCCAGTCGTGAACTTGATATCCTGGAGACTTCTCTCCGTTGCCAAGTACTGCAAGGTGGCGACGAGCCTCTGCTCGGGAGTGATGGCTTGCCGCATGCAGGTGTCCTGCTTCGTAATAAGGGGACAGCAAAGCCAACAAATGGTGAAAAATGGGGTCTGTCATCATCAGGATTATTCTCCTGGATCTCCCGCAACAAAGCATGTGCGAGAATTGGTAATGCTGCAGCAACCAATTCTTCGTCCATGAACTTCTCCTCGCCCTGAGCGGACAAGAACGCACTGAAAAACAGAAGCAAACTATAAAATTGAACGCACTGAAAGACAGTAACGAACTAACAACACGCACTGAAGAACAGATACGAACCCACAAGCACAAACTGACAAGCAGAAACGAACTGAAAAGCACAAGGCTGAAAAGCCCGAATCGCCTCTAACCAAACTTCTACTGACACGAGATAAACACGAGATTAGCAGAAGGAGTCAAAAGGGTGGTGCACTGGCTATTGAACTTCCTTTTTGTAGTCCCGTTGTACGTGTTGTACGTCACCGCGTTCTTGGCATTCGGAATTTCCAACAACATTTGTGTGACTGTGTGTATGCAAGACAATTTTGAGCCAACATCCTTCGGAAAAAATCCACAGTTTTGTTTTGGAAAATCCGATCCTGTGTACAGGCGTTATTGTTTGCCTGGGTCGTAGAGATGTTATCCTGCAATAATTAATTATTGGAGTTGAAAAAGTTCAATCTGTCTTGTACAGCAGGTACGGAAGATTTCACAGACAACCCAGGCAAGAAAGAAGGATGATACCCATAATTAGCATAGAAGGGTGACTGTTGGCTGAATGAATGGAGTTGATATATGCAATTTCTGCAAGTGGAAGGAGCGATAGCCAATCATCCTGGGCAAAGAAAGAAAAGCACCATAAGTACTGCTCAAGGATTTGGTTTGTCCTTTCTGTCTGTCCATTCGTTTGAGGGTGATATGCTGTGGATAGATGAAGCTCAATGTTTAGCGTAGACTTGTGCACAACTGGAAATTTTGTTAAGTTTCAGTTCGTTGTCATTCGTAAAGTACATAATTTCGTTCTGTTATATTCGTTATGTTACGTTAATTAGTTTTCGGATAATTCGTTATTATTCGTAGAGTGTCGATATTCATTATACTGAATCTCGAATCATGTTGAATTCATTCGTTATATACGCTATAATTTCTTTCATATTAGTTGAAATTCGATATTTATGTATGTATATTGATTCGTGATAATGATTCGTAGTTTGGAAAGTTGTTTATTTATTGAATCTATTAACACACACAATGAGAATATCTCTTCTCCTCTGCTCAAATACAATACAACACACTTCTCACTCAGTTCTCAGGAATGCATTTTGCCAGTAATCCAACCTCCAGCACAAAATTAATCAGCTGATTGGACTGTAAGATTTACTTGGAGTTGACCTTTTGTTTCATTAGATCTTTAACGAATTACTGAACCATGTCAAATTCATTCGTTATATTCGCTATAATTTCTTCCGTATTAGTTGAAATTCTTTATTTTTTTATTCGGACATTCGGATGCAAAATTCAGCCGAATTTCGATTCGTTATGAAACATATTGCACTTGTCTAGTTCAGAGCCTCACATAAAGCCCTCCAAAATCTAGAGGTGAATTGTACCCCTCAGTCAGAGACAATGCTGTCAGGGATACCATGTCATTTTACAATCTCCTTGATGAAAGCAGAGGCAGTCTCAGTGGCAGAAGCAGTTCCTTGTAAGGGTACAAAATGAGCCATCTTAGTCAGGCGACCACGACAAAAATAGTAGTGAAATCTGCAGATGGGGGAGTTCTATTGCAGCTCTGCATCAAATCTGGCCACCAGAAGGAACAGGAGTACAAGCCTGCAGTCTTGTGAATTCCAAAGTGGCCCGACAGGGGGTGATCATGACATTACCTAAGAATAGCAACCCTGAATTGTTTAGGAATAAAGATTTGTTCTTTATGAAAGTAAAGGCCATTCCTTAGCTGAGGAGACAAGTCTTGAGAGGGTGGTGGCCCGACAGGGGGTGAACATGACATTGCCTAAGAATAGCAACCCTGAATTGTTTAGGAATAAAGATTTGTTCTTTATGAAAGCAAAGGCCGTTCCTTAGCGGAAGAGACAAGGGTGGTTGGTTTACCACATCCGTCTTTATATGTGACATCAGATCTGGTTGAAGAAGTAAAAAATTCTTGGCTGTAAAATAGTGTCAGGTTCTAAGGATACTACAGGGCCATTGAACATGCGTGACAGCACATCTGGTTTACCGTTCTGCGACTCACTGTGATAAGTAATATGGAACATATTTTTTTTAGGTTTTTAGCTGTTCAAAGGCTATTTGCGCTTCTGGGGTCCATCGGAAGGGAACATGCTGTTTAGTCAACCGTGTAATGGGAGTAATAATGCTGGAAAAGTTCTTGATAAATTTCCTATAAAATTAGCAAACCCCACAAACCTCTGAACAGATTTTCTGTCTGTAGGGCAGG
This sequence comes from Lithobates clamitans, assembly GCA_037952925.1. NCBI lineage: Eukaryota > Metazoa > Chordata > Amphibia > Anura > Ranidae > Lithobates > Lithobates clamitans. The sequence goes on from JBBGZY010000573.1 coordinate 6,718,100, forward strand.
CCATTCCAGGACAGCTGTGACCTTCTGTGGGTCCATGGAAATACCATCGGCAGAGATGACAAGTCCCAGAAAATGTATAGTTTGTCTTTCGAAAATCACATTTTTCAGCCTTCAAATAGAGATGGTGTTCACAGAGCAGGCCCAATACCTTCTTTACATGAGTTTGATGTAATTCTATAGATTCAGAGACTATAAGGATGTCATCTAAATAAACAATGATGAATAAATCAAGATAGTCCTGAATAATATCATTCACCAGGTGCGGGAATGTGGCTGGGGCGTTACAGAGTCTAGCTTGGAAAATACTCGTGTCCCCCGCAATCTCTGAAAAAGTTCAGGAATCAGAGGAAGGGGGTACTACCGATTCTTGACAGTGACCATATTATGGTCTCGATAGTCCACACAAGGCCTCAAGGAATGATCTTTCTTCTCAACAAAGAAAATACCGGCACCTGCCGGTGAAGTGGAAGGCCTGATGAACTATTTTTCTAGGCTTTCATCGACATATGTACGCAGGGGTTCCAGTTCAGGTTCAAAGAGAGGATAGATTCAGCCAAATGGGATCTCGGCCCCTGGTAAAAATTTGATGGGACAATCATAAATCCTATGGGGAGGAGGAGTGTCTGCACCCGTCTTGTTAAACACATCCAGGTATTCATGATAGGCAACAGGAATCAACTTCAAAGTTTCATGGTCAGGATGGATACTCAGGAGAGGAGCGGTGTTAACAGTCTTTTCCAGAAAACAATGCATCTGGGAGTAGTTGGATGAAAAAGAGATATCTCCTGTAAGCCAGTTAATGTGAGGGTTATGTGCCTTCAACCAAGGTATGCCAAGGATAACAGGGAACATGGGAGAAGTTATGACATCCAGATGTAGGAGTTTGTGGTGACCTGAAGGAGTCTTGCAGAGAATAGGTGCAGTCTCTTGCGTAACTGGGCCTGATTTAATACCAGAGCCGTCAGCCAGGTGAACATGAAATCCCTGGAACTGGATTCAGGCAAAACATCAGATCAGGAACTGGAATGATGCTGGATAGATCAGCCGAGGTTAAAGGGGAACTCCAACAGGCTTGCAGGTTCAGGATACATGGCTTGCCGGAACTTCCCGAGACAGAAGTACACTGGACCCAATGGAGCTGGGATGAAGGGCAGCCAGCACAGGCACTCGGAGAAAGTGCTGAGCCAGGCAGGGAACAGGAGCGAGGTCACTAGGTTAGCCGGATTCAGCAGCAGGCGGACAGCAAGGTACCAATACCAAGGTACCAAGACATTAGACAGTAGCAAGGTCAGGAGGAAGATGGGAGCAAGAACCAGTAATCAGAAATGTAAGTAGAGTCCAAAGCCGGGTCAGAGGAAAGCCAAGTCAGCAACAGGTATCAAGTAGGATTACAGTTTAAGACCAGTCAGCACTGATAAGAAGTAGGGATGAGCTTTGAGTTTGAGTCAAACCCATGTTCGAGTCGAACATCGCATATTCAACCGTTCGTCAAATTGCGAACATTATAGGCCGTTCGCGCCCATAATTCACTGCAGAATCGCAGTCAGTTAGCTGCACTTACAGTGTATTGTGTATATATATGCATCCTAGGTGATATCTATATATATATATACACACACTGTATTCAGTTTAGCTAGATCCGTTCCTGTTATTCTCTTCCTACTGACAGGCAGGCAGGTGTTTTTACGGTATTTACAGCTACCTGAAGAAAATTGGTGGTGTTCTTCTGATCCTATTAGTACCACAGGCAGCTTCAGTATTTACAGTTAGTGGAGTGTGTCCTCTGCACAGTGTGCACCTAAAGCTACCCGAAGAAAATTGGTGGTGTTCTTTTTTTTTTTTTTTTTTAAATTCTTTATTTATCATTTTATATAAATAACAATGCGTTTCCCTGCGGGGATAAATCTTCAAACATGACCACTTTAAAATCTATAACAAATGACATGATGTCCCCTCCTACCCCCCAACCCGCCCTCCCCATCCCCCACCCCTCAGGACCATGCTTGTCGAGGAGAAAGTGCTTCCACATTTATGCAGTTATGTTGGGCCAACAATCTCCTTCAGATAATCCCAGGTCCCTTTAAACTAAATACTGGCAGTCTTATACCTGTTAATTCACAATGTATCCATCACTGTTTTGTACTATTCTGTTGATATATATTTTCAATAAAAACTCTTTGTACAAGAAAATTGGTGGTGTTCTTCTGATCCTATTAGTACCGCAGGCAGCTGCAGTATTTACAGTTAGTGTAGTGCGTCCTCTTCACAGTGTACACCTAAAGCTGCCTGAAGAAAATTGGTGGTGTTCTGATCCTATTAGTACCGCAGGCAGCTGCAGTATTTACAGTTAGTGTAGTGCGTCCTCTGCACAGTGTGTACCTAAAGCTACCTGAAGAAACTTGGCGGTGTTCTTCTGATCCTATTAGTACTGCAGGCAGCTGCAGTATTTACAGTTAGTGTAGTGCGTCCTCTTCACAGTGTGCACCTAAAGCTACCTGAAGAAAATTGATGGTGTTCCCCATTATTTCATCTCCATGAGAAAAAACAAATGCCACTATGGGCCACCATGGATTTAGTCGACGCACACCCAACGCCTCTAGCTTCTCTTCCTTGGCTTCCTAAAGCACATCGCCCCTCTACCATAGGTCCCTGTCTGGCTCACTCTCTTAAACTGTGGGATGCGGTTAAGTACTCAGCAGGCCTAATTTCTCCTCATCTCCCACTACTTCGTCTCCTCCACTGCCCTTTATTTCAACCAGGTTGTGATAATCCACTGCAGTTTAAATGGTGGTCTGATAATGGCTTTACAGATATCCATTCATTATTCACCCTAACCAAGGTCATCCCTTTCGCGGCTTTACGTTCCTCATACGATATCCCCCTTAGGGAGCATTACAGTTACCTGCAAATTAGACATTTTCTCCAACAGCTTACAAAATCCCATTCTGCCCCCTTTACCATGACCCCATTTGAAAGCCTTTGTAGATCGCGCCCCCAATCCTCGGGTCTGATTTCCCTCATATATATCGCTATAATTAATTCCAAGACGCCACCATTGAGACCCTATCATCTCCAATGGGAGGCCGAGCTCGGGAAACAATTAGACCCGGAGGACTGGCAAAGTATGACTATTATGCTATCCAAATGCTCTAAGAATGTGCTCTTTTTGGAGAACGCTTACAAAGTCTTCTATAGATGGTACTATACCCCGGCTAGATTAGCAAGCTTCATCCCATCTTATTCCCCCCTCTGTTTTCGTGGGTGCTCACAGGAGGGCACAATGGCGCATATCTGGTGGACCTACCCCAGGGTTTGCAGATTATGGGTCAGAGTATACGCACTACTACGCAATCTTTTTAATACCACTATAAAGCGGTACCCTTTTGAGGCCCTTTTATGGAAACCGATTGCAGAACTTCTTCGTCCTGAATGCCAATTAGCAGCACCTATTTTTACTGCAACTAAATTGACCATAGCAAGGGCCTGGAAAACTCTGAACCTTAGCTTTGAAGCAGTTAAAAATAGTGTGAATGATATCATGGTAAATGAGAAACTTACGGCCATATTGTTGGACACACATGACAAGTTCCTCAGGATATGGCAACCCTGGGTGACTCATAACCGTCCATCAAGATTTGACCTAACGCTTCTTTCCCTATAACGAGCCTCCGTTCCCCCCACCCCAGTGTCCTCCCCTCCTTTTCCACCCCCCTCTTCTCCCACTTTCAATTTCTCTTTCCTTCTTCTCTTTCAGGCCCTTGAGCTTAATTCTACAGAGATTGGATATTTAAAGCAACAAAAAAGTTATTCCATACAAAAGTATGTTATCTTCTTTGAAGTTATTCAATTGAATCTGATTTTATTTCTGGTTCTTTTTTTTATGCAATGTTCCGTATTGCAACATCTCGCTATGCATCCTTTAGCTGTTCATGAGTGTTTGCAAACATAATATTCTGTGCTTACAGTTTACCGCTATGCTAGTAAACATGAGATGAAGACTCTCCTTAGTATGTCGCCTGGCCTCGGTCTTGAGCCGCCTGAGACCAGGCTTAAATCCTTGAACATCAGTTCTACCTGCCAGGTACTGGCAGTCTTATACCTGTTAATTCACAATGTATCCATCACTGTTTTGTACTATTCTGTTGATATATATTTTCAATAAAACTCTTTGTACAAGAAAATTGGTGGTGTTCTTCTGATCCTATTAGTACCGCAGGCAGCTGCAGTATTTACAGTTAGTGTAGTGCGTCCTCTGCACAGTGTGCACCTAAAGCTACCTGAAGAAAATTGGTGTTGTTCTTCTGATCCTATTAGTACCGCAGGCAGCTGCAGTATTTACATTTAGAGTGGTGCGTCCTCTGCACAGTGTGCACCTAAAGCTACCTGAAGAAAATTGGTGGTGTTCTTCTGATCCTATTAGTACCGCAGGCAGCTTCAGTATTTACAGTTAGTGTAGTGCGTCCTCTGCAAAGTGTGCACCTAAAGCTACCTGAAGAAAATTGGTGGTGTTCTTCTGATCCTATTAGTACTGCAGGCAGCTGCAGTATTTACAGTTTTGTGTACTGTGTCCTCTGCACAGTGTGCACCTAAAGCTACCTGAAGACAATTACTGTTTTTCTGATCCTATTAATACCACAGGCAGGCAGCTACATTATTTACAGTTAGTGAACTGTGTCCTCTGCACAGTGTGCACCTAAAGCTACCTGAAGAAAATTGGTGGTGTTCTTCTGATCCTATTAGTACCACAGGCAGGCAGCTGCAGTATTTACAGTTAGTGTACTGCATCCTCTGAACAGTGTGCACCTAAAGCTACCTGAAGACAATTGCTGTTGTTCTGATCCTATTAATACCACAGGCAGGCAGCTACAGTATTTACAGTTAGTGAACTGTGTCCTCTGCACAGTGTGCACCTAAAGCTACCTGAAGAAAATTGGTGATGTTCTTCTGATCCTATTAGTTCCACAGGCAGGCAACTACAGTATTTACAGTTAGTGTACTGTGTCTTCTGCACAGTGTGCACCTAAAGCTACCTGAAGAAAATTGGTGGTGTTCTTCTGATCCTATTAGTACCACAGGCAGTTGCAGTATTTACAGTTAGTGTACTGCGTCCTCTGCACAGTGTGCACCTAAAGCTACCTGAAGACAATTGCTGTTGTTCTGATCCTATTAATACCACAGGCAGGCAGCTACAGTATTTACAGTTAGTGTACTGTGTCCTCTGCACAGTGTGCACCTAAAGCTACCTGAAGAAAATTGGTGGTGTTCTTCTGATCCTACCACAGGCAGGCAGCTGCAGTATTTACAGTTAGTGTACTGCATCCTCTGCATAGTGTGCACGTAAAGCGACCTGAAGACAATTGCTGGCGTTCTCATACTAATAATACTAGAGGCAGGCAGTTGATTCTGCTGGCAGCAGTATCAGTATATATATATATACATCCCATCTTTGTGCAGGTACATCTCACTGCAGGCCATTAGTATGTTTGGAAGGCCAACAAGGAGAGGCAGACAGTCACAAGCCAATAAAAGAGGGCAAGCAGGCTCTATGTCTAGAGGCAACAGTGCTGGTCGTGGAGACGGTGCATCCTCATCAGCACATGGCCGTGGGACACGCTTGTCCTTTTTTTCGGCAGCTGGCCGTGTTGAGCCACAACATGCGGAAGACTTGGTAGAGTGGATGACCAAGCCGTCCTCATCCTCCTCATCCTCTCTCACCTAGGCTCAGGGTAATTTGTCTGGCAAAGCAGCTGCCAACGTGGCCTTTTCCCTCGGCTCAATGGCATCAGACACTCCTTCCCTAGCCCCACCATGTCCTCCTGAGGAGTCCCCCTAACTGTTTGACCACAATGTTGGGTACATGCTCCAGGATGATGCCCAGTGTTTTGAAGGTTCCGATGATGGTACCCAGCTAGAGGAAGACAGTAACGTGAGCCCAGAGAGAGGGTGTGCCCAAGAAGGACAGCAATCTGGCAGTCATGTTCCCCCAGCTGCAGCATACTGCCAGCTTTGCTCCAGTGATGAGGAGGGAGGGGATGATGAGGTCACTGACTCCACGTGGGTGCCTGATAGGAGAGAGGAGGAGGAGGAGGCACATCTCCAACGCGGCAGGTTGCTCTCCAGGGGCCAGCTTAAGGGCAGCACACCGACTGCATCACACCGCAGAGCTCCACATGTGCAGGGCGCTGCTGTCTCTGCGCGTTATTCCAAAAGTTGTTTGGTGTGGGCCTTTTTTGAGACGAGTGCATCAGATCCCACCGCTGCTATTTGCAACATATGTCTCAAGCGTGTCTTGCGTGGCCAAAACATCACCCGCTTGGGCACCACATGCTTGACCAAACATATGTCGACCTGCCATGCAGTTCATTGGCAAGTGTACCTAAAAGACCCACACCAAAGAACAAAGCGGACCTCTCCTTGCTCCTCATCAGCTGGGATCTCTAACCCCACTATACCTTCAGTCCTCTCTGAAGCCTGCACTGAGAGGAATGAAGGTGTAGAATTAGGTGTGTCACAGCCAAGTACTTGCGGGCAATCTGCTATCGGTACACCAACATCAGATTGTCCAGGCTAATTTCCCTGCCCCAGCTTTTGCACCGCCGAAAGAAGTTCGCTCCCAGCCATCCACATGCCCAGTGGTTGAATGCTAGTTTGGCTAAATTTCTAGCACTTCAACTGCTGCCTTTTCAGTTGGTAGACTCTGCCCCCTTCCGTGAGTTTGTGGAATCTGCGGTTCCTCGGTGGCAGGTTCCCAAATGCCACTTTTTCTCATGGAAGGCGATTCCGGCTCTCTACCGGCATGTGAAAGGCAATGTCTTGGCCTCACTGGACAGGGCGGTCAGTGGTAAGGTGCATATTACCGCTGACTCATGGTCCAGCAGGCATGGACAGGGACGTTACCTATCTTTCACCGTGCACTGGGTGACTCTTCTGGCAGCTGGGAAGTATGCAGGACAGGGTGCAGTACTGATGGAGTTTGTTCCGCCACCACGCCTCCAAAATTCTACTAGTGGTAATTCTGCCACACCTCTCTCCTCCACCCCCTTACACTTCTTCTTCCTCCATGGCCTCTTCCTGTGCTGATTTGTCCTCGGAACCAGCGGTGCTCCGTAGGTGTTCAAGGGGCTACGCAAGCACGCAGGTAAAAATATGCTATGTGGTACTTGAGCTGGTGTGCTTGGTGGACAGGAGCCACACTGGGGCAGAGATTCTGTCAGCTCTGAAGGGGCAGGTTCAGAAGTGGTTGACACCACGCCAGCTTAAGCCAGGTATGGTGGTTTGCGACAATGGCACCAACCTCCTCTCTGCCCTCCGACAGGGACAACTGACCCATGTGCCCTGTTTGGCTCACGTCCTTAACTAGGTGGTGCAGCGGTTCTTGGGCAGGTACCCGGGCTTACAGAATGTCCTGAGGCAGGCCAGTAAAGTCTGTGTGCATTTCCACAGGTCATATAATGCCAGTGCTCGGCTGGCTGACCTCCAAAAGGAATTTAACCTGCCCAAGAACCGCCTAATCTGTGACATGCCCACCAGGTGGAACTCAACGTTGACCATGCTGCAGCGGCTGCACACGCTGCAGAGGGCCATCAATGAGTACCTATGCGACTATGGCACCAGGACAAGGTCAAAGGACCTTGTTTTTTCTCCCCATGCCAGTGGGCTATGGTCAGGGATGCATGCACTGTCCTTTCCACATTTGAGGAGGCCACGAGGATGGCGAGCAGTGACAGCGCATGCATCAGTGACACTGTCCCTCTTGTCCACCTGTTGGAGTACACGCTGCGTGGATCAATAGACAGGGCACTTGAGGCAGAACAGAGGGAGGAAAAGGAGGTCCAGCAGGCATGGACAGGAACGTTACCTATCTTTTACCGTGCACTGGTTGACTCTTCTGGCAGCTGGGAAGTATGCAGGACAGGGTGCAGGAGTGTTGGAGGTTGTTCCGCCACCACGCCTCCAAAATTCTACTAGTGGTGATTCTGCCACACCTCTCTCCTCCACCCCCTCCTCTTTTTCTTCCTCCATGGCCTCTTCCTGTGCTGATTTGTCCTCGGAACCAGCGGTGCTCCGTAGGCGTTCAAAGGGCTACGCAAGCATGCAGGCAAAAATATGCTATGTGGCACCAGGACAAGGTCAGGGGACCTTGTTTTTTTCCCCACGCCAGTGGGCTATGGTCAGGGATGCATGCACTGTCCTGTCACCATTTGTGAAGGCCACGAGGATGGTGAGCAGTGACAGCGCATGCATCAGTGACACTGTCCCTCTTGTCCACCTGTTGGAGCACACACTGCGTGGAACAATGAACAGGCCACTTGAGGCAGAACAGAGGGAGGAAGAATAGGACTTCCTTACCTCTCAAGGCCCCCTTTATCCAGACAGTGTTCCTGCGTGCCCGCCGATCACACGGGAAGAGGAGGAGGAGGATTGTGTCAGCATGGAGGTGGAGCCTGGCACTCAGCATCAGCAGCAGTCTCCAAGGGATCATTTACAGTCCAAAGAAACCCATGGACTTGTACGTGACTGGGAGGAGGTGGCTGCGGATCATGTCATCCTTAGTGCCCCAGAACACTTTATACTGAATGCCTTAGCAAACCTACGCTGCATGGCCTCCCTGATCCTGCAAAGCCTTACTGGCTGGCAACCCTCCTTGATCCACGTTACAAGGGTAAGGGGACTTTTTTTTTTTTTTCTTATCTTGCCATCGCAGAGGGAGCAGAGGATGAAACATCTTCGGGAGGCCTTGCAGAAAGGTTTGTGCAACACGTTTCCAGAGCCTGGGAGGTTACAATTTCTTGGTCCTCCTGGACAACGTGTTGCTGAGGTTTCGGTCAGTCACAGAAGGAGCGGTGGAGAAGGTGGCCGTCTGACCGATGTGTTCAGACAATTTTTTAGTCCGCAGCCCCAAGGTCTGATCGGTTCCAGCAACCATCGCCAGCGTCTGATTCACATGGTGCAGGATTACTTAGGGGCAAGATCAGACTTGGACACCTTTCCCACCGAAAATTCTCTGGGTTACTGGGTCTTGAGGATGGATCACTGGCCAGAGCTTGCACAGTATGTAATTGAGCTACTGACCTGTCATGCATCCAGCGTTCTTTCGGAATGCACATTCAGTGCTGCTGGAGGCTTCGTAACCGATCACAGGGTGCGCCTGACCACCGAATTGGTCGATCGCCTGACCTTCATAAAAATGAATCAGTCTTGGATCACCAGCTACCAAGCACCTGATGCTGATGTAACCGACTGATTTTTTTTTTTAATGTGAGATCCCTTCAAGACTGCCTATGCTGATGCTGAGTGACTATCCTGTTATGCTGAGTCACAATCCTCTTCCTCCTCAATTTTCATGCTGATACCTTGTAAGAACATTTTTGGTTCTGGGCACCGCCACCAGTGGCCAAGGCCCAATTTTACTGCCCCTGTTTAACAGGGGCGTGTAATTGCAATTTTTGATGCAATACTTTGCAGCAGGACTCATTTCTGTGCTCCAACTATAGCATCAGTGAGGGGTTGCAGTGTTGTAGCACCAGCAATAGTGCCTGAGGCCCAATTTTTCAGCCCCAACAGGGACATGTATTTACAATTCTTGATCTAATATTTCACAACAGGGCCCATTCCTGCGCCCACCTGTGAGGGCTTACAGTGTTGTGGGACACTAGTAAATGAATATTTGCTACTTTCACACTAAATCTCCTCCCCACCAATCAGGAAGTGGGTCTGAAGCCTGTTTCCTGATTTGCAAAAATGTCAGGTGATCCTATTGGATGCCTAGTGCCAGGAGGAGCAGAGAGGAGATGGACGGCGGAAGCTGCTCTAGGAGAGGACACTGGAGCCGCTTTCCCCAAACCCGCCATGCTTAAAGACACCGGACCGGGGCAACCACTCTGGAAGATGGCCGTACTCTGAATCAACTCCGCTCCACGGCTGCACAGCGCACTCCATAAGGACCCGACCGCGGCTCTCACTGCCTGCATCCAGCTCCCACAATACCCCCAGACCTCGCCACATGTCCCGGCGGCATCGAGACACCTGCCCTCCTCATACTGGAGGACACCAGTGCCCGCCACCCTCCACTGTGATGGGGTAAGTACCAACCGGCAGACAGCGGATGGGGGGGTTTGCTGGGGGTGTTAGTCCCCCCCGCCGGCCACCTGGGGGGGTATTGGTGTTGTGCTAGTGCCAATCCGCCGACTGCCCGGGGGGGTTGTTTGCCACCCCCTCAAATAAAAACCCACCAGGCGCCAATGCCTCTGCTTATTCCTTTGGTTTACTTTCAACTTCTAAGGACTGTATATTCTTTGGTACCTTGCTGCCTCCGATAGTTCTGACAGCAAGTTTTATGAAATGTGTGGCACAGCAGTGCCTACACACAGGGCATAGTGAATACGTGCCACTGAATTCCAGAAGGGAAATGTGTGGTATTCTTCAAAAAGTACATTTTCAAACTTCAAGTTTGTTCAGATTAATAGGAGTAGGCTAGAAATTGTTGAAATTCAATATGGAAATGAACATATGATTTTTAACTTTGACCAAAGATATGCTTTAACCAACCTCGTTGATGAGTATTCTCAGTCTTCTGGTGCCTGCAAGCCGTAAAATCTCTACATATTCTGACAGCAGCACTGGGATCTGAGACCATCACAAATCACACTTATGCGTTGCGGCAGCATGCCATAAAATTCTCACATTACCACACATTCTCAAAACGAACCAAAACGTACCTGCTCTATGTACTGTGTGTAGGGGTGCCATTCATTGTAAATGCAACAACACAGATCATTTCTAAGACACCAGTATACATAAAGAATTTCTAATGCTGGGCTTTTTCTTATTGAAACAGTGAGCTTACGGTATAGAAAGTGATAGATTATTCAACATTTTACAGTTGTCATTGAAACAGAAGGTGACAAAAGTCTGTAAGGGGAGATTTCCCTTCAATTTCTGCTATTTCTCTGGCACGGGAAGTAAAGGGAAAACTACTCAAAAGGACATAGCAAACAAAAGCCTGACAGAGATTCCAAAAATCCTCTACATTATACCCTAAAATGTTCTTTTTATTTTTGTTTTGTTTTGTTTTTATATACTTTAAAGGCAAAGTTCATCTTTTATTTAAAAAAATAATAAGTGCACATTTTTTTGCAGGTAAAAAAATGTACATTTATTTTTTATTATTTTACTTCGCAGCCTGTAAGGCAATGCACCCACGATCAGCAGATCACGGGTGCAATGTCTGGATCCTGCAGACTTTGATATGGGCAGGCAGTTACTGAATAGCAGGAAGGATCAATGGTCTGCAAGAGGTTCATTGAGAACTACAAGCCGCTGACCGCAGTGTCTGGTGGTAGTTGTAGTTCATTCATTCACAGAACTCTGTGAATGAATGACGCAGCCATGTGGGAGGAGCCTCACACAGCCACACTGTTTTTAAATTCTGATAGTGGGTGTTGGGAGAAGATCCCCATCCACTCTCACAGGGAGGAGGGAAACTGGAGGAGAGGAGACCGCGCTGGAACATGTTACATGTTCCACCCTAAATACTAGTGAAACATGTAACATGTTCCAGAGGTGAGCTTATCCTTTAACAGCTGATTTTATATTGAGTGACGGCAATCCCTACATGTTCTAACCAAAAGCAGGTAAGGATCTGCAAAAAATGTTGCATAAATTCTTGTAATTTTAACAATTCTCCTAGGGAGTATATGATTAAAGCTAGGGTCACATCTTTGCATATCGAGAACCCATGCAAAATCCCGCACTTTCCCAACACACCCAATAACACACTGCCCCTTATCAAGATGCACAATAGTGCCAATAATTGTTAATGGCACTCCCAAACATCTGCAAACGTGCAGTTTTTGGAAAACAGTCAGGGACTACTTTTCTGTATTTCTCACGTGTAGGGCAGTCAATTGTAATGAACAGACGTCCCTACACATGATGTGCAGAAACACAGGAAACATGCCCCCGCACTGGGTTGCACCTGTAGGTTTGAACCAAACCTAAAATAAAGTTAGCATGTTCAATAGATATTTTTTAACTGTGGAATGTGAATGCCAGGAGCCAAGTAGGTATATGTTATTATTTTATTAATATACAGGATTTATATAGCGCCAACAGTTTGCGCAGCGCTTTACAACATGAGGGCAGATAGTACCGTTACAAAACAATTCAATACAGGAGGAATCAGAGGGACCTGCTTGTTAGAGCTTATCATCTAGGAGGGGGGGTCAAGTGATACAAACGGTAATAGCTGTGGGGCATGAGCTGATGGAGAAAATGAAAGTACAGTTGTTAAATGAATGGAGAATAGGCTTCTCTGAAGAGGAGGTTTTTCAGGGATTGTCTAAAAGTAAACAGAGTATGAGATAATCAGACAGATTGGGGTAGGTAGTCCCATAGGATGGTAGAGGCTCGGGATAAGTCCTGGAGGCGAGTATGGAAGTTGGTGACAAGGAAGCTAGGGAGCAGGAGGGTAGTGAGTAGCTGGGGGGCAAATTATGGATGGCTTTGTAAGTTATTGTTAATTTTTTAATTTAATTTGTTGGGTGATCGTCAGCCAATAGAGGGATTCGCAGAGAAGAGTAGCAGAAACTGAGCTGTTGGTAAGGTAGATGAGCCTTGAAGCAGCATTCATAATGGATTGAAGGGGGTATAGCCTATGGAAAGATAAACGAATGAGAAGGGAGTTGCAGTAATCAAGGCCAGAGATGACCAGGGAGTGAACTTGGAGCTTTGTGGTGTCATTGGTTAGGAAGGGGTGTATTTTGGAGATGTTGCAGAGGTTGACAGTGATTAGACCTAGGGCTGAAAGGATAGTTCAGGTTGTTCCAGATCTGTGACTCAGTAGATAGTGAAAGAAAAAAATCACAGATGGATTCCTTTTTATGTATTTAAAAAATCATTCAATGTATTTACATACAACTAGTATAAATACCTGAATTTGATTTGAAAATCAGCATTGTGTAATCCCATGCACTAAGACTGAGAGAAGAGTTGGGTAGTACATTTAAGTTCCCTGCATTTATCTATACTGATATTGACGAGTGGACAGCAGGAGAGAGCAGAGGGATTAATTTATTAGTCTGTTGCTGCTTCTTCACTGTCCAATCACAGGCTGGTGACAGGGAGGTGACCCAGCTGTTTTGTATAACTGCAGCAGAGAAAAGATTGGTCTGTAGGCTGGCTGTATTTTGTTGGGGCTGTGTCGACACTTAAATACAGATTGTTATACAGAAAAGACAGTTCCATAAATGTATTTCAACTGTATATTTACGGTAGATGTTTGCCTGGAGTTTAGCTTTAAGGTATTAACCCACAGCAATAGTACATTCAGGCTTGTAATACATTTAGCAGTCTGAGCAATCTCCATGTGGTGTTGCAAAGCTCCTGTCACTAAAAGGGTGTATGTGAGAAAGTACAACACATGCCGCTACAGCTGCTTATTCGCCATATGGGCCACATGTATAGCAGCTTGGGAGTATTTAACCCTTTCTCAGCACTTTGCTTCAATAAATCCTTTCTGCTCAACCATCAATGGCTTATTATTACCATAAGGGTTTATTTGAGCAAACCTCAGCACACGCCACAATACATCCTGTGTTAGGCAGAGGATATAATTACACTTTCTCCCCCTTAGTCCCAGAACAGCTCACTAGAACTCCCTTCCCGCTCTGCTCATAGACACTCCAGTATATTATGAATACTAGCTGAACATTTGCACCGCGCTAGTCTCTATTCACAATTACTTGTCAGCTGCAGCTTGTCACTCATCCTTCAGTCCAATTCCAATAACACATGCACTGGAGAGAAGATGGTTGGATAGAGCATGTTTCTTAATGTACAACATGTTGCCCATATAAAATACACACAAATCACCTACACAACTGTTTTGAATTTTGAATGTGTTAGTTTCAGAATGACTGGAACTTTTTATTAGGAACGTGTCATCACTGTCAAAGTTACATTAACAGGGCCAGATATATACTTGCTGTTATCAATTCCTCAGGTTTATTGTTAACGTTTTCCATGGATCTAGGTTAAAAGAATCTTAACTTTGGGGTTGATTTACCAAAACTGGAGAATGCAAAATATGGTGCATGGCAGCCAATCAGCTACTATCTTCAGCTTGTTCAATTAAGCTTTGACAAAAAAACCTGGAAACGGATTGGTTTCTATGCACAGCTACCCCAGATTTTGCACTCTCCAGTTTTAATAAATCAACCCCTTAGTATCCACCAGGCAGCAAGTCCATTCTTTTAGCACCACTGCTATCCAACCCTTCCAGAGGTGTATGTTACCTAGTCTCCTTCGTGCTGCATGCTGCGTTTTGCGGTTCCTTCTGCCAACCCCTACATCACATCAGTGTCCTAGAGTGACATCACAGCTGCCAGAAAGAATCGCAGTGCCCAGCAGGGGACATGCTTTATGAAACACCCAGAACTGCAGTGAAGCTTGTAGTTTTGCAGGATAGCACTCTTTAGATTTTCTTAACTCACCAACAGAGTTATTTTAAGGCCAGCTGCAAGAGTTTGTATGTTTGGTTAAAATGCATGTTTATGTGTTGGTCACTCTGCAGAATGATCATACAATGAGGTCAGGCATTATGAACACCATATTTCCCTCTGGCTAGCTTCAGTATATCATTGTAGAGTAGTGCACTGGTGTAATCCTTCAATTGATCACTATCTGGCATGGGGAACCCACCCGGATTGTGTGGCAACCCTGCCGTGTCAGTTAGGAGGCACCTTTGGGAAGGATATGTAAATATACTGTCTATATATAGAGAGTTTGCAGCGACCAGGGAGTGGGCAATGAGTGGGACAACACCATTATGTTCTTAAGCCCTGGCACCAGTATACAGAGAATCATGTATTCATAAAGCCTTTACCTGTGAGCTTTTCTTTAGGGGGAAAATATTGAGACTTCCCTCAGCTGGGAACTGAGACTGACTGCATTTCTCCTTCTAAAGAATGTCAGGGCTTTGGGTAACCCCCTGCTAGGTTACAGGTCTATTTGTATTTAGCTTGTTCCACCATCGTGGTAGGCCTGTATGCAGCTTGCTCAAGCTAAGATGTCATGTTGTGTTTATTGAACTAGTAAATTCTTAAAACAAAATCATGGTTGGGACTATCTCTGATTATAACCTATGAGGGAGCATAGGTCTATACAGGAAATGTCAACTGTCACAGCACAATTGGAGAGACAGAAAAGGCTTTAAAATGTGAACTGTACTATAACTATGCCAGGCTGGACTACTCCCAGGATCTCTTAAGGAGTGTTACCTTGGCGTCCCACTCTGTCTACAATGGGGACCCCAGGGGGGCCCCACACCACAAGGACTACTAGTTGCCATAAGTGGCCCTGAGATAGAACAAAGAGTTAACTAATCACTGCCTCGTGCTCCTTGCTACACTACAACATTAACTACACTACAACTACACTACACTACAACATTAACCAGTTAAAGGGTTGTATGTTTAGAGGTTCAAATCAATATCAAAGTGACAAATTCATAAACAGATTAATGTTTAAAATTACCATATTTTTCAAAAAAAAGTTTGGTGAGACAGAATCAGAACCAAGCTGACACAACCAGAAATGGGTCTACGGAGACAGAATCAGAAGTATATTGATGTAGCCTGAAAAAATTTGGTTCACAAAGAGAACCAGAAAACACATGGATGCAGTAAAGATCAGAAGGTTCATAGGGAAAGATTCATAACCTGGTTTGGGATGTATGAACCCGGAGTGGATGACTTGTATGTATACAGTAAACTCCCAACAGAATTGCGCAGGCAATGCAGAGGCAATACCGATGAAGATGTGGGTAGATGTCACCAATGAGTGGAACAGCAAGATGGAACCTTTTATTGTACATGAGATGGTGTCACTGCCAATGGCATGATGTGCAGCTGACTAAGTGCCACCCCTGGGAGCCCTTTCACTTATGGCCATGGCTTATATTGTCTGTACAGAAATCTGACCCAGATGTAATAAAATATTTCCTTTTAAATGGTGCTAACCATTTATGTATCTCTCCCAACATACTCACTCGCATATTAGGTCAAGTTTAGTGAAATCCATTTTAAGCTGATTTCTGGGTAAATATTAAAAGATCACATTTTAATCAAGGTATGTCTTCATTAGGCCTAGGTTCACACCTCTGCAGGTGGGGAGGGCATGTAAAATTACATGTGTTCCCAACACGCTATACTTTAGCTGATGTACTGGGGTGCCATTAATTCTTAACAGCACCCCCCACACATCGGCAGCCACTGCATTATTTTGTGTGTGCTAAACCACAGCAACATGCGATTCAGAATGGTGCGGTTTTAAAAAAAGGGTTGTTTCTCAAGAGTAGGATATCCTATTGAAATGAATGGAATGCCTTATCAGTGATGTGCATGTACAAATGCCCTCACACAAGCCTGAACAGAGTCTAAATAGTAACATTTGGCAAAATAAGATTTTCAACAACATTTCGACAAAGTGAAAAATCTCAGTTTTCTCAGTTTTTCTCATCCCTAGTGGCTAAACACCCCTTTTTTGTTTAGTTCAAAACAAGGGTAACCAACCAGAAGCCACCAAATGGTTGTTATTAGCACGGCACTGTTATTGAACAAGTCTGCTATAGTTACAATTTTTTTTTTTTTTAATGGGGGGGGGGGGGGGGGCGATTGTACTGGGGTCATGTTATTGGCATAAACTGGAACTCAATAAACAAAAGTTTGCAGTTGATGGAAAATATCAGACAAATGTAAGTCCAATTTCCTTGCATATGTTTGCATAAAGGTCAATAAATATCCCCAATGCACTTATCAGCACAGCAAATGTTCCTGTAGAAAAGTGTTTTTCTTCCACACACTAGTTTAATATGTAAATGCTGTTGCTCTGTTGAATATCATTTTGTTCCTTTCTCCTGGTACAGTCCTTGTTACTTTTTATGAAGTTAGTCGTGTGTACACAACCATATAGCTGTCAAGGCTGAAGGTCTCCTAAAATATATATATACTGTACTTATTAAATGAAATAGAAAGAATTTTCTGGAACTAAGTCAAAAATATGAAAAAAAGCTGGCTGAGGGCCAGACACTGCCAGCAAGGGGGCTGAGAGGAAGCTGTGAATTGAAGAAGGCTTTCAGGGTTTAGATTATTATGGCACTTTGATTAACCAACTGTCCGGTGAAGTAAATTACAACCGCAGTCATATTGATTCACATGTATAGCGTTTTTCAACACACGGGATGTTAACGTTTATTACATTTTTCTGTGGTTCTGTGTTTATTTTTTAAAGCTGGATGCTGCAATACCCCCTAACAGGAGCCCCCAATGGTTCCTAAGATGTGGCTGGAACACATCGTGCATTCCACTGTTTGGTTTACTGTAGGACTGGTCATTCTGGACAGTCAGAGATACTGTAGGCAGATACAACATACAGTGCCTTAAAAGTATTCATATTTCTTGAAATTTTCCACATTTTGTCATGTTACAATCAAAAACGTAAATTACGGTACATAGTTACATAGTTACATAGTAGATGAGGTTGAAAAAAGACACAAGTCCATCAAGTCCAACCTATGTGTGATTATGTGTCAGTATTACATTGTATATCCCTGTATGTTTTGGTCATTCAGGTGCTTATCTAATAGTTTCTAATGCGGGGAGCATCGATAGAAGCTATCGATGCTCCCCGCTGAGACCACCGCCTGTGGAAGGGAATTCCACATCCTTGCCGCTCTTACAGTAAAGAACCCTCTACGTAGTTCAAGGTTAAACCTCTTTTCTTCTAATTTTATTGAGTGGCCACGAGTCTTGTTAAACTCTCTTCTGCGAAAAAGTTTTATTTCTATTGTAGGGTCACCAGTACGGTATTTGTATATTGAAATCATATCCCCTCTCAAGCGTCTCTTCTCCAGAGAGAATAAGTTCAGTGCTCGCAACCTTTTTTCATAACTAAGATCCTCCAGACCCTTTATTAGCTTTGTTGCCCTTCTTTGTACTCGCTCCATTTCTAGTACATCCTTCCTGAGGACTGGTGCCCAGAACTGGACAGCATACTCTAGGTGCTGCCGGACCAGAGTCTTGTAGAGTGGGAGAATTATCGTTTTATCTCTGGAGTTGATCCCCTTTTTAATGCATGTCAATATTCTGTTTGCTTTGTTAGCAGCAGCTTGGCATTGCATGCTATTGCTGAGCCTATCATCTACTAGGACCCCCAGGTCCTTTTCCATCCTAGATTCCCCCAGAGGTTCTCCCCCCAGTGTATAGATTGCATTCATATTTTTGCCACCCAAATGCATTATTTTACATTTTTCTACATTGAACCTGATTTGTTATGTAGTTGCCCACCCCATTAATTTGTTCCGATCTTTTTGCAAGGTTTCCACATCCTGCGGAGAAGTTATTGCCCTGCTTAGCTTAGTATTGTCTGCAAATACAGAGATTGAACTGTTTATCCCATCCTCCAGATCGTTTATGAACAAATTAAATAGGATTGGTCCCAGCACAGAACCCTGGGGAACCCCACTACCCACCCCTGACCATTACGAGTACTCCCCATTTATCACCATCCTCTGAACTTGCCCTTGTAGCCAGTTTTCAATCCATGTACTCACCCTATGGTCCACGGACCTTATTTTGTACAGTAAACGTTTATGGGGAACTGTGTCAAATGCTTTTGCAAAATCCAGATACACCACGTCTACGGGCCTTCCTTTACCTAGATGGCAACTCACCTCCTCATAGAAGGTTAGTAGATTGGTTTGGCAAGAACGATTGTTCATGAATCCATGCTGATTACTGCTAATGATACCGTTCTCATTACTAAAATCTTATATATATAGCCCCTGTAGCAATAACTGGAGCTGCTGGTTTAAAGCGGGCTGTTACCTTCACTCTCGATACCTCTGTTTCACTGGCACCGGGTCTAGAGTTCTGTTGAGTTTACCTCTGGGCGATGTAAGCACTGAACACTCAGGTATATTTTTCAATGCTTTAATGAACAAATAAAGGAAGTAGCAGGAAAGAGGCAGAAGGAAAGCTGCAGGGAAGCTCAAATACCTTTCCGTAGTATTCTTCAGAACATTCTTTGCAATTGAACACTTGTAGCTGAATAGTCTCCCCTTTATAGGATTTAATCTTTGCCCGCCTGGATAGACATCTCTCACTTGCCTAGCAGCCAGTACGCAGCACGAACAAAAGTCTCTGCCACAGACTTGTTTGGAATAAAACCCGTACGATCCTCTGCCACAGGATGTATTGGTTTAAGGTGAATGTCAGACACAGTACTTGAACCTTTAAGCCAACCCGGCAGTACTATGCAGTAAGACTACTTCAGGATACGTCCTCCAACCGAGTCACCAGGCCCCTCTCCAGACCAGCACTCTGCATGATCCTTCCATGACGGGTCCTCCCCTGGGATCTTCTCGGTTGTCCAGCTTCTTCACTCAGGACAGACAGCTCAGGACCATTCCTCTGCTGCTGTGGTAGGCCCCAGACAGGCTTCTGGGCCCACCCACGTGCGACAGCCACGTGGGCCTCCAGAATCGGGGACCACGAGGTGGCACTCTTAACACATACCTGTCGGCCAGGAGGGCCAGCAGGTGGCTGAAAACAAACCCCAAAATATGGCATCTGTCCCATAAATACCCTCTCCCCGAATGCAACTCGGAGGACCACCTCCCGGGACAGAGGAGCACTCATACGCTTCAACACGTTGCTTTTCCAACACTGGCCCATGGTGAAAACGACACCCACCGGCACAGTGTGGAACCACATGCAACTCAGCCAAGCTGGAACAGAGGCAAATCTAACTTCCTCTAACGAGTGACCCACTAGATTTACCTATCAGCGGTAGATCAAAAATCTACCAGCGCTACATCCCTTATCATCCCCTCTAATAGTTTACATACTATTGATGTTAAGCTAACTGGTCTGTAATTCCCAGGGATGTATTTTGGGCCCTTTTTAAATATTGGTGCTACATTGGCTTTTTTCCAATCAGCTGGTACCATTCCAGTCAGTAGACTGTCTGTAAAAATTAGGAACAACGGTCTGGCAATCACTTGACTGAGTTCCCTAAGTACCCTCGGATGTAAGCCATCTGGTCCCGGTGATTTATTAATGTTAAGTTTCTCAAGTCTAATTTAAATTCTGTCCTCTGTTAACCAGTGAGGTGCTTCCTGTGTTGTGTCATGAGGATAAACACTGCAGTTTTGGTTACTGAAGCCCCCCAATTCACTTGTGAAGACTGAGGAGAAGAATAAATTCAATACCTTCGCCATCTCCCCATCCTTTGTAACCAGATGTCCTTCCTCATTCTTTATGGGGCCAATATGGTCTGTCCTCCCTCTTTTACTGTTTAGATACTTAAAGAATTTTTTGGGATTTTTTTTGCTCTCCCCCGCTATGTGTCTTTCATGTTCTATCTTAGCCGTCCTAATTGCACCCTTACATTTCTTGTTGCATTCTTTATAAAGTCTGAATGCTGAGGATGATCCCTCAACCTTGTATTTTTTGAAGGCCTTGTCCTTTGCTTTTATATGCATTTTTGCATTGGAGCTAAGCCATCCAGGACTTTTGTTCGCTCTTTTAAATTTATTACCCAATGGGATACATTGGCTAATGCCCTTATTTAATATGCTCTTAAAGCAAACCCATCTCTCCTCCGTATTCTTTGTTTCTAATATTTTATCCCAATTTATGCCTTTTAGCAAGGTTTGTAGTTTAGGGAAGTTGGCTCTTTTGAGGGCTGATATCCCGTCGCTGGATAGGGAGGGATGGGAGGACTGTCTAGAGTATGGCCCGAAATTAGTGATAGCATCCAAGGACAAACTGATTCAAGTTAAATTTATACACAGGGTCTACTATACCCCACAGAGACTCCATCGCATATTTCCTGAGAGAGACCCCATGTGTCCTAAATGCAAAGTCCATATAGGCACATTTATACATATGTTCTGGGAGTGCCCAATGGTTGCACTTTTTTGGACTAAGATTGTAGATGAAATTAACCCCAGATTGCAGACCTCTATCCCGCTCTTGCCGGCCATGGCGTTGCTGGGGATACATGATGATGAGCAGAGGCCATATCATCTTAAATTACTGATTTCCTTTCTTCTTTTCTATGCCAAAAAAGAAATACTTATGAAATGGATAGATTCTTCCCCTCCATCCTTTTCAGCCTGGGAGGCACAGATTGAGGCAGTAATTCCCATGTATAAAATAACATATATAAACCTTGGCTGTCTGTGGAAATTTGAAAAAGTTTGGGCTCCGTGGATGGCCTCGTAAAGAAAATTTCAATTCCTTATGATCATTTGACCCAATTGGGGAGGGTTTTTTTGGAGGGTGGAGGGTGGACGGTACTTGTTGAGAATGGTACTATTAACCTATGTACTGCTTGCGGGTTTTGCATATTATTTTCCCTATCCTCAATTATGTAATCCACGTATGTAATGTATTGTACTCTGTTGAATGGTATTCTGTAACTCTAACTATTTATTACAACAATAAAGCACCACTGTTTTTGTTAAAAAAAAAAAAAAAGAAGTTGGCTCTTTTGAAATTCAGTGTCTTTGTATTCCCTTTATGTTTCCTATTTGTGTGATTTATACTGAAACAAATTGACCTGTGATCGCTGTTACCTAAATTGCCCCGTATTTCCACATCCGTGATCAGGTCTGTATTGTTGGTAATCAGTAGATCCAGTAATGTTTTATTTCTAGTTGGTGCGTCTACCATCTGACCCATAAAATTGTCCTGCAAGACATTAAGGAACTGGCGAGCCTTAAATGAATGCGCAGTTCCCTCCGCCCAGTCTATGCCTGGATAATTAAAATCCCCCATTATGATAACACTTCCCATCCTTGCTGCTAATCCAAATTGTGATAGGAGATCTGTCTCCACTTCCTCCCTCAGGTTAGGGGGCCTATAGCATACTCCCAGTATTATTTTCCCCTTAGCTTCATCCCTTTGGAGCTCTACCCATAAGGATTCCACCTCCTCCCTATCTCCCTCAGTGATGTCATCTCTCACATTCACTTGTACATTATTCTTGATATATAGGCATACCCCTCCCCCCTTTTTACCCTCTCTATCCTTGCGGTAAAGGGTATACCCTTGAATGTTTGCCAGCCAATCATGAGAGCTGTTGAACCAGGTCTTTGAAATTCCCACAAAATCCAAATCCTCCTCGTACAACAGTATCTCTAGTTCACCCATCTTGTCCGCCATGCTCCTGGCATTGGTGAACATGCCACATAGTTTAGAGCGGTCACATATTGCCCTCGTATTGGGTGTTTTGAGATTGCAACTAGGACTTGCTACTATACCTACCTTGTGTTTTTGTGCTTTGGTTAACCTACCACTGATGCCCCCAATACTACCCTCTGGAATATCTCTACCTCTGGACCCTTCCTTCTCATCGCCTAGTTTAAATTTATTTTATTGGGATTGTATGTGATAGACCAACACAAAGTGGCACATAATTGTGAAGTGAAAGGAAAATGATAAATGGTTTTCAAAACTTTTTACAAATAAATATCTGAAAAGTGTGGCGTGTATTTGTATTCAGCCCCTCTGAGTCAATACTTTGTAGAACCACTTTTCGCTGCAATTACAGCTGCAAGTCTTTTTGGGGGTGTTTCTACCAGCTTTGCACATATAGAGAGTGAAATTTTTGCCCATTCTTCTTTGCAAAATAGCTCACATTCTGTCAGATTGGACGGAGAGCATCTGTGAACAGCAATTTTCAAGTCTTGCCACAGATTCTCAACTGGATTCTGGTGACTTTGACTGGTCCATTCTAACACATGAATATGCTTTGATTTAAACCATTCAATTGTAGCTCTAGCTGTATGTTTAGGGTCATTGTCCTGCTGGAAGGTGAAACTCCACCCCAGTCTCAAGTCTTCTGCATACTCTAACAGGTTTTCTTCTAAGATTGCCCTGTATTTGGCTCCATCCATCTTTCCATAAACTCTGACCAGCTTCCCTGTCCCTGCTGGAGAAAAGCATCCCTACAACATGTTGCTGCCACCACCATGTTTCACAGTGGGGACAGTGTGTTTAGGGTGATATACAGTGTTAGTTTTCTGCCACACATAGCGTTTTGCTTTTAGGCCAAAAAGTTCAATTTTGCTCTCATCTGACCAGAGCACCTTCTTCCACATGTTTGCCGTGTCCACCACATGGCTTCTCACAAACGGCAAACAGGACTTCTCATGGCTTTCTTTTAACAATGGCTTTCTTCTTGCCACTCTTCCATAAAGGCCAGATTTGTGGAGTACACGACTAATAGTTGTCCTGTGGACAGATTCTCCCACCTGAGCTGTGGATCTCTGCAGCTCCTCTAGAGTTACCATGGGCCTCTTGGCTACTTCTCTGATTAATGCTCTCCTTGCCCGGACTGTCAGTTTAGGTGGACAGCCATGTCTTGGTAGTTTTGCAGTTGTGCCGTACTCTTTCCATTTTTGGATGATAGATTAAACAGTGTTCCGTGAGATGTTCAAAGCTTGGGATATTTTTTTATAACCTAACCCTGCTTTAAACTTCTCCACAACTTGATCCCTGACCTGTCTGGTGTGTTCCTTGGCCTTTATGATGCTGTTTGTTCACTAAGGTTCTCTAACAAACCTCTGAGGGCTTCACAGAACAGCTGTATTTATACTGAGATTAAATTACAGACAGGTGGACTCTATTTACTAATTAGGTGACTTCTGAAGGCAATTGGTTTCACTAGATTTTAGTTAGGGGTATCAGAGTAAAGGAGGTGGGGAAGAAATGCATGCCACACTTTTCAAATATCTATCTGTAAAAATTTTTGAAAACTATTTTTCATTTTCCTTCCACTTCAAAATTATGTGCCACTTTGTTTTGGTCTAACTCTAGCACATAAAATCCAAAAAAATACATTTACGCTTTTAGTTGTAACATGACAAAATGTGGAAATTGTCAAGGGGTATGAATACTTTTTCAAGGCACTGTACAGAGGGCAGTATGCACTTATGGTAAAGGTTTCAGAATGCTAGTGGGTCTGGCTTACAAAATGCTTATATACATACACCAGTGTTATAATCACACATAGATAACCAAATCATATACTCACATTATTTACTATAAATCTGTGATTCGCTTGGATACTGCAAATTTACAACTTACTGCAAAAAAGCCTAACTTAGGCTGGCCATAGAGGATTCGAATCTCGGCCGGTTTAGCAGGAACTGGGCGAGATACGAACTGTGTGTAGGCAGAATTAATGTACCAAGTTGATTGATTAACTTGGGTACAACCAGCCTGCCAGATCCACTTTCAATTATCGCTAGCAGCTTCTATAGTCGCTAGCAATAATCGCTGTCTTCTTGGCTCCCCCCCCGCCGGGAGCAGATAATTGCTGGGCAAGAGGGATTCCCCTGTCAGCATTGTCTGTGTTGATGGGTAAACCGTGGTTGCAGGAAAGAAATTTGCAGCGTCTATGACCTGCCTTACACACTGGACTCACTTCCACCTCTCCTAACCCACCCTTTCCTCCTTTCAAATGGCTCCCTTGACTCACTTTTACCTCCCCAATCACTTTTCCTCCAGTGGGTTCCCTATTGTGGCGCACTGCATTCATAGTGTGTGCACAGTCTTTCATGTTTAATGACCCTGGCATTATTCAACCTAGGATATCTTGTGGCAAAAAAATAAGTATTGCCTGGAAAAGCATCAACTGAGTGTGAGAATTGCAGCCTGAAGTTGGTCTTGAATTAAACAGGAATAGACAGAAAACCTCTACAAAGTGAAGGGAATTCACCTCTTATGCCCTGTACACATGATCGGAATTTCCGACAACAAAACCGTGGAATTTTGTTCCAAGGTTGTTGGCTCCAACTTGTCTTGTATACACACGGTCACACAAATGTTGGCCAACAATTCTGAACGTGGGAACGTGGTGATGTACAAGACGTACGACGAGCCGAGAAAAAGGAAGTTCAATAGCCAGTGCGGCTCCTTCTGCTTGATTCCGAGCACGCGTGAACTTTTGTGCATCGGACTTGTGTACACACGATCGGAAATTCCGACAACAAAGTTTTGTTGGTGGAAAATTTGAGAACCTGCTAGCCAACATTTGTTGGTGGAAAGTTCGACAACAAATGTTCGATGGAGCATACACACGATCGGACTTTCAGCCAACAAGCTCACATCCAACATTTTTTGTCGGAAAATCCAATCGTGTGTATGGGGCATTAGACATTTGTCACCCAAAGAGGTGTCCCAATGGACGATTAAAGGTAACATTTTGAATTTCCCATAACTTTCTGTCTCTGTGAAATTAGTCATCAGGGCAAGTAGAGAGAGTGAATCTCCACAGTAGGGATAAAGACAGTAATAAAAACATAGAACAGAAGAAACCTGAGGTGCTGATTTTTTTCCCATCAACTAAAAGATGGTAGTCAAACTTGATGACCTGACTTTGACAGCTCAAACACACAAAGTGGGGGCCTCCCAAACTGAAAAGTACATGTGAAGTAAAAAAAAAAAAAAAAAAACAGGGTGCCAAATGATCACTTCATTACAAGTCAACTGTTACAGCACACATATTGTATCTATTCTGACAGCTATTGTCTTCCAGGGGGTTCTATAGAGTCCATTTAGGCAACTGACATTAAAGTGATCCTAAGCACACACTGTTTAATTTACATTATCCCTTCTAATTTTGTATGTGGATAATGGCACTGTAATTATTTTGAAAAAAACCCATCTAACTTACAGCGAACAGCCTCCCTGGATCTCACCCAGTGGGCTGACACTTTCGCCCTTACAGAACTATGGCGATGGAAACACGCTGACTCCAAGGTTTTTTCCCACCTGTCTGCAGCCTACAAATCAGGCTCCAGAATAGACCTCGCTTTCGGTAGCTCCCAGATTCTCCCAAAAATATCCGGAGCCTCATATCTTCCGGGGGGTCTTTCTGACCACTTCCCTCTCGAGTTGTGCCTTCGACTGGATGGCCGGAAGGATCCAGGTACTTGGAGACTGGCTCCCAGGTGGATTAACAATTAAAGTGTCGATGAAATAGTATCCCCTCAAATTGACTCATATTGGTCCCACAATATGAATACTGCATCAACCATGATGGTATGATGCCTTCAAGGCCACAATGCGAGGCAGCTACATATCAGCTATTAAAGCCACAAAAATTGATTGTAATTTTGAAACCTCAAGATTGGAGAGTTTGGAAGCCAATGCTTCTGCCTCATTTGCAGATTATCCCACACCATCCAACCATCTCCAACTGGCACAAGCCCAGAGGGAAATTTGCGTTGCATTATACTTCTTTGACTCAGACTGATGTCCACTTACTGACAGGTAGAATATTCAAATCTGAGGATAAAAATGGTTGCCTCCTAGCTAACCTTGTGGCGGAACCACCCTTTCAAACTGTTGTACCCAAGCTGATATCAAAAACTGGAGTTTGTTTAACTGATCCTGACGCGAACCCTCGAGAGTTTTATATCTTCTTTAGTGAACTCTATCATCAACCTGAATGCCCCGCCCCAGACTCTATTATCTCCGCATTGCAACGAACGTCACTACCTACCCTGTCCAATGAGGTGATAGAGACTCTGGACGCTCCAATATCAATCCCTGAAATAGAACTGGTCATAGCCCACTCACGCCCTCGAAAACCCCTGGTCCAGATGGTCTCCTTTGAGGCTGGTACAAGCGGTATGCTGAAAGTTTAGCTCCTAAGCTTCAGCAACTCTTTTTTCAATGCCTTGAAGATAACTCCCTACCCCCTTCTATGTACGGTGCCCACATTATACTCATCTCAAACCAGGCAAAGACCAGAAACATTCCACCTACTATAGGCCAATCTCCCTATTAAATTATGACCTCAAAATTCTGGCCAAGGTCCTTGCAACTAGCTTGGTCAAAGTCCTGCCCAAGCTGGTGGACATTGATTAAACTGGCTTTATGCCAGGGAAGTTCACTGACATCATTCTCCGAAGGGTGCTCATCCACCTGCAGCTCCCAAACCCACATTTGGAATCTCGTGTAATGGTAGCTTTATATATAGAAAAGCTTTCGATATGGTGACCTGGAGTTATAACAGTCCTTCAAGCTTTTGGATTTGGCCCCTCCTTCCGAAAATGGATAGGCATTCTCTATAAATCCCCAATAGCTCAAATTAAATTAGGTGGTCTGCTTTCTGAACCCTTTCCAGTGGAGCAGGGCACCAGACAGGGATGTCCCCTCTCCCCGTTTCTATTCGCTCTAGTTATGGAACCTCTGGCTACAGCTCTCAGGCGATCAGACTCGGTGAAAGGCATTCAGGTTGGCAGTATAGTCTAAAAACTTGCTCTATATGCCGATAATCTAATGCTATTTCTCAATGACCCAGGACCCTCACTCTGAGCAGCTTTGAACATTATTTCTGAATTCTCTGACCTTTCTGGGCTAAGGGTGAATTGGGATAAATCCCAAGCTTTGCCTATTGACTCCCAAACCAAAGAGCAGGCAGACGCCTCATTACCCTTGACATGGGTCACCTCTATCCGATATCTGGGTATTACTATTACCCCTCTGGTCTCAGAATTTTCTAAATTAAACCTTTACCCTTTACTCTCCCAGCTCAAACTAAAACTGCGAGCATGGGATAATTTACCAATGTCCCTCATAGGCAGGATAAACCTGATCAAAATAAAATTTCTGTCTGTTTTCTTATATGCATTAAGGCACTCCCCAATTTGGATTCCTGAAGCTTTTTCCATCAATTTGATTCCACTATCCAACCCCCCCAGAATAAACAAATCTATTCTGAAAAGACCCTGGACAGAAGGTGGTTTAGCCTACCCAGACCTTCAAAAATATTTTCATGCGGCCCTCCTATCCCATGCTCATAACTGGGTATTATCTGACTAATATAATGCTGCGGTGGTTCTTGAGGCGGCATATCTTGGGTCATATGAGTCGCTGAGAAACACATTGCTTACAGGTGTTAAAGCTCCCTTTCCTCTCACACTCTATGAAAGCAGTTATTAAGCTTTGGCAACTATTGGTATGCAAGCATAGTGAGGACCCTCATACCTGGTCTCCTGATACCCCTCTGTGGCTCAACCCACAACTATCCGAATTTCTTACTGTCCCTGATCCGGGGTTCTGGGCAGCCAGGGGAGTCAAGAAATTAGATCAAATCTGTTCCAATGAATCCCTCTTATCTTTTGACTCTCTCAAGGAGAAATTTTGGTTCACCAACAACCAATTCTTCAGATACCTTCAACCCTGCCATGCCAACACCGCCCAGTTTGGTTCTCTCCCAGTACCCCTCATACAACCCAGGGACGGACTGACCATTGGGCACTCGGGCACCGCCTGAGGGCCCAGGCCGTTGGGGGCCCGCGAAAGGCTCCGCAATACATGTCTAGCAGCAAGGGATTCAGGAAGCAGCCGTAATACCTTGCACAGCGCGCTGCTCCCCGCCGGCCCCTCCTTCCTTCCCGTCCACCCCAGGTGCTTGTACTGTACATGACATCGCCTGGGACGGATGAGAAGATGAGGGGCCGGCAGGGAGCAGCACACTGTGAGCAGTATGACAGGCATCGGGTGATGCGCTGTTTTTTTATTTATTGGAGTACCGCCGCAGGAGCAGGCGGCGCGGCAGCCAGTACCGGTGTAGGGGGCCCGGGCCCCAACAAGACCGCAGGAGGCCCCATGTAACTCCCATGGTCCCCCCGTGCATGGTCTCCTCCTGTGCCCTCCACCCACCCACTGTCCCCTTGTGCCCTCCACCCAGTGTCCCCTTATAACACCCACCCTCCCCCACAGTGTCCCCCCTGTGCCCTCCACCCACCCACAGTGTCCCCTTGTGTCCGCCACCCAGTGTCCCCTCTGTGCCCTCCACCCACCCAGTGTCCCCCTGTGCTCTCCACCCACTCACAGTGTCCCCCTGTACCCTCCACCCCCCCCAGTGTCCCCTTGTGCCCTCCACCCACCCACAGTGTCCCCTTGTGCCCTCCACCCAGTGTCCCCTTATGCCACTCACCCCCTCCACAGTGTCCCCCCTGTGCCCTCCACCCACCCACAGTGTCCCCCCTGTGCCACCCTGAGAGACACTGTGCTGAGTCTGGAGGATCCCAGTAATCTACTGTGTTCCCTGTGTTTTGGTATTTGCCCTACTGTGTGCCCCATGGCCTGTGATGTGACCTGCTGTGTACCCCCTGATGTGCCCTACTGTGTGCCCCTTGCTCTGTGATGTGTCCTGTGCCCTGCTATGTGCCCCATACCCTGCTGTGTTCCACCTGTTCTGCTCTACTATGTGCCCTGTGATGTGCTCTACTGTGTGCCCCATGCCCTGTGATGTGCTGTGTACTCCCTGATGTGCTCTACTGTGTGACCCATGCCCTGGGATGTGTGCCTCATGCCCTGTGTCCTGCTGTGTACTGCCTAATGTGCCCTGTTCCCAATAATGTGCCTTACTGTGTGCCCTACTATGTACCACATGCCCTGCGATGTGCGGCATGCCCTGCTGTGTACCTCCTGATTAGGGATGAGCTAAACACCCCCCCTGTTCGGTTCGCACTAGAACAGGCAAAAAATTTGTTCGAACACCGTTAAAGTCTATGGGACAAAAACATGAATCAAAAGTGCTAATTTTAAAGGTTTATATGCAAGTTATTGTCATAAAAAGTGTTTGGGGACCTGGGACCTGCCCTAGGGGACATGGATCAATGCAAAAAAAAAAGTTTTAAAAACGGCCGTTTTTTTGGGAGCAGTGATTTTAATAATGCTTAAAGTGAAACAATAAAAGTGTAATATTCCTTTAAATTTTGTACCTGGGGGGTGCCTATAGTATGCCTAAAGGGCATACTATAGGCATGCCTAAAGGGCGCATGTTTACCTTGTTTAGAACAGTCTGACAGCAAAATGACATTTTAAAGGAAAAAAAGTCATTTAAAACTACTCGCGGCTATTAATGAATTGCAGGCCCTACAATCCACATAAAAGTTCATTGATAAAAACGGCATGGGAATTCCCCACAGGGGAACCCTGAACCAAAATTTAAAAAAAAATGACCCTTCAGGTCTGGTATGGATATTAAGGGGAACCCCGGCCAAAATTTTTTTTAAAAAATGGCGTGGGGTCCCCCTCAAAATCTATATCAGACCCTTCAGGTCTGGTATGGATTTTAAGGGGAACCCCGTGCCAAAATTTAAAATAAAATGGCGTGGGTCACCCCAAAAATCCATACCAGACTCTTATCCGAGCACGCAACCTGGCAGGCCGCAGTAAAAGAGGGGGGACAAGAGAGTGCCCCCCCTCCTGAACCGTACCAGGCCACATGCCCTCAACATTGGGAGGGTGCTTTGAGGTAGCCCCCCAAAACACCTTGTCCCCATGTTGATGGGGACAAGGGCCTCATCCCCACAACCCTTGCCCGGTGGTTGTGGGGGACTGCGGGCGGGGGGCTTATGGGAATCTGGAAGCCCCCTTTAACAAGGGGACCCCCAGATCCCGGCCCTCCCCCCGTGTGAAATAGGAAGGGGGTACAAAAGTACCCCTACCATCTCACAAAAAAACTGTCAAAAATGTTAAAAATGACAAGAGACAGTTTTTGACAATTCTTTTATTTAAATGCTTCTTCTTTCTTCTATCTTCTTTCTTCTATCTTCTATCTTCCTTCGGTTTCTTCCTCCAACTTCTTCTTCTTCTGGTTCTTCTGGTTCTTCCTCCGGTGTTCTCGTCCGGCATCTTCCTCCGCAGCGTCTTCTTCCCTTCTTTGCCTCGGGCCACTCCGCATCCGTGATGGCATGGAGGGAGGCTCCCGCTGTGTGACGCTTCTCCTCTTCTGACGGTTCTTAAATAACGGGGGTGGGGCCACCCGGTGACCCCGCTCCCCCTCTGACGCACGAGGACTTGACGGGGACTTCCCTGTGGCATTCCTCATGACGTCAGAGGGTGCGGGATCACCCGTTACGTAACCCCGCCCCCTTCTGCCATTTTAAAAAAAAATTTTGGTGCGAAGTTTCCCTTGAAATCCATACCAGACCTGAAGGGTCTGGTATAGATTTTGAGGGGGACCCCACGCCATTTAAAAAAAAAAATTTGGCTGGGGTTCCCCTTAATATCCATACCAGACCTGAAGGGCCTGGTATAAAATTTAGGGGGACCCCCATGTCATTTTTTTTATAATTTTGGTTCGGGGTTCCCCTGTGGGGAATTCCCATGCCGTTTTTATCAATGAACTTTTATGTGTATTGTCGGACCGACAATTCATTAATAGCCGCGAGTAGTTTTAAATGACTTTTTTTCCTTTGAAATGTCATTTTGCTGTCAGACTGTTCTAAACACAGGAAACATGCGCCCCTTTACAGGCATACCATAGACACCCCCCAGGTACGAAATTTAAAGGAATATTACACTTTTATTGTTTCACTTTAAGCATTATTAAAATCACTGCTCCCGAAAAAACGGCCGTTTTTAAAACTTTTTTTGCATTGATCCATGTCCCCTGGGTAGGGATGAGCTTCGTGTTCGAGTCGAACCCATGTTCGACTCGAACATCGGCTGTTCGACCGTCCGTCGAATTGCGAACGATATGGGCCGTTCGCGCCAAATTCGTGTGGCGCGTCACGGCCCATAATTCACTGCGGCATCGCAGTGCATTGCTGGCTGATGATTGGCCAAGCATGCACTATGACCCGCATGCTTGGCCAATCACAGCGCCGTCAGTAGAGAGAGCTGTAATTGGCCAAAGCCAGGGTGGCTTTGGCCAATTATGGCTCAGGGGATTTAGTACACACCCCACACTATATAAGGCCGCCTGCACGGCGGCCCTGTGTAGTGTGTGTTCCGGTGTGCTGAGAGATAGAGAGAGAGAGAGACAGTGTCATTTGATTTGAGTTAGATAGATTAGGCAGAACAGTCAGTCAGTTAGCTGCACTTACAGTGTATTGTGTATATATATGCATCCCAGGTGTTGCATATATATATATACACTGTATTCAGTTTAGCTAGATCCGTTCCTGTTATCTTCTATCTAGACTATTTACATTTAGTGCAGTGTGTCCTGCTCACAGTGTTCAGCTAGATCCGTTCCTGCTATTTACATTCAGTGCAGTGCGTCCTGCTCACAGTGTTCAGCTAGATCCGTTCCTGCTATTTACATTCAGTGCAGTGCGTCCTGCTCACAGTGTTCAGCTAGATCCGTTCCTGCTATTTACATTCAGTGCAGTGCGTCCTGCTCACAGTGTTCAGCTAGATCCGTTCCTGCTATTTACATTCAGTGCAGTGCGTCCTGCTCACAGTGTTCAGCTAGATCCGTTCCTGCTATTTACATTCAGTGCAGTGCGTCCTGCTCACAGTGTTCAGCTAGATCCGTTCCTGCTATTTACATTCAGTGCAGTGCGTCCTGCTCACAGTGTTCAGCTAGATCCGTTCCTGCTATTTACATTCAGTGCAGTGCGTCCTACTCACAGTGTTCAGCTAGATCCGTTCCTGCTATTTACATTCAGTGCAGTGCGTCCTGCTCACAGTGTTCAGCTAGATCCGTTCCTGGTATTTACATTTAGTGCAGTGCGTCCTGCTCACAGTGTTCAGCTAGATCCGTTCCTGCTATTTACATTCAGTGCAGTGCGTCCTGCTCACAGTGTTCAGCTAGATCCGTTCCTGGTATTTACATTTAGTGCAGTGCGTCCTGCTCACAGTGTTCAGCTACATCCGTTCCTGCTATTTACATTCAGTGCAGTGCGTCCTGCTCACAGTGTTCAGCTAGATCCGTTCCTGCTATTTACATTCAGTGCAGTGCGTCCTGCTCACAGTGTTCAGCTAGATCCGTTCCTGCTATTTACATTCAGTGCAGTGCGTCCTGCTCACAGTGTTCAGCTAGATCCGTTCCTGCTATTTACATTCAGTGCAGTGCGTCCTGCTCACAGTGTTCAGCTAGATCCGTTCCTGCTATTTACATTCAGTGCAGTGCGTCCTGCTCACAGTGTTCAGCTAGATCCGTTCCTGCTATTTACATTCAGTGCAGTGCGTCCTGCTCACAGTGTTCAGCTAGATCCGTTCCTGCTATATACATTTAGTGCAGTACGTCCTGCTCACAGTGTTCAGCTAGATCCGTTCCTGTTATCTTCCTACTGACAGGCAGGCTTGTCTGGTTACAGTATATAAAGCTACCTGAAGAAAATTACAGGTGTTCTTTTTGATCCTATTAGTACCACGGTCAGGCAGCTAGACTATTTACATTTAGTACAGTGTGTCCTGCTCACAGTGTTCAGCTAGATCCGTTCCTGTTATCTTCCTACTGACAGGCAGGCTTGTCTGGTTACAGTATATAAAGCTACCTTAAGAAAATTACAGGTGTTCTTTTTGATCCTATTAGTACCACGGTCAGGCAGCTAGACTATTTACATTTAGTACAGTGTGTCCTGCTCACAGTGTTCAGCTAGATCCGTTCCTGTTATCTTCCTACTGACAGGCAGGCTTGTCTGGTTACAGTATATAAAGCTACCTGAAGAAAATTACAGGTGTTCTTTTTGATCCTATTAGTACCACGGTCAGGCAGCTAGACTATTTACATTTAGTACAGTGTGTCCTGCTCACAGTGTTCAGCTAGATCCGTTCCTGTTATCTTCCTACTGACAGGCAGGCTTGTCTGGTTACAGTATATAAAGCTACCTTAAGAAAATTACAGGTGTTCTTTTTGATCCTATTAGTACCACGGTCAGGCAGCTAGACTATTTACATTCAGTGCAGTGCGTCCTGCTCACAGTGTTCAGCTAGATCCGTTCCTGGTATTTACATTCAGTGCAGTGCGTCCTGCTCACAGTGTTCAGCTAGATCCGTTCCTGGTATTTACATTTAGTGCAGTGCGTCCTGCTCACAGTGTTCAGCTAGATCCGTTCCTGCTATTTACATTCAGTGCAGTGCGTCCTGCTCACAGTGTTCAGCTAGATCCGTTCCTGGTATTTACATTTAGTGCAGTGCGTCCTGCTCACAGTGTTCAGCTAGATCCGTTCCTGCTATTTACATTCAGTGCAGTGCGTCCTGCTCACAGTGTTCAGCTAGATCCGTTCCTGGTATTTACATTTAGTGCAGTGCGTCCTGCTCACAGTGTTCAGCTAGATCCGTTCCTGCTATTTACATTCAGTGCAGTGCGTCCTGCTCACAGTGTTCAGCTAGATCCGTTCCTGCTATTTACATTCAGTGCAGTGCGTCCTGCTCACAGTGTTCAGCTACATCCGTTCCTGCTGTTTACATTCAGTGCAGTGCGTCCTGCTCACAGTGTTCAGCTAGATCCGTTCCTGCTATTTACATTCAGTGCAGTGCATCCTGCTCACAGTGTTCAGCTAGATCCGTTCCTGCTATTTACATTCAGTGCAGTGCGTCCTGCTCACAGTGTTCAGCTAGATCCGTTCCTGCTATTTACATTTAGTGCAGTGCGTCCTGCTCACAGTGTTCAGCTAGATCCGTTCCTGCTATTTACATTCAGTGCAGTGCGTCCTGCTCACAGTGTTCAGCTAGATCCGTTCCTGCTATATACATTTAGTGCAGTACGTCCTGCTCACAGTGTTCAGCTAGATCCGTTCCTGTTATCTTCCTACTGACAGGCAGGCTTGTCTGGTTACAGTATATAAAGCTACCTGAAGAAAATTACAGGTGTTCTATCCCAGCTTAGTGCAGCTACAGGCCATTAGTATGTCTGGAAGGCCAAGAAGGAGAGGCAGACAGTCACAAGCCAATAAGAGAGGGCAAGCAGGCTCTGTGTCTAGTGCTGGTCGTGGAGACGGTGCATCCTCATCAGCACGTGGCCATGGGACACGCTTGGCCTTTTTTTCGGCAGCTGGCCGTGTTGAGCCGCAACATGCGGAAGACTTGGTCGAGTGGATGACCAAGCCGTCCTCAACCTCCTCATCCTCTCTCACCCATGCCCAGGGTGCTTTGTCTGGCAAAGCAGCGGCCTCTTCCCTCAGCTCAATGTCATCAGTGACTCCTTCCCTAGCTCCACCATGTCCTCATGAGGATTCCCTCGAACTGTTTGACCACAGTGTTGGGTACATGCTCCAGGAGGATGCCCAGCGTTTGGAAGGCTCTGATGATGATACTGAGCTCAATGAAGGCAGTAACATGAGCACGGACAGAGGGGGTGCCCAAGAAGGACAGCAATCTGGCAGTCATGCTCCCCCTGCTGCAGCATACTGCCAGGTTTGCTCCAGTGATGAGGAGGGAGGGGATGATGAGGTCACTGACTCAACGTGGGTGCCTGATAGGAGAGAGGAGGAGGAGGAGGAGGAGGAGGAGGAGGTGGCACATCACCAACTAGGCAGGATGCCCTCCAGGGGCCAGCCTAAGGGCAGCACATTGACTGCATCACACCCCAAAGCTCCACATGTGCAGGGCGCTGCAGTCTCTGCGCGTTATTCAAAAAGTTCTTTGGTGTGGGCCTTTTTTGAGACGAGTGCATCAGATCGCACCGCTGCTATTTGCAACATATGTCTTAAGCGTATCTCGCGTGGCCAAAACATCTCCCGCTTGGGTACCACATGCTTGACCAGACATATGTTGACCTGCCATGCAGTTCGTTGGCAAGCGTATCTAAAAGACCCACACCAAAGAACAAAGACGATCTCTCCTTGCTCCTCATCAGCTGAGATTTCCAACCCCACTAGACCTTCAGTCCTCTCTGCGACCTGCAGTGAGAGGAATGAAGGTGTAGAATTAGGTGTGTCACAGCCAAGTACTTATGGGCAATCTGCTTTTGGTACACCGACGTCAGATTGTACCAGGCAAATTTCCCTGCCCCAGCTGCTGCACCGCCGAAAGAAGTTTGCTCCCAGCCATCCACATGCCCAGCGGTTGAATGCTAGCTTGGCAAAATTGCTAGCACTTCAACTGCTGCCTTTTCAGTTGGTAGACTCTGCCCCCTTCCGTGAGTTTGTGGAATGTGCGGTTCCTCAGTGGCAGGTACCCAAACGCCACTTTTTCTCACGGAAGGCGATTCCGGCTCTCTACCGGCATGTGGAAGGCAATGTCCATGCCTCGCTGGACAGGGCGGTCAGCGGTAAGGTGCATATTACCGCTGACTCATGGTCCAGCAGGCATGGACAGGGACGTTACTTAAGTTTCACGGCGCATTGGGTGACTCTGCTGGCAGCTGGGAAGGATGCAGGACAAGGTGCAGTAGTGTTGGAGGTTGTTCCGCCACCACGCCTCCAAAATGCTGATTGTGACACACCTCTCTCCTCCACCCCCTCCTCTTCTTCTTCCTCCATGGCCTCTTCCTCGGAACCAGCGGTGCTCCGTAGGCGTTCAAGGGGCTACGCAAGTACGCAGGCCAAAAGATGCCATGCGGTGCTTGAGCTGGTGTGCTTGGGGGACAGGAGCCACACTGGGGCAGAGGTTCTGTCAGCTCTGCAGGGGCAGGTTCAGAGGTGGTTGACGCCACGCCAACTTAAGGCAGGAATGGTGGTTTGCGACAATGGCACCAACCTCCTCTCTGCCCTCCGACAGGGACAACTGACCCATGTGCCCTGTTTGGCTCACGTCCTTAACTTGGTGGTGCAGCGGTTCTTGGGCAGGTACCCGGGCTTACAGGATGTCCTGAGGCAGGCCAGGAAAGTCTGTGTGCATTTCCGCCGGTCATATAATGCCAGTGCTCGGCTGACGGACCTCCAAAAGGAGTTTAACCTGCCCAAGAACCGCCTAATCTGTGACATGCCCACCAGGTGGAACTCGACGTTGGCCATGCTGCAGCGGCTGCACACGCAGCAGAGGGCCATCAATGAGTACCTGTGCGACTATGGCACCAGGACAGGGTCAGGGGACCTTGGTTTTTTTTCCCCACGCCAGTGGGCCATGATCAGGGATGCATGCACTGTCCTGTCACCATTCGAGGAGGCCACGAGGATGGTGAGCACTGACAGTGCATGCATCAGTGACACTGTCCCCCTTGTCCACCTGTTGGAGCACACGCTGCGTGGAATAATGG
This sequence comes from Lithobates clamitans, assembly GCA_037952925.1. Lineage (NCBI taxonomy): Eukaryota > Metazoa > Chordata > Amphibia > Anura > Ranidae > Lithobates > Lithobates clamitans. The sequence goes on from JBBGZY010000573.1 coordinate 6,755,066, forward strand.
ACAGGGCACTTGAGGCAGAACAGAGGCAGGAAGAGGAGGACTTCCTTAGCTCTCAAGGCCCCCTTTATCCAGACAGTGTTCCTGCGTGCCCGCCGATCACACAGGAAGAGGACGAGGAGGAGGAGGAGGAGGAGGAGGAGGAAGATTGTGTCAGTATGGAGGTGGAGCCTGGCACTCAGCATCAGCAGTCTTTAAGGGATCAGTCCCAAGGAACACATGGACTTGTACGTGGCTGGGAGGAGGTGGCTGCGGACGTTGTTGTCCTTAGTGACCCAGAGGACTCCGGACCGAATGCCTCAGCAAACCTACGCTGCATGGCCTCCCTGATCCTGCAAAGCCTGCGTAAGGATCCTCGTATTCGTGGTATCAAGGAGAAGGACCAATACTGGCTGGCAACCCTCCTTGATCCACGTTACAAGGGTAAGGTTGCGGACCTTATCTTGCCATCGCAGAGGGAGCAGAGGATGAAACATCTTCGGGAGGCCTTGCAGAAAGGTCTGTGCAACGCGTTCCCAGAGACTGGGAGGTTACAAACTCCTGTTTCTGGACAACGTGTTGCTGAGGCTTCGGTCAGTCAAAGAAGGAGCGGTGGAGAAGGTGGCCGTCTGACCGATGCGTTCAGACAATTTTTTGGTCCGCAGCCCCAAGGTATGATCGGTTCCAGCAACCATCGCCAGCGTCTGTTTTACATGGTGCAGGAATACCTAGGGGCAAGATCAGACTTGGACACCTTTCCCACCGAAAATCCTCTGGGTTACTGGGTCTTGAGGATGGATCACTGGCCAGAGCTTGCACAGTATGCAATTGAGCTACTGGCCTGTCCTGCATCCAGCGTTCTTTCGGAACGCACATTCAGTGCTGCTGGAGGCGTGGTAACCGATCACAGGGTGCGTCTGTCCACCGACTCGGTCGATCGGCTGACCTTCATAAAAATGAATCAGTCTTGGATCACCACCAGCTACCAAGCACCTGATGCAGATGTAACCGAATAATTTTTTTTGAAATCTCAGATCCCTTCAAAGACTGCCTATGCTGATGCTGAGTGACTATCCCTGAGTAATTATCCTCTTCCTCCTCAATCATCACGCTGATAGCTTGTAAGAACATTTTTGGTTCTGGGCGCCACCACCAGTGCCTAAGGCACAATTTTTCAGCCCCTGTTTAACAGGGGCGTGTAATTACAATTTTTGATGTAATACTTTGCAGCAGGGCTCGTTCCTGCATTCCAACTAGAGTGTCTGTGAGGGGTTGCAGTGTTGTGGCACCAGCACCAGTGCCTAAGACCCAATTTTTCAGCCCCTGTCTAACAGGGGCGTGTAATTACAATTTTTGATGCAATACTTTGCAGCAGGGCTTGTTCCTGCGTTTCAACTAGAGTGTCTGTGAGGGGTTGCAGTGTTGTGGCACCAGCACCAGTGCCTAAGACCCAATTTTTCTGCCCCTGTCTAACAGGGGCGTGTAATTACAATTTTTGATGCAATACTTTGCAGCAGGGCTCGTTCCTGCGTTCCAACTAGAGTGTCTGTGAGGGGTTGCAGTGTTGTGGCACCAGCACCAGTGCCTAAGGCCTAATTTTTCAGCTCCTGTTCAACAGGGGCATGTAATTACAATTCTTGATCTAATATTTCACAGCAGGGCCCTGTGAGGGCTTACAGTGTTTTGGCCACAGCAACACATAAGGCCCAAATTTCTGCTGAGTATATAGGGCAGGACCCTACTTTCAAACATCTAACTTACAAACGACTCCTACTTGCAAACGGAAGGAGACAACAGGAAGTGAGATGAAATCTACCCCTAAGGAAGGGAAATTCTCTCCTGTAAGAGTTAATATGGGAAAACAATTTCTCCTTTCCACTGATGCTTTCCAATCCTTGTTCCACAAAAAAACCCAAATTTTCCAAAAACATTTTTCATTGGGACAAAAAAGTGAGGTGAAATCTTCTGAAGAGGAGGAAAGACGCAAAACAAATGTCACAGGGGTGATAACCCTTCCCTATGTTTTCCAAAAAGCTTAGAAAAGATTTTTTGGCTGGAGCTAAACACATTAAAAATGTTCAAAATTACAAACAGATTCTACTTAACAACAAACCTACAGTCCCTGTCTTGTTTGCACCGCCTGAATACTGCTGTTCAGAGTATATAGGGACCTTTCCTTATTTTAATTTGGGTGCGGGGTTCCCCTTAATATCCATACAAGACCCAAAGGGCCTGGTAATGGACTGGGGGGTACCCATGCCGTTTGTCTCACTGATTTTCATCCATATTGCCATGACCCGACATGACATTAAACCCGCAAGCAGTTTTAAATGAGATTTTTTCCTTTAAAAATGACATTTGGTGCAGGGACTGTTCTAAACATGGGAAACACGCGTCACTTTACAGGCATACTATAGACACCCCCCAGGTACGATATTTAAAGGAATATTTCACTTTTTTTTTTTTACTTTAAGCATCATTAAAATCACTGCTCCCGAAAAAACGGCCGTTTTTAAAAGTTTTTTTTGCATTGATACATGTCCCCTGGGGTAGGACCCGGGTCCCCAAACCCTTTTTAGGACAATACCATGCAAATTAGCCTTTAAAATGAGCACTTTTGATTTCGAACGTTCGAGTCCCATAGACGTCAATGGGGTTCTAACGTTCGTGCGAACTTGCGGTCCGTTCGCGGGTTCTGGTGCGAACCGAACCGGGGGGTGTTCGGCTCATCCCTACCCCTGGGGCAGGACCCAGGTCCCCAAACACTTTTTATGACAATACCATGCATATAAGCCTTTAAAATTAGCACTTTTGATTTCTCCCATAGACTTTTAAAGGGTGATCCGCAGCTTTCGAATTTGCCACGAACACCCCAAATTGTTCGCTGTTCGCAGAACTGGCGAACAGACGATGTTCTAGTCGAACATGAGTTCGACACGAACTTGAAGCTCATCCCTACTCCTGATGTGCCCTGTGATGTGCCCTGCTGTCTACCCCCTGATGTGCCCTGTACCCCCTGTGATGCACCATGCTGTGCTCAATAATGTGCCCTGCTGTGTACAGCATAATAAACCCTGCTGTGTGCTTGTGATGTGCCCCATGCCCTGTGATGTGCTCAGTGCCCTGCTGTGTGCCCCATTATGTGTCCTCCTGTGTTCCTCCTGCCATGTGATGTGCTCAGTGCCCTCCTGTGTGCCCCATGATGCGCCCTCCTGTGTGCCCAATGATGTGCCCTGCTGTGCGCCCTGTGATGTGCCCCGTGCTCTGCTGTGTGCCATGTGATGTGCCTTACTTTGTGCCCCATGATTTATGTAGGTGGGGCTTTGTATAGGTGTGGCTTGCGTGTGGGCGGGGACACAGGGGGCCCCATGATCATCTATTGCTCGGGGGCCCCATGAGTTGTCAGTCCGCCCCTGATACAACCCAACCTTGAATGTCTGTTATGGGACAAGCAACTGGTTAAACCCACATCTAACATCTAAGAAGCACTTTTACCCTCGGTCCATTTTGGTATGGAGAAATTGTTCACCAAAAGGCAGACTGTAATTCCTGACCTTGATTCTGAGGATTGGGAAGACGCCTGGGAATACCTGTTTTTACAACTGATCTCCGTAAGGATACCAACAAAGCCTGGGGAATGCCCAGGAAAAAATCCAAGCCTACTTACCACCAGCTCGCAGACAACCAATTAACCTGTCTAACAGTATGCATTAAAAACAGGGGTTTAGTCCACACGCATTTGCAAACGCATGCGTAAGCCACAGAGCCTCGTGACGGCACCCTGATATCTGTGGTCCTAACACTAAAATATGAGTGTCCCCACAGTGGAGGCATATACATTCTGATGGATAAATGAGGGAAGGTGGACTGAAGGGGAGCCCACCCCTTCTCAAAGGTATAGGAGGACACCAAACACCCAGCAGGTAACACAATGGCAAAGGTGCTGGTGCGTTGCTGGACCAACACACACCAACGTGATCACAAAAAACTTGCCACCACCCTCATTTATGGCTGGCTATCGCAGTAAGTGGCATTGGAAAGCTACAAACAGATGCGCTCTCTAAATACATGGAAGGCATTGGTCAACTCTGCAGTCCCGCTCTACAAAGCCGCTTATCTAGCTAGGTGCTGCCCAGCCAAGTTTGATAAATTATAAAGCAGTGATACCCAGCAATGCCACCCATCAATGTCATCAGTGCCAACAGTGCCACCCATCAGTGTCCATCTGTGCCACCTATCAGTGCCCATCTATGCCCATCAGTGCCCACCTATCAGTGCCCATCCGTGCCACCTATCAGTGCCACCCATAAGTACCCATCAGTGCCACCCATAAGTACCCATCCGTGCCGCCTTTGAGTGCCCATCAGTCCCACCTATCAGTGCCACCTATCAGTGTCCATCAGTGCCGCCTATCAGTGCCCATCATCAGTGCCTGTCAATGCCACCTCATCAGTGCCACCTCATTGGTGCCACCTCATTGGTGCCCATCAGTGCCGCCTTATCAGTGCCCGTCAGTGCAGCCATATCAGTGCCCATCATTGAAGAAGAAAACGTTCTTATTTACAAACATTTTTAACAGAAACAAAGAAAAACTTGTTCTTTTTCAAAATTTTCGGTCTTTTTTTTTTGTTTGCGCAAAAAATAAAAACCTCAGAGGTGATCAAATACCACCAAAAGAAAGCTTTATTTGTGGGAACAAAATGATAAAAAATTTGTTTGGGTACAGTGTTGTATGACCGCGCAATTGTCATTCAAATTGCTGAAAATTGGCTTGGGCAGGAAGGTGTCTAAGTGCCTGGTATTGAAGTGGTTAAACTTAATTTAACTATTAGCCTCACTCTATCATACCAGCTATGGTCAAAAGCAGTTTAGGTTGTAGCTGTGTTTAGCTATATGTCCTTATTGGTACTGTTTATGTTTGAGCTAGGGTATGCCCAGAGGCTCTATATTGTAACTTTTCTTTGTCTCCCAAAGTTAATAAAAAGTATTTAAAAAACAAAACAAAAAAACATCTAAGTACCATTTTCCATATCGATATACAGCTGTCACATGACACAGATCTTTCCCAGTCTGTCTGCAGGGAAATATAAGCAGGAGGAGCTTCTAGTCACATGTTCAAAATAAATTAAAAAACAGCTTTTGGAACACAGAGTTAAAATACATACGTTCATTAAAATCAATAAACTGTTTTAAATTGTCATAGAAACAAATATTAGAAATCAAATCTTTATTAGTTGTGGGTGGATTTCTCCAGTCACAGGCTGTGTCACTCCCCTCCAGCCTGTGTCTTAGAATAACAGGAAGGTGAAGCCACCATCAATCTACATATAATATCCCACCCCTATCATGTTTAGCTGGTTAGTGGGCATGGAGGAGGAAGGAAGGAGCGGGCTGTCATTTACCACTGTGTATACGCCCCCATTTGTGATTCTATAGTCACATAAACTGCTCAGATGTGATATGGAGGAAATGCTCAGCATAGAAACTCACTGAAAACTGAGCATGTGCAGAGTTGCGACTACAGCTGTAAAATCCCTACCTGAATTGGGGAAAAGGTTTTTTGCAGAATACAGAAAACTAATCTCATAGTGACTGAGTGAGTATGAACAGCATGTAACACCATTTATTGATAGTTTTTAACCACTTGCCAACCAGCTGCCACAGTTGTATTGTGGCAGAATGGCACGGCTGGGCAAAACAACATTATGTAACGTCGCTTCGCACTGTGGCCACTAGGGGCGCGCGCACGCCCCCTGCTCACCCACGGAGCCGATGCGAGTGCTGACAGTCGCGATCACCGCCGGGCTCCCACGATCGCTCAGGGCACACGGGAACCTGTCATTTCCCCTACACAGTTCCCTCCCCCCTTCAGTTAGAACACACACTAGGGAACACAATTAACCCCTTGATTACCCCTAGTGTTAACCCCTTCCCTGCCAGTAACATTTTTACAGTAATCAATGCATTTTTATAGCACTGATCACTGTAAAAATGCCAATGGTCCCAAAAATGTGTCAAAATTGTCCCACGTGTCCGCCATAATGTCGCAGTCACGATAAAAATCACAGATCACTACCATTACTAGTAAAAAAAAAAATAATAAAAATGCCACAAAACTATCCCCTATTTTGTAGACGCTATAACTTTTGCGCAAACCAATCAATATACGCTTATTGCGATTTTTTTTTTCCAAAAATATGTAGAAGAATACATATCGGCCTAAACTGAGAAAAAATAGTTTTTTATATATTTTTGGGGGATATTTATTATAGCAAAAAGTTAATAATATTGCGTTTTTTTCAAAATTGACGCTCTTTTTTTGTTAATTGCGCAAAAAATAAAAACCGCAGAGGTGATCAAATACTACCAAGAGAAAGCTCTATTTGTGGGAAAAAAGGATGTCAATTTTGTTTGGGTGCAACGTCGCACGACTGCGCAATTGTCAGTTAAAGCGGCGCAGTGCCGAATCGCAAAAAGTGCTCTGCTCAGAAAGGGGGTAAGATCTTCCGGTGCTGAAGCGGTTAACGATGTGGGTTTAGTGACGCTTTAAGCCTAAGCATAAAGTGATTGTAAAGTCTTGTTATTTTTCCTATAAAAATAACAAACATGTTATACTTACCTGCTCTGTTGTAGTGGATTTGCACAGAGCAGCCCGGATCCTCCTCTTATTGGGTTCCTCTTCTGTGATCCTGGCCCCTCCCTCCTGTTCAGTGCCCCCACAGCAAGCAGCTTGCTATGGGGCACCTGAGCTGAGTCACAGCTCCTTGTGTCCATTCAGACACGGAGCCATGCCCTGGCCCTGCCCAATCTCTCCCCCTTAATGGCTAGCTGATTTTGATTGACAGCATCGGGAGCCAAGCCGCTGCTGTGTCTCAACCAATCAGGAAGGAGAATCTCGGACGGCTGAGACACTGGTGGACATCGCTGGACAGAGAGGGTCCTCAGGTAAGTGTTAGGGGGCTGATGGGGGCTGCTGCACACAGAAAGTTTTTTATCTTCTGCCTTTGCAACCCCTTTAATCTCTTGGCGAGAGAGAGAAAGATCTCTTGCCCCTGAAACAGATTACGCTACTATGGTTCTTCCTGTAGCCACATTGCTATCAACAATAAAGGATTATGGATTTTTGAGATGATCATTTGGCGCTCTGTTTCTTTACTTCAAGCAATAAAAACCCGTAAGAGGATGTAACCCTTTCCTACTATATCCAAAGCATAATATATTTTGTCTCTAGATACACTTTAGACAACAATGGCATATACAGGCTGTTTTAAAAAAGTCATGTGCTACATGTAAAGTACAATAGCCCATAGCAAGTAATCCAACTTCACCGGAGGGACTAACACAAGACAAATTGGCTGATATGGAGACTAAGATTTGAACTTTTTATTGAACTAAACTTTTGTATTTGGCAGCGTGAAAATGTACATATAGCAATATCTTAATCTTCATTGTTTCACAGATCTATCCTTAAGAAAGGAGATATTTTTTAAGTTACTATAGTTATTATGTGGGAGCCACTTCCTCTAAAATGTTTTGCTGTTTTTTTGAGCCTTGAAAATTTAATTTTGATTAAAATGTTGTACATGTCAAACATAAACAAGGCAATAATGATTAAAAACGGAAAAGACAAGTAAACGTCTAATTATTGCTTTCCGTTCAAGACTAATAAATGTTTCAGCGTAATCCTAAGAAATATTAAAACCTGCAACAACACCTACTGAACATTCCTCTTTAAATGTTTACTTTCAAGATGAAATAAAAAATCTGGTTTAATTAAAAACTAAGCTGTTATTGTGAAATTAAATTGAAAATTAGATTTTGAGCTTTGCAGAGACTTCAGGGAAAAATATCAAGCCAATCACACTGGCTTAGTGGTTAGTGCTTATGTCTTGCAGCACTGGGATCTGCGGTTTGAATTCTCCCTTTACTTGCATGGGTTTCCTGCTACAAGGTGATAGGGACCTTAGATTGTAAGCTCCTTGAAGGCAGTGGTTGATGTAAATATGCAGTATGTGCTATGTAAACTGACAGCACAAAAAATAAAGCCTGTATTAAATAAGAATAAAAGAATCACACAAGCAGAGGTAGGATAATTCTGCCATTGCAAGATAGGAAATAAAAATGTTATAGAAAATTATAATTAAATACAAATTGATCTTAAAATTATGTTATTCTCATTGATGTTGTTGACATTAAACAACATAATGGCTTTTTTCTCAATTATTTACATGATTGTTTGTGCAGTAAAGTTTTTCTTTAAAAGGGTAGCCCATTGAAAACGTTATACGGCGTCAGGTTGGCTCTCCTGCGCAAATCTATGTAGCTGCACGGCGGCTCGCACAAGCGGGAGCGTGCCAGCGGGTCGGGCAGACTCGATGTCCGTCGGTGACCCGCAATCGCCTATTACAGAGGCAGAACGGGGTACTGCCTTTGTAAACAAGTGTCAAAAGTGTCCGATCTGTCCACCGCAATGTCGCAGTCCCGCTAAAAATCGCAGATTACTAGTAAAACAAATGGCATAAATCTATCCTCTATTTTATAGACACTATAACTTTTGCGTAAACCAATCAATATATGCCTATTGGGATTTTTTTTACCAAAAATATGTAGAAGAATACATATCGGCCTAAACTGATGAATAAATTATTTTTTTTATTTTTTTGGGGGGATATATATTACAGCAAATAGTAAAAATGTTTTTATTTTTTCCAAAATTGTCGCTCTTTGTTTATAGTGCAAAAAATAAAAACCACAGAGGTGATCAAATACCACCAAAAGAAAGCTCTATTTGTGTGAAAAAAAGGACATCAATTTTGTTGGGTACAGCGTTGCGTATAGCGTAGCTAGTCCGGGGCTGAAGTGGTAGCTCCAGGCTCCCCCCAAAAAGTTAAAAGATAGCAGCTACAAATACTGTAGCTTCTGACTTTTAAAATTGGGGCACTTCCTGTACCTGTCTGGGCATCCAGCGGGATGTTCTATTGGGTTGAGGGCAGGCTACTCAAGTTCCTCCACCCCAAACTCGCTCATCCATATTTTTATGGACCTTGCTTTGTGCACTGGTGCGCAGTCATGTTGGAACAGAAAGAGGCCATCCACAAACTGTTCCCACAAAGTTGGGAGCATGAAATTGTCCAAAATGTCTTGATATGCTGACGTCTTAAGAGTTCCCCTCACTGGAACTAAGGGGCCAAGCCCAAACCCTGAAAAACAATGCCACACCACAATTCCCCCTCCACCAAATGATTTGGACCAGTGCACAAAGCAAGGTCCATAAAGACATGAATGTTCGAGTTTGGGGTGGAGGAACTTGACTGGCCTGCACCTCAAACCGATATAACACCTTTGGTATGAATTAGAGAAGAGACTGCAAGCCAGGCCTTGGCATCTAACATCAGTGCCTGACCTCACAAATGCACTTCTGGAAGAATGGTCAAACATTTCTATAGACACACTCACCCCTAAACCTTGTGGACAGCCTTCCCAGAAGAGCTGAAGCTGTTATAAAATGTTTGACAATATAGTGTACCTGTTGGGGCCACCGTAAGAGGCTTCCAGTCTCAGTGATGAATTTAATATTTTATACTAAAGAGATGCAACATGAGGCCTTGGAACACATCAGCCAGGAACGCCCAAAACTCCCAAATGGATAGGAGTCAAAACTATGGTAGGGAGATGTCACTATTGGAATATCAAAGATATTAAGAAAGAAGCCAGGGAATGACTCTGCCAACCAGATCCCATCTATATTTTGGTGAACTTCCACTTTAAATAAGTATTCAAGCGAAATATTACAAGATAAAACAAATAGCCTATTAAAGAATAAAATAACAAAAGCCGCATATTCACCTTTAAGCCAGGTATTTTCTGCCATTAGATGTCCTCATTCTGATGGTCAGTAACTTTCAAGCCACTTCCTCTGAGCACAGACCGTTCTGGACCCTCCCAAGTCTGTGGCTGGAAAGTGAAAGGTGAAACAACACAGTAATTAAAGGAGATGTATAGCTATACTTCTCCTTTGGATCACAGGAGTGCAGTTTGTTCTGCACTTCTGTAAACTGTTTTCAGCCTGTGCAGGTTCTGTAACATTCCCAACTTTACAGTCAGGATTCACCCAAATGCCTGGACCAACAGCTGGCTCAGCCTCGCAGCATGCTGCAGCGAGGCTGAGCCAGCCCCTTCTGCCCCATCCGTAGCCCAGCTCTCCAGTGAGCGCTGGAGGGGCGGAGCAGAGAGCTTGTGACTGACAGCCACTGCTCTCTGCTCAGAGTGGAGTGGAAGAACTGAGCGCTCAGTGGTGTTTGATCGCTCAGTTCTCAGGCTAGAGCCAGTGGGGAACAGCTGCAGCTGGGATAGGTGCTGTGGCCATCTACAGTAGGTGAGCATGAATTATTATTTTTTTGGTATTCCCATACTTCTATTTTAACTCATCATCAGTCTGCTTTCTCCTCTTATCAGCATGCTTCTTGTTAGCACATACACTGATTTGCTACTTGCACTGCTTCAGTACAGGGAATGCAAGAGATTGATACTAGGTCAGATGTAGGTAGTTACATTGCTTGTATTGAAAAAAATCTAGGTATACATTATTGGTTACAAATCTGAAATAAGTTGTGTTTTTTATATCTGGGTCCAGCTTTAAAGCAAACAGTATCTACAATATAAGAGGCTTGTGTATCCTTACTTTAATCTTGGTGTGCTTTGAGTCTGTCTACCAAATCTGTGCAGTTATTCAGAGTGAAATGTTGCTGTTTTTCAGGTGCTTCCTGTAATAAAGACCAGCCACCCCTCTTCTCTGTCCTTGTGCAGGCCTTATATCCATCCCCTCTTGTAGTTTTTTTACAGGCAGCCTGTAGTGGGTGGATCCTGTTTGGTCCCTCCCACAGCTCTGCCCTCTGGACAGGCTAGGTGTTGCAAAGTAATGATGTCACAGCTGCTTTTGCTCAGTAATAGCTGGGTTCCTAAAGGCATTCAACGCACACAAAGTAGTACAGTATCCTTTATGGCTACTGAAGAATATATTTGTCTAAAAATGTTTGTGTTGGAGTTTGGCTTTTAAGGAACCCTGTATGAAGGAAATATGAAAGATGCATTTGCCAAAGGCAACCAATTGGTGCCTGCAATTTTCTTGGCAGTACCATACTTGTGTCAACATTTCTGTAGACTGGTATGTCTACTGGCCTTCTCCAATTTGCCCTGTATACCCTTTTTAACATTTTTTTATTAAAAAAAATGAGATGGCACAGATATTTTTCTAAATTTGAATAGCAATATAATCTTTGGAAAATTTATAAACTTGTGGAACCATAAACTAAATTCTGTATAGTTTCAGAAAAACTGTTAAAGTTCAGCAGCTAAATACACAGTTGAAATACATACTGCAAATGGAAACTGTTTTACTGCCAATCTGAAACTGTGCTCAGCAAGTCTTAGAAAGATTGGTGACCTCACGTTACTGCAGTAAGGCAAAACAGCTTGGTCTCCCGGCCTATGATAGGACAGTGGAAGAAAAGAAAAATGCTGACTATGGCCTCATTTATCCAAGTGTTTAGGGGCAGATTATGAACAACTGCAGAGAAACCCTGTACAAATCAATGAAAGGCTGACAGTGCCTACAGCCATTCGTGGCCGTTTACATGTAATCAAACATGCAGCGATTACCTGTGGATGATTGGACCGAAACACAAACTTTTGCCACCCCCCCCCCCCCAAAAATAGAGCACCAGCTGCCACTGATTCCTACTGTGTGCATAATTGAAGAAAATCTGCCCTGTCAGATTGAAAAACATCATACTGCAAGGCCCCTGCAATAGAAGAGCTCTTAAATTCAAAGCTTCTTTTACCTTCCCAAATCCTCCTTCATTTGTGTATCACATGCTCCCCCTCCCAGACACAGCTCACAGTGGGAGGATTTTCAAAACAGGAGGCAGTGCTGTCAATCCAGAAAGCAATGGGCAGAACTGGGTTTTGCCAGGTGCTGATTGATGAGCTACAGGCTTGATTAAGAGTGGTGACAATGTTGATAGCAACACCCCCTGCAACATTTTTTATCCTACTGTACTGTAAGCAGGCACAGCCTAAATGAGAGTGACAATTCTGCATTGCATTCAGCAGCAGCGCAGCATCATTGCCGCACCATCACAGGAAACTGCATTAGGTGGACTTGACTAGCAGGATCAGCAGGTATTTGTGTGACTTTGTTAAGAGTACTAAGGGAAAAGTGTAGACTTACTTATAAGTGCTATATACAGAGGAGAACAAGGAAGCGGGACTTTAAATGAAGTACGTAGAGGGTCAAATGTTGTGTGGAGTTATAATTAACATATCTATAATATGTGTAAAAAAGTAGGACATTTGTCTCATAATAATTCATATCGGATAGAAAATTGATATACTACACAAATAATTAAATACCTGCATAGAGTAAAATATTGAATGAAAAACTTTATTCATACATAAAAACATAATTCATAAATAATCCAACAAATGGATAGCACATGATACACATAAAAGAGCCCAAAATTTGATAGCACATGATTCGAATATATAGTCAAATACATAATGCATAAACAGAATTCACAATGTTGTGGTAGGATACAGTATACGATCTAAACGCGGCATCTGTTGGCTCAACGCGTTTCATGACTTGATGTCACTCATCAGGAGCAAGCGTGTACACATGCAAGATATCTCTGTAATTATATTTTTATGCATTTCTAGTTGGTCTAATATAGTCACAAGTGTGAAAAATATATATATATTAAAAAAAAAGGAGTAAACCACCTAATATAATACTTACAGTGTATCCATGTGCAATTGATATGGTACTGAGGGTCATGAGTATCCCACATGGAGCACATCTTTTCCTAGCTGAAATGGTATGTTAGACGACAGACAGCCCAACAGGCAACCCTCCAAAGTACGGTCATGCATCAGGCTGTGATCACACATACTAGAAATGCATAATATATCATTACAGAGATATCCTACACGTTTACACGCTTACTCCTGATGAGTGACATCAAGTCACAAAACACATTGAGCCAACAGATGTTGTGTTTAAATCGCATACTGTATCCTACCACGTCATTGTGGATTCTGTTTATGCATTTTGTGTTTGACTATTATCCAATTATGTGCTATCAAAGTTTGAGCTCTTTTATATGTATCATGTGCTATCCTTTTTTTGGATTATTTATGAATTATGTATTTATGTATGTCATAAAGTTTTCATTGAATATTTTACTCTATGCAGGTATTTAATTATGTGTGTAGCATATCAATTTTTTATTGAATATGAATTATTATGAGACAAATGTCCTACTTTTTCACACATATTATAGATAAGTTAATTATAACTCCACACAACATTTGACCCTCTGCATACTTCATTAAAAGTCCTGCTTTCTTGTTCTCCTCTGTATATTTAATTTTAGGGATGGAGGTTGATGACAACGTCATCTCCTCATATAAAGTCCCATAGACCCCTCTTTTAGAAATATAATTAAGTGCTGTTGCATGTTTAAGTGGGAGGCCATAGTTCTTGTTAAAGTTCTTTCACATTAAAGTGGTTGTAAACCCTTAAATACTGTATACCCACTGAATGCTTCCATAAAGATCAGTAATACAACTATCAGTCTCTCCCCTCGCATCAGGGTACTAGATATAATCCTAGACTCTGACTTGTCCTTTTGGTCCCAAATCCAGTCGCTGTCAAAAGCTTGTAGACTTTACTTCCCTAACAGCTCTAAAATTCACCTATTTGTAACTAATGAAACCACCAAACGACTAATTTACTCCCTTGTTATCGCTCACCTTGACTATGGCAATTCCCTTCTCACAGGCCTACCTCTACGTAGGGCCCTCTTCAGTCTATTATGAATGCTGCTGCCAGACTCATCTACCTTACCAACCGCTCAGTGTCTACCACCCCTATTTGCCAATACCTCCACTGGCTTCTGATTCTCTTAATACTAACAACAACATACAAAGCCATTCACAACCCCGGACAACATCACCAATCTTGTCTCCAAATATCAGCAAAACCATTCCAAGACCTCCTGCTCTCTAACTCTTTTGTCTCCTCCTCCAATGCTCGCCTCCAAAACTTCTTCAGAGCCTTTCACATGCTCTGGAACTATCTACCCCAAACTATCCATCTCCAACTCTGGCCACCTTTAGGTGTTCCCCAAATACTCATCTCTTTAAGGAAGCCTATCCAACTAACAACTGAACTCTTCCATCAGCTAATCTCTTACAACCTTTTGTACCACTTACCCCACCCTATTAGATTGTTAGCTCTTATGAGCAGGGTCCTCCTAACCCTCTTGTATTTTATTGTATTGTAAATGTACTGTCTCCCTTTAGATTGAAAAGGACTGTGGAAACTGTTGGCGCTATATAAATGCTGAATAATAATAATAATACATTACCTGTTTATCTGCAGCCCTCTTTTAGGTAGATTGTTTTAAAAACACACAGATCATAGAATGTTTTTTCAGCTTTAGCTGCAGGAAGTGGGGATCTGAAGTCTCACAGTGCCAATCTCAGTAGGGACAGTTCTGAGACCTGATTGAAGGGTAATGGACTTATCCACCTTCACACAGTATATGTAAAACATGCAGAGCTGTGAATATCAGTCTCAGGATGTGTGCTCAAGCTCTCCTCCCCTGTCACATTTTTTTGTCTTGGTGTCAAAAAAACCTGTCAGTATTAACTCCTACAGATAACAGAGGAATGAGGCAGCAAGGAGAAATCACGCGCAGTATTTTGGATAAAGACAAGAACACTGCCAGGGAAGTGGAGGATCAGATAAGTACTCTCCCCTAAACCTTAATGAGCTTTCCATGGGCACAGCCCCACCGCATGAATAACTTTTTACATTTATCAGAGTTGGGCTTTAATCTGCATATCTCTTCTGGCTATATTGAGGGGTTACCACATTCCTGTTGAATTTTTTTATTCTAAATTATGGAGAGTGCAACGGGAGGTGCTGGAACACATGAAGGTGTGTGGAAACACCCATAACTACCAGGTAGACAGAAACAGAGTTAGAAATTATAACAGGGAGATCTCGCTTTTGGAGCATCCAAAACATACAAGGAGCCGGGTCTGACTCAGCGCACCAGACTGACCTTTGAATGCCACCATTGCCAGTCACCATTCATGGAACAGGCACACGTTTGTGATATATATTTATCCTCACCAGAGTTCCACTTTAAATACACCAGGGGTATGTTTGTCTTTCCTTAGTCTCTTGGAAGAGCTGGCCTTTAAAATTTTTCTCCTGTGACCAATGGTTTCCAATTATTGAAAATAAAACAAATACATATTTTCTTTTCAGAGGCACGGGGGAATGTTTCTTCCTTTGGGTCAATATACCCTGCAATTAACCGACCATCAAAATGGAGCCCTGTGAAGTTAAAAGGTGGCATGTCAATATGTCTGTGCCCTTTATAGTGGATGGGCAGTTGCAGCTACAGGAATGAGATCAATGCAGCATCCAGACTGCCAAGCGGAAAGTGGTTAGCCAATATTGGACATATTTGGCATGTTTTACCCAGAAGCAATGGGTTAAGCCAAACAGCACTAATAACTGTGTCAACACGTATAAGTTTCCTTGCGCTGGGCTAAGGTCCTGCTTATTCAGAGTTCAGATTCACTTTGATGCTGCTGTTTTTACTGGAAGTTGCTGGTTAGTACAGCTCTCCCTCCTCTCTCTCACTCCAGGCCAAACATGATATTGCTGTTGGACTGAATCAGCCCACCTCCCCCATAGTTATTGCTCATAACCCTGAGATCAAATCTGTTCACACACAGAATTATTGCTGTTAGCACACTGTGCTGTTCAGTATCTCCAAGGCTTTAAACATGGAGAACAAGACTGATATTTTCTGAAATGGGAATATATCGCACAATAGCCCAGAAATTTAATCAGTTATTGAGGAAATATTTGTAGTAATATACAGGTCTGGATTTCTAAACTGCTCTCTAATTAAATGTTAGGCGTAGAGTAATAAATTGCCATGTTCTGAGGACTTCTTTAGTTTAGTCTTAATTTTTGCAGGTTCATTTAATAAAGTAAAGCCTGGAACAACATGCAAACCACAATAAATTATACAGGCCATGCCCAACAATCATATAAACTGTTAATTATTACTGTAAACTAAAATGTTATTGATTTATTATGCTGGCTGCATTATTTGCACTCTTTTTGCCCTTTGCAATTGTGTTAAGGAGGCCACTTTTAGCCTAGGTTGACACGAATGCGGTGCAGAAACACAGCGATCCATACGCATTTCCTGCATCGTATTCCAATTGCACAGCCCTTGCGATCCGCTGCGGATGTCAATGCAAAGTTAAAGACACCCCAAACGCATGTTGCGAACACAGTGTTGTGAGTCCAAAAAAGGTGCATGCGTGTCTTTGGTGCACTGCGGTGTGATTTGAACCCATTAAAACGAATGGGCTCATATTGCACCACACAGAATCACATATGAATTGCATAGGAATGTGGTGCGGTTTCTGTCTAATTCACATGCAGTTCATAGTAGGAACCGAGGCTTAGACATGTTTGTAATGTCCTTAAAAGACTCCTTAAGGTCTCTAAAGAAACAGCAACTCCCTTGTAAATAATGAACCTTTATGCTCACCTCTATGGCAGCCTATACCAGCTACTTTCCCTCCATTCTAGTTCTGCAGACTTTGTTAGCGTATCAAAACGTCTGGGAGTGCCATATGGTGGTGGTCTCCATAGCACTTTGGTTCTTTCTTTTAACCTCTACTTTACAGCTGAGTCCTGTAGTGATATTGGGGTCAAAAGGAAGAAACCACAATGCATGGAAGATGACAGAGCCATTGAGAAGTTTGGCATGACTCTGACAGAGGCTGTGGCACTGGAACAGAGGAGAAGGACACATGGGCCACCAGAGAAGTAAGTATACTACCACTTCTCTTAAAGAAAGGGTGTTTCTCAACTCTTATCTGACACATTGATGAGTCAAAATCAGCTCCTCGGTTACACATATTCACTTTTACGCACTGTCCTGGTGCTGGCCAACTTTTACCAAACCATGTCTATAGCTCTTTGTTTTTTTTTTATAATTTGGTACATGGATGTAGCGCAACCCCTGAAGGGGCCTCTGTAATTTTAACAGGTTTTTTTCACAAAACAGTGCAGAAGCAGCCAGGCATACAGCAACAGTCCATACACTTTGGCTCATTGAACAGTTTAGGGATGTTTTTTTTTAAACTGTATTTGCTTGTAGAACTGGTAACAGGAGGGGATTTGGGAAGATGTGGCATACTCCAAAATAATAGGTATTGTTAGCAGAGGACATTTCTTGCTCAGTAACTGTACTACAAGCACAGATAGACTGGAACAGTCTATAGGTTCACGGCTAGGAGCCATGAAGTAGCTTCAGTACAGGTAAAGGTAGACTGGAACAGTCTACATGTTCACTAGGGATGAACTTCGAGTTTGAGTCAAACCCATGTTCGACTCGAACATCGCATGTTCGACCGCTCGTCAAATTTCAAACGTTATGGGCCATTCGCACCAAGTTTGAGTGGCGCGTCACAGCCCATAATTTACTGCGGCATCGCAGTGCATTGCTGGCTGATGATTGGCCAAGCATGCACTATAACCACCATGCTTGGCCAATCACAGCGCCGTCTGTACAGAGAGCCGTAATTGGCCAAAGCCAGGGTGGCTTTGGCCAATTATGGCTCAGGGTGTTTAGTACATGCCCCACACTATATAAGGCCGCCTGCGTGGCGGCCTTGTGTAGTGTGTTGCGGCGGAGGGATAGACAGACAGTGTCATTTGATTTAAGATAGATAGAGTAGGCAGGCGAGTCAGTTAGCTGCACTTACAGTGTATTGTGTGTATATACAGTTGCAATAAAAAGTATGTGAACCCTTTTGGAATGATATGGATTTCTGCACAAATTGGTCATAAAATGTGATCTGATCTTCATCTAAGTCACAACAATAGACAATCACAGTCTGCTTAAACTAATAACAACTCAAAGAATTAAATGTTACCATGTTTTTATTGAACACACCATGTAAACATTCACAGTGCAGGTGGAAAAATTATGTGAACTCCTAGACTGATGAGATCTCCAAGAGCTAATCTGAGTGAGGTGTCAGTCAACTGGAGTCCAATCAATGAGATGAGATTGGAGGTGTTGGTTACAGCTGCCCTGCCCTATAAAAAACACACACCAGTTCTGGGTTTGCTTTGCACAAGAAGCATTGCCTGATGTGAATGATGCTTCGCACAAAAGAGCTCTCAGAAGACCTACGATTAAGAATTGTTGACTTGCATTAAGCTGGAAAGGGTTATAAAAGTATCTCCAAAAGCCTTGCTGTTCATCAGTCCACGGTAAGACAAATTGTGGGCGTCCTGTAAAGATGATTGCAAGAGCACAGTGCCGACTGCTCAATGAGGTGAAGAAGAATCCTAGAGTGTCAGCTAAAGACTTACAAAAGTCTCTGGCATATGCTAACATCCCTGTTAGCGAATCTACGATATGTAAAATACTAAACAAGAATGGCTTTCAAGAAGGATACCACAGAGGAAGCCACTGCTGTCCAAAAAAAAACATTGCTGCACGTTTACAGTTTGCACAAAAGCACCTGGATATTCCACAGCAGTACAGTATTCTGTGGACAGATGAAACCAAAGTTGAGTTGTTTGGAAGAAACACACAACACTATGTGTGGAGAAAAAGAGGCACAGCACACCAATATCAAAATCTTATCCCAACTGTGAAGTATGGTGGTGGGGGCATCATGGTTTGGGGCTGCTTTGCTGCATCAGGGCCTGGATGGATTGCCATCATCGAAGGAAAAATTAGTTCTCAAGTTTATCAAGACATTTTGCAGGAGAACTTTAGGCCATCTGTCCACCTGCTGAAGCTCAACAGAAGATGGGTGTTGCAACAGGACAACGACCCAAACCATAGAAGTAAATCAACAACAGAATGGCATAAACAGAAGAAAATATGCCTTCTGGAGTGGCCCAGTTAGAGTTCTGACCTCAACCTGATTGAGATGCTGTGGCATGACCTCAAGAAAGCGTTTCACACCAGACACCCCAAGAATATTGCTGAACGGAAACAGTTCTGTAAAGAGGAATGGTCAAGAATTACTCCTAACTGCTATGTACATCTGATCTGCAACTACAGAAAATGTTTGGTTGAAGTTATTGCTGAGAAAGGAGGTTCAACCAGTTATTAAACCCAAGGGTTCACATACTTTTTTCCACCTGCACTGTAAATGTTTACATGGTGTGTTCAATAAAAACATTGTAACATTTAATTCTTTGTGTATTATTGGTTTAAGCAGACTGTGATTGTCTATTGTTTTATATATATATATATATATATATATATATATATATATATATATATATATATATATATATATATATATAATATACATACACACTGTATTCAGTTTAGCTAGTTCCGTTCCTGTTATTCTCTTCCTACTGACAGGCAGGCAGGTGTTTTTACAGTATTTACAGCTACCTGAAGAAAATTGCTGGTGTTCTTCTGATCCTATTAGTCCTATTAGCTACAGTATTTACAGTTATGCCCTATACACACGGTCGGACATTGATCGGACATTCCGACAACAAAATCCATGGATTTTTTCCTATGGATGTTGGCTCAAACTTGTCTTGCATACACATGGTCGGACAAAGTTGTCCAAAAATCCAATCGTTCTGAACGTGCTGACGTAAAACACGTACAGCGTCCTTTGCACAGTGTGCACCTAAAGCTACCTGAAGAAAATTGCTGTTGTTCTGATCCTATTAATACCACAGGCAGGCAGCTACAGTATTTACAGTTAGTGTACTGTGTCCTCTGCACAGTGTACACCTAAAGCTACCCGAAGAAAATTGGTGGTGTTCTTCTGATCCTTTTAGTACCGCAGGCAGCTGCAGTATTTAGAGTTAGTGTAGTGCGTCCTCTGCACAGTGTGTACTTAATGCTACCTGAAGAATATTGGTGGTGTTCTTCTGATCCTATTAGTACCGCAGGCAGCTGCAGTATTTACAGTTAGTGTAGTGCGTCCTCTGCACAGTGTGCACCCGAAGCTACCTGAAGAAAATTGGTGGTGTTCTTCTGATCCTATTAGTACCACAGGCAGGCAGGTGCAGTATTTACAGTTAGTGTACTGCGTCCTTTGCACAGTGTGCACCTAAAGCTACCAGAAGAAAATTGGTGGTGTTCTTCTGATCCTATTAGTACCACAGGCAGGCAGCTACAATATTTACAGTTAGTGTACTGTGTCCTCTGCACAGTGTGCACCTAAAGCTACCTGAAGACAATTGCTGGTGTTCTCATACTAAGAATACTACAGGCAGGCAGTTGATTCTGCTAGCTGCATTATCAGGATAGATAGATAGATAGATAGATAGATAGATAGATAGATAGATAGATAGATAGATAGATAGATAGATAGATAGATAGATAGATAGATAGATAGATAGATAGATAGATAGATAGATAGGCAGGCAGGTGCAGTATTTACAGTTAGTGTACAGCGTCCTTTGCACAGTGTGCACCTAAAGCTACCCGAAGAAAATTGGTGGTGTTCTTCTGATCCTATTAGTACCGCAGACAGGCAGCTGCAGTATTTACAGTTAGTGTACAGCGTCCTCTGCACAGTGTGCACCTAAAGCTACCTGAAGAAAATTGGTGGTGTTCTTCTGATCCTATTAGTACCACAGGCAGGCAGCTGCAGTATTTACAGTTAGTGTACTGCGTCCTCTGCACAGTGTGCACCTAATTTACCTGAAGACAATTGCTGTTGTTCTGATCCTATTAATAGCACAGGCAGGCAGCTACAGTATTTACAGTTAGTGTACTGTGTCCTCTGCACAGTGTGCACCTAAAGCTACCTGAAGAAAATTGGTGGTGTTCTTCTGACCCTATTATTACCACAGGCAGGCAGCTACAGTATTTACAGTTAGTGTACTGTGTCCTCTGCACAGTGTGCACCTAAAGCTACCTGAAGACAATTGCTGGTTCTCATACTAATAATACTACAGGCAGGCAGTTGATTCTGCTAGCTGCATTATCAGGATAGATAGATAGATAGATAGATAGATAGATAGATAGATAGATAGATAGATAGATAGATAGATAGATAGATAGATAGATAGATAGATAGATAGATAGATCCCAGCTTTGTGCAGCTACATCTCACTGCAGGCCATTAGTATGTCTGGAAGGCCAACAAGGAGAGGCAGACTGTCACAAGCCAATAAAAGAGGGCAAGCAGGCTCTGTGTCTAGAGGCAACAGTGCTGGTCGTGGAGATGGTGCATCCTCATCAGCACGTGGCCGTGCGACACGCTTGTCCTTTTTTTCGGCAGCTGACCATGTTGAGCCACAACATACCGAAGACTTGGTAGAGTGGATGACCAAGCCGTCCTCATCCTCCTCATCCTCTCTCACCCAGGCTCAGGGTACTTTGTCTGGCAAAGCAGCTGCCAACACGGCCTCTTCCCTCGGCTCAATGGCATCAGTCACTCCTTCCCTAGCCCCTTGTCCTCCTGAGGAGTCCCCTAAACTGTTTGACCATAGTGTTGGGTACATGCTCCAGGAGGATGCCCAGCGTTTTGAAGGCTCCAATGATGGTACCCAGCTAGAGGAAGGCAATAACGTGAGCTCAGAGAGAGGGGGTGCCCAAGAAGGACAGCAATCTGGCAGTCATGTTCCCCCAGCTGCTAGCTTTGCTCCAGTGATGAGGAGGGAGGGGATGATGAGGTCACTGACTCCACTTGGGTGCCTGATAGGAGAGAGGAGGAGGAGGAAGCACATCTCCAATGAGGCTGGATGCCCTCCAGGGGCCAGCTTAAGGGCAGCACACCGCAGAGCTCTGCATGTGCAGGGTGCTGCTGTCTCTGCGCGTTATTCCAAAAGTTCTTTGGTGTGGGCCTTTTTTGAGACGAGTGCATAAGATCCCACCTCTGCTATTTGCAACACATGTCTCAAGTGTATTTCACGTGGCCAAAACATCACCCGCTTGGGCACCACATGCTTGACCAGACATATGTCAACCTGCCATGCAGTTCGTTGGCAAGTATACCTAAAAGACCCAGACCAAAGAACAAAGCGGACCTCTCCTTGCTCCTCATCAGCTGGGATCTCCAACCCTACTATACCTTCAGTCCTCTCTGAAACCTGCACTGAGAGGAATGAAGGTGTAGAATTAGGTGTGTCACAGCCAAGTACTTGCGGGCAATCTGCTAAAGGTACACCGACGTCAGATTGTGCCAGGCAAATTTCCCTGCCCCAGCTGCTGCACCGCCGAAAGAAGTTCGCTCCCAGCCATCCACATGCCCAGCGGTTGAATGTCAGTTTGGCTAAATTGCCAGCACTTCAAATGCTGCCTTTTCAGTTGGTAGACTCTGCCCTCTTCCATGAGTTTGTGGAATGTGCGGTTCCTCAGTGGCAGGTTCCCAAACGCCACTTTTTCTCACGGAAGGCGATTCCGGCTTTCTACCGGCATGTGGAAGGCAATGTCTTGGCCTTGCTGGACAGTGCGGTCAGAGATAAGGTGCATATTACCGCTGACTCATGGTCCAGCAGGCATGGACAAGGACGTTACCTATTTTTCACCATGCACTGGGTGACTCTTCTGGCAGCTGGGAAGGATGCAGGACAGGGTGCAGTAGTGTTGGAGGTTGTTCCACCACCACGCCTCCAAAATTCTATTAGTGGTGATTCTGCCACACCTCTCTCCTCCACCCCCTCCTCTTCTTCTTCCTCCATGGCCTCTTCCTGTGCTGATTTGTCCTCGGAACCAGCGGTGCTCCGTAGGCGTTCAAGGGGCTACGCAAGCACGCAGGCAAAAGGATGCCATGCGGGGCTTGAGCTGGTGTGCTTGGGGGAAAGGAGCTACACTGGGGCAGAGATTCTGGCAGCTCTGCAGGGGCAGGTTCAGAGGTGGTTGACGCCACGCCAGCTTCAGCCAAGAATGGTGGTTTGCGACCTCATGTCCTTAATTTGGTGGTGCAGCGGTTCTTGTGCAGGTACCTGGGCTAGGGATGAGCCGAACCCCCCCCCCGGTCTGGTTCGCACCAAAACCTGCGAACAGACCGAAAGTTCTCGCAAACTTTAGAACCCCATTAAAGTCTATGGGACTCGAACGTTCAAAATCAAAAGTGCTAATTTTAAAGGCTAATATGCATGGTATTGTCTAAAAAGGGTTTGGGGACCCGGGTCCAGCCCCAGGGGACATGTATCAATGCAAAAGTATTGCAGTGCAGTGATTTTAATGATGCTTTAAGTGAAAAAAAGTGAAATATTCCTTTAAATATCATACCTGGGGGGTGTCTATAGTATGCCTGTAAAGTGGCACGTGTTTCCCGTGTTTAGAACAGTCCCTGCACAAAATGACATTTTTAAAGGAATAAAAGCCATTTAAAACTGCTTGCGGCTTTAATGTAATGTTGGGTCCGGCAATATGGATGAAAATCAGTTCGTTCAAACAACATGGGTACCCCCCCAGTCCATTACCAGGATCTTTGGGTCTTATATGGGTATTAAGGGGAACCCCACACCCAAAAATAAAAAAAGGAAAGGCGTAGGGCCCCCAGGCCCTATATACTCTGAACAGCAGTATACAGGCGGTGCACACAAGACAGGGACTGTAGGTTTGTTGTTAAGAAGAATCTGTTTGTAATTTTGAACTAGTACATTTTTAAAGTGTAGCTCCAGGCAAAAAATCTATTTTTAAGCTTTTTGGAAAACATAGGGAAGGGTTATCACCCCTGTAACATTTGTTTTGCTGTCTGTGCATCTCTTCAGAAGATTTCACCTCACTTTCTGTCCCAATGACAAATGTTTTTTGAAAATTTGGGGTTCTTAGTGAAACAAGGATTGGTGATAAAGCATCAGTGGAGAGGAGACACGTTTTTCCCAACTCTTACAGGAGAGAATTTCCCTTCCTAGGGGTAGATTTCATCTCACTTCCTGTTGTCTCCTTCCGTTTGCAAGTAGGAGCGTTTGTAAGTTGGATGTTAGAAAGTAAAGGCCTGCCCTATATTCTCTGCAGAAATTGGGGCCTTAGGTGTTGGTGTTGCCACAGCACTGTAAGCCCTCACAGTCATTCTTGGTGGGTGCAGGAACGGGCCTTGCTGTGAAATATTATATCAAGAATTTTAATTACATGCCATTGTTGAACAGGGGCAGAAAAATTGGGCCTTTGGTGGTGGTGGTGGTGCTGGTGCCACAACACTGTAAGTCCTCACAGTTACTCTTGGTGGGCACTGGAACGGGCCCTGCTGTGAAATATTATATCAAGAATTTTAATTACATGCACCTGTTGAACAGGGGCAGAAAAATTGGGCCTTTGGTGGTGGTGGTGTTACCACAACACTGCAACCCCTCACAGATACTCTAGATGGAGCGCAGGAATGAGCCCTGCTGCAAAGTATTGCATCAAAAATTGTAATTACACGCCCCTGTTAAACAGGGGCTGAAAAATTGGGCCTTAGGCACTGGTGCCACAACACTGCAACCCCTCACAGATACTTTAGTTGAGCGCAGCAACAAACCCTCCTGCAAAATATTACAGCAAAAATTGTAATTACACGCTCCTGTTAAACAGGGGCTGAAATATTGGGCCTTAGCCACTGGTGGTGGCACCCAGAACCAAAAATGTTCTTACAAGCTATCAGCATGATCATTTAGGAGGAAGAGGATAATCACTCAGCATAACAGGATAGTCACTCAGATCAGCATAGGCAGTCTTGAAGGGATCTGACATTTCAAAAAACATTATTCGGTTACATCAGCATCAGGTGCCTGGTAGCTGGTGGTGATCCAAGACTGATTCATTTTTATGAAGGTCAGTCGATCGACCGCCGGACAGGCGCACACTGTGAACGGTTACAAAGCCTCCAGCAGCACTGAATGTGCGTTCCGAAAGAACGCTGGATGCAGGACAGGCCAGTAGCTCAATTGCATACTATGCAAGCTCTGGCCAGTGATCCATCCTCAAGACCCAGTAACCTAGAGGATTGTTGGTGGGAAAGGTGTCCAAGTCAGATCTTGTCCCTAGGTATTCCTGCACCATGTAAAACAGATGCTGGCAATGGTTGCTGGAACCGATTATACCTTGGGGCTGCGGACTAAAAAATTGTCTGAACGCATCGGTCAGATGGCCACCTTCTCCACCGCTGCTTCGACTGACTGAAGCCTCAGCAACACGTTGTCCAGGAACAGGAGCTTGTAACCTCCCAGTCTCTGGGAACGCGTTGCACAGACCTTTCTGCAAGGCCTCCCGAAGATGATTAATCCTCTGCTCCCTCTGCGATGGCAAGATAAGGTCCGCAACCTTACCCTTGTAATGTGGATCAAGGAGGGTTTCCAGCCAGTATTGATCCCTTTCCTTGATACCACGAATACGAGGATCCTTCCGCAGGCTTTGCAGGATCAGGGAGGCAATGCAGCATAGGTTTGCTGAGGCATTCAGTCCGGAGTCCTCTGGGTCACTAAGGACGACATGATCCACAGCCACCTCCTCCTAGCCACGTACAAGTCCATGGGTTTCTTCAGACTGTAAATGATCCCTTGAAGACTGCTGCTGATGCTGAGTGCCAGGCTCCACCTCCATGCTGACACAATCCTCCTCCTTCTCCTCCTCCTCCTCCTCCTCTTCCTGTGTGATCGGCGGGCACGCAGGAACACTGTCTGGATAAAGGGGGCCTTGAGAGGCGAGGAAGTCCTCCTCTTCCTCCCTCTGTTCTGCCTCAAGTGCCCTGTCCATTATTCCACGCAGCGTGTGCTCCAACAGGTGGACAAGAGGTACAGTGTCACTGATGCATGCACTGTCACTGCTCACTATCCTCGTGGCCTCCTCAAATGGTGACAGGACAGTGCATACATCCCTAATAATAGCCTACTAGCGTGGGGAAAAAAACCAAGGTCCCCTGACCCTGTCCTGGTGCCATAGTACTCATTGATGGCCCTCTGCTGCGTGTGCAGCCGCTGCAGCATGCCCAACGTTGAGTTCCACCTGGTGGGCATGTCACAGATTAGGCGGTTAAATCCCTTTTGGAGGTCAGCCAGCAGAGCACTGGCATTATATGACCTGCGGAAATGCACACAGACTATCCTGGCCTGCCTCAGGACATCCTGTAAGCCCGGGTACCTGCCCAAGAACCGCTGCACCACCAAGTTAAGGATGTGAGCCAAACAGGGCACATGGGTCAGTTGTCCCTGTCGGAGGGCAGAGAAGAGGTTGGTGCGATTGTCGCAAACCACCATACCTGCCTTAAGCTGGCATGGCAACCACCTCTGAACCTGCCCCTGCAGAGCCGACAGAATCTCTGCCCCAGTGTGGCTCCTTTTCCCCCCAAGCACACCAGCTCAAGCACCGCATGGCATCTTTTTGCCTGCGTGCTTGGGTAGCCCCTTGAGCACCTACAGAGCACCGCTGGTTCTGAGGACAAATCAGCACAGGAAGAGGCCATAGAGGAAGAAGAAGAGGAGGGGGTGGAGGAGAGAGGCATGGCAAAATCACCACTAGTAGAATTTTGGAGGCGTGGTGGTGGAACAACCTCCAAAACTACTGCACCCTGTCCTGCATCCTTCCTAGCTACCAGAACAGTCACCCAGTGCGTGGTGAAAGATAGGCAATGTCCCTGTCCATGCTTGCTGGACCAAGAGTGTCAGGGGATGTTATACACAACATCCAATGCAGGTGATCAGATCGCTGGGCTGCACCAAGGAATCAGGGACAAATGAGTAAATGAATTAAAAAAAAGTATGTTTATTGTTAATGATAAAGACACACGTGAAATCAAGATAGCAAACCAAAAACAAGTAAATAGTGAAAACACAGCAAACCCCCAAACCCACCTAACTATCTATCTAACTAATAGAATACACGGACAAGGAAATAAACATGAAATAAAGAATAAGGCATGGGCAAAAGCGACAAGGGAACAGAAACCAGGAATAATGAAGCAGACCAAGGAGCAGGGAACAGGAAACAGGACTCAAGGACAGGATACACAAACGGGGTCCAGGAACAAAAGCAGGTACTGGCAGGGACAAGGGCTTAGCAGAGGAATTCTGAAGCACTGAGGCTTAGTTCAGGGTGGGTCTATATAGTCCAGCAGACCCATGACAGGTGTGCTGATGTCAAGTCTTAAGTCCAGGCAGGGAAACAACCGCTGGTGGCCACTGGAATTACACCCTTTTGGTGCTGAATGTAATAGTGACACCAGCAGGTGAAACCGGAGATGACACCGTTCCTGACAGTTCCCCCTCCTAAAGGAGTGGCCTCCGGACACTCCATTCAGCCCTGGGTCTGCGGACTTCTTTGCACTTCCAAGGCCAGAGTCTTTTAGTTCACTGGGGAATGTGCCATCAGAGTCTAAAAATAGGACACGCACCCCACCACCCAGGTCAGGAAGTTTGGATCCGGAGATGAAAATTAGCAGGGTAAAGGGCAAGAAACCATCGGAGGCAGGCCACACAAAAGCATTACATTCAGGCCGGGCAACAGACAGGATTGACACAGCGGCAAGATGGCCATCAGTCAGGAACAGTTTTAGCAGGCACCATGTCATCAGGCTGAGCAGAAAGCAGAGGTACATCACGCTGGGCAGTGGCACATCCGCATCGGGCTGGGGAGCAGGCAAAAGCACATCGAGCTGGGCAGCAGGCAAAGGCACATCGAGCTGGGCAGCAGGCAAAGGCACATCGAGCTGGGCAGCAGGCAAAGACACATTGAGCTGGGCAGCAGGCAAAGGCACATCGAGCTGGGCAACGGACAGGAACACATCAGGCTGGGCAGCGGACAGGAACACATCAGGCTGAGCAGCAGACAGGAACACATCAGGCTGAGCAGCAGACAGGAACACATCAGGCTGAGCAGCAGACAGGAACACATCAGGCTGGGCTGCGGACAGGAACACATCAGGCTGGGCAGCGGACAGGAACACATCAGGGCAGCGGACAGGAACACATCAGGGCAGCGGACAGGAACACATCAGGGCAGCGGACAGGAACACATCAGGCTGAGCAGCGGACAAGAACACATCAGGCTGGGCAGCGGACAGGAACACATCAGGCTGAGCAGCGGACAGGAACACATCAGGCTGGGCAGCGGACAGGAACACATCAGGCTGGGCAGCGGACAGGAACACATCAGGCTGGGCAGCGGACAGGAACACATCAGGCTGGGCAGCGGGCACATCAGACTGGAGAGTGAGCACCGGGACATCAGACCTGGCAGCAGGTACATCGGACTGGATAGCAGGTACTGGAACTTCAAACCGGACAGCCGGTACTGGAACTTCAGACTGGGCAGCAGGCACAGGCACTGGCACATCAGGCAGAACAGCAGGTGCTGGCACAACAGGCTGAACAGCAGGTGCATTGGACTGGATAGCAGGTACTGGAACTTCAAACCGGGCAGCTGGTACTGGAACTTCAGACTGGGCAGTGGGCACAGGTGCTGGCACATCAGGCAGAACAGCAGGTACTGGCACAACAGGCTGAACAGCAGGTACAGCAGACTGGATAGCAGGTACTGGAACTTCAAACCGGGCAGCCGGTACTGGAACTTCAGACTGGGCAGCAGGCACAGGCACATCAGGCAGAATAGCAGGTGCTGTCACAACAGGCTGAACAGCAGGTACATCGGACTGGATAGCAGGTACGGGAACTTCAAACCGGGCATTCGGTACTGGAACTTCAGACTGGGCAGCAGGCACATCAGACTGGAGGGTAGGCACATCAGACTGGAACTTTGACACTGGGATGTTAGACTGGACAACGGGCAGAGACACTGGCACAACAGGCTGAACAGCAGATGCATTGGACTGGATAGCAGGTACTGGAACTTCAAACTGGGCAGCCAGTACTGGCACTTCAGACTGGGCAGCAGGCACAGGTGCTGGCACATCAGGTAGAACAGCAGGTACTGGCACAACAGCAGGCATCAGAACATCAGGCTGGAACAGATCAGCTGGTGGGGAGGCAGGATTGGATACTGGTATGATGGTATGAGTTGGGAAAAACTTCCGCTTCTTTTTGGTTTTAGCCACTGGGGATTTATAAGTGGGTACAGGGCTGTAGGTAGTGAATGCAGCTGGTAGAAGCGAAGGGTGAAAGGATGGCAAAACAGAGGAAGCAGGTTTTGAAGGAAGATTTAGTGGAGCTGATGGAGGCAGTTGAGAAGCAGCAGGGGGGTTAAAGGCAGGGTAGGTGCAACAGGAGGAAACAGGGTACTGGTATTTCATTGGTAGAAAGATATATTGGGAGCTAACAGAGGCTGAGTGCAACAGACTTGACCAGGCCTGTATTAATGATTGCACTGAATCAGGTCTGCACTTAGCTTGTCTGACCAGAGACTGCACTGATTCAATGCATTTTGCAAGCACCTGCTGAGGACAAGCTGAATATTGTTAAAAAAAAAAAATGCTGAGTCATCCTCCCCCAGCAAAATCAGACAGGGCCAACTCAATACAGATCTTAATTAATGGTTGCACATTTTCAAACAAAAAACTGCCTTGATCAATAAAAATATGAGCTAGGCGGATGCATTCTAACAATTGTTCCCTAGTGTATTCAGCCAATGTCCGATAACAAAAGTCTCTGTCATCAGTTGCCAGGAGCGATAAATACAAAATACTTTCAAAATCCATCTTTCAACAATAGCTGGGACTCAGGCCCCAACTCCCAGGTGCAACCGATCTGATTGTATGGTTCCAGAATTCTGTCAGGGGATGTTATACACAACATCCAATGCAGGTGATCAGATCGCTGGGCTGCACCAAGCAATCAGGGACAAACGAGTAAATGAATAAAAAAGTATGTTTATTGTTAATGATAAAGACACACGTGAAATCAAGACAGCAAACCAAAAACAAGTAAATAGTGAAAACACAGCAAACCCCCAAACCCACCTAACTATCTATCTAACTAATATAATACACGAGCAAGGAAACAAACATGAAATAAAAAATAAGGCATGGGCAAAAGCAACAAGGGAACAGAAATCAGGAATAATGAAGCAGACCAAGGAGCAGGGAACAGGAAACAGGACTCAAGGACAGGATACACAAACGGGGTCCAGGAACAAACAGAAACAGGCTGGAACAAGAGCAGGTACTGGCAGGGACAAGGGCTTAGCAGAGAAATTCTGAAGCACTGAGGCTTAGTTCAGGGCAGGTCTATATAGTCCAGCAGACCCATGACAGGTGTGCTGATGTCAAGTCTTAAGTCCAGGCAGGGAGACAACCTCTGGTGGCCACTGGAATTACACCCTTTTGGTGCTGAATGTAATAGTGCCACCAGCAGGTGAAACCGGAGATGACACTGTTCCTGACAACGAGTCAGCGGTAATATGCACCTTACCGCTGACCGCCCTATCCAGCGAGGCCAAGACATTGCCTTCCACATGCCGGTAGAGAGCCGGAAACGCCTGAGAAAAAGTGGCAAACTTCTTTCGGCGGTGCAGCAGCTGGGGCAGGGAAATTTGCCTGGTACAGTCTGACGTTGGTGTACCGATAGCAGATTGCCCTCAAGTACTTGGCTGTGAGACACCTAATTCTGCACCTTCATTCCTCTCAGTGCAGGTCTCAGAAAGGACTGAAGGTATAGTGGGGTTGGAGATCCCAGCTGATGAGGAGCAAGGAGAGGTCCTCTTTGTTCTTTGTGGGGATCTTTTAGGTACGCTTGCCAACGATCTGCATGGCAGGTTGACATATGTCTGGTCAAGCATGTGGTGCCCAAGTGGGTGATGTTTTGGCCACGTGAGATACGCTTAAGACATATGTTGCAAATAGCAGCGGTGAGATCTGATGCACTCGTCTCAAAAAAGGCCCACACCAAAGAACTGTTGGAATAATGCGCAGAGACAGCAGCGCCCTGCACATGCGGAGCTCTGCGGTGTGATGCAGTCGGTGTGCTGCCCTTAAGCTGACCCCTGGAGGGTATCCTGCCTCGTTGGTGATGTGCCTCCTCCTCCTCTTCCTCCTCCTCCTCCTCTCTCCTATCTGGCACCCACGTGGAGTCTGTGACCTCATCATCCCCTCCCTTCCCATCACTGGAGCAAAGCTGGCAGTATGCTGCAGCTCGGGGAACATGACTGCCAGATTGCTGTCCTTCTTGTGCACCCCCTCTCTCTGGGCTCACGTTATTGCCTTCTTCTAGCTGGGTACCATCATCGGAGCCTTCAAAACGCTGGGCATCCTCCTGGAGCATGTACCCAACACTGTGGTCAAACAGTTCGGGGGACTCCTCAGGAGGACATGGTGGGGCTAGGGAAGGAGTGACTGATGCCATTGAGCCGAGGGAAGAGGCCGCGTTGGCAGCTGCTTTGCCAGACAAAGTACCCTGAGCCTCGGTGAGAGAGGATGAAGAGGATGAGGGCTTGGTCATCCACTCTACCAAGTCTTCTGCATGTTGCGGCTCAACACGGCCAGCTGCTGAAAAAAAGGACAAACGTGTCCCACGACCACGTGCTGATAAGGATGCACCGTCTCCACGACCAGCACTGTTGCCTCTAGACACAGAGCCTGCTTGCCCTCTTTTATTGGCTTGTGACTGCCTCTCCTTGTTGGCCTTCCAGACATACTAATGGCCTGCAGTGAGATGTAGCTGCACAAATCTGGGATATACTGATACTGCAGCTAGCAGAATCAACTGCCTGCCTGTAGTATTATTAGTATGCGAACACCAGCAATTGTCTTCAGGTAGCTTTAGGTGCACACTGTGCAGAGGACACAGTACACTAACTGTAAATACTGTAGCTGACTGCCTGTGCTATTAATAGGAGCAGAAGAACACCACCAATTTTATTCAAGCAGCTTTAGGTGCACACTGTGCAGAGGACACAGTACACTAACTGTAAATACTGTAGCTGCCTGCCTGTGGTATTGAAAGAATCAGAAAACCACCAATTTTCTTCAGGTAGCTTTAGGTGCACACTATGCAGAGGACACAGTACACTAACTGTAAATACTGTAGCTGCCTGCCTGTGGTATTAATAGGAACAGAACAACAGCAATGTCTTCAGGTAGATTTAGGTGCACACTGTGCAGAGGACACAGTACACTAACTGTAAATACTGCAGCTGCCTGCCTGTGGTATTAATAGGATCAGAAGAACACCACCAATTTTCTTCGGGTAGCTTTAGGTGCACACTGTGCAGAGGACGTAGTACACTGACTTGTAAATACTGTAGCTAATAGGACTAATAGGATCAGAAGAACACCAGCAATTTTCTTCAGGTAGCTGTAAATATTGTAAAAACACCTGCCTGCCTGTCAGTAGGAAGAGAACAGGAACGGATCTAGCTAAAATGAATACTATATATATATATATATATATATATATATATATATATATATACACACACAACACCTAGGATGCATATATATATATACACAATACACTGTAAGTGCAGCTAACAGCAGACTCGCCTGCCTACTCTATCTAACTTAAATCAAATGACACTGTCTCTCTCTATCTCTCTCTCAACACCGGAACACAGTACACAGGGCCGACGTGCAGGCGGCCTTATATAGTGTGGGGAGTGTACTAAATCCCCTGAGCCATAATTGGCCAAAGCCACCCTGGCTTTGGCCAATTACGGCTCTCTGTACAGACGGTCATAGTGCATGCTTAGCCAATCATCAGCCAGCAATGCACTGCGATGCCGCAGTGAATTATGGGCCATGGCGCGCCACTCGAATTTGGCTTAAACGGCCCATATTGTTCGTAATTGGACGAATGGTCGAACATGCGATGTTCGAGTCGAACATGGGTTTGACTCAAATTCGAAGCTCATCCCTATTTATAGGATCTCCTGAGGCAGGCCAGGAAAGTCTGTGGGCATTTCCGCCGGTCATGTAATGTGAGTGCTAGGCTGGCTGACCTTCAAAAGGAATACAACCTGCCCAAGAACCTCCTCATCTATGACATGCCCACCAGGTGGAACTCAACGTTGGCAATGCTGCAATGGCTGCACACGCAGCAGAGGGCCATCAATGAGTACCTTGTGCGAGTATGGCACCAGGACAGGGTCAGGGGAGCTTGGATTTTTTTTGCCATGCCAGTGGCTAATGATCAAGGATGCATGCACTGTCTTGTCACAATTTGAGGAGGCCACAAGGATGGTAAGCAGTGACAGTGCATGCATCAGTGATACTGTCCCTCTTGTCTTCCTGTTGGAGCACACGCTGCATGGAATAAAGGACAGGGCAGTTGAGGCAGAACAGAGGGAGGAAGAGGAGGACTTCCTTACCTCTCAAGGCCCCCTTTATCCAGACAGTATTCCTGCAGGCCCGTCTATCACACAGGAAGAGGATTGTGTCAGCATGGAGGTGGAGCCTAGCACTCAGCATCAGAAGCAGTCTTCAAGGGATCGTTTTCAGTCCCCAGAAACCCATGGACTTGTATGTGGCTGTGCATCGTGTCATCCTTAGTGACACAGAGGACTCCGGACCGAATGCCTCACCAAACCTACGCTGCATGGCCTCCCCGATCCTGCAAAGCCTGCAAAAGGACTCTCTGATTCGTGGTATCAAGGAGAGGGATCAGTACTGGCTGGCAACCCTTCTTGATCCACGTTACAAGGGTAAGGTTGCGGAAATTATCCAGCCTGGCCTGGAGGCCTTGCAGAAAGGTTTGTGCGATGCATTTCCAGAGCCTGGGAGGTCACAATTTCCTGGTCCTCCTGGACAACATGTTGTTGAGGCTTCGGTCAGTCACAGAAGGAGCAGTGGAAAAGATGGCCGTTTGACCGATGTGTTCAGAGAATTTTTTAGTCCACATCCCCAAGGTCTGATCGGTTCCAGTAACCATTGCCAGCATCTGATTTACATAGTGCAGGACTACCTTGGGGCAAGATCAGACTTGGAGACCTTTCCAACTGAAAATCCACTGGGTTTATGGGTCTTGAGGATGGATCACTGGCCAGAGCTTGCACCGTATGCAACTGAGCTACTGGCCTGTCCTGCATCCAGAGTTCTTTCGGAATGCACATTCAGTGCTGCTGGAGACTTTGTAACCGATCACAGTGTGCACCTGTCCACCGACTCGGTCGATCGACTGACCTTCATAAAAATGAATCAGTCTTGGATCACCACCAGCTACCAGGCACCTGATGCTGATGTAACCGAATAATTTTTTTATGAATGTGAGATCCCTTGAAGACTTCCTATGCTGATGCTGAGTGCCTATCCTGTTATGTTGACTATCCCATTCCTCCTCAATGTTCATGTTGATAGCTTCTAAGAACATTTTGGTTCTGGGCACCAGCACCAGTGCCTAAAGCCCATTTTTTCTGCCCCTGTTTAACAGGGGCGTGTATTTACAATTTTTGCTGTAATATTTAGCAGCAGGGCTCGTTCTTGCGCTCAACTAGAGTATCTGTGAGGGGTTGCAGTGTTGTGGCACCATCACCAGTGCCTAAAGCCCAATTTTTCTGCCCCTGTTTAACAGGGGTGATGATAACCTTTCCCTATGTTATCCAAAAAGCTTAAAAATAGATTTTTTGGCTGGAGCTATACTTAAAAAATGTACCTGTTCCAAATTACAAACAGATTCAACTTAAGAACAAACCTGGGGGACCCACGCCTTTTCTTTTTTTAATTTAGGTGTGGGGTTCCCCTTAATATCCATACAAGACCCAAAGGGCCTGGTAATGAGCTGGGGGGTTACCCATGCCGTTTTCTCAATAATTTTCATCTATATTGCCGGGACCCGACATTACATTACAGTCGCAAGCAGTTTTAAATGACTTTTATTTCTTTAGAAATGTCATTTTGTGCAGGGACTGTTCTAAACACGGAAAACACGCATCCCTTTACAGGCATACAATAGACACCCCCCAGGTACAATATTTAAAGGAATATTTAACTTTTATTTTTTCACTTTAAGCATCATTAGAATCACTGCTACCGAAAAAACGTCCGTTTTTAAAACTTTCTTTTGAATTGATACATGTCCCCTGAAGCAGGACCCGGGTCCCCAAGCACTTTTTGGGACAATAACTTGCATATTAGCCTTTAAAATTTGCACTTTTGATTTCTCATGTTCGAGTTCCAAAGACTTTAACGGTGTTCGAATGTTCGCGCAAACTTTCGTTCCGTTCGCATGTTCTGGATGCGAACCGAACCGGGGGTGTTCAGCTCATCCCTATTCCTAATTATGGGAAACAGGGCCTAATTTAGGCCATGGCCTGGGATAGTAAGGCTGCCAGGATTGGCACACAGCCACCCTCAGATCGTATTGCTGTTTAACCACTTGACGACCGCCTCACGCCGATGTACGTCGGCAAGGTGGCACGGACAGGCAAAATCACGTACATGTACGTGATTTGCCTTCCGCGAGTGGGGGGTCCGATCGGACCCCCCCCCCGGTGCCCGAGGCGGTCGTCTTTTGTCCCACGGTGATCGGAGGTGAGGGGGAGGCCATCCGTTCGTGCCCCCCCCCTCGCGATCGCCGCCGGCCAATCGAATCATTCCTTTGCTGCTGTATGCTAAACAGCAGCAAAGGAAATGATGTCATCTCTCCTCGGCTCGGTAATTTCCGTTCCGGCCCGAGGAGAGTAGAACATGCCAGGCACACAAAACACCCCGATCCCCCCCCCGATCCCCCCCCGATCACCCCCCCCCCCCCTGTCACAAACTGACACCAGCAGTTTTTTTTTTTCTGATTACTGCATTGGTGTCAGTTTGTGACAGTTACAGTGTTGGGACAGTTAGTATTATCCCCCTGTAGGTCTAGGATACCCCCCTAACCCCCCCTAATAAAGTTTTAACCCCTTGATCACCCCCTGTCACCAGTGTCGCTAAGCGATCATTTTTCTGATCGCTGTATTAGTGTCGCTGGTGACGCTAGTTAGGGACGTAAATATTGAGGTTCGCCGTCAGCGTTTTATAGCGACAGGGACCCCCATATACTACCTAATAAATGTTTTAACCCCTTGATGGCCCCTTTCACCACTGATCACCGTATAAGTGTTACGGGTGACGCTGGTTAGTTCGTTTATTTTTTATAGTGTCAGGGCACCCGCCATTTATTACCGAATAAAGGTTTAGCCCCCTGATCGCCGGCCGGTGATATGCGTTGCCCCGGGCAGCGTCAGATTAGCGCCAGTACCGCTAACACCCACGCACGCAGCATACGCCTCCCTTAGTGGTATAGTATCTGAATGGATCAATATCTGATCCGATCAGATCTATACTAGCGTCCCCAGCAGTTTAGGGTTCCCAAAAACGCAGTGTTAGCGGGATCAGCCCAGATACCTGCTAGCACCTGCGTTTTGCCCCTCCGCCCAGCCCACCCAAGTGCAGTATCGATCGATCACTGTCACTTACAAAACACTAAACGCATAACTGCAGCGTTCGCAGAGTCAGGCCTGATCCCTGCGATCGCTAACAGTTTTTTTGGTAGTATTTTGGTGAACTGGCAAGCACCAGCCCCAGGCAGCGTCAGGTTAGCGCCAGTACCGCTAACACCCACGCACGCACCGTACACCTCCCTTAGTGGTATAGTATCTGAACGGATCAATATCTGATCCGATCAGATCTATACTAGCGTCCCCAGCAGTTTAGGGTTCCCAAAAACGCAGTGTTAGCGGGATCAGCACAGATACCTGCTAGCACCTGCATTTTGCCCCTCCGCCTGGCCCAGCCCACCCCACCCAAGTGCAGTATCAATCGATCACTGTCACTTACAAAAGACTAAACGCATAACTGCAGCGTTCGCAGAGTCAGGCCTGATCCCTGCGATCGCTAACAGTTTTTTTGGTAGCGTTTTGGTGAACTGGCAAGCACCAGTGGCCTAGTACAGCCCGGTCGTAGTCAAACCAGCACTGCAGTAACACGTGGTGACGTGGCGAGTCCCATAAGTGCAGTTCAAGCTGGTGAGGTGGCAAGCACAAGTAGTGTCCCACTGCCACCAAAAAGACAAACACAGGCCCGTCGTGCCCATAATGCCCTTCCTGCTGCATTCGCCAATCCTAATTGGGAACCCACCGCTTCTGCAGCGCCCGTACTTCCCCCATTCACATCCCCAACCAAATGCAGTCGGCTGCATGAGAGGCATTTTCTTTATGTCCTCCCGAGTACCCCTACCCAACAAACCCCCCCAAAAAAGATGTTGTGTCTGCAGCTAGCGCGGATATAGGAGTGACACCCGCTATTATTGTCCCTCCTGTCCTGACAATCCTGGTCTTTGCATTGGTGAATGTTTTGAACGCTACCATGCACTAAAAGTGCTATGTGTGTGGATGCGCTGCTCTCATTTGTACTCTCTTTCCTATCTATGTGTATCCTATCTGTTAGACATAATCTTATTCACCATCCACCTATAAAAATTCATCACATTAAGCAACAACCATATGCAAATTATATAAATCATATAAAAGTCCGGTGACATGTATCACATGATAATAAAGTCCCTTCATATATGCTTGCAAATCTTCCGTTAGATTGCCGTGATCGGCGTGCTCTTGTGTTTGATCAATTTAAAGTGACTTAGTGCTCCACCACCACCTGTGAGATTGGCCACTCACCAGATTGTTCTTTAAAACTGCACCTTTGGTTCATTCATAGGGATAACCACTCCACTCAAAGGGAACTTCTCCAATAGCTATACTAGGACCTTAGTGTTCCTCATAAAAATGGATGAAAACGATCATCGCACAATAACGTTTAAAACCTTTATTTTATAAAACACAGAAAAACTATGCACTCACATTTCCAAGTGCCATTGAGCCGGCACAGAGCTTTTCCAGCAGTTAGGGACGGGTGGGCGCTGCAGCCCGGTTCGCCTAGTGTGTGCTGTGCTGCCTCCGTGTGCCGCTTGCGTTCCCCCCTTCTTTTAAAGAACAATCTGGTTAGTGGCCAATCTCACAGGTGGTGGTGGAGCACTAAGTCACTTTAAATTGATCAAACACAAGAGCACGCCGATCACGGCAATCTAACGGAAGATTTGCAAGCATATATGAAGGGACTTTATTATCATGTGATACATGTCACCGGACTTTTATATGATTTATATAATTTGCATATGGTTGTTGCTTAATGTGATGAATTTTTATAGGTGGATGGTGAATAAGATTATGTCTAACAGATAGGATACACATAGATAGGAAAGAGAGTACAAATGAGAGCAGTGCATCCACACACATAGCACTTTTAATTTTTTCTCTCGAGAATTTTTTGGATGCAGCAGCCACAGATATCACTTTTATATTGATTGATAGGACAGGTTTTGCGCCAGTGACACACACATTTCAGCTACCATGCACTAGTTGAGTATTAGCGTAGGGTACAGCATTCCACAGACTAGGCACACTTTCACAGGGTCTCCCAAGATGCCATCGCATTTTGAGAGACCCGAACCTGGAACCGGTTACAGTTATAAAAGTTAGTTACAAAAAAAGTGTAAAAAAATATATATATATATATATATATATATAAAATAAAAAAAAATAGTTGTCGTTTTATTGTTCCCTCTCTCTCTATTCTCTCTATTGTTCTGCTCTTTTTTACTGTATTCTATTCTGCAATGTTTTATTGTTATTATGTTTTATCATATTTGCTTTTCAGGTATGCAATTTTTTATACTTTACCGTTTACTGTGCTTTATTGTTAACCATTTTTTTGTCTTCAGGTACGCCATTCACAACTTTGAGTGGTTATACCAGAATGATGCCTGCAGGTTTAGGTATCATCTTGGTATCATTCTTTTCAGCCAGCGGTCGGCTTTCATGTAAAAGCAATCCTAGCAGCTAATTAGCCTCTAGACTGCTTTTACAAGCCGTGGGAGGGAATGCCCCCCCCCCACCGTCTTCCGTGTTTTTCTCTGGCTCTCCTGTCTCAACAGGGAACCTGAAAATGCAGCCGGTGATTCAGCCAGCTGACCATAGAGCTGATCAGAGACCAGAGTGGCTCCAAACATCTCTATGGCCTAAGAAACCGGAAGCTACAAGCATTTTATGACTTAGATTTCGCCGGATGTAAATAGCGCCATTGGGAAATTGGGGAAGCATTTTATCACACCGATCTTGGTGTGGTCAGATGCTTTGAGGGCAGAGGAGAGATCTAGGGTCTAATAGACTCCAATTTTTTCAAAAAAGAGTACCTGTCACTACCTATTGCTATCATAGGGGATATTTAAATTCCCCGAGATAACAATAAAAATTATTAAAAAAAAAAAAAAATGAAAGGAACAGTTTAAAAATAAGATAAAAAAGCAAAAAAATAATAAATAAAAAAAAAAAAAAAGCACTCCTGTCGCCCCCTGCTCTCGCGCTAAGGCGAACACAAGCGGTGGTCTGTCGTCAAACGTAAACAGCAATTGCACCATGCATGTGAGGTATCACCGCGAAGGTCAGATCGAGGGCAGTAATTTTTGCAGTAGACCTCCTCTGTAAATCTAAAGTGGTAACCTGTAAAGGCTTTTAAAGGCTTTTAAAAATGTATTTATTTTGTTGCCACTGCACGTTTGTGTGCAATTGTAAAGCATGTCATGTTTGGTATCCATGTACTCGGCCTAAGATCATCTTTTATATTTCATCAAACATTTGGGCAATATAGTGTGTTTTAGTGCATTAAAATTTAAAAAAGTGTGTTTTTTCCCCAAAAAATGCGTTTGAAAAATCGCTGCGCAAATACTGTGTGAAAAAAAAAAATGAAACACCCACCATTTTAATCTGTAGGGCATTTGCTTTAAAAAAATATATAATGTTTGGGGGTTCAAAGTAATTTTCTTGCAAAAAAAAAAAAACTTTTTCATGTAAACAATAAGTGTCAGAAAGGGCTTTGTCTTCAAGTGCTTAGAAGAGTGGGTGATGTGTGACATAAGCTTCTAAATGTTGTGCATAAAATGCCAGGACAGTTCAAAACCCCCCCAAATGACCCCATTTTGGAAAGTAGACACCCCAAGCTATTTGCTGAGAGGCATGTCGAGTCCATGGAATATTTTATATTGCGACACAAGTTGCGGGAAAGAGACAATTTTTTTTTTTGCACAAAATTGTCACTAAATGATATATTGCTCAAACATGCCATGGGAATATGTGAAATTACACCCCAAAATACATTCTACTGCTTCTCCTGAGTACGGGGATACCACATGTGTGAGACTTTTTGGGAGCCTAGCCGCGCACGGGACCCCGAAAACCAAGCACCGCCTTCAGGCTTTCTAAGGGCGTGAATTTTTGATTTCACTCTTCACTGCCTATCACAGTTTCGGAGACCATGAAATGCCCAGGTGGC
This sequence comes from Lithobates clamitans, assembly GCA_037952925.1. NCBI lineage: Eukaryota > Metazoa > Chordata > Amphibia > Anura > Ranidae > Lithobates > Lithobates clamitans. Next base: position 6,795,320 of record JBBGZY010000573.1, read on the forward strand.
ACAAACCTCCCCAAATGACCCCATTTTGGAAAGTAGACACCCCAAGCTATTTGCTGAGCGGTATAGTGAGTATTTTGCAGACCTCACTTTTTGTCACGATGTTTTGAAAATTGAAAAAAGAAAAAAAAAATGTTTTTTCTTGTGTTTCTTCATTTTCAAAAACAAATGAGAGCTGAAAAATACTCACCATGCCTCTCAGCAAATAGCTTGGGGTGTCTACTTTCCAAAATGGGGTCATTTGGGGGGGGGGGGTTGTGCCACCTGGGCATTCCATGGCCTCCGAAACTGTGATAGGCAGTGAAGAGTGAAATCAAAAATTTTCACCCTTAGAAATCCTGAAGGCGGTGATTGGTTTTCGGGGTCCCGTGCACGGCTAGGCTCCCAAAAAGTCCCACACATGTGGTATCCCCATACTCAGGAGAAGCAGCTAAATGTATTTTGGGGTGCAATTCCACATATAACCATGGCCTGTGTAAGCAATATATCATTTAGTGACAACTTTGTGCAAAAAAAAAATGTGTCACTTTCCCGCAACTTGTGTCAAAATATAAAATATTCCATGGACTCAATATGCCTCTCAGCAAATAGCTTGGGGTGTCTACTTTCCAAAATGGGGTCATTTGGGGGGGTTTTGTGCCACCTGGGCGTTCCATGGCCTCCGAAACTGTGATAGGCAGTGAAGAATGAAATCATAAATTTACACCCTTAGAAATCCTGAAGGCGGTGATTGGTTTTCGGGGCCCCGTACGCGGCTAGGCTCCCAAAAAGTCCCACACATGTGGTATCCCCATACTCAGGAGAAGCAGCAGAATGTATTTTGGGGTGCAATTCCACATAGGCCCATGGCCTGTGTGAGCAATATATCATTTAGTGACAACTTTTTGTAAATATTTTTTTTTTTTGTCATTATTCAATCACTTGGGACAAAAAAAATAAATATTCAATGGGTTCAACATGCCTCTCAGCAATTTCCTTGGGGTGTCTACTTTCCAAAATGGGGTCATTTGGGGGGGTTTGTACTGCCCTGCCATTTTAGCACCTCAAGAAATGACATAGGCAGTCATAAACTAAAAGCTGTGTAAATTACAGAAAATGTACCCTAGTTTGTAGACGCTATAACTTTTGCGCAAACCAATAAATATACGCTTATTGACATTTTTTTTACCAAAGACATGGGGCCAAATACATTTTGGCCTAAATGTATGACTAAAATTGAGTTTATTGGATTTTTTTATAACAAAAAGTAGAAAATATCATTTTTTTTCAAAATTTTCGGTCTTTTTCCGTTTATAGCTCAAAAAATAAAAACCGCAGAGGTGATCAAATACCATCAAAAGAAAGCTCTATTTGTGGGAAGAAAAGGACGCAAATTTTGTTTGGGTACAGCATTGCATGACCATTAGCGGTTAAAGCGACGCAGTGCCAAATTGGAAAAAGACCTCTGGTCCTTAGGCAGCATAATGGTCCGGGGCTCAAGTGGTTAAAACTCTCTGTATAATAGCAGGTTCAGACTGCTGCCATGCCTGAAAATACTATCTTAATGTTGCTGTGCTGCTAAGATTGTGAGTTTTTTGTTGAAACATTAAAGTGGTATAGGCTCAAGGTTTTTTACGTTTATGCATGAAGGTAAAAAACTTTCTGTTTGTAGTAGCCCCCCCTAGTCTACCACCTCTTTGGCTGAGACAGCAGCAGGAGCCATTGGCTCCCTCTACTGTACAGCACAGCCAGTGTGCCAATGAGGAGAGTGCGGGGGCGGGGGCGGGGCCGTACCACGCTTTGTGTCTGAATGGACAGACAGAGCAGTGACTTAGGAGGGAGCCTGCTTGGGTGCCCCATAGCAAGCTGCTTGCTATGGGGGCACTCAGCAGGGGGGAGGGACCAGGAGTGGCGGGGGGGAGAGGAGGATTGGAGCTGCTCTGTGCAAAACCACTGCACAGAGCTGGTAAGTATAACATGTTTGTTATTAAAAATAAAACAGTCTTTAATATCACTTTAAGGGCTGTATTTACCACTAGGGCAGCAGGTTAAAGTGGGCATCAGCAAGTCTCAACATTTACAGTTGTGATACATTTCTCTTTATTTCATTTACATCTTTTGGCCACTTCTGGACATCTGTTGCTAAATAATTCAGCAGCATAACTGTGAGGTATATTGAAAGGAATTGTGCCCCATCATTAGTGTCATTGGGAGGAATTGTGTTGCATAGTTGGTGTCACTGGGAGGAATAGTGCCCCATCACTGGTGTCATTGGGAGGAAATGTGCCCCATCATTGGTGTCATTGGGAGGAAATGTGCCCCATTGTTATTGTCATTGGTAGGAATTGTGCCCCTTCATTGGTGTCAGGATGGGTCTTCCCATCCAATTCACATGAAAGGTGAGTGTGTCCGGCTCGGAATGGAGCAGGTTTACACAGGTCCGTGATGACCACAGTTAACATTCCAAAAGGGTCCTGTGCGTCTTTGGGTCCAATTCAGGTGCAAATTCAGGCAAAAATTTGGACCTGATTCGCATCTGAACCGGTGAACAGGTATTCACCAGACCCCATCCTGTGAACCACAACATGGCAGAGGTACTTTAATATTTTACAGACCATTTCAAATTTGCAGATACATAGCTAAGAGCCATCTCTGCATGCTGATGATTGGGAACATTTCTAAAAAAAATGTTTAAATGAAGAAGTAATGGTGATGATTGAAGTCAATTCAAGCTACCGCCACTGTGTTTTCATCCTTTACATGGACTTGTAGACATGGAGCACTGGGTAGCAGAAGATACTTCCCCTATTTAAGACCCAGAATACTGCTGTTGGAAGTGCAAGAGTCCATTTTTACTTTCCCAGCCAGGCAATGAACAACTGCAGTCTGAGCTGCTAACTCTGTGGTCCATCATTCAAGTGACACAATTGTATGGAAAGCTTCCAGGAACATCAAACTGCTTTTTAAGGCTTAGTTTTCCTAATTCCTCAAGACAAGTTTCTGTCTGGAAAAACATGTTCCAAAGCCAAATAGACCCGCTATGTTTTCTATGGAGCTTAATGTCAGTTAGAAGTTTAATTCACTTGTGTATATGTCATCTGCTGCTTGAGGCAGGAAAATCCTTCCCGGAATGTGTGTGTAAATTCCTTTCACCTCAGTAAGATTTCATTTTAGCTTTAAATATTTTACTGGACTTTAAGATGAGAATCTTAAGGGTCTAAAACCGTACTCCATGGAAGCCATGGTACCCATGCACTGCACTGGCAATGGCTAAAATACCTAAAAAGGTTGTATGCTAGTTGTAATAAATCCCTCTAAAATATTAGGCTGTATTTGGTACTATACACCAGCAGTCCTGGGTGTGCATCTGACTATTGGGGAGTAATGAGGAATAATCCTCTTATTTGGGGATTTGTGATGGAATGAGACATGTGAATGACTTCTGTTTTAAGAAAGCTCTACTGTGTTACTCACTGATTCGGTAGGAGGGACAGTATGTAACAGTGAATGCTTTGTAGGTTGCTATGCCTCTATTCAGGGATCGATTTTTATCCCTGGAGCCTGTAGGTATACAACCTTTACAAACCTTTGCTTTATATATATTAATTTTACCAATTATAGTTGTTTAGTTTACAAGCTTTTAAGGTGGCTGTTGGTTGTTACCTCAGTGTTGTCAATATTTCCTCTTGTGCACCACCACAAAATGTGGATACACAGACTTGTTCTCCAAGGAGGAAAAAAAAATGGCCTCCTACCCACGCCCAAATGACAGCAGAAGTGGACGCCACTCCATCCATGCCTTAACAAGTTAATAATTGTAATAGGACTCAAAGTTCTGTCCCCTCCTAGAACATCACAGAAACTAGGATTTCGGTTACTGTCTACTGCCTACCCATAGCTGCAGCCAATGATCCCAGGTAAGAGAGGAAGCGGTCATGTGAACCCTACTAAGATTATAATATAAAAGATACTAAATGTCTAATTTTGCAGATTTTAACAGCACAATTATACCAAAGATGATCATAATGGGCTAAGTGGTTAGCATATCCTCCTAGCAGCAATAGGGTTGTCAGTTGAATTCCCAGCCATGACACTACCTTCCAGGAGTTCACAAGTTCTCCCTGTGCCTATGTGTGGGGGTACTCTGGTTTCCTCCCACACGCCAAAGACATGCTAGTAGGTTACTTGGCTCCTGTCTAAATTGGACCTAGTATGTGTATGTATTAATGTGAGTTAGAGATCTTAGATTATAAGCTCCTTGAGGGCAGGGACTGATGTGAATGTACATTATATATGCAAAGCGCTGTGTAAATTGATGGTGCTATATAAGTATATGTAATAAATGAAGACATAGGGGCTGATTTATGAAAGCCGTGCACCATCAGTAGAGGCGCGCGGGGAGGCGCAACGCACATTTTCATATTTAGGAAATGGTGAGCCGGAAACAGAGTGTGAATCCCCCATTTACTACAGCAATCTCGGCGCACGGGAGAATGCAATCTGTGCGCCACTATGGACATGGCACAAGTCATCTTCAATTCAATATTAACAGACGATGGAGGTGCCAATATTATGGGGTGATGTGGGATGATGTGAGAAAGTTTAGCAACAACTGCTCAGATAATAAATATGCCCAAAATAGAATGAGAAAGTAACTTTTTCAGAGAAAGCCTGCTTTGCCTGCAAGTAAGTTTCGAACTGCGTGAGATCAATGTAAGCAGTGCGCATGCGTAAGCGGCTCTTGCGCTCGTTCAAATGCGTTTGTTCACTGCGCGGCCAAAATCTTAGTAAATGTTAAGCAACGTACATGCAATTGTGTGGGTTGAACGATCGCACCTCTGAACTGGTCAATTTTTTTCTACTCTGGTTTACCTCTATGTATTTTTTTAAGGAGATTTGCACACAGGTCATGTTAGCATGTTACTTTGCCAACAGGGTGACATGCACCTTGTTAGAAATTATGTAAAAAGACTCTCGCTCTAATGCATATGATTTCCTTGGGCTAGCTTTTGCTTTTAAAGGGAAACTCCACACTCCATTCTACAATGCTCTTGTCTGCCCCCTCTAACCCTTTGGATTTCCATGGGCTAACTTTTGCTTTTAAAGGGGAACTCCACACTCCATTCTACAATGCTCTTGTCTCCCCGCTCTAACCCCTTGCATTTCCATGGGCTAACTTTTGCTTTTAAAGGGGAACTCCACACTCCATTCTACAATGCTCTTGTCTCCCCGCTCTAACCCCTTGGATTTCCATGGGTTAGCTTTTGCTTTTAAAGGGGAACTCCACACTCCACTCCATTCTCAAAAGGCTGTGAGCTGCCTTCACCAATCCATACCACATCCACCCCCCTTTCATTGGCTGGCTTGCTGTGTGTTTGGCTAGGGGTTTGTTAGTGTGTGGGAGGGGCACAATATTTTTTTAGTTTGGGGTGGTATTTTTCATGTGAGAGTTCTCATTTTAAGCCTTAACAGACCCAAATGGCCTTGTATGTATTGGGGGGCAGGCTATTTTTTGTTTTGTGTTAAAATCTTGCAGCTACAATGTGGATTTGTAAGTTTTCTCTAAAGCCGTACATATTTGAAGCAGCATTTTGGATACATCCTACAGATGCAACACTTCACAGGTAGAGTAACAGCCCCCCCCCAAGTTACTAGCTTTTAAGCAATTTAGCATTTTTAACCACTTGCCAGCCAACCGCCGCAGCTTTACTGCAGCAGAATGGCAAGGCTGGGCAAAACAACATTATGTGCTTGCCCCCGGAGCCGTTGCGAGTGCCCGGCGGTCGCCATGACCGCCATAATGTCGCAGTCCCAATAAAAATCGCAGATCACCGCCATTACTAGTAAAAAAATAATAATAATAATAAAAATGCTATAAACCTATCCCCTATTCCCCTATTTTGTAGAGGCTATAACTTTTATTACCAAAAATATGTAGAAGAATACATATCAGCCTAAACTGAGAAAAAACATTTCTTTAAAAAAAAAATGGGGATATTTATTATAGCAAAAACTACAAAATATTGTGTTTTTTTCAAAATTGTTGCTATTTTTTTGTTTATAGTGTAAAAAATAAAAACCGCAGAGATGATAAAATGCCACCAAAAGAAATATCTATTTGTGGGGAAAAAAGGACATCAATTTTGTTTGGGTGCAGCGACTCAAGACTGCGCACTTGTCACTTAAAGCAACGCAGCGCCGAATCGCAAAAAATGGCCTGGTCATTCAGCAGCCAAATCTTCCGAGGCTGAAGCGATTAAAGGCACTTCTCCTTGTTTCGTTTTTGGGGTTATCCAAATGATGACATTGATATACGTCCCTCAGGGTAGGACCTGGGCCCCCATACCCATTTTAAGGCCAATCACTAGAAGATAAGCCAGCCAAGTGGGGACTAGCAAAATTCACAAGTCAGTTCCTATAGACTGCAATTGTATTTGTTGTATAACTTTTGCCCATGTTAGGCTCTTTGTTTGCCCCACTGGACCGGGGGGTGTTTGTCCCATCTGTAATTTTGTAGCATGCTGGATTATGCGCTTAATTTTGGACGGGGTGGGGGGGTGGCTTATTTTGTGCTAGCTGCATTTGGGTTGTTCTGGGCATGCTCGGGGACTTTGTTTTTTTCCAGTGGCTTTTGGTGTGTGAAATGCATTAGGGTTGGTCTGGGCTTGCTCACGAACGTATTTTTTTTTGTCATGTGAACAGCACTTGAATTTTTCTGGTCATGCTCAGAGAGTGTGTTTTTGTGTTAATTTAAGGACATCCTTAACATGTGTGTGTGTTACTTTGTTTTGTATGCTTTATTTTTATTTTTTATAGGGGGTGGGATTTTTCCCTGAAATATTTTTGATGTTGTTAGTGTGTGTTGTTTGTAGGTTGTTTGTTTCACTTTGATTTAATTGACTGTGCTGAATTATTTTGCGAAATCTTCCACAAGATGTCATGACTACTAAATGGTTAAATCCTTAATATATGTCTGCTTGTGGTAGCAGTGCTTTTAACTCCTTTTAAATTCCTATGCAATATGGTCTGACCTACAAACCATATTCTGTTAGTATCTCAAATTAACATGTTGTTTTTTCCTTTCCTAGCTCTTTTCCAAGTCCCGTTTTTTTGTTTTTCTTTTGCAGATGCATGCTCAATCCAAGTAATGCATTTTCCACTGCCTCATAAACAATTTGCCTGGAACAGACTTCCCAGCTGTAGCTTAAATAGGCTGATTGTCAGGACAAAAAAAAATGTGATTTGTCTAAAATAAAGCTACATTAGAGCAGTGGTTCACAACCTCAGTCCTTAAGTACCCCCAACAGGCCATGTTTTGGTAATTAATCTTAGCTAAAATAGCTGGGCCAAAATACCAAGCCATTGACTCTTATTTAAAGCACCTGTGCAAGATAAAAGAAAATTGGAAAACCTGTCCTGTTGGGGGTACTTGAGGACAGGGTTGAGAATCACTGCTTTAGAGCACTGAGCTAAATAAAATCTAGCTTAAGACAATCCTATTATAATTGTGGGCATTTGAGGGAAACCAAGTGAGTGCTAAGCCTCAAACACGATCGGATTGTTGGCCAACAAAGCGTCAGACTTTTGTCCGAAGGGCGTGTGCCAGGAACTTGTCTTGCATACAAATGGTACACAATTGTCAGCCAACAAACATGAACGTAGTGACGTATTACGAGGGATTTCAGCTCTTGAGCTGCACCCTTTGGGCACCTTCTGCTAATGTTGTATTTGGTGAGCATTGATTCTGAGCATGCGTGTTTGTAATTTCAACTTTTGTATGACGGACTTGTGTACAGACAATAGGAAAATCTGACAACAGACCATTGTCCGCCGAAAATTTACTAGCCTGCCATCCAACATTTGTTGGTGGAAAGTTGGACAACAATTGTCTGATGGAGCGTCGGATTTTAGGCCAACAGACTGCCATCACACAAGTCCCTGCCGAAAATCTGATTGTGTGTATGAGGCTTTAGAACCCCTGCTTGGCTTTTTAGATTTGGCTTTGTGTCCCTTTTCCTCATATTAGCTTTACTTCCTATCACATAGTCAAACAGGAAGTAAAGTAAAGCCCTAACAATATATTTCCTTGGGGACACACAGGTCAACCTAACTAGTGTCCCCATTAGGCAAATTGCACTCTAGCACTTTGCTGGGGACACCACAAATTTCTAGGTATCTTGGACTTTGTCAACAAATTTGAAGGAGAAACTGGCCAAATTTGGGAGGTGTCTTTACCCAATCAAGGGTGCAGACATCCCCAAAAAATGGCCAGACTTAAAATCATTCTGCACTCTATCCCCAAGCAAAATGTCAATGGCACATTAAGGCCTTGATTATTATAAAACACCAGATACCTTTTACTAGAAACATTTGTTAGTCCTGTCCTGGAAATCTGCATCTGCTTTACTATTAATTGACATAGCGTTTTCTTTTATGGCCAAAAAGTTCAATTTTAGTCTCATCAGACCAGAGCACCTTCCTCCATACATTTTGGGAGTCTCCCACATGCCTTTTTACAAACTCAAAATGTGCCATTTTGTTTTTTGCTGAAAGTAATGGCTTTCTTCTGGCCACTCTGCCCAACTCTATGGAGCGTACGGCTTATTGTCGTCCTATGTACAGATACTCCAGTCTCTGCTGTGGAACTTTGCATCTGGTCCAGGTTTACCTTCGGTCTCTGTGCTGCCTCTCTGATCAATGGCCCCCTTGACCGGTCCGTGAGTTTTGGTGTGCGGCCGTCTCTTGGCAGGTTTGCTGTTGTGCCATGTTCTTTCCATTTGGTTATGACAGATTTGATAGTGCTCCTAGGGATCATCAAAGATTTAGATATCTTTTTATAACCTAACCCTGACTTGTACTTCTCAACAACATTGTCCCTTACTTATTTGGAGAGTTCCTTGGTCTTCGTGGCTGTGTTTGGTTAGTGGTGCCTCTTGCTTAGGTGTTGCAGCCTCTGGGGCCTTTCAAAAAGGTGTGTATATGTAATGACAGATCATGTGACACTTAGATTGCACACAGGTGGACATAATTTCACTAATTATGTGACTTCTGAAGGTAATTGGTTGCACCAGAGCTTTTTATGGGCTTCATAACAAAGGGGGTGAATACATACGCACATGCCAATTATCAGTTTTTTATTTCTGAAAAATAGTTTTATGTATATATTTTTCTAATTTTACTTCACCAACTTAGACTATTGTGTTCTGATCCATCACATATAATTCAGATTAAAAAGCATTGAACTAAAGGCTGTACTGTAACAAAGTAGGTAAAAAGCCAAGGGGGTGAATACTTTTGCAATATATATATATAGATATCTAGAGATATTATATATGTGTTTGAATGTGATTGCTTAATTATGAACACAGCTAAATCTCCAATTATAAGAGGGTGCAACCCCATTATTCTAGTTTATTTGTTTCCTTCTTACCCCATAAAAGTTTGTGAGTTTGGAGTCAAATATAGTTTGGTAGTTTATATGACACATTAAACCTGCCAAAAGTTATGAAATAATTTATCTTTGGGGTTGATTTACTAAAGGCAAATCCACTTTGCACAAGTGCACTACAAGTGCACTTGAACATGCACTTGGAAGTGCAGTCCATTTAGATCTGAAGGAAAGATTTGAAATGGGGGGAAATTCTGCTGATTTTATCATCTAATCATGTACAAGCAAAAATTCTGTTTTTTTTATATTTCTTGCATGTCCCCCTCAGATCTACAGTGACTTTGTCTTTAGTAAATAAACCCCTAACTGTAAATACTGTAGCTGCCTGCCTGTGGTATTAATAGGAGCAGAACAACAGCAATTGTCTCCAGGTAGCTTTAGGTGCACACTGTGCAGAGGACGCACTACACTAACTGTAAATACTGTAGCAGCCTGCCTGTGGTATTAATAGGATCAGAAGAACACCACCAATTTTCTTCAAGTAGCTTTAGGTGCATACTGTGCAGAGGACGCGCTACACTAACTGTAAATACTGTAGCTGCCTGCCTGTAGTATTAATAGAATCAGAAGAGCACCACCAATTTTATTGAGGTAGCTTTAGGTGCACACTGTGCAGAGGATGCACTACACTAACTGTAAATACTGTAGCTGCCTGCCTGTGGTATTAATAGGATCAGAACACCACTAATTTTCTTCAGGCAGCTTTAGGTGCACACTGTGCAGAGGACGCACTACACTAACTTGTAAATACTACAGCTGTCTGCGATACTAATAGGATCAGAAGAACACCACCAATTTTCTTCAGGTAGCTTTAGGTGCACACTGTGCAGAGGACGCACTACACTAACTTGTAAATACTGCAGCTGCCTGCGGTACTGTACTAATAGGATCAGAAGAACACCACTAATTTTCTTCAGGTAGCTTTAGGTGCACACTGTGCAGAGGATGCACTACACTAACTTGTAAATACTACAGCTGCCTGCTATACTAATAGGTTTGGAAGAACACCACCAATTTTCTTCAGGTAGCTTTAGGTGCACACTGTGCAGAGGACGCACTACACTAACTTGTAAATACTGCAGTTGCCTGTGGTACTGTACTAATAGGATCAGAAGAACAACACTAATTTTCTTCAGGTAGCTTAAGGTGCACACTGTGCAGAGGACGCAATACACTAACTTGTACATACTGCAGCTGCCTGTGGTACTGTACTAATAGGATCAGAAGAACAACACTAATTTTATTCAGGTAGCTTAAGGTGCACACTGTGCAGAGGATGCAATACACTAACTTGTAAATACTGCAGCTGCCCGCGGTACTGTACTAATAGGATCAGAAGAACACCCCTAATTTTTTTCAGGTAGCTTTAGGTGCACACTGTGCAGAAAACGCACTACACTAACTTGTAAATACTGCAGCTGCCTGTGGTACTGTATTAATAGGATCAGAAGAACACCACTAATTTTCTTCAGGTAGCTTTAGGTGCACACTGTGCAGAGGACGCACTACAATAACTGAAAATACTGTAGCTAATAGGACTAATAGGATCAGAAGAACACCAGCAATTTTCTTCAGGTAGCTGTAAATACTGTAAAAACACCTGCCTGCCTGTCAGTAATAGGAAGAGAAGTGTGGGGCGTGTACTAAACCCCCTGAGCCATAATTGGCCAAAGCCACCCTGGCTTTGGCCAATTATGGCTCTCTGTACAGACGGCGCTGTGATTGGCCAAGCATGCGGATCATAGTGCATGCTTGGCCAATCATCAGCCAGCAATGCACTGAGATGCCGCAGTGAATTATGGGCCGTGACGCGCCACTCGAATTTGGCGCGAACATGAAGCTCATCCCTAGTAAACATATATGACTGGCGCAATGGGCTTAGTTACGAATCAACTGTATATAATGGGATAAACTCCCCCACATCCTTGCCCCCTCACCCCATTTAATAAAACACACTTACAACCATTAGGTTCAAAAGGGCAAGGCCGCAGCTTTATTTAAATTACAACACATAACATATTAACACTTTAAACCAGTGCCAGAACGCAGTCCCAGCACCTCCAGCAATGAATGTATGTAATGGCAAGGCGTACTGGGGTGTGCTGGCGGGTCTATTGGTGCTTGCTGCTGGGAGTTCTATTGTCACTGGTGGGGATCTATTTTTGCATGGAGGTCTCTTGTTGCTGGGTAGATCTATTGTTGCTACTAGGGGGGGTCTTATGTTTTTAGGGGGGAGCAATTGTTGCTGGGAGGGATCTACTGTTGAGGGAGAGGTCTATTGTTGCTGCCTCCTGGAGGGTCTATTGATGCAGCCTGCTGGGACATCTGTCTTTGCTGCTGGAGGTCTATTGTTGCTAGGGTGGTATTTTGTTGTGTGGGGGCTCTGTTTTTGCTGGGGTGAGGTCTATTATTGCTGGGGGGGTCTACTGTTGCTGGGTAGGGTCTGTTGCACACTGCAGGGGATCTATTTTACTGTCTTTCTGTGTTATTATTAACAAATTCCGTGCAAATCCCTTTGTAGAAAAAATTATACCTGGTTCTGTATTCTCTAAAATGGGTGGTACAGGGAGGCTGATAGGAGGTGGAACCAAGGAACGGTGCTCAGGGGAAGTTAGGGAGGAGAAAGGAAGGGTGAAGGTCAGAGTTCCTGCACCAGTTCTCTGAGAAAGAAAGCCCTGGATGACATACTCGGTGAAGGTAGGAGATCAGCAACAAGGACAGTCACTATAAGATTCATTTTCTGTATTCTGCAAAAAAACTGGTTGAACATGCTGATCTCTATCATCACCTCCTGTATATTTTCCTAATTCAGCTAGGGATTTTTGCAGCTGTGGTGGCAACTCTGCACATGCTCAGCTTTCAGTGAGTTTCTATGCTGAGCATTTCCTCCCTATCACATCTGAACAGTCCATGTGCTTATAGAGTCACACATGTGGGCGTATACACAGTGGTAAATGACAGCCCACTCCCTCCCTCCTCCTCCATGCCTGTGCCAGACCCAACTGTGACAGAGGCTTTTGGAGAGGACTAAGGGCAAACCTCCTACCCACTGATCATGGCCCATGGAGGAGACTGGGGGTTTTGTTTGCTTCTCCTAGTCATTGCATGGTAGAGAGCTCAGTTCAGTCTCTGATCCCATGGAGAGAGTAGATCATTCTCTAATGATGGACAATATATGAGGACCACTGAGAGTGAGGTTTGTATTAATTCTCTGAATAAAGACAATAAAGCTTCCCTTCTGGAGTGGATGGAAAGGTGTAATATTAATCTTCTACAGGTTAATGGTCAGAGGAAATATGGTGGCCCTCCTGCAGACTGAGTTGGAGAAGCTCCTCCACTTGGGACAGAAATATTTATCAACACTATCCCTCAATAAATCTATGAAAATTGTATGAGTTTTGTCTCATGATGACTTGTCTAGTGGACAGATTACACAAGTGAAAGCTGGTTAATGAGATTTGGATAACCCTGGGTCTTCCTTCTGGGAAACTGTCCGGGTGGGGGCTGACCTGAGTCACGTAGGCTTGTCTAGATGACTAGTTGTTAATTAGCATACTGTTTAATTAAGATCACTGTTAGTTGTTAGCTGTTAATTGAATTGCTGTTTGAAGTTTGCATTGTCATGCTAATCTCCCCAAGAGAGGAATGTCCTCCTGGGGGGTATAATGTATGTGTCTAAGTTTTAATAAAGAGTCATTCCTTTGGTTTTTACCTCAGCATCTTGTCTATGTACGATGCTTGGGGTAAGGGGCTGGTATTAGTTCTCAGTCTGCTGAAAGGGTTTGGAGGGCAGGAGGCACTGTTTGGTAAAAGCACCGAAGCAGGCTGCCAGGTGGTCCACTAACCAGCTAAACAAAATGGGGGTGGGGTATTACACGTAGATTATTTTATTTTAAGACACAGGCTGGAGAGGAGTGACACAGCCTGTGACTGGCAGAACTTCGGCAACACCATGTTATTGCCCCAAAATAACAAAGATTTGTTTTCAAATATATATTTGTATGACAATTTAAAACAGTTTATTGATATTTATTTATTTTTACTCTGTATTCCAAAGGCTGTTTTTTTAATTTAATTTTTTTATTTTGAACATGTGACCAGCAGCAGAGGACTAGAAGCTCATCCTGCTTATTTCTTCCTACAGACAGGCTGGGAGAGAGATGGGTCATGTGACAACTGGATATTACTTAGGAAAAAGGTAAGTTAGTTTTAATTTTTATTAAAATTAATTACAGTGCCATCATTCATATACAGAAATAGAAAGGTAAATTAAACAGCGTGTGTTTAGTATCACTTTGTGTTCTAACGTTAGGGAAGGATAATGTACCAAAGATCGCTAGTACTGAAGTAAACTGGAATAAGGGTTTTTAACCAGTAAAATTTAGCATTGTAGCACAGATCGAAAAAGGGCAATTATGTCATGATGATACTGTGCACCAGTAGACCATGCACCGCACCATAATATATATCATGTGAACAGGAATGTGAAATCTTAAATTATAAGGACAGCTTGACACCGATCCATTGCGCTTTGGCTGCAGTGAGGTGTACCTGTGGTTTTCATGTGGGTTAGCTTATATGCTGCAGTTCTGGTGCATTTTCAGAAACCGCACCAGAAGTCCTGTATGCTGCCCTAAGGCCTCATGTACACTAGCCTGCACTGGCAGCTCCTAAACTTTAGTTTAGGAGCTTTTGCAGTTTTTTTGCTAAAGTTACTAAACTCAACTCCATAAAAGCCTATGGGGGTGATTTACTAAGAAGAATGCGCTGCGCCAGTTCATATATTAATTGCTTGCTAGGCAATTAGTAGCTGTTCTCAGTTAATTAACCCCTTTTGATGCTAATCTCATTCTTATTATTTCTAATATATCTTTGCATTTTATTTAATTCTTTTTTTTACCCAAATCTTTCAATACATTACAAAGAACAGAGAAGTTTTATAAACACAATACATTCATGTTTTCATATCTTCAAAGGTGACAATACACTGTGCAATCAGTTAGATCTTACAGTAATTAGATTTAGTGCCAGAGCCAATTCTTCAAGTGCATCTTCCTATTACTTATTTAGCCTAAATGTTGAGTTGTACAGAGATTGCCCAGTCAATCACAATCAGATTGTGTAGTGTATGACCATCTTAATTGCAAAATTTGGGATGAAGATGTGCCATGACCCGCTTGTATGCTCCAAACAATATTTTTGGTCCATTATACAAGGCACATGAGAACACACCTTTTTCCAAATACATGGGGGTTTATTTACTAAAGGCGAATTCCCATTGCACTGCAAGTGCACTTGGAAGTGCAGTCACTGCAGATCTGAATGGGACATGCAAGGAAAATAAAAAACAGCATTTTTTTCTTGTACATGATTGGATGATAAAATCAGCAGAGCTTCCCTCATTTCAGATCTTCCCGTTAGATAAGCGACTGCACTTCCAAGTGCACTTGCAGTGCACTTGTAGTGCAAAGTGGATTTGCCTTTATTAAATCAACCCCTTATGCTGCGTACACACGGTTGGACTTTTCGTCTACAAAAGTCCGACGGACGCCGACGGACCAAAGCTGGCTGACAATCCGATCGTGTGTGGGCTTCCCCAGACTTTCAGCGGACTTTTTCAGCCGCAAATCTGAAAGACTTTAGATTTGAAAAATGCTTCAAATCTTTACGTCGTAACTACGCCGGACCCAGAAATCCGCTCGCCTGTATGCTAGTCCGACGGACAAAAACCCACGCTAGGGCAGCTATTGGCTACTGGATATTAACTTCCTTATTTTAGTCCGGTGTACGTCATCACGTACGAATCCGTCTGACTTTTGTGTTATCGTATGTAGGCAAGTCCGTTCATTAGAAAGTCTGCCGCAAGTCCGCCAAAAGTCAGTCGAAAGTCTGTCGGACGGGCTGTCGGACTTTTGTAGCCGAAAAGTCGGACCATGTGTACGCGGCATTAGTGTACTGTGTCCTCTGCACAGTGTGCACCTAAAGCTACCTGAAGAAAATTAGTGGTTTTCTTCTGATCCTTTTAATACCACAGGCAGGCAGCTACAGTATTTATAGTTAGTGCAGTGCGTCCTCTGCACAGTGTGCACCTAAAGCTACCTAGGGACAATTGCTGTTGTTCTGCTCCTATTAATTAATCTACCTGAAGAAAATTAGTGGTGTTCTTCTGATCCTTTTAATACCACAGGCAGGCAGCTGCAGTATTTACAGTTAGTGTACTGTGTCCTCTGCACAGTGTGCACCTAAAGCAACCTGAAGAAAATTAGTGGTGTTTTTCTGCTCCTATTAATACCACAGGCAGGCAGCTACAGTATTAACAGTTAGTGTACTGTGTCCTCTGCACAGTGTGCACCTAAAGCTACCTGAAGAAAAATGGTGGTGTTCTTCTGATCCTATTAATACCACAGGCAGGCAGCTACAGTATTTACAGTTAGTGTACTGCGTCCTCTGCACAGTGTGCACCTAAAGCTACCTGAAAAATATTGCTGTTGTTCTGCTCCTATTAATACTCCTATTAATACCACAGGCAGGCAGGCAGCTACAGTATTTACAGTTAGTGTAGTGTATCCTCTGCACAGTGTGCACCTAAAGCTACCTGAAGAAAATTAGTGGTGTTCTTTTGATCCTATTAATACCACAGGCAGGCAGCTACAGTATTTACAGTTAGTGTACTGTGTCCTCTGCACAGTGTGCACCTAAAGCTACCTGAAGAAAATTGGTGGTCTTCTTCTGATCCTATATTAATACCACAGGCAGGCAGCTACAGTATTTACAGTTAGTGTACTGTGTCCTCTGCACAGTGTGCACCTAAAGCTACCTGAAGAAAATTGCTGTTGTTCTGCTCCTATTAATACCACAGGCAGGCAGCTACAGTATTTACAGTTAGTGTACTGTGTCCTCTGCACAATGTGCACCTAAAGCTACCTGAATAAAATTGGTGGTGTTCTTCTAATCCTATATTAATACCGCAGGCAGCTACAGTATTTACAGTTAGTGTACTGCGTCCTCTGCACAGTATGCACCTAAAGCTACCTGAAGACATGCTCCATGAGGATGCCCAGCGTTTTGAAGGCTCCGATGATGGTACCCAGCTAGAGGAAGGCAGTAACGTGAGCCCAGAGAGAGGAGGTGCCCAAGAAGGACAGCGATCTGGCAGTCATGTTCCCCCAGCTGCAGCATACTGCCAGCTTTGCTCCAGTGATGAGGAGGGAGGGGATGATGAGGTCACTGACTCCACGTGGGTGCCTGATAGGAGAGAGGAGGAGGAGGAGGCACATCACCAACGAGGCAGGATGCCCTCCAGGGGCCAGCTTAAGGGCAGCACACCGACCGAATCACACCGCAGAGCTCCGCATGTGCAGGGCGCTGCTGTCTCTGCCCATTATTCCAAAAGTTCTTTGGTGTGGGCCTTTTTTGAGACGAGTGCTTCAGATCCCACCGCTGCTATTTGCAATATATGTCTCAAGCGTATCTCGCGTGGCCAAAACATCTCCCGCTTGAGCACCACATGCTTGACCAGACATATGTTGACCTGCCATGCAGTTCGTTGGCAAGCGTACCTAAAAGACCCAAACCAAAGAACAAAGAGGACCTCTCCTTGCTCCTCATCAGCTAGGATCTCCAATCCCACTATACCTTCATTCCTCTCTGAGACCTGCACTGAGAGGAATGAAGGTGTAGAATTAGGTGTGTCACAGCCAAGTACTTGGGGGCAATCTGCTATCGGTACACCAACGTCAGATTGTACCAGGCAAATTTCCCTGCCCTAGCTGCTGAACCGCCGAAAGAAGTTCACTCCCAGCCATCCACATGCCCAGTGGTTGAATGCTAGCTTGGCTAAATTGCTAGCACTTCAACTGCTGCCTTTTCAGTTCGTAGACTCTGCCAACTGAAAACTCTTCTGTGAGTTTGTGGAATGTGCGGTTCCTCAGTGGCAGATTCCCAAACGCCATTTTTTCTCACAGAAGGTGATTTCGGCTCTCATGTGGAAGGCAATGTCTTGGCCTCGCTGAACAGGGTGGTCAGCGGTAAGGTGCATATTACCACTGACTCATGGTCCAGCAGGCATGGACAGGGACGTTACCTATCTTTCACCGCACACTGGGTGACTCTTCTGGCAGCTAGGAAGGATGCAGGACAGGGTGCAGTAGTGTTGGAGGTTGTTCCGCCACCACGCCTCCAAAATACTAGTGGTGATTCTGCCAGGCCTCTCTCCTTCACCCCCTCCTCTTCTTCTTCCTCCATGGCCTCTTCCTGTGCTGATTTGTCTTCGGAACCAGTGATGCTCCGTAGGCATTCAAGGGGCTACACAAGCACGCAGGCCAAAAGATGCCATGCGGTGCTTGAGCTGGTGTGCTAGGGGGACATGAGCCACACTGGGGCAGAGATTCTGTCAGCTTTGCAGGGGCAGGTTCAGAGGTGGTTGACGCCACACCAGCTTAAGGCAGGTAGGGTGGTTTGTGACAATGGCACCAACCTCCTCTCCGCCCTCCGACAGGGACAACTGACCCATGTACCCTGTTTGGCTCACGTCCTTAACTTGGTGGTGCAGCGGTTCTTGGGCAGGTACCCAGGCTTACAGGATGTCCTGAGGCAGGCCAGGAAAGTCTGTGTGCATTTCCGCAGGTCATATAATGCCAGTGCTCGGCTGGCTGACTTCCAAAAGGAATTTAACCTGCCCAAGAACCGCCTAATCTGTGACATGCCCACCAGGTGGAACTCAACGTTGGGCATGCTGCAGCGGCTGCACATGCAGCAGAGGGTCATCAATGAGTACCTTTGGGACTATGGCACCAGGACAGGGTCAGGGGAGTTTGTTCTTTTTTCCCCACGGCAGTGGGTCATGATCAGGGATGCATGCACTGTCCTGTCACCATTTGAGGAGGCCACGAGGATGGTGAGCAGTAACAGTGCATGCATCAGTGATACTGTCCCCCTTGTCCACCTGTTGGAGCACACACTGCATGGAATAATGGACAGGGCACTTGAGGCAGAACAGAGGCAGGAAGAGGAGAACTTCCTTAGCTCTCAAGGCCCCCTTTATCCAGACAGTGTTCTTGCATGCCCGCCAATCACACAGGAAGAGGAGGAGGAGGAGGAGGAGGAGGAGGAAGAGGAGGATTGTGTCAGCATGAAGGTGGAGCCTGGCACTCAGCATCAGCAGCAGTCTTTAAGGGATCATTTACAGTCCCAAGAAACCCAAGGACTTGTACGTGGCTGGGAGGAGGTGGCTGCAGATCATGTCGTCCTTAGTGACCCAGAAGACTCTGGACCGAATGCCTCAGAAAACCTATGCTGCATGGCCTCCCTGATCCTGCAAAGCCTGTGGAAGGATCCTCATATTCGTGGTATCAAGGAGAAGGATCAATACTGGCTGGCAACCCTCCTTGATCCACGTTACAAGGGTAAGGTTGCAGACCTTATCTTGCCATTGCAGAGGGAGCAGAGGATGAAACATCTTTGGGAGGCCTTGCAGAAAGGTCTGTGCAATGCATTCCCAGAGACTGGGAGGTTACGAACTCCTGTTCCTGGACAACGTGTTGCTGAGGCTTCGGTCGGTCGAAGGAGCGGTGGAGAAGGTGGCCGTCTGACCGATGCGTTCAGACAATTTTTTAGTCCGCAGCCCCAAGGTATGATCGGTTCCAGCAACCATCGCCAGCGTCTGTTTTACATGGTGCAGGAATACCTAGGGGCAAGATCTGACTTGGACACCTTTGCCACCGAATATCCTCTGGGTTACTGGTTCTTGAGGATGGATCACTGGCCAGAGCTTGCACAGTATGCAATTGAGCTACTGGCCTGTCCTGCATCCAGCGTTCTTTCGGAAGGCACATTCAGTGCTGCTGGAGGCTTTCTAACCGATCACAGGGTGCGCCTGTCCACCAACTCGGTCGATCGGCTGACCTTCATAAAAGTGATGCTGATGTAATCGAATAATTTTTTTTAAAATGTCAGATCCCTTCAAGACTGCCTATGCTGATGCTGAGTGACTATCCTGTTATGCTGAGTGACTATCCTCTTCCTCCTCAATGATCATGCTGATAGCTTGTAAGAATATTTTTGGTTCTGGGCGCCGCCACCAGTGGCTAAGGCCCAATTTTTCAGCCCCTGTTTAACAGGCGCGTGTAATTACAATTTTTGATGCAATATTTTGCAAGGAGGGTTCATTGCTGCGCTCAACTAGAGTACTTGTGAGGGGTTGCAGTGTTGTGGCACCAGCACCAGTGCCTAAGGCCCAATTTTTCAGCCGCTGCTTAACAGGGGCGTGTAATTAGAATTTTTGATGCAATACTTTGCAGCAGGGCTCGTTCCTGCGCTCCAACTAGAGTATCTGTGAGGGGTTGCAGTGTTGTGGCACCAGTGCCTAAGGCCCAATTTTTCTGCCCCTGTTCAACAGGGACATGTAATTACAATTCTTGATCTAATATTTCACAGCAGGGCCCGTTTCTGCGCCCACCAAGAGTAACTGTGAGGACTTACAGTGTTGTGGCAACACCACCACCACCAAAGGCCCAATTTTTCTGCCCCTGTTCAACAGGTGCATGTAATTACAATTCTTGATCTAATATTTCACAGCAGAGCCCGTTCCCGCGCCCACCAAGAGTAACTGTGAGGGTTTACAGTGTTGTGGCAACACCAACACCTAAGGCCGCAATTTTTGCAGAGTATATAGGGCAGGCCCTTACTTTCAAAAATCCAACTTACAAACAACTCCTACTTGCAAACGGAAGGAGACAACAGGAAGTGAGATGAAATCTACCCATAGGAAGGGAAATTCTTTCCTGTAAGAGTTAATATGGGAAAAACGTGTCTCCTCTCCACTGATGCTTTATCACAAATCCTTGTTTCACTAAAAACCCCAAATTGTCAAAAAACATTTGTCATTGGGGCAGAAAGTGAGGTGAAATCTTCTGAAGAGGTGCACAGACAGCAAAACAAATGTCACAGGGGTGATAACCCTTCCCCATGTTTTCCAAAAAGCTTAAAAATAGATTTTTTGGCTGGAGCTACACTTTAAAAATGTACCAGTTCAAAATGACAAACAGATTCTACTTAACAACAAACCTGCAGTCCCTGTCTTGTTTGCATCGTCTGTATACTGCTGTTCAGAGTATATAGGGCCTGGGGGCCCCGCGCCTTTCGTTTTTTTAATTTGGGTGCGGGGCTCCCCTTAATATCCATACAAGACCCAAAGAGCCTGGTAATGGACCGGGGGGGGTACCCATGCCGTATGTCTCACTGATTTTCATCCATATTGCTGGGACCCGACATTACATTAAAGCCGCAAGCAGTTTTAAATTACTTTTATTCCTTTAAAGATGTCATTTTGTGCAGGGACTGTTCTAAGCATGGGAAACACGCGTCACTTTACAGGCATACTATAGACATCCCCCAGGTACGATATTTAAAGGAATATTTCACTTTTTTTTTTACTTTAAGCATCATTAAAATCACTGCTCCAGAAAAAATGGCCGTTTTTAAAACTTTTTTTGCATTGATACAGGTCCCCTGGGGCAGGACCCAGGTACCCAAACCCTTTTTAGGACAATACCTTGCAAATTAGCCTTTAAATTTAGCACTTTTGATTTTGAACGTTCGAGTCCCATAGACTTCAATGGGGTTCTAAAGTTTACGCAAATTTTCGGTCTGTTCACAGGTGCTGGTGCGAACTGAACCGGGGGGTGTTCGGCTCATCCCTAATGTTTACCACTCAAAGTGAGTGGCTCGTCAGAGGCTCTGCTGCAAATTCCTATGAACTGGTCTGGATTGTTGCACTCCGTTAAATCAATCAAAAAAGTAAATGAATAACCGTATTTCTAGCTGTGATAAATGTTCTTATTCATTGAAAACTAACAGAGGTCACCCCTAAAATGTTTTTTGCACTTTAGTATATATATACATCTAAAATGTTTGTGCTGGAAAACATTTTTTCAAAGAGCAAATAGTTGCAATCTTTTAACTTTTGCAAATTCTGTAAAAGCAATATAAAGTATATACATCTAAAATGTTTTGTGCTGAAAAACGTTTTTCAAAGAGCACCTTTTATGTATGGCACATTTGAGTATACTGTCAGCCCCAAGCTCAGACCGGAGACAACCTTCCAGCCTGACATATCATCTCTGACAAGGAGAGAATACAAGCAGCTAATATTTTATAATTCATGAGAAGCAATACTGCACTAAAACATATTTTAACAGTGAAGATTAGGATTGTAATAGATGTCTAGTGCTGACTCAGCACTCATGAAGCTATTTAGAACTATAGGAGGGAGCGAAGTTAGAACAAACATTTGCAATACCTTTGCAAAAACTGTATAAGCAATATAAAGTATATCTGTACAAGCAATATAAAGTGTATACATTATCCCAAACTGTTGAGGCTATGGTACCCTTTAAAGAAAGAGGGGCTTTGTGTTTTGCTATGAAAACATAGTCTGCATGCCCGGGCACCTGCTCCATAGACCTGCCAGTATGTCATGCCAACCACAGGGTCGTGTTCTGGCATTAACATGCATTGATTAGATTTGTAACTGTTTGCAGCTGTTGTGGCCATACAGAGTACGGCGTGATCTGTTTTTGCCTGTTTTATATAAACTACCTGTTTTTATAAAAACTGCTTGTCCTAGTAGCCAGGTTAAAGCAAATATTTGGAATTGCAAAAGAGAAGCTGAGGAATTTATATCCCGCGGGGTAAAAGATAATGAAAAGCGTATTGGGGTTATCTATTTTGGGGATGAAGACGGCATGAGCTAGTAAACAAGTTGCAATTGTGCTAAAATGAATAACAGACATTTTCTGCTAGATAACCAAATAAATTCAGCAATATACAGCACAGGTTCTTTCCTAAACTGATATACTGCAAGACGAAAAATGTTAACATCGTGTGGTGGCATATCGTTTTCACAGTGTAAGGGTCTGTGTTGATAGGGTTGGCTTTCTGATGATGCATTCATTTGACATCAAATTGAACTGCTTCTGACACAATTCAGAATTCATTGACAAGTGCATGTGACCTGCAGTTTACCACCTTCGTACTTGCTTTTACCCTGCTTCAAGTGGGTTTTACATTTCCATAGACTTGTATGAGAGTGCAAAACCCGTATGAAGCAAATGAAAGCTCAGGCACACAGGCACAAAAATAGTTTTGCAGGTAAAATACAGGGGATCAATTCACCAAGTAGCCATTATCTGTGTTCAATGTTCATATAAGTGTTCTTATATAATTGAACTGGTTTATGGAATGTTTTGGACCTAATACCTATTAGGCTACTTTCACACTGAGGTGCTTTACAGGCGTTTTAGCGCTAAAAATAGCGCCTGCAAAGTGCCTGTAAAGCGCCTCTCCTGTCACTCCAGTGTGAAAGCCCGAGTGCTTTCACACTGGAGTGGTGCGCTTGTGGGACATTATAAAAAAGTCCTGCAAGCAGCATTTTTGGGGTGCCTTGGACTGAAATCAATGGGCAGCACCGCCAAAGCACCTGCAAAGCGCTTCGGCAGTGGTGATTTGCGGGCAATATTAACCCCTTCTTCGGCCGCTAGCAGGGGTTAAAAGCGCCTGGCTAGCGGCGGAAAAGTGCCGCTAAAACAACGGTAAAGCGTCGCTGAGGCCCCCCACCCCTTAAAGCAGATCTTCACCCAAAAGGGGAAGTTCCACTTTTCCGAATCCTCCCCCCCTTCCTCTCTTATATTTGGAATGTCTTTATAGCAATATGGACTACAAACATAAAGGACCGTACCTTCTAGCATTTCGAGGTATTGCCTGTCCCTTTAGTGATCAACGTGTCCAGTGACATCATATCTGTGTGCCACATAAAAGGATTGTGGGATGAATAGTTCCCCCGTCAGATAATTGCTTTGCACTATTGTGTGCCAGGACTACATATCCCAGGGATCCTTGCTGCCATCCAAAGATTGCTGGGAGTAGCTATAAAAGCAGCAGAAACTCACATGGAGGCTCTCTTCCTCCTGGGCTTGACACAAGATGGGCCTCTCTGTGCAACAGGGAGAGAAAGGTCGCGGCCTACCACGTGAAGTCTTACTTCCAACCCTTGGCCTGAGTAGCCTAGTTCTGGTGTTCACTGTCGGACATCCTTTCCAGCACCACTCCAGTCCCCTGCAGGGGCAGATCCAGGGGGGGGCAACGGGGCAATTGCCCCCTCTGAGAAATGCGAGTGAGTGTGAGAGAGCCGGCGGGTGGCTCTGTAAGTGAGAGAGCCGGCGGGCGGCTCCGTAAGTGAGAGAGCCGCCGGGCGGCTCCATAGGTGAGAGAACCGCCGGGCGGCTCCGAAGGAGAGAGACAGCGGGCTGGCCCGGCGGCTCAGTTGGTGAGATGTGCCGCTCGATGTGTTTGTGGGCTGCTGGCCAATCAGGGAGCCGGCGGGCAGGGGAGCAGCGAGATGACATCATCTCTCACTGCCCAGCGCCCGCCCTGCATCCCTGCAGTTCCCCCCTCACCAAGCAGGCAGCTGCGGCAGCAGAGAGATTACATCATATCTCTGCTGCCTGTCTCTAGGACACAAGAGACCACCTTAGCAGGTGGCAAGTGACAATCTTCACTAGTCACGCCCTCCCACTCAGAAGAGCATCGCTATTGGCTATTGGCTGCCTGCCCTGTTACACACAGACGTCACTCTCCCTCCACCCGCCACACCAAACTCTTTGCTGTCCGGGTCCCCTATTAGCGACTCTACTGGGAGCTTGGGGGGGGGCAAGGAGGAGGAAGAGGTGAGGCAAGGGTCAGCTGAGCCCCTAGGTGGCAGTGCGCCCTAGGCGGCTGCCTAGTTCCCTAGTGGGAGCACTGGCCCTGGATAGAGTTTAGTAAAGCGATTTTGGATTCTCGCTTTTCTCTCCGGCTTCTCCCATTCATCCTCCGTTCATTCCCGGATTTCCTCCATAAATGGAAAGGGGGGCCCTTGCTTCCTTACATTTGGAAAAAATCTCTTAACCTTCTCTGGAGGTTTAGAGTCCTGATCCCTTTATGTCCAATCAGATGGAAATTGAACAAATGCTCGGGCATGTCATCTGCTTCTGACGAGGAGCCTGATAAGATCTCACAGATCCTTGGCGATTTTCGGCCTTGATCTGTGGAGGTGCCTGGTTTAGGTTCTTCTCTAGAACAGGCTGTGCTAGAGGCTAGCTGTATGCTTTCGGCCACTGCCTCATGGATATAGTCCTTAACCTTCCAAGCTACTGCTTCCTTATCTGTGGCCACATCTTTCATGCATTTGGCACATAGAAGCTTCCAGACAACAGCTGGTGCCGTGCAAGCCCAGCATAGGCCATCTGCCGGTCTCCCGGGCTGCCTTGGTTCTACTGCTGAAGATTTACTGCAGCTTGGACTTGGACCACTGAGAGATCGATCCCTCCGTTTGGAATGGGACCCTTGTTGCAGGGACTTAGAGCGGTGGCGGGACTTTTCATTCATTGTGGCAAGCTCATGGCTACAGAGGGAACAAGAAAAAAATAAGTTTAGCAATAGACACATCTGGTAATTAGCCTCTTCCACTCCCTCCCCTTATCTTATAATTTTCTTTAAAAGAAAAATATTTTTTTTGTGTGCTGCCCCTTTAAATCGTCAGCCATCTTACCTGTAGCAAACAAACTGAAAAGTGCAGGATGACAAAGAGGGCCAGGAGTAGCAGCAGTGAGCAATTCAGCTAAACATGGCTGGGAGGGAAGAACAGAAGGAGATAGTAAACAGCACATAAACTGACCAAGGGAGTTTGGGGAGGAGGACTGCGTTACCACCTACCGGATTTACTGCCTCTGAAGCCCACAGCGGTTGGCGCCTGCCACCACGGCGGTGTCTGGTTTTATGGTGTGCTGGTTACCCCAGCAACGCACGGCTGCTCCCGCTAAGCCCCGCCCCCTGTGATGTCATTCGGCGGTGACTTCGGCTCCAGAGAGGGAGATGGCGTGGTCCTAGAGCCTGGGAGCCCTTTGCAGGTAACTTTTAAATTCCTCTTCAGCTCACCACAGCCTGTGCATGTCCTTTAGACAATAGATGCCCGCAGCCCTGGCACTCATGGCATCCAGTGTCATAAGAGGATGTACTGTTATCCTTTCTGGACCTTCCAAGCCCAGGAGAGGCTCAACCTGAGGGGGAGGGGAAGGTTCAATAGGAGGGTGTAGCTGGAATTTAGTCTGGTGTCCTGGCGACCAATGAAAAAAGAACAAGAGGGAAGGACAGGGATTTATAACACTGGAAGAAGGTGGTCCTGAAACAGTCAACCCATAGTGTGCTGACGGGAGGACGATCAGGAAACAAGTAATACAGGGCACAGAGAACTAGGGAGTGACTCAGACAACCTGGGCTGCACTGAGCATGTCTATATATAGGGAAGCAGACTGATATGCAGGCCAGGAAGTGATGCGATCGTGGATGCGGAGCGGCCCGAAAAGAAAATGAAGACAAGAAGATGAAGAGAAGAAGATGAAGAGAAAAAGATGAAGAGAAAAAGATGAAGAGAGTAGCGTCACACAGCGGGAGCCTCTCTCCATGCCATCATGGATGCGGAGGAGAAGAAGATAAGAAGATAAGAAGACGCCGCAGAGGAAGATGCCGGACGAGAACACCGGAGGAAGAACCAGAAGAACCAGAAGAAGAAGAAGATGGAGGAAGAAACCGAAGGAAGATAGAAGATAGAAGAAAGAAGATAGAAGAAAGAAGAAGCATTTAAATAAAGGAATTGTCAAAAACTGTCTCTTGTCATTTTTAACATTTTTGACATTTTTTTTGTGAAATGGTAAGGGTAATTTTGTACCCCCTTATCATTTCACACAGGGGGGAGGGCCGGGATCTGGGGGTCCCCTTGTTAAAGGGGGCTTCCAGATTCCGATAAGCTCCCCACCACCGGGCAAGGGTTGTGAGGATGAGGCCCTTGTACCCCAAAGCACCCTCCCAATGTTGAGGGCATGTGGCCTGGTACGGTTCAGGAGGGGGGGCACTCTCTCGTCCCCCCCTTTTTTCCTGTGGCCTGCCAGGTCGCGTGCTCGGATAAGGGTCTGGTATGGATTTTTGGGGGGACCCCACGCTGTTTTTTTTTTTTAATTTTGGAGCAGGGTTCCCCTTAAAATCCATACCAGACCTGAAGGGTTAGGTATAGATTTTGAGGGGGACCCCACGCCTTTTTTTTTTTCCATTTTGGCCAGGGTTCCCCTTAATATCCATACCAGACCTGAAGGGCCTGATATGGAATTTAGGGGGACCCCCACGTCATTTTTTTTTAAATTTGGTTCGGGGTTCCCCTGTAGGGGAATTGCCATGCTGTTTTTATCAATGAACTTTTATGTGTATTGTCGGACCGGCAATTCGTTAATAGCCGCGAGTAGTTTTAAATGACTTTTTTTCCTTTGAAATGTCATTTTGCTGTCAGACTGTTCTAAACACGGGAAACATGCGCCCCTTTACAGGCATACTATAGACACCCCCCAGGTACGAAATTTAAAGGGATATTACACATTTTTAAAACT
The DNA here is from genome assembly GCA_037952925.1 of Lithobates clamitans. NCBI lineage: Eukaryota > Metazoa > Chordata > Amphibia > Anura > Ranidae > Lithobates > Lithobates clamitans. The sequence continues at coordinate 6,822,215 of JBBGZY010000573.1, forward strand.
TTTTTTTGCATTGATCCATGTCCCCTGGGGCAGGACCCAGGTCCCCAAACACTTTTTATGACAATACCATGCATATAAGCCTTTAAATTTAGCACTTTTGATTTCTCCCATAGACTTTTAAAGGGTGTTCCGTGGCATTCGAATTTGCAGCGAACACCTCAAATTGTTCACTGTCCTGTGAACAGCCTATGTTCGAGTCGAATATGAGTTTGACTCGAACTCGAAGCTCATCCCTAGACACCAGTTAGGGGAGGAGGGGAATATGGTAGAGCTGTTGTGCTGCACCACAGGCTAGCCCGCACTGCACACCCATACAGTTATTCTTGTGGTGTTCTTAGGGTATTAACAGGTAAGGTGTGGCGGTTTAGTCGTGCCCGCCAGTAGGCAAATTACTTGTCTTTCTCCTGCATCCTACGGCGGGCGACGCGCTGTGCAGCACAAGGGTCTCAGCCTTCTGGCTGCGTGTCTGTAAATTTGTTGTATGCTCCCAGAATTGGTGGTTGGGTACTTTACCACGTTTAAGTAAAATTCAGTTTTGACAAGAGCTGGTGTTGGACTTGTTTTTCTCGTTCGTGACTTCGCTGTATCCTGGGGAGCCCACCCCGTTACACGTTTTACATCTACAGAAGCCAGCGGCACATGTGAATGGAATCACAGATATAGGAGAACCACTACAGCAAGGCGGTAAGATTACACAAACAGAAAACTGCAGACTAGACCATGACAGACTCGCCCGCTGTCAGAATACACAGAGTAGTGCCATAGTCACTGATCTAAAGGTTTTACTCCTACAGGGCGGCGGACCAGAAGTTGATCGATGGATCGACTTCTGTTCAACTGCAGTGGTCACACATGGATCGAAATTCGACCAGTCTCTGCAGAACAGGCCAAATTTCAATCCATTCATGACCATCTTAAGGCTTCAACATTTCCTCAATCTATTCACAGCTAACAAAAAAATCGTGCTCTTGAGTTGAACTTTTATATCTCATCTTCAAATTCATACATTTACAAGAAGTTTTTTTTCTCGCCATAAAATCCATTTCAAACCATTAATGTCAAGTTAAAGTTGATTTCCTTATGGTCATAAAAATATTTGTCAAGTCAAGGGGACAGTAATAATTTTCCAGTCTTACAGTAAAATGTGCAATCTATTTGTACAAGACTTTACAACAATTTTGTAGGTCACCTCCTTGATGTTGGCAGTGGACCTTGAATTTTCGAATGGTTAATGTCCCCATGTTTTAAAAGACATAATGATCAACAGTAGTGGATTACAGTGAGTAAATATTGGCACTTGCAACTGACCAGCAATGTTGACTTTAATTTGGGAATCAGCCTTAAGAAAAACAGAGATTACACTCCACTCTCAGAATGGAACTTGGGCATGCAGAGTCATCCTGGCTCCCGAGCTGTGAATGCTAATCCCAAAAACTATGAACAGAGATATGTTTAGAATTAACTTCACCTTCCCCACGTATTAGGCAAATAGATACTGTTAGGGCAAAGTAGTGAGCTAATCAACTTTAGACTTTAGAGTTCTACTCAAGAGAGAACATTTTTGCATATATTTTGTTGATCTGTTTATTATGTTCAGATCTGCAAAATGCTATTTGCTCTTAGGTTTAGTTGGCCTAATTTAAAAAACTGCAGATTAATAGTTTTTATTCACCTCTTGTTGCCATCAAGTGGGAAACCTAAGCAAGTGCCCCAGCTTTCTCCTGGCTCAAGTAACAGCTTATGTTGTCAAATAGATTTAATAGAGTTTAACAGCAGGGAGATCAGAATATACACACTGGAGAATTACTATTTTTAGAGGACAAAGCAATAGGATATAGAAACCTTGTATATTGCTACTGTTTTCCAAAGCATAAGTAGGGATAAGTAAGCAGTAGGAGTTTCTTCCCATTAATCACCTCTCTGCTACCGACTGCTTGCTCATGTAATCAGAGCATTCCTATTTAGCAAAGAAGAGGCAAAAAAGGCATCATGAACTGTGGTGCTACACACAGGGTGCTTCCAAGCTGACAGTACTGGTTACATAATACAACATACTTTGCAAACTGGGAATCACGGGTAAGTGTTCCATTAAACATGTACGTCTTAAATACACATTTTAATTGAATCATTTTAAAATTATATTAAAAAAAGTTATACTTTTGTTTAATGTTTAAAGCTAATATATATACAGTATTATTATTATTATTATACAGGATTTATATAGCTCCGACAGTTTACGCAGCGATTTACAACATTAGGGTAGACAGTACAATTACAATACAATTCTATACAAGGGGGAATCTGCGAGCCCTGCTCGTTAGAGCTTACAATCTAGGAGGGAGGCTCAAGTTATACAAAAGGGTAATAGCTGTGGGGGATGAGCTAATGGAGAAAATAGTGCAGTTGTTAGATGGAGGCAGGATAGGCTTCTCTGAAGAGGAAAGTTTTCAGGGATCGCCTAAAAGTGGATACGTTTGGAGACAGTCTGACAGATTGAGGTAGTGAATTCCAGAGGATGGGCGAGGCTCGGGAGAAGTCCTAGAGGCGGATATGGGAGGAGGTGATGAGGGAGCTGGAGAGCAGGAGGTCTTGGGAGGAACGAAGAGGGCAATTAGGTTGTTATTTTGAGACTAGGCTAGTGATGTAGCTGGGGGCAAAGTTGTGGATGGGTTTGTAACTTACTGTTAGTATTTTGAATTTAATTTGTTGGGCAAGTGGCAGCCAATGGAGGGATTGGCAGAGAGGGGTAGCAGACACTGAGTGGTTTGTAAGGTGGATGAGTCTGGCAGCAGCATTCATGTTGGACTAAAGGGGGGATAGTCTATTTAAAGGTAAGCCAATGAGGAGGAAGTTGCAGTAGTCAAGGCGCGAGATAACCAGGGAGTGAATCAGGAGCTTTGTGGTTTCATTGGTTAGAAAGGGACATAGTTTAGAGATGTTGCAGAGGTTGAGGCGGCAAGCTTTGCAAAGTGATTGGATGTGGGGGCGAAAGGAGAGTTCAGAGTCCAGGATAACACCTAGCACTCTGACATGCGGGGGAATGGGTGGAGGGTTGTGCTCTTGACAGATAAGTCAGGGGAAGAGGCACGTGGGGGAGGAAATATTATAAGTTCGGTTTTGGACAAGTTGAGTTTAAGAAAGTGGTGTGACATCGATACAGATATGTCTGTTAGTAAGTCAATGATGCGTGAGGAGACTGATGGAGTGAGTTGAGGGGTGGAGAGATAGATTTGTGCGTTGTCAGCGTAGAAATGATATTGAAAGCCATGAGAGGCTATCAGCTGACCCAGGGAAGAGCTGTAGATTGAAAATAAAAGAGGTCCAAGGACAGAACCTTGGGGGACCCCGACGGAGAAGGGAAGAGGAGTGGAGGAAGTAGAATTGTAAGTGACACTGAAGGTACATTGGGATAGGTAGGATGAGAGCCACTGAAGAGCACAGTCACGGAGACCAAGGGAGTAAAGTTTTTTGAGGAGGAGGGGGTGGTCAACCGTGTCGAAGGCAGCTGAAAGGTACAGAAGTAGGAGTACAAAATAGTGTCCGTTGGTTTTTGCAGTTAGTAGGTCATTAGTGAGTTTTAAAAGAGCAGTTTCTGTGGAGTGTTAAGGGCGAAATCCAGATTGAAGGGGATCAAGAAGGTTATTCTTAATGAGGTGGTCACTTAGTTGATTGTAAACCAGGCGTTCAAGGAGTTTAGAGGAAAAGGGGAGCAAGGAGATAGGGCGTAGGTTGTTAATATTGGTGGGGTCCAAGGACAGCTTTTTAAGTATGGGGGTGACCAGTGAATGTTTTAGAGCATTAGGGAAAATGCCAGAAGGTGTGGGAGAGATTGAAGATGTGAGAGAGAGTATAGGATAGAGTCAGAGGGCGACCGTAGTATTTAAGAGGGAATAGGGTCCAGGGGGCAGGTGGTTAGGAGGGCGTTAAAAAGGAGTTTAGCAACTTCATCTGTAGTAGCAGATTTGAATATAGACCACCCAACGTTAACGAGGAGGTGGAGACTCAGCTCCTTGCAAAGATGGAAAGGGCTGCAAGGGCTGGGACGGTGATAATAATGGGGGATTTTAACTACCCAGAAATTGACTGGCGTAATGGCACTGCTGGGACAGTTAAAGGGCAAAAATTTATAAACCTAGTACAGGACAATTTTATGGTCCAGTTTATTGAGGCCCCAACTAGGAATGAAGCTCTGTTGGACCTGGTAATCTCAAACCATGCAGAGCTTATTACTAATGTTCAGATAAAGGAACACCTGGGTAGCAGTGATCATAACATGATTTCATTTGATGTTAGCTGTAAACTAGAGATACATACGGGAAAGATAAAAACACTTCAAGAGAGCAAACTTTCCAAAGATGAGGGCTGCACTCCAGGACTTAGACTGGGAGGGAATATTGGCATTGATAAACACAGAACAGAAATGGGAATTCTTCAAAAAGACTATTTGGGACCTCACTGCAAAGTATATTCCCATGGGCAATAAGTTTAAAAGGCTAAAAATAAAACCTATGTGGCTTACGGTCAAAGTTAGAAAAGGTATAAACAATAGGAAAAGAGCTTTTAAAAAATATAAAATTGAAGGAACACTAGTGTCCTTTAAATGCTACAAAGAATTCAACAGAATATGTAAAAAGGAAATCAAGGATGCAAAAATTCAAAATGAACGACAGATCGCAAAAAATAGTAGGACAAACTCCAAAAAATTCTTCAAATATATTAATAGTAAAAAGGTCAGGTCTGAGCATGTAGGCCCTTTACAAAATAATCTAGAGTGGGTGACTGGGGACAAGGAGAAGGCTAATTTATTAAATACTTTCTTCAGCTCTGTGTATACAAAAGAGCATGGGGGAGCTTATGTCCATAATAGGGGTGGTATTGACACAGCCCCGAATGATCCACAGTGGCTCAAAAGTGATATGGTCCAGAAATATTTACATAATAAAGGTGGATAAAGCACCTGGACCTGATGGCATCCACCCACGGATCCTAAAAGAATTGAGCTCTGTAATTTCAAAGCCATTTTATCTAATTTTTAGGGATTAATTAATGACGGGAATAGTACCACTGGATTGGCGCAGGGCGAACGTGGTGCCTATATTTAAAAAGGGATCAAAGTCTTTACTAAGTAACTATAGACCTGTTAGTTTAACTTCTATAGTCGGGAAGATACTGGAGCATTTAATAAAAGACCACATAGACGAGTTCTTGCTGGAAAAAAAACATTTTAAGCAACAGACAGCATGGATTCATGAAAGACAGAAGTTGTCAGACAAACCTGATTCCTTTTTATAAAGAGGTAAGTAAAACCTTGGACAGAGGGGTGGTTGCGGACGTGGTATACTTGGATTTTGCAAAAGCGTTCAATACAGTTCCGCACACACGGCTCATGTGTAAGGTAAAGTCTACAGGCTTGGAAATATCAGTTTTTAAATGGATAGAAAACAGGCTAAAAGACAGAATTCAGAGAGTAGTGGTTAATGATTCTTACTCTGAATGGTCTAAGGTTATCAGTGGTGTACCTCAAGGTTCAGTGCTGGGACCCTTACTCTTTAATATCTTTATAAATGATATTGGGTCTGGGATCAAAAGTAACATGTCTGTTTTTGCAGATGACACCAAGCTATGCAGTGGAATAACGTCCTTATAGGATGTCTCCAATTTACAAGCTGACCTCAATGCACTGTCTGATTGGGCGTCTATGTGGCAGATGTGGTTTAATGTTGAGAAATGTAAAGTTATGCACTTGGGGGCTAAGAATATGCATGCATCATACATACTAGGGGGAGTACAACTGGGGGAATCCGTAGTGGAGAAGGATCTGGGGGTTTTGGTAGATCATAAGCTCAATAATAACATGCAATGCCAACCTGCGGTTTCCAAAGCGAGCAAAATCCTTTCTTGTATTAAGAGAGGTATTGACTCTAGAGAGAGAGATATCATTTTGCCCCTGTTCAAATCATTAGTAAGACCTCATCTGGAATATGCAGTTCAGTTTTGGGCACCGTTCTCAAAAAGGATATCGGGGAACTGGAGAAAGTGCAGAGAAGGGCAACCAAACTGATAAGAGGCATGGGGGAGCTCAGCTATGAGGAAAGATTAGAGGAACTGAATTTATTCACTCTTGAGAAGAGGAGAATAAGGGGGATATGATCAACATGTTCAAATATATAAGGGGTCCATATAGTGAACTTGGTGTTGAGTTATTCACTTTACGGTCAACACAGAGGACAAGGGGGCACTCTTTACGACTGGAGGAAAAGAGATTTCATCTCCAAATACAGAAAGGTTTCTTCACAGTAAGAGCTGTGAAAATGTGGAATAGACTCCCGCAAGAGGTGGTTCTGGCCAGCTCAGTAGATTGCTTTAAGAAAGGTCTGGATACTTTCCTAAATGTACATAATATAACTGGGTACTAGCATTTATAGGTAAAGTTGATCCAGGGAAAATCCGATTGCCTCTTGGGGGATCAGGAAGGAATTTTTTCCCCTGCTGTAGCAAATTGGAGCATGCTCTGCTGGGGTTTTTTTGCCTTCCTCTGGATCAACTGTGGGTATAGAATTGGGTCTATTGGATTGTACAATATTTTTTTTTGTTTTTTTGTTTTTTTTGTTTGTTTGTTTTTTTATGGTTGAACTGGATGGACTTGTGTCTTTTTTCAACCTGACTAACTATGTAACTAACTATGTAACTATGAATAAGGGGAGTGTCGAAGGGCGCATGACTCCTCCGCTCCGTGCCGACGGAACCTAACAACCAGCCTGCCGCCGCACGGAACGAGTGGGGACACAGCTCTCATACCCCCCTGGCATCCGGAACACCTCTGGGAGCGATCGGTAATGTATCGATCTGCAAAAAACAAGCCCAAAAGCCGGCAGCCCTATAAACTTCCTTCAGGCCCTAACAGGGGGAGGACCAAGATGGCGCCTGAGCCTCCGGAGTCAGATGACACCACCCAGCTTTCAGCTGAGGACTGCATGCATCAATTCCCCACAGATCTGCGGAGTCCTCTCCCCACAGACCCTGACACATTGTTGGATAAGTTCCGCTGCATAGTGAGGGATGAGATCACCGCAGCGTCCCGCAAGCTATACTCAGACCTGGTGAGGACCCTTAAAGAGATAGGCACCATACCAATCAATTGGAACAATGCATGGACCTGGCTACCACTGTCCTGGAGGGCCATGAGGTGGAGGTTGACAAAATGACAGCTGAGATTGAGACCCTAAAAGATAAGTTGGAGGACGCTGAGAATAAGGCAAACTACGCATACACGGTATCCCAGAAGTTATCACTGACCTACACGGCACAGCCACTGCCTTTTTTCAGGAATTAGCCCCCGAGATCCCAGTGGAGAGGCTCGAATTTGACCGTATTCACAGGTCCCTGGCACCCAAACCCTCAGATGGCCCTCCGAGAGATGTCATCATTAAATTTTATTATTACCGCACCAAAGAGAAGCTTTTGCAAGCTGCAAGAAACCAACATGGCCTCTCTTTTCAAGGTAACTCTCTTCAGTTATTTGCGGACCTATCTCCGGTCACCATAGCCAGACGACAAGGCCTCAAACCCTATCTTCTAGTTCTTCAGTCCCAGGAGATCAAGTATAGATGGGGATTTCCCTTTAAGTTGTCTTTCTCCCACTTGGGCCGCCAGTTTCATGCTACCTCCCCAGCTGATCTGAAAAGGCATTTCCATGATCTGCAGTTGGACCTTCCTGCGTCCCAGATGGATGCGTCGTCCTCCTCTTCCAGACCGGGTCCATCCAGGCCTCCGCGACAATCCTCTCAACGTTCCCAGTCAGGATTGCAGGCGCTGAAGGATCTACAGGCTCAACGCTTCCTTAGACCAATAATGGTTGAAGGTACTTGGTTTACACTTATGTGATTCCTGAGTTTTCTTCCCTCCGGCCCACATGCCACAGCCGCAAATTGCAGTTTACCCGCTAGTTTATTACCCTGATCGCATGGGAACTATTGGGCATGCCCCCCCCTGAATTACCTACACCTTGATCTGCCTTTAGTCCTTTGCCCCGGAGATACAACTGAACACCCTACATTGGGCCGCCCCATTTGTGAGATGGCAGCAAGGGTGCGTATCGTTATTTTTATGAATAACCCAGGGACAGGGGCACGGGCAGGTCTGTGTGACCCTTCTCCACACAAAGGATAACTTGAAGTTTGAAAATTTACTTTTTTTTTTCTTTTCCTTTTTTTTTCATTGTGTTTGTTTTTCTATGATGAGTGTGGGGGAGGGGGGGTATGTATACCTTAAAAGGGTAAAGTTATTGGTTCATCAATCTGGTTGTGGCCCCGTTTCTGCACGGCAGTCCCCCGGCTCTGTTTGGGGGTTGGGGGGGCTGCTAGTGCAGTATGGTCGGACCAACGTCTCCGGGTGACTGGAGGTTCCATATATTTCTACCTTCAAATGTTTTGTTTTATATGTTTGATTTTCGCTGTTTAAGCTGGTTCTAGCTGAATGTCTAATTAGATTCCTTTTAGATTCTGTGCACACTATTATTTACTAGTTTATAGTGATATGTCATAGGCCGGTGGTTTCGTCGGACCACTGCTCCCCCTTATGTGTTGGCACTTGCCCAAGACTGCTGTCCTGGACAATTTTCCACCCACTTGTGGGTCGTACAACCCACAAAAGGTTGCATTTAAACTCTCAAGGATTGCTCTCTTCCGAGCTCTCCTCAAGAAACTTATCTTTTTTGTCTTGCTCTTCTTCTCCCCCCCTCTTCTTGCCTCTTCTCTTTTCTCCCCTCTTTCCCCTTTTTCTCAGTCCATGGGGTGTTTGGCTGGAATAATGAATAGGAGTCCCCCCCCGCTCAAATGACACTAAACTGGTTGTCCCTGAATGTCCAGGGCATGAACTCCCCTCAGAAACGGGTTAAGGTTTTTAAATACCTCAAACAACAAAAAATAGACATTGCATGTCTACAGAAAACTCATTTTGCTTCCTCCTCCTACCCCAAATACTTTGCGGCAGATTACCCTCATGTCTTTCTGGCCAATGCTCCTACTAAACAGAGAGGTGTCATGATCGCTACGCAAGTCGGTCCCATTTACTTTCAGTAAACAGATAGCAGATCCAAATGGCAGGTACCTAATTCTCCATGACACCATCCAAGATTCAGAGGTTACGATTATGACCTATTATGCCCCGAATAAAAATCCGGGACCTTTTCTGACCCATGTCTGCACCCTGTTGAGATCCCATCAGAGAGGCACATTGCTTTTGGCGGGTGACTCTAATGTGACATTGAACCCCTCCCTAGACAATTACCCATCGGATCACAAGCTCCCTTCCCCAGCAGCTAAAACATTTTTACATTCACTGCAAAATCACGATTTAGTAGATGTTTGGAGGGAATTTCATCCTTTGGGCAGAGATTACACCCACTATTCCCACCCTCATCATTCTCATTCCAGGATTGATCATATGTTCGTTCTTCGCAAACATCTCCCCTTAATAGAATCAATTTCCATATTGTCAGCTCCATGGTCGGACCATGACCCAGTCCTCACGCTTTGTAACTCTCTACTCAGTAAACCACAATTCTCCCCCTAGGTGATGAACGACTCCCTTTTGTCGTACAAAGAGATTCTTAAAGACATTCATAAGGCTTCTGTAGAATATTTTAACTTTAACTCAGGATCAGTTTCGTCTCCGGTCACATTGTGGGAAGCATACAAGGCTGTTTTAAGGGGCCACATTATACGCTTGGTGTCAAAACGCAAGAGGGAGAGGGCACAGGTACGCCAAGATTTGGAGTCCAAATGGGAGGCAATAGCTAAAACCTTTAAACAAGTCCCCACCCCCGCTAATCGTAAACTCTTAGATAAGGCCCGCACAGAGCTTGATTTATGTTTGACGGATAAGGCGGAACGTACGTTACGTTGGACCCGACAAAAATGGTATGCCAAAACCAACAAACAAAATGCAATGTTGGCCAATAAACTGCAGACATTTGCCCCTAAATTCGCTCCCATTACACTTCGTAGCCGTCACAACACTCTCACCGGCAACCCCCAGCGAGTTCTGGAAGAATTCCGATATCGCCTTACTAAATTGTATTCTGCACCCGATTACTCTGCCACCCATGGCCTTGAAGCCTTTTTGACCGGTCTATCCCTGCCTTCCTTGTCTGAATCCCATACATCTCTGATGGATCGGGACATACAAATCTCGGAAGTCCACCAGTGTATTAAAGAATTAAAGGAAGGTAAGAGACCTGGTCCAGATGGATTTACGGCATTTTACTACCGGAAAATAGCTGAAGTTATTGCTCCCCACTTAAATATGTATAACTCAGTTAAAGAGGGTCAATTATTTACATCCAATTTGTTGACTGCCAACATTGTTATGATCCCTAAACCTGACAGGGATCATTCCGCTAACTTCCGGCCAATCTCACTAATTAATATTGACATGAAAATTTTAACCAAAATCTTAGCTAACCGCCTCAATTCCTTCTTACCACGTTTAATAAAAAAGGATCAAGTGGGCTTTGTCCCAAGAAGACAGGCTGGTGACGCTATAAGGCGCCTCCTCCAAATACAGCACATTGTCCATAACAGGTCCCTAGAAACAATGTTTTTGTCATTAGATATCAACAAAGCTTTTAACACACTATCGTGCCCTACTTGATACAGGTACTTAAACGCTATGGATTCGGGGCCTCATTTACGAGATGCGTCTCTGCCATCTACGACTCCCCTCAAGCCAAAGTGAAATACTGCAGGTTCGAGTCAAACACCCTCCCTATTTTAAAGGGGTACCCATCAAGGCTGCCCACTTTCCCCACTTTTATTTATTTTGGCACTTGAACCCCTGGCGGAGGCCATACGATCTCATCCGGATATAGCGGGAGTGGAGGTGGCGGGCACTTCGCATAAGCTATCCTTATTTGCGGATGACATCCTCCTGACCATCACTAAACCAAGAATCTCCCTTCCGAATCTGCTTTCACTCTTAGATACTTTTGCCACCTTCTCGGGCCTATCAGTCAACCCCACCAAATCCAGAGCAATGTCGATTAACCTCTCCCCCTCAGAATTAGAAGCCCTACAATCCACATTCCCTTTTCAATGGATGGAGGCATTGCCCTACCTTGGGATTCGGCTCACCCCAAAATACTCAGGCCTATACCATACCAACTATCCTTTATTATTTCGAAAATTGACCGCTATGCTTTCCTCCTGGTCCACCCTTCCACTGTCTTGGTTTGGAAGGATTGCAACCATCCGTATGACTTACCTCCCAAAGTTGCTATATCATTTTCGGGTCTTACCGGTCCAGGTCCCTTCCTATGTTCTCCGCATACATCAACGAAAAATTATGCAATTTATTTGGGGTTCAATAAAACCCAGGATTAAAAGGCAAAAGGCTTATTATACGGCTGCGGCCATTGCCCCACTATCTCATCTTCATGAGAAACAGCAAATACCACTATGGGCCACTATTGATATGGTGGACTCGCACCCGGTACTATTGGCCTCCCTCCCTTGGCTCCCTCAAGCCCATCGCCCAACTACTATAGGCGCCTTCTCCAGTGTCCATTATTTCCACCGGGGCGTGATAACCCACTGCAATTTTCGTGGTGGACTGAAAATGGATTTGTTGATGTCCACTCTATGTTTACCCCTACCAAAATTATCCCATTTGCAGTCCTACGTTCCTCCTATAACATTCCCCTCAGGGAGCACTACAGTTACATACAAATCCGACACTTCCTCCACATCCTTATAAAATCTCAACCAACCCCCTATGCATTAACTCCATTCGAAAGCCTATGCAGATCACGGCCCCAGGCTCCGGGTTTGATTTCTTTAATCTATACAGCCATAATAGGCTCCAAGAGGCCACCCCTGAGACCATATCACCTTCAGTGGGAGGCGGAACTGGGGAGGAGATTGGACCCGGAGGACTGGCAGATCATGACCACCACACTCTCCAAATGTTCCAAAAATGTTCTTTTTTTTGAAAATGCCTATAAGGTACTCTATAGATGGTATTACACCCCAGCCAGATTAGCTAGTTTTATCCTAACATATTCCCCTTTGGGCTTTCGTGGGTGTTCTCGTGAGGGTACAATGGCACACATCTGGTGGCAGTGCCCCAGGGTATGTAGACTATGGGTCAGAGTCTACGCATTGCTTCGTAACCTCTTTAATACTAATATAAAAAGGGATCCATTTGGAGGCTATCTTGAGAAAACCGATCATAGAATTATTAAGACCAGAATGCCAATTGGCATCTCATATTTTTACTGCAACTAAATTAACCATAGCAAAGGCCTGGAAGACCCCAGCTCTCAGCTTCGAGGCAGTTAAAAATCGCGTAAATGATATCATAGTTAACGAGAAACTCACGGCCGTGGCATCAGATACGTACAATATATTTCTTCGGGTCTGGCAGCCGTGGATAGCGTATTCCCACCCCTCCCTATTTGATTCCACATTACTCTCTCTTTAGTATATTTCCATCCACCCCACCCCGTGGACTTCCCTCTCTCTTCAATTTCCTTTCGCTGTTTCTTTCCCTTTCTCTATACCCTATACTCCTATGTCATCCTCTTTCTGGTCCTCCCCCTATTATTCCTTCTTTTTACCTTCTCCTTTCTAAACCTTAATAACCCACAGGATACGCCCTGTTGGGCTTAGACACATATTGTGAGTAGGGATGAGCCGAACACCCCCCTGTTCGGTTTGCACCAGAACATGCGAACAGGAAAAAAGTTCGTTCGAACACGCGAACACCGTTAAATTCTATGGGACACGAACATGAATAATCAAAAGTGCTAATTTTAAAGGCTAATATGCAAGTTATTGTCATAAAAAGTGTTTGGGGACCTGGGTCCTGCCCCAGGGGACATGGATCAATGCAAAAAATTTTTTTAAAAACGGCCGTTTTTTCAGGAGCAGTGATTTTAATAATGCTTAAAGTCAAACAATAAAAGTGTAATATCCCTTTAAATTTCGTACCTGGGGGGTGTCTATAGTATGCCTGTAAAGGGGCGCATGTTTCCTGTGTTTAGAACAGTCTGACAGCAAAATGACATTTTGAAGGAAAAAACTCATTTAAAACTACCGCGGCTATTGCATTGCCGACAATACACATAGAAGTTCATTGATAAAAACGGCATGGGAATTCCCCAAAGGGGAACCCCGAACCAAAATTAAAAAAAAAAAAAAAGACGTAGGAGTCCCCCTAAATTCCATACCAGGCCCTTCAGGTCTGATATGGATATTAAGGGGAACCCCGGCCAAAATTTTTAAAAAAAAATTACGTGGGGTTCCCCCTAAATTCCATACCAGACCCTTATCCGAGCACGCAACCTGGCAGGCCGCAGGAAAAGAGGGGGGGACGAGAGTGCGCCCCCCCTTCCTGAACCGTACCAGGCCACATGCCCTCAACATTGGGAGGGTGCTTTGGGGTAGCCCCCCTAAACACCTTGTCCCCATGTTGATGAGGACAAGGGCCTCATCCCCACAACCCTGGCCGGTGGTTGTGGGGGTCTGCGGGCGGGGGGCTTATCGGAATCTGGAAGCCCCTTTAACAAGGGGACCCCCAGATCCCGGCCCCCCCCTGTGTGAAATGGTAAGGGGGTACTTCCATTTCACTAAAAAACTGTCAAAAATGTTAAAAATGACAAGAGACAGTTTTTGACAATTCCTTTATTTAAATACTTCTTCTTTCTTCTATCTTCCTTCATCTTCTGGTTCTTCTGGTTCTTCTGGCTCTTCTGGTTCTTCCTCCGGCGTTCTCGTCCAGCATCTCCTCCACGGCGTCTTCTATCTTCTTCTCCTCGGGCCGCTCCGCACCCATGGCATGGGGGGAGGCTCCCGCTCTTCTCTTCATCTTTTTCATCTTCTTCTCTTCTTCTTTTCTTCTCTTCTTCTCTTCTTCATTTTCTTCTCCGGGCCGCTCCGCACCCATGCTGGCATGGAGGGAGGCTCCTGCTGTGTGACGGCGCACCTCGTCTGACAGTTCTTTAATAATAATGGGGGCGGGGCCACCCGGTGACCCCGCCCCCCTCTGACGCACGGGACATGACGGGACTTCCCTGTGGCATTCCCCGTGACGTCACAGGGAAGTCCCGTCAAGTCACCGTGCGTCAGAGGGGGGCGGGTCACCGGGTGGCCCCGCCCCCCGTTATTTAAGAACTGTCAGACGAGGAGCGCCGTCACACAGCGGGAGCCTCCCCCCATGCCAGCATGGGTGCGGAGCGGCCCGGAGAAGAAAATGAAGAAGAGAAGAAGAGAAGAAGAGAAGAAAAGAAGAAGAGAAGAAGATGAAGAAGATGAAGAGAAGAGCGGGAGCCTCCCCCCATGCCATGGGTGCGGAGCGGCCCGAGGAGAAGAAGATAGAAGACGCCGCGGAGGAGATGCTGGACGAGAACGCCGGAGGAAGAACCAGAAGAACCAGAAGAACCAGAAGAACCAGAAGATGAAGGAAGATAGAAGAAAGAAGAAGTATTTAAATAAAGGAATTGTCAAAAACTGTCTCTTGTCATTTTTAACATTTTTGACAGTTTTTTAGTGAAATGGTAGGGGTACTTTTGTACCCCCTTACCATTTCACACAGGGGGGGGCCGGGATCTGGGGGTCCCCTTGTTAAAGGGGGCTTCCAGATTCCGATAAGCCCCCCGCCCGCAGACCCCCACAACCACCGGCCAGGGTTGTGGGGATGAGGCCCTTGTCCTCATCAACATGGGGACAAGGTGTTTTGGGGGGCTACCCCAAAGCACCCTCCCAATGTTGATGGCATGTGGCCTGGTACGGTTCAGGAGGGGGGGGCCGCACTCTCGTCCCCCCCTCTTTTCCTGCGGCCTGCCAGGTTGCGTGCTCGGATAAGGGTCTGGTATGGATTTTTGGGGGGACCCCACGCCGTTTTTTTTTTTTTTTGGTGCGGGGTTCCCCTTAAAATCCATACCAGACCTGAAGGGTCTGGTATGGAATTTAGGGGGAACCCCACGTCATTTTTTTTTTAAATTTTGGCCGGGGTTCCCCTTAATATCCATATCAGACCTGAAGGGCCTGGTATGGAATTTAGGGGGACTCCTACGTCTTTTTTTTTTTTTTAATTTTGGTTCGGGGTTCCCCTTTGGGGAATTCCCATGCCGTTTTTATCAATGAACTTCTATGTGTATTGTCGGCAATGCAATAGCCGCGGTAGTTTTAAATGAGTTTTTTCCTTCAAAATGTCATTTTGCTGTCAGACTGTTCTAAACACAGGAAACATGCGCCCCTTTACAGGCATACTATAGACACCCCCCAGGTACGAAATTTAAAGGGATATTATACTTTTATTGTTTGACTTTAAGCATTATTAAAATCACTGCTCCTGAAAAAACGGCCGTTTTTAAAAAATTTTTTTGCATTGATCCATGTCCCCTGGGGCAGGACCCAGGTCCCCAAACACTTTTTATGACAATAACTTGCATATTAGCCTTTAAAATTAGCACTTTTGATTTCTCCCATAGACTTTTAAAGGGTGTTCCGCCGGCATTCGAATTTGCCGCGAACACCCCAAATTGTTCGATGTTCGGCGAACTTGCGAACAGCCAATGTTCGAGTCGAACATGAGTTCGACTCGAACTCGAAGCTCATCCCTAATTGTGAGCTAAAATTGCGAATATCTGTCGCCATTCTGTATTTCCACATTAATAGGTTATATTTTACATACACCCTTTTTTTTTATTTGTTCAGTATTCCCACCACAAATGTTATACAAAGATCTGCAACTATATGTATAAAGTGGCGGAACCCAGTATCTCGCCATACTACTGTCACTAGCTGATACTACAAGAAACCAGCTGTAATCTGGTGATATGATACAGATTCTAGTGTCCTAATACATTCTATTTGTAATGTTATTATCTACTTTAGTATGTACACATAATGTGTCCTTCATTGTATATCTGTATTGATCAATCATTTTTTTGAAGTGATTAGCAATCTCCTGGACAGTGAGTGAGTCAGTGGGTGGAGGCGGTGGAGGACGAAGTAGAGAGTTGAAGGTATAGAAAAGTTTATGGGGACTGGATGAGAACGTGTTAATAAGAGTTGTAAAATAAGTCTGCTTGGCAGTGTGGAGGAAAGCATAGTATTTTTGGAGGGCAGATTTGTATTGGTTGAGGTCTTTGAGAGACTTGGTCTTGTGCCAGACACTCAAGAGCGCGACGACGTTTTTTGAGAATTTTAGTGTCATCTGTTTGCCAGGGTTGTAGGGGTCAAGGCCTGATTCTGTGTGTAGTGAGGGGAGCAAGCTTGTCCAGGGTGGAGGACAGGGATTTATTGTAGATAGAAGTGGCTTGGTTGGGGCAGGACAGGGGAGAGATTTTGTCATAGAGTTGGTCAGTAGCCGAATAGAGGAGAGAAGAGTTGAAGTTGCGAAAGTTTCTACGGGAGATGGTTAGACGATTGGAGGGAAAGGTGGCGGAAGACAGGGTGAGAGAGAAACGAATAAGGTGATGGTCGGAGAAAGGAAAAGGATTGTTTAAGTAGTTGCATGGAGTGCAAAGGTAGGAGAATACAAGGTCAAGGGTGTTGCCATCAGAGTGAGTAGAAGCCTGTACCCATTGCTTCAGGTCAAATGAAGAGGTTAGACTAAGAAGTTTAGAAGTAGTAGGAGTGTTTGTATTAGCAGGGATGCTGAAATCACCGAGTAGGATTGTGGGAATTTCCGAAGAGAGAAAGTAGGGTAGCCAGGAAGAGAACTCATCAAGGAAAGTCGATAATGGTCCAGGGGGTCGGTAGATCACAGAAATTCTTAGGGAAGTAGGAGAGAATAGACGTATATACAGTATATGTATATATATATATATATATATATATATATATATATATATATATATGCAGTGGGGACAAAAAGTATTCAGACCCCCTTACATTTTTCACTCTTTGTTATATTGCAGCCATTTGCTAAAGTCATTTAAGTTAATTTTTTTCCTCATTAATGTACACACAGAACCCCATATTGACAGAAAAACACAGAATTGTTGACATTTTTGCAGATTTATTAAAAAAGAAAAACTGAAATAGCACATGGTCCTAAGTATTCAGACTCTTTGCTCAGTATTTAGTAGAAGCACCCATTTGATCTAATACAGTCATGAGTCTTTTTGGGAAAGATGCAACAAGTTTTTCACACCTGGATTTGGGGATCCTCTGCCATTCCTCCTTGCAGATCCTCTCCAGTTCTGTCAGGCTGGATGGTAAACATTGGTGGACAGCCATTTTTAGGTCTCTCCAGAGATGCTCAATTCGGTTTAAGTCAGGGCTCTGGCTGGGCCATTCAAGAACAGTCATGGAGTTGTTGAGGCTGAGGTCCTGAGCACTCTGGAGAAGGTTTTCGTCCAGGATATTCCTGTACTTGGCCGCATTCATCTTTCCCTCGATTGCAACCAGTCGTCCTGTCCCTGCAGCTGAAAAACACCCCCACAGTATGATGCTGCCACCACCATGCTTCACTGTTGGGACTGTATTGGACAGGTGATGAGCAGTGCCTGGTTTTCTCCACACATACCGCTTAGAATTAAGGCCAAAAAGTTCTATCTTGTGTAGCGTAGTTGTCCCGCTTCTCCTTAAATTCTTTTTTTATCCCAAGGCAACTGCTAATAATTTTCTTTTCGGGCTTACCGTTACCATCTTCACAGTGTCATCCTAGGGGTAGTCATCATTCGTTCGACTGATACACTGGCTCCAACACTTAGTCCTTTTTTTCTTCCCAAGTTTTATTTAGTAACAACATATGCAATAGAAAGGTAGAGGGTGAAAAGGGATTTAGGTACCTTGGATGTTTCGGTTTGAGGTAATTTCTATATCCAGCGAATAACACTTCCACAGCTGGATTCAGCAACCACCGGATAGGCCCCTCTCACTGACCTAGCAGCCGATGCGATGCTCGAACACAGTCTCTGCCACAGACCTTACAATGTTGAGTGAACAAATTGTGGTGATGAAAATGGTCTCTGCCACAGACCTTACAGTCTTGAAAGAACTGACTGTAGTATCTAATCCAATTCTCATGATACCAGCCTTATGCTGGATCCTCTCCCAAAGAGTCCTCCCCTGGTCACTGCAATCCCTTGCTTCATCCCACAGGCCTGACAGCAAAGAGACCATCATGCAGACCCATAGGCCACTAAGACTCTGATCCTTCCTTTAGTAGCTAGGCCTTAGGTCTGCCAACTTCAAGGCAGAACTTTAAGGAACCGTAGTCTCCCAGGCCAGGAGGGCCACTAGGTGGGGAGCGCCAACCCCCCCTCCAGGCTCAGGGGGTCAGGATGCGCAATCCAAAAGCCAACCTCAAAAGATGACGTCTGTCCCTTTAAATACCCCTACCCAGAAAATCTGGTGTGTGAACCACTCCCACCGAAAAACTTCTGAGCAAAGAGTAGTCAATATGTTTGACCAGACTGTATTTCCTGCATTCACCCATGGTTGGATTGAAATCTGCACAGTCCAGCCAAACTGGCACAGAAACCATTACATTTAGGCAATAATAAATTGAGCTTAAACTGTAGCTTAAACTAATTTTAAATTTCAAAAGAATAGCGTCTATTCTTCAGGAGCAGGGCGCTACCCTTGGTCTCATCAGACCAGAGAATCTTATTTCTCACCATCTTGGAGTCCTTCAGGTGTTTTTTAGTAAACTCCATGCAGGCTTTCATGTGTCTTGCACTGAGGAGAGGCTTCCGTCGGGCCACTCTGCCATAAAGCCCAGACTGGTGGAGGGCTGCAGTGATGGTTGACTTTCTACAACTTTCTCCCATCTCCCGACTGCATCTCTGGAGCTCAGCTACAGTGATCTTTGAGTTCTTCTTTACCTCTCTCACCTCTCTCACCAAAGCTCTGCTCCCCGATAGCTCAGTTTGGCCGGACGGCCAGCTCTAAGAAGGGTTCTGGTCGTCCCAAACGTCTTCCATTTAAGGATTATGGAGGCCACTGTGCTCTTAGGAACCTTAAGTGTAGCAGAAATTTTTTTGTAACCTTGGCCAGATCTGTGCCTTGCCACAATTCTGTCTCTGAGCTCTTCAGGCAGTTCCTCATGATTCTCATTTGCTCTGACATGCACTGTGAGCTGTAAGGTCTTATATAGACAGGTGTGTGGCTTTCCTTTCAAGTCCAATCAGTATAATCAAACACAGCTGGACTCAAATGAAGGTCTAGAACCATCTCAAGGATGATCAGAAATGGACAGCACCTGAGTTAAATATGTGAGTGTCACAGCAATGGGTCTAAATACTTAGGACCATGTGATATTTCAGTTTTTCTTTTTCAATAAATCTGCAAAAATGTCAACAATTCTGTGTTATTCTGTCATTATGGGGTGCTGTGTGTACATTAATGAGGGGAAAAAAATGAACTTAAATGATTTTAGCAAATGGGTTCAATATAACAAAGAATGAAAAATGTAAGGGGGTCTGAATACTTTCCGTCCCCACTGTATAGAGAGAGAGAGAGAGAGAGAGAGAGAGAGAGAGAGAGAGAGAGAGAGAGACTGCTTTTCTCTGTGTCTGTTTTAATGAAAATCTGTACTTTATAGTATATTTATCAATTAGAACACAATATACAAGTCCCCACCCTTGGCTCCACACAGTTTACTGATGCTAAAAAAAAAGGATGAATGGTTCCCTAGACTAGATTAGATTAGTGGTTCTAACCAAATAACTAATGCAAAAAAAGATGGTATCTCTAAACACAATGCAAAT
The DNA here is from genome assembly GCA_037952925.1 of Lithobates clamitans. Classification (NCBI taxonomy): domain Eukaryota; kingdom Metazoa; phylum Chordata; class Amphibia; order Anura; family Ranidae; genus Lithobates; species Lithobates clamitans. The sequence goes on from JBBGZY010000573.1 coordinate 6,841,938, forward strand.
TGTTGAACTATCCATGATGCCCAGTCTGAAATGTTCAAATGGTGTTGGAATACTAACAATGGTCCTCATTCAATTTGTCTTTATCAGCCTCCACTGTGTTTCTAATTTTTTAAGACACCATCTGAAAGTTTGTGTCTGAACTGCAGTCTTGGGCAGCTTTTGTGTAAGAAACGTGTCATAATAATTTTCTTTGTGACATATGTGCAACTTATTTATTTGCCAACAGTAGAAAACTGCGGCCAGCAAACTTGGATACCAGTAAAATGTGACTATAGTCTATTGGGTACAGTGGCTATTTGGTATAATACAATGGTATTAAAAAAAGTGTTCAAGTAATTTTTGATGGGCTCTGGATGCTTTGCTAACTAGCTGTTTTTCTAAGGTTTTTAGCTGACCTCATACATGATATAGCTCATCCCCACCCAGACTCCACCTAATAGGATGCAGGTTGACCCCTCTTTCTCAAAACAAATTCCAGTTATTACAGAAACAGTTGTGATTTTTTTTATACATACATAAGTTTTCATGCAAGCTTTGTTGGATACAGAAAAGCAATGTTGTTGTTGTTCAGACGTTTAGTCAGGTCAGAGTCTTCGTGACCTCATGGACCATACAGTGCGTGGCTTTTCTGTCCTCCACTGCCTCCCGGAGCTTTCTTAACTTCATGATTATTGTTTCGATGGTGCTATCTATCCATCTTGTTTTCTGTTTTCCTCTTCTCCTTTTTCCTTCCATGTTTCCTAGCATCAGGGTCTTTTCCAATGAGCTCTCTCTTCACATTAGGTGGCCAAAGTATTCAAGTTTTAGCTTTAGGATCTGTCCTTCCAGTGCATATTCAGGGTTGATTTCCTTAAAGATTGTCCGGTTTGATCTTCTTGCCCTCCAAGGGACTTTCAAGAGTCTTCTCCAACACCATAGTTCAAAAGCATCAATTCTTCAACGTCCAGCCTTCCTTATGGCCTAACTTTCAGAGTGATGGGACCGGTTGCCATGATCTTAGTTTTCTTAAAGCGGGAGTCCGGCGACCAATCTTTTTTTTTTTTTTTTTTTTTAGGTCATTGGACACTTTGCTAATCCCAAAATAATACTCACAGTTTGGGTGTAATATTTCCTCTGTCTGTTTTCGTACTGAAGAATAACTTAAAAAATGTGATGCTGGCTGTTTCCATCTTGCTTGTGGGCATGTGAAGCCCACAAGCATTGATTTCCGGGATGCGATGAATGCTGTTCATTCACAGCTTGTTCACGAGCATAATCATTGCTTCCGCACTGAATCTTGGGAAGCCTGACACTAAGCTCCCAGGAGACAGTGCGGCGCTGGGGGAAAGGCAATAAACACGCCTACTCCCATGGGAGTAGAGACAGGAACAATTACACGTAGAAACCTTCGCCACCTCAACCCTTCTCTTCTCTACTCTGCTACTGATCACCTCTATGACAAAATCTCACCTCTGTCCTGCCCCAACCTGGCTACTTTCATCTACAACAGCTCACTGTCTTCCTCCCTAGACAAGCTTGCCCCCCTCACTACACGCAGAATTAGGCCCTGACTGCTACAACCCTGGCAAACAGATGACACCAGAAGTCTCAGAAAACGTAGCCGCGCTCTTGAGCGCCTGTGGCATAAGACTAAGACCCAGGAAGACTTCACACAATATAAATCTGCCCTTCTAAAATACTACTCCTGCCTTCACACTGCCAAACAGACCTACTTTATCACACTCATTAACACCTTCTCATCCAGTCCACGTCAACTCTCCTCTACCTTCAATACTCTACTCTGTCCTCCACTGCCTCCACCCACCAACTCACTCACTGCCCAGGAGATTGCCAATCACTTCAAAACTAAGATTGATACAATTCATGAGGAGATCGCCAATGCGCAAAAACCTCCCCCATGCAACACCCCATGTCCACAGACACAATCATTACTTCCCTCATTCAACCCTGATACTATTACTGAGGTTGCTAAACTTTATCTAGCACTCATCTAACCACTTGCCCCCTGGATCCTGTTCCCTCGCAAATGCTACACTCACCCTCTGACTCGATTCTACGCTCTCTAACTCACATTTTCAACCTCTCCCTCTGTTGTGGCATCTTCCCAAACTCTCTAAAACATGCGCTAGTCACCCCCATACTAAAAAAGCCTTCACTGGATCCCACCAATCTCAACAACTTACGTCCCATCTCCTTACTCTCCTTCTCCTCCAAAATTCTTGAAAGACTGGTCTACAACCGACTAAGTGACCATCTGACCATGAATAAACTTCTTGATCCCCTTCAGTCTGGTTTTCGCCCTCAACACTCCACGGAAACTGCTCTCCTTAAACTCTCAAATGATCTACTAATGGATAAAGCCAATGGACACTATTCTGTACTACTTCTCCTGGATCTCTCTGCTGCCTTTGACACAGTGGACCACCCCCTCCTCCTCAAAAAACTCCACTCCTTCGGTCTCCGTGACTGTACTCTTTGCTGGTTCTCATCCTACCTATCCCACCGCTCCTTCAGTGTCACTTACAACTCTACTTCCTCCTCTCCTCTTCCTTTTTCCGTGAGGGTCCCCCAAGGTTCTGTTCTTGGACCTCTCCTTTTCTCAATCTACACCACCTCCTTGGGTCAGTTGATTGCCTCCCATGGCTTTAAATATCATCTCTACGCTGATGACACCCAAATCTATCTCTCCACCCCCCAGATCTCTCCATCTGTCTCCTCACGCATTACCAACTTACTAGCAGACATATCAGCCTGGATGTCACATCACTTTCTCAAACTCAACCTATCCAAAACTGAGCTCATGATATTTCCTCCCTCAGGTGCCACTTCCCCTGATTTCCCTGTCAAGATCAACGGCTCAACTATCAACCCATCTCCCCACGCCAAGGTCCTAGGTGTAATCCTGGACTCTGAACTAACCTTTCGACCCCACATTCTATCACTATCCAAAGCTTGCCGCCTCAGTCTTCGCAACATCTCCAAGATACGCCCCTTCCTAACCAATGACACCACAAAGCTTCTAATCCACTCCCTGGTCATCTCCCGCCTCGATTACTGCAACTCCCTCCTCATTGGTTTACCTCTAAATAGGCTATCCCCACTTCAGTCCATCATGAACGCTGCTGCCAGGCTCATCCACCACACAAACCGCTCAGCGTCTGCCACACCCCTCTGCCAATCTCTCCATTGGCTGCCACTCAGTCACCAAATTAAATTCAAGATACTAACTATAACTTACAAAGCCATCCACAACCTGGCCCCCAGCTACATCTCTAACCTAGTCACAAAATACCAACCTAATCGTTCTCTTCGCTCCTCCCAAGACCTTCTGCTCTCAAACTCCCTTGTCACCTCATCCCATGCTCGCCTTCAGGACTTCTCCAGAGCCTCCCCCATCCTCTGGAATGCTCTACCCCAATCCATCCGATTTTCTCCTACTTTATCCACTTTTAGACGATCCCTGAAAACTCATCTCTTCAGAGAAGCCTATCTGGCCCCCACCTAACAACTGTACATTTATCTTCTCAATCAGCACATCACCCATAGTTATTACCTTTTGTATCTCTTGACCTTCCCTCTTAGATTGTAAGCTCTAAGGAGCAGGGCCCTCTGATTCCTACTGTATCAAATTGTATTGTATTTGTACTGTTTACCCTCAAGTTGTAAAGCGCTACGTAAACTATATAAATACTGTATAATAATAATAATAAACACGCCTACTCCCATGGGAGGAGAGACAGGAAGTGCCACAATAAAGTACAATATAAAGGTAATTACAGCGATAAAAAAAATTTCCGTGCGGCATTTGAACATCTATGCAATTAACTGAAGGGGGTAAGATTAAGTTAAAAATTTGAGTGGAACCCTGCTTTAATGTTCAAATTCAGGCCAGCTTTTGCGCTCTCCTCTTATATTTTCATTAAGAGACTCTTTAGTAGGGATGAGCTTCGAGTTCGAGTCGAACTTATGTTCGACTCGAACATTGGTTGTTCGCAAGTTCGCCGAACAGCGAACAATTTGGGGTGTTCGCGGCAAATTCGAATGCCGCGGAACACCCTTTAAAAGTCTATGGGAGAAATCAAAAGTGCTCATTTTAAAGGCTAATATGCAAGTTATTCTTATAAAAAGTGTTTGGGGACCTGGGTCCTGCCCCAGGGGACATGGATCAATGCAAAAAAAAGTTTTAAAAGCGGCCGTTTTTTCAGGAGCAGTGATTTTAATAATGCTTAAAGTGAAACAATAAAAGTGTAATATTCCTTTAAATTTCGTACCTGGGGGGTGTCTATAGTATGCCTGTAAAGGGGTGCATGTTTCCCGTGTTTAGAACAGTCTGATAGCAAAATGACGTTTCTAAAGGAAAAAAAGTAAAACTACTACCCCTAGCTATAATGAATTGTCAGTCCAGCAATACACATAACAGTTCATTGATAAAAAGTGCATGGAATGTCCCCACAGGGGAACCACAGGCAAAGAGGAGGGGACAAGAGAGCGCCCCCCCTACTGAACTGTACCAGGCCACATGCCCTCAACATTGGGAGGGTGCTTTTGGGTAGCCCCCCAAATCACCTTGTCCCCATGTTGATGGGGACAAGGGCCTCATCCCCACAACCCTTGCCCAGTGGTTGTGGGGGTCTGCGGGTGGGGGGCTTATCAGAATCTGGAAGCCTGCGGCAAAATTTTTTAAAAAATGGTGTGGGGTCCCCCCAAAAATCCATACCAGACCCTTATCCAAGCACACAACCTAGCAGGCTGCAGGAACAGAGGATGGGACGAGAAAGCGCCCCCCCCTCCTGAACTGTACTAGGCCACATGCCCTCAACATTGGGAGGGTGCTTTGGGGTAGCCCCCCGAATCACCTTGTCCCCATGTTGATGAGGACAAGGGCCTCATCCCCACAACCCTTGCTCGGTGGTTGTGGGGGTCTGCGGGCGGTCTTATCGGAATCTGGAAGCCCCCTTTAACCAGGGGACCCCCAGATCCTGGCCCTCCCAGGTGAAATGGTAATGGGGTATAAATGTACCCCTACCATTTCACAAAAAAGTGTCAAAAATTAAAAAAAAACAAGAGACGGTTTTTGATAATTCCTTTATTAATGTCTTCTTTCCCCGCTTCTTCTTCCATCTTCTTCTGGTCTTCATTTGGTTTTCTTCCTCCATCTTGTTCTTCCCCTGCTTCTTTCTCCGGTCGATCCGCATCCATGGGAGGTTCCCGCTGTGTGACGCTTCTGTTCTTCTGACAGTTCTAATATAACTGAGGGTGGGGCCACCCGGTGACCCCACCCCCCTCTGACGCATGTGGACTTCACAGGGACTTGCCTATGGCTTTCCCCGTGATGTCAGAGGGGGTGGGGTCACCCGGTTACGTAAGGGGTGCTCTCTCGTCCACCCCTCTTTTCCTGCGGCCTGCCATGTTGCGTGCTCGGATAAGGGTCTGGTATGGATTTTTTAGGGGGACCCCCACGGCATTTTTTTTGTAAATTTTGGCACGGGGTTCCCCTTAAAACCCATACCAGACCCTTCTATGGATTTTTAGAGGGACCCCCACGCCATTTTTTTTTAATTTTAGCGCGGGGTTCCCCTTAATGTCAATACCAGACCTGAAGGGCCTGGTATGGAATTTGGGGGGACCCCCACGCATTTTTTTTTTAAATTTTGGTTCGGGGTTCCCCTTAATATTCATACCAGACCCAAAGGGTCTGGTAATGCACTGTGGGGTAATACCAGGCCATTTTTTTCAATGACTTTTATGAGTATTGCAGAGACCCGACAATTCATTATAGCTGCCGGCGCTACCGCTAATACTTTTAAATGACTTTCTTTTCCTTTAGAAATGTCATTTTGCTCTTGGACTGTTGTAAACACGGGAAACATGCGCCACTTTACAGGTATACTATAGACACCCCCCAGGTATGAAATTTAAAGGAATATTTCACTTTTATTGTTTCACTTTAGGCATTATTAAAATCACTGCTCCTGAAAAAACGGCCATTTTTAAAACTTTTTTTTGCATTGATATATGTCCCCTGGGGCAGGACCCAGGTCCCCAAACACTTTTTTATGACAATAGCTTGCATATTAACCTTTAAAATTAGCACTTTTGATTTCTTCCATAGACTTTTAAAGGGTGTTCCGCGAACACCCCAAATTGTTCGCTATATGGCAAACGGGCGAACAGCCAATGTTCGAGTCAAACTCATGTTCGACCCAAACAAACAGCCCATCCCTAGTCAGAACCAAGCATCTAAAAAAAACAACACTAAAGTGTGAACAAGCCCTAAAATGTTCATGTACCAACCTTGCTAAAAAAAAAGAAAAAGGCGTAATTGAAATTTGAGTGTTGATTGGCTTGGAATTTTTAACCAGTATACTAATCTAGCTAGAACTGAGACTCTACAGACCAGTCATCCTGACTTGTGCTATAAATAAATCGAATGTACTGTATACTAAGGATTGACACACAAAAATATGCAGTGGAAAATAATCCAATAGAGACTACGCATAGGATAATTTACTGGCAGGGATCAGTTTGAGGTGATGAGTTGAAATCTGGTTATTTTTGCTATTGTTGTGTTTTATTTGCAAAGGCATTTGATGCTGGTCTTCGTATTATAGCATCCTAGCACAGAAGCTTAGGAAGGAAGGACTTATAGAACACAGTAGACATATGCATTTGTTTTCGTCCGAAAGCATTTTAGTCCGAATATTAGGTATTTTCGTTATCATTTTAACAAACGATAATGAAAGTGCAGAATCCGAAAAACGAAAGATCCGACATAAACAAATGCTTTATTTTCGTTTTCGTTGCTACAACAGTTCGATATAGATAGGAGATTCGACATGATGACAATAACAATCTGTGTCCATCAAACCTGTGGTCGAATGTGCCTAACCTTAACTTTGACGTAGGGGAGAAAAGATTCGACGTAGGGGAGAAAAGATTCAACGTAGGGGAGAAAAGATAAGTAAAAATAATGACGATGATGAATGTTATTGGCTGATTGTAACCAAAGAGGAGGAGCAGTAAAATAGCTAGAACTAAGTACACACGTACTTTGGCTTATGGTGTCTGTTGAAAGTTCTAAGAAGATTCGACGGAGCAGGTAAACTATACGGCATCGTACAGTTTAGCTGCTCCGTCGAATCTTCTTTGAACATTCGACAGCCACCATAAGCCTTCAATAATAGATTCAACCTTAATTTGGATTTTCGGACGAATGCAATTTTTAACGAAAAACGAAATAAATAAAAACGAATTTCGGGAGTAACTAAATAAATGTATTTTTCGGACGAAAACGAAATTCTGAAACAAAATATTTCAGTGCGCACATGTCTAGAACACAGTGGTGCCCCCCCCCACCCCGCCCCCCCTAGGCAGTCAAAAAAATAATAATAATAAAAATAAATAAATAAATAATTTTTTTTTTAAAAAGGCTCTTTAAAAAAAAAATAGAAAAAAGACCTTTAAGTGCACTGTGTTCGGGCGCTGGACACAGTGCACTATGGGAAGCACCTCGTCTATGCAATCACAAGATTGCAGATGAGGCGCTTCATTTGCAGGCTTTTGAGCTGCTTTGTGGCACAGTCTATCATCGTGCCAGACAACTTCCGCCCATAGTATCACTACGGCCGGGTGCTTGGTTCTCCTAGTTATGATGTCACTTCCGGAGAGGAGGTGTCCCGGCCTGCACTGTGTCCCCGCTGACCAGCCGACCCACCAGCTACCGCTGCTTCTGAATAAATCTCCTCCCAGTGATCTCCTGCACACTCGCTTTGTACCCTTCAGCCCTCCGATCCAACCCCCAACCTCGATTTACAGTGGCCTGCAAATATTTCTATATTTAGCTCTTTCTCAATCCATATCAGGATTCAGGACGTTGGCATATTGCAATCAGTGCATCCACAGTGTCACCCTGTGAGGATGCATGTTAAATTTCTCTAAATCTTTTTGAAATTCCAACCAGTATGATTGCTACTTCTTGACTGATATAGCTGGCATACACACTCTTCCCTTAATGCGAGTGAGGTGAAATTGGAAGCTGAACTGAAACAAATACAAAACCATTGTTAAGAGATGAACTACTTTGGTTTGGTGGTGGTAGTAAACATGTTCACTGTTATTTTTCTTTTTTATATAGACAAAATCTGTAAATATTATATTGTATTGTATTATTGTATTGCCATAAGTATACATATATATATATACATGTGCATATATGTATGAGTAGACCCCTCACATTTTTGTAAATATTTTATTATATCTTTTCATGTGACAACACTGAAGAAATGACACTGCTACAATCTAAAGTAGTGAGTACACAGCTTGTATAACAGTGTAAATTTGCTGTCCCCTCAAAATAACTTAACACACAGCCATAAATGTCTAAACCGCTGGAAACAAAAGTGAGTACACCCGTAAGTGAAAATGTCCAAATTGGGCCCAATTAGCTATTTTCCCTTCCCATGTCATGTGACTCATTAGTGTTACAAGGTCTTAGGTGTGAATGGGGAGCAGGTGTGTTAAAATTGGTGCTATCGCTCTGACTCTCTCATACTGGTCACTGGAAGTTCAAAATGTCCAAATTGGGCCCAAAGTGTCAATATTTTGTGTGGCCACCATTATTTTCCAGCACTGCCTTAACCCTCTTGGGCTTGGAGTTCACCAGAGCTTCACAGGTTGCCACTGGAGTCCTCTTCCACTCCTCCATTCCGACATCACGGAGCTGATGGATGTTAGAGACCCTGCGCTCCTCCACCTTCCATTTGATGATGCCCCACAGATGTTCAATAGGGTTTAGGTCTGGAGACATGCTTGGCCAGTCCATCACCTTTACCCTCAGCTTCTTTAGCAAGTCAGTGGTCATCTTGGAGGTGTGTTTGGGGTCGTTATCATTTTGGAATACTGCCCTGCGGCCCAGTCTCCAAAGGGAGGGGATCATGCTCTGCTTGAGTATGTCACAGTACATGTTGGCATTCATGGTTCCCTCAATGAACTGTAGCTCCCCAGTGTCGGCAAAACTCATGCAGCCCCAGACCATGACACTCCCACCATCATGCTTGACTGTAGGCAAGACACACTTGTCTTTGTGCTCCTCACCTGGTTGCCGCCACACACGGTTGACACCATCTGAACCAAATAAGTTTATCTTGGTCTCATCAGGCCACAGGACATGGTTCCAGTAATCCATGTCCTTAGTCTTCTTCTCTTCAGCAAACTTTGCAGGCTTTCTTGTGCATCATCTTTAGAAGAGTCTTCCTTCTGGGATGACAGCCATGCAGACCAATTTGATGCAGTGTGCAGGATATGGTCTGAGCACTGACAGGCTGACCCCCCACCCCTTCAACCTCTGCAGCAATGCTGGCAGCACTCGTACATCTATTTCCCAAAGACAACCTCTGGATATGATGCTGAGCATGCGCATTGAACTTCTTTGGTCAACCATGGCGAGGCCTGTTCTGAATAGAACCTGTCCTGTTAAACCGCTGTATGGTCTTGGCCACCATGCTGCAGCTCAGTTTCAGGGTCTTGGCAATCTTTCTATAGCCTAGGCCATCTTTATGTAGAGCAACAATTCCTTTTTTCAGATCCTCAGAGTTCTTTGCCATGAGGTACCATGGTGAACTTCCAGTGACCTGTATGAGAGAGTGATAACACCAAATTTAACACACCTGCTCCCCATTCACACCTGAGACCTTGTAATACTAACAAGTCACTTGACACCGGGGAGGGTTATGGCTATTTGGGCCCAATTTGGAAATTTTCACTTAGAGGTGTACTCTCTTTTGTTGCCCAGTGGTTTAGACATTAATGGCTGTGTGTTGAGTTATTTTGAGGGGACAGCAAATTTACAATGTTATACAAGCTGTACACTCGCTACTTTACACTGTAGCAAAGTGTCATTTCTTCAGTGTTGTCACATGAAAAGATAACATAAAATATTTACAAACATGTGAGGGGTGTACTCACTTATGTGAGATACTGTATATACATAGGCATGCAAATGGGGGGTCATTAATGGCTGTGTGTTGAGTTATTTTGAGGGGACAGCAAATTTACAATGTTATACAAGCTGTACACTCGCTACTTTACACTGTAGCAAAGTGTCATTTCTTCAGTGTTGTCACATGAAAAGATAACATAAAATATTTACAAACATGTGAGGGGTGTACTCACTTTTGTGAGATACTGTATATACATAGGCGTGCAAAGGGGGGGTGCCAGGTGTGCCTGGGCACACCCTAATCACCCCGTGTGGTGCCAATTTTCCCTTCTTTCCCCAGGCTTCCCCCATGTTTTTCCCCTTCTGCAGTACTGCTGGCTTCCTTCCTCTCCTTTCCTCTCTGCTACTGCAGGGATGTTTCAGGATGGAGAGCGGGGGGAAAGAGCTAGTCAATATGTCATTCACCAGCTCCTTACTTTTCTAAATGAATATAGTGAACGCACTCACTCACTGTGTTCATTCATAAATGAAGCATAGTAAGCTGTTTTTTTAATATGCTTCAGTTTGTGAATGAACAGGAAGCTGCTTAGCACAGAGCACTTCCCATTCATTCACTGTTCAGTGCAGCTGAGGCTGCAGAGAAAGGCACGTGTGTTTGAGATTTGGTGTGCACACCCTAATGCGATAGGTCGCGCACACCTATGTGTATATATATATATATATATATATATATATATATATATATATGGTATATGTACTGTATGTATAGTAGATGACAACAACCAGGGACTCCCTTGCTTTGAAGAGTTTTCTACTCATTTTCTGTGTTGATTAAGGGACAGGAAGTGAAAGAAAAGCTCCCCAATGGGACACAGTTGGCAACTGATCCCCAACTGATCCCCACCCCTTACTCTATCCAAAATAAAAAAGAAAGGATTTGTCTTTAGTTCTGGAATAAAGAATATAAAACATGGCAGATTTCATTTTATGTTGGACTAAAACTGCTGGAGTCTGTGAGAATGTAAACTTCACAGACATGGCATGTTTTCAACTTACTTAAAGTAGGTGAAATCCCTGCTTTAAATCTCAAATAAGCTGTAAAATGCTTATGCAGGGGGTGTGGCTTGACCTCGCTGGAAGATGGCCACTTGAGGCCAGAGCTGCTACAGGTCTCCGCTGATCACCTCAGGAGGTGCAGCTTCCCGCAGCTCCTCCGCCACCCACTCACGCTCTCCTTGCGAACACTCGCAGAGGATTGAGCCAGAGCATACCGGAGCTGTTCCGGACTCAGAGACAGAACATGGCAGCTTCCCTCCAAGAGCAGACACAGGCAGCCGCCCCGCCACCTGCTGCTATGCACCTTGCATCCTCGGCATCAGGCCAGAGGGAGATCAGTGACTCCCCCCAACAACACCTCAGCCTCCATGACCTGCGCACCATAGCTGCTGACATAAAAGATACTCTGTCAGCAGTCATCTCTGAGCTGCACCTAGACATACACGCGATAGCTGACAGAGTCCATGAGGTGGAAAAGGTTACACCCCAGCATGACACTGTCCTCCACAGAGTGACACACAAGACAGACACTCACTTCCTCCAGCTAAGAGACCTCCAGCTTCACATGGAGGACCTAGATAACAGGGGCAGGTGCCATAACCTGCAGGTTCACGGGCTGCCAGAGTCAGTGGATGCAGAACAGCTCTCAGCCACTGTTACAGGCCTATTCAATAACCTCCTTGACCGACCTGCCCAGACGGCTGTGGAGATGAAAAGAATACACCATGCCCCCAGGCCTAAAGGGAGAGACACCGATTCCCCCAGGGATAAAATATACTGCCTGGTGGACTTTAAACTGAAAGAGGATATACCCTGAAAAGCCAGGAATAGAATCCAGCTCTCTTATGGGGGCTCAGATATCCACATCTATCAAGAGCTATCTAACATCACATTGCAACACCGCAAAGATCTGAAGCCCCTGCTCGATACCCTACGCTCCAGGGGCATACATTATCACCGGAAGTTCCCCTTCTGCCTCTCAGCCTCAACTCAAGACCGTAATAACACATATACTAGAATCAACTACTTTTTCATCACACAAAACGATTTAGCATTTCTCCGCGAAGCCACCATAGATCCTATGCTCCTCTCGGACCACAATCCCATTTCCATGACCATAACATTCTCGACGGTACCCACAAGATCAGCTATCTGGTGACTTGATAACTCCCTCCTGACAGACCTTTGAAGAAAATCAACACTAGCCTCTCACAATATTTTCGTGAAAATGAATTCGCAGAAATAACTCCTTTGACACAAGGGGCAGCGCACAAAGTACTCGTGAACCGAATACTTCCCCTACTCCCCAAATTGGTCTCCTTAGACCAAATAGGATTCATCCCCAGGAGAGAGGCCAGAGACAACACCCTGAAAGCCATCAGGGTCCATCACTGGCTGTCCACGTCCTTCAAACCAGGCTTCTTCATATCGCTTGATGCGGAGAAGGAGTTCAACAGAGTGGCATGGGACTACATGACTGAAGCTTTAAAAGCATTGGGTTTTCAAAACCGCATGCTTCACTTCATCCTTGCTCTATATTCAACCCCAACAGCAAAAATTAGTGTCAACGGTCACCCGTCAGACACCTTCTCCATATCGAACAGCAAACGTCAGGGATGTCCCATATCCCCACTCGTATTTGTGCTCATCCTAGAACCTCTACTTCGCAGACTTAGGGCCAACCCAGACATTAAAGGGGTTGAAATGAAAGACCGACAATACAAACTAGCGACATACGCTGACGACATCCTACTGTTCCTTACAGACCCTATCACCACAATACCCAATATACTAAAAGATTTCTTGCATTTCAAATTACTCTACAATCTTCAAATCAACTTTTCAAAATCCAGGGCATTAAACATATCCCTTCCCGCAGCCACTGTGACACGGGGGGGTTATTTACTAAAGGCAAATTCACTTTGCACTACAGTACAAGTGCACTGCAAGTGCACTTGGAAGTGCAGTCAGTGTAGATCTGAGGGGGACATGCAAGGAAAATAAAAAACAGCATTTTTCTTGTACATGATTGGATGATAAAATCTGTAGAGCTTCCCCTCATATCTACAGTGATCTACAGTGATTGCACTTTCAAGTGCACTTGTAGTGCAGAGTGGATTTTCCTTTGGTTAATCAACCCCCTATGTCAAGCTAATTTTCCCTTTGGATGGGATCCCCATGCTATTACCTACCTTGGCATCCAGCTCCCTGTAAAACTTACGGAACTGTATTCTAGGAATTTGCTTCCTATGCTCAAAGTCCTCCAACAAGACCTACAAAAATAGAAATTAGGCCCTTTCTCATGGTTCGGGAGGGCAGCAATCAAAAGATGAATATCCTTCCTAGACTCCTGTACACTTTCCAGACCTTACCGATTAAAATCCCATCAACTTTCTTCTCCACTTATAAACAGAACTGCAAAAATTTCATATGGGCCTCCAAACACCCTCGTTTGAGTTGGGATAGACTAGTGATCCCCAAACTGAAAGGAGGTATTGGACTTCCAGATGTTTACAAGTACTACTAGTCTTGTCACTTGACTAGAATAGTTGACTGGCACATCCATGCTAAGACTAAAGATTGGATCAGACTGGAAGAATCGTTCTCCCACCTGCCAATCTGCCACCTACCATGGAGCAGACCTAACATGTTACCTAAGGCAACCGTGGTACACCTCCTCATTGATCCTACATTACAGAATTTACAGGCCACGTGTAAAAAAAATAATATTGCCTCTTCACCCGGTCCCTTGACCCCTATTGACCAAAACCCAGATTTTCCTCCAGGGCTCATGAAGCACACCTCACTTAGCCCACATACCAGAGAATTGATTAAGACAGACACCTTCTTTGATAAAGGCAAGCTCTTCAATTTTCAAATCCTTGTCTCCCGATACCCTGATCAAACCATACCTTTTTTCAATTTCCTACAGATTAGACACTTCCTAAATAGCTCCAAACCACTCTCCAAGTGGTATAAAGACCGTACTCCCTTCGAAACGATTTGCACCAGGTCGGGGCCCTAAAGACACTTGATTTCGGACATATATTTTCTACTGTTCTCTGAAAAGCAATCTCAAAGAAAACACAACTAGCCAACAATGGGAAAAAGAACTCGCAATAGATCTGTCAAAGAAAGAGTGGGAACAAATCCATATTCACATCCAAAAACGGTCAACCAACATTAACGTACAGGAAAAAAGGTACAACATCTATTCCAGGTGGTACAGGACCCCAGAAAGAATCCACAAACACCATCCCAGTGCCTTCTCATAATGTTGGAGATGCAACACGACCTGAGGTTCCCTACTCCACATATGGTGGGAATGTGCATTGTTACAAACATACTGGAAAGAAACGCACCACTTTACCTCCCATATAACGACCTATTCCCCAGACTTCACACCGGAGCAATATTTGCTTCACCACATTTTCATACCCCAATCAGCTTACAAACGATCTCTCACCCTTCACCTCATTAATGCAGCTAAAATGTGTATTCTCCTACATTGGAAGGACAGCGCCCCCCTCCCCAGCATTTCAGAATGGCTTCAACGAGTAGGGAGAATAGTGGCGATGGAAGACCTAATACACCAGGCGAGGGAGACCCCAACGAAATTTAATAAAGTCTGGGCCTGCTGGTTACATTTCACAGAATCTATAGAATTCATTGAACATATCTCAATAGCTTGACCTGGGGGCTCCCACAATATACCGGATACTTGGTCCGGTCTATCAACTGCACACTCACTTCACCCACCTCACCCAACATCCCCCCCCCCCCCATAACAGAAACTAAGGTTCAACATTGGGCTTAAGAGCTACACAATATAGTGCCAGGGGATTCCCCCTCACAGCACATCCATGCAGATACATTTAAAATGTGTGTTACCAGAAACACAGAGGGACTTGAATATACTCCCTTGAGAACCGGTAAGATAGATTCCAGATATAATTGCCCCCACCCACTCACAGTTTGTTCCCAATAGGGGTGTTTGGATGCTTAGGAGGCATGCCGGTTTCTCTATCAGTCCGACACAGAGTGCCCCACATGTCTCACCTTACTTTCCTTTGGGTTAGACCCAAATGGTTCCTTAATCCTATGCACCACCATGTTTCTGTGGATATTACTAAGATTTATTATTATCTTGTTTATGAATGGAACCCATCATTTCTGTACGACTGTAAACTGATCATTGTTTTTTTTTCTTGTACATTGAAAAATGTTAATAAAAATTTTGAAACAAAAAATGTATATGTAATTTCAAGAGTTGTTTTCAATCTTTCCTTAAATCTGTAGTTTTCATTAATTAATCATTATTACCTGGTGATCCTGCCATGAAGATTCAGATTATTGTTTAGGTACTTCCTAATAAAAGGTGACAACACTCTGTCCTTGCTCCCAGTTGTGCTCTTGGGTTGTCACTAGGGATGGGCTGAACACCTCCTCGTTCGGTTCGCACCAGAACATGCGAACAGGCAAAAAATTTGTTTGAACACGCAAACACCGTTAAAGTCTATTGGACACAAACATGAAAAATCAAAAGTTATAATTTTAAAGGCTTATATGCATAGTTACATATTTACATAGTTAGTCAGGTTGAAAAAAGACATAAGTCCATCCAGTTCAACCATAAAAAAAAAAAAAAAAAAAAAAATATCGTACAATCCAATAGACCCAATTCTATACCCACAGTTGATCCAGAGGAAGGCAAAAAACCCCAGCAGAGCATGCTACAATTTGCTACAGCAGGGGAAAAAATTCCTTCCTGATCCCATTGTATTGTCTTAAAAAAGTGTTTGGGGACCTGAGTCCTGCCCCAGGGGACATGTATCAATGCAAAAAAAACATTTAAAAATGGCCGTTTTTTCGGGAGCAGTGATTTTAATAATGCTTAAAGTGAAACAATAAAAGTGTAATATTCCTTTAAATTTCCTACCTGGGGGTGTCTATAGTATGCCTGTAAAGTGGCGCATGTTTCCCGTGTTTAGAACTGTCCGACAGCAAAATAACATTTCTAAAGGGAAAAAAGTCATTTAAAAGTACTCGCGGCTATAATGAATTGTTGGTCCGGCAATACACATAAAAGTTCATTGATAAAAACCGCAATTGGATTCCCCCACAGGGGAACCCCAAACCAAAATGTAAAAATAAAATGCGTGGGGGTCCCCCCAAATTCCATACCAGGTCCTTCAGGTTTGGTATGGATATTACGGGGAACCCCGCGCCAACATTTTTTTAAAAATGGCGTGGGTTTCCCCCAAAAATCCATACCAGACCCTTATCCGAGCATGCAACCTCGCAGGCTGCAGGTAAAGAGAGCGCCCCCCCCACCCTGAACCGTACCAGGCCACATGCCCTCAACATTGGGAGGGTGCTTTGGGGTAGCCCCCCAAAGCACCTTGTCCCCATGTTGATGGGGAGAAGGGCCTCATGCCCACAACTCTTACCCAGTGGTTGTGGGGGTCTGCGGGTGGGGGGCTTATCAGAATCTGGAAGCCCCCTTTAACAAGGGGACCCCCAGATCCCGGCCCCCCGTGTGAATTGGTAATGGGGTACAAATGTACCCTTGTACCCCTACCATTTCACAAAAAAAGTGTCAAAAATGTTAAAAAAAGACAATAGACGTTTTTTGACAATTCCTTTATTAATGTCTTCTTCTTTCCCCGCTTCTTCTTCCATCTTCTTCTGGTCTTCCTTCAGTGTTTTTCTTCTTCCTCCATCTTGTTCTTCCCCCGCTTCTTCCTCTATCTTCCTCCGCTTCTTCCTCCGGTCTTCTCCTCCGGCATCTTCCTCCGGCTCCTTCTTCTCCGCCTCGTCCTCAGGTAACAGCTCTTATATAACGGAGGGTGGGGCCACCCGGTGACCCCGTCCCCCTCTGACACACGGGGACTTCCCTATGGCTTTCCACGTGTTGTCAGAGGGGGGCGAGGTCACCCGTTTACGTAAACGGATTGGAGGACGAAGCGGAGAAGGAGCTGGAGGAAGATTCTGTACGAGAAGACCAGAGGAAGAAGTGGAGGAAGATAGAGGAAGAAGCAGGGGAAGAACAAGATGGAGGAAGAAGAAGAACACCGAAGAAAGACCAGAAGAAGATGGAAGAAGTAGCGGGGAAAGAAGAAGACATTAATAAAGCAATTGTCAAAAAAGTCTATTGTCTTTTTTTAACATTTTTGACACTTTTTTTGTGAAATACCCCATTACCAATTCACACAGGGGGCCAGGATCTGGGGGTCCCCTTGTTAAAAGGGGTTTCCAGATTCTGATAAGCCCCCCGCCCGCAGACCCCCACAATCACCGGGGCAAGGGTTGTGAGGATGAGGCCCTTCTCCCCATCAACATGGGGACAAGGTGCTTTGGGAGGGCTACCCCAAAGCACCCTCCCAATGTTGAGGGCATGTGGCCCGATACGGTTCAGGAGGGTGGGCGCTCTCTCGCCCCCCCCTCTTTTCCTGTGGCCTTCCAGGTTGTGTGCTCGGATAAGGTTTTGATATGGATTTTTGGGGGGACCCCACGCCATTTTTTTGTTTTAGCATGGGGTTCCCCTTAAAATCTATACCAGACCTGAAGAGTCTGGTATGGATTTTGAGGGGGATCCCCAAGCCATTTTTTTTTTGTTCGGGGTTCCCCTGTGGGGGAATCCCATACTGTTTTTATCAATAAACTTTTATATGTATTGCTGGACCGACAATTCATTGTAGCCGCAAGTACTTTTAAATGACTTTTTTTCCTTTAGAAATGTAATTTTGCTGTCAGACTGTTCTAAACACGGGAAACATGCGCCACTTTACAGGCATACTATAGATACCCCCCAGTACAAAGTTTAAAGGAATATTACACTTTTATTGTTTCACTTTAAGCATTATTAAAATCACTGCTCCCGAAAAAACTGATGTTTTTAAAACTTTTTTTTGCATTGATACATGTCCCCTGGGGCAGGACCCAGGTCCCCAAACACTTTTTATGACAATAACTTGCATATTTACCTTTAAAATTGGCACTTTTGATTTCTCCCATAGACTTTTATAGGGTGTTCCACGGCTTTCGAATTTGCAGCGAACACCCCAAATTGTTCGCTTTTCGGCGAACAGGCAAACAGCCAGTGTTCGAGTCGAACTCATGTTCGACCTGAACATAAAGCCCATCCCTAGTTGTCACCCATAATAATAACAGCCACAAGCGGCCTTTTCTGCACATACTATGCAGGTATGGTCCACCATTAGAAATCTGCTCTGAGAAGTGCATATAGATGGGAAGTGGCTGCGAACAGACTGAAAGAGATCAGGAGTGCTGAGAAGCAACAAAGGATGAAGAAAGGCAAAAATACTATATTAAAAAAAAAAAGTTGCCAATTATTTATGATACACAGTGCTTAAAGTGGTTGTAAAGCCTTAAGGTTTTTTGCCTTAGGTGCAAAACCTTCTGTGCTGTAGCTGCCCCAGACCCATTCTCTTTTTTACCTGAGCCAGATCCGATCCAGCTTTGTGCATGAGCGCAGCGGCTCCAGCCACTGTCGCTCTCCTCATTGGGCAGATTGATAGCAGCAGGATCCATTAGCTCTCGCTGTCAATCAAAAGCTGTGACACGGTGGAAGTGAGGGGACGGGGCCGAGTCCCGCTGTCTGTGTCAATGGAAGCAGCAGCGGGACTCAGGAGCAAGCTTGCAGCTTTCCGTGGGGCACCCAATGAACAGGAGGGATCTGGACCGGCTTTGGGGGACCCTAGAAGAAGAGGATAGGGGCTGCTCTGTGGAAAACCATTGCACAGAGCAGGTAAGTATAGGCATGTTTGGGTTTTTTTTTTGTTTTTTTAAACTAACGTTTACAACCAGTTTAAGCAAATTAAATGTCATTCAGTTGGTCTTTATAGCTGCTGTAAACATGCAGCTATAATATAAAGGTTTTTTATTAGTTATACAGAGCAATGACCAATACTAGCTTTATGGCAAAACTTAAGCAGACCTCATTCATTTCACAATCAGAGTTTATTGAAAGTTTATGAAGCATACAAGCAGACCTCATTCATGTGCCTTGCTGCAAGCTTCCAAGCAAGACCCAACTTAGTTTGTTTCCTTCTAGCATTTCATAGGCCAGTCTAGAAGACACAGCTTTAATTCACTGGATTTAGATACTGCGATTCTTAATAAATGTTATTCTTGCTAAAGTAATCAGCCTGTCATGTGGAATGACATGTCAAGTTTGCTTTCTTTTAATACATCTAGGAGTAATGCAGGTGCACTCTCTGTGCCCTGCATTCTTCTCAGGCCGCTAATGATGTGCTATCAATGCTTGATCTGATGGCTTTAAGCATGACAGAATGAAATGTCTTAATATAAATATTGTTCAGGAAAAGCGTCAAAGATTTGTTCAGAATCATTTTGCACCGAATGAAGACTAGTGGATAGGAAAACAATGTACAAATTCCACAGTACATTGAAAAGTGATTGTTTGCTAAAGGCCACTGTGTATTGCACATGCCATGATTGATTCTCTGTACTCTAGGATGTTTATTTAAAGTCTATGGATCTACTGCCATCTACTGTTAGATGCTAATATCACCAATTAATGTATAATCATGTACATCACTTCCTGCCCCTGTAATTTGGATTAGGAAACCAGGAAGGAGGAAGTAAATGGAGAGAGAGAGACTCAGCCACATGTCCTGTCTATGCTACTAAATCCTGGACAAGAAGGGACTATTATACAATACTAATGAGGGACTATGCTGCTGTGTGCTCCACTGGGCTGCAGGAAAGTGAAGGATTACATTTTACAGCATACCCATGGTGTTGGGAAGGTGCAGCATGGTGTGGTAAGGAGTAAACACTCAAGAGTCTTACATTGCAAAGAACGTTGTATTGAAAAAGTAGGTCAACAGCACAAACAGGTCTGGCGGGACGCTTACCTGTCTGGTGCCACTTACAACTATGGTAATAGACAGAAGACTCAGGGATACCAACAATGTCTGCCACGAAGAGTGAGGTGCGGCCTGGCTGGTCTGACCCAAATGGGAAGATCCTGAAGAGGTAGAGTCCTTGCTCTCTCCCAATTCCACCAGAACCTTTCCCTTTTGCTGCAACTGTCCCTGTCAGGCAGGGAATCTGTCTCTAACCTGTCCACTCACATAAAGCATGCCAAACCCAGGAGTCAGAGTCTTAAATATACTCTGCTTGACCTAAGATGGCCACCAGGGTCATCTGGAGAATGTGCATCTAACCAGATCACTGCCTGAGTGACCAAGGAAATTGTAGCGAAACACACAACTGCTCTGAACTTCCTCTGCCGTCTGCATTGCTGCTGTGGACCAGCACCACCTTCAGTGGAGCATATAGACTGCACCTACCTACAAGGCTTTTGTACTATGCTAAGGAAACATGAGTGCTGCTATTGGGACCTGTGGGCAGGGACTGTGAGTACAAGGCTGGTGTGCTGAGCCCACCAGAGACTGTGTTGCTGTGGCTGTTTCTGTGTTTCTGAAGGAGCACTGCCATATTGCACCTGCCAGAGACTATACTGTTGTGAGGCAAACTATTACAGGTACTGTGCTGCGCTGGTGTTGGAAACTCCAAGAGAGAGAGTAAATGACTGCTGCAGAGGATACCAGGGACCATCTGGAGTGGGGCTTCTACTGCTGATGTATTTTCACACAGATCAGAAGGTGAGTCTATTAGCTGGATAACTAGGTCTGCATTCCGGGCTGATTGAACAACAATTAGATGATCTCCTCATCATCATAGATCTTGTCTTCAAGTCTCTGCCACATCATCCTCAGGGTACCCTGCAAGTGGACTTTGCTACATTCATCTGGAGGTATCTCTGTTAATAACTATTGTACATATATACCCGGGCATATGTACACAATTCCACCAGGACTCTTTGGACCCTTTTCTGATGATACCTGTTTGTACATTGAAGGTAATATATGTACGATTAAAAATCTTTTCCTACAAAGAGCTAGTATTATTTCTATACTGGTGTGCATCTATATATTTATAGTTACTGTTATATGTTGGTTGCTGGAGTTATTTTGCTCCCAATTACTTTGTTTAGATTACTGATTATTTTTCAGGAAAGGAATCCGTTCTATTCACAAAGTCCCTGTCCTAGGTGGAGGAAAAGATTTTGGTTCTCCTATTTACCTGCAGGTTTAGCGCAATATCCTGTTTGGGGAGGGCCATTTCTCATAACACCCCCCCCCCCCCCCAAAAAAAAGAGGGCTACAGAAGGTAAGAACAGAATTGTGGAAGCTGCTTTAATGGCTTTTTTGTAAAGTTGCAGAAGCCTGCAGGTACATGGCGTCTTCATCACAGTAGTGGTGGGATATATATACGAGAGTTCTTTAAAAAGTTTCCGCACTTTTTTTCTCAGCCATCTTCACCACAGCATGACAAGTCTTATACTAAACTGCAAGGTCACACAGGCTAGGCACATGACACAACCAATTACTACTACTCCTCCTGCCCTCACTGTTTCCAACTAAAATATAAATGTGTGCAAACTTTTTTAAGACCCTTCGTATTTGATGTGGGGCTGGGTGGGGGGTGAGGAGGCTGTTAGAACAATTTTTACTAAAAGTATAGCTGTACTTTAAATCCTCCCCCCTCCCTTCAAGCCTACTAATGAGAAGAAACAACTGGCTAGGATGACTTTTCCTTGCTACTGGCCATCTTCTTTGAAACAAGATGGCCCCACTTTACTACATCATGGGCACAAATACAATGTAATGTACATTCAATAGATCAAGTATATGTGGAGACAGGAAGATAGTACTTGCACAGCTAATTTTATTTGTCAATAACTGCAGGATAGTACTTAGTGATCTAGGCTACTGAGCCTGTCCAAAACTCCACCACCTCCTTTAAATGTTCTTCCATCTGTATCCTCTCTGGGTACATGACCAAGGTACCCCAGATGTATCCAACCTTTTGTATAACTACAAGCTGCACCACCAACCCGTTACCCCAACTAGACTTACCAAAAAATACCCTGACACAACCGTTGTAGTAAATTGGGCTATTCGGCCCTTTTATTAAAACAAATAACAAGTTATTTAAACCAATATTACCAAATAAAAACATAACACTTTTTAAGGTTGCCGATCCTTGGAGGCACCAAGTATCAAAATTTTCCTTGTATCTGCGTAATTACAGTGGGGCAAAAAAGTATTTAGTCAGCCACCAATTGTGCAAGTTCTCCCACTTAAAAAGATGAGAAAGGCCTGTAATTGTCATCATAGGTATATTTCAACTAATAGAGACAAAATGTGGAAACAAATCCAGACAATCACATTGTCTGATATTTGAAAATTATGGTGTAAAATAAGTATTTTGTCAATATCAAAAGTTCATCTCAATACTTTGTTATATATTCTTTGTTGGCAATGACAAAGGTCAAACGTTTTCTGTAAGTCTTCACAAGGTTGTCTGGTATGCTGGTATGGTATGTTGGCCCATTCCTCCATGCAGATCTCCTCTAGAGCAGTGATGTTTTGGGGCTGTCGCTGGGCAACACGGACTTTCAACTCCCTCCAAAGGTTTTCTATGGGGTCTCTATTTGGAGACTGGCTAGGCCACTCCAGGAACTTGAAATGCTTCTTACGAAGCCACTCCTTCGTTTCCCGGGCGGTGTGTTTGGGATCATTGTCATGCTGAAAGACCCAGCCACGTTTCATCCTTAATGCCCTTGCTGATGGGAGGAGGTTTGCACTCATGATACATGGCCCCATTCATTCTTTCATGTACACGGATCAGTCGTCCTGTTCCCTTTGCAGAGAAACAGCCCCAAAGCATGATGTTGCCACTCCTATGATTCACAGTAAGTATGGTGTTCTTTGGTTGCAACTCAGCATTCTCTCTCCTCCAAACACGACAAGTTATGTTTCTACCAAACAGTTCTACTTTGGTTTCATCTGACCATATGACATTCTCCCAATCCACTTCTGGATTATCCAAATGCTCTCTAGCAAACCTCAGATGGGCCCGGACATGTACTTGCTTAAGCAGGGGGAAATGTCTGGCACTGCAGGATCTGAGTCCTTGGTGGCGTAGTGTGTTACTGATGGTAGCCTTTGTTACGTTGGTCCAGCTCTCTGCAGGTCATTCACTAGATCCCCCCGTGTCATTCTAGGATTTTTGCTCACTGTTCTTGTGATCATTTTGACCCCACGGGGTGAGATCTTGCGTGGAGCCCCAGATCAAGGGAGATTATCAGTGGTCTTGTATGTCTTCCATTTTCTAATTATTGCTCCCACAGTTGATTTCTTCACACCAAGCTGCTTGCCTATTGCAGATTCAGTCTTCCCAGCCTGGTGCTGGTCTACAATTTTGTTTCTGGTGTCCTTCAACAGCTCTTTGGTCTTCACCATAGTGGAGTTTGGAGTGTGACTGTTTGAGGTTGTGGACAGGTGTCTTTTATACTGATAACAAGTTCAAACAGTTGCCATTAATACAGGTAATGAGTGGAGGACAGAGGAGCCTCTTAAAGAAGGAGATACAGGTCTGTGAGAGCCAGAAATCTTGCTTGTTTGTAGGTGACCAAATACTTATTTTCCACCATAATTTGCAAATAAATTCTTTCAAAAATCAATGTGATTGTCTGGATTTGTTTCCACATTTTGTCTCTCATAGTTGAGGTATACCTATGATGACAATTACAGGCCTCTCTCATCTTTTTAAGTGGAAGAACTTGCACAATTGGTGGCTGACTAAATACTTTTTTGCCCCACTGTACTTTCACGGTCCCTGCCGCACTGCACCGGCTCTGGGACAAACCACAATCTGCAGGTACCACCATTTTAACTACCAGGTAATCCACTATAACTGGTATTCCACCATGGACTCCATACCTTAGATGGGTCCCTAATAATCTAATAATAGCAGGTTGTTTTAAAATGCCTCCAAAGTCCCAACCGCCACCGCGCAAAGTGTGAAAACCTTACACCTTTGTGCCCCGCCAAAAACGCAATGCCCTCTGTACCCCATCTTGTAAACCCAGGGACCACAGATCTGTGCACACTGTGTTCAGATGAACTCTGTCACTGTGGAGATACCGCCACGTATCCACCTCCAGTTCCCGATGCCGTACTATGAAACCACAGTTTCGCGCTATGAACTTCCCAACCTCCTTGTTAACCTTTACTTTGGCCCTGTTCAACTTATCCACAGATCTGGCAAAACATCAAGTAGTGCGACCTACAATGTCAGACCAAACCACCACAGGAAAGGCCATCTGCAGGGAGAGTACGTCAAACCTGACGTCTCAAATGAGGTGTTGGCTAGACCTAACCCGTAGATCATTGCCCCCAGCATGTAACACCAGGATGTCAGGGGGCCTATCCCATCTAGAAACCCTATATACCTTCAGGACTACCCTGCTCCATAACAATCCCGGGACCCCTATCCACCTGATGCTGGCCTTGGACCTGAAAAATCCCAGCTGACGACCATTAGGCCTGACATCAGCCCTCTTGGCCCCCCAATGAACAAAGGAATGTCTCAGAACCCACACAAGGCAAGCATGATCAGAAAAGAAATACAGAAAAACATAACACATAACACGGAACATACCAAACACACAACAGCACACGTAATAGAAATAATAGAAAAGATGCCCCAGTGAACCTGGGGATATTAAATCAAGTGAGGACGCACATAAAGCTTAAACCGGTCCGACTACCACCTGCCGATATGTTTCACCATCGCATTATCCAATCCCCACCAGGCAGCCTCAGTGGTAGCCCCTATGTGGAAAGAATGAGAAGAGTAGCTACGTGGCTCCAAACAAAACCAGCAGCTGTAAGACAGCGCCAAAGAACTGACACAAACTGAAATTTAGACCAGGCCAAACCATCCGAATAAGTAAGAAAGGAACCAGGAACCCCGGATCGAAACCGTAAATACTCCTCTGCCGCTGAAACCAGGCAGATGGGCGAACCAGGAATCTGTAGCAACGTGACGTGAGCTCCCCTTCCCACTTGATCCATCTTGGATTGGCGGATGAACAGTACTTGGTAAAGTCCAGGATGCCCCGCAATTTAAAAAGGAACGCCAAACCGGACAACTTCCGGTTCATAACGGAAAGGGACACGCCATCAGAGAAACACAGACAAATTAAATAAATCACAAGATGTCTGACCTCAGAACTGACCATTGCAACCCCCGCCCGCTGTAGCAGCTCCCCCCATTTCCGCCAGACCTTGGTGTAGGAAGACCACGTTGACTCACTCAAGGAGCTTCGAATCAAACCAGAGGCGATTCCAACGCAATCCGCCACAGCCAAAGAGGACAAGGGGTTCCCCGTTGCTCCGCGCCCGGTGAGAACTCCTGGAACCTGTCCAACTGAAAGCGAGAGAGACCGAATCCTAAGAAAGCACCATAACCCGCAGAGCTGGCCGCATCCCTGAAAAGCTCAAGATCATAGTTGCTGGCCGGTCCCTCCATCCAGACCGACCGACCATTGAAAGTGCCCAAAAATTTGTACCACACCAGCAGGTTGGCCCTGTGCTCCCTATTCAGTCGAACAAAATACCTGGGAGAACTGACCCCAGCAGTGGTGGTCAAGAGCCACCAACAAAAAACCCTGCCCATCGGCATAAAACGGCATGCAAAATTAAGCTTGCCAAGGAGAGACTGTAGCTCTCTGAGGTGGATCTTGTGTTTACCAAAGGCCAAACGAACCTCTTCCTTAAGAGCAAGCAACTTGTCATCAGGCAGACGACACTCCATTGCTTGGGAATCAATCACTATCCCAGGAACTTGATTGTCAACGTGGGGCCCTCGGTTTTGTCTGCCGTGAGAGGAATGCCAAAGCGCTCAGCGAGGTGCTGAACCGTAGCCAGCAAAATACCACATAGATTTGAAGAGGGAGGGCCAACACACAAAGTCATCTAAGTAATGGATCACCTAATTGACCCCCGCCACCTCCCGAACCACCCATTCGAGAAAAGAGCTAAATGTCTCAAACAAGGCACAAGAGATGGAGCAGCCCATAGGCAGGCAGCGATCCACATAAAAGGTGCCCAACCATCTGCAGCCCAAAAGATAAAAACTGCTTGGGTGTACTGGCAGCAACTGAAAGGCCGCCCCAATAACGGTCTTAGCCATAAGGGCATACTGACCGTAGTGCCGCACCCAAAAAATGGCAGCGTCAAACAAGGTGTAAGACACTGCACACTCCTCATGGTCAATGGTATCATTAACCGACCCACCTTTTGGAAAGGAAAGATGGTGGATCGGGCCAAATTTATTGGGCTCCTTTTTTGGAACTACTCCCAAAGGCGAAACCACCAAATTTTCCAAGGGGGGCTGAGTAAAAGGGACCCAGTAATACCTCCTTAGCGAGTTTTTCGGAAACAACTTCAGAGTGTAACAGGGCCGACTGCAAATTGTCAGCCACAGGAGGGATCCGATAAAGGGAACAAGGGATCAAGAAGCCCTCAACAAAACCTGCCTGCAACAACCGAGCTGCAGGCTGATCCGGATATCTACTTAGAAAGGGGTCCATCCTGTCCACCCTCACCGGTGTCCTGCCTTTTTCCCGTAGTATCGCCGGGAGGTGCCCTGCCGGCCTTGAAACAGCGAGACAGGGGGTGAGCCCCCCCACAGTGAGAGCATTCATGTTTGTATAGGCAGCTTATTCCGAATCTACAAGAACCCTCGTTGTACTGCCAACACTGGCCCCGTCGTTTTTCGGCCGGTTGTCTGGGGGCGGTCGGACTCCCGCCCCCGCTGGAAAAAACAAAGTAGAGGCCCATGGCAAGGACATAAGTTTCATCCATAAACTGATGTCCTTATGATCCCAGCGTAACGATGGCTGAACAGCCTTTCGTTGACGAAACTGTTCGTCATACCTAAGCCAAGCCACTCCCCCGCATAACCCTCTGGGCCTCGCTAATGGCATCCAGATAACAAAAGAGGGGTGAAAAATTCTCAGGGAATTTCTCCGCGATCACGCTCGCAAAGATGGCGAAGGCCTGGAGCCAATTGCTAAACATCCATCAAATCAGACGGGAACATCTTCTCAAGAGGCAACAACGTGAAAATCCTCCACCCTGCGCCAAATTTTTTCCCGCACCTCCGATTTGAGGTGCGCACCCTAAGGACCTTCAAAACAGACATACACCTCGCATTTGGCAAGAATCGGTCAAGTGAACTGAGTCTGTATTCTTACTAGCGTCCCTCTGCGGGTCCGCAGAAGTAGCGGTACCCGCCCCCACAGTCGCCATATCCCCCGACGTCACTCCAGCCACCTGCCCCTGATCGGGCGCAGGCACAGAAACTGACGGGTCCTGGGTAACTGCAAAACGTTGCACCAAGGTACACAGTCCAACCAAAAGGTCGTGGATGGCTGCGGAATCACCCATCCCAGTGGGCCCTAGGCCATGGGGGGGGGGGGAGGCCCTGCCCACCGGAGAGGTAGGGATACCCAAACCCATCCTTGGACCCCATCCACCCCTAAAACCTGACACTGGAGACAATGAAAGCTGTAAAGAAGAGACAGTAGTAGATGTGGGCTTACCAGGCCGACCAGGACCAGATCCCACAGCCGCAGTTCCAGAATCCATCGTTGCCAATCTCAGCAGAGTAACATCATCTTCCACGCTGGACAGCTCCTACTCAGAACGCGAGGAGTCCTGGCGCTCGTCTGGGCTAAGTGCTGTTGGGGATGCGCCGCCCGCAGAAGGCCCCGGCAGTTCGCTGTCCCTCCTGAGCCTCTGCCCCTCCAGACGATGCTGTATGGCTCCTCTTCAACCTCCCCCCACTGGCAGGAGGGGCCCTGCTGCTCCGACCCATTCCTGAGCCCTGTGGATCCTGCCCAGATCTGGGGGTGATGGGGTCTCTGGTCGCTCTGCCCGACTGGCCGTGACCCGCTTGTTGCCTCTTCCCATGCTGAGCCGCCGCTCCTGACACGGCCCTCACCTGGGAGGCGGCCACATGTGGACTCTTCCTCAGCCTGGCACGGACCAGGGATGGCACGGCGCTATGTCCCCATCACACGGAGCTCCGCCCATGATGGAGATTCCTCCCACTGCCCGCACCATCACTAGCCAGAGGAGGCTGAGCCAGCTGTGCTAGAGGGTCCAAGTCTGGGCTCTCTGGGTGGCGCTGGGCTTGTGGGGAACTTGAAGGGCTAAAAAACTCCGGGGGCGTGCCCGCCGAGCGCGTCTGCCCTGTGTCTCACCCGAAGTTGTGGCCAAAGATCCCAGCAGGGCTGAAATCTGGCTCCGCAGCCAATCTGTCCCCATACAGTCCGCCATGGAGCAGAGCTGCCCCTCTAGATGCTGGGAATCAGCCATGAGAGAGCCGTGGAGGTACGTTTCTCCTCCTCGTGTCTTGCCCCGGATGTCCGGTCCCTCTTGCTTCTCCACAATCTGACCCTTGCAGTCCCTCCACCACGCAAGGCTGGCCAAAGCCCTAACAGAGATAAAACTGTTAACCCTACCTTGTCCGGCCACCCTGTGTCCCTCCTCGTGTTAGCCCTGCGCTCATTTTTTTTTTGTCTTCGGGCTATACTGACCGGGAACAATTAGGTGACCTCTTTTCCTGGTGGCCCAGTCAAAATGCACTTTTTTATGTTTAATTAACAAGTCTTGACCTTGGGCCTAGATATAGCAACATTATCCAATGCAGCTAAAGTTTGTCTACATTCAAAACCACCTATGGCTAATGCAAGGTCACCCAGAGTAATTTATTTTTTACATCACACTGCTTCATATTTCATACTACCATCATATTTGTTCACCCTCCCCAGGACACTGTTGCCCCCACCCATACCCGACACTTAACACATCCACCTTCCAGATGGTCCCACCAAGCTCTGACTCGCTTTCTAGGCTAACCTGCCTAGATCATGCTTACTTTCTGCGTGGCCCTGCCCCTCATTATACAGGAACTCCATGATCTCAGCCATGATCCCCTCAGTAATTATCCTTTTTGAGTTACTGCTCATGCTCAGTAGCTGAAATAAGGGAACACAGTGATTTCAGGAAACAGCCTGGGACACAACATCATTGGAACAGAGCACCTAGATGCTGGACTGTTCCAGCAAAACTGGCAGGCATAGTTCTGATCTACGTAGTGCACATATACGAGCCTTGAAACTTCATAAAATATTGTTTTCTCACCCAAATTCTATGTCAATTAGTGAAGAAATGGCAGTGCTATCTGTTTAAATATCACTTATCGCTAGGTCAATAAACATGCAGTAAAATGCAAAGGAATGCTTTCTTCACCCAGCTGAACTTTTAGAAGCATGGGTGACAGTGACTTGGCAGTGGCACTAGTCATATGCTGAACGTTTTCCAAACTCTCCTGACTGCTTTAACCACAACTGTGTACCTCTTCCAGGAACAGGGTTGTGCATAACAAGTTAAATATTGCTCCCCCCCTCTTTCTCTCTGGGGTCAGGTTATTCTTGACTCCGAACTAAGCAATATAGTCATGTTCAACATCGCAGCAAAGGGGGTCTGGGAAAACAAGGCACCCATTCTGCCTTCTTCTTCAGCAGCAACCTGGGTTGAACATAAGACCCTGATCACCTGATCTTCCTGTTTATTTCCAACCAGCCCCGTCCTAGCAGGAAGGTAAACACACCTGCCTTTGCTGAGAACCACATCTGCAGCCTCTTTCTATCAAAGGCAGGAACTGTTTATCCAAAAACATGTTCATTCCAGCCTGTGTGTTTTTATTTAATTGCCGATGTTACTCAAAAGGGTCCTTTCATATTTGTTCAGGGATATATACTTTGGATTGAAATTACTTTTCTTCTCAGGCCTGAGGATGCAGAGGGAAGGGGCTAAGCAATGAGTTTATAAATTGGTATTAGGCCTGAGGTTACCTTCCACCCCTTCAAGGAATGTAGAGTTTTCTCTTTTATCGGCATCAGCTTCATATTTTCGCAATGACAGCCTGCCATTCAGAACAAACTTTTTTGCTACTATAGCTTAACTGAAAGAAGAACTCTGCTGATAAACATGCTTTCATACTGAAAGGTTGACATAAAGTGTGCAATAAATTTGTGGTAATCTAAATAGATCTTCCTACCTTTTCTTACATCATGAATTATAGGCAGCTCTCTGATTAGAAATTATAGGGTCCTGTACAGCTTATCAGCTTATCCGACAATTTATTTGGAGGCACCCAGAGTTAAAAAAATTAGGTGAATTGTGGGTGTGGCAAAATTGCACTAACAGCAGGAGGGGGCTTAAGCCTACATACGGGGTGCAGAAGTCAAAAGCATGTAATATACAAAGTATACAGTAGGTGTGGTAATCTACATAATACAGGGTCACATGTATGTATTGTACTGAATGCAGGGCTTAGGTGTATGTAATGAACACTCTTGACTGATGGAAGCCTAAACACTTTGAGATTGCTTTGTTTCCCTTTCCATCCTTATACAGATCAACTACTCTTGATCGAATGTAAAGCCAGGTTCCTGCTATGAACTTCAGTGACCCAAGCGGGACTGTGGATTCAGCCTTTCCCTATAAGCCCAGTATTAGGATAACTACATCACTTCTTGTTTGCAGGGTCAGAACAAATTCTCCTGGATAGCAGAGGATTTTGGGACCTGTAGTCTGTCAATACATATTGTGTTCCTGAGTGCTGACTGGACTACACATACCAGAACGCTGGAGGATTCTGGGAGAAGCAGATATTTTTTTAACTGCAAACGGCGGGCTCACTCTCTTGGAGTGCGGGACGTTCAGCAGAGCAGTCGGGGGCTGTCTTCTTCAAGTAGACAAAGACATAGTGAGTCTCTGCGGCCCAGCCAACTGCCACGACATTCAGCTCAGCTGCATTACTGTGATGCAGATTGCATCCAGGTTGCCTCACTCTGAGATTTCCATTATCCATCTCATCGCATCTGTCGCTGTTTCATCACTCTGTCAGCCTATTGGGTGGTTATCCTTCAACTCCCTACTGACACTGGAGAGCCTGCACAGGACACTCTGTTACCTTGGAGGTGGTGTTATCCTCAGGATTGGTGGATGTCCAACCACTTTCTGTCATCCATCAGTCTAGAGCAGGGGTCTTAAACAGGTGGCCCTCCAGCTGTTGCGAAACTCCAAGTCCCATCATGCCCCTGCCTGTGGGAGTCATGCTTGTAATTGTCAGCCTTGCAATGCCTCATGGGACTTGTAGTTTCGCAACAGCTGGAGGGCTGCCAGTTTGAGACCCCTGGTCTAGAGACACTGCATGCAGATACCTTTTTTATCATTGTTATTATTATACAGGATTTATATAGTGCCAACAGTTTGTGCAGAGCTTTACAATGTTAGGGCAAACAGTACAGTTTCAATACACTTCAATATATGAGGAATCAGAGGGCCCTGCTCATTGGAGCTTACAATCTAGAAGGGAGGGTCACGTGATACAAAAGGTAATGAGCTGATGATGAAAATTTAAGTACAGTTGTTAGGGGAAGGCAGGATAGGCTTCTCTGAAGAGAAAAGTTTTCAGGGATCGCCTAAAAGTGGATACAGTTGGAGATAGTTAGACAGATTGGGGAACGGAATTCCAAAGGATGGGAGAGGCTCGGGAGAAGTCCTGGAGGCAAGAATGGGAGGAGGTGACAAGAGAGCAAGAGAGCAGGAGGACTTGGGAGGAATGAAGAGAAAGATTTAGTTGGTATTTTGAGACTAGGTTAGTGATGTAGCTGGGGGCCAAGTTGTGGATGGCTTTGTAAGTTATTGTTAATATTTTGAATTTATTTTTTGGGTGAGTGGAAGCCAATGGAGGGATTGGCAGAAAGGGGTAGCAGACACTGAGCGATCTGATAAGTTTGGCAGCAGCATTCATGATAGACTGAGTAGGGGGTAACCTACTTAAGGGTAAGCCAATGAGGAGGGAGTTGAAGTAGTCGAGGCCAGAGATAAACAGGGAGTGAATTAGGAACTTTGTAGTTTCATGGGTTAGGGAGGGACGTATTTTGATGACATCACGGAGGTTGAGGCAGCAAGCAAGGTATGCGGGGATGGGTTGATTTTTGTGCCATTACTCTTGACAGTGAAGTCAGGGGAAGGGGCATGTGGGGGAGGAAATATTATGAGCTTGGTTTTGGACAGATTGAGTTTAAGGAAGTGGTGTGACATCCAGAGAGATATGTTTGTTAGTAAATAAGTTATGTTGTGAGCTGAGGGGTGACAGATTTGGGTGTCATCAGCGTAGAAATGATATTGAAAGCCATTGGAGACTATCAGCTGACCCAGGGAGGAGGTGTAGATTGAGAATAGCAGAGGTCCAAAAACAGAACCTTGGGGGACCCTGATGGAGAAAGGAAGAGGAGAGGAGAAAGTAGAATTGTAAGTGACACTGAAGGTGGGATAGGTAGGATGAGAGCCAGCAAAGAGCACAGTCACAGAGACCAAAGTAGAAGTTTTTTTGAGGAGGGGGTAGTCAACCATATCAAAGGCACCAGAACGGTCCAGAAGTAGACGTACAGAATAGTGTTCATTGGTTTTTGCTGTTATTAAGTCGTTTGTGAGTTTTAAAAGAACAGTTTCTGTGGAGTGTTGAGGGCGAAATCAGGAATGAAGGGGATCAAGAAGGGTATTTTTAATGAGGTGGTAACTCAGTTGGTTGTAGACCAGGCCTTCAAGGAGATTGGAGGAAAAGAGGAGCAAGGAGATGGAGCTTAGGGTGTTAAGATTGGTAGGGTCCAAGGAAAGCTTTTTAAGTATGTGGGTGACTAGTGCATGTTTTAGGGAGTTTGGGAAGATGCCAGAAGAGAGGGAGAGATAGAATATGTGGGTTAGAGAGTGTAGGATAGAGTCAGAGGGTGACCGTAGTATTTGAAAGGGAACTGGGTCCAGGGGACAGGTGTTTAGGTGGGCGTTAGAAATAAGTTTAGCAACCTCGTCTACAATAGCAGGGTTGAATAAGGGGATGTCAGGGCTGGGCTCAGCCCTTCCTTCTCTGAGCTGGCCGCTCAGCTGTCGGTTAATTGCCAGCTCCTTTCTCTCCACAGTGACTCAGCTGTTGATGATCTACTTGTCAGTCCTGCTTACTTAAAGCCATCCAGCTCACTTCATCTCTGCCTTCGCCTTTGGTCACATCTCTGAGACTTTCTCCTGCATTCCTGTTGAAGACTTGCTCGGCTGACGTCCCTTCTGGCTCCTGATCCTGCTTGCTGTACTACTACGTTGATCTCTAGCTCTCTGACATTGGCATTGGCTGACTACCTGATCTGGTTACTGAACTCTGGCTATGTATTGACTACGCTTACTCTGTTTACCTTTTTATTATTATTAAACAAGTGTGATGAACTGTACTTCTGTCTCAGTCAGATTCATGGTTTCTGACAGTAGGCGAAGGCCATGAATTCAGAAGATGCAGTCAGTCCACTTGTTGGTAATATTTTTTCCAGATTGGATGACCAGGATCACCGCATGGATCAGTTTGCCTTGGCGTTACAAATGCTCCTGAGTCGCACGGCTCACCTGGAATCTTCCCCTATGGCTGCTCCGGTACAACCTGTGTTGCAGGCCATCCCTGCTGCTGCTCCAGTCTCTGGGCAGGCACCCGCCTTGAGTATTACTTCTATAAGAGGCATGTCTGGTTCCGCTCTGCTTGCCCAGAGATTTGGAGGTGATCCAGTTCAATGCAGAGGGTTTCTCAACCAGATTGAGATATACTTTCAGATGCTGCCCCAGGTGTTTCCCACGGACAGAAGCAAAGTAGGTTTTGTGATATATTTGCTTTCTGAGAGAGCCTTGGCCTGGGCAAACCCTCTATGGGAGACGCAAAAACCTGTAGTCCTGAGTTGCCCAGAATTTGTGGCTTCCTTGTCATTTCCACTGCTGGTTTTTTGATAGACCCAGAGAAACTTTCAGCGGTCCTACAGTGGCCTTGATCCGTGGGTTTACTTCCTCTGCAGCGTTTTCTTGGCTTTGACAACTATTATCGGAAGTTTATTTGTAATTTCTCATCTCTGGTCAAGCCTCTCACTGATATGACCAGGAAATACGGCAACCCACAGAGTTGGTCTCCGGAGTCCATTAAGGCCTTTGAGAGTCTCAAGGTTGCCTTTGTTTCTGCTCCTGTGTTGGCACAACCTGATCTTACGTTGCCTATTATCCTAGAAGTTGATGCTTCCGAGACTGGAGTTGGCGCCCTTCTGTCACAACGCCCTACCTCTGAGTGCGCTATGCATCCGTGTGGCTACTTTTCCAAGAAATTGTCACCGGCAGAGTGCAATTACGAGATTGGTGACAGAGAGCTGTTGGCGATCATTTTAGCCCTGAAAGAATGGAGACATCTCCTTGAAGGAACCACTGTGCCTTTTTTCATTCTTACTGACCATAAGAATCTCACATTCTTGTCTGAGGCTAAGCACCTCTCTCCCAGAAGGGTGCGATGGGCTCTTTTCTTGTCGAGTTTTAATTACATTGTCTCATTCTTACCCGGTACTAAGAATGTAAGGGCTGACACCTTGTCACGACAATTTTCCTCCACTTCCAAGATGGAGTCAGTTCCGGTTCCTGTGATTCCTCCTGATCGTATTCTGGCTACGGTTCGCACCAGTCTTACTGCTCCTTTGGGTGAAAAAATTCTTGCTGCTCAGGTCGATGCTCCTCCTGGGAAACCTTGTGACCGCTGCTTTGTTCCCGAGAGTCTGCCGTGCTCCAGACTTACCATTCTCCCAAGGCTGCTGGCCACCCTGGGAAGAATCAACTCTTTTGGGCCATTTCCCAACAATTCTGGTGGCCTAGTCTACGTGCTGATGTAACTGCCTTCGTAGCTGCCTGTTCTGTGTGTGCTCAGAGTAAGACTCCAAGACACCTTCCAGTGGGCCTCCTACAACCAATACAAAATGGAGAGAGGCCCTGGACCCACCTGTCTATGGATTTCATTGTGGAGTTACCCAACTCCCAGGGCAACACAGTTATCCATATGGTGGTTGACCGGTTCTCAAAAATGTTGCATTGTATTCCATTCAAGAAGTTGCCTACTTCTAAGGAACTGGCTTCTATTTTTGCTCGGGAGATCTTACGCTTACATGGGCTACCCATGGTGATTGTCTCAGACAGGGGTAGTCAGTTTGTGTCCCGGTTCTGGCGAGCCTTTTGTGCACAGTTGGGTATTCAGCTTTCTTTCTCCTCTGCGTATCATCCGGAATCTAATGGGGCCGCAAACAGGCCCGGATTTACTCCCTTTGCCGCCCCAAGGCCAGGTCCTTCAATGCCGCCCCCCCCCCCCCCGACACACACACACCACGTCCTTTATCGATGACTTCTACAATAGATCAATTAAAAACATATCTCCATACACGAAAACACTGAAAATAACTGACTTTAATTGTACAGACTAAAAATACTTCAGGGTAAGCGCGCGAGGGGTAAGGATTTTTCGCAGGCAATTTTTCAAGGCAATGGCTGGTGTTAGTGCTTCAATCATCCCCGGCACCATGGTTGTTATGGTGTGAGGATGATTGAAACACATTACTTCTATCATTACATTGTAATATAAACTGAAATAGTTCAACTCACCATAATGCAGAATCATTGGGAACCCTGAGCGTGTCACTTGCCACCATCTCTTGTCACTTGCCACTATGCCTGCCACCAGATGGGGATGTCACTTGCCACTATGCCTGCCACCAGATGGAGATGTCACTTGCCACTATGCTTGCCACCAGATGGGGATGTCACTTGCCACGCTGCCTGCCACCAGATGGGGATGTCACTTGCCACCATGCCTGCCACCAGATGGGGATGTCACTTGCCACCATGCCTGCCACCAGATGGGGATGTCACTTGCCACCATGCCTGCCACCAGATGGGGATGTCACTTGCCACGCTGCCTGCCACCAGATGGGGATGTCACTTGCCACACTGCCTGCCACCAGATGGGTATGTCACTTGCCACGCTGCCTGCCACCAGATGGGGATGTCACTTGCCACACTGCCTGCCACCAGATGGAGATGTCACTTGCCACGCTGCCTGCCACCAGATGGAGATGTCACTTGCCACGCTGCCTGCCACCAGATGGGGATGTCACTTGCCACCATGCCTGCCACCAGATGGGGATGTCACTTGCCACCATGCCTGCCACCAGATGGGGATGTCACTTGCCATGCTGCCTGCCACCAGATGGGGATGTCACTTGCCACCATGCCTGCCACCAGATGGGGATGTCACTTGCCACCATGCCTGCCACTACATGGGGATGTCACTTGCCACCAGATGGGGATGTCCCTTGCCACCAGATGGGGATGTCCCTTGCCAATGTTGCCATGCTGCCTGCCATTAGGAGGAGGGCGGAACAGCGGTGCGGGCAATAGGAGATGTCATCTTTCTCCCACGCCGCCGCACCGCTGACACTACTAGCTAATCTCAATTTTTTTTTTAAATGGCGCCGAGCGGCGCAATCACGCTACTGCGCATGCGCTGCCCGGCCGAGCGCTTACGAGCTTTCCCG
This sequence comes from Lithobates clamitans, assembly GCA_037952925.1. Taxonomy (NCBI): domain Eukaryota; kingdom Metazoa; phylum Chordata; class Amphibia; order Anura; family Ranidae; genus Lithobates; species Lithobates clamitans. Next base: position 6,878,351 of record JBBGZY010000573.1, read on the forward strand.
AGCCCGGCCGGCTTCGGAACGGCGCATGCGCAGTTGCATGGTGGGCTCGCGGCCATTTTTTCTATGGGCACTGGTGCCCATAATAGACTTTAATGGGCAGCACGAAAGGGGGGGCGGCCGCAAAGTCGCTGCAGGAGCGGCGCCGCACCTACACCACTGCCACCCCGAGGCCTGGCCTCGGTGGCCTTGTGGCTAATCCGGCCCTGGCCGCAATACAAGCCAATCAGTCCTTAGAGCAATTCCTACGTTGCTATATTTCTGACCATCATAACAACTGGTCAGACCTCTTATCGTGGGTGGAGTTTGCTCACAATATTGCCTTGAATTCAGCTTCCCGTTTGTCCCCATTTATGGCGAACTATGGTTTCCAACCTTCCGTGTTGCCTGCCTCTTTGGTTCCGCAGAGTATTCCTGCGTTGGAGGAGCATCTCCGTGGTCTTTGTTCCACTTAGGCACAAGTCCAGGAGGCTTTGCGACATGCTAACGATAGGTACAGACTCCATGCTGACTGCAGACGCCTGCCTGCGCCTTCCTACCAGGTTGGAGACAGTCTGGCTGGCATTGCGCAACCTCCGACTTTGTGTTCCTTCTTTGAAGTTCGCACCTCCGTTTATTGAGCCTTTCCGTATCCTTTGCAGGATTGACCCAGTGGCTTACGCGTTGGACTTTCCTCTTAGTATGTGCATCTCTAATGTGTTTCATGTCTCCTTATTGAAACCTTTGGTCTTCAACTGCTTTAACACCTCGGTGCCACGTCCTCACCCTATAAAGGTTGAGAACCAAGCTCACATTCAACATTTCCGTCGGAAAATCTGATCGTGTGTACGCGGCATAAGTCTTACGCCACAGATGTTCAAGAGCACGACTGCGTTTTTTGAGACTCCTGGTGTCATCTGTTTGCCAGGGTTGAAGGAGTTGGGAACTGATTCTGTGTGTAATGATGGGCAAGCTCGTCCAGGGTGGAGAACAGGGATCTATTGTAGACAGAAGTAGCTGGATTGGGGCAGGACAGGGGTGAGATTTTTTCATAGAGTTAGTCAGTAGCAGAATAGAAAAGAGAAGGGTTGGCAAAGGTTTCTACGGGTGATTGTTAGGCGATTGGAGGTAAAGGTGGTGGAAGACAGGGAGAGAGTGAAACGAATAAGGTGGTCAATAGAGAGGAAAAGGATTGTTGGAGAGGTTGCATGGAGTGCATAGGTAGGAGAATACAAGGTCAAGGGTGTTGCCATCAGAGTGAGTAGAAGCCTATACTCATTGTTTCAGGTCAAATGAGGTTAGATTAAGAAATTTAGAAGTAGCAGGAGTGTATGTATTACCAGGGATTTTGAAGTTGCCAAGAATTTACACCTTTACACCTCAGTTCCTGAGAACTCTCTATTGCAAGCTGCACAAATGCCTATCTGTTTAACCTCATTGGCCCATAAGTACTCAACACCATCAATGGGCTCCAGCATTGCTAGCAGAAAACAACTGATATCACAGCAATGAGATTTCTCAGCAACCCAGTGCTCCCAACTGTATTTTGCTTAGTTAAGGAAGCATTCTGCTCTCTGAGGCTATTATTATCACCAAAAGGGGGGCCTTAGTTAAATATATATATATATATATATATACACATATATTGGAGTATGCCATTTGGTGCACCGGAGGCCCAGAGGAAGCTGACAGAATATTAAGTCTTTCCTCCCCCTCTTTATTTCCAGTTTTGCATTTAAATGATTGTATCTGGTTACACTTTGCTGTTTAAGCTGACTTTCTTTGGTATATTTGTTGACCAAACTTTAATATAGAGGTGGTACTAAATAATTGTGTGTCTTGTTCTATATTTCACCATTGTTGAAATATGACTGAACCTAGAGTGTCAAAGGGGTCAGGAGGCTTGCAAGGTCAGGGCAACAACTGGGGACCAGCATCATCTAGCAGCCCCTATGGGGGTAGCACTACATTTGGGGGCTTGTCCAGGATAACCCTTCCAGTTAGCCCTAGCGAGCAGAACTACAAGCCAAGGGATGAAGAAATAATGGATCCTGCCACTGTTGGGTCCAAGAGCAAGGCAGCCAGATAGAGCTGTGTACAGTGGTTGAGATACTGGGAAGTGAATAGACTGAGAGATATGTTTCACAGCTGGTGAATACTCTGGTGTCAGATTAGGGGGCCTATCTCATTTATATGAGAACAGGGTTTGCTATGGACTGTAATCGTGTATTACTAGAATGAAAGGGAGCTATACCTGCCTGCTTTTAGAAGGGCACCATAGGGCTGATTTATGAACCGTTTACGCCACGAGTTGAGGCGCACGCCGAGGCGCAACGTACGTTTTGGTATTTACAAAACAGTTGCGCCTGCAACACAGCACTATTCCCCATTTACTAAAGTAATCTCAGCGCACGGGAGGAGGCGATCAGTGCGCCACTATGGACCTGGCGCTCAGCATCTTTACCTCAAAATTAAAAGAAGCTGGAAGTGCTAATATTATGGGGGTGATGTGAGGAAGTACAGTAATAAGTGCCCAAGTAACAAATATGCCCAAAATAGAATGAGAAAGTAACTTTTTCTGAAAAAGCCTGCTGCGCCTGCAAGTAGGTTTAGAACTGCGTGAGGTCAATTTATGCACTGCGCATGCGCAAGCGGTATTTGCGCACGTTCAAATGCGTTGGTTCAGTGCGCCAGCAAAATCTTAGTAAATGTCAAGCAACGTAAATGCATTTGAATGAGTTGAATGGGCGCACCTCAAAACTTTTTTTTATTACGCTGGTTTACTTTTATGTGTTTTTTTAAGGATATTTGCACACAGGTCATGTTAGCATGTTACGTTGCCAACATGTGACATGTCCCTTGTCAAAATTATGTAAAAAGACTCTCCTAAAAGGGCATTTAACCTTCCCCCTCTAATGCATGTATAATTTCTTTGGGCTAGCTTTTGCTTTTAAAGGGGAACTCTACACTCCAATGCTCTTGTGTCCACTTCTAATGCATATGTTTTATTTGGGCTAGTTTTTGCCTTTAAAGGGGATCTACACTCCACTCCATACTCCAAAGGCTGTGAGCAGCCTTCACCAATCCAAACCACTTTTGGGGTGCTCAAGCCACTCCTGCCCCCAAACATCCACCCCCTTTCATTAGCTGGCTTGCTGTGTTTGGCTGGGGGTTTGTTAGTGTATGGGAGGGGCACGGTATTTTTTTATTTTGGGGTAGTATTTTTCACATGGGGGTTCTCATTTTAAGCCTTTCCAGACCCAAATGGGGGGGGGGGGGGCAATGTCGATTTGTAAGTTTGCTCTAAAGCCGTACATCTTTGAAGCAGCATTGCAGCATTTTGGATACATGCTACAGATGCACCACTTTACAGGCAGAATAACCGCCCCCCCCAAGTTAATAGCTTTAGGGCAAGTTCACTCTATAGAAACGCAGTCCAGATGCTTTTCTGCATGTGCATTTTTGATGCGTTCCTGTGCGTTTCTGATGTATTTTTTTTTGCTTTTTACAGCGTTCCAGTACAGTCCTGTGCAGGAAAAATGCAGCATGTTCTACTTTATTTTCTGGAACTGGAACGCACTGGAACTGCAAGCAATGGTGTTAACTATGCCATTGAAAAACATATAACCTACTTTCCATGCATTTTTGATGCAAACATTTTTTGCATATTTAAAGGCATTTCTCCTTGTTACGTTTTTGGCGTTTTCCAAATTGTTGACAATTGATGTATGTCCCTTAGGGTGGGACCTGGGCCCCCATACCCATTTTAAGGCCAATAACTAGAAGATAAAATCCAGCCACGTGGGGACCAGCAAAATTAACAAGTCAGTTCCCATAGACTGCAATGGTATTTGTTGTATAACTTTTGTACATGTTAGGCACTTTGTTTGCCCCCCCCCCCGGACCGGGGGGTGTTTGTCCCATCTCTAATTCTGTAGCATGCTGGATGATGTGCTTCATTTTGGACAGGGGGGAGGCTTATTTTGTGCTAGCTGCATTTGGGTTTGTCTGGGCATGCTCACGGACTTTGATTTTTTTCCTGTGCCTTTTGGTGTGTAAAATGCATTTGGGTTGGCCTGGGCATGCTCAGGGACTTTGGTTTTTTTTGGGTGCTTTTTGTGTGTTTCTTGGATGTTTCTGGGCATGCTCAGAAAGTGTGTTTTTTTGGGTTAGTAATTTAAGGACATCCTTAACAGGTGTACCCACTTTGAAGTTCTGTTTCTACATTGGGTGAACTTGCATTTTGTAGGTTTCACGGACTGTCCATGTGTTTTCAATTGCCTCATTAGCACACAAACCTATGTTATATAAAGCTTGCAGATAGCATTCTTTACCTTGCTCTGAAAAGAGCCAAGATTGTGTGATGGTCTGAATTTTTCTTTGCCGAGCTCAATGGAGCGAAAGGGGATTCAGAACACCCTGCGATTTCAGGTTATGCCTGGTCATTTGCATAACGTGAGTTTGGAATCCTTGTTCAAGATTTGCTGGAGAAATCAGTTGGAGTGGAACCACATCACATCTATTGTATCCAGGACCATGCAGCACCAAGGTACTATGATGTTTCTTTTGTGCATAGCAATTTTTGCATGGGAGTTATTAAGAAGTGTAAGGAATTGGAGAAAGCTAACCATGAGTCGATAAGGCCTTTCATAGTGGAACCCTTGTATGCAATGGAGAAGAAACCATTGGTTGTTCACCTGTTTAACCCCTTCACGGACATTGCCTTGGTAGTGGCCTTTTTGAAGAGATACTGCGCTTCAGTGAAGGGAGGCTTCAGGCTGACTAATCGTCTGGGGATCTTTAATGGCAAATTAAAGGTTTTTTTCAAGCTGAAGGTGGATTCTGAAGGGATTGGTGGACTGCGGCATCCACCAGCTAATTTTTCAATAGCAGCAAATAGAGGGTTTCTCCACTACCCTGGTCAACCAACATACTGCAGAAGATTTAATAAGTTTGGGCATACCAGAGATGAATGTAATGTGGAGATGCACTGCCGGAACTGTGGGGAGGAGGGACATGAGGCTGGGGCTTGCTTGATTAAGTGGGCCTGTGATATATGTGGACAGCGTGATCATACAGTGAAGAATTGTCCAAAAGTAAGAAGGGCCTATGTCTCTTATGCTAAAGCTGTCAGACGCACCGCTGAGAGTGGATGACCAGTGTCCACACAGGTGCTGTCTGACTCTCTCCTGAAAGACAGGAAGAGGAGGAGGAAGTGGTGGTGGAAGAGGAAGAAAATGGGCTTCAGGGTGTGGAGGAGAGAGTGAAGGAAAGAGTAGAAGTGCCACCCACCAGTGTGGAGCTATTAACAGCGGAGAGTGGAGCAGAGGTGGAGAGGGCGGTGGAGGAGGCTATGTAGGAGTTGGCAGCAGCCTTACAGTGGGAGCCGAAAGTGCAGGAAGCCCAAGAAGAGGAGGCGGAAAAGATGGAGACACTGGGTGCCAAGACCAAGATGGATGCTTTGGAGAGCCCTAAGAAGAGAAGGGCTAAGAAATTGAAAGTAGAGACAGCTGGAATTGAAACAAGTAACCCCTTTGAGGTCCTGGGGGATGTTGGAGTGGAGGTAGAATCACCAGCACTAAGTCCGGGTACTCCAGAAATTTTTCAGCCGGCCACATTGTCGCCTAGTCAGAAGTTTTTGGATGATGAAAGTGTTATGGCCCTGAGGAATGTATGTCAGTTTTCTGGCTTAAGTGATAGGCCTGGGAGTGAATGATGCACATCTTCATGTGAATGAGCATCAAGCTGGTGTCCCTCAATGTGAGGGGTTTTGGATCTCCTGCTAGACAATGTGCCATTTTTGAGGACTTGAAGGTCAATGGAGGAGACATCACCTGTCTACAGGAGTGTTTTTTTAATAGACCGCCCAAGCCTCCAGAGTGAGTGGTGGATTACATATGGTCAGCAGTTGGGGAAAATAGGAATGCTGGGGTAGGCATTATCATTACAAATAGAAATATTCGCATTATGTCTCATGTTGTGTTAGTACCAGGAAGAATAATTATGGCAGATTTAGTTTCGGCTTTTTAATTCATATGCTCCTTTGAATAGCCAGCAACGTCTTGAGTTTTTTGAAGTTTTGAAGTTACATGCAGTGGGAAGGGGACCTAGTGTGATCATGGGCGATTTTAATACGATCCGATTTGTGAAAGATCGGATAGGTGTAGCGGAGACTAAGTTAGATGTAGGTAGCACTATGCTGAATGGGGTAATTCAGGACTTGCATCTCAATGATGCTCATACTGTTCTGGGTTTGGTGGATCCATATTTCACTTTTTTTTCGGAGTGTGGACGCACCAAATCCAGAATTGATTTATGTTTGTTTTCCGATGCGTTCAAATGTGCTAATGTTAAACACAGGCTGGTAATTTTTTCAGACCATGTGGCAGTGTATGTTGATTTTAGTATGGGAGATAGTATCAAGTTTGGTTTAGGGATATGGAGGTTAAATAGTTTATTGTTGCAGGATGAGCATGTCAAAGCCAATTTTAGTAATGTATATAGTAGATGGGTTAATAGCAAAAAAGATTTTAGTAATATTTTGGGGTGGTGGGATTGGGTCAAAAGGAAAATTAAATTCTTTTTTCAAAAAAAGAGTAGGGATAAAAGTAGCAGTGAGAAAAGGAGATATTCTCAGTTACAAATCAGGTTGGCTACATTATATTCATTTAGAAATATGGGCTATGACATGGCCGATGAAATAGACCATGTTAGGAAGAGGATTAAAGAGGTATTAACTGAAAGATGAAAACAAATTATTTTTCAAGTGAGAGTTAAACACCTGGAGCAGGATGAAAAATGTTCTAGATTTTTTTTCAAGAAGGTTTGTAAGGAAAAAGGAGTGTTTGAGGGTGTGTATGATGAAGAAGGTAGGGAATGTAAGGGAGAGAATGTGCTGGAATGCGTGACTAAATTTTATGAACGATTGTATGAGGGAGTGTGTGTTGATGAGTCAGATACTAGAATATTTGATATGGTAGAGGATAATTTAGATGAGGATGATGAGGTTTTTTTTGCAGAAAGCAGTGAACGAAGAGGAGGTGTAGGAAGCTGTGACAAGCATGGGGGCTAATAAAACCCCGGGAGGGGATGGCTTACCAAGTGAGTTTTTTAAATTGTTTTGGGAAATTAAGCGGGATGTGGTTGAGGTATTTAGTTACATGATGAGGGAAGGCATTATATCCGAATCTATGAGAGAGGGGGTAGTGGTATTAATTTATAAGAAGGGGGATAAGATGGATATTTGAAATTGGAGGCCTATCTCCTTACTAAATTCAGACTACAAGGTCTTTGCAAAAATGGTGGCGAGGAGATTATCTAAGGTCATTAGTAGGATGGTTTGCGAGACGCAGACTTGTGCAGTGCCGGGTCGAATGATCTCGGAGAATTTAATTTTAGTTAGGGATATAATTAATTTTTGTAAAGATAGGAATAGTTTGATTATCCTGACATCATTTGACCTTGAGAAGGCATACGATAAAGCAAATCATGGGTTTTTGTGGTAGGTTTTGAAGCGGATGGGTATACCACAGCTGCTCATTAATGTAATAAAAGGGTTGTATTGGGGGATCAGTTGTCAGGTTATGGTTAATGGGAGTTTGGGCCGGGCTTTTTTGGTTAAATCTGGGGTGAGACAGGGGTGCCCCCTGTCCCCTATTCTCTTTATTTGTTTTATTGATCCACTGTTAAGGATGATACAGAGGGATAAGGTGGTGAGGGGCTTTTTGGTGCCTGGGAGTGGGGGGAAAATTGTGAAATGTTTAGGTTATATGGATGATGTGGTGGCAGTGTGTCATTCGGTGCTGTGCGTAAGAATGGTGAAGTTACTTTTGTAAATTTTTTGTTTATGTGTGGGAATGAGTGTGAATTGGAATAAGTGTAGTTTCGGTGTGTATGGAAAACAAGTGGAATGTGTGGATGATCAGATTGGGAAGGTGGAGGATGGAGTGAGGATTTGGGGTATTGTGTTTGACTATGGAATGAAAGGGGAAGTGTGCTGGAATGAAGTGGGAGAAAAGACAGCCAAGAAGTTGAGGTTTTGGTGTCTAAGAAAATTGTCGATTTATGGGAAAGTTTTAGTAGTCAAGGCAGTAATCTTACCTTTAATTTTGTATGCAAGTAATATCTTCCCTCCTGGGGAGATAAGATTGAGGAAAATTAATAAGATATTGCTTACCTTTTTATGGTGGTCGAAAATGGAAAGAGAGAATATGTGTGTAGATGTGAATGTAATGGTGAATGTAATGGTGGGTTGAGTTTTCCGAATATGAGAGTGTTTTTGTTAATGCATTATTGGTTTTGTGTGATGAAAGTTTTGAGGAATGGTGGAGTGTGTGCTAGGATGATAGTTTTTTCAGGTGGGTGGTTGTTTAGGAGATGGGGGTGGTTGGGAAGGGATTTAAGGATACCGGTGGCTTACGTGGTGGCACGCGGCTACTGGGTATTGGTAAAGTTTAGGGTAGAGTTTAAGTTGGCAGATTTAGGAGAAGGGGAGAGGGATAAAGTGAAGGTGAGAAAGTGGTTGATAGAGAAGGAGTATGTGTGTAACCTTAGGGGAGTTAATGTGCCAGTGGCTGGGGAAGTATGGAAGAAAATGAGTACCGTATTTATCGGCGTATAACATGTGCCGGCGTATAACACGCACCCCAAGTTTAGGAAGGAATTTTAAGGAAAAAAAATTTTTAAGGAAAAAAACTTACATTTAAATGTGCATCAATACAGTCTTATTAGTGTCCACTTGCAGCCTTGTAGTGTCATTTGCAGCCTTGCTGTGTCATCTGCAGCCTTGCCCAGTGACACTACAGCCTTTTTAAATATGGCACCGCCGAGAGACACAGAGCCGGTCCTGTGTCTCTTGGCGGCTCTCGGCTGCTTTCGGCTCCTCTCGTAGTCCTGTGGGCGGAGCAGAGCGCTGCCGACATTCATACATAGCCGAGTGTACTCGGGTAGGTTTGGCTAGCTTCGTTCAGTCACGCCCAGTCCCTGTGTTATGTCCATCTTAGGGCGGGACTGGGCGTGGATGTGAGTGGAGCTAGCCGAACCTAGCTGAGTACACTCGGCTATGTATGAATGTCGGCGGCGCTCGCTCCTCCGCTCACAGTCAGCAGGGGATCGGCGTATAACACGCACCCACGATTTTCCGCTGATTTTAAGGGGAAAAAGTGCATGTTATACGCCGATAAATACGGTATATATGGGGTGACAAATGTGCAGAGACAGATAGTATGGATGAGTTTGCATGAATGTCTAGCTACGAGGCTATTTATGAAAAAGAGGGATTTGCGTGTGTCTGATATTTGTCCGAGAATGAATTGCGGGGGTGTAAAAGACAGTGAGCATGTGTTCTGGGGGTGTGGTGTAGCGAAAGGATAAAAAGAAGGGTGTGGATGCCGAAGGCATCTGGAAGTTTAAAAAATGGAGAATGTTGATTAAAAATTAAGCCTCTTCCACGATGATGCAAGACCTTGTTGGAGACAGTGAATGAGCGTCAAGCTGAATAGTCTCTCGAGAGTTTTCTGAAGTGGAATAAAAAAAAATAAAAAAAAGAGAGTACATTTGGGTGTCCTTATCGGGTGTCCTTATCGAGTTTGTAACACATGTATTTTCTCCTTGTATTTTGTTTATGTCTTTGCAAAACAGATGTGTTTTCAAGCAAGTTTGTTTTTACTTTGGTGTTTTTTTTTTGGGTGGAGAATGTTTTTCCATGAAATATTTTTTATGTCAATGTGTGTCGTTTTTACGTTGTTCACTTTGATTTAATTGTCTGTGCTGAATTATGACTAATGTTTAAATCATTAATAGATGTCCTTTTATCTCCTGTTAATTTCCAATGCAAAATGATCAGACCTCAAAAAACATTTTCTGTTAGTGTCCCAAATTAACATACATGTGGGTTTTTGTTTTTTTTTTGCTTTCCTTGCTCTTTTCCTGTTTTGTTGACCAATAAAATTTGATGCAAATTTTGATGTTTGTTTTTTGTTTTTCATGCAACAGATTTCACAGCTGCAGCTTAACTAGGCTGATTGGCATGTCAAAACAAAACAGGTGTGATTTGTCTAAGTTACTTTCCTGGTGCCTTCATGGTAGCATATGCATGGAAAATTAGAGCGGTAAGTATTCAATTTTCCTTTTTACTGCAGTGGTTCTATGCCTTAGTCCTCAAGTACCCCCAACAGGACATGTTTTGTGAATTTATCTTCTCTAGAATAGCTGTCCAAAATACCAAGCCATTGACTGTGATTTAAAGCATCTGTGCAAGATGAAGGAAAACCTGCAAACATGGCCTGTTGGGGGTGCTTGAGGACAGGCTTGATAAGCACTGATTTAGAGCACTGCACTAAACTCTAGCTCAAGGCAATCCTATTTTAATTGTGGGCATTTGAGGGAAACCAAGTGAGTGTTAAAACCCCTGCTTTTTTTTTAGGTTGGGCTTTGTGTCCCTTTTCTTAAAATTGGCTTCACTTTCTGTCACATAGCCAAGCAGGAAGTGAGGGTCCAATGTCTACCACTGTCTTTTCTCGCGTGCACACAGATCAATCTAACTAGTGTCCTCATTAAGTAAATTGCACTCTAGCACTTTGTTGTGTACACCCCAAATGATTAGGCAGTTTGGGGTTTAGTAAAGGAAAATCCACTCTGCAGTACAAGTGTAGTCGCTGAATCTGAGAGGAAGCACTGGTGATTTTAACATCTGATCATGTAGAAGCAAAGATGGTGTTTTTTCTTTTCCTTGCATGTCCCCCTTGGATCTCCAGCAAGTGCACTTGTAGTGCAAAGTGGATTTGCCTTTAGTAAATAAACCCCAAAGTCCAAGATACCTAATAATTTGGGGTGTACAGGTCAAAATGCTACAGTGTAATTTACCTAATGGGGAAGCTATTTAGATTGACCTGTGTGTCCCCTAGGAAAGACATTGGTAGGATTTTACCCTCACTTCCTGTTTGGTTATGTGACAGGAAGTGAATAAATTTGAAGGAAAAAGTGGCAACATTTGGGAGGTGTCTTCACCCTATTAGGGGTGCAGACAGCCCCAAACACTGACCAGACTTCTAATCCCTCTGCACGCTATTCCCCAAGCAAAAAAAAAAAAATGATTTCATTTAGTTGAACTTTGCAAGGACACGTTCCTAAGTACAACTGTGATGCATGTCAATGGCCCATTTAGACCTTGTTTAATAAAAAACACCAGTTGCCTTTCACTAGAAATATTTGTTAGTCCAGTCCCAGAAATCTGCACCTGCTTTACTATTAATTTCCATAAAAATTGGGTTTCTGCAGCTAGATGTGCCAAATGCATCTAGATGCGCAACTGCTGTGTGCGCACAGGTATACGCATATGTGGTTCTCGGAAAGCAGTGGCCAGCACACAGGAATGACATCACACCCCTACAGGAAGTTGCTTGTACTGCTGCTAAGTTCTATGAGGAAGAGATAATCCTTATTTGTAAATTAGGAAAAAAAATATGGGGTGGTGTTTGTGTGGGTCCCTAACACACATTCATACATATTAGGGCCAATTTAGCCAGGATCCGATTTACAGCATGCTTTTAGATTGTGGGAAGAAACTGGAGGAAACCCACGCAGGCACAGGGAGAACATGCAAACTCCAGGCAGATGATGTCACAGGTGGGATTTGAACCAGCGACCCTTTTTGCTGCTAGGTGAAAATGCTAACCACTACACCACTGTGCTGCACAAATATGTAACTATAGATGTAGGTTCTTGTGTCCACTTGTGAAAATACAAGTGGGTCATGTCTCTACATTTCAAATTTGGCACTTAAGATGGTCATTCACTATGCAATCTGATTGGCCAATCTCTGTACAACTCGATATTTCAGCAAAATAGGAAGACGCACTTGAACAATGAATTCAAATTATAGGAAATCAAACAGGCTCTTGCACTAAATCTAATTTTTTTAGGATCTAACTGATTGCAGTGTATGGTCACCTTTAAAGATCAAGATCTGAAAATATTAATTTATTGGGTTTAGAAACACTTTTCTGTTTTTTGTAATGTATTGCAATATTTGTGTGAAAATCGAAAAAAAAAAAAAAACATTTTAAAGATATATTAGAAGTAATAGGAATGAGATTAGCATCAAAAGGGTTAATTACGTGAGAACAACTACTAATTGCCTAACAAGACACATCAAATGAGATGGGCGTACGCTATTATCAATGAGAAACAGCAGTTACGCTGCCACCAGTGGTCATTTGCATATTTATTATCGCGTTGCGCATCTCCATGCGCCATTTCACACACTCAGTTAATGATTTATCCGGCGCACCAATTAAGGTGTGAACCGGCACAGCGCATTCGTCTTAGTAAATCACCCCCTATATGTCTGGCCAAAGGAATCGAAGCCAGAGTGATCCGCTTGATACTCACTGCTCATACATCGGAAGATCATCCACAGGCAAGGCCAGAGAGTCTGGTTTCAGTGGATGCTGATCCACCTATAATTGGATTTCCCCCTGCATCTTTCTACACAGACATAAAAGTAAGTTAGTTGAGAACCTAGTAAGAAATAGCTATGTTTCTGTCAGTCAAGGATATCGGAAACTTTGCTTTTTCACGGGACAGATTCCTACACCTGCAGGAGAGGAAGAATTTGAAACCTGGATGAATCAGGCAACACAACCTGTGGAAGAATGGAACGTTCCAGAAGTAGTAAAGTGACAGAGACTAAGTGAGTGTCTGAAGTGATTCGCAGCTTGAGAATGGGAAAACGGAATTGTATATGCTTTATATGTTGTTTGTGGTAGAGTGGAGAAACTTTTAGACCTTTTGTACAAGTTTGAACACTTTTACCAGTGGCCAAAATCTACTTCCAAGAAAGTGAAAGTATTAACTCGGGCAGTACAAGTGGGCAAGTATATTATTGATGAAGATTGTAAAGGTGAGACAGAAGCCATCACCAAAACCGTCAGTGAGATGTCACCAGGAGAATTGCTAACTCAAGTTGCTCAAACTCAGCTTGCAAGGTGAGGGCAACAACTGGAGACAAACATGTCTTCAGAGAGCTCTTTTTTAAAGTGTCGTTTATCAATCAAAGTAGCTCTAATCTACATCTCCAAACTAATTTAATTAATTGGACTCCTGAAACTACTGTCTCCAATTAGTTTTTGGTGGAGTAGTTTGTCTATGGGTTCACTCACTTTTTCCTCCAGCACTGTGAATGTTTCATGGGTATGTTCAATAAAGACATGCAAATTTAGAATTGTTTGTATGGTGTCAGCTTAAGCACATTGTGTTTGCCTATTGTAACTTAGATGAGAATTGGATCACATTATATGACAAATTACTGCAGAAAAACAGTTAATGCCAAGCGGTTCACATACTTTTTAATGGCACTGTATATTGCAGGTTGCCAGTCTCTAGATGTAGTAGTGCATCAATTTCCTTTGTTTAGGCCTTTTTTCTTGGTGATTCTGCCAGTAACACACTTCCTGTGCCTTCATCTCCAAACTCATTTCTCCACTGTATCTATGGGGGCAGATAAAGTTGGTTAGACTTATAATATGTCTGCCTTTATCTGCATTTTATGGTGGATTTATAGGATTATTCATTCACACAACAAAAATAAGTTCATTCATTTAGGCAAATAGGAAGAGACATGGACACTGCATTTCTGGCAAGATCAAAAGGTATTTTCTGTACATTGAAAATGTTCTTCACTTGAAAAAGAAAACTAAACGCAGCCACCACATTTAAGGATCAGTAAGCTGAAATGTAAAAACTTTTTGTACATTTAATGACACTGGGTGCCATGTAACCCAGAAAAGGAGTGCCATCTACCTTTAGGGTAGGAGTTTCTACAGGGATACAGCGAGTAAAGTAAGACCTGCTTCTTTACTTTAACTTCTCCTGGGTATTTTTTTCTTACTTTTATAATAAGCTGTCTGGGCACACACTCTGAATGGCCCATTGAGCTTTTATGAAAACACTGGTACCAGTGGTGGGGTGAGGAGACATAAGGGAGGTGCACTATATGCATGCAAGGCATTCTAGATAAATGATCTACCCTTCAACAATGCTAATGGCACATCTCTTGTCACTGAAGATAAAGTTTATGATGCTGTAGCAGACGGATGGACCAAGATCGCTATTCCTTTATGGATGAAAGCCATAATTTGGTGTGGCAATGTCATATTCTTTATTTTTATTAAAAGAAAAGTTATTACAATATTTCTGTATATTGTTAACGGTCCAATAATGGTAATCTTCCCTGGTTGGAATGCTGTAACTTTTGCAATTAATCAGTTTTTAAAGCAATATACTAGTATGTGTAAGTATGAAGGTGAGTTGGGGAGCTTAGATTTTAAGCTCCTTGAGGGCAGGGACTGATGTGAATGTGCAATATATATGTAAGCGCTACATAAATTGACAGTGTTATATAAGTACCTGTAATAAATTTAAAAAATATATATGTATTTCCTGTTTCTCAGTGATGGCCTCTTTGCTTAGTCCAGTGTTAAAGTGTGTTCCTCATTCATCACTCACACCTCTCTAGGTTAAATTTTAAAAAAATGGTAAAACGTGAACATGAGAACTTAAGAGATTGCAATTTTGTACCCCCCACCCTTCCAAAAATAACCACAAAAAAAAATTAACCCTAAAGGATCCTAGTGGGAAATTCTGTAAATAAAAATATGAATTGCAGAGATGAATCCAGAGAATTATCAACAGAGAAAACTTTCAGAAGTTTATCCACAACATCTAAAACTATACCGAATTAATATTGCAGTTACCCATAAAGATCACGCAAATCTACACTTTACATCTAATGAGCAATTCAGCCAAAAATAAAAAAAAGGCAGGTAGGTATGAAACCAACCCCATCTTCTTGAGTTAAAGTGGTTGTAAACGTTCAATTAAAAAAAAAAAAAACAAACATGCCTAAACGTACTTGCTCTGTGCAATGGTTTTGCACAGAGCAGCCCCGATACTCCTCCTCTGGGGTCCCCCCCGCTGGTGCTCCAGGTCCCTCCTTTTCATTGGGTGCCCCCCCCAGGAAACCTGCTTTCCATGGGGGCACCTGTGCGACCCCGCCCCCCCCGCTCCAGTGTCACAGCTTTTGATTGACAGCAGAGGGAGCCAATGGCTCCTGCTGCTATCAAACTGTCCAATGAGAAGAATCACAGCAGCTGGAGCTGCTGCACTCCTGCTCATTGCTGCATCGGATTAAGCTCAGGTAAGAAAAAGGGGGGGGGATCTAAGGGGGAGCTGCAGCACAGAAGGTTTTTTATCCTAATGCATAGCATGCATTAAAGTGGAGTTCCACCCACTTTTACAACTCTGCAGCATCCCTCACTAAACTGTGAACTGTAAACGAATTGGATATTTAAAAAAAAATTTTCTCAGCACCTACTGTATATCTGCTGTATTCATTTTTCACTTCCTCCTCCCTGGCCACGGCCCACCGCATCATTTCCCGTTTGCAATGCCTTCTGGGAAGGGGTGTCAACTTCCTCTGGCACTTCCGTTGCTATGGAAACCTGACCTGAAACCTATTACACTGCTTGTGCTGCACTGAGCATGTGCGAGATCTGCAAGGATGAGATCCAGGAAGAAATACAGTCTGGCTTCAGATGCCCACACTTAAGATGGCCACGGTATGATGTAAGTTTACAAAATAACAAACTACTGCTATAAACTAACAAAACAGACCTTAGTTTACAGATTAACTTTACTAGAATACATTAAGCTTGTGTATTATAGGTGTATTTTTATTTTAAAAGTATAATTTCGTTCCCGGACAGAGTATGACAGCGTCCAGGTAAGTAAAACGAGGGGGCTGGGGGGCTGCAGCACTAAAAAAGGTTTTTCACCTTAATGCATAGAATGCATTAAGGTGAAAAACCATGAGGGTTTACAACCCCTTTAAGGTTTTCCAACCATTTTAAATGTATCACCTGCAGGGTGTGACCACATTTTCCAACCCCGCAGCTTTCTTTCACCTTGTCACCTGTCACCTGTACCCTATCTCATAAAATGTGTTTGAAATGTACTCATCTCTAAAGGTTGTGTACGCCACCCCCGTGACCCCGCATTATTTATTCTCTGAGTAGAGTTCCCCTTAAAGTGTGCAGATATTGTGCTTGAGTCCTTTAAGTGGGGGGAGAAGAGAAGTGGTATCTTTGTGATGTAGTTGTTCAGTGTCTTCAGCTAGCTCAACAAGGGCCCAGAAAGAATGCTGTTCAATGGCGACCTGCAACAGAAAATAGGATGTGCAAAGTGTTTCCTTTTTGAGGCTTTAATGTAAAGAGATGGGATAAAAGTGTCTGCATGCAGTGTTTTTGTAGGGTGTACACAGGGTGGGCTTCTGCCCGCTCACCAATCCTGATGATACCAAGGCTCCGGGGAACAGGATGTCCCGAAACAGGCTCTTAAAGAATCTGCAACCAGTGAAGGGTGCCTGGCTGTGCACCTAGCGACGCTGGAATACTGCTGTAACTGTACTGGTGACAATGAGAGTGACAGGGAGCTGGCATTGGTGGATCTGTTCGCTGACTTGCTGGAGACTCTCCAGACTGTCTGGGCCGCAGCGCCTGCTCCCATCCCTTGGAGCAGCCAGGTCCCTACTCTCAGCTGAAGGCTGTGGTCCCAAGAGAAAGACTCCTCCCTGGATCAGGCTATTTATGTCCCCCCCAGCGATCTTCTCTCTCTTGTAGTCTGCATCAGTCTGGCTCCAATGCAAATCCTGGCTCCTTGGACAACATATCCCATGATCCCTTGCTCTCAGCTGTGGTCTCTGCTTGCTCTGCATTCAGGAGATGATGACACAGTGTCCAGGCTGAGCACTAGAGGGAAACAGGCTCACTGAAGCTGGTGTTACAGAATGTCCCACAATTACACAGGTAAAATTAGCCAGAACCTGGCTACAGTTGCATAAAGCTGAACTTCATAAAAACAGCTAAAAACTCATCTCAAATGCATATATGCAAAAGCACTGCCAAACAGCATATTTGGGCCTGTGACTTTTCTTTTTTTTTTCTATGCAGCTAAGCAATACTGCTTGATTACTTACCCACTTGCGGCTTAATTGGATAACAAAAGAACAGGACACTAGTTAAGTCATACCTGCGCTGTCCCCTCTTGTAAACATGTTCACAATATAACAATGACAGCACTGTACAAAGCAATAGGGCCCTCGACTGGCTCACACTCTTGCCATTCCCTCTCCCAGTCTGAGTGCTGCTATACAGTACAATAAAGGAAGATACAATAAAGGCAGATTACTTTACTAGTTGTATTACAAAATACATTTATTGATTTATTAATAAAAACTGGACTAACTAGCATTTTTGTCTTCATAAAACTCAGCTTCAAACTCTTCTTCCATTTTCCTCCTTCCATTGTGCAAACCAGACATACAGAAGTGATTTATGAAAACTTAAACATAGAAAACAGCAGAAACAATAGAGATGTTGCCATAACAACAAACCAGGTTTCATCTTTCATAAGAAAAGAAGAATTAGGAAATTTGATTGGCTGCCATAGACAAAAGCCCCTCGCTTGCCCTCTTGTTCCTGCTTTGTTTGAAAAAAAAATATTTACTGGATTTTCATTGACTTTATTTTTCTGTGGAATAAATTGAGATATTTTATCACTTGTTCCTGGAGTTCATCTTTAAAGCTCTAGCTAGTGAAGTATTCTGATTATTCCTGACATTTTCCTTTACTGCCTACACCGCCTGCGATGTACTGATTGCAGCTCTGTTGTACGCAACTTGACTCCTAGTATTTTCTTTGTTCCGCTGCAATAACCCTTCTATTATAATTTTTTATATAAACTTGCAGTGGTCTAAAGATAGCGGTTCTAAATCAGAGTGCTGTTTCACCTTTCTATTTCAACAGTGGCCCATATGAACAACAATAATTTTTTTTTTTTCATGAACGCCTTCTTTAACTGCATTGTGGAAATTTACACCTACGTTTTCTTAAAGCAGGCCTACTCTGCTACCTGGAGTCCATAAAGAAGCTCTGTAAAACTTAACTGGTCTTGCAGACAAAAAAAAGCTAAGCTGGGCTCCAACAGCTGCCGGTCATGTGATCAAATGCCTAGCATTTTCGGGCCTGGGGGAAGATCAAAGCCCTGGCAAAGCCACCTATTGTCCATCTCTATTTAACCCGCTTGCCAACCTGCCGGCGTCATTATACTGCGGCAGGTCGGCACGTTCCCGCGAGCCGTCATAGCTATACGTCGGCTCCTTTAAGTGGGATAGCAGGTGTGCGCACGCACGCGCCCGCTACACTGTGGGGGTTACAATGCTCATGGACGACGGTCGCGATGACCGCCGGCCATGAGCGATCACAGGCACGAGAGACAGAACACAAATCCCTGTTCTGTGAGGAAAGACAGATCGTGAGTTTCTAATAGCTAGGAACCATAATCTGTCATCCCCTCTAGTTAGTCCCCTCCCCCTACAGTTAGAACAGACAGTCTGGAAACACAGTTAACCCCTTGACCATCCCCTAGTGTTAACCCCTTCCCTGCCAGTGACATTTATACAGTAATCAGTGCATTTTTATAGCATTGATCACTGTATAATTGTCAATCGTCCCAAAAATGTGTCAAAATTATCCGATGTGTATAATAATGTCGCAGTCATGATAAAAAGAGCAGATCGCCGCCATTACTAGTAAAAAAATAAAAAATAAAAATGCCATAAATCTATCCCCTATTTTGTAGAGGTTATAAATTTTGCGCAAACCAATCAATATACGCTTATTGTGATTTTTATTACCAAAAATATGTAGAAGAATACATATTGGCCTAAATTGAGAAAAAAAGTTGCTTTTTTAAAAAAAATTGGGTATATTTATTATAGCAAAAAGTACAAAATATTGTGTTTTTTTCCAAATTTTTGCTCTTTTTTTGTTTATAGAGCAAAAAATAAAAACAGCAGAGAAGATCAAATACCACCAAAAGAAAGCTCTATTTGTGGGAAAAAAAGAACGTCAATTTTGTTTGGGTACAATTGTCAGTTAAAGCGATGCAGTGCCATATCGCAAAAAATGCTCTGGTCATTGAGCAGCCAAATATTCCAGGCTGACAATCATGTAGCCCAGGGGGTCTACAAATCTTCTAAACAAAGGGCCAGTTTACTGTTTAAAATTTAAGGGGCTAGACTATAGCCAGTGGAAGTAGAAAATACTCCAGCGTCAGTGGGAGTAAAAAAATGACATAGCGACTGTGGTCAGTAGAAGAAGGAATAATGCCTCATTGTTGGTGTCAGCGGGTGGAATAGTGTCCCGTCGTTGGTGTCAGTGGAA
This sequence comes from Lithobates clamitans, assembly GCA_037952925.1. Lineage (NCBI taxonomy): Eukaryota > Metazoa > Chordata > Amphibia > Anura > Ranidae > Lithobates > Lithobates clamitans. The sequence continues at coordinate 6,897,607 of JBBGZY010000573.1, forward strand.
GGAGTAGTGACAAGATATAACTGTGCTCAGATCCCAGTAGTTTGTACATGCATATAATCTACCAGGTGCTAAAGGGGTGTGACCACATATTAACACTAAAAATACTGGATAAACCCTCTGCACACTGCTATACCCTTTCAAGCAAACTTTGCAATAAAAAATAGGGATATTTAGTTCACACATTTTGCAATAAATATTGCATACAGTTTAAGCTAGCCAACTGCGTAAAAGTAATCCCTCTTTAGGCAATCCTACACTGCTTTGCTACTGCAAATGCTATTGTGGACACAATGCCAACCTGGGGAAAACAGATACAAAATGGGGGAGAGCTACATGGTTCATAGTTGCCAACATTCTCAAAAAAATTATAGGGACACTTTTTTGTCTGTAGGCAGAGTCTTATTATAATTAGGGGGCGGGGCATTTATTTTTAAGTATGGTGTAGCGGGGGTGGAAAAAGGTGGTGCTCTACGTGTCGAAGCAAGGGGCGTGGTCTAAACTAAATAATGGGAGTGGCTTAAAGGTGTGGTTAGAGTCTGTGATGAAAGAGGAATGGGGGAGAAGGAAGAGAGGGATGGAGGGAGAAAGAAAGAAATAGGGAGGGAAGAAGGAGAGAGAAGGAAAGAAAGCAGATAAAGATACTTTAAACACCTGGTGTTAGCGCTTCAGTAATCACGGCACCATGGTTGTTATGGTGTCAGGATGATTGAAGCGCATTATTTCTTATGTAGCGCTGGTAGATTTTCATCTACCGCTTATTTATTTTAGGTAAATTTAGTGGGTTATCCGTTTTATACATAGTCAGATTTAGCCTCTGTTCCAGTTCGGCTGTGTTGCATGTAGTTTCACACTGTGCCTGTAGGTGTCGTTGTCGCCATGGGTCGGTTTTGGAAAGGCAACGCGCTGAAGCGTATGGATGCTCTTCTGTCCCGGAGATAACTCGGTGGAGGTGGTCCTCCGAGTTGCATTCTGGGAGAGGGTATTTATGGGCCAGACGCCATGTTCTAGGGGTCTTTCGTTCCACCTGCTGGCCGACAGGTATGTGTTAGGAGTACTACCGCGTGGTCCTCCGGCCGGGAGGACCACGTTGCTGCAGCGTGTGGGTGGGCCCAGAAGCCTGTCTGGGGCCTACCACAGCCACGAGGGAATGGTCCTGTGCTGTCTGTCCTGCGGGAAGAAGCTGGACAACTGAGAAGATCCCAGGGGAGGACCCGTCATGGAAGGATCATGCAGAGTGCTGGTCTGGAGAGGGGCCTGGTGACTCAGATGAAGGACGTATCCTAAAGTTAACCTACCGCATAGTACTGCCGGGTCGGCTTAAAGGTTCTAGTGCTGTGTTTGCTGTCCATCGTAAACCATTACATCCTGTGGCAGAGGATCGTACGGGTTTTCATCCCATTCAAGTCTGTGGCAGACTTTTGTTCGTGCTGCGTGCCGGTTGCTAGGTTAGTGAGAGAAACCTATCTGGGCGGGCAAAGATTTAACTCTAAAAGGAGAATACATTCATCTATAAGATTCCAATTCATAATACTATATCAAGAAAAGGTATTTGAACTTCCCTGCAACTCTTCTTCTACCTCTTTCCTGCTACTTCCTTCAGTTACTCTTTATTAAAGCATTAGAAAAGATACTCAAGTGTCTGGTGTCTACACTGCTTGGCATTAAACTCAACGGGACCCTAGACCCGGTTCTGGTGAAATTGAGGTAACAAAGTTGACGGCACCAGCCCGCTTTAAACCAGCAGCTCCACCGTGAGTTAGTGCTACATGTGGGTGCGTCGTCCGGGATTGTTAGCCGTCAACCTCCCGCAACCCTGAGAAGTATTTCACCGGGAGTTTATATTAAAAGAGGTTTCTGGACTTTGTCACTTTTTCCAGGAAAAGAAGCGGTTAAATTGCATGACTTTATTTCTGACTGCGTAGGCTGTGGCTAAGAAGTAAAAGCCCGGGAGCTACGTGATCAGAAGAACAAGTGGGAGGAGCTTAATCTACCTGTTACCACGTGGGATGCGCGTGTGTGTTGGCGCCAAAGGAGAAGAGAGGCCTCGTGATTGTGCTGAGAGTACGGCCATGTCTTCTTTTCCATTGGTACCGTTGACTGTGGGGTCTAAGATGTTCCCTACAAGTACCGCTGCGGGTGCTATGCTGACCGGAACCCTGCTGATAGATATCGGCATTCATTTGAAACCGCAGGGGAGGTTTGTGTTATACACTGTTGGAGATATCGAAGGGCTGGGCATGCTTTGCCACAAGTGTGACGGACTGGCCATACATCTCTGTCCATTTGTCCGATGTCTGCAGTGCAGAGAATATTTGTTCACGGTGAAGCAACCTACCATGTCGCCCCGTGCTTATCGTTTGGATTGGGCTACAGGAGTTGCCACAGTGGAAACTACTGCCATTGCTGCTGGAGAGCAACAGGCCGTGATCTCGTTTGCTACCATGAGTGCTTCTAAGGAGGATGTTGCTGTTACCGCTTCCTCAGCGGACATCACCTTTATGTCCACGTCTATTACACCTATCCCCATTGCACCTGTTCCAAGGAAGGTGGGATATGTGAAGACTTCCCGCAGCCGTGGTCGAGGCCTACCCCAGAGACTACCCGAACTGGAGCCGGAGAAATACAACCCATGGCAAAAATTATGAAATCACCAGTCCCTGGGGATGTTCCTTCAGTTGTTTATTATTGTAGAAAAAAAGCAGATCACAGACATGGCCAAAAACTAAAGGCATTTCAAATGGCAACTTTCTGGCTTTAAGAAACACTAAAAGAAATCAAGAAAAATAATTGTGGTGGCCAGTAACAGTTAGATTTATAGAACAAGCACAGGGAATAAATTATGGAATCACTGTGAAATTTCCCGGGGCACGGTAAGACCAGGAAAAGGGTCTAAATACCGGGAATGTCCCGGGAAATTCAGGACTGTTGGCAATTATGCATGGCTTAGATCTGCCCACTGACCTACAATACAATAGAAACAAGATATACAGTGCCTTGAAAAAGTAATTTTCACATTTTGTCATGTTACAACCAAAAGAGTAAATGTATTTTATTGGGATTTTATGTGATAGACCAACACAAAGTGACATAATTGTGAACTGGAAGGAAAATGATAAATGGTTTTCAACATTTTTTACAAATAAATATGTGAAAAGTGTGGCGTGCATTTGTATTCAGCCCCCATGAGTCAATACTTTGTAGAACCACCTTTCGCTGCAATTACAGCTGCAAGTCTTTTTGGGGATGTCTCTACCAGCTTTGCACATCTAGAAAGTGACATTTTAGCCCATTATTCTTTTCAAAATAGCTCAAGCTCTGTCAGATTGGACAGAGAGTGTCTGTGAAAAGCAATTTTCAAGTTTTGCCACAGATTCTCAATTGGATTTATGTCTGTTTAGGGTCGTTGTCCTGCTAGAAGGTGAACCTCTACCCCAGTCCCAAGTCTTTTGCAGACTCTTATGCCGCGTACACACGGTTGGACTTTTCGACCGGACTGGTCCGATGGACGCTGACGGACCAAATCCGGCGGACAATCCGATTGCGTGTGGGCTTCACCGGACCTTCAGCGGACTTTTCCAGTCTCAAATCTGACGGACTTTAGATTTGGAACTTGCCGGACCCAGAAATCCGCTCGTTTGTATGCTAGTCCGACGGACAAAAACTGACGCTAGGGCAGCTATTGGCTACTGGCTATCAACTTCCTTATTTCAGTCCGGTGTACGTCACTACGTACCAATCCGTCTGACTTTTGTGTGATCGTGTGTAGGCAAGTCCGTTCGTTAGAAAGTCCGTCGGAAGTCCGTCAAAAGCCCGTCGAAAGTACGCTGGAAAGTCTGTCGGACCAGTCCGGTCGAAAAGTCCGACCGTGTGTACGCGGCATAACAGGTTTTCTTTTAAGATTGCCTTGTATTTGGCTCCATCCATCTTCCCATCAACTATGACTAGCTTCCCTGTGCCTGCTTAAGAAAAGCATCCTCACAACATGATGTTGCCACCACCATGTTTCACTGTGGTGATAGTGTGTTTAGGGTGATGTGCAGTGTTAGTTTTCTGCCACACATAGCGTTTTGCTTTTAGGCCAAAAAGTTCCATTTTGGTCTCATCTGACCAGAGAACCTTCTTCCACATGTTTGCTGTGTCCCCCACATGGCTCCCCGCAAACTGAAAAAGGGACTTCTTGTGGCTTTCCTTCAACCATGGCTTTCTTCTTGCCACTCTTCCATAAAGGCCAGATTTGTGGAGTGCACGACTAATAGTTGTCCTGTGGACAGATTCTCCCATCTGAGCTGTGGACCTTTACAGCTCCTCCAGAGTTACCATGGGCCTCTTGGCTGCTTCTCTGATTAATGCTCTCCTTGCCTGGCCTGTCAGTTTAGGTGGATGGTCATGTCTTGGTAGGTTTGCAGTTGTGCCATACTCTTTCCATTTTTGGATGATGGATTGAACAGTGCTCCGTGAGATGTTCAAAGCTTGGGATATTTTTTTTATAACTTAACCCTGCTTTAAACTTCTACACAACTGTATCCCTGACCTGTCTGGTGTGTTCCTTGGCCTTCATGCTGCTGTTTGTTCACTAAGGTTCTCTAACAAACCTCTGAGGGCTTCACAGAACAGCTGTATGTATACTGAGATTAAATTACACTTAGGTGGACTCTATTTACTAATTATATGACTTCTGAAAGCAATAGGTTCCACTACATTTTAGTTAGGGGTATCAGAATAAAGGGGGCTGAATACAAATGTGCACCACACTTTTCACATATTTATTTGTAAAAAAAATGTGAAAACCATTTTTCATTTTCCTTCCACTTCACAATTATGTGCCACTTTGTGTTAGTCTATCACATAAAATCCCAATAAAATACATTTACATTTTTGGTTATAAAATGGCAAAATGTGGAACATTTCAAGGGGTATGAATACTTTTTTAAGGCACTGTATCTTCAAGGTACTGCTTAGGCACAATTCATTTTTATGTATTCTGTAGCAAGTCTTCATGTTTTAAGTTCTGGTCTACTTTAAAGAATCATCAACTCAAGGTTCACAGATTTTTAGATATTGGTGAGTAGGTTGACTGTTACCTTTACAGTATTGTTACTCTTTTTTTGTGATTACTACAGAAGAAAGGGAGTTTCTTCACACAAAACTCTTTCTTTACAACTTTATGCAGATGATGCTAAACTATTACTAATAAGCAAAATTGTACTTTTTTTGTCAAACATGAACATCTACACCCTCATTTCTATCTCCAATAATTCACCCCTAGTGGCAGGGAAAGGTTCCTAATGGGGAGGAAAAGCGTTGGGTTCACAACTTCTCTAGACATCTTCCCGCTTGGGCACAAGACAGTCCGGCTGAATTCTGCCCCTCCTAAAAGGCGCTGTCAGTTCAGGTGAAACCTACTCTCTGCACACTGTTGCAACTCATTAACGTTCCTGGTTGGGCTGTCTTCCCACTGGGTTTATTGTGAACTGTCTTTGCATTACTTCAATACAAGTTCTTTACATCGCACTTGGACACTAACACTTGTGTGTTATTACTGCCACATCTGTGCATCACCAACCAGCTAATGCTAGAAAATGTGTTTGGCAATAAACTATTTCCTTTATACTGCTGAGAATGCACTCATAAATTGACATGACACTACTCTCTGCAGTATTCTCCTGTGAGATCAGAGTGGCCTGGCGACTACTCTAGGGGGTGGGTTATGGAAGGAAGTGTGTTAAATAATGCCGGATGTCATTCAGCCTAAAAGAGGAGTGGTGCTGGACTTAGGAGCAGAGAGTATGTAGGGGACATTGAAAGGAGGTACTGTATATACTCGAGTATAAGTCAAATTTTTCAGCCCTTTTTTTTGGGCTGAAAGTGTCCCTTCGACTTATACTCGAGTCACCGCCGTCTGTCTGCATGATCAGCGTGTCATGCAGGCAGACGGCGGCCGGCGTGTAATGATACTGTTCGGCGGCTATTGCAGCTTTCAAAAGCCGCGCCTCCTGCTTGTCTGTGATAGGCTGAACAGCTGTCAGTGTACAGCCTACCATGGACATTCTCTCATCCTCGTCCGTGGTATGAGAATGAGAGAATGTCCGTGATAGGCAGTCAGCGCTCAGCCTATCACAGACGAGGAGGAGGCGCGGCTTTTGAACTGTGGAATGGCCGCCGAACACTATCATCAAATGCCGGCCACCGCTTGAGGATGGAGATCGCCACAGAGAGGATGGAGATCACTACAGGGAGGCTGGAGATCGCCGCAGGGAGGCTGCACAGGACACAGGTAGGCTGCACATGCACACAGGACACATGCACACAGGACATGTACAGGACACAGGACACACATGTACAGGACACACATGTACAGGACACACATGTACAGGACACACACACATGTACAGGACACATGCACAGGGTACAGGTAGGCTGCACAGGACACAGGGAGGCATGCAGCTACAGATGGGCATTGTTGACCCTCTGCATTTCTCACCCTCGTCTTATACTCGGGTCAATAACTTTTTCCCAGTTTTTTGTGGTAAATTAGGGGCCTCGACTTATACTCGGGACGACTTATACTTGAGTATATACGGTAAGTATATAAGCAGGATGAAATAGCTAGATACTGTAGGTGCTGTCCCAGCTGGGAGGGTAGGATTTAATGCCTTTCCCATTCTTTGGTTTTTGATGGGTTCTTCTCTGGGTCTGACCCACTAATCCTGTGATATATAAATATGAGAAAGTGGTCCGGAATGATGTGAACCCCCAGAAAGAGAGATAGTTGGTGAGAGTTTGGGGATTTTGCACCTGTGGAGAGCCCAAAAGAGAGCTGAGACCGCTTGCCATAAGGGAGAGAGACAAAGAATGATGCCCGGGAGGAGTAGAAGAATGTCACCAATCACCATCAGGATGTAAAATCATCTGAACTTGAGATTTGCCCCCAAAGATACCAGCACTGTAGTATGCCATAGACCGACTTACATCTGCATGAGAGTGCCTCTGAAGGATTATAATTGCAGGCCTTCACCTATGCAGCACAAGCCAGTGGTTAGGAGTAGGGACATAGAAAAGACCCTGTACCTGTATGTTGGACTTTCAAATCCTTATTTTGCACTTTTCTTAAGTAAAGTATTGAGATGTTGTCCTCACCTGGTTTAAAATGACTGAAAGCAGTGTATTGTAAGTAACCGACACACATAAGTTGGGTAACCCAAGGCTCTGGTAGGTGGGGTACCCCAAGGCACTGTCTTGGGACCAATTCTGTTTCATTTCTTCATAAATGATATAGCGAATGGGGTAAATAGCTTAATCTCAGTTTTTACTTCACATCAGGATATAGAAATGTTACAGAACAACCTGAATAAAATAATGGGGTGGGCAACTACATGGCAAATGAGGTTTAATGTGGAGAAATGTAAAGTAATGCATTTGGGGGCTAAAAACGCAAACACAAACTACTAACTAGGGAGAGACCCTCTGGGGGAATCAAGGATGGAGAAAGATCTGGGGGTCCTAGTAGAAGACAGACTGAGCAATAGCATGCAATGTCAAGCTGCAGCTATAAAAGTAGGCAGAATATTAGCATGCATAACAAAGGGGATATATTCCAGAGATAAAACGATAATCCTAACACTTTAAAAAAAACTCTGGTCAGGCCACAGCTGGGGTATTCTGTCCAGTTCTGGTCACTAGTCCTCAGAAGGTATGTGCTGGAGCTAGAGAAAGGCTAGAGAAGGACTACAAAATTAATAGGGGGACTGGAGGGCCACAATTACGAGTAATGACTACAAGCACTAAACTTATTCTCGCTGGAGAAGAGACACTTGAGAAGGGACTTCCCTAATTACCTCAATGGTGATCCCAGCATAGGATATAAAAATATTCAGTCTCAGGGAGTGTAAGAGGGCTACACAATGAGATTGGAGGTAAGCAGTTTAACCTTAAACTGCGTAGGGGGTTTTTCACTGTCAGTGCACTAAGGATGTGGAACTCTCTTCCACAGTTGGTGGTGTCAGCGGGGAGTATTGATATTTTTTAAAAGAATCTTGGACGTGCCTCTTATAGAACACAACATATAGGGATATGGGAAATGATTATCAACACTGACAGTACACCTTCACAGAGTGAAATGGATGGACTATTATCTTTGTTCAACCTTAACTACTATGTAAGTATGTAATATAGTTCACTAAGTGGGTCTTAAAGCACTGGGGTATGAAGACATCAGTGTGGAGTGAAGCAGTGTGAAGACACAAGTGGTTACCTAGAGTAATGGAAGTTTAACCTCCCTGGCGGTATGATTCTTTCTGATTTTAGGTGCTGAAAGCGGTACAATTATTTTGCATGGAAATTTGGCGTTTTATATTGTAGGTCTGTAATTATTAACAATAACACACTTAAATCTGTCCAAACAAGAGTCTAGTAGATATCCTGGATATGATAAAGTTTGAAACACAAAAACATAAATTTTAATATAATAAAAAAAAAATAATAATTAAAAAAAATAAAAATAAATAGTAAAAAAAAAAAATAACCACACGATTCACTATCGCTCAATTCTGCAAGTGTTCTAATTTACTATCGCTGTTTTCTAGCTGGTCTAAAGCCATTTTTGACGTAAAGGGACACTTTTTGGTTGCTATGGACAATCTCCAGTTTCCAGGCAGAAAGAACAGTATATGCAATATAAAACTGCATGCAGGGCATGGGCCAGAGCACTGGGGACAAATGGGATGTGAAATGATTTCATACAGTACTGTAATCTGTAAGATTACAGTACTGTATGTGTTATGCTTTTTACATTTTTTTGAATTTGCCGCCAGGCTCCGCCCCCGTGCATCGCGACGCTCGCAGGGAACGGAGCCTGGCACAGAGAGGCTTCGGGACAGGACACAGCCCGCGGACACTGCGGGGGACATCGCAGGATCCCGGGGACAAGGTAAGTAAGGAGGCACCAGGATCCTGCGATGCGATCCCGAGTGTGGCTCGGGGTTACCGCTAATGGTGCTGAATTTTAACCCCGAGCCACACTCGGGAATACCGCCAGGGAGGTTAACAAGCAGCCTGTTGAACGGCCTCTAGCAGCAAGGTAGATGTTGTTGGCATTTCTTCCACCAGCGGTGTGTCCCCCAGAGCAACCGGAGCAAGTTTGCACTGCTGAGGTTCCCATCTTACACAGAGGCATAGAAGCGCAAGAGTTAAGTTAAGTGCACGTGTGGAGCCCACGCAGAGTGCATGGCAGGTTCCACTCCACTACTGGGGAGTAGCAGTGAAAAACGCTGGACAGGTAGATGTAGACAGAGCTCATGGATTGCAGATTACGAAGAAGGTGTACATTGTCAAGGGGAACTCAGAGTTAACTAGAGAACAATGGTACTGCAAGTGTACATAGTGTAATTTCATCTCTAAGAGTAGAGGCCTGGCCTAAGGTTGAGTGTTCCCCTCGGCAGGCTCTGCCTTGTCACAGACTATTGATGAAGACGGAACAAAGTAGAGGTAACCGATGTGAACAAAGTGGCCCTGTACAAGAAGAACCCCCCGTGGGGTAGGCCTTTCATGTTAAACTTGCTTGGCACCCAACGAGGAGGGAAACATGGAGGACATGACAACCACCACGTCATTCTGACCTCCCCCATAAGTATAATGCCCCGTACACACGGTCGGATTTTCCGATGGAAAATGTCCGATCGGAGCGTGTTGTCGAAAATTCCGACCGTGTGTGGGCTCCATCGGACATTTTCCATCGGATTTTCCGACACACAAAGTTGGAGAGCAGGAGATAAAATTTTCCGACAACAAAATCCGTTGTCGGAAATTCCGATCGTGTGTACACAAAGCCGACGGACAAAGTGCCACGCATGCTCAGAATAAATAAAGAGATGAAAGCTATTGGCCACTGCCCCGTTTATAGTCCCGACGTACGTGTTTTACGTCACCGCGTTCAGAACGATCGGATTTTCCGACAACTTTGTGTGACCGTGTGTATGCAAGACAAGTTTGAGCCAACATCCGTCGGAAAAAATCCTAGGATTTTGTTGTCGGAATGTCCGAACAAAGTCCGACCGTGTGTACGGGGCATTACAGTGAAAGCTGTTGTTGTCCTAAGAAATGCTTGGCTAAAGCACTTGCTTTAGCTAAAAGAAATTCTAATCTGCAATTATTTTATTATATGTAGGTACTCTGTAAAGGAGAGCAAAGTGTCTTTACAAAGGACATCCTTAAGCCTCTTCTACTTAGCTTATCTGTGTTAACATGCAACTCCTTTGTATCTGGCACTTTTAGGTTTTGGAGGAGTATAAGACCTGCTCTGCTGTGACAGTGCCCAAACAACATGCCCCTAAAGCCAGGTACACACTAATGCCCTGTACACACGGTCAGACTTTCTGACGGCAAATGTGTGATTGGAGCTTGTTGTCAGAAATTCCAACCCTGTGTAGGCTCTATCAGACTTTTTCCATTGGAATTTCCGACACACAAAATTTGAGATCTGGATCTCAAATTTTCCGACAAAAAAAAACGTTCCCGTAAATTCAGATCGTGTGTACACAATTCCGACGCACAAAGTGCCATGCATGCTCAGAATCAAGCAGAAGAGCCACACTGGCTATTGAACTTAATTTTTCCTCGGCTCGTCGTAGGTGTTGTACGTCACCGTGTTCTTGACGTTCGGAATTTCTGACAAGGTTTGTGTGACCGTGTGTATACAAGACAAGTTTGAGCCAACATCCGTCTGAAAAAATCCATGGATTTTGTTGTCGGAATGTGCGATCGTGTGTACAGGGCATAACAGTTTTTTTTTGTGCAAACCAGTAGGTTGAGTCACCCCCGGTGAGCTGTTGTGTTCTCACAGGTGGACGCCCCCCCCCCCACCAGAACACTCCGATCAGCGCTCTCTGCCATTGGCAGAGAGCGTTGATCTGGAGTCAGCTGGCTTCTGTCAGACAGACCGACATACACATGGGCAGAATGTTGGCCAGTTTTTTTTTTTTAACTGGCAAATGTCTCCTGATGTTCTGTCCATGTGTACGGGGCTGAAGTCACCAACAGGGATTGCAGGTAAGTTGATATGTTGGGGGTGGTGTTTTTTTTTTCAGAGACACCAAGGGGTTGATTTACTAAAGGCAAATCCACTTTGCGCTACAAGTGCACTTCAAGTGCACTTGGAAGTGCAGTCGCTGTAGATCTGAGGAGAAGATCTAAATAGAGGGGAAGCTCTGGTGATTTTATCATCTAATCATGTACAAGCAAAAATGCTGTTTTTTATTTTCCTTGCATGTCCCCCTAAGATCTACAGGGACTGCACTTCCAAGTGCACTTCCAAGTGCACTTGCAGTGCACTTGTAGTGCAAAGTGGGTTTGCCTTTAGTAAATCAACCTTCAAGTCTCCAAGTATTGTCCAAATACTGTTATCTTTTTTTCTCGAAGTTAACATTTTGCATATAACTTGGTTGCCCTATGGTAATATATTATGTAACAGATCCTTCATATCTGTTTTCCTCTCTAGAGACCATTGTCTTTACTGGAGGAAATTAGGACAAATACATTTACGGTAATGTTTCATATTACTATTTCTTGCCTCAAATATCTGTCTGCTAAGTATACCTTTTTTTTTCTCACATAGGGGAGAAAAGAATCGGGACATCTGAGGACACCAGGAACCCCACTAATCCAGAAGAAGGGGAAATCCCCACACACCCTGAAGAAGATGTGGAGGGAGGAGAGGTTCAGGAATTGGGCGAAATAGTGACCACAACAGGTCAGTGTCTGAGACCACAGCTTCAGGTAATAGATGTATGCATGCATATTTTTTAATACATGCTGTTTTTTTTTTAAATTTTTAGGTGATGTGGATGTTGTGGAAGAAGAAACTAATTTCAGCAGTGCAAGTGCACAGATCCTCATCGGGGAGATCATGGTGTGCAATTGTGAATTAGAGAAGGTCAAGGAAAACATCAATAATGTTGAAAAGACTCAACAACATCATGATGTTTTAGGCAGAATCTAAAAACACACCAAAAATTTAGCAGATTGTGGTTATATTTTTTATTTTTTGTAAATTTTTAAAGTAAATTTGAAAGCCAATTTTTGCAAAATCTGGTACAACTCTGCATAGAAGCCAATCAGCTTCCAGTTTTTCTTTGTCAAAGCTTAATTGAACAAGCTAAAGTTGGAAGCTGATTGGCTATCATGCAGAGCTGAACCAGATTTTGCACTCTCCAGTTTTAGTAAATCAACCCCAGTGTGTGAATATGTGCTATCTGCCATCACGGGATATCTATGTACGTGTTTTGTTGGTGCAACCCCTTCCTCGCAACTAAAGTAGATGAGAGGAAGGGGTTGCACCCCCGAAACACGTCCATTGATCCCCTATGATGGGAGCTAGCACATGTTGACATTAGGCATGGGATCAGGAGGGAAATCCACATTTTGACTCCCAATTTGTGTGCATCTTCAAAATTTGGCTTTTACAGGGGTGACACCACATCTGATGAAGGCAAGATCAACACAGTTTTGAAATACTAATGTCACATATTGCCTTCAATTTATCAAATTTGAACTTTGTAAGTTCATGAGTTGTGTATGTTTTATGGTTTTAAACATGCCTGTTTAACTCAAAAAAGACTATTTACTGTCACACATAAATGTTGTACACCAAAGATGTTGGTTTGTTAAAAAACCCTTTTCTAACGCACATGTGAATTTGCACGGAGTAAAATGTTTTATACTCAACAATGTGTGGCTTCTTCTTTCAATGCTCATTACCAGTTTTTGGAGTACGTTGTTGTAGTTTACAGTGACAATGGGGGGTATTTACTAAAGGCAAATACACTTTGCGCTACAAGTGCCCTTTCAGTGCAGTTTCAGTGCACTTTCAAGTGCACTTGCAGTGCACTTGTAGTGCAAAATGGATTTGCCTTTAGTAAATAACCCCCACAGTGCTCTAAAATTTGCCACAATCGGGCCATTTTAGGGACTACAAGCAATTCATTCATGGAGCTGAAAAGGATGATTATTTTTTTCATTAATGAATTACATACATTAACAACAAAAACAATGTGTGTATGTAGCAGACCCACAACATAATAGTTATCTGAAGAAGAGATTGTCAACTCATGTATCAAATAAATTACGCTTGCACTATTTAAGAAAATGGCCAAAAATAAAAGGCCTTTGGAGAACCTAGGAGACCGATAAGAAACACAAGCAGTAAATCCAATGAAATATGAGTTCAGTTTCTAAAAAATACATTCATTTAGAAAATGTTTTACACATTGTCTGGCATATCAATGGCCCCCCTACCTGCAAAGTACTCTACATACTTTTGTCTTACTTCGCAGAGGCTTTGGGGGGGCAAGCCAGGACGGCCAGCTTCAAGAGCCATCAAGGTTGTTTGATTTTGAAAGTTGGCCTCAGTTCCAACTGAGGCCACATAGTTTGTTGCATTTTCCTTAGGAAATTATGGAGTATGCAGCATGCAAGGACAATATGATTCAGTTTATATTCCTCCATGTTAATTGCTGTGAGAAATAGGCGGAACCGGCTGGCTATTATAGCAAACGCATTCTCCACCACTCTTCTGGCTCTGGCCAGCCGGTAATTAAAAACCCTCTGGTCTGGGGTGAGGATCCTCATCAGGAACGGCCACATCAGATGGTCACCCAGCCCAAATGCTTCATCAGCCACAAAGACAAAGGGGAGTCCTGCCACTCTGTCTTCCGGAGGTGGCAAGCCCAAGCCACCATTCTGGAGATGTCTGAAGAACTCCATCTGGGCGATGACTCCACCATCTGACATCCGGCCATTTTTCCCCCACGTCCACATACAGGAACTCGTATGTTGCTGACACTGCTACCAACAGCACAATACTATTAAACCTCTTATAATTGTAATAGTATGACCCCGAGTTGGGAGGTAGGACTATGTGGACGTGCTTCCCATCTATTGCCACTCCGCAGTTGTGAAAGTCCCATTGCTGGGCAAACTGGGAAGCCATAGTCTGCCATTCCTGTGGGTTTGAAGGAAACTGTGGAGTCAAACAGGAAAAATAAAAATTACTACTTTTGCACATAACATTGCAAGGAGATTACACACAAACATTCTTGGCCAACATAAGTATAACATTTATTTTAAGGAGTATTTAATTACAAAAGTATAAGGTCCACTTATCAGATTCCTCACCCCCTCTGATGGCCTATTGTAAAAATGTTAGGGGGGGGGTGTTTTGGACAGGTAACCCTCTCCACTTCATTGAGAGCTGGATGCATAAATAATGTGTGTTACTTTCGCCACCCCATCCTTACTTACACTATTGGCAGCCCACTGGACAGGTAAGAAGTGTCATAATACAAAAATATGAATACATACTGTACAAATTGAAGCACATTTTTTCATTCTGCAATTACCTATCATGAAAATAGGAGAACAAAACTTGAAACAGTACCATTTGAAAGTATTCAGGCAGGCCCTTGCACTACATGCTTTGGTGAATTCATTCATAAATCTGACCACAAAAGAGGTAGGTATAGTGTGTATGGGTTTGCCAAAGTCAGCAGATAGAGGATTGGTATCGGCTGACTTAGCGGTTGGGGGGGAGGGAGGGTTCCAAATAAATTTGGGCCCCAAAAAATAAAATCTTGCACTCAGCCTGAATTTAAGGACAACAATAACATTTGTACACATTTTAGGGGGTGTTTAGGATAAGCACTACAGTGGAGCTGACAAAATACATTGTTAAGTGACTAGGCTAGGTGTGTATGGGCCCAGGATAGCATACTGGGGAGGTTAGTGAAGGTAAATATGCATGAAGGACAAAAAAGGAGCAGTAAAAGCTTCCAGCATGTATGAGGACAAATAAGACATTCACAGCATATTACAATCATGGTAATTAGGGAATGATGAAATAAATACAATACATTAGCAAACATTAAATACATAGAATGCGATGTTAACGGAGAAAACTTACCTTAATATAGTCCTTCTGCAGGACCTGAATGATGGCAGAACAGGTCTCTGGAATAATGATTCCCAGAGCCTGGGGGGAGATCCCAGTCAAGAACTTGATGTCCTGCAGACTTCTCCCCATCGCCAAGTACTGCAAGGTGGTGAGGAGCCTTTGTTCAGAAGCGATGGCTTGCCGCATGCAGGTGTCCTGCTTTGTAATATAAGGCAAAGCCACCAGACGGTGAAAAATGGGGTCCGTCATCCAGAGATAATTCCTGAAATCATCAGGATTATTCTCCCGAATCTCCTGCACCAAAGGCATGTGAGAGAATTGGAGCAACCAATTCTTCATCCATGAACTCCTCCTCACCCTGTTCATGGACTGGACTTGGGTCAAAGCAAAAACTCCAACACCAAGCCCCTGCATAGCACGAACTCTGCAATGAGTACGTACCCGCAACATGGCTAGAAAACAGTCGGCTGGTCAGAACGAACTAACAGAACGCACTGAAAATCAAAAAGAACCTGAGAAGAACCATCTGAAAATCAGAAACGAGCGGACAAGAACGCACTGAAAAACAGATACGAACTATTAAATAGAACACACTGAAAGACAGGAACGAACTGACAACATGCACTGAAGAAAAGATACGAACCCACAAGCACAAACTGACAAGCAGAAACTAACTGAAAAGTACAAGGCTGAAAAGCGCCAATCGTCTCTCACCAAACTCCTACTAACAGGAGATAAACAAGAGATTAGCAGAAGGAGCCCAAAGGGTGGCGCACTGGCTATTGAACTTCCTTTTTATATACCCCTTGTATGTCACCGTGTTCTGGACGTTCGGAATTTCCAATAACATTTGTGTGACCGTGTGTATGCAAGACAAGTTTGAGCCAACATCCTTCGGAAAAAAATCCACGGTTTTGTTGTCGGAATGTCCGATCGTGTGTACAGGGGATAAGTGTACAGGGACTGCAAGAGCCTGATCCTAGGTCAAATATACTTACGTACGCTGCCTGCAGTAAGAAAAAAAAATGTAATGATGTATTAGTGAATGCAATAATGCGCTAATGTGTATCTTTTATATCTATCTGAAGTTTAGCTTTACATTTCTCACATGATTGGGTATTCAAAGTAAACACAGCTCCACCTTATTCACCTAGCTTTGTTTAATTGTCTCTATTCCTTTAATAAATCAACCCAGCTGTCTTTCCTGACTTGCACAATGGAGCTTTTTCCACGAAATAAACACTTTTATTTGTTTCTTGTGGTTATCTACATGTAAACCTTCTAGAATGTGACCCGATTGTGTAATATTCATGTACACTCTGTTATTTTACTGCACAATTTCTATATAAGAAACTATATGCCTTAACATTAATTGGAACCGTATGGCTAAGTGCTGACAAAATAGTGATTAGGAAATTCTGCCTAAGTGACTCCAGAAGTGGGTGGGTTAAGCATAAAAAGAGGCTCCTTGTTTGGCCTCTGCTAGTTCCTCACTCTCTTCTATTGACAGCCAAAAGGAAGACCCTTTTGAGAGTGAATCTGGTATTTATTCAAGATGCTTACTGGAGGTTTTGGACGTACAATATGCTGAAGAGCCTACATCTGTTCCCAGGAAGTCTTCCTTCCTACAGTCTCAGCGTTAGGCTGTTCCCAGCTGCTGGTAGTACACAGTTCCAAGCTGTGGGGTATTTTGGCAGTTTGAATAATGCAAGTAAAAGAGAAAGGACTTCTGAGGATGAATCCAGTGCTGAAAGGATTGTGACGTCCAATTTTCAGAAAAGCTCTATTTAGTGCTGGAAGAATCAGCTGCAAAATGTGCTACATACAAAGCCATATTAACAGAAATACATTTACAAGTCTGATATAAACTACAGTGTACCCCAAGCGCTCAAAGAGGAACTGTTTTCTGAATGCTGTGCCCAAAAATAAACAGGCAGAGCACAAAGGACTAGTCACCAGGGAAGAGCTCAGGCATTTTCAGACACGAGTCCAGCTGGGAAGCTGTCAAAGTTGACAGCCCATCATAGAAGATGGAGGCATTACCTGCCCCGCAACTGTGCCAATACACGCCCCTTGCATACGTGTGGCTGCAAGATGGGGACTGCCTCCACCACCTATGATTGGCTGTTGGCTTTGACAGCTTCCCGCTGGAATTGCTTAGGTGGGTTAAAATTTATGTCCGAACACACCCAAGCTCATTCCTACTAGTCAACATTATTGCCAGTGGTCTTCCAGTAGCTGATCTTACTTAACACACTCACTTAACACTCATGGCGTGCCTCCATCCCTTTATGGGGATACAGGGATGGAGGCACGCCATGTGTGTTAAGTGAGTGTGTCAGGTCGCATTCAATTCATGGTTCAACCAAATTTGGGTGGAAAACACCCGCTCTAGTGACCTGTCACACCTAATACAATTTATCTTTTAAACATCCTCCTTATACCCAGTTAATTTTAGCTTCCGGTAACTTGCATTAATATTAATATTATTTTTCCTCATGATCACTGGATCCCAATACATTTGTCTCCAATAAAATATCTCCCTTAAACCATTCCAAAATTCCTCCTCTGGCCCAGCCTAGGTCTAATGGGGGCTGGGTGTTTTTCTGCCCCTGGGGTTGTGATGTGTGTCAGTCTGTTCCTCCCCCTCACCTGACGGTAGGGGCGGGGTTCGGCCTCACGCTCATCAATGTCATGCATTGATGCCACGTCTGAGGCGTCACTGACGTCGTTGACGTTCCCTTCCATCTCTGCCCGCAGACGAGATGGGCGGGGACACACTGCTGACGGCTCAGCCGTACGCAGGTGGGTTCCTTCTCCTCACCTCCCTCGTGCTGCTTGGCCAATCGAGCATAGCGTTGATGGGGCCCCGCCCTGGACGAGGAGTATCAAGCGAGCTGGGACGACTGGTGGTTCATTTGCTTGATTCAACCACATGGAAGCACATGCAGATTCGACCCGCTGGACACATATTATTCACACAGTAACATTGAGGTTAATTCATTCCCCTATTCACATTCACCAGGAGTTTTGTTATCACTTGGTATGTTTTTTATTTGGGTTTAATTATACATTCACCCCTTTATGTAGTCCCCCTGCGGGAACACTTAGAGATACCCTCACATTTTTACATCCTCACTAAGCAATTTACTATTCATCACTTATTCCCTACAGGACACTATGCACATTACATGCACACTTATCACACCAGATCATGCTGTGACCACCCTATCGTCCTTTTGGTGCTCTCCTCTGTCCTTGGGGGGTTTCGCTGTCTGAACCCTGGAGGAGGTATTATGCCCGGTATCCTCACTCTCCTGTGCAGACATCGGGCCCAGCTTTGAGGCCGCGCAGTAAGTTATCTAGTACTGTTCTTATTTTGTTGGAATATATATATTTCTTTATTCTCCCTTCATTAGAGGGCATCTTTAACAACCAATACTTATTTCCCTTTCTAGTATATTACATCATTACACTCCTGATGAATGGCTGAAATGCCAAGAAATGCGTTGAGTGCTACTAGATGCCAAAAGATACCTGGTCTTATTATGTATTTTTATTCTTTTAAGTATATTTTTCAGTCCTATTCATCAATTGTATTTCATGCTATGAGCAGCATATTTTAGTGTAAGTCATGTGACTACCTATATATTTGATACAATATTTCTCTTACGAATTTGCTATGGATTTTTGCAACAATAAATCATGTATTGTAATTTCATTCGTGTATTGATATTCTCTCCATTTTAGACATGGAATGCCTCACTCAAAATCCCAATTATCTCTTTCCTTCAATAATCCAAACAGGGATGGAGGCACGCCATGTGTGTTAAGTGAGTGTGTCAGGTCACATTCAATTCATTATTGATTTACCATACCATGCACTGCATTTGTGTATGCAGGCAGCCATCTTGGTAAAGGCAGGATATTGCCTCCTTACATCAGAGCCTCCAGTTAGGAGACTATGAGCAGCACAATAGTCACATCACCAATTCAGGAAGCAGTGCCTTAGATCTTACTCTGCAGATATGCAGCTACTAGGTACAGGATTGCCTAGGCACTCTCACACACCAGGAAGTGCACTGCCATTTTTCAGAAGTAATTCCAGATAAAGAGTATTTTTTCAGTCTACTGCTTAGGCACAATTAACATCTCTTACACAGCAAATCTTTACTTTCTGAGTTCAGTTTCACTTTAAGAGGTGGGAAAATAAGGTGTCACAGTATTCCTTTAAATGATCACCTTTCCCTCATTCTAAAGTTACCCTGAAAACACAAACTTCCAGGTATGGAATGAATTAAAAAAAAAGGAGTAGGGTTTCCCTGGCCAGGAAGAGGAGTGGCAACAAGGAAGAGGAGTGGCAAGAAGCATGCAAACACCCCCAACCAGACAAGCCTTTCAATATTGTGGGGGTACCTTGCAACAGAGGCAGCAAAGCCCTTTTTGCAAGCCACCTTGCCCTAGTATTGAGGATCTCTTCCCAACATACTGTCCCCAACAAAAGATGTAGAGTTTTGAGTGAAACATACAGGTATCTGGAAGTCTCCTTTATAATTAAAAAAGGCCCACACCGCCAGAGGGAAAGAAAAAGTTTATTTAGTACCCTTTTTTTACTAATTCCCAAAAATAACAAATGAAAAAATAAAACACACTGAAAATGTGAATACTTTAAAAAAAATTACATTTAAAAAATGTAAACAATGTTCCACTATGTAAATCTTTTTTGTCCGGGGATTAATATCCATCAATAATAATAACAACCTGCCACCCAACAATGCTAGCCAGCAAAAAATATATAAGCCCTGCCAAGTTCACCTTTTTTTTGCTAGGTTCGAACACTGACTGTCGCACATGTGCAGGAATTATGTTACCTGTAGCTAGGCAATAGAGATGGCTGAAGACTTTGGCAACAAAGGCGGCAGCAGCAGTGGCAGAATGACAAGGGAATTTAAGGACATTGCATAGCTGGAGGAGAAATCTGGTAATTGTGTCATTAATATTGAGCAAAATGAAAAAAGGTAGAAAGAATGGGCGTTTATTGATAACCACATAATACATCTACTAGCAGAAAATATACAAAAAGTTAAAAAAATCATAATTTTTATTTCAAAATATTAAAAAACATGATACATTTCACATCAACTGGGTGAAATAGAGCCCCACTGAATAATGTGTTGTGTGGTCAGGGCCGCTTCTTCAGGGCTTCAATTTCTTATCCTCTGACTAAGTACCTAATATTAACACGCAAATACATATGTAGCATTAACTCTCGGTGGAGCTGCTGGTTTAAGCGGGTCTGTTACCTTCACTTTGCTTCCCTCTGTTTCACCGCACCGGGTCTAGGGGTTCCGTTAAGTTTACTGCTGGACGACACACGCACCAACACTGGAGTACGTTTTTAATGCTTTATTGAACAGTCAAACTTTAGGAAGTAGCAGGAAAGAGACGGAAAAGGAAACTTTCAGGAGAAACTCAAATATCTTTTTACAAGATCTTAGCCACAAATGTCCCGGTAGAATTCAAATAATTATGTGAAATGCATTCCCCTCATGGGACACACTCTTTGCTTGTCTGGATAGGCCTCTCACCGGTCTAGCAGCCAGTACGCAGCACGAAACTAAAGTCTCTGCCACAGACTCACTTGGGGGGGGGTAAATCTGCACGATCCTCTGCCACAGGATGTATCAGATCTTCTATAGTGAACAGTCAGTCACAGTGCCTGAACCTTTAAGCCGAACCGGCGATACTATGCTGTATGGTTACTTCTTTTGGATACGTCCTCCAACCGAGTCACCAGGCCCCTCTATAGACGAGCACGCTGCGTGATCTCTCCAGGATGGGTCCTCCCCTGGGATCTCCTCGGCTGTCCAGCATCGTCACACAGGACCGACAGCTCAGGACCATTCCTCGGCTGCGGTGGTAGGCCCCAGACAAGCCTCTGGACCCACCCCTGCACCCTAGCATCGTGGGCCTCCCGATCGGAGGACCACGAGGTAGCTCCTTAACGCATACCTGTCGGCCAGGAGGGCCAGCAGGTGGCTGCAAAACGACCCTAGAACATGGCGTCTGTCCCATAAATACCCCCTTCCCAGAATGCAACTCGAAAGGACCACCTCCACCGAGCTTGTCTCCGAGACAGAGGAGCATCTATACACTTTGACACGTTGCCCTTCCAACACTGACTAATGGTAACAGCGACACCCACCAGTCAGCACGGAAGCACACACAACGTCAGCCAAGCTGGAACAGAGGCGAACTTTTATTCTTTCTAACACCCAATTTACTAAATTTACCTAACTGCGGTAGATAGTAAATCTACCAGCGCTACACATACAATAAATATAATTATATATGCAATCATTGGATGAATTCATACATATAAGGAAACCCCCATTCTATGGAAAAAGGGGGAAAAAGGAGGTTAGTTCCTTACTTACAGTGGGGACGGAAAGGATTCAGACCCCCTTAAATTTTCCACTCTTTGTTATATTGCAGCCATTTGCTAAAATCATTTAAGTTCATTTTTTTCCTCATTAATGTACACACAGCACCCCATATTGACAGAAAAACACAGAATTGTTGACATTTTTGCAGATTTATTAAAAAAGAAAAACTGAAATATCACATGGTCCTAAGTATTCAGACCCTTTGCTCCGTATTTAGTAGCACCCTTTTGATCTAATACAGCCATGAGTCTTTTTGGGAAAGATGCAACAAGTTTTTCACACCTGGATTTGGGGATCCTCTGCCATTCCTGCTTGTAGATCCTCTCCAGTTCTGTCAGGTTGGATGGTAAACATTGGTGGACAGCCATTTTTAGGTCTCTCCAGAGATGTTCAATTGGGTTTAAGTCAGGGCTCTGGCTGGACCATTGAAGAACAGTCAAACAGTCAACAGTTAAAGTTCATTTTTTTTCCTCATTAATGTACACACAGCACCCCTTATTGACAGAAAAACACACATTTGTTGAAATTTTTGCAGATTTATTAAAAAAGAAAAACTGAAATATCACATGGTCTTAAGTATTCAGACCCTTTGCTGGCCATCCAGCCAAACTGAGCTATCGGAGGAGAAGAGCCTTGGTGAGAGGGGTAAAGAACCCAAAAATCACTGTGGCTGAGCTCCAGAGATGCAGTCGGGAGATGGGAGAAAGTTGTAGAAAGTCAACCATCACTGCAGCCCTCCACCAGTCGGGGCCCCTATGGCATAGTGGCCTGACGAAAACCTCTCCTCAGTGCAAGACACATGAAAGCCCGCATGGAGTTTGCTAAAAAACACCTGAAGGACTCCAAGATGGTGAGAAATAAGATTCTTTGGTCGGATGAGACCAAGATAGAACTTTTTGGCCTTCATTTTAAGCGGTATGTGTGGAGAAAACCAGGCTCATCACCTGTCCAATACAGTCCCAACAGTGAAGCATGGTGGTGGCAGCATCATGCTGTGGGGGTGTTTTACAGCTGCAGGGACAGGACGACTGCTTGCAATCGGGGAAAGATGAATGCGGCCAAGTACAGGGATATCCTGGACGAAAACCTTCTCCAGAGTGTTCAGGACCTCAGACTGGGCCGAAGGTTTACCTTCCAAGACAATGACCCTAAGCACACAGCTAAAACAACAACGGAGTGGCTTCACAACAACTCCGTGACTGTTCTTCAATGGCCCAGCCAGAGCCCTGACTTAAACCCAATTGAACATCTCTGGAGAGACCTAAAAATGGCTGTCCACCAACGTTTACCATCCAACCTGACAGAACTGGAGAGGATCTACAAGCAGGAATGGCAGAGGATCCCCAAATCCAGGTGTGAAAAACTTTTTGCATCTTTCCCAAAAAGACTCATGGCTGTATTAGATCAAAAGGGTGCTACTAAATACTGAGCAAAGGGTCTGAATACTTAGGACCATGTGATATTTTAGTTTTTCTTTTTTAATAAATCTGCAAAAATGTCAACAATTCTGTGTTTTTCTGTCAATATGGGGTGCTGTGTGTACATTAATGAGGAAAAAAAATGAACTTAAATGATTTTAGCAAATGGCTGCAATATAACAAAGAGTGAAAAATTTAAGGGGGTCTGAATACTTTCCGTCCCCACTGTACAGCCTTTACATATACCATTTCTTTTGTATTACTGTGTCCTCAATATGTTGTGCATACTTGCACATTATGGCAGGAGGCGAGCTCCGCGGATACAAAGAAGTGTTAGGGTTCAAGTTAAGATTTAGGGTTCAATTTAGGGAGCAGGTCAAGTGTTAGGGTTTAGGTAACAAAAGAGTTAAGTGTCTGGGTCAGGTAACATGCAGGGAACACCTGTGGCAAAAACTGCAGCACCTGGGGCTAACATTCCAAATATTACAGTGCATTTTTATTCTAAAAATCTCCCAACTGTTATCATGTGTATGGACAGCTGAAGACATATAATCATTTTTTTGTTCATTTAACAGAAAAGAAAAACAGCCTTTAACTTAGTGTTCCTTCTCCACCCATGCCCAGTGCTCCTTTATGGCTTCTATCCTTTAATGATCTCATCCTGATACAGTGTCTGTATCTGACTTTCCCAGTTTATTTATGAGAAAACTGAGAGCTGGGTGGAGTTTTTGAACAATAGTCATGACATCATTGTTGAGAATGAGAAAAGTTTAAAACAATTAAAACAGATTTTGGTGGTCAGATGATGATCAGGAAAATAGAAATAGGTAGACTGTATTGCATTATCTTGCTATTACAATTATAATGTAAAGGTTAAATGCAAAAAAAATCAGTGTAAAGCTGTCGCCAAGGTTAAGAAATACAGCTGCTGTGCACTGTGTCACAAAAACACTTCGATATATAATATAATAAACAAACTGTGCAGTGCTCAAGTGCTAATATAGTACATACAACTGTACTACAATACTCCAAAAGGTGAAAGAATCGAAAATAATAAGTGATCAAGCAAATTCCGGAGAAACACAAGAAAATTGCAAATTCAGTAGTCCCACATACATCCGTGATGGTAGTAAGAGTCTTTATGCAAATGTAGCCCCCTCTACCAATAGGTAGGTGCTAGTAATAGGATTTTACAGATAGATTGTCAGCTCAGGTAAATTTAGGCAAGCCTATGCTGCAAGCTAGGCCTGTCTGTTTTGATCTGGGGGCTGGGAGTGGTTAGAGTAGCAGTGGGTGTGACCACCTATGCTCCAGTTCTGAGGGGCCTACCCTGCTTCCAGGGAGAATGTTCTGGAAGAGGGGCAGGGCCTGGAATTGGAGTGGCAGGCAGCTCATGTGGGAGCCCTGACCAATCCCCAACTGGTATTTGCAGGGGGTGGGCCTCCTATATAAGCTGAGGTAACATGCCACGGGGGGAGTTGTCGGCTGAGTGAAGTGGAGGATGGAATACTAGACAGCAGCAGGAGGGCACCACCATCTGGGGGGGTGCACCGATTGCAGGAGGAGGCTCAGGGAGAGCTGTGAAGGAACTTTGCCTTTACACGGTTATTGGCAATGTCCTTATCATTACACGGTCATTGATAAGGAACTCCTGGAGTAGAGGGGCAGGTGAAGCTGTCGGAAACGTATGGTCCGGTCAAGTTCTCCATCAAGGACTCAGGGCAGAGAAAGGTCGATGAGTGTACCACAGTGGAGGGCTGGATGTGCCAGGAAGTCTGTGAGGGAACTTGGCTTTTACACGGTCATTAGCAAAGTCTTCATCATTACATGGTTAATGATGAGGAGTCCTGGATCAGAGGAGAGACTGTGGGGATATGTGTCAAATTGATGTGGCCCGAGGGCACAGGATTTGCAAGCTAGGCTGGTTGGGAACAGTAGTCCACCGTCCAACATGTTCTTCTAAACTACTAGGCCTCCGGGGAGAGGGGCTGCAGGCCTCTGGCCTAGTAGCAGCGAGCAACCAGTAGCAGCGAGCAACCAGAGGCAGGTTTAAGGAACTATTCAGAGTGTGTCCTTCTTGCTTACAGAAGATGTTTCATTACTTTACTTCAGGATACGTGTTGTGCAGGAGGAGAACTACAGGATACGTTTTGTGCAGGAGGAACATCACCCTTACACGGTCAAGTGTGGTGTCCTTATTCTTACAGAGTAATGGGTGAGGAAGTCTTGAAAGCAATAGTCTGTGGGATTTAAGCAGAGGAGGAGCAACAGTCTGCATAGTGATGCTGGAGAAAGATCATAGCAATTGAAATATGCACATCATCTCTTCTGGCTCTAACTATGTGCTAATTTGTGAAATCTTTAAAATATGCTGGCAAAAATTAACTATACTATGGGCATCCCATATACCCTTTTCCCCAACCAAATTGTACCCCCCAATAAACAAAAACAAAACCAGCAAATGATTGTTCATTGTCTCTGCAAGTTATGTATGGGAGTCTGACAGCGGGGTGAATTGGTGGATGTTTGTTACTAGTGGCAACCACACCATTACACAAGCCAAGTGACAGCTCTTACTCTAGAAAATAAAAAGTGCAGCGCTATGATTGCAAAAAAAGGGAAAAATTGTATGCGATTCAAACATATATGTGACAAAATGACACAAACTCTAACATAATAGATGTGAATGGATATTAAGCAATGTGCTAATATAGTGACTGCACTACACACAAATGTCCAAATTGAAGGAAATGATGAAATACAGTCCAATTAGGTTTGTGATCCAATACACATGTGAGAAGTTCCTGGCATTACTGGGAACCTTGGAGTGAAAAAATGGAAGCAAACACCACCACCGTGAAAGAGGGAGGAGGCTTACCAGATAATATTGACTTGGCGGGGCATATACCACCCAAGTCAACAAGGCTTGTTGGGTTCAAACCACCCAATGGGGGACAGCAGATCCTGGAACTCCGTCAGTCAATCAGCCTTAGACGGTCATGAGATGTTAGCTGAAGGCTCCAGGAGTCTCGGGGAGCATGAAAACTTATTGTCACAGGAAGGGCATCATGTAATAGAAAAAGGGGGCTGACATAGCGTTATACCATTTAAAAAGAAGGTGGTTTATTACAAATATAAATTCAACACTCACATTTTGAAGAAATTGATACAGCATGTAAAAGCATGAGGCGATGTTAGCAGAAGGTCCACCCAACGCGTTTCGACTGCACAGTCGTCATCTGGGGTGTGGACCTTGCAAAACATTGCTTAAATGGAGATAGTGACCCCAGAGTTTGCTTGACACCGGAAGTGATCCTAAATTACATCACTTCCGGTCTCCCTGTCTTCCTGGATTGCGGGGTCTCTGCGCAGTATACACTTTTCATTATACACCTCTCACTCTCACCCTGATGACGTCAGCTGTGACAAAACATGCAGGGCAGAGCTACATACATACACCACCACACATGTGCAGCCATACGTTGGTCATCTTTGTTGTTGGAAAGCCCATTCTGCTGACGTTCGTCACGTCGGATGTTTTGCTATACTGAGTATAGACATGTGAGTGCATCTTTTTGTGTTTTAATAAAAGAATATTGATTTTAGCAATATCACACTATTGGAGTGCTTCTGTTTTATGTATAGCCTGGATTAGCTCTGGTATGAGTGCATAAATCTCTACCCGTGTGCTGGAATTGTTTGTGGCCGCTACTCTGAGAGGAATCCTCCTGCCTGCCAGAGATGCTGGATTGATTTTACAAAAAAGCGCATGTTGACCACTCTAACTAGGGGGTCACATTGTGCAGAGCATGAGAGTGAGAGCTGTCACCTGGCTTGCCTAAAGACTCTTCCTTTTAACACGGCTGTGGGACTACTGAATTTGCTATTTTCTTGTGTTTCTCTGGACTTTCCTTGATCACTTATTATTTTCGATTGTTTCACCCTTTGGAGTATTGCAGTACAATTGTATGTACTATATTATCACTTGAGCCCTGCACTATTTGTTTATTATATTATATAATGTAAATGTACTGTGCGTTCTCTGCCCACTGCCACACAGACTGGGCTGTCATTTGGAACACTGCAACCCCCCCAACACATTAACACATTGCAGCTGCAGACTCTCTCCTTCTCACTTCTGTGATTGGGCAGAGGGGCTGGACAGAGAGAAGAGGAGGGAGAGGAAGTGAGAGAGGACACAGGACGCTCTGTAGCCACAGTCATGGCTGGAGGAGAACCAGACCACTGCCCAGGATACAGGAAACTGTGATTGGCTTCACTGCAGCCTGGGAAAGGAAGAGCCCTCCCCCCAAGAAACTGAGAAAGACTGCTGGAAGGCACCTGGAACTATGGGGGGTGTGTAGTCTTTTTCAAGCCAAGTACTGGATAGGACTACAAGTCCCAGGGGGACTGTATGCTATAGATAGGAGGAAAAGGATAGAGAAGCCAGAGATTATGGCATTCTTATGTGGGATGTGACAGATGACCAGAGACTAGGCTACTGAGTTGGAGAGCTGCCTGTCATGATTGTTTGCTGCAGTGTCAGAGAGAGACTGGGCTACCACATCTGTGTGGAGGGCACAGCTATCAGAGAAACTCAGCAAGCTGGATGAAAGGGGCATCACTGGTTCTGTAGAGATCACAATTATTGGGTCACTGCCAACACCACCAGATCTAGATGCCAGAGAGCAGGAGGAGGCATAACTATAGACTGCATTGTGGTGAGAGGCCGTAACTTTGTTACACATTTCACAGACAGCGTAGTGGCGAGAGGTCATGGGCCATAATTTCCTTACCCACTTCTTAAAGGGACAGTGTCACATTGCCTTGGGATACTGTTTGAGTATTTACATCCTATACAGTGGGATCCCCTTATATGTGAAAGCTGCAGTAGGAAAGGTTTTGAGACATTGATGGACCTTTTAGCTTCCATTACTGTCCCTTTAGGATCGACCTCCCTAGATTCAGGGTTCAGGTATGAAGACACAAATTAAGAGGTTCTCTCATTGTTTGTGGTGTTGTAAAAATTGTTATCTGTCACTGCTTATTGCTACACGTGGTCTTAGCCAAAAGGACGAGAAGCGATATCACCACTTATTGCTAATGCCATTCTGTATATTACTTTGTTGTAACAAGGTCCCCCCAAAAAACCTATTTTTTTAAGCTTGGTGTGGCAGAGGGTGTGCCATTGCCAGAAGGGTTGTGGTCATCAAGAATCAGAAGACCCATCCTTTATGGGTAAACACTACAACGGCATGTGGGATGTCACACAAACCATGCAGAACAAAACCATGTTCATTCAATTTCTATCCCTCCCAGGTGCACATTCCCAATCAGGAAATTTCTAAATTTATTGAGTATAATTTAGATTTAGACTTAAATCAAGTTTCCTGAGGGCATTATCCCAAGAAAACCATAAGCAAAAAAGTATAAAGAATGGGGACTTTCAATATAACTGTAGCACCCCCTAGCGTGAAACTAGTGTAGGCAAATTTATTTGGTTTACTCGTGGTAGCTGTGTGAGTCTGTAATTGGGTTGGGTTACTCCAGGTCAGGCTGCTTCCTCCCCCTGGTTCTAGAATCTTGGAGAAGCTTCTGGAAGTTATTGGGCAGAGGGTATGAGGTCCTGATCTGCATACTTGAGGGAATCTGGCCAATCCCTAGGCGGAAGGCACTGGCAGGGTGAAATGTAAAGAAAAAAAGAAATGGAACAAAGTAATGTCCCAATGGAGAGCTATAAGGAGGATCAGCCACGTAGTATCACATTTAAAAAAAATGGCTTGATTGATATTACAAGTGTAAAATATGGCCATTACAAGTGTTGAATAAACATAGCAATGATACCATCCGTCCAGTATACCCAATAATAAAAACACGTACAAACAAAAATGAAAACGTTGTCACAATATGGCGCCAACCACAGACCCCTAATCATACACACACATGCAGGGACCAGCTGTGAAGGGAATGAAGCTGCTAGCAAAAGGGAAGGGGCAGTGCTTTCTCTTGATCCTTTGTGATCAATAATCACTAATTACACATACTAAATGTCCGAGTACCGGACTTGTGTGATTATAGTGTAGACGAATTGCCTCAGCAATTAGATCAAGCAAATAGAGTTAAGCTAGGAGTCCGTAGCCAAGGTTACAGGATGGTGCTGTCAGCGAGTACTGGATTCAAATGACTGCCAATGTGTCAGTGGTAGAGTAACTAGGTGAGCGTAGGACAGTTAGGCCGGAAAAAGAAGGATAAACTGGCTGTTGGCATACTATGTATGCATGCATGAACTACACAGTTCCTTGTCCCGGTATGACCTGTCCAAACAGTGCTCAATCAAAGCGTGAGTCCACTGATTATATACAGGATGATGAAGGGAAAGAAGGAGGGGTTTTAAATATTGGTTGCCCGGAGGCTCTTACCACTCCGGAATCATGGCTGCAAAGGCCGTAATAGTAGGTTCCTGTTCCCCTCAGAATTCAGCCTGTAGGTATATGTAGCTATCAACTGGTGAAAAGACGCTGGTATAGTTCATCAACCTGTGGCAGTTTGATGTGTGGCGTCCATTCATTGAACATCCAGTCGGAAGTGAGGTAAGGTGGCTACTAGGGTTGCCACATCATCTCTTTAATCCAGGACACACATTAATTACACAGGTGTGTCATGGAACGACAGCCACGGACATTCCCGGGTGTGTGATTTTCCAGGGGGAAATGTGATTCTGGGATGATGTTATTGTACACCCTCCCAAAATAAGCTGACAGCACTGTAGCCATCATTCGGCTATGGCCCGGTCGGCAAGTGGTTAAGGTGAATAACTCTACACCAAGTTCTCTATATGGACCACTTATGTATTTATACATGTTGACCATATCCCCCTTAATCTCCTCTTTTTAAAAGGGAATACATTCAGTTCAGCTAATCCTTCCTTATACATGAGCTCCTCCATGTCTCTTATCAGTTTGGTTGCCCTTCTCCTCACTTTCTCCAGTTCACGGATATCCTTTTTGTGAACTGTTGCCCAAAACTGAACTGCAAATTCCAGATGAGGTTTTGCTAATGATTAGAGATGAACTTTGAGTTTGAGTCGAATGTAAGTTCCACGCGAACATCGGGTGTTCGCCCGTTTGCTGAACAGCACATTTTATAGGGCGTTTGCTGCAAATTCAAGCTCCCCATAATGCACTGCAAGACCACAGTGCATTGCTGTATGATGATTGGCCAAAGCATACACCTGACCTGCATACTTTGGCCTATCACAGCACGCTCCTCAGCGAAAGCCATAATTGGCCAAAGGCAGGGTGCCTTTGGCCAATCATGGCTTAGGGGTCCACACCCCACACTATATAAGGCTGCTTACACAGCGCCCGTATTGTGTGTTATAGTGGACGAAGATAGAGAGATTGAGCTTGATTAGGCAGGCAGGTTAGTTAATGGCAGTGTCAGCCTACCGTATATACTCGAGTATAAGTCGAGATTTTCAGCCCTTTTTTTAGGCTGAAAGTGCCCCCCTTGACTTATAATCAAGTCACCGCCGTCTGCCTACATGATCAGCATGTCATGCAGACAGACGGCGGCCAGCGTGTGATAATACCATTCGGCGGCCATTTCACTGTTCAAAAGCCGCGCCTCCTCCTCATCTGTGATAGGCAGAACACTCCATTTCCCAGCAGTCAGTGTACAGCCTATCACGGACATTCTCTCATCTTTGTCCGTGGTATGAGAATGAGAGAATGTCCGTGATAGGCTGACTGCTGGGAAATAGAGTGTTCTGCCTATCACAGACGAGGAGGAGGCACGGCTTTTGAACAGTGGAATGGCCGCCGAATGTATTATCACACGCTGATTGGTGGATGCAGATCGCCACACGGAGGCTGCACAGGACACAGTATGCTGCACAGGGACACAGGGACACATGCACAGGACACAGGGACACATGCACAGGACACAGGTAGGCTGCACAGGGCACATGCACAGGACACAGGTAGGTTGCACAGGACACAGGGAGGCACGCAGCTGCAGATGGGCATTGTGGACCCTCTTTTCCACTTACAGTAGCTGCTGCATTTCTCACCCTCGTCTTATACTCGGGTCAATAAGTTTTCCCAGTTTTTTGTGGTAAATTAGGGGCCTCAACTTCTATTCGGATCAACCTATACTCGAGTATATATAATATATATATATATATATATATCTCAATACACTGCCACTAATTAACCTGCCTGCCTAATCTAGCTCAATCTCTCTATCTTCGTCCACTATAACACACAATACGGGCGCTGTGTAAGCATATATACACATTCTGCATTCAGTGTAGCCTATATATACAGTGTAAATTCTATATTCAGTCAGTACAGTGTATTTTGATATAGATAGTATATATGTACATATATACACACATTATATATATATATATATATATATATATATATATATATATACACACACATACATACACACACACATACATACATACACACACACACACGTGTATTTATAACAATGTATTGTAAGCTTCAACATCCTAATGAAAATGTTTCTCTTCCTTTGTGTTCATAGAATTAGATTTCTCTGTATACCTTGTGCTCTTCTCCTGCCTTCTTTGGGCTGTCTTATATGCCCATGCATGTGTGGACATATCTATGCATGCGTAGACGTATGCATCTATAATAATAACCAGTGCTGACCCTCATTGGGTTTGATGTATCTCTAATTATATATTTGCATCATAAGCTCTAATACCACAATTGAAATGTCTCTGTCCCTTCTCCAATGCCAATACGATGTAATTGTTCATTTGTATCTTTAGATTTATTCACTATCACCCTGGTTTCAATACAATATCCAGTCTATAAAATATTTGTCCCTTCATCAATCACCCTTGCAAAATTGATGCCTGGTTTGCTGTCTTTTTCCAATGTCCATTTGGGCATGATATAGTTAATTTACTTCTTTATATGACGTGGTTAGGTGTCTCCACTCTATATTCTTATGCTTTCCTCGTGGGGTTTGTACCCTCTCCTCGTCCTCCCTGTGCTGCAGCTGACCAGTAGAATTGCCCGGCACACAAAGCCGCCTGGTTTTATAACCGTAGGCAGCTCTTTGGAGGCTGATGGACGTTTACATCATTGCCCACGGCCTCCATCTTGCCACTCCGGCGGACATGCACAGTCCACTGGTGAGGCATACTGTGTCGGTGGGCTGGGTGTGCGCGATGCCGCTCCGACATGCTGGCGCTCGTGCATGCACAATGGGGGCCGTGTTGCGCACACTTAGCTCAAGGTGCAGTCATAGACTTCCCTGTCAGCCATCCCCATTATCAACTGTTTGCAATTCACTGCGCCAGTTGATTGGGCTTCAATGCTCTCAAATACAAAGCCGGCTCACTCCCACATCGAGCACTTGTTAGCTGGATGCTGGGATGTGCGGCAGGCTCTCTTAATCTCTCCCCTACCAAGGTAAATACTTCTCCGTTATTGCTACCTTATTATGCTATAGAAAATCTGTGTAAGTTACTGGGCAGTCTGCCTTTCTTTAGCTCCTCTTGAAATCAACTGAAATTGCTTTTTACAGGCCCAATACTCTTCCATTTAACTACACAACTACCTCACACTCTATACATACAGGTTTGATACTAACCTAATACTGATACACCACATTTTTGTATGTAATTCAAGTGCTTGTCACTTATCCCCATATACTGGTCATTTTAGTGCCCAGTTATATTCTTTGGCATCTTTGACCCCACACTATAACTGAATGTTATTTATACTAATATACCTTGCTTACCTACATTACTATTATTTTTGCTTTTAGCTGCTGGATCTGGCCCCTTATCCTGCCAGGCCATCAACTTTACTATCTTACCGTGATCAGCAGGTACATTCCTAACCTAGTTTAGTATACACGAATACCCAATACTGTGATATATCCAGTACTTTTAACCTGGAATTAGAATTTGGTACACTTGTTTTACTCCCAGGGATTCCATTTGCCCTAGTATATTCTTCTGGCCGTCATGCTGCCGCAGAGGGCGCGAGGGGGGGGGGTCTCTTCCTCTTGAGGACAACAACACTCAGTCTGCATACACAGACCTGATGCCCTTTTGCCTTAAGACAGCAATCCCATTGGCACAATTAACCTGTGCTGTTTGACTGCAATCTTTTAATGTGATACAACTAAATATTGTAAACCATCTCACCATCCAATATCATGTAAGTGTATCATTGTAATGGTATAAATATCTATTTCGGTGCCTTTATGTTTCACTGTAATTTATTGATTATATATTTCAATTATGCTTTAGATGTATCCCTCCCTGTCTCTTGCACCCCTGAAGAAGGATTAAACTGTATCCCGAAACGCGTTGGGTGTAAGAAGGTCCCTTCATATATCCTTTTGCATGGTGATAGAAACCGATTGTTCAGACAAAGCAATATTTCATTTTATTTTTAATCTTGTTTAATCATTAATAAAATGTGTTTATTATATTACTTTGTATATTTTTGTACATTTTTACATAAGAGAATATCAGGTGCCTTAAAAGTCCACTTAGGTGAACCCCCTTTTGTTTTTGTCTTGAATACTGGATGTGGCACTCTTAAGCTTAGGTTAGCCATTCGCCTTCCCTTCTCTTTTTTAATATAGGCACCACATTGGCCTTACGCTAATCCAGTGGTACTATGCCACTCATTAAAGCGTCCCTAAAAATTAGAAACAATGGCTTTGAAATGACAGAGCTCAATTCTTTTAGGATTCATGGGTGTATGCCAACTGGTCCAGATACTTTATTCAACTTTATTCTCTCTAAATATTTCTGGACCATATAAATTTTAAGCCATAGTGAATCATTTGGGGCTGTGTCTATATTATCCCCATTAAAAACATGAGCTCCCCCATGCTCCTTTGTATACACAGAGCTGAAGAAGGTATTTAATACATTTGCCTTCTCTTTGTCCCCAGTCACCCACTCCAGATTGTTTTGTAAAGGGCCTACATGCTCAGACCTGACCTTTTTACTATTAATATATTTGAAGATTTTTTGGGGAGTTTGCCCTACTCTCTTTTGCAATCTGTCGTTCATTTTGAGTTTTTGCTGCCTTGGTTTCCTTTTTACATATTCTATTATATTCCTTGAAACATTTAAATTATAAAAGTGTTCCTTCATGTTTTAATTATTAAAAGCTCTTTTCTTATTATTTATAGCTTTTTAAACTTTTGCCGTGAGCCACATAGGTTTTATTTTTAGGCCTCATGCACACTGAACGTTTTTACAGCTGCTGTTTTTGGCTTTAGGCGTTTTTTTCTGTAGCCAATAAACTACCCAGCATGTTAATCTATGTGTCCATGCACACATAGGCTGTTATCAGCAGTTTTTGGCAGGGGTGTTTTCTGGCTAAAAAAAAAAAACCTAGAACTAGCGTGTTTTGAGAGGAGTTTTTCAGCTGTAAAAACACTCTAACTCTGAAAAAAGATTAAAAAAAAGCTTAAAAACGTCAAAAAAACACTATTTAGCGTTTATCAGTGTTTTTGAGCAATAAGCTTTTGTGGGAGTAGCATTTTGTTTAAAAAAGTTAAACGCCACAGCTAAAAAACACTGAAAACCACTACTGCAAAAACGCAAAAAAAAAAAACTCATTCTACAGCTCAGTGCTGCTTATCAGTGCCATTAGTGCCCTTCAGTGCTGCCCATCAGTGCCACCTCTCAGTGCCATCAGTGCAGCCTATCGGTGCCCATCAGTGCAGCCTCATCAGTGCACATCAATGAAGGAGAAAAATTACCTGTTTTCAAAATATTATAACAAAATTCAAAACTGTTTTTTTTTTCAACATTTTTGTGTTTTTTTTAGCAAAAAATAAAAAAAACCCAGCAGTGATTAAATACCACCAAAAGAAAGCTCTATTTGTGTGAAAAAAAAATGATAAAAATTTAATTTGGGTACAGCATTGCATGCCCGCGCAATTGTCATTCAAAGTGTGACAGCACTGAAAGCTGAAAATTGGTCCGGGCAGGGGGGTTACGTGCCCAGTAAGCAAGTGGTTAAACACCAACACATGAGGTATAAAAAATTCTTAAAGTTTTATTACATATCAAGCCAGTTAAAAGATATATGTAAAAAACATATTCACACATGCAACGGCCATATAGGTTTGCCTAAAGTGTTACTAAACCCACAGCAGTAAAATCATTCTCTATATGCAGTAAAGCATGCTTGTTGTATTCACTGTGGAACCTAAGGGGTTAATGCTCTGCACTGTGTAAAAAAGCTGTTTGATTCTGTATGCACAGATCCTCCTTTTCTTTCACTGACTACAGAACATGTCAGGATAATACAGAGCCTTTGGGGTAAGGCTGCACATGCTCAGCTTAGTTTGTATTGCTAAAGAGGTTTTTTTTTCCTTGGGAGAGGGCATGTGAACAGCACAGGGCCAATCAGCACTGTCCAGACAGAGGGTCAGAGGTCATGGATCCTGATAGGACAGCTCAGTGCAGTATGAAAACCCATCCTACAAGCTATAACCAGGAACTTATAGAGGTCACAAGATTGCTATATACTGCTGGTGATAAAAGGTATTTAGCAGTTTATATTTACTAAAATAATTGCATTTCCATGTTCTGTGTAGTGTGTGTGACCATATATAGTGAATGTCGTGTCTTGGGTTTAGTACTACTTTAAAGGTGATAGGATCCCATGTATTGGCCAACGCGTTTCACGGTCTGCCCCGCTTCATCAGGGCCTTGGATCCTCTAGAGGATACTGTAATTAATTACAAAATGCATCAAGACATTTCTACATTACAATGGATACAAAATCTGTTCATGTAATTAGACAACAGATTTAGACAATATTAACATATCATGCAACATTTTGCATTAACTTGTAGATATAACTGTCAGAGCTGGGCTCTGCCCTTCCTTCTCTGAGCTGGCCGCTCAGCTGTCGGCTAATTGCCAGCTCCTATCTCTCCACAGTGACTCAGCTGTTGCTGATATCCTGCTCGTCAGTCCTGCCTACTTAAGCCGTCCAGTCCAGAGGAGCTCTGCCTTTGCCTTAGTCAACATCACAGAGATACTCTCCTGCATTCCTGTTAAAAGACTTGCTTGGCTGACATCCCTTCTGGCTCCAGATCCTGCTTGCTGTTTTACTACACTCATCTCCGGCTCCCTGATGTTTGGCCTTTCTGACTATCTGTTTCGGTTCCTGAACTCTGGCTATGTTTTGACTACGTTTGTTCTATTTACTTTTATTATTAAACAAGTGTGATTTAATTGTACTTCTGTCTCGGCCTGATTTCATGGTTTCTGACAGTAGGTGAAGGCCATGAATTCAGAAGATACAGTCAATCCACTTGTTGGTAATATTTTTTCCAGATTGGATGAGCAAGATCACCGCATGGATCAGTTTGCCATGGCGTTACAAACGCTTCTGAGTCGCACGGCTCACCTGGAATCTCTCACTGTGGCTGCTCCGATACACTCTGAGTTGCAGGCCGTCCCTGTTGCTGCGTTAGTCTCTGTGCAGGCACCCCCCTTGATTATTACCTCTATAAGAGGTATGTCTGGTTCCACTCCGCTACCCCAGCGATTTGGGGGTGAGCCAGTTCAATGCAGAGGGTTTCTAAACCAGGTTGA
The DNA here is from genome assembly GCA_037952925.1 of Lithobates clamitans. Lineage (NCBI taxonomy): Eukaryota > Metazoa > Chordata > Amphibia > Anura > Ranidae > Lithobates > Lithobates clamitans. Next base: position 6,934,042 of record JBBGZY010000573.1, read on the forward strand.
GATATACTTTGAGATGCTGCCTCAGGCATTTCCCACAGACAGAAGCAAAGTAGTTTTTGTGATATCTTTGCTTCTTTGAGAGAGCCTTGGCCTGGGCAAACCCTCTATGGGAGATGCAAAAACCAGTTGTCTTCAGTTACCCCGAGTTTGTGGCCTCCTTTAAAAGGGTGTTTGATGTTCCCGCACACTCCGCTTCTGCTGCCAAGTGCCTCATGTCCATCAGAGTACGAGAACTATTTCCGACTACACCATTGAATTCTGTACTCTGGCAGTAGAGGTTGCTTGGAATAATGAGGACCTTGTGGCTTCTTTTTCTCATGGTCTCTCAGATTCCATCAAGGATGAGATAGCAGCCCGAGATATACCCACTGAGCTGGAGAAGTTGATCATGTTTGCCATCCTCATTGACTCCAGACTCAGAGAAAGACTCTCTTTTAAGGAGCGCTTGCGGAAGCCTCCTGTACCTTTGCTTTCGAGCTTTGAAGTCCCACCCGTGCCTCCCTCACCTCCCATGCCTCCTGGTACCGAGTCGGTCAGTAAAGATGAACCCATGCACTTGGGCTTCACGCATCTCTCTGTGGATGAGAGAACCTTTAGGAGGAGGGAGAGATTGTGCCTTTATTGTGGCCAGGCAGGTCACTTTTTGAAGTCTTGTCCTACCTGTCCAGGGAACACCCGAACCTTGAGGTCCTGTTACGGACATCCCTTAGGTGGTATTATTTCATCCCCAGTTATCCAGAAGGATAAGCCCCTGGTTTCGGCCACCCTTTCTTGGGCTGAGTTGTCCGTCGAGATACAGGCTCTAATCGACTCTGGGGCTGCAGGCCTCTTCATTGATGCTGCCTTTGTATCGAAGCACTCGATTCCGCTGCAGCTGCGTGACACCCCACTTGCCATTGAGGCTCTTGACGGGAGACCTCTACAGCCTGCCCATGTAACTCATGAGACGGTTCCGTTGTCCATGGCCATAGGGGCTCTTCACCATGAGATAATCCAATTCCAAGTTATTTCCTCACCTAAGTTTCCGCTGGTTATTGGTTATCCTTGGTTACAGAGGCACAACCCCTCTTTTGATTGGCTCCATGCTGAGGTTCTCTTCTGGTCGCCACAATGCAGTAAAACATGCTTCCAGAAGGTAGCCAAGGTCCTGTACACCTCTTCACTCTCCTCCCTGCTGGAGGAGTATCACAATTTTAGCAATGTCTTTGACAAAGGTCAAGCCGGTAGTTTGCCTCCACATTGGCCGTATGATTGCGCAATTGACCTTCAACCTGGTGCCTTACCTCCTCGTATCCGGGTTTACCCTTTGTCGGTCTTGGAGGATAAGGCCATGGAGGAGTATGTTGCAGATGCACTTTCTCGAGGTTTCATCCACAATTACTCATCCCCTGCTGGTGCTGGTTTCTTCTTTGTGAAGAAGAAGAGCGGTGAACTGAGACCTTGTATTGATTATAGGGGTCTCAATTGATTCACGATTAAGAATGCCTATCCTATTCCTTTGATTATGGAGTTATTTGACCGCCTCAAGGAAGCAATGGTTTTCACGAAGCTTGATTTGAGAGGGGCATACAATCTCGTGAGGATTAAGGAGGGCGACGAGAGGAAAACTGCGTTTAATACCAGAACAGGCCATTATGAGTACCTTGTAATGCCTTTTGGCCTTTGTAACGCCCCAGCAGTTTTCCAGGAATTAATTAACGATGTCCTTCGAGATTTGTTGTAGTTATGTGTGGTGGTTTATCTCGATGATATCCTCATATTTTCCAAGTCCCTGGAGAGCCATTACATAGAGGTCTGTCGTGTGCTTCAGAAACTAAGAGAGAACAATCTCTATTGTAAATTGGGAGACGTGCGAGTTCCATTATAAACAGGTTAAATTCCTGGATTATGCCATTTCCACTGCTGGTTTTTCTATGGACCCAGAGAAACTTTCAGCAGTCCCGACCTGTGGGTTTATGTCCTCTGCAGCGTTTCCTGGGCTTTGCCAACTATTATCGGAAGTTTATTCGTAACTTTTCATCTCTGGTCAAGCCCCTGACTGATATGACCAGAAAGGACGGTAACCCACAGAATTGGTCTACGGAGTCCATTAAGGCCTTTGAGAGTCTGCTCCTGTGTTGGCACATCCTGATCCTACGTTACCTTTTATCTTTGAGATTGATGCTTCTGAGACTGGAGTTGGCGCCCTTCTGTCTCAATGTCCTACCTCTGAGAGCGCTTTGCATCATTGTGGCTACTTTTTCAAGAAATTGTCACCTGCGGAGTGCAATTACAAGATAGGTAACAGAGAGCTGTTGGTGATCATTTTAGCCCTGAAATAATAGAGACATCTCCTCAAAAGGTACCACTGTGCCTGTTCAATTACATTGTCTCATTCTTACCCGGTACTAAGAATGTAAGGGCTGACGCCTTGTCACGACACTTTTCCTCCACTTCCAAGATGGAGTCGGTTCCGGTTCCTGCGATTCCTCCTGATCGTATTCTGGCTACGGTTCGCACCATTCTTACTTCTCCTTTGGGTGACAAAATTCTTGTTGCTCAGGTCCATGCTCCTCCTGAGAAACCTTGTGACTGCTTTGTCCCAGAGAGTCTCCGTTCTGCCGTACTCCAGACTTACCATTCTCCCAAGGCTGCTGGGAAGAGTCAACTCTTTTGGTCCATTTCCCAACAATTCTGGTGGCCTAGTCTAGTAACTGCCTTCTTAGCTGCCTGTTCCGAGTGTGCTCAGAGTAAGACTTCACGACACCTTCCAGTGGGCCTCCTACAACCCACACCCAATGGAGAGAGACCCTGGACCCACCTGTCTATGGATTTCATTGTGGAGTTACCCAACTCCCAGGGCAACACAGTTATCCTTATGGTGGTTGACCGGTTCTCAAAGATGCGTCATTGAGTTCCACTTAAGAAGTTGCCCACTTCTAAGGAACTGGCTTCCATTTTTGCTCGGGAGATCTTTCGCTAACATGGGCTACCCAAGGTGATTGTCTCAGACAGGGGTAGTCAGTTTGAGTCCCCGTTCTGGCGAGCCTTTTGTGCACAGTTGGAAATTCAGCTTGTTTTCTCCTCTGCGTATCACTCACAATGGGGTCGCAGAATGAGCCAATCAGTCCTTGGAGCAATTCCTACGTTGCTATATTTCTGACCATCATAACAACTGGTCAGACCTATTACCGTGGGCAGAGTTTGCTCACAACAGTGCCCTGAATTCTGCTTCCCGATTGTCCCCGTTTATGGCGAATTATGGTTTTCAACCTTCCATGTTGCCTGACTTGTTCATCCCGCAGAATATTCCTGCGTTAGAGGAGCATCTCCGTGGTCTTCGTTCCACTTGGGCACAAGTCCAGGAGGCTTTGCTAAATGCTAATAATAATTACAGACTCCATGCTGACCGCAGACGCCTGCCTGTGCCTTCCTACCAGGTTGGGGACAGGGTCTGGCTGTCATCACGCAACCTCCAATTTCGTGTTCCCTCACTGAAGTCCGCAACTCGGTTTATTGGGGCTTTCAGTATTCTTCGCAGGATTAACCCAGTGGCTTACGCATTAGACCTTCCTTCTAATATGCATAGTTCAAATGTATTTTATGTCTCCTTATTAAAACCTTTGGTCTGCAACCGCTTTACCACCTCTGTGCCACGTCCTCACCCTGTACAGGTTGAGAACCATAAGGAGTATGAAGTACAGTCCATTGTTGACTCCGGTAGGTTCCATATGTGCATACAGTACCTGGTGCATTGGAATGGGTATGGTCCGGAGGAACGCTCTTGGGTCTCATCCTTGGACATACATGCCCCTGTCCTCCTCTGTGATTTCCATAGACGTTTTCCCCTCAAGCCTGGTGGTCCTCTGAGGGGGAGGGGTCCTTGAGGAGGGGGTACTGTCAGGGCTGAGCTCAGCCCTTCCTTCTCTCAGCTGTCGGCTAATTGCCAGCTCCTATCTCTCCACATTGACTGTTGCCGATATCCTGCTCGTCAGTCCTGCCTACTTAAGCCGTCCAGTCCAGAGGAGCTTTGCCTTCGCCTTAGTTAACATCACAGAGACGCTCTCCTGCTGTAAGAGAACTGTCATTGCACTCCGGGCACGCACGCGCATAAAGAACTCAGCAGATGCGCCAATGCGCGTGCGCAAAGGAGTGTGCACGTCAGCAGGAGCGCGTCCACGCTTTCCTTTGGCGCCAGATGGCCTATTTAGGGGCGCACTGACTTCAGACAGATGCTGACTGATCTTCAGCTGTTCCTGTACATGTATCCTGTTGTTACCTGCCTATTACCTATTGCTGAACCTTGTCTTTCCCTGACCTTGCTGCTGGACACCCCTATACTTCTGATTATCGGTTCCTGATCCCGGCTTCCTATTTGACCCTGCTCCTGCCTGATGTCTTTGTACCTTGCTGCCCGCCTGCTACCGAACCTGGCTATCCTTGTGACTACGTTCCTGTCTCCCGTCTGACTCTACTCTGCAACCCGGGTATCTGCAACTTCGTTCCAGCGACCTTCTGCGACTTTCTGCCTTCCAAGAGTCACATTGTCTGCTTCAGGCTTCCAGGGCTACATCTGCAGGCACTCGTGTTCCTCCTGTCCCTTGGTTCCTTCTGTCTCCATTCTCAGTGGGACCAGGGCCGGAGATACAAAAGAGGCTGACCTCGTCATTTCAGACTCCGACCAGGTAAGTGACAGTATCAGTCAGCCAACAATGGAGTCTGAAAGGGAGGCCTCACCTTTTGAGGACATTTGCCAATCAATCTCTGCACTGTCCCATACAGTAAAGAGTCTCAAAATCGATCTGAAATGGATGGAAGCTCAGCTTCTGAACCAGCTTGACGTCTCACCTGCTTCTACCTCTTGCTGATGTGAGTTCTTCTGTGCAAACGGACTTCAGCCTGCTCTGTGAGACCATCATTCCTCCTGAACCCAGAGTGCCATTGCCTGAACGCTTTTCCGGGAATCGCAAACAGTTTTGTACCTTTCGAAGCGCCTGTGAACTGTATTTTTCCTTGTTACCCCAAACTTTCTCTTCAGAAGGCATTAAAGTGCCTTCCCTTGTCCTGTCCCTTGGTTCCTTCTGTCTCCACTCTCAGCAGGACTGGGGCCGGAGATACAAGAGAGGCTGAACTCGTCATTTCAGACTCCGACCAGGTACGTGACACCTGCATTCCTGTTAAAAGACCTACTTGGCTGATATCCGTTCTGGCTCCAGATCCTGCTTGCTGTTTTACTACGCTAATCTCCGGCTCCCTGATGTTTGGCTTGTCTGACTATCCGTTCCAGTTCCTGAACTCTGGCTATGTTTTTACTACGTTTGTTCTATTTACTTTTATTATTAAACAAGTGTGATTTACAGTAATTCTACTTCTGTCTCGGTCTGATTTCATGGTTTCTGACAATAACATATATAGGTATTATATCCACCATGGAACAAACAAAAGAATGGATAGAGAGTCGTTCTGTGATGATATATATATTTGCAAATATTACAAATACCGTGACGGGAGTCACTTGGGGTGGAGGGCTGGTGGAACCCAGAATCCCTTGGAGAGGTTGGGAAACCCTTGCTTCAGCTCCCCTTACACTTCCTATGTCTAAGTGACCTTGTGTCTATTAGGGGCACAAGGTGACCAAGAAAATAATGGACATTAAGAATGTGGTTTGGATTACTTAAAATGGAACAGTAATATTTATCCACAATATCTCCCAGGAAATATACAAAGACTATACTTTTCTTAAACTTTTCAGTTGTGTGTCATGCCGGCTGGCAGGGAGGGGCCTTACCCCAGCACAGGGAAAAGTTTCATTGTAACCAGTCTGATTACTCTGCAGTGACAACTCTGGATGTTTTTAAATCTCTGATAAGGTGGATTGGGTTTTGAAGTCATTTAATGCAGACACCACACCACCTGAATCACATTATATGAGACTGAAGCCTGGACTGAATGGATGTTTTCACCTTTAATTACAATCATATTTAATCTGATTATTTGCCATCACACAGTTCGATGTCCAACAGACCAGCTCGGTGTATCTGACTTCACTGTCTTATTGCCACAGGGCTATCTATCTTTTGTCCCTTCTGCCATGAATTTGGTCCTGCATGTGCCCGGTTTGCCTGCCATCTGCCACGCTACATAGAGGGATACTGTCCATCTGGCCCCTGGTTTATATACGAGCCTGTTGAGCTTGCTATCTGGTAAGCGTGCATTTTTTAGTGGTGGAGGATCACTGTGAGGGGTGTTTTTTCCATTTCCTACCTTTCCACACTGATCCCTATGAAGAGCTATCAGGAGACTCTTCTCATCTATATGGAGAGTGATGGATGAAGGGCGCGTGATTAGTTGCTCACATCAAAAAGTATAAAATTTATTCAAATGAAAAAGTCAATAAAGGCAAATAAAAGCGATTAAATAATGCCAATACTACGTATCAATACAAACAGGTAACAAAAGAGAGAGAGACAGCTGCAGACACACTTGGCTGCAGTAACCTCTCAAGAGTTCTTCACCCCCCTCCATCCTCTACAATACAGGACAGCACTTTCCCAGGAGGATGCAGACAGGCTGAATAATCTCCCTTTCATCCAGCCAGTGACAGGTCCACACCATCCTACAATTCCTTCTCTACAAATTTAAAAGGAGAACACACACACCTCCTACTACCACATAGAACGCTTATACGTGGACAGGTATGGAACACAGAAAACCATATTCCCCATTTCAGGCTATCTTTTCCAACCAGCGATTATGTTGATGTACAGATTTTGGCCTACTGGCCCATAGAGACTGCGCCCTGGTTCTCAAAGGCTCTGATGAAGAGGTTATCCTCGAAACGCGTCAGCCAACTCTAAACACCCGCCTCAATATGGGCTCATGATACTTTTCAACCCCTTTTTTATCTTTAAATTTCCATGTTTTTTATATTTTTTTACCTGTTTGTATTGATACATAGTATTGGCATTATTTAATCGCTTTTATTTGCCTTTATTGGCTTTTTCATTTGAATAAATGTTATACTTTTTGATGTGAGCAACTGATCACGCGCCCTTCATCCATCACTCTCCATATAGCCTTACCTGACCACCCCGGGGTCATTTCCTGGGCAGCGGGACATGCAACACCATCTCTTTCAGCTTCGCTATAATTTCACAATACTACTTTTCTCAAACCCAAACAGACCCTCACAAGCGCAGGAGTAATCTTTCCTTGTCCACAAATTGACTCTTCTCATCTCCCTAGAAGATTTTCTGATTGTCTGATCTATGGACTTTGCTGCTTACAAATTTATCATCACTATATTCTTGGTTTTCACTATTGATTTCTATGCATTTGACATTAGTCATATAATATTTTGAATTTTATGCCATTTATCTTTTTGTCATTTTCTGTTTATGACCTCATGTATATATTTATATTCATATTTGGTGTTTTCTCACATTCACTTTATCATACATTATTGAGGGTATAGAGCAGTTTTTTCTTTGTTTTTCATACAAAGACTATACATGTTAATTGAAAGAGTTGGTCACCTTGGCCTCTGGAGCAGGATAGTCTGCTACTGGGGACTCCTGCTATAGACTGTTGCCTCCTAGGCTGAGGAGGGGGGGAGATCACTGTTTTTATTGTTAATTGTAATTAGGTCTTCTGCTATTGTTTGAAGGTTTGCTGTGTTTATGATAGTGTATATTGTCTGCAGTTAGCTTGAATTCGACAAGGCTGGCCTGCAATGCGACATCGGAGTCATCCAGGTGGATGGGATTAGCCATGGGTCAGCCCTACCTCGTTAGCTAAACCATTGTGTGATGTTTTGGGTAAATATTTGGGATAATGTGTATGTGGGGACTGACATACCTTTCAAGTGTATAAAAAGGCTCTATACTTGTCCAATAAATCATTCAATGTTCCTACAAGCTAGTGTCAGCTAGTGTTGTACGTTTGGCTGGAATATCTCATATCGGATGTTCAGACTGGAGGAGGCTCATACTGTCTGTTCTCCCCTCAGAGAGCCGGAAACTGTGTGTTTACACAAACAGATCCCAGTTCTCAGTGTGCCCCGAGCGACACCAGTTCTCGGGTACTCGCATCAGCTCCGTGGGCGAGCAGGTACCGACGTACCATGACGGCGATTTGCGCAGCCGAGCCATGTTGCTGCAGTACAACTGCGGCGGCTGGTCGGCATGCGGTTAAAAATCTCATGTATTATTTCAGGAAAATTCTTACTCCCAGAAACTCCATACATTTAAAAGATGCATAATGTTACAATCATGCTGTATTCACTATAATATCTAAACAACTATATCCAGGATTAATATTCAACAATAGATAGTGAATATATATATATATATATATATATATATATATATATATATATATATAGGGATGAGCTTCGAGTTCGAGTAGAACTCATGTTCGACTCGAACGTTGTTGGCTGTTCGCAAGTTCGCCGAACAGCGAACAATTTGGGGTGTTCGCGGCAAATTCAAATGCCGCGGAACACCCTTTAAAAGTCTATGGGAGAAATCAAAAGTGCTAATTTTAAAGGCTTATATGCAGGTTATTGTCATAAAAAGTGTTTGGGGACCTGGGTCCTGCCCCAGGGGACATGGATCAATGCAAAAAAAAGTTTTAAAAACGGCTGTTTTTTCAGGAGCAGTGATTTTAATAATGCTTAAAGTAAAACAATAAAAGTGTAATATCCCTTTAAATTTCGTAGCTGGAGGGTGTCTATAGTATGCCTGTAAAGGAGCGCATGTTTCCTGTGTTTAGAACAGTCTGACAGCAAAATGAGATTTCGAAGGAAAAAACCCATTTAAAACTACTCGCGGCTATTGCATTGCCGGTCCGACAATACACATAGAAGTTCATTGATAAAAACGGCATGGGAATACCCCACAGGGGAACCCCAAACCAAAATTTAAAAAAAAAAAAGACGTGGGGGTCCCCCTAAATTCCTGAAGGGCCTGATATGGATATTAAGGGGAACCCCGTGCCAAAAAAAAAAAACGACGTGGGGTCCCCCCAAAGGTCCATACCGAGCACGCAACCTGGCAGGCCGCAGGAAAAGAGGGGGGGCGAGAGTGTGCCCCCCCCTCCTGAACCGTACCAGGCCACATGCCCTCAACATTGGGAGGGTGCTTTGGGGTAGCCCCCCAAAACACCTTGTCCCCATGTTGATAAGGACAAGGGCCTCATCCCCACAACCCTGGCCGGTGGTTGTGGAGGTCTGTGGGTGGGGGGCTTATCGGAATATGGAAGCCCCCTTTAACAAGGGGACCCCCAGATCCTGCCCCCCTTGTGTGAAATGGTAAGGGGGTACTTACTCCTACCATTCCACTAAAAAACTGTCAAAAATGTTAAAAATGACAAGAGACAGTTGAGGGCATGTGGCCTGGTACGGTTCAGGAGGGGGGGGCGCTCTCTCGTCCCCCCCTCTTTTCCTGCGGCCTGCCAGGTTGCGTGCTCGGATAAGGGTCACCATTTTTTCTTTTTTTTGCCGTGGGGTTCCCCTTAAAATCCGTACCAGACCTAAAGGGTCTGGTATGGAATTTAGAGGGACCCCCACGTCATTTTTTTAAAAAAATTTTGGTTCGGGGTTCCCCTGTGGGGAATTCCCATGCCGTTTTTATCAGTGAAATTCTATGTGTATTGTCGGACCGGCAATGCAATAGCAGCAAGTAGTTTTAAATGGGTTTTTTCCTTCGAAATCTCATTTTGCTGTCAGACTGTTCTAAACACAGGAAACATGTGCCCCTTTACAGGCATACTATAGACACCCCCCAGCTACGAAATTTAAAGGGATATTACACTTTTATTGTTTGACTTTAAGCATTATTAAAATCACTGCTCCTGAAAAAACGGCCGTTTTTAAAACTTTTTTTTGCATTGATCCATGTCCCCTGGGGCAGGACCCAGGTCCCCAAACACTTTTTATGACAATAACCTGCATAAAAGCCTTTAAAATTAGCACTTTTGATTATTCATGTTCGTGTCCCATAGACTTTAACGGTGTTCGCGTGTTCGAACAAACTTTTTTCCTGTTCGCATGTTCTGGTGCGAACCGAACAGGGGGGTGTTCGGCTCATCCCTATATATATATATACATATATATATATATATATATATATATATATATATATCCTCTGCCATTCCTCATCGCAGATACTCTCCAGTTCTGTCAGGTTGGATGGTAAACGTTGGTGGGCAGCCATTTTTAGGTCTCTCCAGAGATGCTCAATTGGATTTAAGTCAGGGCTCTGGCTGGGCCATTCAAGAACAGTCACGGAGTTGTTGTGAAGCCACTCCTTTGTTATTTTAGCTGTGTGCTCAGGGTCATTGTCTTGTTGGAAGGTAAACCTTCGGCCCAGTCTGAGGTCCTGAGCACTCTGGGGAAGGTTTTCGTCCAGGATATCCCTGTACTTGGCCGCATTCATCTTTCCCTCAATTGCAACCAGTCGTCCTGTCCCTGCAGCTGAAAAACACACCCACAGCATGATGCTGCCACCACCATGCTTCACTGTTGGGACTGTATTGGACAGGTGATGAGCAGTGCCTGGTTTTTTCCACACATACCACTTAGAATTAGGTCAAAAAGTTCTATCTTGGTCTCATCAGACCAAAGAATATTATTTCTCACCATCTTGGAGTCCTTCAAGTGTTTTCAAGCGAACTCCATGCGGGCTTTCATGTGTCTTGCACTGAGGAGAGGCTTCCGTCAGGCCACTCTGCCATAAGGCCCAGACTGGTGGAGGGCTGCAGTGATGGTTGACTTTCTACAACTTTCTCCCATCTCCCGACTGCATCTCTGGCGCTCAGCCACAGTGATCTTTGGGTTCTTCTTTACCTCTCTCACCAAGGCTCTTCTCCCCCGATAGCTCAGTTTGGCCGGACGGCTAGCTCTAGGAAGGGTTCTGGTCGCCCCAAACGTCTTCCATTTAAGGATTATGGAGGCCACTGTGCTCTTAGGAACCTTAAGTGCAGCAGAAATTTTTTTGTAACCTTGGCCAGATCTGTGCCTTGCCACAATTCTGTCTCTTAGCTCTTCAGGCAGTTCCTTTCACCTCATAATTCTCATTTGCTTTGACATGCACTGTGAGCTGTAAGGTCTTATATAGACAGGTGTGTGGCTTTCCTAATCAAGTCCAATCAGTATAATAAAACACAGCTGGACTCAAATGAAGGTGTAGAACCATCTCAAGGATGATCAGAAGAAATGGACAGCACAGAGTTGAAAATACGAGTGTCACAGCAAAGGGTCTGAATACTTAGGACCATGTGATATTTCAGTTTTTCTTTTTTAATAAATCTGCAAAAATGTCAACAATTCTGTGTTTTTCTATCAATATGGGGTGCTGTGTGTACATTAATGAGGAAAAAAATGAACTTAAATGATTTTAGCAAATGGCTGCAATATAACAAAGAGTGAAAAACGTAAGGGGGTCTGAATACTTTCCGTCCCCACTGTATATACATACACATATATATACATACACATATATATATATATATATATATATATTATTTTTTTTTTTTTTTTTTTTTACATACATATACATATATATATTACACAGATCAAAATATGTTCATTGTTCAATTAAGGAAGCATATACTTGCCCTATTATAATGTAATATATAGTAGGAATTTATGGCTATATAATTACTTGCAGTGAAAATTGCAATATGAGCCCCATTCCCTTTTCTCATTTGAAAAAAGAAATACGTCTGTCAGCTCATTCGAAGTATGAGTCTCTAGTAAACACTGACCATGGGCCTTCTTCTCATCTCTTCTGGGTAAAATAAATAAAATTTACGATCTGAGAGAACTTAAAATAAGGCACTTAAAACCTTCTTGTGAGGGCTTCTTAGTTTTAAAGACAATGTTAACCTCTTTAAAAAAAACCTCATTTAACCTCTTTAAAAAAATATATAGGAACAAGATGGCTTCTGAGTGGTTCATAAAATATTTATGAAAAATATACGATATGTAGAGGCCTTAGGAATTAATTCCTTTTAACCCCAATAGTCCTGACACTTTTTCTGGTCCCTTCCTTGTTATCCCTACTCAATTAAGTTTCTTCCCTCATATTCTCCAATAGCCGAGTCCCTCCAGTGAACTCGGTTTCTTACAATCCATCACTGTTATGCATAAGTGTTGCTCTGGTACTTCCTGTCCAACAGTCTCCCTCTGTTGGATGGAAGAGGAATTGGACTGGCTAGATCAGCAGAAGTCCTGTGAGAACACATACAGTATCTCACAAAAGTGAGTCCACCCCTCACATTTTTGTAAATATTTAATTATATCTTTTCATGGGACAACACTGAAGAAATGACACTTTACTACACTGTAAAGTAGTGAGTGTACAACGTGTATAACATTGTAAATTTGCTGTTCCCTCAAAATAACTCAACACACAGCCATTAATGTCTAAACCGCTGGAAACAAAAGTTAATACACTCCTAAATGAAAATGTCCAAATTGGGCCCAAAGTGTCAATATGTTGTGTGGCCACCATTATTTTCCAGCACTGACTTAACTCTCTTGGGCATGGAGTTCTCCTGAGCTTCACAGGTTGCCACTGGAGTCCTCTTCCACTCCTCCATGAAGATATCACAGAGCTGGTGGATGTTAGAGACCTTGCGCTCCTCCACCCTCTGTTTGAGGATGCCTAACAGATGCTCAATAGGGTTTAGGTCTGGAGACATGCTTGGCCAGTCCATCATCTTTACCCTCAGCTTCTTTAGCAAGGCAGTGGTCATCTTGGAGGTGTGTTTGGGGTTGTTATCATGTTGGAATACTGCGGCCCAATCTCCGAGGGGAGGGGATCATGCTCTGTTTCAGTATGCCACAGTGCATGTTGGCATTCATGGTTCCCTCAATGAACTGTAGCTCCCCAGTGCTGGGAGCACTCATGAAGCCCCAGACCATGACTGCTTGTCTTCAGCAAATTGTTTGCAGGCTTTCTGGTGCATCATCTTTAGAAGAGGCTTCCTTCTGGGACGACAGCCATGCAGACCAATCTGATGCAGTGTGCGGCGTATGGTCTGAGCACTGACAGTTTGACCCCCCACCCCTTCAACCTCTGCAGCAATGCTGGCAGCACTCATATGTCTATTTCCCAAAGACAACCTCTGGATATGATGCTGAGCATGTGCACTCAACTTCTTTGGTTGACCATGGCGAGGCCTGTTCTGTGGAACCTGTCCTCTTAAACTGCTGTATGGTCTTGTCCACCATGCTGTAGCTCAGTTTCAGGGTCTTGGCAATCTTCTTATATTTTTTCAGATTCTCAGAGAGTTCTTTGCTATGAGGTGCCATGTTGAACTTCCAGTGACCAGTATGAGAGAGTGAGAGCGATAACACCAAATTGAACACACCTGTCCCCATTCACACCTGAGACCTTGTAACACTAACGAGTCACATGACACCGTGGAGGGAAAATGGCTAATTGGGGCCAATTTGGACATTTTCACTTAGGGGTGTACTCACTTTTGTTGCCAGCGGTTTAGACATTAATGGTTGTATGTTGAGTTATTTTGAGGGGACAGCAAATTTTCACTGTTATGCAAGCTGTACACTCACTACTTTACATTGTAACAAAGTGTAATTTCTTCAGTGTTGTTGTCATATGAAAAGATAGAATAAAATATTTACAAAAATGTGAGGGATGTACTCACTTTTGTGAGATACTGTAGAACAGCTGCTTTGTAGTTGCTTCTTCCCGGCCACCTAAGCACCCAGCTACACTAGCGTTGCCCTCAGGAGAGCATTCTGCAGTGGATAACTTTTCAGAGGGCATTTGACAGGCAAGAGGCATTATGTCACCTCTCACTGCCTGTAATAACCCTTAAAAGTTCATACCTCTGCACTGTAACTGCATGTATCGCATGCAGGCCTGTACTGGCCATCGGGACTACAGGGAGTTTCCCGGTGGGCCGATGGCTCAGTGGGCTGGTTTCAGTGACAGCCTGTCAAAGTAATGGCTTTCTTGGTTCGCCCTCAACTTCACACAGTGATGTGAGAAAGATGAGAAAAATACAGAGGAGAATAAGTGAAATAGTAAAAGAGGTTAGTGAAGACTCCTTATGTTATGCTACTTATGTTTTTTTGCACAATTGCGTAAAGTTTATATACTGTTTTTGTGCTTGTTTGCACAAATAAAGTGGGCCGGTCTGGATGAAGTCCAGGGCCAAATTTTTATCCCAGTCCAGCCCTGATCGCATGTGGTTGCGGGGTCATTGTGGTACAGCCCCATTTGCTTAAATGGGTTGTGTTTGGTGAGCAGTACTGCCCAAACACAATAAGAGGTTTTGTTCTTTCCACGGCATGTGTAAACTCCTGTCCACTGCCCTTGCATCTTAAAGTGGTAGTAAACTGTTTTTTTATTTTTACCTACAGGTATGCTTATAATAAAGCTTATCTGTAGGTAAAATTAATATCTCCTAAACGTGCACTGTTTAGGAGATATTCTGGTGAACAGAAGCTGGCGACGTCACAGGCGCATGTGCTCTGAAGGAATGGAATACCCGTGCCGTTCTTTCAGAGCTGTGTGCCACAGCCGAGACTCCCGCATGCATGCGTGGCAGTGACGTCATTGTGGCTTGGCCATTCAGGCCTCTGCAGCCCGCGAACCCGGAACTAAAACCAGGTAAAGACGGAAGCCTCTGGAGCATGACAGCACACGGCTGAAAGACTTCCTTTTAACTACTTCCTGACCACCCTGTAGCAGATTTACTACTACAGGGCGACCGTTCTGTGTAAAATCACGTATATATATATATATATATATATATATATATATATATATATATATATATGTGATTCTGCACTTCTGCTTAGGGGCATGTGTGCGCCTCTTCTACTGTGTTTAGTTACAGTGGATACTGATCAGCCAATGGAAGTCCGCCGGCGCACGCTGACCTGCGAGGAGAGACACAGGACAGAGCTCTGCCTATGTAAACAAGGTAGAGCTCTGTCCTGTCAGCAGGGATGTGGTGGATTTTGTTTCCCTGCAAAGCAGAGAAAAAAATCCATCACATTCCTTAGTACAAACAGTACTGTACACATAGTACACATAAACACTGGTTAGGCACACATTTAACCCTTTAATCGCCCTAGCTGTATAGCCCGTTCCCAGCCAGTGTCATTAGTACAGTGACTGTATTAGTACAGTGATCACTGTATTAGGGTCACTGGTTCTCACAAAGTGTTAAAAGTGTCAGTTAGTGTCAGATTGTCCGCCACAATACCGCAGTCCTGCTATAAGTCGCTGATCACCGGCATTGCTAGTATAAAAAAATAAGGCCAGCGTTGACTTAGTATTTTAACCGCCCTACTACAGAAAATCCCTACAGAGATAACAATATGTAATTTCTCATCCCTGGAAGGAGAAGCTGTCAACCCGGTATACCTCCCCCACCCCTATCCCCATTCTTTCTCCTACTCTATGTGCAGGCTGATCTACAAGCCTATAAAGCTACAATTAACCACTTCTTTATGCTTTGAAACTTCCTGAGTTAAAGACCTCTATATTACAGATCCGATATGTATTCTTTTGTTTCAACATTATGTACACCCAGATATGCAACTAAAATGTTTGTTTTTATAAGCAGACACCCAATTGAGGCAAATGCCCACTGTTCATTTGACATAACAGCTTCTTTTTTCTTTTGGCTATGGAATGTTTGTAATATTGGTTCTGTATGTGCTGTTTATCACCAAATAAAACATGTTTGAAAAAAATAAATGAATAAACATTTCAGTATACATCCCATAGTTTGTAGACGCTATAGCTTTTGCACAAACCAATCAAGATACGCTTATTGGGATTTTTGTTCACCAAAAATATGTAGCAGAATATATATCAGCCTAAATTTATGAAGAAATTATTTTTTTTTTAAATTTTATTGGATATGTTTTATAGTAGAAAGTAAAACTTTTTTTGTTTTTTGTTAATAGCGCAAAAAATAAAAAAACCCAGTGGTTATCAAATACCACCAAAAGACACCACCAAAAAAATTACATAAATTTCATTTGGGTACAGCATTGCATGACCATGCAATTGTCAGTTAAAATAATGCAGTATAATGGCCTGGTCATGAAGGGGGTAAATCTTCCAGTGGACAAGTGGTTAAGGTAAGTCCTTCATAATGTGCTAATATGCAATGCATACTAGCACATCATGCCTTTGCCTTGCAAAGGAAAACTTTTTTTTTTTTTAAGAGTTTACTACCGCTTTGAGGAGGAATGGTTGTAAACCCAACCACAAGTGTAAATGAGCCTTAAAGTGGTTGTATAAAGGCTAAAGGTTTTTTTTAATCTTCATGCATTCTATGCATGAAGGTAAAAAGCCTTCACTGTGTAGCTCCCCCCTCAGGTGCCCCAATACTTACTTAAGCAGTAGCTGCCTGTCATGCCCGACGCAGGGGCATCACCCCCCTATCCTTGCGTCTGGCGCCCCCGCATGTAGATTAGGGGCCAGACGCAAGGATAGGGGGGTGATGCCCCTGCATGGATTCCAATGAGTTTTTTTTTTAAGTGCATGATTAGAGTCTGAGGCTCTAACTGGCTTAAAAAAAAGGGTGGGCTTGGGGCACAGAGCACTGCGCCCCAAGCCCACCCACTTGTGTGACAATAGCAAATTATTGTCTTCCTCATTCTCCTCCCGGCCTATCAGGAAGCCATGATTGGCCGGGCTGTCTTAGGACTCCCCGGCCAATCGTGTCTCAGGACACACTTTCTTTTCGCCTGGGAGGAGAATGGAGAATGTCTCTCTGTGTGCTGTCACCGGGAGAATCGGTCAGAGCGGCCCCGGATCTTCCTTCCCCCTGCCTTTATAAGGTAAGGCAGGCATTCATTTATCTGGCACATTCACATTCAGGGAAGTGGGGGGGGGGGGGGGGGGGGGGGTCCCAGGGAATGGCTGCCATCTGTCTCCTGCGGGGGGGGGGGGAGTTGGTGTTAGTTTCCCACCCCACCCCAAAATATTGAGCACCAGCCACTGTACTTAAGCCCAATCTGCACAAGAGCTGAGGCTCTCCCAGGTCTCTCGCAACTCATTGGCTGAGATGCAGCAGCAGGGGCCATTGGGAGGGGCCCAGAGCTGCGGCGGAGGACCTAAAAAGAGGAGGTTCGAGGCTGCTGTGTGTGAAACTGTTATTTAAATTAAAAAAAAAAAAATATGTTCCTTTACTTTAGGTTACTACTTTTGTCCAAAGTGGGACGTTTTCAGTGTTTGAGAGCTTACTTGTGAAAGGAAATCGCTGTAAGAAAACTTTTTTCTTCTATCTCCTGTCACATGGGCTGTGGTGTGTTTGTAGCTTTCCTTCACTTTAATAATTGGGCATTACAAAGTATAATTTAATGAAGCAGAGCAGTCAGCACATTGAATAATTATGAATGTCAGTGCATACCTCATGACTTTGTGACAGCTTGTTATACACTCATGTATATAGAAAACTGGCAAATTAAAAGGACCACTCACCTGAGCAATGGGGCTTATCATGGCATTTCTTTGTAGCTCTCCACAGATTTAGGCTCACCAGGGATTGTAAAGGGTCAACATTATTAATGTCACATTTACTTCACCTGCTGGGTTAGAACTTTACCTTCTAGTGAGTTTGTAGAACTATGCTATTCAGGCTCGGTTCACACTGGGGCGACTTGTCAGGCGACCTAGTCGCCTGACAAGTCGCCTCCCGTCGCCTCCCGTTCTGTGCTATGGAACCGTTCTAATCGGAGCGACGCAAGTCGCTCCGACTTAGAAAAAGGTTCCTGTATTACTTTGGGGGCGACTTGGGGCGACTTGCATAGACTTCTATGCAGAAGTCGTCTCGCAAGTCGCCCCGGCAGTCGTTTGCAGGTCGCCTCGCTGAGGCGACCTGCAAGTCGTGCCGCCCATGTGTGAACCGAGCCTAACAATTGTGGGGCATCCATCTCACATTGCCACCTCATCCCTTTAAACCTGAACACATATTGATTACACAGGTCTGACCAAGTGAGTTTAATTACCACCTTAATCAGCCACAGAACCTGTGTAATTAATATGTGTTTGGGCTTAAAGGGATGAAGTGGCAACTCTAGTCATGGGTAAATGTCAATCAGTTTTATAGAGTTTGTTGTTCCGCCTTGAATTAAGTAGCGGCACAAAATGACTGCTCATGCGTCCCTCCTGCTGTTTTCATAGGCATCAAAATGATCAATCAACTATAACAATTACTATATAGATAGATGTCTTGTGAGCTACCAATGAAGAGTGTCCAAAGAATGTTTTAAAACGTAAGAGAACCAATCCACAGCCGCTAAGCATATTCACACTCCCATAATCTTTGTATAAAATATTAAAAATAAACAAATGCAGCGCTATGTGATATATCACTCACTCAGGTGAAAAAATATATATAATTGCCGTGGGTAATGCATGAGTGAATGTTGGATCAACTAGAATTCCCAAAGAATATAAATGGTTAAAAATATATAAATGAAATACTTGTTGTCAAGCAAGTGCACAGTGAAATAAATATAAAAAAATGAAGTAAACATCAAAATTTCAAAGATTCCTAATTTCAGCAAGTCCACAGTGAGAAAAATATATAAATATATATATATTTATATATTCAAAACTTATTTTCACAGTGAATATATATATATATATATATATATATATATACACAGAGAGAGAGAGAGAGAGAGAGAGAGAGAGAGAGAGAGAATATATGCAAGCAAGTGCCCAGTAGATACTTATAAAAATATTGATGTAAACATCACAATATTAAAAATTATTAATTTCAGCAAGTCCACAGTGAAAAAAATATATAAATATAGATGAAAAACTTATAAAGTGACTCTGTGATGATGATCCAAATAATATTAACCGTGAGTTCACACACATGCTTCCCCCCCATGTGACTGCACTCACCTCCAAATGTGTGACCCCACAATTAAGTTTGGTCCACAACAGCAGCCTCTGGGCTCTAAGTAGACATCAGGGTACTCACACTTTACGGGTGCTTGCAGCGCACAGGGCTATAGAAAACATACAATGTTAAAATCCTCTCCAAATGGTTTGCAGGCTTGTGTGAATCAGCAGCTAGCTCAGGGAGCAAGTGACTGTCTCCCCCACCATCCTGGCCCCTCCCCACGTGTCTTCCTCAGGGTGATCTTCTTCACAGATACCCCTGAGGAAGACACGTGATCGCCCTGTGTCGTCACGCGTAGGGGAGGGGCCAGGACGGTGGAGGAGACAGTCACTTGCTCTCTGAGCTAGCTGCTGATTCACACAAGCCTGCAAACCATTTGGCCTCTTTTGTATTTTAAATTGAGGATACCATCTTTGGATTACACCTGGGGGAGCCTGTAAATCCTGCTACTTAGAGCCCAGAGGTGGTTCAGCTGCTGTTGTGGACCAAACTTAATTGTGCGGTCACACAATTGGAGGTGAGCGCAGTCACACGGGGGGAAGCACGTGTGTGAAGTCATGGTTGATATTATTTGGATCATCATCACAGAGTCACTTTATGGGACATTATATTATATATATATTTTTTCACTATGGACTTGCTAAAAATAAGTTTTAAATATATATATATATTTTTTTTTTTTACTGTGGACTTGCTGAAATTAGCAATTTTTGATATTTTGATGTTTACTTCAATATTTTTATATTTCTTTTACTGGGCACTTGCTTGACAACAAGTATTTCATTTATATATTTTTTATTATTTATATTCTTTGTTTGGGAATTCAAGTTGCTCCAACATTTATTTGCGCATTACCAACGGCAATTATATATATTTTTTTCACCTGAGTGAGCTATAACAATTGCTTCTGTTGATGTGCATACTGGATATAAGAAAACTGAAGGGGGTCAAATCATGGCTGCACAACTAACCGCCATTTTATGTCTGTGGTCAGTATATATAGTGTTTATCGTGTATGTAACCCTTAACACTGAACTTCTCTTATTTGCACCCTTTTGGTATCTTGAAGTCATTTTAAAATAGTTTTTTGTTTTTGTTTTGTTTTTTCTTTATGTGTCATGTTTGTTAATAATAGCAAACATGTCACTATAATCATGATTTCACTTTGTTACCAAAGACACTATGTATTTGACATTGAAAATAAGCCATACCCGGGGGGGGCGTGGCGACCGGGCTCCAAGATGGACGCTTAGTCTAAGAGCTCCGTCCGTCCGCCGGAGAAAATCCACCGCCATCCGAGTCCACCGGCTCCATCCACGGGAACAAACACCGGCATCCTTCACACAGCAACCCGTGGAACAATATAAAGATGCCTAGACGAAGAAAAGACCCCCAGCAGCCGCGCAAGCTCTCCAGCTATTTTCCCTCAGAGACGAGCGGGCTACGACAAAATGGCGGCGGCGCGCGAGATCAACGGCCTGATCACAGGGCCGCAATTCATAACAACCACCGCGGAGTGCCGTTAACCTCATCCTGCGCTGCCAAGGCTCCCAGTGAATCATCCTCAGGGCCGACCAGCCCCACTACCAGAAGCCCAGCTAAATCTAAACCCAGGAGAGACTCCCCTGCTAGGCCGCGCACTGACCTTAACATGGAGGTAAGCGGGCAGCAACACTCCTCTACAGCACAGAGGGCACCTGAGGGAGATCCAATAGCAGATTTCCCCACAGCAGACAGACCCATCTCTGACACTACCTTAAAGGAAATGTTATTATCACTACGGTCATCTCTGCAAGCTGATATGATCAGGGGGATTAACAAATGCCACAGAGAAGTACAAGCACTAGGCACCAGAGTAGATCAAATAGAACACAAGATGGAGGAATATACCTCATCATATAATGTGATGGTAGAGGCCCACACAGCACAGGGGGAAGATATAACATGGATGAAGGATAAAATCGCAGACCTCGAGGACAGGTCCAGGAGGAATAACCTCAAACTGCGGGGAATCCCAGAGTCTGTCCCCCCTAATCAACTGCTGCAATATGCACAAGCCATGTTCTCCACGCTAATACCAGAATTAACAGCGCAAGAACTCACTGTGGACAGGATTCACAGAGTCCCCAAGCCATCATTCCTTCCTGATGACATCCCACGAGACGTTCTTCTGAGAGTTCATTACTACCACGTAAAAGAACGAATACTACTGGAGTCCCGTAAACCGGATAAAATCTCTCCACCATACGCTAACATAAGGCTGCTCCCCAACCTCTCCAGACATACACTACAAAGGCGCCGCAACCTGGCGACTATTACTAAAGCGCTGAGGAACCACAACATCCTCCACAAGTGGAAATATCCAGCAACACTTTCGATCACCCATAATGGAACCACCACGCTGGTTTCCACGTTGGAGGAAGGAATCGCCAATCTGAGAAAATGGAATATCCTTCCAGATCAAGCCGCAAACCATTCCACCACAGATAACCTACAATCCATGCACAATGATTGGCAAGTGGTGTCTCATAAGCGAGCACATAAGAAAGCTGCCGGTGGTAACTCATAAAACAACCACCTGAAATCATACGAAATTCTCCGGAGACAGGAGATCTATGTTTGAATTCTCCTCTACCCCTCCGAGTAACAAGCAGTAGACATCACTGCACATGGATCCGTTTCAAGATCCTCTTCTTATATTACACATGTTGACTTTATTTTTTGTTATTTTTACCCTTTGTTCTTTTGTTTTCCATTCGATATACACAGTCATCCCCGTATCCATCGTATTCCAACAGAAGACACCTGGCATCAGACTGCTTACCCACTACAGGAGGAACCATACCACAGAAAACCGCACGGTCACAGTGAGTACCTGCACCACACAACCAAAATGCAACACGCGATACCCAAGCAATGTCGATTACATGCCTCTCCATTAATGCCCGGGGTCTGAACCACCCCGCTAAAAGATTTTCCTTATGGAAGGAAGCATGCAAACACAGAGCCGACATACTTTGTGTCCAGGAAACTCACTTCCAAACAAACAAAACTCCACACTGCTCCCATAAAGACTATCCACATATTCTCCTGGCCTGCACACCCAACCGAAAGAAGGGTGGAGTCTTGCTAGCCATAAACAACTCTGTATCCTTCCAATGCAAGGAATCATTTATAGACGAGGGAGGGAGATACATAATCGTCACCGGAGACATCAACTCCAAACCATATACCTTAGTCACGCTATATTCTCCGAACTCAAACCAAATTCGATTTATAAAAAAGGTACTCAAAAAAGTTAACCATATGAAATACGGTAATATCCTATTGTGCGGGGACTTTAACCTAGTTGCAGATCCTTCTCTGGATTCCACTGCCATGAACTCTAGAGGCACAGTATCTCTTCAAACCCTTCTCCGTACAGAAGAACTGTTCGACGTATGGAGATGCCACCACGCCAGTGAAAAGGACTATACCTTTTTTTCACATAGACATCGCTCATACTCACGTATAGACATGTTCCTTACAGATAAGTGGCTTCTACAACTAGCAGAATCTACTAAAATACATGACATCACGTGGTCAGACCACGCTGCGATATCTATGACTATTAAAGATAAGGGTGTCTCCTCTTCACCCCCCATCTGGCGCTGCAATATACGACTATTACAGGAACCCCACACCAAAATCTCTCAACATCTTCAAAACTTCTTCCTTGATAATGTAGAGTCAGTACAGGACCCGTACACTATATGGAACTCACACAAGGCCTACATGAGAGGCATACTTATTCAACTAGGCGCCCAAGAAAAAAGACGTCATACACAAAAACTGAATACCTTACTATCGGAAATTCACGACACTGAATCACTAAACAAATGAATACCCACCTCTACCCTAACACATAAACTTGCTACACTCAGGGAAACATTGAGGGAACACCTATCCCAACAATATGACAAACACTTTAGACGCTTACAACTAAACTACTACGCTAATGCCAATAGAGCAGGCAAATACTTAGCAAACAGATTAAAAGCAAGGCGTAACAAATCCAGAATACCATATCTTAAACATCCTACCTTACATCACAAAATTATAGATCCTCAAGCTATAGCAAACCAATTTGCTGATTATTACAGCTCATTATACAACTTACACACGGACCCTGACACGCCTCAACCGACAACAGACAAAATCCAATCTTTTTTACAGGGCCTAAACCTCCCACACCTCTCTGAACACCAACTAAATAGTCTTAACACTTCTTTTTCATATCAAGAAATAGAAACTGTCATAGACTCACTTCCAAACGGTAAATCGCCAGGGCCAGACGGGTTCTCTAACGAGTACTTCAAGACTTTTAAACACATTCTCTCACAACACATGCAACCAGTCTTCAACAAAGCAGCCACTTCTGCAAACTTCCCTCAAGAAATGCTGAAAGCACACATAGTGACCTTACCAAAACCAGGAAAGAACCCCATTACACCGGCTAATTTCAGACCAATATCCCTTCTAAACTCAGACATTAAAGTATATGCAAAACTACTGGCCAAACGATTAATGAGCATCATTCCATCAATCATCCAACGCGACCAGATGGGTTTTGTGAAGGGGAGACAAACTTCGGATGCAACTAGGAGGATCATCAATGTGATACATTATGCTGAAACAAATCAAACGCCCTCTCTGCTACTATCTATTGATGCAGAGAAGGCGTTCGATAGGGTCCACTGGACATACATGGAAATGGTATTATCCAAATTTGGTTTCAAGGGCCCCATCTTAACAGCTATAATGGCACTTTATTCGTGCCCATCTGCACAGGTATACTCAGCTGGCTTTCTATCCAAAACATTCAACATATCCAATGGGACCAGAAAGGGTTGCCCCTTGTCACCGATCATCTTCAATCTCATGATTGAACCATTAGCTGAAACAATTAGATCACACCCCATGATCACCGGGTTCCAATTTGGTTCGAGCATACACACCATCAACTTATTTGCGGACGATGTCATACTGCTTTTGACCAATCCGTTGACGTCCCTAATCCAAGCCCATAAAATACTAACAGATTTTGGAGATATCTCGTATTATAAAGTGAATTTTACTAAATCCCTAATTCTAGCCTTGGGAATATCTTCCCAAATACGGAAGATTCTGCAAAACACATTGCCTTATATATGGAGCGAAAAAGGTATTACCTACCTAGGCATCACATTAACCAATTCCATCTCCACACTGGTTAAAACTAACTTGAATATACTAATTACCAAACTGGAAAAACAGTTAAGAGATATGGCGAATAAAGAAATCTCCTGGCTAGGTAGAATAGCAGCCTATAAAATGCTAATATTGCCACAAATCCTATATATATTCCGTACCATACCACTTCATATACCACAATTTTATCTCAATCACCTGTCTAAACTTGGATGGAAATACATCTGGGGAGGCAAAAAAGCTAGATGTCCCCGTAATAATCTTATTTCTCACAGGAAAGTAGGAGGGGCTGGTCTAGTAGATATAGATGATTATCTATGGGCAGTTAGACTGGACCACATCAAACACTGGTTTCGTACACACGAAAATCCACTATGGGTAGACATAGAAAAGACGATTGCACCGACAAAGGACCTCACACTACTACTACTGAGTGATATATGGTCACCATGGGACTTATCGAGTTTCTCACCTACCATGCAGACTTCTTCAAAGGCATGGAGATTCATTCTCCGGATAACAGCAACTGCTGCAGGGGAAATAAACTACAGAATACCATTGCATATATTAGAAGCAAAAATACCAATGCTCTCAGTCAAAGAACTAGTGAGATGCGGCATCACACACATATCGGACCTATATGATGGAACACAGCCCATGCACACAGAACAAATAATGACACAATACCAACTGTCTAGCAACAAACTATTCTCCTGTCTTCGAATATCACACTATCTCAAATCTCTCCCTAGACCACAAATAAAAATCTCGCCAAAAATTTGGCAATTTTACGCTACAGACAGGCAGGATACGAAAAAAGGAATTTCACTATTCTATAATCTACTCCACGACAAGCAAACATTTAAGAAAACCATAGCAATGAGCAAATGGGAACACGACCTGGGTAATTCATTCTCCAACGAGCAATGGCAATGTGCGTTCAAGGCAATACACAAAGCCTCCCATTGTGTAAAACATTGGGAATTGACCATAAAAATAACAAACAGGTGGTACTACACACCATATAGATTAGCTTCCTTTTTATTAGAATCATGACCACAATGCTGGAGAGACTGTGGGAATATAGGAAATTTACTACACATGTTATGGCAATGCCCGAATGTCAGGAGTCTCTGGAACCAAACATTCCAACTAATCTCCTCCCTAACAGGTATATTGACTTCAAATCCGGCCTTAGCAATTCTACATTTAGGTATAGATAGGTTTCCACCAGTTTATAGACCAGTCGTGAGTCACGTTCTACTAGAGACACGACTACTAATATTACGGAATTGGAAATCAAAAAATGCCACAAACCTCTCTGATGTTACAAGAGCAGTCCACAGGAACTACACATTCGAACGTCTCATAGCAATCAACTCTATGCAATGCAATCTGTTTGATAAATGTTGGTCAATATGGCCTACACAGCAATAGCACCTCCCGAATATCTCATATGATAGATACTCTATGTATGCGCCAAGGCAGTTCTTATGACTAAACTGATGTTTTGATACCACCCATTTCAATCTATTGCATATCTAAAAACTTTATGTATACATGTTAACCAAAGAAGTATAACTGGATGTATATTGTGTATATCGAATTACCTTACCTGATTTGTATACTGTTTTAAATGAAACTTTCAATAAAAAATATTGAAACAAAAAAAATAAGCCATACCCATCTGCCATTTTTTGTAGCCATTAAAAAAAGCCCTGACATTACAACAGTGGAAGCATTGGGTAGGGGCACAGGAATACCTGGTATACTTCCCCAAAGCGGCCAATAAGTGCCACTATAGTTAGAGTCAGGTACCCTTGTAGTGAGAATAAGTTGCATAATTGTCTTCTTATCTAGAGGCCTCCAGAGTAGTTAGTGGAGTGTTACCAGAGAGCATGAGTGTCAGCCCTGCCCCTGGCAGTATGGGTCATCTTGGGAAGAATGGCTCTATATACATAGTCTGGTGGGAGTCCACCTATTTTGGTCCTCATAGGAAACCTTGCTAGGGCCAAGTTGCGGCAAAGATGTCATTTTTGAGGCTCTAGCTCTGGAAGCATCCCCTTAAGAGGGGAAAAATATTGGAGGTGTAAAACTTATGGGACTATTGGCATCCCTGTTTCCTTTGATGTAGGACTATCTGGGGGCTTCCAGATTCCGATAATCCCCCCCACCCGCAGACTCCTACAACCACTAGCCTGGTGGTGTTGCTGCAGCATTTTCTGTACATCTCGGGGGGATGCACCCCTTCACAGGTAGATATTAGGACAGGACATGTTATTTGAAGGAATTGGACAAATTTAATGTTTCCCTTTAGGTATTTAAAAGGTAAGTTCACCTTTGTTCACTTTTTTTTTTTATTCCAGCTCCCCTATGTACCAATATAGCATTCATGTACTTTTTTAGCAAAAATATCAACGCTTTCAATTAAATCTACAGACACTTACTTTACTTGTCCTCATCCATGTTTTCAGACATATCCATTAGTAATGTCTTACTTCCTGATCAGACTATAGGTTATGACACAGGAAGGAGTTGACCAGCTGACATCATTAGCACACACCCTGCATCATCCACCATCCTACCTCTCCACCCACTCCCAGCTGCACGTTTTTTTAATGAAATGCAATCACTCAGTGATCATCCTTCTCACTAAATACACAATATACAATCAGATTGCATAGTGTATGGCCATCTTTATACAAGTACATTGACAGGAGTGCATAGAAACACTCAGCTGTCAAGCCCTGTTTACATGTCTGCATAGCGGTAACTTGCATTCCAACATGTGTCTTTTTTTTTTTTTTTGTGAGGTGAGGAGGCGTTTTGGAGCATTTTCACTCATTACACATAGGGCATCACACATCATCACACATCCACCTAAATGGGCTGCCCTAAACACAGCAATCGCCCCAAAGAAGCTTCAGAACTTTTTTCTAGAGTGAGCTTGGTGCATTTTTACAGTGATATTTGGTGCAGCGCATTTCTGAAATGCACAGATGTGAATGGAGCCTCATTGTTCTCGTGTTATCGACCAATTTCACTTTCAGGCCCCATTCACATCTACCATGATGGGAGCGATCGTTTTGTGGCTCGTTTTTCCTGTGACACGCATAGGGCAGCCTGTTGATTTCAATGGGTTGCACTACATGTGGTTAATGGGACATTTTGGCATTTTGTGGGTTGCGTGTTTTTTACTGTGCGTTTTGCAGCATTTGTCACTCGTTTTTTCTAATGGCAAAATGTGTGTTTGCTTCTGTGTTTGGTGTGCCGTTAACAATTAATGGCACTGAAAGCACAACTAGTGATTTTAGGTGTATAAAGATGGCCATACACTATACAATCTCCTTTAGATTGACCAAAATAGGAGGAAACACATATCTAGTCAATCACTCTATATACAATCACGCAGGCCTTTACAGTACATAGTTGATGGTAGATCTAAAGGAGATTGTACAATTAGATTGTATAGTGTATGAACATTACAGAACCCAGGAGACCCTTCTCCTGTTTTCAATACTACAGCTTTATCCACATGGGCTGTTATCTCATCTCTCACCTCCTGCACACTTCAGAATGCCAAATGAAAGAGCTATGCAAAATTAAACTTAAGGCTAAGTTCCCCTTTGTTCACCTTTTTTTTAAATTCCAGCTCCCCTATGTACCAATATAGCATTAATGTACTTGTTTTGCATAAATATCAATGCTTTCCATTAATTCTGCAGACACTTACTTCACTGTCCTCATGGATGTTTGTACAATCAGATTGTATAGTATATGGCCATCTTTCTACATCTAAAATTACTAGTTGCGCTTTCAGTGCCATTAATTGTTAACGGCACACCAAGCACAGAAGCAAACACACATTTTGCCATGGGAAAAAAAACAAGGGTAAAATGCTGCAAAACGCACAGTTAAAAACATGCAACCCACAAAACGCCAAAAATGTCCCATTTAACCACACATAGTACAGCCAATTGAAATCAACAGGCTGCCCTATGCGTGTCACAAGAAAAACGAGCCACAAAATGTGCACTCCCACTATGCTAGATGTGAATGGGGCCTGAAAGTGAAATTGGTCGCTAACACAAGAACAATGAGGCTCCATCCACATCTGTGCATTTCAGAAATGTGCTGCACCAAAAATCGCAGTAAAAATGCACCAAGCTCCGCTCTAAAAAAAAGTTCTGAAGCTTCTTTGGGGCGATTGGTGCATGTAGGGCAGCCTATTTAGGTGGATGGGCTACCCTATGTGTGATGAGTGAAAATGATTCAAAACGCCTCCCCACCTCGCTAAAAAAAAAAGATGCATGTTTGAATGCAAGTTCCAGCTATGCAGAGATGTGAAGGGGGCTTGACAGCTGAGTGTTTCTGTCCACTCCCTTCTATGTACTTGTATAAAGATGGCCATACACTATGCAATCTGATTGTATATTGTGTATTTAGTGAGAAGGGTGATCACTGATTGATTACATTTCATTTAAAAAACGTGCAGCTGGGAGTGGGTGGGGAGATAGGAGGGTGGATGATGCAGGGTGTGTGCTAATGAGATCAGTTGGTCAACTCCTTCCTTTGTCATGACCTAAAGTCTGATCAGGAAGTAAGACATTACTAATGGATACGTCTGGAAACATGGATGAGGACAGTAAGGTACGTGTCTGTAGATTTAATGGAAAGCGTTGGTATTTTTGCACATGTACATGAATGCTATATTGGTACATAGGGGAGCTGGAATTTAGGGAAAAAAGTCAACAAAGGTGAACCTACCCTTTAAAAATCACTGCTCCTGACTGAATGGATTTTTAAAGTTTTTGTTTTCTTTGGAACATGTTCCCCAGGGCAATGCCCCTCCACCCCCATGCTATTTTTTTGACACTCCTTTGCCTATTAGTCTGGAAAATTGAAATTTATTTTAAGCATTTTTGAATTGACAGATTTAGCTCTGAACTGATTTAAATGGAGTTAAGGTTTAGTGTCCAAACTACTTTGAAGTTCTCTAAACCCTACTTGAACTGAACCCAGGGCAGTTCAGTTTATCATTATTCTCTCCATCCCATGGTTTTGTGCATCTTGTTTAATTCCTATTTTATATGAAATCTTTAGCAAGGAACCACAGCTCACTTTTCTCCTAGGCCCTGTCTAACCATAATTCCTTACTGCAGATATTGTCTATAGTGTAGTACAATACCTTGAGGAAACAGTACATCTATCTGGATTACAGTGTCTAAATGTTTGCCATGCTATGTTATCTGATATTGTACGTCTGTGATGGAGAGGAACAGCAGAAGCTGAAAGGAACAACACTGGGGAGGAATAAATCCCAGGGAATAGGCTGTATATCTGGTGGACAATAGCATTTTTTCTAGTTCTTTGGAGCCAGCTGGATGTACAGTAGATTTCTTCTCCAGTTGCTCCATTAGGATTTTACTGTCTCACCTTATTTTGGACCATTTAAATAAAGGGGCATTTTCTGTACCCTTACCAATACAGTTGCATAGCTCTGAACGGTCCCTGATTTCGAGGGACTGTCCCTGATTTGGAGCAATGTCCCTCTGTCCCTCATTACTCCTCATTTGTCCCTCATTTTGGTCTGGTCTATATAGATGTAAATAAAATGCACTTTTTATCTATCAAAAAGTGTTTTCCAGTGCTAAACCTTTCATCTGATTTCTAAATGGCTGCATTTGTAAATTCCAAAAGCCAATATAATCTTGTTTTTTTGTACAATTCTCCTTTAAGGGGTTGTGGCAGTGGGTGTGTCCAATGCCTGCATACTTTTGCTGCTAGGTGTCCTTAATTCCCATCTCTAAAAGTTGGGAGGTATGCAATTGCAAGCAGTGGAAGCTAAACTGGGAGAATGTCAGAGAGCTTATCTCTCAGCAGTGACACTTTACTACTTGCAGGGTAGGTACGTTCTTGCCATAATGTGCCTGTATTGACAGCTTACCTGCATATTATTGCTTACTTACCCTCTAGTCTTCCTTCCTCCAGCATTGTGACATCTGCACTTTCCATTATCAATCCATCCATGGCCACTTAAAAATGAATTCCAGGTATGGATATTTTACACAGCTTTACATTGGTTCAAATTGGACAATTGCAACTATGCATATATCACACCTGGCTGATGCCCCCGAAAGCTGGAAATCACTGAAGTACACAGCGCTACTCCTGTGATCTCCACTTGCTTCCAGGTCCCATGCTGGAATTCATAAAATTCATTAAAATCTTGGTGGAAATATGAGGGGTTACATCCTCAAAATCTCGACGCGTTTCGTCGGTAAGCCGACTCATCAGGAGAGGATATTGAATATCTGTAAGTATTGGAGATGTTCTAAATCAAAAAATGGGGCCCATGATATGGAAAGTATTATATGTAAAAAGATATATATAGAGCGAAGAAACCACAAACTTACCAAGATTTTTATGAATTTTACTGTATCTTACAAGTTATACTCATGAAATATGTATTATTGTCCCCCTGTTATGGCAATCATGTTTTACACTCTGTTTATATGTATGCAATTTACTTCCCAAGATGTCTGCATATGCACTGAGCAATATTTTGTTATATATAACGTTACGCAACTTAATACTCATGTACATTAAAAATATTTATTTTTACTCTCAAATTTGTGTTTGAACCTGCCTCATTTAAAGTTCCATACTCTTTTTTTTATTATTTTTTGAATTATTACAGGCATGGTCAAATTTTTTGCACTCAACCTCTGTCAGCTTGCAACCACCCATTCCTGTGGCTAGATTCCTGCCCGCTAAGATGTCTTTCTCTCCTACACCCACTGCAACCACACTTGTAGCCCAATATATCCTGCTGCCAACTAAGTACTAGTACCCTGTTTTCACCTGCTGCACCTACCAGCTTTTAACCCCTCTACCTCTTCTCCGCAGTCTGCAACAATTCCACAAAAATTCCTCTCAGCAACTGCTCCTTCAGTTTTACCATCCTCCCGCTTTTCTCTTCCATCAGCTGCACCCACTACTTATAGCCCTGCGTCCACATACAGAGCTTCAGTGGCTAAACCTAAAAAGAAACTGAAGTTTTTCCCAAACCACACAATCCTGCCACTATCCAATACTGCATCCACACCAGCTGATCTGCTCCAATCTGCCTCCACATCAGCCAGCCTGCCTCTATGCCAGCTACTACAGTCCAGCCCACCATAGTTCCAATTGCTCCAGCCAGGCCTGCCACTTTGGTTCAGTCTATGATAATTGGACCGTCTGCTTCAGACCTGCCTGTGGCTATCCCACCTGACAGTACTGGTTCACTGTCCACCATCCAGTTTGGCCCTATGGACTCTTTGCTGGCTAGTCAAATTTACCTCACTGGTCCTGTTTCTGATGACCTGTCTGGTGGTCCCGTTCCTGATGCCCTGTCTGGTGGTCCAGTTCCTGATGCCCTGTCTGGTGGTCCCATTCCTGATGCCCTATCTAGTGGTTCCGTTCCTACTACCCAGCCTGATATGCTTCTGCCCGCTGCCCAGCCTGATGTGCCTCTGCCCGCTGCTCAGGTAGATGTGCCTCTGCTCGCTGCCCAGCCTAATGTGCTACTGCCCAGCCTGATGACCTGATACCTGCTGATCCTGTGCCTGCTGCGCAGCCTGATGACTCGGTGCCCGCTGATCCGGTGCCTGCTGCCCAGCCTGATGACCTGGCGCCTGCTGATATTGTGACAGATAACTCGGTGCCTGATGACCCGGTGCCTGCTGATCTGGTGATGGATGACCCGGTGCCCGCTGCCCAGCCTGATGACCCAGTGCGCACTGTCCAGCCTGATGACCCGGTGCCCGCTGTCCAGCCTGATGACCCGTGCCCGCTGCCTAGCCTGATGACCCGGTACCTGCTGTCCAGCCTGCTGACACGGTGCCTGCTGATCTGGTTCCTGATGCCCTGCTGCCGATGATGCTTTCCTGCCTGATGCCCAGCTTTCCGCTGATTTCCCCTTGCTTGATGCCCAGCCTGATTTTGATGCCCCTGTGTTGTCTGCCTCCAATGGCTGCATGCCCACTGCCCAACTAGTTTTTGGTACCAGATCCAAACTTCTAGACCCTGGCGGTGAGGCGCATGATTCATTACCTGACTCAGGTGGCACGTCTCACAGCAGGTTAAAAGACTCTTGCCTGAAGAATGCAAAGAAGCCCGCAGACAGGGAGGGGAAACTTTTTTGGACTTTTCCCGCACCCACATGGACTGTCAGGATAATGGCAGAATGGAGCGTCCGGAGGCTGTTTCTTAAGGGGGGGAACTGTCATGACCGGTGCCATTGAACCAGATGAACCATACAGGTAATTAAGCTGCACCTGATAGGACTGCTGGGGTATATAAACCTGCCTTGCACCAAGATCCAGTGCTTCAGTATTTTCCCTGCAATCCGTGTCCCTGTCTGAGCCTGATTTGTTCACATCTCTTATCCTGAATGCTGATCTAAAAACCTGTCCCAAAACCTGTGACCAAAAGTCACGGATGACGCACCGCGTCACGTCACCACAATTGCACCACACACCATGAGTACAGTGGGAGTCATCTTTATGTAAGGAATCAGGACGGCGTGCCTAGACAGCTCAACAAACGCTACAGAGCCACCAGTGGACCTACACTGTGATGCTCCCTGGACTTCCATGTGACAATTGAGTACCCTGGACGACTGGATCTGTGCAGTGTGGAATTTCCCTATAGACGGACCTTCACAGAGACACCTGGGACACCTGTCAGATATCAGAGACTCTTGCCTATACAGTCGGGTGAGCGGACCAGTCGGTGAGCGGACCGACTGTCTATTTACTGCAATTACCTCTGTCCTGACCTGCAGATAACTCCCACCCACTGCCCTATTTATTAAACCTCCCACTGGGTTACCCCTCTTAATACAGCTTGGCCTGAGGCTGAAGATCTGAATTATTGACCGTTAGTGGCTATATGCCGCCCTCTATAGTGTATATCGCCAGTTGGAAAACAGTCAATTCAGCCAACCCAGCGGCACTGGCTTTATAGGGCTTGTCACATACCTGGTGGTAGAGTCTGATATGCAGACAGAGACCTCTCTTACACCTCTGACTAAAGGCCCCTGATAGAGAAAACAGGAGGCGCAGGAGTGCAGAGTCGCACGAGTGCCTGGCAAGTTGCTAGCAGAAGAGCTGGACCGGAACTGAAGCAGGGGCTGGAATGGACCCAGGAACAGTTGTCAAACTGGAGACCGGAGCTCAGGCAGGTGCAGGAAGATGGACTGGAAGTGTTGGTACACGAGTCCAGAGCAGACACTGGAGCAGAGTCAGGTGCAGACAGGTTTGGCAACAGGCTGGCGGCAAGGTAGCAGATGGAGCAGTCAGGGACGTGGTCTCAAGTACAGGCAGGTTCGGCAACAGGCTGGCAGCAAGGTAGCAGAAGGAACAGGCAGGGACGTAGTCAAGACAGGCCGAGGTCAGGTGCAGGCATATAACAGGAATAGTCAGGAGCAAGCCGGGTAGGTCAACTGGAAAAGGTACAGGCAAGCGGTAATCGGGAATCACAGGTAACGCTGTAGACCAGACAGCACTGATCCAAGGGAGTAAGACAGTTTAAATAGCCTGTTAGCACCACAAACCGTCACTGGGCCTGCGCGCGTGTGCGCCCATGTGCGCCAACGTTGGCATTCCATGCGGCACTAGTGCACAAGCGCATGTGTATAGGTGCACGCAAACGTGCCCGCGCAGCCCTTCTCAGTGGGACATGCAGAACAGGGGAACTTCTGTGGCAGCCATCTTGATTGCTAGCATGCCCTTTCTGACAGGGCTTATTATTCAGTGTGTGGGTTTTTCAATTTAACACTTTTAACCAATATCCCCCAGGTGGGGGCCTGATGGTCAATAGTGGCAGGATATGTACGTTTCCTAATGGTGCCAGTCACCAGGACTTGTATACCTACTTAACCGCCACTCATTGTACATTTATACTTAGATTAATTTGGGTGTATATGGTGTGTGCTTGATGTATGATGTGACGCAGCTGCTTTTATATAGACAACATT
Organism: Lithobates clamitans; assembly: GCA_037952925.1. NCBI lineage: Eukaryota > Metazoa > Chordata > Amphibia > Anura > Ranidae > Lithobates > Lithobates clamitans. The sequence continues at coordinate 6,968,192 of JBBGZY010000573.1, forward strand.
GTCTCATTTTAACATTAGTCTAGGTGTTGGTGGTGGGTACCCAGTTTTTGTGTTCTTTTGTGTTATTATTAACTGTGCAATAAAAATTTCCTTAATAAGCAGCTTGGTCCGCCCGTGACTTTTTTTTCCAGGGGGTCCCTTTCCCCCTGTACTTCAATTTTTACCCTTATCACTTGTCCCTGTCTTGTTTGCTTATGTGTGTTCCCTTCACTTGTATATAGTTAGTTAGTTAGGTGTTTTATTAGGTTTGCTGTGTTCATTTACATTTCACTTACTTGTTTATGGGTTACTGGTGTTGGTTTTTAAGCATGTCATTATCTTCAATAAATATATATTTTCACTTATTCATCTGGGCAGCCAACTGATCTGATCACCCCTGCTGGATTCCTGCATGTGGTATCCGTGACAGGCTCGCTGAGAGGCTGAGTTGGGTGCCGGTGCAGGCATGTGGGCAGATCCTGACCATATGGTCACGATCTTTCCCAAGCCTGTACTGACTCTGCGACATTAGCTGACAGCGGGCTGCAGCCCGCTCTCTGCTGAAAATGGGTCAAAGGAGTGCAGAACGAACTGCACTCCTGTGATCCACAGGAGAAGTATAGCCAAACAAGCTTTGGCTGCAATTCTTCTTCAACTCTGTATAGGAAGATATAGACAACTTACACAGCATTAAATAAATTCCCTGTACAGTCTGTGGTCACTGCAGGCATGCCTCGCTGCCTACATTAATTACTTGCTGTGCTGTGTCAATCTAAGTCGGAAGTCTGACTTAAAGATCTTAGTTTTGATACAGCAAAAACTTTTATTCACAATTGAGCATTGCGATAAATACAGAAGCTCTGGGCTGATCTTCTCTTGCTATAAGGATATCAGTTCACCATCTGGTTTTACATTCAGTGATCCATTTTGCCATCTTCTCATGCAGTTTTATTATCCAGTTTTGTTCCAGGAAAACCCTCAAGCAGTAATACTTGTGCCTGGATAGAGAAAAGACAGATTCTTTGGATTTTATTTTTTGGCTTCTTAAAATAGCTACTTTATTGTCATCTTGCGAATGATTTGCTGGAAAGCTATCTATTGTGGTCAGCTGTTCCGTTAGGTCATGTAATAAGTGCACGTGAAAGAAATTTCATTTTGAAACTCTAAGGTAGACATACTGCCTATTATAGAGGTACAAACCGACCATAGAGATGCAGGTACAGACCGCCCCCCGCTCACTCTGCACAGCATTTGTTTGACAATATGCCCAGGGAGGAGGAGGACAGCGGAGAGAGCTGCTGCTCTCGTGCACTTAGCTGGATCAGATTAGGCTCAGGTAAGTATAAGAGGCAGGTAGGGGGGATTTTGCAGCACAGGTGTTTTATTTTTTTTTTTTTTTACCTTAATACATAAAATGCATTAAGGTGAAAAACCTTAAAGCTTTAGAACCACTTCAAACTGAAGTGTTCTATCTGATGTCGCCTGTCATAGTTGAAATCTAAAGCTCTCTGCCTCCCCCCCGCTCCCTTCCCTACCAAAATTCCACAGCTGTAATCTTTCGGTGCCTTAGGGTTGATAGAGCTGAGGGACCCATTACAAGCACTTAGCAAGAGTCTTTTCCACCCTCTCCTCCATTCATAGAAGCTGTACTCTAACTTACATGAATTTAAAGTTATCTATGAAATAAATAAACTTAAAGCGGAGTTCCACCCAAAAGTGGAACCTCCGCTTATCTGCTCCTCTCCCCCAGGTGCCACATTTGGCATCTTTTAGGGGAGAGGGGGTAACGGGTACCTCTTTTTCACAGGTACCCTTCCCCACTTCCGAGAGACGGCACCGCGGCGCGTCCCTCGGAAGTTCGGCCCCCTCCTCCTCCCTTTTCCTTCCTCCGCCAGTTAGAGCAGCATGCTTCATGCATGCATAGTAGGGAACCAGCTGTGAAGCCCGAAAAGGCTTCACTGCCGGTTTCCCTTACCAGGAATGGTGGCGGCAGCACCCTGGAGGCGATCCAAAACCTGGCTGGGGTGCCGACATCACCGGTTCCCTGGACATGTAAGTGTCCATATATTAAACGTCCGCAGCTACCGTATGTGTATCTGCTGACTTTTTTTTCCCAGGTGGGGCTCCTCTTCAAGCTTTACTTTTTATTTTGTATATGTTCCTTTTTTTTTTTTGAGCTGTCTTTGGTCTAGTCCCATGATATTGTAGAGTCCTCTTATTCCTACAGCATTAGTTAGCAGTCCTTGATGCAGAGTTTATCATGGGCACTGTTGCCAGCATCATTCTCCTATGAGCCTAGACCAGCTGGGTGATATGCACTAATGAGTGTATTAGTGATACCTTTACACGCACATGAACTTTAATGGCATCCAAGTCTCAGTCCATAGGGTTCAATATTGAACAGCTTCCACTCTTCTGGTAAGGCCACAAGGTTTAGGAGCGTGTCTATGGAAATGTTTGACCATTCTTCCAGACCCGCATTTGTGAGGTCAGGCACTGATGTTGGATGAGAAGGCCTGGCTCGCAGTCTCCGCTCTAATTCATCTCAAAGGTGTTCTGTTGGGTTGAGGTCAGGACTCTGTGCAGGCCATTCAAGTTACTCCGCCCCAAACTCGCTAATCCATGTCTTTATGGAGCTTGCTTTGTGCACTGGTCCAAATCATTTGGTGGAGGGGGGATTATGGTGTGGGGTTGTGTTTCAGGGCTTGGCCCCCTAGTTCCAGTGAAGGGAACTCTTAAGGCGTCAGCATATCAAGACATTTTGGACAATTTCATGCTCCCAACTTTGTAGGAACAGTTTGGGGATGGCCCCCCTTCCTGTTCCAACATGACTGCACACCAATGCACAAAGCAAGGTCCATAAATACATAAATACATGGGTCAGCAAGTTTGAAGTGGAGGAACTTGATTGGCCTGCACAGAGTCCTGATCTCAACCCAAAAGAACAGCTTTGGGATGAATTAGAGCTGAGACTGCGAGCTAGACCTTCTCCTCCAACATCAGTGCCTAACCTCACAAAGGTGCTTCTAGAGGAATGATCAAACATTCCCATAGACACACTCCTAAACCTTGTGGACAGCCTTCCCAGAAGAGTTGAAGCTGTTAAAGCTGCAAAGGGTGGGCCAACTCAATATTGAATCCTACAAACTAACACTTGAATGCTACTAAAATTCATGTATGTGTAAAGGCATGCGTCCCAATACTTTTGGTAATATAGTGTATATTATGCACTGACACTTAAAACATGCTCATATGAATGCTGCATTCTCATGGGTTCATGTGTCATACCTGATACCTGAAATCATTTCCAATCTGCCCCTTTGCCTCCATGTAATATGCGTAGGTTTCCTATGCAAAAGACAAGTATGAGCCCAGGTTCACACTGAGCTGCGGGAATTAAGCCGTGTGAGTTCAGGCCCGATTTCAGAGACATTTGTGCAGGTTTCTGCATAGATGTCAATGTAAATCTCAGCCCAAAATCGCAAAAAGTAGTACAGAAACTACTTTCTGAAATTGGCGCGGTGCCACAAATGCATCGTCACACTGATTAGGACGGTGCCATTGCTGTCATTACATGTCAAATTGCATGTCAAATAGTACCAATGTGAACCAGGGCTGAAGGTAAATAGGTTAGGTGTGATCCCATTGGTTTCCAGTGCAACCTGCAAGTACTGTATGTGGTAATTTATGAATCCCCTGTGGCCTTCTACTGTAAAGATTTATTTTTCTAAGGATATTTAACATCACACTCCTCTTCCAACTTGAAAGCAAGTTCTCTATTCTTTAAACCACTGGTACCCTGGCTTCCCAGAGATCCTAGAAGACTTTGATATGTTCTCCATTACACTATCCAAATGCAACCGCCATTCCTTTAAAGTGTCTTTAAGGCCTCTTTGTCTTGGTGGGCCTGAGACAAGCACCCTTTGTGTCTCTATATAAAAATTTCCATGGCAGTAGAGCAAAGGCCCCCTTTTTAATTAAACTGCTGTTATTCCTTTTTACTATTTAGATAAAGGGGGGGGGGGGGGGGGGGATTTCAATGCAACGTTTGAACTAAAGCAGCTCTATAATGGTATCTGTGGCACAGGCATAATACAGCCTGTCTCATTCTCGTTCAGCTCTTGTTGCCTTTGTGAAAGCTTACTAGACTGCTGCTTAAGACAGAATGGGCACCTTATCTCATGACTAAAGCCTCATACACAGGGTATAATTGTTGGCCAACCGAGCATCTGATTTTTGTCTTGGGGTAATGGTACACAATTGTCGTGTAACAAACATGAACGTAGTGACGTACTACGAGGAATTTCAGCTCTTGAGCGCCACCCTCTGGGCCCATTCTGCTAATTTCATGTTTAGTGAGCATTGTTTCCGAGCATGCGCGTTTGTACTTTTGACTTTTGTGTGACGGATTTGTGTACTGACCACACGAAAACCTGACAACAGACCATTGTCCGCCGAAAATGTACTAGTCTGCCATCCAACATTTGTTGGCCGAAAGTTGGAAAACAATTGTTAAAAGGAGCGTATTAACAGTGAGATTTTAGGACAACAGTCTGTCAACAGGCAATCCCCTGCCAACAATCGCATCTTGTGTACGAGGGTTTGATCAACTAACCAAAACCTCCTCCTCACCCCCAAGTCCCACTACAAATCAAAGGGAGAACGAAGATTCGCAGGCCAAGGACCACGGCTATGGAACGTTCTACCCACCAACATCCGCATGGAAGAAAACCATCGGGTCTTCAGGAAAAACTCAAGACCCATCTCTTCTAAGAAACAGGACAACACAGGACGGATCAAGCACCTTGAGGCGATTCCGTTCGCATTTGTAGCGCTATACAAATCTTTCATTCATTCATTTATTCATTCATTTATAAGTATATGAAAAGTAAACTTGTCACTTCTAAAAAGTATTCAAGGCTAACAACTAGAGTTAATAGAAAGCAAGGATCTCTGCTTGCATGTACCTTCATTAAGATCATAAGTGTCTTGGGAACTCCAGATTTGCATATCACTTACCTTACCATGCTTCCCTCTAGTGCTGCTTAGAGTATGTCCACTGGTCCTCCACATTTTTAGTAGTGTAGAAAATCTATTCCCCTATCTTAAAATGCAATGCCCAAGGTCTGGGTAAGGAGAAGGGTTGGGGGGTATACTAATATGCAAATAACAACCATCACAAATTGTTACTTAGGCAGACCATACACGGTTTGAATGTCGGCCAGTTCAGCAGGAATCGGTGGAGATTCGAACTGTGTATGGGTAGGCTGAATGTACCAAGTTGATAGATCGATCAACTTGGATACAACCAGCATGCTGGTTTTTACCTGCGATTATCGATAGCGGCTTCTAGAGCCGCTGGCAATAATCACTGTCTTCTCCCGATAGGGACGACTTCCCCCGCGGGAAAAGACAATGGACCGGCATGAGGAATTCCTGCATCAACACTGTCTGTGGTAATGGGAGAATTGAGCGAATTTCTTTCCTGCAACCCATGGTTGCAGAAAAAAAATTTGCTCCGTGTATGGCTCGCCTTACACATCAAATTCTGGACAGAATTAGATGGGAAAATGTAATTGTAAGATATAAGCTCTTGCAGCATATTTCTTCCTTTGCTGCAGATTCACTTTAAATTATTGGGTTTACTTTAAGGCAACACTGTCGTCATAAAATCCTATTAGTCTGCACTTGCAAAAGCATATGTATTATACTCACTTCTATGGTAACCATGTATCCACTCTTTGCTCCATTAGGTGTTGCAGCCTCCACCAGACTCTTCAGCATTCAACCTCTCTGAGGGTGTCAGATGTCTGTGTCACCCGCCACATGTAGTGGTTTCTTCCACTAACCCCTACATTAGGGGAGTGAGGAGCAGGGGCGGGTCAGGCTGACAGTTTCCTGGCTGTTTGCTTCTGGCAGAAGTGTTGCGGCCATCAGAGGGGCCCGGAGGGGGGGTTCCCTGCCTATCACACAAGGCGGTCTAGGGGGGCGGGACCTTGTTACAGTGTCGCCGAACACAGACCCAGCTCCGTGACACACAGCGGTGCTATGTGTGATCCATCATCCATGGTGAGTCTGTATTGATGGGCACGGTGAGCTGCATTTATGTGCACAGTAAGGCTGCATTTATGTGCACAGTGAGGCTGCAGTTATGGGCAGTAAGGCTGCATTTATGGACACTGTGAGGTTGCATTCATGGGCACAGTGAACTGCATTTATGGGCACAGTGAGACTGCATTTATGGGCACAGTGAGGCTGCATTTATGGGCACAGTGAGGCTGCATTTATGGGCAGTGAGGCTGCATTTATGGACACTGTGAGGTTGCATTCATGGGCACAGTGAACTGCATTTATGGGCACAGTGAGCTGCATTGATGGGCATTGAGGCTGCATTCACGGGCAGTAAGGCATTTATGGGCACAGTAAGGCTGTATTTATGGGATCAGTGAGCTGCATTTATGGGCAGTGAGGCTGCATTTATGGCCACAGTGAGCTGCATTGATGGGCAATGAGGCTGCATTTATGGACACTGTGAGGCTGCATTCATGGGCACAGTGAGCTGCATTGATGGGCATTGAGGCTACATTCATGGGCAGCAAGGCTACATTCATGGGCACAGTGAGCTGCATTGATGGGCAGTGAGGCTGCATTCATGGGCACAGTTAGCTGCATTCATGGGCAGTGAGACTGGTTTTACGGGCAGTGAGGTTGCATTTATGGGCACAGTGAGGCTGCATTTATGGGCATAGTGAGGCTGCATTTATGGGCACAGTTGGGCTGCATTCATGGGCACAGTGAGTCTGCATTTATGGGCACAGTGAGGCTGCATTTATGGGCACAGTGAGCTGCATTGATGGGCAGTGAGGCTGCATTTATGAGCACAGTGAGGCTGCATTCATGGGCACAGTTAGCTGCATTCATAGGCACAGTGAGCTGCATTTATGGGCAGTAAGGCTGCATTTTTTGGGCACAGTGAGGCTGCATTTATGGGCACAGTGAGGCTGCATTTATGGGCACAGTGAGGCTGCATTGATGGGCACAGTAAAGCTGCATTGATGGGCACAGTGAGGCTGCAATCATAGGCATAGTGAGGCTGCATTCATGAGCACCGTAAAGCTGCATTTGATGGGCGCAGCGAGGCTGCAATAATGGGCACAGTAAGGCTGCAATGATGGGCACAGTGAGGCTGCATTCGTGTGCACCGTAAAGCTGCATTTGATGGGCACAGTGAGGCTGCGATAATGGGCACAGTAAGGCTGCAATGGTGGGCACAGTGTGGCTTCATTGATGGGCACAGTGAGACTGCATTGATGGGCACAGTGAGAGTGTATTGATGGGCACAGTGAGGTTGCATTCATGGGCACTGTAAAGCTGCATTTGATGGGCGCAGTGAGGCTGCAACGATGGGTACAGTGAGGCTGCAACGATGGGCACAGTGAGGCTGCATTCATGGGCACCGTAAAGATGTATTTGATGGGCACAGTGAGTCTGCACTGATGGATACTGATATGCTTTATGTTAATATTTTTAATGTTGTTGTTAATATTTATTTTTGGAACTTTATTCTGCATAAAACATTTAGCAGTGTAATTTCATGAAGTAATTTACGAGGGTGTGTTTAGGGGCGAACTTAGGTGCAGGGCAGGGGAGGTGTTGGGTGGGGCAAATGGTGGCGAGTAACTCTTAAGGCCTGGCTAGTGGCTCAGGACTTGAAATTTTGAGCCTTGCTGTAGTGATGAAAAGACCACAGGAAGTAACCATAGGGGACACAGGCATCCAATATTTCTGAAAGTGTTGAATGCAGAAGAGTCTGAAAGAGGCTGCAGCAATATAAAATTAAGAGAGGAGACACATACCTTCAGGTAAATAGGTATAATACCTCATTTTTTTTTTTTTTACAGGAATAGGCTATTTATATATACACTACTGTGCAAAAGATGTATGCAGGTATGAAAAAAATGTTGTCATTTAAGATGCATTTATGCTTTCAGAAATAGAAGTGTCATTAAATTATTTTTATCAATGAACAAAATGGAAAGTAAATGACCAGAAGATAAATCCAAATCAAATCAATATTTGGCGTGACCACCCTTTGCCTTCAAAAAAGCATCAATTCTTCTAGTTACACACAGGTTTTGAAGGAACTCTGTGGGTAGGTTGTTCCAAACATCTTGGAGAACTAACCACAGATCTTCTGTGGATGTAGGTTGCCTCAAATTCTTCTGTCTCTGCATGTAATCCGAGACAGACGCAATGATGTTGGGATCAGGGCTCTATGGGGGCCAAACCATAACTTCCAGGACTCCTTGTTTTTCTTCCTTACGCTGAAGATAGTCCTTAATGAGATCCTCCCTGATGGTATGGCATGATGCATAAGTATCTGCCTGTGTTTCTCAGCATTGAGGACAGAAATGCAGCCTCAAACTTGCAAGGAACCTCCACCATGCTTCACTGTTGCCTCCAGACACCCATTAGTGTACCGCTCCCCAGCCCTTCAGCAAACAAACTGCCTCTTGCTATAGCCAAATATTTAAAATTTTGACTCCTCAGTCCAGAGCCCCTGCTGCCATTTTCTGCACCCCAGTTTCTATGTTTGCATGCATGGTTGAGTTGCTTACCCTTGTTTTTACATCAGAGGTATGGCTTTCTGGCTGCAATTCTTCCATGAATTCTTCCATCACTTCTGGTCAGAATTCTCATCTGGACAGAAGATGCCTGTACCTGGATCCCACTGGTTTCTACCAGTTATGTGCTGATGGCACTGCTGGACATCTTTCAATGCTGAAGGGAAGTAAGCATGATGTGTCTTTCATCTACTGCATTAAGTTTTCTTGGTCGGCCACTGAATTTACAGTCCTCAACATTGTCTGTTTCTTTGTGCTTCTTCAAAAGAGCTAGAACAGCACATCTTGAAACCCCAGTCTGCTCTTCAATCTTTGCCTAGGAGAGACCTTGCTGATGCCGTGTAACTACTTTGTGTCTTATTACTGTGCTCAGTCTTGCAATGGTGTATGATCTAGGTCTTGAAACTGTCTTCCACAACCTTCCTTAGTAGCAGAGTTTGGCTATTCCTAACCCAGTTTTAAGCTTCCTACACAGCTGTTTCTGTTTCAATTAATGACTGTTTCAGGCTGGATTCACACTGGTACGACAAACACCCCAACATTGGGAGCTCATGTCGCATGACGTGTGAAAATCAATGTTTCCCTGTGAGAGCTGTCTTAACTGGTTCGACACATGCCGGTCTGACTTTGAAAATGCTCCCTGCACTACTTTGGTCTGACATTGATCCTACTTTAGCCCATTGACTATCACTGAATTCGGATCAAAGTCGGATCGCCGTCTTAACTGATCTGACTTTGGCATGCGACCTGTGCTCTGATGATCTTGAAGGGGAACTCCACACCAAATAAAAAAAAATGGCATGGTTCCCCCTCCAAGACCACACTAGGCCTTTCGGTCTGTTGGATGGATTTTAAGTGGAACCCCCACACCAAAAAAACGGTGTGGGGTCACCCCCAAGGTCCATACCAAACCCTTATCTGAGCACGCAGCCTGGCAGGTCAGGAAAGAGGGTGTGGACGAGCGAGTGCCCCCCCTCCTGAACTGTACCAGGCCACATGCCATCAACATGGGGGGGTGGGTGCTTTGGGGCAGGGGGGCCTTGCACCCTCCCACCCCAAAGCACCTTGTCCCCATGTTGATAAGGACAAGGCCCTCTTCCCCACAACCCTGGTTGTGTGGTCTGCGGGCGGTGGGCTTATCGGAATATGGAAGACCCCTTTAACAAGGGGGCCCCCAGGTTCCTGTCCCCCCGCCCTATGTGAATGAGTATGGGGTACATTGTACCCCTACCCATTAACCTAAAAAAAAAAAGTGTCAAAAATAAAACGCAGTACACAGGTTTTTAAAGTAATTTATTAAGACAGCACCAGCGTCGCTTCCGATCTCTTCTCCCCTCTCCGGCTGTTCTGCCTCCTCCTCTGATGTCTTCTAGCCCTCTCCGGTTCTTCTTCCTCTGTCCACTGTTTTCTGCCTGCAGATCTTCTCTGCTGTCTTCTTGCTCTCATGCCGAGTCTTCTCTGCTGTCTCCCTCTGTTCTTCTTCCGATGTTGGCTCAACGCTCTCTCCCGCTCTAATGCAGGGTGCGCGGTATGCCACTACTTTTTTTTTATTGGCTTGGGTGGGGTCATTGGGTGAAGTCACCCAGAGGCCTGCCCTTTATGACGTCACCGCCCCATCATGCCTGGGCAGTGACATCATAAGGGGCAGGGCCTCCGGGTGACATCACCCAGTGACCCTGCCCCATGCCAATATAAATAGTGGCACACTGCGCACCCAGCATTAGAGCGGGAGAGAGCATCGAGTCAACATCAGAAGAAGAACAGAGGGAGAAGACAGCAGAGAAGACCCCAGCAGAGGAAGAAGACAGTGGACAGAGGAAGAAGAACCGGGGAGGGCTAGAAGACATCGGCAGAGAGCGGAGAAGAATCGGCAGAGGCAGAAGATGTCAGCGGAGGAGGCCGAAGAGCCGGAGAGGGGAGAAGAGATCGTAAGCGACGCCAGAGCTGCCTTAATATATTACTTTAAAAACCTGTGCACTGGGTTTTATTCTTGAGACTTTTTTTTAGGTGACTTTTTTAGGTCACTGCCCTGGAATGATTGGGCGGTGACGTCTTAATAAATTACTTTAAAAACCTGTGTACTGTTTTTTATTTTTGACACTTTTTTGTAGGTGAATGGGTAGGGGTACAATGTACCCCATACTCATTCACATAGGGTGGGGGCCGGGATCTGGGGGCCCCCTTGTTAAATGGGTCTTCCAGATTCTGATAAGCCCCCCACCCACAGACCCCGATAACCAACGGCCAGGGTTGTCGCGAAGAGGCCCTTGTCCTCATCAACATGGGGACAAGGTGCTTTGGGGTGGGGGGCGCAAGGCCCCCCTGCCCCAAAGTACCCACCCCCCATGTTGATTGCATGCCGCCTGGTACGGTTCAGGAGGGGTGGGCAGCTCGCTTGCCCCACCCCCTTTCCTGACCTGCCGGGCTGTGTGCTCAGATAAGGGTCTTGTATGGATTTTGGGGGGACCTCACGCCATTTTTCCAGTGTGGGGGTTCCCCTTAAAATCCATACTAGATTAGTTTCTTCACACCTGCCTAAAACTATTGCCCAATACTGTATTATTGTTTTTATTTTGACAACTACAGTATTGTTTTAAAGAACTCCCATCAAGAAAACCACATAAATGTTAAAGAAAAACTCCATGTTTCCACACACTTAACATAGTTTGCTTGAAACTTTGACGCTCACTAACCTGTGAGGTTGCTGCAGCTACATACACCAAACTGCACTGTGTTCTGGGGTGCGAGTTAAGACTTCCTGTCTCATACCCGGAACCAGTGGTGGCTCATCCATACGGGGCGCAGGGGCGCTGCACCCCTAATCCATGCGCCCAACTCCTAATCTACATGCAGGCACTATTGGCTTCACAAAAGGGTGGGCTTGGAGCGCAGAGCACTGCACCCTGAGCCCACCCAGTTGTGTGACAATAGCAAATTAATATTCGCTATTGTCTTCCCGATTCTCCTCCCAGCCAAACAGGAAGCAGGTGAGACCTGATTGGCCAGGGAGTCTTAGAACTCCCTAGGCAATCGTGTCTCAGGACACAATTCCTGTTCAGCCTGAGAGGAGAAGCAATGGTTCGACTCTTTATTTCCTCTGCCTCCTAAGGTCAGTCAGTCTAACGCCAGGGGGTGGGAGTGTGCTTGCCGCCTTCCCGTCCGTCTCAGGTGGGAGGGGTGGCTGGCGTTCCCACCTTCCCGTCCACTGTCCGTCTTCCACATAGGGGGGGAGTGCTTGCATTTGTTTGACACCCCCTAAATATTTTGCACCGGCCGCCACTGCCCGGAACACAGAAGAGTCTACTATAGTGGCGCCCAGCCGCTCAGAGCAAGGGATATATTCTATCAATGAATACAAAGCTTCCTCTGATTGGTTGAGTTAAGGAGGCGGGCTGATGATGTCACAACCAATCAGAGTAAGCTTTATATTCATTAATGGAATACATTGCTTGCTCTGAGCAGCTGAGCGCCACTGCGGTAGGCTCTTCTGTGTTCTAGGTATGAGACAGGAATTGTCAGCTCGAACCTGCAACACAGTTTAGTATGATGTATGTAGCTGCAGCAACATACAGTTTATACCACACATCTAGCGGCCTCACAGGTTAGTGAGAGCCCAGCTTGGCCCAAATGAACTAAGTGTGTGGAAATATGGAGTTTTTTCCTCTAAGTTGTATGCACCTACTCTGTCTTTTCTATTGTGAATTGTAGCAATATATACACACATAAGGTTACAATTTAGTAAATTGCCTAGATCAGCGATGGCGAACCTATGGCATGCATGCCACAGCTGGCATGCAGAGCCCTCTCTGTGGATCGCTACTCGAGTCACATGATCTCTAGCTGGGCCGCCTGTGATTGGTGCGCAGTAAGCCAGAGCCAGGGAGGAGGGAGTATTGCGCATGTGCAGAGTCTGCGCCGTCTCACCTCCAAAATATTCCAAGTATGTACGGAGGGGAGAGGAGCCCCAGAGAGCGGAGCACCGACTGCAGCATGAAGCCCTTTGCTGCCCGGGGCAGCTGCTGCAAGTGCTGAGAGCACTGGGGAGGAATAGACGATACTCTGCGGAGGACTCTATCCAAACTGTGGGGAAAGAGAGCCAATAAGGGAACGGAAAGGGTAAAGGGGGGGAGGGAGACACCAACCAGACAGGACAGGGGCTGAAAGATGAACTGTCAGAGATGAGCACAGGGACCAAAAGGAAATCCTATAGCAGGAGGAGGTGGACAGGGAGACATGTGGCTGGGGAGTCAGACCATGACAACTGAAATATGTCCTGACAGAGCTGCACCAGAGATGGACAGAGTGCTGGGAGAGATGAGAAAGGACTGAGCTTTTCCCTGCTGGGGAGAGCAGAATAGAGTTCTATTGAAGAGTGCAATATAGCGAGAAAGTGCTCAGAGACTGGAGAGTGCAATAGGGTGTAATTGACTGTCCTATCAGAGAGTGCAGTATAGAGTGCTCAGAGATTGGAGAGTGCAGTACAGAGTGCTCAGAGACTGGAGAGTGCAGTACAGAGTACTCAGAGATTGGAGAGTGCAGTACAGAGTGCTTAATGTTGCCCCTGGAGGATGAGGGATACTGGGGTCTCAGAGCGAGGTGCACACGTGAGAAGGGAGGGGCAATTACTGTAGCGGATCATGTGTGATCTCCTCCCAGGGATTGGATAAGGTGGGGTGAGTAAAGTTCTGTCCTCCCCCATCCTCTGGACGCAGTCACATGACCTCTGTACAGGGAACAAAGGGGCGCCAGACTAAATGCAGCATTTAAAACCAATGATTTAATAAAAAACAACAATTAGCAACTCACAAGATCGCTGTGTAATACAAGCGTGGTATATATGAAAATAACGTCTGTCTTGAAGCCTCTCCAAATCATCCTGATGCCATAGCAGCCTTGGAGACTGGCTGTATTCCTGGGTGGAGATAGGAAGCGGCCAGAAACAGAGTGGAACGCAAGATGGTGCCGGGTCGGACGTGATGTCATTGGAGGGTGTGCTAGACATGCTGCCATGGAATAGGCAGTAAGCAATAGCTTCTTCAGACCTCTGTATGCCGCTCTGTACACCTGTTGCAGCTTGGGCACTCGGGTTCCCCATCACTGGCCTAGATGATGTTAGGCGAGTTCACTTCTAAATAGAAATGCCTTGTGAGTAATGGCTAGTCTAGTGGCCCCATTGGATTTGAGTAAATGAGAGGAGAGCTTCCGACAGGTGCAGTGCTTTTATTCTTTTGCCTCAAAGGTGTGCAGTAGGGTTGAACACCACAGAGGTTAATCTTTTTAACTTCTTAAACACAGTGAAAACTGTAAAATTACATACATTAGTTTACAGAGAACACCAAAAGGGGGTTACAACAGAATTACAAATGTGGAGTTACAAGGTGGAGTTCCATTATCTACACACATATCTAAATTAACATTAAACATCTAAGGAAATTGGCTGTACTGTTGTATGTTTGTTTTGTCTATGTGTTTGTTATGCGAAGAAATAAAAAGATTTAAAAAAAAAAAAACATCTAAGGAAACATGACTATATGTTCAAGGATTTGGATTGTCTACAGCATATCTTTTAACTAACAGCACGGACTCAATTTATGCCTAAAATCATATATACTTTAAGGCCCCTTTCACACGAGGCGGTCTCAGCTTCCACGGAGGGCCCGCCTCTGTTCGCCGGCTCAGCGGGAGATCAGTCCGTTGATCTCCGCTGAGCCGGCGGATGACAGGTCCCTCTCTGCTCACTGAGCGGGGAGGGGCTTGTCAGGCGCCGCTGCCGCCTATGGAGGGATCAGTTGAAAACGGACAGCATGTCCGTTTTCATCAGATCTCACCCGATCCGATCCGCCAGCGATGGACCTGGACGTAGGGCCATCCGTCTGCTTTTAGCGGATCGGACCGGGTCGGATGTCAGCGGACATGTCTCCGCTGACATCCGTCGCTCCATAGGCTAACATGGAGCGCCCGTTCAGGTACGTCGTCACAACTGACAGGCGGAACTGAACGGTCCAATCATGTGAAAGGGGCCTTATAGTCATGTACCTTTACTGCATACCTTGCCCAGCTTGCCAGGGATGCTACTTTAAACTTTAGAAAACTTCAATAAACAATCGCCTTCCCATGAGGTACTGCTGACTTGCTTTGCCTCTGAATGCTGAATCACGAGAACCCCCTTTTCTCCAAAACTAGAGGAAGGAGGAAGGGTCTGATGTTCAAAACATTCCCCAGGGAAACAAGAAGAAGGCATAAAGGTTCCACCTGTCAGTCAGTGCTGAACAAGGGTTTAAAGTGACAAGCGGACAGTTATACTCCCGCCAAATTATATTATGACGAATATGACTTAGAGTCATACATTATTTACAGGACATAACCATGGCCGCTATAAAACGTGAGTCTTACACAATTTAGCTTATAGGTACCTCTGTAACTGGCTATTGTATTGCAGTGGTATGCTAGTCTATCACTAAACTGACAACTCATTTACTTTCTATGAGAACTACTAGCTTTTGAATAGGACTTTCAATAATTGAGGGTTTTAATACATAGTCCTTCTTAAAGTGGAGTTCCACCCACTTTTACAACTCTTCATTATCCCTCACTAAACTGTGCACTGTAATTGGAATTGGATATTTTTTTATTTTTTTTCTCAGCACTTACTGTATATCTGCTGTATTCATTTTTCACTTCCTCCTCCCTGGCCACGGCCCATCGCATCATTTCCTGTTTGCAATGCCTTCTGGGAAGAGGCGGCAACTTCCTCTGACACTGCCGTTGCTATGGAAACCTGACCTGAAACCTATTAGACCGCTTGTGCTGCACTGAGCATGTGCGAGATCTGCAAGGATGAGATCCAGGAAGAAATATAGTCTGGCTTCAGATGCCCACACTTAAGATGGCCACGGCCTGCTGTAAGTTTATAAAATAACAAACTACTGCTATAAACTAACAAAACAGACCTTAGTTTACAGACTAACTTTACTAGAATACATTAAGCTTGTGTATTATAGGGGTATTTTTATTTAAAAAGTATAATTTCGGCCGGAACACCACTTTAACTTGCAATCTTCTGTCACTCACTAAAACCTTGACTCGACAAACTAGACCGTCCTTTTCTATTGTAGTTTCAATCACTCATCCTAGCTGCCACTGGCATCTCCGAGACATATCTTCCTTGATTATAACTATGTCGTTTACTTTCAAGTTACGTTGAGGTGTGTGCCATTTCTGTCTTGTGGAGACACTCATGAGGTATTCCCTTTTCCACCGACTCCAGAACTGTTCTGCTAAATACTGTACTCCGAGACTCCACCTGCATGACCTGCAGAAGGAGCATTGAAGATAAACTCACACTGTTTATCAGCTAGGAAAGTTTATAGTGCCTTGGTGTCACATTTCTTCAGAGCTTCTTTAAGTTCGTTATTTGCTCCTATGAAGTTTGTACCTGGGTCACAGTGGAGTTGGCGAATGACTCCTCTCAAACTGATGAAGCATCCCAAGGCATTTAAGGAATCTGTAGATAAATCTTTGAGCATCTCAATGTGGACTGCACAGGAGAAACAAGTGAATATGAGACCATCTTGTACTCCTTATGACCTTTGGTGATAAAGGAACTGAAACAACCCATACCACAGTATGTAAAAGGAGCTGAAATTTCTACACGTTCTTCAGGCAGCTCTGACATACGCTCCTCCTCTGTGGGACGCCGGAGCTTTGCGACACTGTACACATTTATGTATTAACTTAGCAACTGACTTGCTTCCACCAAGCACCCAAAATCCATTTGCTCTGATTTCTGTTATAGTTTGGCTGCGGCCCTGGTGACGAGTAGCTGCATGGTAATGGGACAGGACTGGGTAAAGTGCCCTTCCCTTGGGAGGATGACTGGGTGTATTGTTTCTTGGTTAAGGGTTGATCTTGACAGCCTTCCACCAACAAGAAAAGTCCTTGAACCAGAATGGGGTCAAGGTAACTATGAGGGCTTGAACTTGGAAGACTATCTCCTCTTTGAAGAAGTTTTAGCTCTTGGGGAAAAACTTGCTGTTGAACTAAACCTATCACTACCTCCCCAGCCTACTTTCATTCCTCCACAGACACAAGATTGCTGCAGAGATGGGTCTTCAATAGTATTCTCTTGTTTCTTGCAATCACCTTAACGAGCATTAACCAACTGGAAAACTTGTTCAGACGATTTAGAATTTCAGTTTGTCCACTGACTTGTGAGGCAAGGGTTGTAATGGGTTTGACTTCGGGGTCGCCTACAATGAATTCTGCTGAAGCGCTTGGAGATGCGAGCACTTCAGATTTCCATAGGAAACTAGGCCCGGATAACCAGCTTGAAGGGGAAATATCTGCCACATGACCCCTGGATGCACGGTCGGCTGGGTTTTTTGCTGTATCCACATAATGCCACTGAGTTCGATCTGTAAACTCTCTTATGAGTTGAACATGATTGGCTGCAAACACATGAAATCTTCTCGCTTCATTATTGATATAGGCCAAAACTACCTGGGAGTCTGTCCAAAAGAATTCTTCGTCAATTTTTATTTCAAGTTCTGCCTTCAACACGACACTCAATCTGGCAGCGGTGACTGCAACCGAGCGTTCACGCCTTGGAATGCTCACGATCTTCGTCCATGCAACTCTTGCTTTAGCCATCACGAAGCTGCAATGAACTTGACTTCTGTCATTTTTCTACCTAAGGTATGAACAGACACCATATCCTACATTGCTGGCATCGGAAAAGTGGTGTAGTTCCACCTGCACTCTACCGAAGTCAGGAGGATGGTAGCATCTAGGTATCTTGATTTCCCTTAAAGCTTGCAGACTACTCTTCCAGGCCTCCCACTGTGGGCTTAAGCTCTCAGGAAGTGCTTTATCCCAACTGATGCCCCTGCGACAAAGCTCCTGAAGAATGCACTTGCCACTCAGTATGAAGGGAGCTATGAAGCCTAGAGGATCGTAAAGAGACGCTACGACTAAAAAGATACCACGACGGGTTGAGGGGCGATCCTTTATGTCAATGCTGAAGCTGAAGGTGTCATTTTATATTGACCACTGAATGCCAAGTACTTGTCCTTCTGATGTTGTTGAGTTTGGGTTAAGTTTGAGAGGTTCACTAGTTGTTGTTCTTTCTAACGGAGCTACACAAGACAGGACGTCCCTTTCATTAGAGTTGAACTTATGCAGTGTTAAGCCAGATTAGATTTGTAGCTTCACTGATTGTTGAAACACTGGTTAGGCCGTCGTCGACATAAAAGTTCTTCTCAATGAAAGCTGATGTTGAAGGATATTCTGCCTTGTATTGTTGTGCAAGATACTTGAGGCCGAAGTTGGCACATCCTGGAGAGGAACTGGCAAGAGGTGAACTGCCACTCTGTATTCTTTGGGTTCTGTTACCAACTGGCCATTCTCCCACCAAAGGAACCTTAAGGAATTGCGCATTTCTGGGGAGATGTAGAACTGGTGGAACATCTTTTCAATGTCGCATATCACACCATACGTATGCTTGAAAGTTTAGAATTACAGGGTGACCACATCATTGCTACTGCTGATGTGGCTTCCTTGTATACTTGCATACCCCAAGATAAGGGCCTAGAGGCTGTCCGATACTTCCTTGAGAGGGATCCCAGCATTGCATCCTTCCAGTGCTATTTCATCATGGAACTATTGGAGTTCGCCACTAAGCGAAGTTATTTCTGGTTTGACCAGCAATATTATCATCAGCTGCGTGGCGTGGCTATGGGCGCCAAATTTGCCCCTAGCCTCGCCAATTTGTTTATGGCTAAATGGGAGGAGGATGTCGTCTATACCAATAGGGACCCTTCCCTAACCATGTGGGCACGGTACATCGACTACATCCTCCTCCTATGGAAGGGTAGTGCCGAAACATTAGACCAATTTTTTGAACATCTAAATACCAACGATCGTGGCATCTCCCTGACATATACGGCTAGTAAACAAAAAATTAATTTTTTGGATCTAGACATTGAGATCCGCAATGGCCATTTCCATTTTCAGACTCACTTTAAAACCACGGACCGGAATAGTTTTATTCCTCCAGATAGTTGCCATCACCGGTCCTGGTTAGATTCAGTTCCAAAAAGCCAATTTCTCAGATTACGAAGAAATTGCTCCAGTACCGAGGTTTTCAAAACACAATCTGCTCTTTTGAAGGCGAAATTGTTAGACAAGAACTATGACCCCCAACTCACAGATCGGGAGTTTCAAAGTGCCCTTGGGACCAACAGGGAGTCACTCCGTGTTGAGAAGCCCAAAAAAGAGCAGAGTGAGATCTTCAAGTGGTCTCTTTTGACTGCCTTCTCCAATCAATACAAACATGTTAAAGCCATCATGTCCAAGCATTGGGACATCCTCAAGAATGATCGGGTTTTGAACACTGTTTTGCCTGACAGGGCTAAAGTCATTTTTAGCGGTGCCCCCACTATACAAAGTAAAATTGCCCCCAACATCATCAATCCCCCCGTACGCCAACCACTTTTTCATGAAATGGAGGGTTTCTACTCATGTAGAAGATGTATTGTATGTCAACATAATTCTGGCATAGGAAGGAAAACTGTAGCGTTCACATCATCAGTCACACAGAGACGATATTCCATCAAACGCTTCTGTACTTGCACTACCAGCTACATCGTTTACTTAATCACATGCCATTGTGGTAAGCAATATGTTGGCCGCACTATCCGCTCTTTTTCTATAAGAGTAGCGGAGCATATTGCTTTGATTAAGAGCGGTGATACTAAGCACACAGTTCCACGACACTACAAGTTACATCACAATCGGGTGTTCGCTGGAACACAATTCATAGTAATAGACCGATATGTTCCCCCGTGGAGGGGTGGGGCCATGACCAGGGGTGTATCACATTTGGAGACTTTTTGGATCCATGAGCTCCGTACCCTTTTTCCATCAGGTATCAACGTGGAGTTGGATGTCAATGCTTTCATCAACAGAGCCTGACACCCACCTCTAAGCGACAAACTCTCTCCTTTCTGTTTCCTTTTTTGGGTTTCGCTTTTTGTTTTTGTTTTTATTTTTGGCCTTGGTTGGGCTTATTCATATTTTAACTGGTTTTTATGCCTATACACACCATTGTTGCACTCAAGGGTGCCTTTATTTTTTACAGGAAGTGCTTTATGAACATTTCCATTTTAATATTATTTTGTGCATTAATGTATTAGTTATTTGTGTCTATACATATGGGCATACTGTCCTATTTACTGCCTCATGGGAGCCCGCTCCACTACTGCTCTTTTTATAAGCCCTTTTCAACCATTTACCAGGGTGCTCACCCGGTGCTAGAGGCACACTTTTATGATTACATTTTTATTCGTGCAGTTTGTTTATTTCATTCATGCACATTTTTTCCAGTTTCACATTCCTTTAGCACACATGTATGATATCAGGCCATCTCTGCACTTTTTTCCACGTCCGCTGACATCGTGATCGCATCAGCAGTTTTTTTCTAAGTACCCCTTTGTCTTCACTGCGCATGTACAACCACAGTGCCTTTGTGTTGTCACGTCCGCTGACAGCGTGATCGCATCAGTTTTTTTTCTAAGTACCTCTTTGTCTTCACTGCGCATGCACAACCACAGTGCCTTTGTGTTGTTTTATTTACCTATTCTCCTCCCAGCAGCGTCACTTCCCTGTTACGTTCACACACTGGAGACATTTCCTTTCCTCTCCCTGCGTACATATATTGCGCATGCGCAGTATCGGGAGTTTTCTCGATCTGTGCTCACAACGCTGCACCAAGTTATTCACTCTGCATAATATAAGGCTTCTTGTCAGACTCTGTCTGATAAGACATAATTTATGTAATTTTACCTTTTTTTCTTTTGGCTTCAGATCATTCCCCCACTTCCGGTCCATCATATAACCCGGAAGTGAGGCGTGGCACGCATGCCTGGAACGCACGCCGGACGGCCATTTTGGCCGATACCGGAAGTGAAGTTTTTTCAATGTGGAGCTGATTCCCATGATCATTGATGCACCCCCTATATATACTAGTGTGGCTACAGTGGGGGTAACCCCCCAGATGACGTCTATGAGGACGAAACGCGTCGGGTAGGACCCCACTGTCGCCACTTTTTTACAGCGCTGTTTTAAACCTTGGATTTATACGTGAGTGTATATCCTTTCATTTTAAATAAAAAGTTTCATTTTCGGATTTACACTATGTGGCCCTTCCTTTCTTTCCTACTTAAACAACATCATCACCTGATCCATGGAATGTTACTCTGAGGGATCCATCTACAGAATATCCCATCCCTTCCAGGACCTATAGGACTACCTATATCCATGTGATTTCCCACAACTTCCAGGACCCGGGTGCCACTTGGAGGAATACAGCAATCCGTGGGATCACAGCCATCCACAGCCACTTACCACCCAAGCCTTATCTGACCCAATTTGGCGTATGCCCCTTTGGGTCCATCTTATCTGGTAAGCCTTTTCATCTCTCGGTGGGAGTGAGCCGGTCTGCATTTTGGGATGCCGGAATTACTTGTCCAAAATATGTTTACATAAGGACTAACCACTTTTATTGTTTAGTCATAACGTCCATATCAGGACTACCTATTTATAAAGTTTTATTCATAGGTGATCCCCTTCACTGTATATCGACTAATCCATTGCCGTTTATGATATTGTTTAGCGCTACACTTTTTCGTTGTTTCTTCCCATATATACTTTGTTGGTTGTGTTAGCTGCTTTTTGTTTCCTTTTTGGGCAGCGCAGAATTATTTTGTATATATTGATCACGTTTGTTTTGATATCACATTCTGCTGCAGCCCAGTCCATTTGATAACACAATGGATGTCTTTGATTACAGGGCCTCTCGGACCGTTAATACGGACGGAGTCTTTGTGGTTACTAGCAATGATACTGAAATAGGTGGTTTATTTTTGAGGCTTAAAAACATCATGTCCTCTGAACTACATTTACAGTGGGATATGGTGTTCTTGGAACAGTATGTCTCTGAACATATGGTTCCCAGAAGCCTCAGATGGGATGTACACCCCCCCCAAGGAGAACCGGATATAGAATCTTGGTACAAATACTTTAATGAGGCAGGGATTAATCTCCTTGGTGTCCTCATTTCTAAAAAACGTCAGAAACTATCTGTATTGGATAGTGAGATCAAGGAGATTAAAGATAAACTTTTAACTCACAAAAATTCCTCAGAGTACTCTGTTCTTTCCTCCAATCTCCAGAAACATCTTGAGAAGGAGGATAAAGAACAGAGGAATAAAAAACAAAAAAGTACTCTAGAGATGTAGGGGACTATAGAACAGGGAATGTGTTTGGGTGGCAGAAGCTGTATACTGCAAATTCCAAGAGTACCACTCCTACACCCTCTGCATCTTGTCCCCCTAGTACCTCGACAGCCAGAACAGCCGACACAGGGGCACAACCCCCAGGTACCCCTGTTGATATGAGAGGGAACGATAACTCAAGATATGAATCTCCATCACGTACCAACAGATATTTCCATGACCCCCACACTCCTTATGTCAACCAGAGAAGTAGGGGTCACATTAGAGGGAAACAGGGTGGTAGAGGCCAACGTGGCCGCGGAAGGTATCCCCCTGAACCATATTCAGGACAATGCGAGGCCTCCCAATCCCGACAGGGGGCTTACACGGATGCTCACTACCAGAATCCCCATTATTATGAACAACCACCCCATAACACCCAAAATAGGTTTTTACCCCTTAGGAACACCTGGGATGATGATTATAGGGATGATTATGGATATAACCCCGGGTCCAGACATGAACAGTCTTTCCAGGATTATCCTCCATCCAACACCAATCCACGTCATGCACAGGTTTTTCACGAGGTCCAAAGACCCAGAAAAAGGGGTCCCGACCTAAGAGAGGTACAAGGGGAGGTTGGAGAACCAAAAAGAGGAAAACGAAGGAGAACCTAAGGGGCCAAGGTGTTTTTAATCTAAGTACCAAGCCATTGACCAAGGAGGAGCTCTCTGTATTGGACAAGGGACTTAAATTTGCCCCCCCTAAGAAGCTTGATAGGTTTGGCACTTTTACAGATATCCATAAATACATACGGAAGTTACACATCCAACGCTACCTCATTTCCAATCCTGTCAGGAATGAGAGGAGCGCCACAGCGGGTACAGTCCATTCTGGCCTGTCTAACCCCTCACTATTCATTCCACCAGTCCCTATGGCGCCAGCCATCAGTATGTTTAGGGACTTAGTCCTCAAAGATCTATCCAAACTCCCGGATAAACGCACATTCCGCCACTCCTTGTCCAGTACTGGTTTGAAGTCCCTGTGCTCACAGAAAGATCTTGTGATTCGTCCAGCGGACAAAGGGGGCGGCATTGTGGTTTTAGACAAGAAGGACTACGTATCCGAGATGTACAGGATTCTCAACGAACCTGATACATACAAAATAATGCCCAACAATCCCACCAACCGTTTTAAAAGAGAGTTGTCTGTCATCATAAAGAAAGGTTATGACCACGGAATCCTAAACAGAAAGGAGAGAGAATTTTTGGTGCCCTTGGCACCCAGGGTTCCAACTATTTATTATTTACCAAAGGTGCACAAGAACCCAGTTCAACCCCCAGGCCGGCCTATCGTGAGTGGCATAGACTCTGTCACTTCACGTATAGGCCGGTATATTGACTTTTATTTACAGCCACTTGTAAGGCGCATGCCTTCTTACTTGAAGGATACAGGGGCCACCATACGTATGCTTGAAAGTTTAGAATTACAGGGTGACCACATCATTGCTACTGCTGATGTGGCTTCCTTGTATACTTGCTTACCCCAAGATAAGGGCCTAGAGGCTGTCCGATACTTCCTTGAGAGGAATCCCAGCATTGCATCCTTCCAGTGCTCTTTCATCATGGAACTATTGGAGTTCGCCACTAAGCGAAGTTATTTCTGGTTTGACCAGCAATATTATCATCAGCTGCGTGGCGTGGCTATGGGCGCCAAATTTGCCCCTAGCCTCGCCAATTTGTTTATGGCTAAATGGGAGGAGGATGTCGTCTATACCAATAGGGACCCTTCCCTAACCATGTGGGAACGGTACATCAACGACATCCTCCTCCTATGGAAGGGTAGTGCCGAATCATTAGACCAATTTTTTGAACATCTCCCTGACATATACGGCTAGTAAACAAAAAATTAATTTTTTGGATCTAGACATTGAGATCCGCAATGGCCATTTCCATTTTCAGACTCACTTTAAAACCACGGACCGGAATAGTTTTATTCCTCCAGATAGTTGCCATCACCGGTCCTGGTTAGATTCAGTTCCAAAATTCTCAGATTACGAAGAAATTGCTCCAGTACCGAGGTTTTCAAAACACAATCTGCTCTTTTGAAGGCGAAATTGTTAGACAAGAACTATGACCCCCAACTCATAGATCGGGAGTTTTAACGTGCCCTTGGGACCAACAGGGAGTCACTCCTTGTTGAGAAGCCCAAAAAAGAGCAGAGTGAGATCTTCAAGTGGTCTCTTTTGACTGCCTTCTCCAATCAATACAAACATGTTAAAGCCATCATGTCCAAGCATTGGGACATCCTCAAGAATGATCGGGTTTTGAACACTGTTTTGCCTGACAGGGCTAAAGTCATTTTTAGGGGTGCCCCCACTATACAAAGTAAAATTGCCCCCAACATCATCAATCCCACCGTACGCCAACCATTTTTTCATGAAATGGAGGGTTTCTACTCATGTAGAAGATGTATTGTATGTCAACATAATTCTGGCATAGGAAGGAAAACTGTAGCGTTCACTTCATCAGTCACACAGAGACGATATTCCATCAAACGCTTCTGTACTTGCACTACCAGCTACATCGTTTACTTAATCACATGCCATTGTGGTAAGCAATATGTTGGCCGCACTATCCGTTCTTTTTCTATAAGAGTAGTGGAGCATATTGCTTTGATTAAGAGCGGTGATACTAAGCACACAGTTCCACGACACTACAAGTTACATCACAATCGGGTGTTCGCTGGAACACAATTCATAGTAATAGACCGATATGTTCCCCCGTGGAGGGGTGGGGCCATGACCAGGGGTGTATCACGTTTGGAGACTTTTTGCATCCATGAGCTCCGTACCCTTTTTCCATCAGGTATCAACGTGGAGTTGGATGTCAATGCTTTCATCAACAGAGCCTGACACCCACCTCTAAGCGACAAACTCTCTCCTTTCTGTTTCCTTTTTTGGGTTTCGCTTTTTGTTTTTGTTTTTATTTTTGGCCTTGGTTGGGCTTATTCATATTTTAACTGGTTTTTATGGCTATACACACCATTGTTGCACTCAAGGGTGCCTTTATTTTTTACAGGAAGTGCTTTATGCACATTTCCGTTTTAATATTATTTTGTGCATTAATGTATTGGTTATTTGTGTCTATACATATGGGCATACTGTCCTATTTACTGCCTCATGGGAGCCCGCTCCACTACTGCTCTTTTTATTAGCCCTTTTCATCCATTTACCAGGGTGCTCACCCGGTGCTAGAGGCACACTTTTATGATTACATTTTTATTCATGCAGTTTGTTTATTTCATTCATGCACATTTTTTCCGGTTTCACATTCCTTTAGCACACATGTATGATATCAGGCCGTCTCTGCACTTTTTTCCACGTCCGCTGACAGCGTGATCGCATCAGCAGTTTTTTTCTAAGTACCCCTTTGTCTTCACTGTGCATGTACAACCACAGTGCCTTTGTGTTGTCACGTCCGCTGACAGCGTGATCGCATCAGTTTTTTTCTAAGTACCTCTCTGTTTTCACTGCGCATGCACAACCACAGTGCCTTTGTGTTGTTTTATTTACCTATTCTCCTCCCAGCAGCGTCACTTCCCTGTTACGTTCACACACTGGAGACATTTCCTTTCCTCTCCCTGCGTACATATATTGCGCATGCGCAGTATCGGGAGTTTTCTCGATCTGTGCTCACAACGCTGCACCAAGTTATTCACTCTGCATAATATAAGACTTCTTGTCAGACTCTGTCTGATAAGACATAATTTATGTAATTTTACCTTTTTTTCTTTTGGCTTCAGATCATTCCCCCACTTCCGGTCCATCATATAACCCGGAAGTGAGGCGTGGCACGCATGCCTGGAACGCACGCCGGACGGCCATTTTGGCCGATACCGGAAGTGAAGTTTTTTCAATGTGGAGCTGATTCCCATGATCATTGATGCACCCCCTATATATACTAGTGTGGCTACAGTGGGGGTAACCCCCCAGATGACGTCTATGAGGACGAAACGCGTCGGGTAGGTCCCCACTGTCGCCACTTTTTTACAGCGCTGTTTTAAACCTTGGATTTATACGTGAGTGTATGTCCTTTCATTTTAAATAAAAAGTTTCGTTTTCGGATTTACACTATGTGGCCCTTCCTTTCTTTCCTACTTAAACAACATCATCACCTGATCCATGGAATGTTACTCTGAGGGATCCATCTACGGAATACCCCATCCCTTCCAGGACCTATAGGACCATCTATATCCGTGTGACTTCCCACACCTTCCAGGACCCGGGTGCCACTTGGAGGAATACAGCAATCCGTGGGATCACAGCCATCCACAGCCACTTACCACCCAAGCCTTATCTGACCCAATTTAGCGTATGCCCCTTTGGGTCCATCTTATCTGGTAAGCCTTTTCATCTCTCGGTGGAAGTGAGATGGTCTGCATTTTGGGATGCCGGAATTACTTGTCCAAAATATGTTTACATAAGGACTAACCACTTTTATTGTTTAGTCATAACGTCCATATCAGGACTACCTATTTATAAAGTTTTATTCATAGGTGATCCCCTTCACTGCATATCGACTAATCCATTGTCGTTTATGATATTGTTTAGCGCTACACTTTTTCGTTGTTTCTTCCCATATATACTTTGTTGGTTGTGTTAGCTGCTTTTTGTTTCCTTTTTGGGCAGCGCAGAATTATTTTGTATATATTGATTACGACTAAAAAGATACCACGACGGATTGAGGGGCGATCCTTTATGTCAACGCTGAAGCTAAAGGTGACGTTTTATATTGACCACTGAATGCCAAGTACTTGTCCTTCTGATGTTGTTGAGTCTGGGTTAAGTTTGAGAGGTTCACTAGTTGTTGCTCTTTCTAACGGAGCTACACAAGACAGGACGTCCCTTTCATTAGAGTTGAACTTATGCAGTGTTAAGCCAGATTAGATTTGTAGCTTCACTGATTGTTGAAACACTGGTTAGGCCGTCGTCGACATAAAAGTTCTTCTCAATGAAAGCTGATGTTGAAAGATATTCTGCCTTGTAATGTTGTGCAAGATACTTGAGGCCGAAGTTGGCACATCCTGGAGAGGAACTGGCAAGAGGTGAACTGCCACTCTGTATTCTTTGGGTTCTGTTACCAACTGGCCATTCTCCCACCAAAGGAACCTTAAGGAATTGCGCATTTCTGGGGAGATGTAGAACTGGTGGAACATCTTTTCAATGTCGCATATCACAGCAGCTGCTTCCTTCCTGAAGCGACAGAGGACTCCCACTAGAGAATTTATCAGGTCGAGACCTGTCAATAAGGTGTCTATTAGGGAGATGCCTTGAAACTTTGCTGAATAAACAAAGATGACTCTTAACTTGTCTGGCCTCTTGGGGTGATTAACCCCGTGATGCAGGATGTACCACACTGTTTCTTACTCTGAAAATAAAAGGACTGGTTCTGTATCACCTTTTCTGATTGTTTATTCCATGAATGCAGTGTAGTGTTCGTAGTACCGTTTATTGGCCTTTAACTTTTTCTTTAGATGTTGAAGTCGAATAATGGCCAGCCTGTTTGGTAGTGCCGGTTGACTGTTGTCTTTTGAAGGGCAACAGCATCTCATAGTGTCCATCTTTCCTTTTCATTATGGTTTCAGAGAGAAACTGCACAAAACAAACGTTATCTTGTGACACGTACTTATCTTCATAATTTCTTTCAGGGAAGTCCATTTCTAGTACCTTTAACACATCAGTAACTGGGGGAATTAGCATTGCTTTTACTGTGACTCTGTGTACGAAGCTCTGGCTACCCTGTCTATCAAGATGTGGATTTGCTGATCCTATGATGCTCCAGTCGAGCATAGTTTTTTGAGCAAAGGGTTCATCTTTGGAGCCAGTAACAACCTTCAAGGGAGCCAGTGCTGATGGGCAATCGTAACCAATCGGCATTCCGACTTTGCAGTCTTGAAGTGGCTGTAACCTGTTCGCCAAATGCTTGAGGTGTGGCCACTGAATTGCAGTCTCCTTGGTGGGGATGTGATACTTCTCTACTAGAATTAAATCTCTAGTATAGTCTTGACAGAGTTGGACTAAAGAGTTGAAACACTGCACTCGCAGACCGTGAGCAATTTGCCTTGATATAACTGTATCAGTGGCTGTCATGTGCTGAGCTTTAGCTGTAACGGCCTGGTGCTCACACTAAGCTTAGATACCAGGTCTGCCAAAAAAAAGGTTTAATCACTCTGCGTGTCAAGTAAGGCATAAGTGAGGATTTCTCTCTGAGGCTCCTCCGCAGCTGACAACAGAACAGGAATAATGTAGGATATGGCAAGAGTATGCCTTGTCAATGTATAAGACATAACTGTGGGAACATTGTCATTTAACTTATCTCCCATAGCTACTGAATCATCATTGTTTTGACAGGCTCAGTGTTTCTCTGTATGTGCAAACAGGTTGAATGACGTCGACTACATATTCTACATGTGTGTCTTTCTTTGCAGTCTTTTGTAGTGTGGCCCTTTTTTAAGCAACCAAAGCAGAGGTAGTTTTCATAAATGAAGGCCTTCCTTTCATTGATGGTCTTTGCTGCAAAGGGCAAACATTTAGCAACGCTGTGTGTTTTTTCTTTGCAGACTAGGCAAGGTGGTTTTGGACTTAAAGCTGAGATCTCTGGAACGCTGGAGGTGGAGGGCTTCATTTGAGTGCTTGTGTGGAGCACCTTGGCTCTTTTGGTAATTCTTTCATCTGTGTTCTTGGCACTGAGGAGGAAGGGGAGGCAATGGGGTCGCATGCTATCTTGGCTTTCTTCTACAGGAACTCTGTGAAATGAGCAAAGGTTGGGTATTCTTGAGACTTGTCTAATTCGACCACAATGATGCAACTCCATCTGCGCACGACCCATTCAGGCAGTTTCTTGAGAAGCTTGGGGTTTTCTCCACAATCATTTAGAATAGTTATGCCTTTAACATGGGGAATGGCCTCCACACAACCTTAAAGGAAATCCGCCAACTCTCGTAATGCTACAGGGTAATTTGCTGATATCTTTGGCCATTTAGTCAGCCTTTCTATGAAAGCTCTTTGCACTATGAATGGACCTCCATACCTGTCCTGTAGGTTTCCCTAGGCACCTAGATAAGCGCCTTCTGAATTTCGATAGAAGAACCCTTCTACTGCCTTATGAGCTTCACCACCAAGATACCTCTTCAAGTACAGCATTTTTTTAAACACAGGGAGTGGTTTTTGATCAATCAGCGTCATAAAGGATATCTTCCAATCTATGAACTTTAAAGGATCACCTGTAAATACAGTTGGTTCAGGTATAGGGAGACAGTTGTGGATGAGCAGACTTGCAAGTCCTGGAATTAGACTACCTTCTTCTTGTGGTCTTGACACCTCAAGTAGTGTATTTGAAGATTGAAATGGCACAGCTTTCATATTCAATGAGGTTTGTGGTTCATTTTTTTTGTAAAGGTTTTGCACCTTGTGGTCTGTCTCCTGTTTACAATAGTGAGTTTCAGATTTCAGCTGTTAACATGGTGCATGCATCCATTCTTTTAACAATGTATAAGGTAGTGGAGTGATTACGGCAAATGGACTCATACTGTTGGTGTACTAATGCTTCTTTGGCTTTAATCTACTTCATTCCTGTATCAAGGTCTTTGGCTAGGCAGAAGTTCTTTAACTTCGTCCTAATTTCTTTTGCTAGCTCCTTCCAAGAGTTGTATGCCTTGTTGAATGCGATTTCATTTTTCTTAACTGTTTCTTTGTGCATTTTTTGGCCCTTTTCTGTTAAGCTTCACTCTCTGGAGCTGGACCGCACTTGTTGTGACTCGGTGGGTTTGTCTG
Organism: Lithobates clamitans; assembly: GCA_037952925.1. Lineage (NCBI taxonomy): Eukaryota > Metazoa > Chordata > Amphibia > Anura > Ranidae > Lithobates > Lithobates clamitans. Next base: position 6,997,900 of record JBBGZY010000573.1, read on the forward strand.
TTTTTTTAGTGGGTGACAACATTTTGTTCTAGTATGCCTTTGCCTTTCAAGTGTGTGTGTGCCTGAAACTAATTTGAATGAGAGTTGGCTCAAACTTGCTACTAAACTTGCTACTTGCTATTTTATAAGTTACACTTGTAACTTATAAAGATTAGCAAACAATGCACACCATACTGCAAAATGTTTTTAAACGAATATACTACTGACATTTTTTAACCAGACAATTTACCCTTTACATAATTAACAACAGTTTAATAGATTAGGAACTTAGGAGATAGGAGAACCCTCCTTTCTTCCAAACTAGAGTAAGGAGGAAGGGTCTGATGTTTAAAACATTCCCCAGGGAAACAAGAGGAAGGCATAAAGGTTCCACCTGTCAGTCAGTGCTGAACAAGGGTTTAAAGTGACAAGCGGACAGTTAAAGTCTGGTGTACAGTCCAGAACCCAAAAGTGTGGGAAATTGTCTACTGTAGGGTGTTTAACCTACTGCAGCTCCAACATTATAAAGCACTGCTTAGGTAATCAGCTTTTTTACTTTTCATTTATCGGTTTTATAGTCAATATTGTTTTTTGTTTTTTTGTTTTCTGTTAACTTACACACAGCTGAGCTTGCTGCTAGTCTTAGTTCTAGAAAGCCAAATATCAATTGGTTCACCAAGCCATATATTACAGCCTATATTTCTTTTGTTGCTCAGATTTGGCATGTCACATTTTTTACTGTTTCTCCTTAAAGCAGTTAAGCCCCAGCAATTCCATACTCCTTGGGACGTATAATGACTTTCTTTCTTTCCTTTTTTCCAAGCTTGTTATGTCATCTGTCAGCAAATTACCTGTAGCTGCAGGAAAATAGCTATTAAACAAGGAATGGGGGATTGTGTGGAAAAAAAAAACTGCATAAAAGTTAAAGTGAAAAGAAGAGACAGCAAGAAACAGCACTGGGTATGGAATGGTAATGTATAGCCAACTTTTTCTGAACAGAGCTGGAGGGATTGTATGTCATTGCAGAGACAAATTAGGAACAGATGGCCGTAGAGAAAAACACATAAGTAGATGGGGCACTGAATTCATGTACATGGCAAAGAGCTCTGTGCTTCATGGTTTATGGTTTATAAAAGCGATAAAGAGGGTCTGTCATGGTTTGACTGCAGTTGTTTTACATAATGCTTAATGTGCCACTTGTTCCTCGAAAATAAAGCCTGACTATACGTTGCCTGCCTGTGACTTAGCATGATACAAATGTCAAATTTTAGCAACAGTGGTGAACTCAGGCTTACTCTTAGGCAACTTCTTCCTTTCGACAGGTAGTCTGCTTGTTAGGCACATAGGAAGTGGCAAGAAACATGGATCTCAGAGGTCAAATTCTGACTTGGACATTTTGATGATAGGCAACTCCTATCCTCCAGTTGATTAGTGGTTCCAAATTAATAATAACTACTGCAGTAGGGAACAGACACAAAAGATACGCTCAGCATCTTTCCAAATAACTGTTCTGCTTTATTATGACGCATTTGAAGGTTTTTATACACATGATTATGTAGGTATCACATTAATATTACAATTGTACTTTTATGGTAACAAGGGGCGTTACATAGGCAGGCTTATTCTAATCAAGACTGGAGAGAATGTAAACATGTACTAAAAACATTATTAGTGCCGTGTGCACAGTGAGGGCAGTGTGCAACACATACAAAATAGAATACAATTATATACAGAACTTACAAATTTCCATTACAGTCTCCCCTCTTTTAATCAATATTTTGATCACTAACCATACCTGCTATCACCTTTAACCTGGAACCTCCACATGCCTAGGTGAAGGTAGTCCTGGCCAAAGAGGCAAAAACTCCATTGTGGAGAAAATAATAACTGAGCAGCTTTTTCATTACAAAATGACTTCATTGTGAAAAACAAATTATTGATAACACATAGGCTGTACACTCCTGTGGCCAGAATGGCCTTCTAACTTATTTGTTGGCATGCTGACTTATCAGCACATGTAAACACAGACAATTCTACATAAAATGGAAGAGGTACAAAAGACAAATATGACTTCAACATGGCTGAACTACTTTTCAAATATATACAGTGGGGACGGAAAGTATTCAGACCTCCTTAAATTTTTCACTCTTTGTTATATTGCAGCCATTTGCTAAAATAATTTAAGTTCATTTATTTTCCTCTTTAATGTACACACAGCTCCCCATATTGACAGAAAAACACAGAATTTTTGACATTTTTGCAGATTTATTGAAAAAGAAAAATTGAAATATCACATGGTTCTAAGTATTCAGACCCTTTGCTGTGACACTCATATATTTATTATTTATATTGTCCATTTCTTCTGATCATTCTTATGATGGTTCTACACCTTCAGTGTCAAAGACCCTTTGCTGTGACACTCATATATTTAATATTTATATTGTTCATTTCTTCTGATCATCCTTATGATGGTTCTACACCTTCAATTGAGTCCAGCTGTGTTTGATTATACTGATTGGACTTGATTAGGAAAGCCACACATCTGTCTATATAAGACCTTCCAGCTCACAGTGCATATCAGAGCAAATGAGAATCATGAGGTCACAGGAACTGCCTGAAGAGCTGAGACAGAATTGTGGCAAGGCACAGATCCGGCCAAGGTTACAAAAAAATTTCTGCTGCACTTAAGGTTCCTAAGAGCACAATGGCCTCCATAATCCTTAAATGGAAGATGTTTGGGACGACCAGAATCCTTCCTAGAGCTGGCCCTCCGGCCAAACTAAGCTAGCCTTGAACTGAGAAGAGCCTTGTGAGAGAGGTAAAGAAGAACCCAAAGATCACTGTGGCTGAGCTCCAGAGATGCAGTCGGGAGATGGGAGAAAGTTGTGGAAAGTCAACCATCACTGCAGCCCTCCACCAGTCTGGGCTTTATGGCAGTGTGGTCAGACGGAAGCCTCTCCTCAGTGCAAGACACATGAAAGCCCGCATGGAGTTTGCTAAAAAACACCTGAAGGACTCCAAGATGGTGAGAGATAAGATTCTGTGGTCTGATGAGACCAAGATAGAACATTTTGGCCTTAATTCTAAGCGGTATGTGTGGAGAAAACCAGGCATAGCTCATCACCTGTCCAATACAGTCCCAACAGTGAAGCATGGTGGTGCCAGCATCATGCTGTAGGGGTGTTTTTCAGGTGCAGAGACAGGACAACTGGTTGGAATCGAGGGAAAGATGAATGCGGCCAAGTACAGGGATATCCTGGATGAAAACCTTCTCCAGAGTGCTCAGGACCTCAGACTGGGCCGAAGGTTTACCTTCCAACAAGACAATGAGCCTAAGCACACAGCTAAAATATTGAAGGAGTGGCTTTACAAAAACTCCGTGACTGTTCTTGAATGGCCCAGCCAGAGCCCAGACTTAAACCCAATTGAGCATCTCTGGAAAGACCTAAAAATGGCTGTCCACCAACATTTTTCATCCAACCTGACAGAACTGGAGAGGATCTGCAAGGAGGAATGGCAGAGGATCCTCAAATCCAGGTGTTAAAACTTGTTGCATCTTTCCCAAAAAGACTCATGGCTGTATTAGATCAAAAGGGTGCTTCTACTAAATACTGAGCAAAGGGTCTGAATACTTAGGACCATATATTTCAGTTTTTCTTTTTTAATAAATCTGCAAAAATGTCAACAATTCTGTGTTTTTCTGTCAATATGGGGTGCTGTGTATACATAAATGAGGAAAAAATGAACTTAAATGATTTTAGCAAATGGCTGCAATATAACAAAGAGTGAAAAATTTAAGGGGGTCTGAATACTTTCCATCCCCACTGTATATCTCTTTCAATTAAAGTAATTGAATCAAAAAGTACCCTAGACTGTGATCGCAAGAAGGAAACAAATCAAACACAGAGATTTCTTTAATTTAATCATTTTTGCAGTGTCTGGTGTGGATCCAGATGACTTTTCCTTCAAGTTTTGCAAAACTGTACATGAAATAGATGCTGTATTGAGTCTCCAAACATTTCCTTATATATAAATGTCTCTTAACACTCCACAAGTCACCTGGCTTTAGTTTTAGATCCTTCCAAACTTTTAGGATCTGGGATTGGGGAGAAAACACATAAATGAGCTTGTCAAAAACCTTAAAAGATCAGCAACATTCTCTGTGAGATCCGAATGGAGGACTTCAGCTGCTGAGAAAAAATATAAGCAACTGAGTAACACACTCCCAAACCAAATCCCATAGGGAGAGAGTCCAACATGACATTGTAGGACTTAAGCCCAGATACCTATTACCAACCGTACCACACATACCCTCCCTCCAAAAACATCATGGATGACTCAGACTAGTTCTTGGAGTAAAATGGCCTTACGGCCTATTTATTAAAACTTTATAAAATAACATAAATATCATAAATAGCTGTAAACTTTCTTAAATAACTTATGAGGGTAAATTACTGTAATAACAACCACTATAACCCTGGTCACTGGGATAAACTTCTTCACTTCAACCTCAGTCGGCAACCCCTGACTCGGAGGCATATCACAACCTACCCAGTGACCTAACCTTTTAAACTCCTCCAGGTTAACCCTTAAGGCCTGAAGGTACAAACTTCAATCCCCATCCTTCCAAGTATGGGTACCAGCAAAATCCCCCATCATATGGATGGGTACCATTAAACAACCCCCCATCCCCTGGATGGGTAACACATGTTACAACTTGTAACATACTTAACCTATTAAAGGAACCCTAAAACTGCCAATACTCGGGAGGGTGGGTGGGAATCTCTCTCTCCACCGCTCTTCGACTGACGTCACTTCCCCTTCACACACAACTTCTCCCTCTTTTCCAGCAGCCCCTCCCCTATCCTAAAAGGGGAAATCTCCTCTTCTTAAAATGGCAACTGTGCTGTCCAGCACTGTCATGCCGTCCCTGTGCCTAGTGTTCACTTAGCTCCGTGACTCTCTTGACATTGTAGGACTTAAGCCCAGATACCTATTACCAACCGTACCACACATACCCTCCCTCCAAAAACATCATGGATGACTCAGACTAGTTCTTGGAGTAAAATGGCCTTACGGCCTATTTATTAAAACTTTATAAAATAACATAAATATCATAAATTACTGTAAACTTTCTTAAATAACTTATGAGGGTAAATTACTGTAATAACAACCACTATAACCCTGGTCACTGGGATAAACTTCTTCACTTCAACCTCAGTCGGCAACCCCTGACTCGGAGGCATATCACAACCTACCCAGTGACCTAACCTTTTAAACTCCTCCAGGTTAACCCTTAAGGCCTGAAGGTACAAACTTCAATCCCCATCCTTCCATGTATGGGTACCAGCAAAAAACCCCCATCATATGGATGGGTACCATCAAACAACCCCCCATCCCCTGGATGGGTAACACATGTTACAACTTGTAACATACTTAACCTATTAAAGGAAACCTAAAACTGCCACAGCAGGAAAGGGGTAACCCCTTACCCTTGCGAGAACCTCCACACCCTCAAACCTCTCTGTATACCCTCTTGTAAACCTAATGACCATAAGTCAGTCCCCACCTCATTCAAATGCACGCCATCACTGCGTAAATACCGCCAGGTGTCAATCTCTAACTCCCTATGCCGAATAGCTAAACCACCATTCTTTATAAAAAACCTGCTCACCTCTTTATTGACCTTTATCCTGGCCCTGTCCACTTTTCTATCAGACCAAGCCCAACGCCATGACAACCTCCTTATCATATCAGACCACACCAAAACCATATTAGGATTAGCCGCTCTAAGGCGCAAAAAATCACATTTGATATCCCTGATAAGGTCCCTCATAGATCTGGCTCCCATATCATTTCCCCCAACATGTAATAACAATACATCAGGGGACCTGTCTAGGCGAGAGAATCTATGAACTTCCCCAAGCACCCTGTTCCACTGCATGCCCGGGACCCCAATCCACCTTATGAGCGCCTCTTGTCTGGGAATCATTAGCTGCCTGCCATTCTGCCGAACGTCAGCTCTCTTAGCCCCCCAGAACACATAGGAGTGCCCGAAAATCCATACCAGACCCACTTCACGACCTGTCAATGAAAGAACAATACAAAAAGCCCACATAAAACACTTAAATACCTAACACACAGTTTTACAAACAAAACCCAAACCTGACCTTAGAATTGAATCATATTCGGGCGGACATACAGCTTAAATCTGTCTGAGTCCCATCTACCAATACGTCTAATTACATCCTGACTAAGACCCACCCTGGCAGCCTCTGTGGCCGCCCCAATCCTGAATGAATGAGAAGAGAACTGTAACGGGTCACATCCCACCATAACTACACATTTTTTGAAAACCGTTGTAAACTGGTATTTGGAAAGACACGCACCATCCTCATGTATTAAAAAGGGGCCTGTACGTGCAGGTCTAACCCCTTTGAAGGATCCCATCATCCTAACCGGGCATATTTTACACTCAACAATCTTACCCAAATCCAAATACCTTCCTCTCCCTGCTTGATCCGTCTTGGACCGATCCCATGTCCAAATCATTTAAAAAGGCGAACCAGTCCTTCCATACCTTAGAGTAGGCATTTCATGTAGCCATACTCACGGATTGCTGAATCCATTTTGCTGCGGTTCCAAAGCAATGTTCCATATCCAGCTGGGACAGGCGACCCCTTGTTGATCCGCACCTGGTACCAACTTCCGGAACCTGTCCCACTGAAAACGAGACAAAGCGTCAGCCAAGGTGTTCTCAGTCCCTGGTAGATGCACAGCATATATGAATGCATTCACTTGTAGACAGCGAAGTACTAGATGGCGCAAAAGTCTGACCACCGGCAAGGATGCCGCGGTCAGCCGATTAACCACTTGCACCACCCCCATGTTGTCACAATTGAAGCTTAAACAAGGTTCTTAAATGACTCACCCCACAGTTCCATGGCCACGACAATGGGGAATAGTTCTAATAGTACCAGGTTCTTGAAGAACCCTGCCTCCTGCCATGCCACAGGCCACCTGGCAGCGCACCATTGACCCTTAAAGAAGGCGCCAAAACCGGTCGAACCAGCCGCATCCGTGAATAGTTCCAAATCACAGTTGCTGATGGGCCCGGACATCCACAGAGCCCTTCCATTGAATGACTCCAAGAATACCTGCCATCATTCTCTCACCTTCTTTAACTCTTTTAATATTTCCTTGCTTAACTTCTGCTTTCCTTATTTTGGTATGATATCCTTTGCATCCAATGTATTGTAATACCATACTTCACATACTGTACCTTCTATCATCAGACGGGCAGCTATAGTTTTAACTCTAATTTATCTGTTTCTGACTTTACTAGTTGTAGTGCCTGACCCCAAATTCATCCCACAACATAACATCAACATGTCCCTTTCTGTCTAGCGTTTGTCACCCTTAATCCATCCACCTCACATAGATAGCTGTTTCTCTAGCTGTTTGCTCTGCATGATTCTTAGTCCCTGTGGACTTTGGTGGTAACCCAGTTACCCATTGTGGATCCCTGTCCACTTTAACCAATAATCTAGGGGCTCAGTATAGGCGAAACCGCACCTTCGGTCATATATAGCGCTCCTCTTGGGTTGGGCATTTTTGAGGGTCTCTTACCCTTCATTCACTTACTTAATTTAATGCCCATAATGACTGGCCAGACTTCTCTTCGTGTGCCAATACGCTCTTGCCTCTAAACTACTTCTTCTAGCAGATGTACTACATATACCTGTAAACAGCACTATTCTTCCCTTTCTTATCTTTAACACTCCGATGGACAGTAGACAGTGACAACATAACATATAACCACCAATCAATACAGTTTGATTAAGGGGAGTAAAATAGGTACCCTCTGTCCCAAAAATGCCTTACCGATCAAGGAAGTCTGATAACTCAAATGTAAGCAAAAGGCTTACCTCAGCCGGCTGATTATCAGAAATTCCCGGATCGTCTCAAGCTCCTTGTTTCGGATTCTCAGGGTCACTTGTAAAACCCCTCCTAGGCAAAGCATGCCACCTGACTAGGACATTTTGATGATAGGCAACTCCTATCCTCATATTGATTAGTGGTTCCAAATTAATAATAACTACTGCAGTAGGGAACAGACACAAAAGATACGCTCAGCATCTTTCCAAATAACTGTTCTGCTTTATTATGATTAAATTGAAGGTTTTTATACACGTGATTATGTAGGTATCACATTAATATTACAATTGTACTTTTATGGTAACAAGGGGCGTTACATAGGCAGGCTAATTCTAATCAGGACTCAAAAGAATGTAAACATGTACTGAAAACGTTATTAGTGCCGTATGCACAGTGAGGGCAGTGTGCAATACATACAAAATAGAATACAATTATATACAGAACTTACAAATTCCCATGACAAATTATCAGACTGTTTGTGTTTAGGTCCCTTTATCAGGTTGTTAAGTGTATGGACCTGGTGTCTTGTGCCTGAACAGTAGACCTGCTAGACTGTTGTCCAACTAGTTCTTACTGGTCTCTCTGCAATATCATCAGTGCCCATGAGCCCCTTGTCTCCAAAACCAGAGAAAATTAATGCATGGTCATCCTATTAACTACCATTTGAATGTCTCACAAAGTGGTCTCAAAGCATATTGCTGCACTCTTAGTACTAGTGATTGCAGTGCCCTCCACAGGTTTCTCCAAGCTAAAAATGCCTAACTGCCCTCACACTTGCCCCCCAAAATTTGCAACCTCACTTTTCAAAGGCCCTAACAACCCACTTCCCCTCAGTCACCAACTAGCATCTGCAGCACATAAAGGTAACAGATGGGGAGAATCAGAGCCCAGTTCAGTACTTACCCTGTCCTGTCCTGCTGCTACTAACACTTGACAGATCACATTGGCGTGCCTGAGTTTAAAGTGACACCAGACAATATTGTTATTCTACAAAAAATAAAACATACAACTCCTGTGACCTAATTTTCATGATTTTTCTTTCTACCTCCTTGCTACATACTCAGTAGGCTCCCAGACTTCTCCTCCCTACTTCCATTTGTTTGGAACAAACAGTGTGTGTTATATGAAATCATGCACTGCTGTATCCACAGTGGGAAACCCAGAGTCCCTAGTTCAGGCATGTCCAAAGTCTGGCCCGTGGGCCAATCGCATCCCACATTCCGGTTTAATATGGCCCCCCTGGTGATTTGGATATTTATATCTTTTGTGGCCCCCCAGGGCCACAAAAGATATATACCGTATTTATCGGTGCTGCCTCGGAGGGGGTGGGACGAGTGCCGTCAGATGGCGTATACAGGAGAATCTCCTGTTTACTTGGCGGCGTCTGTAATAGGAAGTCCCGTCTCCTGGGCTGCCATTGGACAACTATTCTGTCTATCATAGGAGGCGGGACTTTGTATTAAAGAGGACCCGAGTAAACAGGAGACTCTCCTGTATGTAATCTGTCGGTGCTCGTACCGCCCCCCTCCCTCTCCCCTCTGAGGCTGCAGATGGGCATTGATCAGGCTGCACTGATGGCAATGGTGAGGCTGCATTCATGGCAAAGGTAAGGCTGTATTCATGGCAATGTTGAGGCTGCATTGATTGCAATGGTGAGGCTGCATTGATTGCAATGGTAAGGCTGTATTGATTGCAATGGTAAGGCTGCATTGATTGCAATGGTGAGGCTGCATTGATTGCAATGGTGAGGCTGCATTGATTGCAATAGTAAGGCTGCATTCATGGCAATGGTAAGACTGCATTGATTGCAATGGTAAGGCTGAATTGATTGCAATTGTAATGTGTAATCCAAATAACACTCCCAAGCTCATCTCTTCACCACACACAGCCACAAAGGCAAGATAATTCTTGTTGGGCAGTGTATTAGTGCTCGGATGAACACACTTAGACCGAATTTTATCCGTTCAAAGAATGTCAGGCAAAATGGTCAGCCCTCACGCATGTTCACTTCATCAAATCTGGCCCTCTTTGAAAAAGTTTGGACACCCCTGCCCTAGTCCATTTCGAGAGCAAGCAACAGAGGGTAGCTACATTCCTACATACAGTGGGACCATACAGAATGAATATAGCCACCATCTAACAGGATGTTGTATCACAGGAGCAAAAAAAAGGAATTTGGAGGTGGCCCCACAACAATAGAAGGTACTTTTTAGAGTTAAGAATAAATGCTTGAATAGACTTTTTTAAAACCATGGCTGCTGAGGTTGATCTAGCAATGTTAACATAGCAGTGCTCTTAATCTGCTGTGTCTCCCTTCTCTGCCCACCCTCTCTTGGTACAGAGACATCAGGATAACATAGTGGGGATCAGATGTGGGACATAAGGAGTCACGAAAAAGGACTAACTTCACACAACTGTCCAAGCATATGCGTTATGGAGTGAAGCATTTTAAAGGTACCTCCATCCCTTGCACAGATGGCATTCTTTGGAACAAGGACACTGTTTTATTATATTCTATACCTAATTTAAAGAAAGGTTGACAATCATGAATGCCACAACTTTTTAGAGTTCCAGCCAATATTCCCTATGTGCTGCTGGAGCCTCCTTTCTCCAGGTATTGGGTTAACTTAGACTGGCCGTACATGTTAGAGAGACTATATCTACAGTACATATACATAAAAATAGGGTTCTACCGGAAAATGGTTGTAGCACCACCCCCGTAAGGGTTGCAGATGACAGAGTTCCCCACTGCTGCACAGCCAGGCAACAAGTAACTTCCACACTTTTTCCAGAGACAAGGAAGAGTCTTTGAGTTTTGGTTTTATGTTTTCATAGGGGGTAATAACTTGGATGGGGAATAGGAATTATGGGATGTCCAACTTGATAGTGACAAAACCAGGGACAACTTCCTCCCTATTTACAACTCCAGTTGATTCTTCTGCTTTACTCTGTACAACTCTAATTGATTAGGTCAGGGATCCTCAAACTATGGCCCTCCAGCTGTTGCGGAACTACATATCCCATGAGGCATTGTAAAACTCTGACATTCACAGACATGACTAGGCATGATGGGAATTGTAGTTCCTGAACAGCTGGAGGGCCATAGTTTGAAGACCCATGGATTAGGTTGTACAGCTGTGATTGAATCCTCGTCTGGTAGCTAACAGTCTCTGTTAGAAAAGCAACAGCCCCTTATGGACTAGGAACTCTCAGTCCCTTTAGGAAGTAGCACAAAGTGTTGTAAACTGCACACTGGAGCACCTCCTACTTCTTTGTAGACACTGATCTCAGTTCTACCAACTGCAGGAAATGCTAGCCCACCTGGCTGCTTCTTCACCAGTCTACCCGGCTGACTCTCTTCACCAGTCTACCTGACTGACTCTCCGGAGAGCTACCAGGACAAGGTTACAGAAGAGTTAAGCCCACCCCTACTTTCCGGAGAGACCTGCTATGTGTGGCAATCTCTCCCCTTGTAAATCCCTGCACTGTGCTGGTGTACTCACACAGCCCTCCTTGCTCCTGCTGCCTCTCAGGGAAGCCTTCTTCCAAGTATCTCCTGTTGTCAGGATCCTCACAGGCCAGCTCCTGAATCCCGGCCTGAGGCAGAGCACCCCCCTCCCCTGAGGAGATTGGCTAAGCTCCCCTAAATATGCAGAACAACCCTCCTAGCCTCCACCTTCCAGCTTCCAGAACGTTCTCCCACTTTCTAGAACCAGGGGGAGGCACCAGAGCGCTGCCTGCATGAGTCATCCAGCCTTGAACTCTAGTAAACCCTGACCCAATTAAGGCCTGGATCACACCTATGCATTTTTTAGTGTGTTTTCAGTTTTGCAGAAACACACTACAGTCCATTTAACATGGTTTTCTTATAGATGCAGTTTACATCTGTGCATTTTATGGATAGTGCCAGGGACTTTTTTTCTGGTTTTTGGTCCCATAGACTTCAATAGATTCAAAACATGTATTGAAAACGCAAAATGCACCTGATATATGCAAACTTCAACCTGCATAGGTGTGAATCAGGCCTTAGAGGAAAAATTATATCAATAATTCTGCGCTGCCCAAAGAATGAAATAAGCAGCTAACACGGCCAATAGGATGTAAGCATATAACAATAAACAAAAGTATGTGTAGCGCTACCAAACCAAAAAGTTCAAAAAAAGTTTAATGAAGTTCAACTGGTAAAAAAGGAAAGGAGTTCTCAATATTTAAAAGACTCGTGAAGATTTAACAGTCCATATGAATGTAGTGACTTCGTATAGACAACAATTCAGATGCGTGACGTCAAAAGTGAAGATAGAAGAGGCACACCACCACCGAATATGAGAAGGCTTACCAGATCTCGTGGACCTAAGAGAGCATACGCCCAAATGGGTCAAATCAGGCTAGGGTGGTGGGTGATGGTAGATGTTCCAGAGAGATGGTGAAGATGGACATCTGGAAGTAAACTGTGGACTTGTGTGTCCCTCAGGATATTATGGAGGAGTGGATGGTGATATAAAACAAGGAGGAAAAAGGCCACATAGCGTAATTCCGTAAAACAAGTAACAAAATTTATTTAAAATAAGAAATACACTCACATGTACGTCTTGTAAAAACAGCGCTGTACAAAGTATGGTGGCAGTGGGGTCCTACTCGACGCGTTTTGTCCTCTTAGACATCGTCCCAGACGATGTCTGGGAGGGGAAGAAATATTTGGTTGAGAAGAAAAATGTTTTTTAATATTCAGTTTCCTAATGAATTTCTCTATATCAACAAATAAACCAAACTTGTCAATATTTTTATTAGGTGCAAATTTTAACCCCTGTGATAATACTAGTAATTCTTCTTTTGAAAGTTCTACTCCCGATAAATTAAAAATCCCTGTATTTAGTTGTCCTGTTTTCTTTTTCTTTCTCCTTCTCCCTCTACTGCCTCTTTTTCTGTGGATTCTTTGGAATGTTGGGGTGTAGTAGGTGTAATTCTGTAGGGTTCTTTCCATTCCCTCCATTCCCCCCCGGTTGATGATAATTTTGATGATTATAATATGGTCGACCTCGAAAATTACCCCTATAATTCCCTCTAGGGGGTCTCGGTTGGTAATAATTAGGTTCTGGATTGTGATATTGATAATCATAATCGGATGGTCTATTAGACAATGGGGCAAACCTATTATGTTTAGGTACCATATAAGGTGCTGGATAGGGGTAATTATTATTGTTCTGTGGGGGATGATTCCTACCCTTCTGAGGGGGGTTACTTTTTGGGTAAGAGACTGGTTTGTTAGAGGTTCTCACTGGAGTGTGAGGAGTAGCCCTCTTGTTGAAATCCTTGGCTAGTTGGGTAACTGCATTATGTATTTCTAGATCTCGCTCAACTGGAGGTTCATTGGAATTAGTTGGAATTAAATCAGTTTGCCATTTGTACACCTGATTCTGTTCAAAGTCTTTTATATCTCTCTGGTATTTTTTAAGTTTTTTCTGTTGGATTTCAGTATCATATTTAGACAAATGGGTATGTAACTGTTGGGCCTTATATAAAAACTCCTTAGTTCCTTGGAATGGCTCAATTTTTTCTTTAAGCTCAGAAATTTTGGTTTCTAGGATGCGTCCCTTAGCTTGGCGCCTCCTAACCATCATTTGCATGAGCTTTTACTTGCAAGCATTGAAAAATTGGAACCATTCATCTAAAAGTGTTGGATCCTCAACTCCATCATTGGGGTTTACATCCCTCCGTAGTCTCCTGGGGGTGAGATTCTTTTCAATATATAAATCAAAGGAGGCAATGTCCCACCACAACCTGACCTGTTTCTCCATATCTGATTGCAATTGTTTAAAACCTATTTCAGGGTCTAAATTGGGGCTGGGTGCTTTTTGAAAAAATTCTTAAATAGGGCTTAAATATCGAACTGGATCTCAACTGCTTTTTGACTAATGATTAGACCTTTGTAAGATATTTTCAATGAATGAATATTTCATCTGAAGTATCGATTCAATATAATTGTTATCCACTTTGGATGTTGTCTCTGGGTATATATTTTAATGTAACTGTTGGGTACTGTTTACAATTGTGATAATGTCACCATTTTTAGTTAAATTTTTGTTGGTCTTTATTTTTTATTTTTTTTTATTCATTTATATATATATCACATTTCAAGCAGCCTGGTGCTGACGGAATGTGCCATCTTAAATATAGTCAATGAAACTTAGTTTAAAATATATTTCTCATCAGTACTAGTATATAAGATCATTCTATATTTATATTTATATAAATTCTATATGGAAGTTCAGTTTTACTCCTATTCCAAATGCTGTTAGAGACGGTTGTACGGTGTTTTGTAAAAGGCACTGAGGCTGTGAAGCATTCAACCTCTCCCTTTATGCTAATTTCAACACTATTTAAACCATCCCCATAGTGACCAAGTACGCTTCCTGAAGACGTGTTTAACAAAACGTACGTCGAGGCGGTACTTGGTCACGCAATTACATCACATCCGGCCTCCGTGGTTCGTCTGTCTGTCGAAGGTGGAACGCACGCCACTGCCGCGATCATCTGGGAACTTTTCTACAGAGCAGTCTCCCCACTGCCGCGATCATCTGGGAACTTTTCTACAGAGCAGTCTCCCCACTAAATAGATAGGTTTTCCATCCTCAGTGCCGGGCGATGGCACCTTGTATGTAAGTAGCCATTTGGCTATGTTTATTTTTATCAGGTTTTAAATAAATGGTGTTACACTATGTTTGGTTCCTCTCCATCTATTTTATATCCCATGCGTGAGACCCTGTGATGTGAGGACAAGAGTCTGGTCCATTTTTCTCCATTGCAGCAAGCATTATCTTGCTAAAGCCTATTTGACCTTTTTTTCATTAAATTGGTCAACTCCATCTGGTAAGTTGACACCCATTTCCATGAGCACATTGGTGCTTTTCAGTGATGGTGAAGGGATTTTGCTGTTCACGCCTTGATATCAAGATTCACATCAGGATTTCATTTCAACCATTATTTCATTTTTTGATGGACTTTTTATATAATTGCATATTTGATTTATATATATTTTTTTCATTTTTGGCATCACATATCATGTTATGGTTGCACAACTAATATTGAACACTAATATCTTTTATCGGTTTTAGTTTCAATAACTTTATTCATTTATGTTTTATTCACATAGGTAGGTTGGTTATCATAGATTTGAATGTATTATTTGTGGTCTACACTGAGTGGATTTAATAATTTTTTCATACACTAGTTTTTTCACAAGTATCCAGCGCTCCCCTTACCCCTTCTTTTCACTTATGCATTGATGAATTTATTCATCTTGTTTAGGGTGTAGCTGCTTTATTTTGTTTAATTTTTTTATTTAAATATTGTTTGGCGCGGAATTGTTCACTATTACTACATTCATATGGACTGTTAAATGTTCACGAGTCTTTTAAATATTGAGAACTCCTTTCCTTTTTTACCAGTTGAACTTCATTGAACTTTTTTTTAACTTTTTTGTTTGGTAGCGCTACACATACTTTTGTGAATCAGGCCTTAGACTCACTGGTTTTAAACATGAGCCAAAAACATCAAATTTCCTGCACTCACACTAGTAGCACACTAGAGGGTCCTACATGATGATGATCAAAGTTTTCATAGCAGTGTGGAACAGAGCCCTTGGATGTCATATGTAAAGGTTGTTGTGCAGCGGGACCGGCGGTCATTTAAGTGAGAGTCCAATACACAGTCTTTGTTAGGGATAAGAATCCAGCTTTGCTTACACTGATATATTTTATCATACCACTGGTGACTTTGGGGAATAATCCTCCTCTCTTACTCCCTTGTCTCTTGTAAATGTAAATGCAAGGTCCCCCCACAGGCTGGTTAAGCCTGCCCCTCTGGGGTGACCAGGGCTAGTGCAAGGGTTTTTGACACCCTAGGCGAAACCTCATTTTGCTGTACCCCCCTTGGCTCCACCCCTGACTCAACCCCCTTTGTCCTGCCCATATATACTCCACCTTTTTAATGAAGGGCCCATCAAATGCAGCCTCACCAGTGCCCATCAAATGCAGCCTCACCAGCGCCCATCAAATGCAGCCTCACCAGCGCCCATCAAATGCAGCCTACCAGCGCCCATTAATGCAGCCTGACCAGCGCCCATCAATGTAGCCTACTAGTGCCCATCAATGAATGTTTGCTTGCTTTCATTCATTCAGGAGTCGGGACACAGCCACAGTCCTCCCCCTCCACTACGCCTCTGACACTATATGTGAATGGAGTCACAGCTGCCTGCTAATGCTGAGACTTAGTTGCTTGTTGCAGAGAGAAGAGAGTAGGAACACCAGTGGCCGGGCGCCCCTAAGCAGCAGTGCGCCCTAGGTGGCTGCCTAGCTTGCCTAGTGTTAGCACCAGCCCTGGGGGTGACATTGGTTTGGTTCCTGGGTGGTAGCTTACTGTCTGTGTAGGCATCTTGCATCCATTTTCCAGTTTTGCTATTTCCCATTGGCGTAGTGGGTTGGATGCTCCTGTAAAACCACAGCGAAGTTGTGATAGATATGCAATTTTGGTAACACCTACTTGCTGAAGTAATTCAAAATACCAATTGTATGGATTAAACTTTTCATAGACTGAAAAAAGTTCATACACGCTCACTGCTGAGGAAGTCATGAATTTATGAATCGTGATGGCTTATTAAGGGCACCAATCCATACAGGCTGTAACTGTATTTTGTATATTGCATGGTTTTTAAGTGTTTTATGGATAGATGACCTCTGTAGGAGACTTTTTTAAACATGTACAATAAAAATGTATATTCATCTATTTTTTTAAATATTTGGTAGTTTTCTATGATCCCCTGGTTGCACGTTTAAAAGCCCTACGTTTTATGTAGGTATAGTTTCCCTGGTTTGTTAATGGGTGGTGCTCCCAGGAAAAAGTATACGCTAGAGTTTTACATATGATTAATTCCACACCTTTGATATTTATTTGATAACCTGATCAAACACATCACCCATTTCGATTTCGATAGACATCACTAGATACCCCCATCTACTTTAAAGAGCATGGGTGGACAAATCTCCAGTGCCAGCTTCTGTATTCCCAAGAAGTCCATCTAATTGGATGCAGGCAATGTTCTGCCGACAATTTTAAACCCTACTCTGAACGAATTGTAACTATGCAGAGTTTATTGCCTCTTGCATCTGGTGACAAGTAAGCACTGCCTCTCTGGTGTCAAATAGCAAGCTGCATCTGGTGACAAGTGAACGCTGCATCTCTGATGGCAAGCAGCAAGCTGCATCTTGGTGAGAAATGAGCGCTGCATCTCTGGTGACAAGTAACAAGCTGCATCTTGGTGACAAGTGAGCGCTGCATCTCTGGTGGCAAGTAGCAAGCTGCATCTTGGTGACAAGTGAGCGCTGCATCTCTGGTGACAAGTAACAAGCTGCATCTTGGTGACAAGTGAGTGCTGCATCTCTGGTGGCAAGTAGCAAGCTGCATCTGGTGACAAGTGAGCGCTGCATCTCTGGTGGCAAGTAGCAAGCTGCATCTGGTGACAAGTGAGCTCTGCATCTCTGGTGGCAAGTAGCAAGCTGCATCTGGTGACAAATGAGCTCTGCATCTCTAGTGGCAAGAAGCAAGCTGCATCTCTGGTGGCAAGTAGCAAGCTGCATCTGGTGACAAGTAGCAAGCTGCATCTCTGGTGGCAAGTAGCAAGCTGCATCTCTGGTGGCAAGTAGCAAGCTGCATCTGGTGACAAGTAGCAAGCTCCATCTCTGGTGGGAAGTAGCAAGCTGCATCTCTGGTGGCAAGTAGCAAGCTGCATCTGGTGGCAAGTGGGTGCTGCAATTCTGGTGGCAAGTAGCAAGCTGCATCTTTCTTTCTCTCTCCCTCCATCCCTCTCTTCCTTCTCCCTCCATCCCTCTTTCATCTCAGACTCTATGCACACCTCCTTTAAGCCAAGCCCAATATTTAGTTTAAACCACGCCCATTTTTGCCTCCCCCGCTATGCCATGCCTACAAACAAATGCCCCACCCCTAATTATAATCAGACTCCACCTACAGACAAAGAAGTGTCCCTATACATTTTTTGACATAGTTGGCAACTTTGCTGGTATAGGGTACCTGCTACAGTATCTCACAAAAGTAAGTACACCCCTCACATTTTTGTAAATATAGTGAGTGTACAGCTTGTATAACAGTGTAAATTTGCTGTCCCCTCAAAATAACTCAACACACAGCCATTAATGTCTAAACCGCTGGCAACAAAAATGAGTACACCCCTAAGTGGAAATGTCCAAATTGGGACCAAAGTGTCAATATTTTGTGTGGCCGCCATTATTTGCCAGCACTGCCTTAACCCTCTTGGGCATGGAGCTTACCAGAGCTTCACAGGATGCTACTGGAGTCCTCTTCTACTCCTCCAAGACGACATCACGGAGCTAGTGGATGTCAGAGACTTTGCACTCCTCCACCTTCTATTTGAGGATGCCCCACAGATGCTCAATAGGGTTTAGGTTTGGAGACATGCTTGGCCAGTCCATCACCTTTACCCTCAGTTTCTTTAGCAAGGCAGTGGTCATCTTGGTCATCTTGGAGGTGTGTTTGGGGTCGTTATCATGTTGGAATACTGCCCTGCGGCCCAGTCTGCAAAGGGAGGGGATCATGCTCTGTTTCAGTATGTTACAGTACATGTTGGCATTCATGGTTCCCTCAACGAACTGTAGCTCCCCGGTGCCGGCAGCACTCATGCAGCCCCAGACCATGATGCTCCCACCATCATGCTTGACTGTAGGCAAGACACACTTGTCTTTGTACTCCTCAATTGGTTGCTGCCATACACGCTTGGCACCATCTGAACCAAATAAGTTTATCTTGGTCTCATCAGACCACAGGACATGGTTCCAGTAATCCTGTCCTTAGTCTGCTTGTCTTCATAAAACTGTTTGTGGGCTTTTTTGTGCATCATCTTGAAATGTCCATATTGGGCCCAATTAGCCCTTTTCCCTCCCCGATGTCATGTGACTCGTTAGTGTTACAAGGTCTCAGGTGTGAATGGGGAGCACGTGTGTTAAATTTGGTGTTATTGCTCTCACTCTCTCATGCTAGTCACTGGAAGTTCAACATGGCACCTTATGGCAAAGAACTCTCTGAGGATCTGAGAAAAATAATTTTTGCTATACATAAAGATGGCCTAGGCTATAAGAAGATTGCCAAGACCCTGAAACTGAGTTGCAGCATGGTGGCCAAGACCATACAGCGGTTTAACAGGACAGGTTCCACTCAGAACAGGCCTCGCCATGGTCGACCAAAGACGTTGCACATGCTCAGTGTCATATACAGAGGTGGTCTTTGGGAAATAGACGTATAAGTGCTGCCGGCATTGCTGCAGAGGTTGAAGGGGGTTGAAGGGGTGGGGGGTCAGCCTGTCTCAGTCCATACGCCGCACACTGCATCAAATTGGTCTGCATGGCTGTCGCCCCAGAAGGAAGCCTCTTCTAAAGATAGTTACATAGTTACATAGTTAGTAAGGTTGAAAAAAGACACCAGTCCATCCAGTTCAACCTGCGTGAGTGTGGGTGCGTGCCTACAATTAACCTTAAATAAATAAGGATAATTGTAGGCCATCACTACTTTACATTGCAGCAAAGTGTAATTTCTTTAGTGTTGTCACATGAAAAGATATAAAAAAAATTTACAAAAATGTGAGGGGTGTATTAATTTTTTGTGAGATAATGTATACTGTAACAGCTCCTACTGCTACTGAGACTGCTTTCTTGTGACACATTACTGATTTACTTTAAAAAAGAAAATAGGACACTGTCTGCTTACCGAGCAATTGATATTCTATAAAATGCTTGCATTGAGACTCCTTAGACAAAAATAATCAGATGTGTATGTTTAGCTTTATTTGCTTGTCTACAAAGCACTTATGGTGTCATCATTAGTCAAATAGATAATGAGAAATTTCTAATTTGTTGCAGTCTAGTCCACAAAGTAATGATTCATGTTTTCCTCATTTTGAAAAATCAAAATAAATTAGTCTCTAGGCTGTGGTTGCTGACTTTATTATTTTTCATCAAATATTCCTCTTTGAATTTTTAAAGTTGAACTCCAGGCAAACAGATAAGATGCAGTATTTATAATGTATACAGTACATACTGTCTATATGTATATATATGTTATGGGAGACGTATTTGTTGGATTTATATGTTTGTCCATCCAGTCCTGAGCTTTACACACTTCATAGGGCAGAAGACTGGATTTTTCTTTGCTGCCACAAAGTAACACCAAAGGGTCTTGTCCCTTTCCGAGCCTGCAAATGGACAGTGAAAGGAGACGCAGCAGATTGATGAGCTCATCCCTCTATAACTCTAATCTCTCCTGTTAGCATGTTTCTAATTAGACGTAGTACTGCTGTTTCTTCCTCTCCCAAACTGAGCTTTGCTGTAATGAAAATGCAAGAAGCTTATACCAAGTCAAATGTATTTATTTAAAGTATAACTAAAGGCAATACCTTTTTTTAAAATTTTGGATAGAGTGGAGAGGGATTAGAACACCTGTCAGGTTTTATTGCTGTCTGTGCCCCTGGTAAGGAGATTCACCCTCTCTATTTGTCCTGTTTACCATTATCATTGGAAGTAAAAGTAATCGAAAATTCCAAATTTTTGGTTGTCCTCAGAAACGTAATAGAGGCAGAAACTTCTAATGGGGACACTAGTTCTGGTTACCTGGGGGTCCCCAAGGAATCCCCTTAATTTGCAGGGATTTCCTGTTTGGCTATGGGACAGTGAAGAGAAATCTCTGCAATGGGACACAGATGGCAAAAAAAGCTGATAGGGGTTATAACCCTCCCTTGCTCTATCCAAAATGAAAAAAAAAAGTTTTGCCTATAGTTCCAATTTTACTACTCTGATGTTTTGAAAGACAAGGTGGAAGAGACTCCCTCAAGAGCTGGTTGTGGAATAGATTCCCTCAAGAGCTGGTTCTGGCCAGCTCAGTAGATTGCTTTAAAAAAGGTCTGGATGATTACCTAAATGTACATATTATAACTGGGTACATTTATAGGTAAAGTTGATCCAGGGAATATCCAATTGCCTCTCGCGGGATCAGGAATTATTTTTTTCCCCTGCTGTAGCAAATTGGAACATGTTTTGCTGGGTTTATTCCTCTGGATGAATTGTGGGTATAGGATTCTGTATATGGGATTGTATGATTTATTTTTTGTTTCCTCTTTTTTTGGTTAAACTAGATGGACTTGTGTCTTTTTTCAACCTGACTAACTATGTAACTATGTAAGGTGACCTCCAGCTTCTACTTCATACTGCGGAGAATGACTGCTCTTTGATTGCTTCCAACTACACAGTTTCGTATGACAGTAAGATCTTTTTTTTGTGACTAAAATAATATGCCTTGTAATGTCTTTTTGAAGATGGCACCACTGGCACACCACTATTATTAGAGGTAGCTAGCAAGTTACCTTAATGGAACCACATGAAAGCTTCACATAGGACCCATTTAGTTTCTTGTTCCACAATATGAAAAAAATTCTCACGTCAATACTCCCCACCTACTTTGGAGGTTTCTTCCTATATGGACTCAATAGCCCAAGTGCAGTAGCAATAATGAAAAGTCGCTTGATTTTATTCTAATATCACAAGTATGATTTCTCAGATTTTCCAAAAGCTGTTTTGAAAATTACCATCATTTTCCCTTCTGGGTGACAAACTTCCAAACTGAAAGAATCCATGCCACAGAGTGAATCAGGTTATTTCTATGACTGTTAAAATGTTGCTGCTATGGAGAAAACCCAAATTCAGAACTGAGGAAGGAAAGAAATAATTCCATAATGATTTTTATGATCTGTAGGAGGACCAGTACTATGGTGTCTGGTGTTCATTTGTAGGGACAGTAACAGTTAAAGCCCCAAGCAAACTTTTTTAGATTTGAACAAGCAAATATGGGTCTGCTTCCTAAATGGCAAGTTCAGAATAGTAGCTTTTAAAGTAGATCTAAATAGGCTCAGCGTGCAATAGGGGTTATGGGTAGTTCCCAACTGTCCCTTATTTGGAGAGACTGTCCCGCTTTTGGAACAATATCCCTCTGAAGCCTGAGTTTGTCTGTGTGCTACTGGGATTGGTAGCAGGGAGAGCAGCCTCTGAACAGGTAAGGGGGACTCATTTCATATCCAATGACCCCTTTGGGGGTCCCAGTGGGAAAGAATTCCACTAAAGTCCTCTACCTGTGGAAGTGAGGCATTAGAGGCAAAAACCACTTTGACATTGCTCCATTTTAAACAAAGCAGTTGTAGCAGTGCCCCATAGGAGCCGCTGAGTGTTATGGTCCACCTGTCACCCTACCCAGCATTCACTCCTCAGTCACCTCAAGGAAATGAACAGTCCATATGCTTGTTTTTGTTTATTTTGTTGAGGGAATTTAACTTGGATGGGGTGAGGGAAATATGGGATGCCCAGTGAATTGAATATCAATCAATAGGTGGATTGTATATCAATCAATTGGGACAACTATATACACTTCTCTGTACAAGTTAAAACTTCAGTCTCCTCCAGCACTTTCCTTGCTTGCAGACTATTCCTCTTTCTTCCTCCTGCACAACTCTTAATCCTCAGGACCAACTAGCACATGTAAGGTTAGGCCTGACACTGGCTCAGCCAGGCCTCAGCAATTGCCCTGCATGCAGGGACTGCGGGCCCCTATAGTGTAGCATAAGTAGAAAGTCTTTAGTGCTAGCTGTCCTATTGATGGACTACTGCTTCCAGCCAGCTTGCCTGGGGGGCCCCACCTGCCCAGCGACCCCAGCCAAGGCCGGACTGGCCTACCGGGATACCGGGAAATTTCCCGGTAGGCCGACTGCCCTGGGGCCGCTTTCAGTTGTGGCTGCAGCGCTGCACTCTTTCCCCCTCTCCTCCCCCTCCTGTGTATCACAGAGCTGGCTTGGTCTGTGTTCGGCAGCCGTGCTGTAACAAGGTCCCACCCCCTTGACTGGCTTGTCTAAAAGTAGATTGAATCAGTGTTCCGCCTATCACAGGAGCCATTCTAGGGGGGCGGGACCTTGTTACAGCATGGCCCCCGAACACAGACCCAGCCAGCTCCATGATACACAGGAGGAGATGCCTGCTGTGTGTGTTACCAGGCGATGATGAGTCTGTATTAATTGGCACAGTGATGCAATTGTGGGCACAGGGAGACTGCATTCATGGGCACAGTGAGGCTGTAATGGTGGGCACAGTGTGGCTGCAATGGTGGGCACAGTGAGGCTGCATTCATGGGCACTGTGAGGCTGCAATGGTGTGCACAGTGAGGCTGCAAGGGTGGGCACAGTGAGGCTGCATTCATGGGCACAGTGAGGCTGCAATGGTGGGTACAGTGAGGCTGCATTCACGGGCACAGTGAGGCTGCAGTGGTGGGCACAGTGAGGCTGCATTCATGGGCACAGTGAGGCTGCAATGGTGGGCACAGTGAGGCTGCATTCATGGACACAGTGAAGCTGCATTTGATGGGCACAATGAGGGTGCATTCACGGGCACAGTGAGGCTGCATTCACGAGCACAGTAAAGCTGCATTTGATGGGTAATCATGCGTGATTGTGTAGACAGGGCCCCAGTGCACTGTATTGCCCGGGGGCCTATAATGCTCTTAACATGGCACTGCCTGCCAGCCCTCCTGGCTGCAGCTGCCCAACTCCACTGCCCATGACATTGCAGTCCTCACTACTGGCTCTGCATCCATCTCTGACTGTTTCCTCTCAGTCCTTTCAGGCATGCCTCCCCAATCCTCCTGACTGCACATGTCACTCACCAGCCCTCCTGGCTACAACTGGTGGGTCCCTCCTGAAGACTTGCCCGGCAGTACTAGCTCCTGCTGTCTTCTCTTGCTCCTCCTGTCCAGTACCTTCACGCTTTCTTGAAGGGCTCCATTCTGCACCCAAGCCCCAGGCCCAAGGTCTCCCCCCCAGGACTGGGGAGCTCCCTCAAAGGCCCAGAAAGCCCAATACTCTGTCTCCAGTTCTTCCACCCAACAACTTCTCCCCAGCTGAGCTGGCTCTAGGTATTTAATGAGGCCTGGCCTCTGCCAATCCAGGTTGGGGATCGGTCAGGGATCCTTAGAACACGCCAGGCAGCTCCACCTCTCCTCTCCTCCTCTCCTTCTAGAATCCTCTAGAAGAAAGAGGGAGGTCTCAGTGACACTACCTGTGAGTCACCAGCTGCTAAACTCTGAGCCACTACCAGCCCTCACAAACCAAAACAAACAGGCCTGGCTGCCAGCCAGGCCTGCCTAAATTTGCCTACTCTACAGAACAAAAAATCTTACTCTAGCACCTATCTAAGTTGAGGGTGCTACACAGTAAAAAAAAGTTTTAGCTGAAGTTGGGCTGTAAAACTCTGCTCTAGCCAGAGATTGCCTTTTTTTCTGTGAAATCCATAGTCATGATGCTTCTGCTCCTGTGTCTTCTATCTTCCAGACTGCAGAGTTGGAGGGTCCTATTTCAGGTGCCTACCACTCTGTCTGGGTGCTTTAGACATTTCCTTTTGGCTGCCCAGCAGCAGGGTTGTTGGGAGGGTGCAGCGTGGTGCGGCAGGCAGCACTAGAACTGTATTGTAGTCAAAGTCCAAACAAGCACAATTTCCTAATGGGAAGACAACCCAACCGGGTGAACTCACAGAATTTTGCAGAGAACAGTGTGCAGCAGGTCTCGAATGCTCCGACAGCATCTGTCTCAAGGGATAGAATGCAGCCTGGCCCGTCTGCGCCCAGACAGGGAAGCTTCCAGGAAGCGTGTCCCTACTCTTACCCTACTTATTTGAAACCTCTGCCCACCGTTGATACTGTCCCTGTCAGATGAGTAACCTGGCCCTACATTACCCACATGCAAACTGTGCACCGAGCCGGGGTCTTAAATAGACTCTGTCTGACCCAAGATAGGCCACCAGAGTCACATGTAGCAGCAGCATCTAATCGGATAGCCCCCCCCCCCCAGTGACCCAGCAAACCATAGAGGAACCATGTTCCTCTCGGCTTCCTCTCCCTCTGCAATGCAGCTGCGGTTGGGCGCCACCTGCAGTGGTGAAGGTGCATCTGCCTACAAGGTTCTTGCAGTCTCCAGAAGTATGCACGGCATGATGACATCAGGATGAAGAGACTAGTTGGCAGCAGACACAGACTACTACGGTGGTTCATAGGTATCTACTTCTGGAAGAAGTGCTGTTGAAGGACACATGACAGCAGACTTAGGTTATTAAAAAGGGAGCGTAACTGTTTTTCTTAATCCATTGCTGCTGGTCCTTTAAGGGGTCAGTAATGCCAGGAGGCAGGCTTCACAGGCTTCCAAACATGTGATCAATGTAATTTGCTCTCATAGCAATTGCATGAGCAGAAACAGTAACCAGGACCTGACAGATATAATTCAGTCACAGTGCTGGGGGTGCTGAGTGAGCGTGTTTCTAGCACAAAAACGTAGCACATATATGTAGGGCCACACAAGAAAGCCACAATCTCATATATATGGTTTAAAGGACATTTCTGGATGGGAGGGAAGGATAGAAGTAGGGTTACGTGTACTTAGGATGAACATCAAACTAATGTTCTTGCTTTTTAATCCCACCAAGTTAGTAAACTCTTGTTTTTGAATAGCATGTCAAAAAAATTATTTTGAAATAAAGTATATTATATTTTCTACTATTATTACTTCTGTCATTATTCTTTCCCACTTTGTTACACTCCATGAAGCAATCGCACCACCAAAAGGCAAACGAAATTTTTTTATAGTAATGCCAAGTGACAAGGACAGTTTGTTTGAGCTATTCATGTTTATTCAGCATAGAGGATCTCATTTCCTTTCAAAAATATTAAAATATGTACAGAGCATGGGCGATTGCTTGACAAGCCATGTAAAATTTTATGCACAAGCTGCGGTATTTTCCCAGCAAACTAAATACAGTCAGGTGCATAGGCTGTAAAGTAAGGACACATGAAATAACATTCTCTGTCTGAGCTGCAAATTAGGAAATAGATTTGAGTAAAGAGATCTTTTGCTGGTTTGGCTCTGTGCTACAAGCAGATATTAAAACCTACCACTTAATTCTACCACTTTTATATTCATTAATAAATCCTTAAATATTTTTTTTAAGCTCAACTCCAAAATATAAAGCTGGCCATACACTGCCTTTTTTTTTTCAGCCAGAAGGCTGATTGAAATTCAACCATTTCCTGCTGTTTTTGTGAATTTTAAAAAGTTCTTTTGGACCAAGCTAGTCCAAATGAACTGTTTCCTTCACTAATCTATGCGCTAATGCACTAATCTATGCGCCCAATGGGAGCACTGTATAAACTGTACTATATGTAGCATCATCTCATACAGTATACAGAACTGTGTTCCAGCAGCAGCAATACTTCCCGTCACATTCCCAACACAAAATTGAAATTGGGTTGATCGCTGCTCAGCCACTCACAGGAACGTTTGTATTTTATGAATGAATACAAGGGTTGCTCAAAACAGCGGTGGAGAGGCGGCACAATATTATGATCTTCACCTCAGCCTCAGCAAGAGGAAGTCATGTATTCATTAGTTAAGGAAATAGTTAATTTTGAATGGCTTGGTTCAAACAAACTATTTCAGTTAAATCAAACCTGGCATTCAGCTTTAAGCCCCCATCCTCCTCCTTTATATGATCCCTGGGTTAAGAAACAAAAGTATGTAAACCATTGCTCCCAACTGTCCCTGACTTCCTGCATAGGTACTTCTTCTGGGTTTCCACATCAATATCTGTATGATGTGGACGATTCCCATTGACAGGAGGGGCCTCTTAGGAACCAGAAGAGGACTGATGTCAGATTGAGAGGAGTGAAGCAGACAAGCCGGTTAAAGCTCAGAGCTGGATTAGCAATCCCTGCAGGCAGAAACAGCATCAGCGAGGGACCTGGATGGGTGGACTTAGCTGAGTATAACTTGACTAGTGTAGTCCAAATGTTACCTTCCTTACCTTACCATAATCCCCTTTTATACTCCACCTCTTAACCAAAACCCCACCTTAAAATGATGAGACCACACATTTTATTTTGGAGTAACATGGCCACAACAGCCCTTTTATTATAAAACAACTCCAAAATAAATCACTCCAATAAATAACCGATAAATAACCAATAACACAAACAATGACATATTAATAACGTAAACAGTTAACCCCAGTCTGATGGTCTCTGACGGTGACCCCCCTTTCCACCATATATATATATATATATATATATAACTATATATATAACCATGTATAACCATGTATAAACAACCATGTATAAACCACGCACTGCGGGACTTTTCCAACTAATAGGCCTCCAGCTGTAGCCGCTCGGAGACAACCGTTTTCCCGCAGCTCCACCAAAAACCAGTATTCCCTCCAACGTTCAGGAATACACCGGAGGGCAACATGCTAATGATGATCCCCCCACCCCTTTAAATCCATCAGTTTTACCGCCCCCGTCAAAGACCACCAGAAGAAAACTACCGCCCCCCATTCCAACGTAGTCACCTCAGCTGTCATGACGACCTGTTCATTCCTGAAACGAGAAAATACAAACAACACTACACACAACACAGTACATTACTTCCTGTCAATTAAAAAAGGGAGGGAGGGTGGGAAAAACTGCCTCCTCTGTTAAACTTTTTCTCTCACACTGACCTCTCTACTCCTCCCCCCCCTTAAATATCACCACTCCCCCTTTGCTACCAACTTAACTTTTGGGCCTCCCCTTTCTCCCATAAACCTTTTCCTGCTCTTTTAACCCTTTCAGTGTCTCCATTAGACACACTGTCATGCCCGGCCCTCCACTACCCCTCCTTCTAGTCAGTTTCATTCCGGGCCTCACTTGACTAGTGTAGTCCAAATGTTACCTTCCTTACCTTACCATAATCCCCTTTTATACTCCACCTCTTAACCAAAACCCCACCTTAAAATGATGAGACCACACATTTTATTTTGGAGTAACATGGCCACAACAGCCCTTTTATTATAAAACAACTCCAAAATAAATCACTCCAATAAATAACCGATAAATAACCAATAACACAAACAATGACATATTAATAACGTAAACAGTTAACCCCAGTCTGATGGTCTCTGACGGTGACCCCCCTTTCCACCATATATATATATATATATATATAACTATATATATAACCATGTATAACCATGTATAAACAACCATGTATAAACCACGCACTGCGGGACTTTTCCAACTAATAGGCCTCCAGCTGTAGCCGCTCGGAGACAACCGTTTTCCCGCAGCTCCACCAAAAACCAGTATTCCCTCCAACGTTCAGGAATACACCGGAGGGGAACATGCTAATGATGATCCCCCCACCCCTTTAAATCCATCAGTTTTACCGCCCCCGTCAAAGACCACCAGAAGAAAACTACCGCCACAGCCCGAAAGCGTGACCCCTTACGTTTGAGGGCACCTCCACACCCTCAGAGCCTGCTGTATCCCTTCCTGTAAACCCAGGGACCATAAATCAATCCCCACGTCAGAGAGATGAACCCCATCTCTCCTAAGGTATAAACCCACATTCGTCTCCAACTCTCGATGACGAATCACGATCCCACCCTGCTGTCTGACGAAACGCCCAATCACTTTATTAATCCTGATGCGCGTTTTATTTATGCTCGCCACTGATCTAGCCCAACGCCAATTTGTTCTGGCAACTATGTCAGACCAAACTAAAAGGGTAGCTGGAAATTTTTCCCGCAACTGCATAAAATCTGCTTTGATGTCCGCCATCAGATCCCTGACCGACCGGACACCTAAATCATTCCCTCCCGCGTGAATCACTAAAACGTCAGGGGGCCTATCCAACCTCACATACCTCTCCACTTCTCCCAAAACTCTACCCCATAGCATTCCTGGTCTACCCAACCAGCGTATATACGCCTCCTTTCTGGAAATCCCCAGCTGTCTGCCGTCCGGACGCACGTCACCTCTCCTGGCCCCCCAGCAAACATAGGAGTGACCCACGATCCAAACAAGGCGCACAGGGTTTCCATCTGTAATGCAAACAAGACACAAGATAGCGGCACCCACTGATTCTAAAACTGACTCACTAAACCAACTACAAAGGTAACACCCACCCCTTGAAACAACCGTATGCTAATATGCATTAATTTATTCCATCACCAAATTAGGTCTTACATAAGACCGAAATCTCCTAGACTCCCACCTCCCGAGTCTGCGCACCGCCGCCTCATCCAACCCGCATCTGGCGGCTTCTGTAGCTGCCCCTATGCGGAAGGAATGTGAAGCATAGTCCGACCCCACTAAATCCGCCTTTGTTAAACATTTTCGAAAGATCGTTATAAATTGAAAACGAGACAGATAAGACCCATCCTCATGCTTTAGGAACGGCCCCTCCCCCTTACACCTGCATGACCTAAATGCCCTTACCGCCTCAACTGGGCATACCTTGGACCCGGGCAACTCAAACAGGGACACCTCCACCCCTTTACCTTGCTGGTCCGTTTTGGACCTCCTCAAACGTAGGCATACCCTATCCGCCTTCAATCGTACATCTTGATCCAACAACCCGCCCCCAACCTGTTTTGACGGGCTGACCAATTCCCCTACACGAAAAGCCCCATAAAAAGCCAGTGAGAACGCTGCCGTGAACAATCTGATTTCATAATGCGACAAACAGATAAACCTCAACATGTCACAAATGGAAACCAGGTTCGAAAAAGTGACCGGCCGTCTCGCATCTCGTTTTTTATATTGCTTCCTATAGCCTTTTAAAGCCTGTCGAACCCAAAAATCCTTGGACCAATCCTCACCCCCCATTAATTTAAACAAAAAGGACAATCCTGCCAATTTTCGGTCAATTGAAGACGCTGCACACCCCTTTTCCATATTCCTGGCTACTAAATACAACACCAGTAACCTGCCGTCTGACGCCCCCATCCCCACACCAGCCTCCTGCACCAGCATCGACCACTCCTTCCATACCTTGCTGTAGGCCGTCCAAGTGGAATCACTTACTGACTGCCTGATCCATCCCGCGGCGACTCCAAAGGCAACTCCCACATCCAAACCGGGCAAGGAACTCCTTCCTTGTCTGCCTCCGGCGCCAGCTCCCTGAACTTGTCCCACTGAAAACGAGACAAGGAGTCAGCCAGTGCATTATCCACCCCTGGAATGTGAACCGCATAGATAAAAATGTTCAGACTCAAACACCTAAACACCAGCTGTCGCAACAGCCGAATGACCGGCTGCGAAGACGCTGACATGCGGTTAACCACCTGCACTACACCCATGTTGTCGCAGTTGATCCTCAGCTTCAAATTTCTGCATGCCTCACCCCATAACTCCAATGCTAACACCACTGGAAACAATTCCAGCAGGACCAGATTGCCGAGGAACCCAGCCCTCTCCCACGACTGTGGCCAGGGCTCCGCACTCCATCTCCCCTGAAAATAAGCCCCAAAACCGGTTGAGCCCGCTGCATCGGTAACCAATTCCACATCGAAATTGCTCACCGGTCCAGACATCCACACCGCCCTTCCGTTGTATGAAGTTAAGAAATTATACCAAACTTTCAAATCGTCCCTATGTTCCCTCTTTAATCGAATGAAATGAGTTGGCCGTTTTACTCCTGCTGTAGCCGCCGACAACCGTCGGCAAAAAACCCTCCCCATTGGGATAATTCTGCAAGCGAAATTCAACTTACCCAACAACGACTGAAGAGCTCTCAGTTGCACCTTCTTCAACCCGTGGATATCCCGAATTTCCTTCTGCAGTTCCAATAACTTACCCCTGGGCAATCGGCATTCCATAGCTATCGAATCTATAACTATGCCTAAAAAACTAATTTCTGTCGTGGGGCCTTCGGTCTTTTCCGCCGCCAAAGGCACTCCAAACCTGCCCGCGATGTGCTGCAACGTGGAAAGCAAAATCGCACACACAGCGGAGGCAGGGGGGCCTATACACAGAAAATCGTCCAAATAGTGTATTACTGAGTCTAGGCCAGCGACATCCCTAACCACCCATTCTAAAAAGGAGCTGAACGCCTCAAACATGGCACAGGATATAGAACAACCCATGGGCAAACATTTGTCAACGTAAAACTGTTCTTGCCAGTGACATCCCAACAGCCGAAAACTCTCCGGATGTACCGGCAACAAACGAAAAGCCGATTCTACGTCAGCTTTTGCCATAAGAGCCCCCTGGCCGTAGCGCCTCACCCACTTAACCGCCGCATCAAATGAAGTATAAGACACTGTACACTCTTCTGGGTCAATGAAATCATTGACGGAACCTCCTTTTGGGAAAGATAAGTGGTGTATCAATCGGAACTTGTTATGTTCCTTCTTGGGCACCACCCCCAAAGGTGAGACCACTAAGTCCGGCCAAGGTTTGTAGGCGAACGGCCCTCCCATGCGTCCTAACGCCACTTCTTTCTGCAATTTTTCCCCAACTATCTCTGGATGCTGTACTGCTGATTTGAGATTCCGTGCCGTAGGAGGAACAATCTCCAATGAGCACGGAATCCTAAATCCCTCCGTAAAACCCAACTCCAAAAACCGAGCCGCTCCCTGATCTGGATACTTACCGAGAAAGGGGAGCATTCTTTCCACTCTCACCGGCGTCCTCCCTCTTTTGCGCAGCGTCACTGGCACGCTTTCCCCGTTTAAAACATCTCGACAACGGGTGGGCTCCCCCACACCCCGAGCACTCGTGTCTGAACTTACAGGTCCCCCCAAATTTACAGGCGCCTTCGTTATACTGCCAGCACACACCCCACTTCTTTCCGGCCGAGGGTCCTGAGGAATTCGCCCCCCCGGCCCCCCCATGAAACGGCTGAGACGGGGCCTTCGCCGATGACATAAGCCTCATCCATAAGCTAATATCCTTATGGTCCCAACGCAGGGACGGGCGAACCGCCATCCGCTGTCTGAACTGCTCGTCATATCTCAGCCAAGCAGAACCCCCATATACCCTATGTGCTTCTCCAATAGCGTCCATGTAACAGAATAACGCCGAGCAATGCTCGGGGCTCTTCTCGCCAATTACGCTCGCCATAATGGCAAACGCCTGCAGCCAGTTCACAAATGTACGTGGTATCAGCCGGTACCTCCTTTTTTCCTCATCCTCCTTCTTGGAAGAATCGGGTTTTACCCTGTCCAAATTAAATTTTTCCAATGGCAGCAGAGAAAAAATTTCCACATACTCACCCTTTTGAATTTTTTCCCTAACCTCCTGCTTCAGATGTGCTCCTAAGGGGCCCTCGAAGCAGACGTAAACCTCGCACCTCGCAGCATCCGCCAACCTGACCACGTCGGACCTTTCCGCCTGCGCCGTGGACCCTGCTTTCACTGCCTCAACCACCTGACCTCCCACCCCAGATTGTCCAGGAGGCGATATTACCGGGGGCCCTCCTACCTTCTCAGCCCCATTGCTCCCCCCCCCGGACTCCATCACTGGTGCTGTCCATGGGGCCACCTGGGGAGGTTGCCCGTGACCCCCTTCCAATCTCCCCATTAGGGTCCGCAGGCCCTGCAAAAATTCTGTCAGTTGCTGGCCGGACCCCGCACTGGCAGGAGTGATCCCCGCCAGCTGCCGTTCCGGCCGATCCCCCCCCGACTGCGTCCCCCGATCCCCTTGTGCTACCGTACCCCCTGTAACCCCCCCTAATAAATCCTGAACTGCACCAGACAACAATACTGACGAGATCGACTTACCAGGCTGACCAGGCACACTCCCCACAGCCGTCACGGTGTTCGCCCTCGCTGGCACTTCCGGCTCCTCTTCGTCCGACAGCTCCCCTTCCGACTGGTCATCCCGCTCTCCACTCTCTTGACTGGTAAGCCCCCTGGGTGGTGAAGCCCCCGAGGCCGTGGTGTGGGATAGCGGTGGGGCCATCCTTCCTCTAGAAGCATTGCTGCTGACAGAAAGGCGTCGCTGACCTGACCTGTCCGCTTGTCTTCCGACAGTCTTGTTCTTTCCTCTTCCCTGCTCGGTATTCATGCTGCTGCTCTTCTCCCGTCCGTTTTCGCCACTTCCTCCGGCCACACGCTCCTCCGTTAGGCTCCGCCCACTCCGATTCCGCACCAACTGACTGGGGCCCTCTCCCAGGGCTCTGCTCGGCTGCCCGATCCTCTCCACCGACCCCTCTGGATGTCCTCTGTGCGACATGGACGGACTGTCCCTTCTGCTGCGCTCCCCAGGCAGGGAACCGGCGCCATAACGGCCCGTGGCCCCGCCCCCCGAATTCGGCCGGCGGCGTGTAGACCGCGCAGGGGCTGCTTTTTCCTGTCTCCGCTTCACCGGGGGGGCCGACCGCACATCCCCCGGGCTTCCCATCCTCCGAACGGGCCTGGATGCAGGCCCTGGTGAAAAACGCGCCGGAGGCCGAGACCTCCGCGCGCGGCCGAACACCTCACCCGCCGCCGATCCGCACGGTTCTTCTCCTCCAATGTCCCCTACTTGCTGTCTCAGCCATTCCGGTCCTTTCTGTGCTGCCGCCCTTCTTAGCTTCTCCAAAATTTCTTCTACGGCGGCCATTATGGAGGAGCAGTAGTGAAAAAACTGCCTCCTCTGTTAAACTTTTTCTCTCACACTGACCTCTCTACTCCTCCCCCCCCTTAAATATCACCACTCCCCCTTTGCTACCAACTTAACTTTTGGGCCTCCCCTTTCTCCCATAAACCTTTTCCTGCTCTTTTAACCCTTTCAGTGTCTCCATTAGACACACTGTCATGCCCGGCCCTCCACTACCCCTCCTTCTAGTCAGTTTCATTCCGGGCCTCACTGACCAGCGGGTAGGGAAGTTCTATCAGCTGGCAGGATGAGTTAGATGGGGGTGGGAGTGAGAGATTGGATAAAACATATTTTGGGGCGAATTGGACTTTAAATACAGCTTGTCAAAAGAACCCAAATATGTTTTTTATATCACCATTCTGTAGTGTCTCTCAATATGACATGATCAACCATAATTTCTTCTTTGATTAGCATTTGTAATGGTACAAAAATTAGGGATATTTGCATGTATTGTAGAGATATACTGATTTTTATTATTCCCTGTTATACACTTTAACTTGCAGTTTTAATCTTTGACTCACAACCAGACAAAAGAACCAGAGAAGTCATCACTAACGGCATGAGCAGAGTCTGGAGAAACCCAAGACACGTGAGAATGTACTAATTTAAGAGCAGTTGGTCCTTGAAATAATTCTCTGTTTTAGCAACCTGCCAGGAAGTATTCTTTTGAATCCCCTTCAGTTGCAGAATAAATCCAAGGGGCTGAACTAAAGTGTTCTGCTAATGTGCAATCAAACCAGCAATGCCTCTTCTTGGTAACAAAGCAGGCAGGAGCACTGAATCCCAACCATAGTTACCAGGGTTGCTATGCACTGGAATTCATTGTACTGCTAATTTAAAATACAATTATTATCACACCCACTTAGTGCTTTCCGATTATGGAGAAGAACATTTTAAATCTCTTAATTTAAAGAGAAAGAAATCTATGTTTATATTATTATTATTATTATCATACAGGATTTATATAGCGCCAACAGTTTATGCAGCGCTTTACAACATGAGGGCAGACAGTACACTTACAATACAAATCAATACAGGAGGGATCAGAGGGCCCTGCTCGAAGAGCTTACAATCTAGAAGCACGGTATATGATCTTTAACTTTGGGACCAGGGTTTAAAGCATAACTCGAGTCAAAAATGCTTTTTATTTTTTTTAGATAAAAATGTGAAGAGTTAAAATTTCTGTTCAGGTTTTATTTACTAATTATTGTAAAGCTCCATGCTAAATATCCTACCCCTGTCACCTATAGTGGCTGTGCTATATATCATACTGTATATTAATATTAAAAGATAAATGAATTGTAATAGCCAATAACCGTATATACAGTGCATTGCAAAAGTATTCAACCCCCTGGCTTTTTACCTATTTTTTTTATATTACAGGCTTTGGTTCAATGTTTTTTTAATCTGAATTATATGTGATGGATCAGAACACAATAGTCTAAGTTGGTGAATTAAAATTAGAAAAATATATACATATAACTATTTTTCAGAAATAGAAAAAATGATAATTTGCATGTGCGTATGTATTCACCCCCTTTGTTATGAAGCCCATAAAAAACTCTGGTGCAACCAATTACCTTCAGAAGTCACAAAATTAGTGAAATGATGTCCACCTGTGTGCAATCCAAGTGTCACATGATCTGTCATTACATATACACACCTTTTTGAAAGACCCCAGAGGCTGCAGCACCACTAATCAAACACTGCCATGAAGACCAAGGAACTCTCCAAACAAGTAAGGGACAATGTTGTTGAGAAGTACAAGTCAGGGTTAGGTTATAAAAAAATATCCAAATCTTTGATGATCCCTAGGAGCACCATCAAATCGATCATAACCAAATGAAAAGAACATGGCACAACAGCAAACCTGCAAAGAGATGGCCGCACACCAAACCTCACAGACCGGGCAAGGAGGGCATTAATCAGAGGCAGCATGGAGACTTAAGGTAACCCTAGGGGAGCTGCAGAGTTCCTAACCAGAGACTGGAGTATCTGTACATAGGACGACAATAAGCCGTACGCTCCATAGAGTTGGGCTTTATGACAGAGTGGCCAGAAGAAAGCCATTACTTTCAGCAAAAAACAAAATGGCAATTTTGAGTTTGCGAAAAGGCATGTGGAAGATAAAATATATGGAGGAAGGTGCACTGGTCTGATGAGACTAAAATTGAACTTTTTGGCCATCAAAAAAAAAACGCTATGTCTGGCGCAAACCCAACACATCACATCACCCAAAGAACACCATCCCCACAGTGAAACATGGTGCTGGCAGCATCATGCTGTGGGGATGTTTTCAGCAGTCAGGACTGGGAAACTGGTCGGAGTTGAGGGAAAGATGAATGGTGCTAAATGCAGGGATATTCTTGAGCAAAACATATACCACTCTGTGTGTGATTTGAGGCTAGGATGGAGGTTCACCTTGTAGCAGGACAATGACCCCAAACACACTGCTAAAGCAACATTTGAGTGGTTTAAGGGGAAACATGTAAATGTGTTGGAATGGCCTAGTCAAAGCCCAGACCTCAATCCAATAGAAAATCTGTGGTCAGATTGCTGTTCACAAGAGCAAACAATCCAACTTGAAAGAGCTGGAGCAGTTTTGCAAGGAGGAATGGGCAAAAGTCCCAGTGGTAAGATGTGGCAAGCTCATAGAGACTTATCTAAAACGACTTGGAGCTGTGATAGTCGCAAAAGGTGGCTCTACAAAGTATTGACTTTACGGGGGCGCATAGTTATGCACATTGACGTTTTCTGTCATTTTGTCCTATTTGTTGTTTGCTTCACAATAAAAAAAAAAAAAATTTTCAAAGTTGTGGGCATATTCTGTAAATTAAACGATGCAAATCCTCAAAAAATCCATGTTAATTCCAGGTTGTGAGGCAACAAAACACGAAAAATGCCAAGGGGGTGAATACTTTTGCAAGGCACTGTAACTCACATTCGTACATACACCTTCTGGGGCAATTTTAAACAGGAGCCAATTAACCTACCATATATATTTTTTTTATTTGCCTGGAATCCAATCTCTAAATCCATACAACCATACTCTAAAGCCTAGTACACACTAGTCGTTTTTTTTTTTTTTTTAGCCTCCGACCAGAACACTCCGGTTAGTGCCATTGGCATGTGAGCTTCTGTTGGACCGGCTGTAGTACGCACAGGCCAAATATCAGCCGGTTTCTTTTTGTCAGCCGGTACAAATTTTTGCAAACAATGTGTACTATCCTTTTAGGCAAACAAGAATGGCATGGGGTCCATCTCAAAATCCAGACTAGACCCTTGTCCCGTAGATAAGGGTCTACAGTAGATATTGAGGGGGACTGAAGCAGTCCAGCTGGGAACTGTGATTTAGAGGTAATAGTTTTTTCTGCAAGAAAACCATCAAAAGTGAAATTAAAACAAACACAGTAAGGCTGCTAGGGTACACATTCCTATGCTCAGGGCTTTTTTTTCCTCAGAGAAAAGGTGCGGCTTGCTCAAAGATATGTGCATGCGCATAGCTTCGCTAATAGAAATGAGCATAAGTGCTGTGCTCCTAGGCTTTAAGGAATAATCTTGCTCACTGTTAGTGCTGATTGGTCCTCAGCTTTCCTTTTGTCCTGAGTGTATTCTGTATCTGACTTCTGTTGACGACCCGGCTTGTCACTGATCTGATCCTGGATTCTGTTTGTACTTCTGCCCACCTGTTCCTGACTTTGGCTCCATTCCCAATCACGCTTATGCCTACGCTTCTGTAACTCCTTGACCGCCTGCTACTGACCTCGGCCAACTCGACTTGGTTTCATACCACTTCGGAGTGCCTGCTTCAGCTGTCCTTCATAACTGCTCCAGTCATCGCAGTGTGTTCTTTCCTAAAGCCTGCTGAGAACTTCGACAAGCCATGCTTCTGCAGTACATACGGAGTTTCTTTTTAACCTTATCTGGCCTAGCATGCATCACATCTGCTCCTGACTTGATGTCCTGCCTTACTTCTCAAGCCTGCATCTCCTGCTGCTTTCTGCTATCAATACCTGTCGGCACTCATGTCCCTTGGCGCCATGTGTTATACCTTCAGTTGGGCCTGGGATGGAGATACAAGAGAAGTCAACGTCGTCAATTCAGTCTCTTACCAGGTACGTGACAATACCAGTCAGCCAGGGATGGAGTCTGAAAGGAAGACCTCTCCATTGGAGGACGTTTATCGATCAATCAGCTTTATTCTACATAATGCTAAGCTTGCAAGGAAGCCTCAGTCGCACGGAAAGACGATTACCAAGCATGTCAGATGCTGCCTCAGCTTCTCCTGCAGTCACAGACTCTACTGTCCAGATGGAGTGCAGCTTCCTCTATGCAGATCTCCCTCCACCTGAACCCAGGTTACCTATACCCAAGCACTTTTCTGGAAACCAGGAGAAATTCCATGCATTTCTGAACTCCTGTGAACTGTACTTTTTCTTGTTACCCCAAACCTTTTCATTAAAAGCTACTAAGGTGGGGTTTATTATTTCACTTCTTCTGGATGAACCCCATCCTGGGCTCATCATCTCTGGGAACAACTCGATCCTGCTCTGGGCACCATTAACTCATTTTTCTCAGCAATGTCTCAATTGTGCTCTGACCCCTTTGTGCATCAGACTTCTGAAACAACTCTTTGTAAGCTGCAGCAAGGCCGAAGGCCTATGGAGGAATATGTGGCTGATTTCCATGTATGGAGTACAGACACCAAGTGCAATGACCCAGCACTTTGTCATTGGTTTCGTTTTGGATGATTTGATGCTTTAAAAGATGAACTTGCCAGAATTGGGGTACCCTCATCTTTGGAAAACCTGATGAACCTTGCCATTCAGATTAATTGTCGTTTGAGGGAGAGACAATCCGAGAAAGC
This sequence comes from Lithobates clamitans, assembly GCA_037952925.1. Lineage (NCBI taxonomy): Eukaryota > Metazoa > Chordata > Amphibia > Anura > Ranidae > Lithobates > Lithobates clamitans. Next base: position 7,036,241 of record JBBGZY010000573.1, read on the forward strand.
TTGCACGCAACTAAGTCCTGAAGTGCCTGCCTCAACACCTGTCAACACCATGTCCAGCAGTCCCTCCATTAAAGATAAGGATAGTAGTCATCCACTGAAAAGTTCTTGAAACCACCTCTGTCCTCTGCCAAACATCTCAGACAACAACATTTTAGCCTCTGTTTCTGCTTTGTGAAGCCTTGCAAGCCTACACCTAACTGGTTATCCATGATACGTCCTCCAGGAAGGAATTAAGCACATCTCACTCTCCTGTTGTTCCTCCAAGTCTCCAAAAGGGACTGTTTATGTTCCAGCAATCATTGATGATGGAGTCTGCAGCTCCTTTGTGGACACTGAATTTGACCTTCAACATGGACTCCCTCTCTGTGTTAAGCTGATGACTCTGATATCAGGTCTGGGTCTGTTACCCAAGAGACTGCACCTATTCTCTGTGGCACTTCATCCGGTCATCAGGAGTTTCTGCGTTTGGACGTCATTACGTCCCCTATGTTCCCCATTATCTTGGGCATGCCCTGGTTGAAGACACATAATCCCTGTATCTCCTGGTTCAGAGGGAACATCACTTTTTCTTCCAGTTACTGACAGACACATTGTACTCTGAATGAACCCTGGATGGCGAAGCCTCTCCTGACCCAGAATTGATGAAACTGGTTCCAGATGTCTATCATGAGTATCCAGATGTGTTCAATAAGAAAAATGCAGACATTCTACCACCTCACCGGACATACGATCGTCCCATAGAACTGTGGCCAGTTCTATTCATATTTATCCCCTCTCTGTATTGGAACTAGAAGCCATTCACAATTATATTGATATAAGTCTAGAAAAAGGATTTATTTGGCCTTCTCCCTCCCCAGCTGGAGCTGGCATCTTCTTTGTCGAGTGGGAAATTTGAGTGGAGAGTGAAAAGCAGATTTGATTTTGGCAGCTGGTGATTGCTGTGTTTGCATTTTTTTTCGTTATTTTGGGGGGTCTTTCCTTTTAGCTTTTTAAACACTTTTTCTATCACTTTTTAAATAGCCAGCGGCACTGATTAGCACTAATAGGCGGCACTGATGGGCACTGATAGGTGGCACTGGATAGGCAGCACTGATGAGAGGCTACTGACAGGCATTACTGAGTTGCACTGATTGGCATTTTGGGGCACTGACAGGCATTACTGATGGGGCACTGATTGGCACTTTTTTGGGCACTGATTGGCACTGATCTGCACTTTTATGGGCACTAACAGGCTTTATAGAGGGATACAGGCTGGCAGGTGGTGGGCACTGATGGGCACCTTTTGAGGGGGGCTGTGCTGATAATCAATGTGCTGATTATCAGCACAGACCCCCCCTCTGACAGGGAGAGCTGCCGATCAGCTCTCCCTGTCAGCGTGAACCGAGGAAAGCCGTTTACCGGCACTTCCTGGTTCATGCGAGCCGGCTGTGTTATCCTGATCACGTCATATGACGTATGGTCAGGATATCACAACCACTTTGTCGCCGTCATTCTGCTATATGGCGGGTGGCAAGTGGTTAAGAACCAATTTAATGAACTAGGCCGCAAGTTGAAGGGAAGGACCTCCAAGGTGATATTCTCTGAAATATTGCCTGTGCCATGCACACCACAGGAAAGACAGGGAGAGATTAGAGAACTGAATGTGTGGCTAAAGACCTGGTGTAATAAAGGAGGGATTTGGGTTTTTAGAGCACTGGGTTGACTTTTCATTGGGGTACAACCTATATACTACAGATGGTTTGCACCTAAATAGAAGGGGGTCTGTTGTGCTGGGAGGAGAGGTTTATGGGAAGGCTGGAGGAGTAGTTAAAATAGGATTGAGGGGGAGGGGGTATTAGATTATAATGGGGCAGACAGGTGAGACAGGGGTCAGTCCCTATTGGTGGGAGAAATGGGGAAAGACGAGGGGAGGGCCATGACAGGTTATATTAAGGTTCCCATGTTACAATCAACAATTGGAAATGGTACTATTTGTACTAAAATAAAAAATATGCAAAATAAGTGTGCAAAATGTGACAATGAATTAAAGTATTTGTTTACCAATGCCAGAAGTCTGCCAAGCAAAAATAGCTGAGTTGGAAGCTCTGGTGCACGAGGAGAACTATTATTTAATTGGTGTTGCTGAATCTTGGCTTCTTTCTTCACATGACTATGGCTATTAATATTCCTGGCTTTGCTCTCATTCAGAAGGACAGGGTAAAACTGAGGGATGGTGGTGTCTGTCTCTATGTGAGAAGTGATCTCAAAGCGAGTGTGAAGGAGGCAAAAAAAGAAAGGGTAATGCCGCGTACACACGAGCGGAATTTCCGGCGGACTAGGTCCGACGGTCTTTCCGACTGACTTTCTAACTAGGTCCGACGGACTTTCCGAACCATCGGACATGGCCACACACGATAGGACTAAGTTCGTTCATAAGTCCGTTCGGTTTGAACGTGATGACGTAAACGGGACTAAAAAAGGAAGTTCAATAGCCAGTAGCCAATAGCTTCCCTTGCGTCATATTTGGTCCGTCAGTCTAGCACACAGACGAACAGTTTTCCTGGCTTATGGTACAAAAATACAAAAAAAGCTTTATTAAGGGTTGGGGGGGGGGGTGTACATATACAAATAATTCAATTATATGTAAGATAAACAGTATATCTAGATAACACAATCCATCTCACTAAACTAAATCAAAATCTAAAAACCATACTGCAACATTGATGAATAAAACTGCAGAGCATGCCTGCAGAATAAAAAAGCATGCAGTCTCTATTTAATCCAGAGAAAAAAAGTATAGCACCATACATTGCCTAGGATATGCCACTAATTAGATATCAAGTCTCATGTAATCATGTATCTACTGTACATCAGATTTGGCAATACTAGAAAGAAGCTACATATAACCACATAGACAAGTCCTTACATGACGGGATCAGGTGGTGTCTTTACTCTCTGATTGAAAGATCCTCAACAAGCAGCTACCAGCCTCAGTGCACTAAGTATGTATATTCACCGGTTGTTTTGGGATGAAAAAGACAGCGTTCCTATTACTGAGTATGTCCAGTGCACAGACACTATTCCCTCAATGCAGCATTTATAGAGTATAGAATAAACAGCTCCAAAGAGTGGACTTATGCCCCGTACACACGGTCGGACATTGATCGGACATTTCGACAACAAAATCCTAGGATTTTTTCCGACGGATGTTGGCTCAAACTTGTCTTGCATACACACGGTCACACAAAGTTGTCGGAAAATCCGATCGCTCTGAACACGGTGACGTAAAACACGTATGTTGGGACTATAAACGGGGCAGTAGCCAATAGCTTTCATCTCTTTATTTATTCTGAGCATGCGTGGCACTGTGTGCGTCGGATTTGCATACACACGATCGGAAATTCCGACAACGGATTTTGTTGTCGGTAAATTTTATAGCCTGCTCTCAAACTTTGTGTGTCGGAAAATCCGATGGAAAATGTCCAATGGAGCACACACACGGTCGGAATGTCCGACAACATGCTCCGATCGGACATTTTCCATCGGAAAATCCGACCGTGTGTACAGGGTATTAGTCTCTTTTCTGATCTAGACCAGTGTGATGCTCTCACAGTTCACCAATTTCAAATGTGTCAACCATACCTCCATGCAGGAGGGTAAACGGCAAGCAGATACAGAGACTAGTAGTGAACAGATAGAAAGAGAAAGAGAGACTGCCCAGCCAGCCTCTTACCGCTGGGTGTGTAGTCACATGACCAGTCAGGTGATTTAGAAAAACCAGGAGTGCTGCATTCAATTGCTGATGCGGAAGTAGCTTGTAAAATATGGTGCTGTGTGCAACTCACAGGGAATTCCCTTTACATTGCTGGAATAGAGAGCATGTTGAAGGCCTGCTGACAAGCCCTGCAGGAGCTGTGTTAACGTTTCGTACACCTCCGAGTGTGAAAGAGGACCTAGTTGATGGAGAGTCTGATGAGTCTGAAGCATTATCGGTGGAAACGTACATGGGTGTGCATACTACAAAGGTTATCATTGGAGTTTGTTATAGACCTCCCAGCGTTAATGAGGAGGTGGAGACTCAGCTCCTGTCATATATAGAAAGGACTGCAAGGGCTGGGACATTGATAATAACGGGGGATTTTAACTACCTGGAAATTGACTGGAGTAATGGCACTGCTGGAACAGTTAAAGGGCAAAAATTTATAAAGCTATTACAAGACAATTTTATGATGCAGTTTATTGAGGCCCTGACTAGGAATGATGCTCTGCTGGACCTGATGATCTCATACCATGCAGAGCTTATTACCAATATTCATAAAAAAGAACATCTAGTTATCAGTGACCATAACATTATTTAATTTAATGTTAGCTGTAAGCAACAAACACATACGGGAAATATAAAGACACTCGTAGTCTGCCTCTTCCTTTGCCTGGGCTGGTGACATCACTTCCCCCTCGGCACAGGAAGGGCTCGGCTCTGCTCCCTCCCTCCTGTCAATTATCTGGGACCCATTACAGGTCCCAGGTAATTGAGCGGCCAATCACGGCGCACCGCGCCGCTCGCGCATGCGCAGTGGGTGCCAGGCTGTGAAGCCGACGAGCGGAGGGGGGGGAACGCGTGGGGCTTCGATCCCCCGCATCGCTGGACCCTGGGACAGGTAAGTGTCCAATTAAAAGTCAGCAGCTTCAGTATTTGTAGCTGCTGACTTTTAATTTTTTTTTTTTTAATGGACCCCCTGGGTGGAACCCCTCTTTAAGCCCCATACACACTATCCGGTTTACCTGCTGATTTTTGTCTTCAGATTTACCAAAACCATATAATATGAAGTCAAACCTTAGGAGTTTCAATTTGTGTGCAATCAGGCAGGCCCTTGCACTACATGGTTTTGGTAAATCTGAAGACAAAAATCAGCAGAAAATCTGATAGTGTGGCTTTAACTTTTAAGAGAGCAAATTTTCCAAGGACGAGGGCTGCTCTCCAAGACTTAGACTGAGAGGGAGTATTGGCATTGATATACACGGAACAGAAATGGGAATTCTTCAAAAAGACTGTATGCAAACTCACTGCAAAGTATATTCCCATGGGCAATAAGTTTAAAAGGCTAAAAATAAAATGTGGCTCATGGTCAAAGTTAAAGAAACTATAAATAATAAAAGCTTTTAAAAAAAAACATATAGAAATGGAAAGGAACACTATCATCATTTAAATGTTACAAAGAATATAACAGAATATGTAAAAATGAAATCAAAGCCGCAAAATATCAAAACGAACGACAGATTGCAAAAATAGTAAGACAAACCTCAAAAAATTCTTCAATTATATTATTGTAAAAAGGTTATGTAGGAGCATGACCTGAGCATGTAGGCCCTTTACAAAACAATCTGGAGTGGGTGACTCGGGACAAAAAGAAGGCAAATGTATTAAATACTTTCTTCAGCTCTGGGGGGAGCATGGGGGAGCATGGGGGAGCTCACAGAATAATGGGGGGGGGGGACTTTAAATGAAGCACACGGTGTGTGCCTCCATCCCTGATTCAGGTATGAGAAAAAGGAAGGTGGGACTTTAAGGCTATTGATTTGTGAGGGTGAGATAATTAAAAAATATATTCAATTGGCATATTGAGTCTGACAATATATAGCAATGATGCACATAGTAGAAAAGTTTTAATATGTATACACATACATGGTGTTGACCTCATGAATACATTACATATACATATCAAAGGGACGGCATATAAAATTGACAAGAGATTTAATATGGATAAAATTAATTATTGCAAATTCACATGTACACGTCATCTAAATGGCACTATGCAGTGTAATCAATGGTAAGAAACACAGTATAAGCATTTGGTTGTAGATAATGAGTATAAGTAGGTTCCTATCAGTAGGCATGAGAATGCATCCTAAAAGCCTGACGCGTTTTGTGAATAATACCACTCTTCAGGGGCAGATGCATGCAACTCTATAAAAGACAACAAAACATGAGTAGACCAGTATGATCAAACGTTATACCCCTTAACGGGGAGAATGTGTACAAGAGAAAAGGGAGAGAGTTACTCATCCCTCTGAGTACTTACATAATTGCATCATAAGTCTGGAAAATGGGGGACGAGGAATCCGAGGCTGTTTGAATTGACTGTATCAGGAGCTGTTTAAGGAGCCTGCAGTAGAGGGATCGGGTGCACAAAACACCATCCCCAAGGAAAACGAAAGGCAGAAATCCAGGTAGTGGTATGAGTGGCCTTCTTGTCTAAATATATAAAAAAAAAAAAAAAGATCAGAGATGAAAAAGAAAAAAGGAGGAAAAAAAAGGGGAAAAAAGAAAGAAAGAAGGAAAAAGAAAAAGAGAAACAAAGAGAAGATAAGAGAGAAAAAGAGAAAAAGAAGAAAAAGAGAAAAAAGAAAAAAAGTGGGGGGGGGGTAAAAAGTAAAAGAAAAAGGAAAAAGAAAAGAAAAAAAGGGAAGAAAAGAAGACCATGAGACAAGTGTAGATGACAAAAACAAAAGTGAGCATACAGGAAAAACTATGTAATTACCTGTTTAGGATATAAAAAAGTAAGTGCCATGTAGTGTGGAGTGTGCACAGGGGAAGTGCTGCAATGAGGACTGGCTAGCACAGAGTGAGAAAGTTAATTACACTCAGGACACACACCAACGGGCTCCTCCCAACATCACACAGGTGCATCAAGAGAGAAAGAGAGGTGTCTACACCCGAGCAGCAGCCGCCGCCCATGGAGGCTGGAGATGCTCTCCTCCATAATGGTATAACCAGATCGAAAAATTCAGACACGCCAGTGCCAGATAGCCCTATGGGGACATCGCCTGCATGGTGTGGAAGTGTGATGCCAATTTGCGGTAGAGGCAGGCCCACTCAATCCCCCGCATCACCCGATGCACAAATGGGGGAAGGGGGAAGGCGACAGCACCCCAAATCGCAGCTCCCGGACAAAGGAAAAAAACAGCAACAGCACATCAAATCCCGGTCCCACAATAAACCAGACCCACACAATTAGTACAATGCAAAGTGTGTCATAGAAATTCATGTCAATGGTGCCGTCATGGCCTGGGTGTATTGACCCCGTATTTTGGTACATTAAGACCCAGGACATAGGTGACCCCGCACATGGACGGCAGGAGAACACTGCCAATCCAATCATCAAAAAACTTCCATCCCTGTTGCATATAGAATAATAGGGGGGAGTTTGAGACTTTAAATGAAGCACATGGTGTGTGCCTCCATCCCTGATTCAGGTATGAGAAAAAGGAAGGTGGGACTTTAAATGAGGCTATTGAATCATGGGGATGAGATTTCCCCCTTTACCTGCATCTCAGGCCCCCCTTACTTGCACCACAGTCCCCTTCACAACCCACCTTCCTGGCACCCCAGTCCACTTGACAGCCCCCATTCCTTGGACCCTAGTCCCCTTTATTTCATCTCAGTCCCCTTTCACAGCCTCCCTCTTCTTTGTATCCAAGTCCCCTTCACAGCGTTCCTCCTTTTTTTTTATATATTGGTCCATATCACAGCACCCGATTCCTTCCTTGCAATCCTCCTCTATTCTTTCCGATCCTACCTTACATAGCAGGTGGAAGGCAGAAGGCGCAGAATGTCCGGACAGAGGGCGGGACATTCTTTTCATGTTAACAGGCAGCTGATTGGTTGCTAGGACTGCCCCATATTCCAGCACAAAATTGTCAGCCTGTTAACATGAAAAGCATGTCCCGCCCCCTGTATGGGCATGCCGCACCTTCTGCCTTCCACCTGCTATGCATGAATGTTGTGGCGGCGAAAGAAGGAAGCTGCAGATATGTAAGGATACTCAGGCTGATAAGTGGTGGAGCCGCAGTCCGAGTAAGATTGCCCTGCGGGCCCTTTTCAGACCGCGGTCCACCACTTAGAGATGCCTGTTCTAGAGGAAAAGGAATTTCATCTCCAAATACGGAAAGGATTTTTCACAGTAAGAGCTGTGAAAATGTCTAAAAGACTCCCTCCAGAGGTGGTTCTGGCCAGCTCAGTAGATTGCTTTAAAAAAAGACCTGGATTCTTTCCTAGGTGTAAATAATATAACTGGGTACTAAAATTTATAGGTAAAGTTGATCCGTCCAGTCCAGATCACCAGTCCAAGGTGATCTCTGCCTTCACCTTGGTCACATCTCTAGAGATGCTCTCCTGTGTTCCTGTTAAAGACTTGCTTGGCTGACATTCCTTCTGGCTCCAGATCCTGTTTTCTGTTCTACTACGCTCATCTCTGGCTCCCTGACGTTTTGGCTTGTCTGACTATACGTTCCAGTTCCTGAACTCTGGCTATGTTTTGACTATGTTTACTCTGTTTACCTTTTTTTTATTATTGTTACAATGACTTATTTATCATTGTCTACTTAAATTACATCCTCCTCCTTTCCAACTCATTAGAGTTGCATCGAATGCATGTGAAGAAGGTATTAGACATACTTCGCACATACCACCTCTACGCTAAAGCCGAAAAGTGTGAATTTGGGAGGTCAACTATTCAGTTTCTGGGACTTGTTATTTCCGCTGATGGCATCGCCATGGACCCACAGAAAGTTGCGGCTGTTCTTGAATGTTAAGACACACATTCCATACTAGCGCTAATGTCCAAGAGATCTTTTGAGGAGCAAGTAAAAGTCTCAACAAAAGTCCCACTGAAGGGCAAATCCTTTGAGCCAAATTGTCTCTAAAATCCACAAAGGAAGGTGTTAACACAGTGAGATGCGCACCATGCTGTGCAGCTACATGTACAAGCGGGAGACTGACAACTGCAAAAACATAAAAGAAAAGACAGAGCGCACTGGCTTCTAGTGCAACACCGTTTATTTAAAACAATTAAAAAGTAACAAAGTAACACTATGCACTCATATGGCAGTGTATGTCAAAGAGCTTCTGGGTCAAGCTGTTGTTCTGCTTCAGTGGTCAGGGCTCCAGGCTGGATCCCAGGGATGGTCCTAGTGTATCAGTGTGCAGCCGCTGACAAGCTGCATGTGAGCCACCCGCTCACAACAGAGATCCTCTGATGACAGGGAACCTGGCCACCCTGTGCGATCACTTGGTGCTTGAACAGTAACAGCTGATGAGGAACGCTGTTATGAAGGTCTCAGTTTTATCCCACTGGTCAGTGAATAATGAAAATAAAATTTTGGCGAGAAACATTGGGGACCTTGAATAAAGCACAACAGTTCCTAACAGACAAGTAAACTTGTATAATGTTAGTCTCTTACCAGACCCAGGGCGCCCTCTTTTGGGTCTCCAGACATGTGTTCTGATTCAGTAAAAGTCCAGTTCAAGTCAGACAGGTAGAGAAGTTGCTGTAACTTCTCTCTTTCAATCCTGCCGAGACAGTCCCTCTTTCGCGTCCTTCCAAGTGGTGGGGGTGCACTGTAGTACAGCCTGATCTCAGCCCTCCCCCCCAGGGAGATAGTTCCTAGTCTCTGAGACAAGGTCCTGTGCAATGCAATTTTTTAAGTTTTTTTGTTTGCTTACTTTTCCTGTGTCCACTTCCTGATTTCCCTGAAGGCACTAATGATGTAGCCCCAGTTTACAGACTTTTTGGTAAAATCTTATCGGATACTGCCTGCACAGAAACTATATGTAGACTTAAATAGATCTGTGCTTGTATTGTTGGGCAAGATTTCAAAAAAAGGAGGAGGAGGCCACTGCCTTTTGGAAGTGGGGATCATAGTCGTAATGACCAGACAATGTTTGTCTTTCTTGCTTGCAAGTACATTGTATTCTATACTAACAAATGTTTGCGTACACCTGGCCATAACATCTATTTGAGCTTACTGGGCGTCCCATTCTAAAATCATGGGCATTAGTATGGATAATGTACAGTACCTCACAAAAGTGAGTACACCCCTCACATTTTCTTAAAAAATTATTATATCTTTTCATGTGACAACACTGAAGAAATGACACTTTGCTACAATGTAAAGTAGTGAGCGTACAGCTTGTATAACAGTGTAAATTTTCTGTCCCCGCAAAATAGCTCAACACACAGCCATTAATGTCTAAACCGCTGGCAACAATAGTGAGTACAGTACACCCCTACTTAAAAGTGTCCAAATTGGGCCCAAAGTGTAAATATTTTGTGTGGCCACCATTATTTTCCAGCACTGCCTAACCCTCTTGGGCATAGAGTTCACCAGAGCTTCACAGGTTGCCACTGGAGTGCTCTTCCACTCCTCCATGAAGACATCACAGAGCTGGTGGATGTTAGAGACCTTGCGCTCCTCCACCTTCCATTTCAGGATGCCCCACAGATGCTCAATAAGGTTTAGCTCTGAAGACATGCTTGGCCAGTCCATCACCTTTACCCTCAACTTCTTTAGCAAGGCAGTGGTCATCTTGGAGGTGTGTTTGGGGGCGTTATCATGTTGGAATACTGCCCTGCAGCCCAGTCTCTGAAGGGAGGGGATCATGCTCTGCTTCAGTATGTCAATAAGTTTTTCCCATTTTTTTGTGGTAAATTAGGGCCTCGACTTATACTCGGAACGACTTATACTCGAGTATATACGGTATTATATTTAGTTATGATATTTGATGGGACTCCGTGCAACCTGACAATTTCTTTAATGAAGACCCTTGCTGTCTCCATGGCCGAAGGCGTGCCCTTCATGGGCAGAAAGTGAGCCATCTTGGTTAACCTGTCTACCACGACGAAGATGGTAGAGAAGCCTTCTGCCTGGGGAAGCTCTACAATAAAATCCATTGATATCATCTTCCACGGTCTTTCCGGGACGGGTAATGGTTTTAGCAGACCCCAGGCTCTAGTCCGGCTATTTTTGCTCCGAGCACAGGTAGTACAAGATTCTACATAGTTCTTGCAGTGGTTTGCCAACAGAGGCCACCAAAATGTGCGCTGCACTAACTCAGTCGTCTTTAGCACACCGAAATGTCCAGCCATCTTGTGATCATGACAGAGCTCTAGCACTGCCACCCTCAAATCTTCAGGGACCACGATTTTATCCTTGTGGCAGAATAGACCATCCTGGGCCCTCACCTCCTCTCTGGAAATTGGGGTCCAATTTGAAGAGGCTTGTTTTATGCGGGATAGTAGATCCACTTGGAGTAAAAGATAATTTCCGGATGGAAGAATAGTGTCCGGATGCACAGGTTTGCCGGAATCAGGGAACATACGGGAAAGAGCATCCGGCTTGGTATTTTTGGAACCAGGTCTGTATGTTATATGAAACTGAAATCTGGAGAAAAACAGGGCCCACCTTGCTTGCCGAGGTTTCAGTCTCTTGGCAGTTCGGAGATACTCCAGATTTTTATGGTCCGTATAGACCAGAATGGCATGTGCTGCACCCTCCAGTAAATAACGCCACTCCTCCAAAGTGGACTTGATGGCCAGAAGCTCCCGATCACCAACATCGTAATTTCTCTCCGCTGAAGAGAGTTTGTGGGAGAAAAAGGCCACTGGGTAGAGAAGGGCCTTTGGGCCATGCCGTTGGGACAGAACAGCTCCGATTGCAACCTCTGAAGCGTCCACTTCAAGGACAAATTGTAGAGCAGGATCTGGGTGTTTTAAGATTGAAGCAGAAGTGAACAGCTCCTTGAGTTTTTCGAAGGCGGATTGTGCCTTAGGGGACCACTGGAATGGATTCCCTTGTTTGGTTACTTCGGTGATGGGGGCAATTATTGCAGAGAAGCCCCTAATGAACTTCCTGTAAAAGTTCGAGAAGCCAATGAACCTTTGAACCCCTTTCTTATCGGAGGGAGCAGGCCACTCCAGAATAGCTGATACCTTTTGCGGATCCATTTTACACCTTCAACAGAAATGATTAGGCCTAAAAACTGGATACTTTGAAGTTCGAATTGGCATTTTTCTGGTTTAGCATAAAGTCCATGCTGCCTGAGACGAGCTAACACATTTCTGACGTGCCTGCGATGATCGGAGACTGAGGAGGAGAAGATCAGAATATCGTCTAGATAGACAATAACATATAGATCCAAGAAGTCATGGAAAATGTCATTGACAAAATGTTGGAACGTAGCAGGTGCGTTGCACAGGCCGAAGGGCATAACAAGGTATTCGTAATGCCCGAATCTGGTGCGAAAAGCTGTCTTCCACTCATCTCCTTCCCGAATACGGATCAAGTTGTAGGCACCACGGAGATCCAACTTGGTAAAGATTACAGCGGATCCCAATCTCTGGAAGAGTTCAGGCACTAAAGGTAGAGGGTAACGGTTCTTGATTGTTACTTTGTTCAGTTCCCGATAATCAATACAAGGACGTAAGGAATGGTCCTTTTTTTCCACGAAGAATATACCAGCCCTGGCCGGAGAGGTAGATGGGCGGATAATTCCTTTCTTCAGGTTCTCATCGATGTATATTTTTAGAGTGTCCAACTCCTGCTCTGTGAGTGGGAAAGTCCTCCCTAAGGGAACTTCTGCTCCAGGTAGTAGCTCGATTGGGCAATTGTAAGGCCTGATATGATAGGACATGATAGTAAAGAAAGCATCAAGGTTGTCCAGTGCTCCAGATTTCTGCTCCAGGAGGCGGTGAGCCCAGGTCTGTGGTTCACCAGAAAAGAGGGAGATTACAAAGCCCACCTTGGTTGCCTCCAGGGAAAAAGTGCGAGGTTGCAGGGCGAAGTATAGTTCGCAGGCATTGCGAAAGGCCTGGAATTTACTGCGGTCCCCAGTAAATCTTTCGGGTATGGGTACCCTAGGCTCCGGAGGTAGCATAACTACTGAGGGTGCAGCTGGCGCTCCGGCAGATGAATCGGCTTGCGGATGTGTTGGAGCCGACAGGACTTGGACTTGTTCTTCCAACCTTGTGTAGCCTTCCTGGAGGCTCTTCACGGCTTGTGTGAGACCCGCCAGGTGTCTACACAGTTCCTCCATGGGGGAGGTTCATGGCTGTCCGATACTGTCAGACTTCCATGTAGCAGACAGGTGAGCCCGATGTAGCAGGGCGAGGCCTCCCTTACGTATCTGGTTCCCGACCCATGGTAGTATGGACAGGAGGCACGGGAGCACAGAATGGTATGAGAGCCTGGCGGGTTAGCTGCAGGAGGATCCCGGTAAAGGTGGTTATAGAGAGCACCAGTCAACTGAAGCACAGGCAGTAGATGCAGAGCAGGAGTGGAGCAGGCAGGTCGGGTCACAGACAGAGGTCGGCAACAGGCGGGCAACGTAGTACAAAGGAGCAGGCAGATTCGTAGTCAGGACAGTCCGGGATCAGCAGCAAGCAGGGAGAATCAAAGACAGGCCGGTGGTCAGGAGATCAGGTACAACAGAAAACAGGAAGCAGGTGCAGGGATACAGGGATCTGAAGATTGGACAGCACCGAGCCCCCTGTGCAGACGGCCTAAATAGGCAGATTGGTGCCAAACACCGGGCGCTTGTGCACGCCGGCGCGCGCCCCCGCACACACGCACGCACCGGCACCCATGGCAGCGAGCACGGGAACGCGCGTGCGCCGACGCGCCCCAATGCACCGCGATGCCCACCAACAGCGCGTCTGCCCAAGGGAGCTCTCTGACACCATGACACTCCCACCACTATGCTTGACTGTAGGCAAGACACACTTGTCGTGGTACTCTCCACCTGGTTGCAGCCACACGCTTGACACCATCTGAACCAAATAGGTTTGTCTTGGTCTCATCAGACCACAGGACATGGTTCCAAAAATCCATGTTCCTAGTCTGCTTGTCTTCAGCAAACTGTTTGTGGGCTTTCTTTTGCATCATCTTTAGAAGAGGCTTCCTTCTGGGACAACAGCCATGCAGACCAATTTGATGCAGTGTGCGGCGTATGGTCTGAGCACTGACAGGCTGACCCCCCCACCCCTTCAACTTCTGCAGCAATGCTGATAGCACTCATATGTCTATTTTCCAAAGACAACCTCTGGATATGATGTTGAGCACGTGTACTTAACTTCTTTGGTCGACCATGGCAAGGCCTTTTCTGAGTGGAACCTGTCTTGTTAAACCGCTGTATGGTCTTGGCCACTGTGCTGCAACTCAGTTTCAGGGTCTTGGCAATCTTCTTATAGCCTACGCCACCTTTATGTAGAGCAGCAATTCTTTTTTTCAGACCCTCAGAGAGTTCATTGCCATGAGGTGCCATGTTGAACTTCCAGTGACCAGTATGAGAGATTGAGAGCAATAACACCAAATTTAACACACCTGCTCCCCAGTCACACCTGAGACCTTGTAACACTAACAAGTCACATGACATCGGGGGAGGGAAAATGACTAATTGGGCCCAATTTGGACATTTTCACTTAAGGGTGTACTCACTTTTGTTGCCAGCAGTTTAGACATTAATGGCTGTGTGTTGAGTTATTTTGAGGGGACAGCAAATTTACACTGTTATACAAGCTGTACACTCACTACTTTACATTGTAGCAAAGTGTAATTTCTTCAGTGTTGTCACATGAAAAGATATAATAAAATATTTACAAAAATGTGAGGGTGTACTCACTTTCTGTGAGATACTGTAGATACACACACACACCTCTTTGTGGCTTTAACAGCCTACACTCTTTTGGAAAGACTTTTCATAAGATTTTGGAGCATGTCTGTGGCAATTTGTGCCCATTTACCTAAAAGAGCATTCGTCAGCATTTGTGTTCTAGAGATGTTCATTAGGGTTAAAAGAGAAGTATGGGGTTTTTGTTTTTTTCAGATTCATACTTACCTAGGTGGATGCAGAATTCGACTGATGCTGCAGCTGTCCCCCAGCGTCTCTGCACTAAGAACCGAGCCACTGAACATTGGCGATGGCTCGGTTCTCTCAGCTCCCCAAGAGGAGAGCTGCTGACTGTCAGTCAGCAGCTTTCCTCTCTGCTCCTCCACGCTCATTGGAGTGCTGAGCTGTGGAGGGGCGGGGAGCGGGCGTCTTATCGACTCAGCAGCTTGCTGAGACTGCCATCAGTCAAGCCAGCTGGCGGATCCAGACTTTGGAAGTTGTGATGACGCTCTGCCTCGACTTATAGTCGTGACGTCAGTGGAGAGTGGACTTCAGACCGATCTCCGCTGAAAACGGGTCCCAGGAGTGCAAAACGGATTGCACTCCTGTGGCCCATAGGAGAAGCCCAGCCTAAAAAGCTCAGGCTGGAGTTCTTTAAGGTCAGGGCTCTATGCATTCTACTCAAGTTCCTCAACACCACACTTGTCAAACCAAGTCTATATTGACCCAGGGGCACAGTCATTCTGAAACAAAAAAGGCCCTTCCCTAAGGTTGGAAGTGCACCATTGCACCTGACACTAGAGCCTGATATTATGGAGGAGTATTTACATACTTTTGGTCATACAGGTAAGTGTGATGGCCAGCTGTCCACAAACTTTTGTGCATAAATTATAGAATTAATTTTCTTAAGGTTGTTATGTCCTTCTTCCTTCTATGTCTGCTACTACACTAGGGATTTCCCTTTTGATACAGTTTTCAGAATATTTGATATCCCACGTTGTATTGCCAACTGGTTTAAAATAGTGTCTTTTCTAATTGTAAGCAACATGTAAACACCATCTCGCTCTGAAAGAACTCCACCACTTGAAATATTTGTGAGAAATGATGTTCAATTTATGTCAACAAGGCATAAGAAACTACAAATAATTATATTCATTTAAAAAGCTATTCAAAACTAAAGCCAAACCCAACCAGTCTCTGATGATTTATCATGCAAGTTGAACAGCAAAATGTAATATTCAGATTGATGGCTAGTCCTTGTGAATGTGCTCATTGTTACCAGTTACATTTGAAAGCAATATCGTATTTTAGAAAAAAATCTCAGTTGGTCAATACATGGTTTTATTTCGTTTCTGAAAGTCTACCCATCCTTTATAAATGCAAATACATCTATATAGATCAAAAAGTAATGATAAATGTGCACACTGTTCAGAAAGTTTAGCAGATATACACTACAGTGCAGAAGTTTTAGACAGGAGTAAAAAAGCTGTAAATTAGGCATGCTTTCAGAAATAGAAAGTGTTAATAGTTTTATTTTTATTAAATAACAAAATTGAAAGTAAATGAACAGATGAGGAAATCAATATTTGGTGTGACCACCCTTTGCCTTCAAAATAACATCAATTCTTCTAGGTATACTTGCACACAGTTTTTGAAGAAACTCCACAGGTAGGTTGTTTCAAACATCTTGGATAACTAACCATAGATCTTGCATGTGCATGTAGGCTGACTCAAATCCTTCTGTCTCTTCATGTAATCCCAGACAGACTCGATGATGTTGAGTTTAGGGCTCTGTGGGGACCAAACCATCACTTTCAGGATTCCTTGTTCTTTTTTATGCTGAAGATAGTTTTTAATGACATTGGCTGTATGTTTGGGGTTATTGTCCTGCTGCAGAATAATTTTAGGGCCAATCACATGTGTCCCTGATGGTATGGCATGATGGATACGTATCTGCCTATATTTCTCAACACTGAGGACACCACTGAGCTTGACCAAATCTCCAACTCCATTTGCAGAAATGCAGCACCAAACTTGCAAGGAACCTCCACCATGCTTCACTGTTGCCTGCAGACAGTCATTATTGTATGGCTCTCCAGCTCTTCGGCAAACAAACTGCCTCTTGCTGCAGCCAAATATTTCAAATTTTGACTCATCAGTCCAGAGCAGCTGCTGACATTTTTCTGCACCCCAGTTCCTATGTTTTCCTGCATAGTTGAGTTGCTTAGCTTTGTTTCCACGTCGGAGGTATGGCTTTTTGGCTACAATTCTTCCAAGAAGACCACTTTTGTCCAGACTTCTTCAGACAGTAGATTGGTGTAGCTGGATTCCACTGGTTTCCACTAGTTCTCTGCTAATGGCCCTGCGAACATCTTCCGAACTTTACAAAGTGTGCAAGTGTAAAAATTGATGTTAGATTGAAGCCAAAGGATAGGCACATCAAATATTGATTTGGTTTAGATTTTTATTATGTTCACTCATTTTGCATTTTGTAAATTGATAAACATAAACAATTAAAATATATATTTAAGAAAGTATTCTTACTTTACAGCATTTCTTCACACCTGCCTTAAACATTTGCACAGTACTGTATTTTATCTATAAAAAATTGTCATGACTGCACATTGGTTGCAGGTGATGGGTGGCTACTTGACTTCCTTCTCTTTTGGTAATGCCCACTGATTCTGCTGCTACCTGCTACCTACCCTGACCTTCTATCTATTTTCATATTCTGTTTGCCTTCTGCTTACCCTAACCTCCACTCTGACTCCCATTTCAACACAAGACATTGCACTTTGCCACTCTCCTCCTGCAAGTCAGCTGTCACTGTCCAGGTTTCCAAGGTAAACAGACATGGATGTGTCAGCAGTATAACATTCAGACCATCAGCGGCTGTGATGAAGCCCTGACCCACATGGGTTGTATCTTGGTGAATGTTCTGTGCACTCTGCTTCTGACAAAGGGTTCACTATACACCTTGACAAGCCTCCTGAGCTTCTCAGGTATGGGCAGTCTGGTCCTTAATTGGTACAGTTATCCTTTGAATGTGCCCCTCCTCCCTAGCAATCTCTCTCCTAGTGCTATGCTTACTTGCCCACACTCCTTCAGGATCTTCTCTGTGTTCTCTGTGTGCTGGCTTCCAGAAAAGTCTCCATTCATTTCTGCAGAAAACATTAGAAAAAGTCCTTCCCATTAGAATGAGTAGAGATTCAAGAATAGTGGCTGTGTGACACCCATCAGGCCACACAGCTAAGATATCTGCCTCCCCCACCAAAACTGCTCCTCCATCCAAATACTCACGTGATTGCCCTGCACAGTGCCCATGCAGACAGAAAGTAGCTGTGATTGAAAGCATCAGCCAGTTATGGGAATTTTTTCCATATGCCAAGTCTGGATGCCTACTTTTAAAAACATCACACCCATGACCAGTGTTCATTTACTAGCCTGAAAAAATGGGCAGGGTATTTGTGAGAGGAAAAAACATCCTACTGCTGAAAAAAGTCCCAAATAAAATACAGGGTATTGGTAGTCACAAATAATTTTATGTTTGCCTCCATCTTCAGCCCTAAAAAAAATCTGTGAGCCCTAGGCAGAGTGCTTACATGTTTGTTGTGTTGTGTCTGATGTGTGGACAAAAGAGTAGAATCCAAAAAGCCTAATGCCCTGTACACACGGTCGGATTTTCCGACGGAAAATGTGTGATAGGACCTTGTTGTTGGAAATTCCGACCGTGTGTGGGCTCTATCACACATTTTCCATCAGATTTTCCGACACACAAAGTTTGAGAGCAGGATATAAAATTTTCCGACCACAATATCCGTTGTCGGAAATTCCGATCGTGTGTACACAAATCCGACGGACAAAGTGCCACGCATGCTCAGAGTAAATAAAGAGATGAAAGCTATTGGCCACTGCCCCGTTTATAGTCCCGACGTACATGTTTTACGTCACCGCGTTCAGAATGATCGGATTTTCCGACAACTTTGTGTGACCGTGTGTATGAAAGACAAGTTTGAACCAACATCCGTCGGAAAAAATCCTAGGATTTTGTTGTCGGAATGTCCAAACAAAGTCTGACCGTGTGTACGGGGCATAATTCACATGTGCGGTCGGGGGGTAAAACAGTTTATTGAGAAACAGTTTTACCCCACCTCCCTCAACCAGCCACCTGAACAAAGAGATGCAGCTGCTCATTCACTGTGTACATTATTAAATCCCTGTCATGTTGGGTGGGCAGTACCGCTGCCAAACTCAACGCATTCAAGTGCAACGGCATGCAATGCATTCAATTGTGGCGTGGTGGGTCGCCACTTTGAGGGTTAAAACAGCTGGTGAGGAGGTGACATATCTGCCACATGCTTTCTGAAAAGCGATTCACTGCAGATAATTTTTCAAAGGGGCAACAAGAGCTGCAGAAAATCAAAATGAGCCTTAGGCCCCATTCACAACTGAGCATATTGGAATTGCATTGCAACTTTGCTGCGATTGTCGAACGACAAAACACACTAAAATCATGGAAAAACTTCCAACACCAAATGCTTTCGGCTCTGTGCCAAGATTTGGTACATGAGCTTCTTTGGAGCGTTTTTGGAGCGGAGGAAGGCCCATTCAAATAAATGGTGCCGCTTCAAAAATGCGCCAAAAAAACAGCAGCGCAGCAACTGTCCTTGCACTACACTCAGGTGTGAATGAAGCCTAATGGCTTAATGTGCACTAGAAGCTCCTAAACTTGAGTTTCAGAGCTTTTGGCATTTTTTGCCAAAGCTCCTAAATTCAGCTCCATAAAAGCCTATGTATCCATGTACACATAGGCTTCTACTAGCGTTTAGGAGCTGCTGCAGTTAGGGGGGCTTCAACTTCCCTCTCCTGAACATGGAAGAATTGTGTTCAGGACAGGAAGGGTTTGACCGCTGGCATGATTTTGCCACGATTTCACGTTTTTCCGTGGCCGAAGGTCAAAGTAGGCAGTGTGTACATGAAACCTAAGGCAGGTACTCTAACAATAGCCCTGTCTATGAGTTTGCAATCTGCTGTTATGTATTATTTAGACTTCTGCCTATGAGATGCTGGAAGGGATTTTTCAGATTATCATTTGGAGCAGCTACAGTTGTGCTCATAAGTTTACATACCCTGGCAGAATTTATGATTTCTTGGCCATTTTCAGGGAATATGAATGATAACACAAAAACTTTTCTTTCACTCATGGTTAAAGTTTGACTGAAGCCATTTATTATCAATCAACTGTGTTTACTCTTTTTAAATCATAATGACAACAGAAACTACCCAAATGACCCTGATCAAAAGTTTACATACCCCGTTCTTAATACCGTGTATTGCCCCTTTAACAGCAATGACAGCTTGAAGTCTTTTGTGGTATTTGTGGATGAGGCTCTTTTTCTTAGATGGCAAAGCTGCCCATTCCTCTTGGCAAAAAGCCTCCAGTTCCTGTAAATTTGTGGGCTGTCTTGCATGAACTTCACGTTTGAGATCTCCCCAGAGTGGCTCAATGATATTGAGGTCAGGAGACTGAGATGGCCACTCCAGAACCTTCAATTTATTCTGCTGTAGCCAATGACAGCTCGACTTGGCCTTGTGTTTTGGATCATTGTCATGTTGGAATGTCCAAGTACGTCCCATGCTCAGCTTCCTGGCTGATGAATGCAAATGTTCCTCTAGTATTTTTTAATAACATACTGCATTCATCTTGCCATCAATTTTGACCAGATTTCCTGTGGCTTTGTAGCTCACACATCCCCAAAACATCAGCGATCCACCTCCGTGTTTCACAGTAGGAATGGTGTACCTTTCATCATAGGTCTTGTTGACTCCTCTCCAAATGTAGTCTTTATGGATGGGGACAAAATGCTCAATTTTGGTCTCATCACTCCAAATGACTTTGTGCCAGAAGATTTGAGGCTTGTCTCTGTGCTGTTTGGCGTATTGTAAGCGGGATACTTTGTGGCATTTGTGTAGTAATGGCTTTCTTCTGGCGACTTGACCATGCAGCCCATCTTTCTTCAAGTACCTCCTTATTGTGCATCTTGAAACAGCCACACCACATGTTTTCAGAAAGTCCTGTATTTCACCTGAAGTTATTTGTGGGGTTTTCTTTTCATCCTGAACAATTTTCCTGGCAGTTGTGGCTGAAATTCCTGTTGGTTTACACAGAACCCTTCATTTTCCACTTTCTGATTAGAGTTTGAACACTGCTGATTGACACTCTCAATTCCTTAGATATCTTTTTATATCCCTTTCCTGTTTTATACAGTTCAACTACCTTTTCCCGCAGATCCTTTGACAATTCTTTTGCTTTCCCCGTGACTCTGAATCCAGAAACGTCAGTGCAGCACTGGATGAAAGATGCAAGGGTATGTCAGGAGTCCAGAAACTCATTGACCTTTTATACACACACTAATTACAAGCAAACAGATCACAGGTGAGGATGGTTACCTTTAATAGCCATTCAAACCCCTTTGTGTCAACTCGTGTGTATGTTATCAGGCCAAAATTACCAGGGTATGTAAATTTACTTTGACCAGGGTCATTTGGGTAGTTTGGGTAGTTTTTGTTGTCATTATGATTTAAAAAGAGTAAACACAGTTGATTGATAATACATGGCTTCAGCCAAACACTAACCATGAGTGAAAGAAATGTTTTTGTGTTATCATTCATATTCTCTGAAAAATGGCCAATAAATCATAAATTCCTCCAGAGTATGTAAACTTATGAGCACAACTGTATCTTTCACAAATAAAGGGATTGTGCCTGTTTATGCATTGTTCACTCACTGTGATAAATCTACATGCATATTATATTCTGCATTCAATTATCTATGACTAGCAGCCACATGATCTGTCCTTATCCCTGTGGTTACAGGCAGACCACATCAAATGTGTCCTATACTATTGTACTATTGTACATTCCTAAAGCTATATCAAAGTAATGATAATGGACAAAATGCAGTAAAACATACCAACTAATGAGTTTTTACTTTTTAGAACTTTAACACAGGTTAATTCTGATTGGTTGGTGTTACTTACTACAATGAGCATACTGCATTGTTTTTTTAATATGCTTGATAATGTAATCTATACACAACCCCAGGTACACTTTTTCTAAACCAGATTTTCATGGGATTAGCATCTTAAAAAAGAGTTTTGTACATGATCAGTGAAAATGTGCAAAAATCTGACATTAATAGATGTATTGTAAGTTAAGAATTTTTTTTTCCACATTAAAAAGTCTTTTCTTTCACATTTGCCTATTCATATGTGTAATCTTATACACTATGTAGGTGATTGGGTAAAAGGATTAAAATGTCTGATAAATGGCCTGCATGCCCTTCAAGATCATGTTGTGTACACTAGCACTTTCTAATTCTAAGTCTTTGCCTTTCATCATTGATCAAACTGTTCAAAAATCTTAAGAGCTGGTCCAAAGAAAACATGTTTTGTTTTGCTGTATGCCAGTGAATCTGAATTTCCTAACAAAAAGCCTTTTCACCTTCTCTGTTCAAAGAAGCATTTGGCTTTACTAAGTTTCCTTGGAATTTTCACAAAAAAAGAGTTGTAACATTTACAATTTGTCTTCTCAGGGTCAAATTTACATTACTTTGTTGAAACCGCTGATTTATTTAATTCCATCTTCTGATGAACTAGAAATATATGCTTATTTTGAAAAATAGACTGCTTAAAATTTCTTTAAAGCAGGGAATCATGAAAATGTTGCAGGTAACAACACCCTCGTTGCAAATACTGTATAAGCCACTGAACTACAGGAAGAAGATAAGGTAAGATAAGCGCCCCGACCTCCTCTTCCTCACCGCCATCACCCCAGCCTTCCTCCAAGTATTTCTCCTCTGCCTCCTCCTGCCTCATGGCATTCAACATACTGGTGGAGGGCAGGGATGGCACTGGGGTAGCACAAGCCACAAACTTGCAGAAAGGGGTATTTGGCAAAGCTGGCATTAGGGCAATGGACATAGGGGTGATTAGGAAGCATTTTTATAAACACTGCAGAACTTTATGGACCAGCCTTGATTATAGAAGATGTAGCACCCTCCTAGTGTAGGTAGCTAGGCTAGTTTTGTTTGTGGTCAAGATAGCAGTGATTGCTTTTTCTGGTTTGTTCAGGGTTTCACAGGCTGGGAGTTTGATTGCTTCCCCCTGCCTCTGGATGGAGATTACAGAAAACAGGGAGGGAGATTCAAATACCCAGCCTGAATATTTATCATGCTCCAACTAGTCCCTAGAGTGGAGTGTCCAGAAGGGGTCTGGAAAGGTGATAAATAGTCTAAAGTCCTAGAGAGGTTGTTACTTTTCCCCAGGAGGGTTACAAAGCCCGAGGTGCTGCTGGTGTGAGGTGCTGCTGGTCACAAAAAAAGAGTTGTAACATTGACAATTTGTCTTCTCAGGGTCAAATGTACATTACTTTGTTGAAAACGCTGATTTATGTAATTCCATCTTCTGATGAACTAGAAATATATGCTTATTTTGAAAAATAGACTGCTTAAAATTTCTTTAAAGCAGGGGATCATGCAAATGTTGGAGGTAACAACACTCTCATTGCAAATACTGTATAAGCCGCCGAACTACAGGAAGAAGATAAGGTAAGACAAGTGCCCCGACCTCCTCTTCCTCACCGCCATCACCCCAGCCCTCCTCCAAGTATTTCTTCTGTGCCTCCTCCTGTTTCGTGGCATTCAACATATTGGTGGAGGGCAGGGATGGCTTTCTATGCAAAATAATGGTGGCTGTATATACGTGACACTGGTGTAGCACAAGTCACAAACTTGCAGAAAGGGGTATTTGGCAAAGCTGGCATTAGGACAATGGACATAGTGGTAATTAGGAAGCATTTTTAAAAACACTGCAGAACTTTGTGGACCAGCCTTGGTTATAGAAGATGTAGCACCCTCCTAGTGTAGGTTGCTAGGCAAGTTTAGTTTGTGGTCAAGAGAGCAGTGATTGCTTTTTCTGGTTTGTTCAGGGTTTCACAGGTTGGGAGTTTGATTGCTTCCCCCTGCCTCTGAATGGAGATTACAGAAAATAGGGAGGGAGATTCAAATACCCAGCCTGAATATTTATCATGCTCCAACTAGTCCCTAGAGAGGAGTGTCCAGAAGGGGTCTGGAAAGGTGATAAATAGTCTAAAGTCCTAGAGAGGTTGTTACTTCCCCCCAGGCGGGTTACAAAGCCTAAGGTGCTGCTGGTGTGAGGTGCTGCTGGTTCTGCTGGTCACAAAAAAAGAGTTGTAACATTTACAATTTGTCTTCTCAGGGTCAAATGTACATTACTTTGTTGAAACCGCTGATTTATGTAATTCCATCTTCTGATGAACTAGAAATATATGCTTATTTTGAAAAATAGACTGCTTAAAATTTCTTTAAAGCAGGGGATCATGAAAATGTTGCAGGTAACAACACCCTCATTGCAAATACTGTATAAGCCGCTGAACTACAGAAAGAAGATAAGGTAAGATAAATGCCCCGACCTCCTCTTCCTCACCGCCATCACCCCAGCCCTCCTCCAAGTATTTCTCCTCTGCCTCCTCCTGCCTCATGGCATTCAACATACTGGTGGAGGGCAGGGATGGCCTTCTATGCAAAATAATGGTGGCTGTATATACAGTGGGGACAGAAAGTATTCAAACCCCCTTAAATTTTTCACTCTTTGTTATATTGCAGCCATTTGCTAAAGTCATTTAAGTTCTTTTTTTTTTCCTCATTAATGTACACACAGCACCTTATATTGACAGAAAAACACAGAATTGTTGACATTTTTGCAGATTTATTAAAAAAGAAAAACTGAAATATCACATGGTCCTAAGTATTCAGACCCTTTGCTGTGACACACATATATTTAACTCAGGTGCTGTCCATTTCTTCTGATCATCCTTGAGATGGTTCTACACCTTCATTTGAG
Source organism: Lithobates clamitans (assembly GCA_037952925.1). Classification (NCBI taxonomy): domain Eukaryota; kingdom Metazoa; phylum Chordata; class Amphibia; order Anura; family Ranidae; genus Lithobates; species Lithobates clamitans. Next base: position 7,060,586 of record JBBGZY010000573.1, read on the forward strand.
TCCAGCTGTGTTTGATTATACTGATTGGACTTGATTAGGAAAGCCACACACCTGTCTATACAAGACCTTACAGCTCACAGTGCATGTCAGAGCAAATGAGAATCACGAGTTCAAAGGAACTGCCTGAAGAGCTCAGGGACAGAATTGTGGCAAGGCACAGATCTGGCCAAGGTTACAAAAATATTTCTGCTGTACTTAAGGTTCCTAAGAGCACATTGGCCTCCATAATCCTTAAATGGAAGAAGTTTGGGACGACCAGTACCCTTCCTAGAGCTGGCCGTCCGGCCAAACTGAGCTATCGGGGGAGAAGAGCCTTGGTGAGAGAGGCAAAGAAGAACCCTAAGATCACTGTGGCTGAGCTCCAGAGATGCAGTGGGGAGATGAAAGAAAGTTGTAGAAAGTCAGCCATCACTGCAGCCCTCCACCAGTCAAGGCTTTATGGCAGAGTGGCCCAACGGAAGTCTCTCCTTAGTGCAAGACACATGAAAGCCTGCATGGAGTTTGCTACAAAAAACACCTGAAGGACTCCAAGATGGTGAGAAAAAAGATTCTCTGGTCTGATGAGATCAAGATAGAACTTTTTGGCTTTAATTCTAAGCGGTATGTGTGGAGAAATCCAGGCACTGCTCATCACCTGTCCAATACAGTCCCAACAGTGAAGCATGGTGATGGCTGCATCATGCTGCGGGGGTGTTTTTCAGCTGCAGGAACAGGACGACTGGTTGCAATCGAGGGAAAGATGAATGCGGCCAAGTACAGGGATATCCTGGACGAAAACCTTCTCCAGAGTGCTCAGAACCTCAGACTGGGCCAAAGGTTTACCTTTCAACAAGACAATGACCCTAAGCACACAGCTCAACCACAGCACACCACTCAAAAGGACCCAGGGTAATTTCTTGTCCAATTTGGGCCTTAAGTCTATGTGAACAAAAAGATTTGGTGATTCGCCCCGCCGACAAGGGCGGGGGTATCGTGGTATTAGATAAGACTGATTATGTCAGTGAAATGCATAGAATTTTGAGTGATCACAACACTTATAGGGAATTGCCTCATGACCCTACATTTGAATTCAAACAAGAACTCACCACCCTTGTTCAGAAAGGTTTTGACTTACAGATATTAAACAAAAAAGAACAGTTGTTTCTTGTCCCTCTAGTACCCCGCATTCCAGTAATATATTAGTTATCTAAAATTTCAGAAAGACCCACTACACCCTCCGGGACTTCCAATCATCAGTGGGATTGATTCTATCACCTCTAGGATTGGTAAATATATTGATTTTTTTCTCCAACATCTCATTCATAACACCCCCTCATATCTCAAAGACACTAGAGATACCATCAAGTTGCTAGAGTCAGTGAACGTGGGTGCGGATTATATCATTGCCACAGCAGATGTGTCTTCATTATACACATGTATTCCTCATCATAGAGGAGTAGAGGCAGTACAATGTTTTCTGCAGAGAGACTGTACCCTTACTACATTCCAGGCAGATTATATTGTTGAACTTTTGGAGTTCGCCACTCAACATAATTATTTTTGATTCGACAATTGTATTTATTTGCAACAGAAGGGTGTGGCCATGGGGGCAAACGCCTTGCTAATTTATTTATGGCTAAATGGGAGGAAGATGTCTTCTATGCTGAGGATAGACCACAATTAATTATGTGAGCTAGGTTTATTGACATCTTCCTCCTATGGGATGGCACCCCCAATTCTTCTTACTCCTTAATATGAATAATAGAGGTATTGTTTTATCCTATGAATTCAGTTATACCAAAATTAATTTTTTGGACCTCGAAATAGAATTTTCAGTTTAGTACTTATTTTAAACCAACGGACCGTAATGGCTTTATTCCATCTGATAGTTGCCATCATAAATCTTGGATACGCTCAGTTGCAAAAAGTCAGTTTCTGCGTTAACGCAGGAACTGCACCGATATAGACACATTTAAAACCATGCCATGGTTTTAAGACAGAGGTTCTTGGATAAGGGATATGACCAGTAGGAAGTGGATCTAGATTTTCATCATGTATTACAACTGGAACGAGTGTCCTTGTTGGTTAATAAACCCCGACAGGATCCCAATGAATCCTTTAAGTGGTCATTGTTGACATCATTTTCAGTACAGCACAAACAGATTAAATCTATCGTGGATCACCACTGGAGTGTGTTGAAAAATGATCATATATTGGGTACATTGTTGCCAGAAAGACTAAAAGTAATTTACAAACGAGCTCCCTCTCTGAGAAGTAAGATCGCTTCTAATGTTATTAATCCGTCCGTTCGAGCATCTTTTTTCCATAATTTGATTGAATATTACCCATGTAAGAGGTGCACAGTCTGTCAGTTCAACATATGCGGAAGACGTGCGATTAAACAGTTTACATCTACAATTACTAAATGTATATATCCCATTAAACACTTTTGTACGTGTGCTACTACTAACATTGTGTATCTGTTGACCTGTCCTTGTGGCAAGCAATACGTTGGTCGTACCATACCGTTGTTTGCCACTAGGGTGGCCGAGCATATTAATAGGATAAAAAATGGACGTATTAAACATACTGTTCCTCTACATTACTGTGAATTTCATGATCAAGACCCTAAAGGCACAGAATTTCTTGTTATTGATAGGTTTATCCCACTCTGGAGGGGGGTGCTACAATTAGGGGAGTATCTAGACTTGAAATGTATTGGATATACGAATTACAATTCCACTCCCCATTCAGCATGAATGTGAATGGGATATCAATGCTTTTTTCAATAAAGCATGATGTCAGTTGCCATCATGTAATTGATAATTCAATTTATTATCAATATTTTTAGAGTTTGGTCTTAGGGGGTCAGGCCACATATTTTTCTCTCTTTCTATTTTTTATTTTTATGTTTATATTTATTTTTATATTTTTATATTTTTCATTTCATTTTTTATTTTTTTAATTTAATTTAGTTACCTTTGACATTATACCATTTGTATTGAGGTATTTATTTACTTTTAGATCCATACAGCATTCTGATTGTTTTGGACATTGGTTATAGACAGAGTGCACTTTTGCTTAATTGTGTCAGTGCATTCTGTTGGTTAATTATATTGTCTATGTATATGCATGGCTTGTGTGGTTCCAATTAGACTTGATATCTGATATTAGCAATCATTTGAAAGTATTCATACCCACTTCCGGCATCACTTATTATTAAAGTGTCACCGAGAGGCTGCTATACAATTACGACGTAGTTGACGTCACCGCATTTACTATGTAACTTCCGGCCATGTGTTATTTTTCAACACGAAGCTTGACGCGCACCCATTTCCGAAGAGGAAGTGACGCTGGTTATTTACAATCTAGAGTGAGGCCTGGATTCTCACGCTTCTTCCAGTGCACGCACATTACATTGAGCTTGGCACCGGAAGCCATGTGAGCCACACTGAGGTGCACACTGTACACTCTTTTATTTAATACAGAATGTTTCTCCAATATTTTCTAGTGTTGTAAGATTCTTGGGGGCACACTTCAATTTGATTATAGTGACCTCATTTTTAATATAATCTTTGTTTAGATTAAATTAATCTCTGATCAAACCGGAAATAACGCAAATTCATAACGGAACTTCCGATCATCAATTATTCTAATTTGGGGCCACATAGCGCGGTTGTTGTCAGTATGTCATATCCCATAATGATGTCTAATCAGACGAAACGTGTCAGGTAGACCTCTGTCAACGTCACTGTGCCTTTCCATGCTTTTATAAGAGCTCTTTATGCATTTCTGAAATGTGAGTGTTCCATTGTTACTCTTTTTTATTAAAATAATTTTAAACGATATCACACTATGTGGAACCTGTAATGTCCTTATCCCTCCACTGGAGGCTCCGACATCTCTCCTGTAATGTCTTTATCCCTCCACTGGAGGCTCCGACATTTCTCCTGTAATGTCTTTATCCCTCCACTGGAGGCTCCGACATTTCTCCTGCAATATTCTTATCTTTCCACTGGGAGCTCTGATATCTCCACAAACTCCGTCGCAGATTGATGACGTCACAACGACATCACCCGGCTCCTCCTCTTGTCCCTACTTAAACAGCCGACGCCATTTGCTCGACATTCGTGCTAAGAACCTGATGCCGGGTAAAGATCTCCAACAGAAGACTGCCGTCATCTCTCTCTATTGGGCCGGTCAGGGCCCCGACTATCATCTCTCTTTTGGGCCGGTCAGAGCCCCGACTATTATCTCTCTTTTGGGCCGGACAGAGCCCGACTACCATCTCTCTTTTGGGCCCGTCAGACCCCCAACTATCATCTCACTTTTGGGCCGGATAGAGCCCCGTCTTCCACCTCACTTTTGGGCCAGACAGAGCCCCTCCAACTTCCACTTGTTGGGCCGGACAGAGCCCCTTCCTCTCTAGTAGTCAGAGACTCTCCTCTGCTCTACCCACAGTCTACTTACTTTGCCTGTTCCTTTCCACATAGGAGACCCGTACACCTCTCAAGAAGCCACTGGGTGACCCCATCTCCAGGAATCCACTCACTGCAAGTATCTTTACGTTTCCTATAAACTTTATTTCTGTGTAGTGCTACTAAGCTTAAGTTGCCTCTGAAGCTTTCCATCGTGGCTGTGTATTACCACTCTAAATAAAACCAATTGTATTTCCAAACTTATCTTGCAAAAAGATCTGAACAAATTAATGGGGTGGGCAACTACATGGCAAATGAGGTTCAATGTAGAAAAATGTAAAATAATGCATTTGGGTGGCAAAAATATGAATGCAATCTATACACTGGGGGTAGAACCTCTGGGGGAATCTAGGATGGAAAAGGACCTGGGGGTCCCAGTAGATGATAGGCTCAGCAATGGCATGCAATGCCAAGCTGCTGCTAACAAAGCAAACAGAATATTGGCATGCATTAAAAAGGGGATCAACTCCAGAGAGAAAACAATAATTCTCCCACTCTACAAGACTCTGGTCCGCCCGCACCTAGAGTATGCTGTCCAGTTCTGGGCACCAGTCCTCAGGAAGGATGTACTGGAAATAGAGCGAGTACAAAGAAGGGCAACAAAGCTAATAAAGGGTCTGGAGGATCTTAGTTATGAGGAAAGGTTGCAAGCACTGAACTTATTCTCTGTGGAGAAGAGACGCTTGAGAGGGGATATGATTTCAATATACAAATACTGTACTGGTGACCCCACAATAGGAAAAAAACTTTGTCAACAATGACATCACTCGACTCCTCCTCTTGTCCCTACCTAAACAGCCGATGCCATTTGCTTGACGTTCGTGTTAAGAACCTGATGCCAGGTAAAGATCTCCAACAGAAGACTGCCGTCATCAGAGCCCTGACTATCATCTCTCTTTTGGGCCGGTCAGAGCCCCGACTATCATCTCTCTTTTGGGCCGGACAGAGCCCCGACTACTATCTCTCTTTGGGCCGGTCAGAGCCCCGACTATCATCTCACCTTTGGGCCGGATAGAGCCCCGTCTTCCACCTCACTTTTGATTGATGTTTTTGAAATGTCCATGTACTGACTACACTAACTGATGCCAGGACTCTTTTGAATAATGTATTGCATATTATATCAGTTTTCACTTGGTGGACATTATTCATATGTATATATTCACTTTGTAGTATATTTGGTCACAATTTATACTGTCGTTTTATATATATAAGCCCTGCATTTTTCCTTTTTGTCACTTTCTGCTGTTTGTCTCCGGCTGTGCTGGCTGCTTTATATATATTTTTTCACTTTTTTACAGCACAGTAATCCTTTTTGATAGTCCATAAAAACATGTCCAAAAACACAAATAGAGGGGGAAAGCATCACCAGGAAATGCGTCTTACGCTCCTTTAGTGCTTAGTCATAGCTCACATGAGCTTTCTCCAGTGCATCTGGTAAGTCAGCTTAAAGCTCTAGGTCAGTCTACCATCTCCACCTCCCCAAACACACAGACCAGGTGCTGGCCCTGTCCATCGCAGATTCCAATGAGCAAAAAAGAATTCTGCTTGGCCGCAGATCCAGTAAAATCACCTTTTGCTCATTAGAATCCGTGATGGATGGGGCCAGCACCTGGTCTGTGTGTTAGTGGAGGTGGAGATAAGAAACTGTCCTAGTGCTATGTTCACACACATCTATGGTTATAGTGTAGCTTTTCCTTTGTAGCTTCAGATGTCAGAGGATACCCACTGCCATCTGGAGCTGCACTGTCTGGCCACGGCCACTGTACAATATTTGTGGCTATTGTCTCTCAAATAATACATTCTGATGTTTATTTATAAAACCTGCATCATCTCTCCCTTTTATATTTAGGCATGACCGAAACACTTACAACTTACATACTGTCCAGCCACTGAACAATATTTGCCCTTAGTGTCTCTCAGATAATACACTCTAAATTGTATTGCTAGATTAAACCTGCCTTGTATTTTTCTGTTTGCTGCCTATTCAAGTGCCTTTGTTCTGTTATGACTAGGGATGAGCCGAACACCCCCCTGTTCGGTTCGCACCAGAACATGCGAACAGGAAAAAAGTTCATTCGAACACGCGAACACCGTTAAAGTCTATGGGACACGAACATGAATAATCAAAAGTGCTAATTTTAAAGGCCAAAATGTAAGTTATTGTCATAAAACGTGTTTGGGGACCTGGGTCCTGCCCCAGGGGACATGGATCAATGCAAAAAAAAGTTTTAAAAACGGCCGTTTTTTTCAGGAGCAGTGATTTTAATAATGCTTAAAGTCAAACAATAAAAGTGTAATATCCCTTTAAATTTTGTACCTGGGGGATGTCTATAGTATGCCTGTAAAGGGGCGCATGTTTCCTGTGTTTAGAACAGTCTGACAGCAAAATTACATTTTGAAGGAAAAAACCCATTTAAAACTACCCGCGGCTATTGCATTGCCGACAATACACATAGAAGTTCATTGATAAAAACGGCATGGGAATTCCCCAAAGGGGAACCCCAAACCAAAAAAAAAAAAATGACGTGGGAGTCCCCCTAAATTCCAAACCAGGCCCTTCAGGTCTGGTATGGATTTTAAGGGGAACCCCGCGCCAAAAAAAAAAAAACGGCGTGGGGTCCCCCCAAAAATCCATACCAGACCTTTATCCGAGCACGCAACCTGGCAGGCCGCAGGAAAAGAGGGGAGACGAGAGTGCGCCCCCCCTCCTGAACCGTACCAGGCCACATGCCCTCAACATTGGGAGGGTGCTTTGGGGTAGCCCCCCAAAACACCTTGTCCCCATGTTGATGAGGACAAGGGCCTCATCCCCACAACCCTGGCCGGTGGTTGTGGGGGTCTGCGGGCGGGGGGCTTATCGGAATCTGGAAGCCCCCTTTAACAAGGGGACCCCCAGATCCCGGCCCCCCCTCGTGTGAAATGGTAAGGGGGTACTTACCCCTACCATTTCACTAAAAAACTGTCAAAAATGTTAAAAATGACAAGAGACAGTTTTTGACAATTCCTTTATTTAAATGCTTCTTCTTTCTTCTATCTTCCTTCATCTTCTGGTTCTTCTGGCTCTTCTGGTTCTTCCTCCGGCGCTCTCGTCCAGCATCTCCTCCGCGGCGTCTTCTATCTTCTTCTCCTCGGGCCGCTCCGCACCCATGGCATGGGGGGAGGCTCCCGCTCTTCTCTTCTTCTTTTCTTCTCTTCTTCTCTTCTTCATTTTCTTCTCCGGGCCGCTCAGCACCCATGCTGGCATGGAGGGAGGCTCCCGCTGTGTGACGGCGCTCCTCGTCTGACAGTTCTTAAATAACGGGGGCGGGGCCACCCAGTGACCCCGCCCCCCTTTGACGCACAGGGGACTTGACGGGACTTCCCTGTGACGTCATGGGGAATGCCACAGGGAAGTCCCGTCATGTCCCGTGCATCAGAGGGGGCAGGGTCACCGGGTGGCCCCGCCCCCCGTTATTTAAGAACTGTCAGACGAGGAGCGCCGCCACACAGCGGGAGCCTCCCTCCATGCCAGCATGGGTGCGGAGCGGCCCGGAGAAGAAAATGAAGAAGAGAAGAAGAGAAGAAAAGAAGAAGAGAAGAGCGGGAGTCTCCCCCCCATGCCATGGGTGCGGAGCGGCCAGAGGAGAAGAAGATAGAAGACGCCGCGGAGGAGATGCTGGACGCCGGGTCTATGTCCACGCATATTTTGGTGCCCGTGGTCAGATGCCCGGGAGCCCTCACTCCCCCCTTAGGGGGCGAGTTTCTGTCCCTCTTGGGACGGTGGGCGTGCGGGTGTCAGGCCTCATGTGCGCCCTCTCCATGCACCGCAGACATATGCGTGCACATGCTGACCATCCCCCAGATTGGTCTGTGATTTCTCTGCTGCTAAACATTAATTGCCTTTCTTTTTTTCACACTTTCTCTCTTCTCCTCTCCTTTCACTTTTCTTCTCCCGCCCCCCTCCTATCCTGCCCTCTTGTTTTCCGCCTCAGGTTCACCTCTTCATGAAAACACCATTTGCAGAGATCCCCTGTTGGACCACATGGCTACGGTAAACTTAATTTCTTTTAATGTGCCTCCACGCCCCAAGAAAAAGGCACAATTTATATAGAGAGCTGGGTCACCTGCAGCAGGATGTGGTCTTCCTGCAGGAGACTCATCTCACGCATACCACTTCTGTGAAACTCTTCTCCCATCAGTACACCATATGGTATTATAGCTTATCAGATGTACATAAAGCAAAAGGCGTGGCCATTGGGTTCCGCAGGGGTACCGATTTTACATTAGATACCATGCTGTGTGATCCGGCTGGGCATTTTCTGTTCTTGAGAAGCAGCCTGGGTAGTATGCCATGTACCTTGGCGACTTTATATGCCCCCAACCGTGATCAGGCAGGTTTTATAGCATCCTCCCTCAAAAAATTGAGAGATTTTGCTCGCGGGTGCATTTTACTTTCGGGTGACTTCAATACCCCTCTGGAACCTGTCCTTGACACGTCCAAGGGAAGATCCAGCATCTCCTACAAACGTCTGCTATTCATACGCAAAAACTACACGATGCTCAGCTAATTGATATATGGAGGATTATGCACCTGCGTGAGAGAGATTAAACCCACTATTCCCATGTCCACCGTACTTACTCCAGAATTGATTTGTTCTTTATTGATCATCACCACTTTTCATTTCCCGTGAGTGCGTTTATTGAAACCTCCCCTATAGCAGACCATGCCCCGATTACGCTTAAAGTAAGAATCCCATCTCTGCCCCATAAGTCCACGAACTGGAAACTTAATCTTAGCCGAGGATATAGATAAAAAAATAATAGGAGGAGAGCTGGCCCTCTTTTTTAAGGAAAATACACACCCTGACACTTCCCCGGGAATATTATGAGAAGCCCACAAGGCCCACATCCGTGGTAAACTAATAGTGCTGGGCTCTAGGAAAAAAGGGAACAAACTCTTTTACAATCCAAACTGATTAACGAAATTAAGGTACTCGAGCAACAACATAAAGCTAATCAGTCCCAAGCGATATTTCATATTCCTACTTTGAAAAGGGAAGAAATGAAATCCCTTCTTCACACAGAACAAAAACAACAGGCTCGCATAGTGTCTCAACGATTTTATAAATGGGGTAATAAACCGAGTAGATTACTAGCCTGCTCATTATACTAGAAAAAATCTGCTTCATTCATTGCCAAAATTAAAAATGCATCTGATATTCTAGTCCATGACATACCATCTATAGCCAAAGAATTTTGTGCGTTCTACCAGCACTTGTATCACCTCCATCACACCATAGAGGACTGTGACACTAAAACCAGGATCATCAGGGATTACTTATTGCGAGCCAATTTGCCTAGACTTTCGCCGGATACCCTAGCTACTCTGTAAGGAGAATTTACCACCTCAGAACTGCACATTGCCCTAAAAGCTATGGCTAATGGCAAAGTTCCAGGCCCTGATGGCTTTACAGTGGCGTACTACCGATCCTTTGCAGATACTCTATTACCTCACCTGACTTGCTATGCAAATGTGATTTCTGATGGTGGTACCCTCCGACCGGAAACTGTCCACGCGCAAATTACCGTAATCCCCAAACCCGGCAAGGACCCTAGTAATTGTGGAAGTTTCGCTACTGAATATTGACGCCAAACTGTACGCCAAAGCGATCGCGAATAGACTCTTCCCTTTAATTCCACAATGGGTCTCCAGAGACCAAACAGGCTTTATCCTGGGTAGAGAGGCAAGGGATAACTCCCTCCGCACTTTGTCCTTGATGGCCTATGTTTGCGGGTCTTCCCAGCCCACCCTGTTACTTTCAAAGGATGCAGAAAAGGCGTTTGACAGGGTGGACTGGGAATATCTCATGGCAACGCTATATCTCACTTGGGTACTGGGCCGTCCCAATTTGGTTTTAACCCAAATATCAGCCCTCCACAACTTCCCCACTGCACAATTGCGCATTAATGGCACTTTAAGCGACCCCTTCTCCTTACAGAATGACACCCATCAAGGCTGCCCCCTCTCGCCTATTTTATTTGCCCTTTCATTAGAACCCTTTTTATCCACTGTGAGACATAACCCCTGTATTCATGGTGTCCCCATAGGAAATTCAGAGCACAAGTGTGCCGCATATGCGGATGACATCTTGTTTTATGTACAACAACCTTTGATATCCCTCCCTAATCTCATGCTAGAATTCACAAAATTTAGTGCCATTTCTAATTTTAAAATTAACATGACAAAATCTGAGATTTTAAATATATCTATACCTGCCAAGACAGTAACACAGTTAAAACAATCCTTTCCCTTCAGCTGGCAGACGCGCAAGATGAAATACTTAGGTATTTACCTTACTCCGAATCTGAATGACCTTTTCCATACTAATTACATACCCCTATTGAATGCGATTAGAGTAGATGTACAGAAATTGTCTCAATTAGCACACTCATGGTTGGGGAGAATTGGAGTGGTAAAGATGAATATACTACCCAGGTTGCTGTTTATGTTCCGAATGATTCCCTATGGTGTACCGACAGGTTTCTTTACACTGATAAGCTCATTGATCAATAATTATGTCTGGAACAGAAGACGTCCCCGGCTTGCGAGGTCCCTTCTCACTTGACCTAAGAGTAAAGGGGGCTTAGCCCTACCAGGTTTTAAAAGATATTTCTTGGCGATAGTATTGACTAGAATATCAGATTAGAAGTATCAAAAAGACTCTAAGTTATGGGTGAATCTGGAAACTGAGCTTAGTTGCTCAGACCTACTCACACAAATCTGGATTCCTAGGCAATAGGGAACTTTGTCCTCTACCGCTTACACGCTCCACCCTCATGGTATGGGACTCGATGTGCAAAAGGAATAAATGGCCCTACAACTCTCCGCTTATGCCATTGCCAACTACTTCCAGGGAATATAGATTCCGGGATCCATGTTTGGAATCTTGGGCCTTCGGCTCAATTACATCAGGTAAATACCCCATCGGGGATTGTGCCATTGTCCATGTTATTACACAGCACCACATCAACGCTAATGGATCAATGGAGATATCGCCAACTTGCTGCTTTTGTGCACTCTGAGGTTACTCTCAGATCTGACACCCATAGAATCTGCTTTATAGGAGGACCGACCTGTGGAGAAACCTGTCTCTCACTTTTACAGAGTTTTGCAGTCATTAACCAACACATGCGATCCTACTTTTTTAAGCAACTGGGAAAAGGATCTCCACAAAGGAATATCAACATCCCAAAGATCCATCATCCTCACTAGGGATGAGCTTCGTGTTCGAGTCGAACCCATGTTCGACTCGAACATCGGCTGTTCGGTCGTTCGCCGAATTGCGAACGATATGGGCCGTTCGCGCCAAATTCGTGTGGCGCGTCACGGCCCATAATTCACTGCGGCATCGCAGTGCATTGCTTGCTGATGATTGGCCGAGCATGCACTATGACCCGCATGCTTGGCCAATCACAGCGCCGCCTTAACAGAGAGCCGTAATTGGCCAAAGCCAAGGAGGCTTTGGCCAATTATGGCTCAGGGGATTTAGTACACGCCCCACACTATATAAGGCCGCCTGCACGGCGGCCCTGTGCAGTGTGTTCTGGAGTGCTGAGAAATAGAGAGAGAGAGACAGTGTCATTTCATTTGAGTTAGCTAGATTAGGCAGGACAGTCAGTCAGTTAGCTGCACTTAAAGTGTATTGTGTATATATATGCATCCCAGGTGTTGCATATATATATATATACACTGTATTCAGTTTAGCTAGATCCGTTCCTGTTATCTTCTAGACTATTTACATTTAGTGCATTGCGTCCTGCTCACAGTGTTCAGCTAGATCCGTTCCTGTTATCTTCTTACTGACAGGCATGCTTGTCTTGTTACAGTATTTTGAAGAAAATTACTGGTGTTCTTTTGATCCTATTAGTACCACAGTCAGGCAGCTAGACTATTTACAGTTAGTGCAGTGCGTCCTGCTCACAGTGTTCAGCTAGATCCGTTCCTGTTATTTTCCTACTGACAGGCAGGCTTGTCTTGTTATAGTATATAAAGCTACCTGAAGAAAATTGCTGGTGTTCTTTTGATCCTATTAGTACCACAGTCAGGCAGCTAGACTATTTACAGTTAGTGCAGTGCGTCCTGCTCACAGTGTTCAGCTAGATCCGTTCCTGTTATCTTCTTATTGACAGGCAGGCTTGTCTTGTTACAGTATTTTGAAGAAAATTACTGGTGTTCTTTTGATCCTATTAGTACCACAGTCAGGCAGCTAGATTATTTACATTTAGTGCAGTGCGTCCTGCTCACAGTGTTCAGCTAGATCCGTTCCTGTTATTTTCCTACTGACAGGCAGGCTTGTCTTGTTACAGTATATAAAGCTACCTGAAGAAAATTGCTGGTGTTCTTTTGATCCTATTAGTACCACAGTCAGGCAGCTAGACTATTTACAGTTAGTGCAGTGCGTCCTGCTCACAGTGTTCTGCTAAACCTACAAGTTAGTGGAGTGCGTCCACCTCACAGTGTTCAGCTAGATCCGTTCCTGTTATCTTCTTACTGACAGGCAGGCTTGTCTTGTTACAGTATTTACAGCTACCTGAAGAAAATTACTGGTGTTTATTTGATCCTATTAGTACCACAGTCAGGCAGCTAGACTATTTACATTTAGTGCAGTGCGTCCTGCTCACAGTGTTCAGCTAGATCCGTTCCTGTTATCTTCCTATTGACAGGCAGGCTTGTCTTGTTACAGTATATAAAGCTACCTGAAGAAAATTACTGGTGTTCTTTTGATCCTATTAGTACCACAGTCAGGCAGCTAGACTATTTACAGTTAGTGCAGTGCGTCCTGCTCACAGTGTTCTGCTAAACCTACAAGTTAGTGGGGTGCGTCCTGCTCACAGTGTTCAGCTAAACCTACAAGTTAGTGGGGTGCGTCCACCTCACAGTGTTCAGCTAAACCTACAAGCTAGTGGGGTGCGTCCTGCTCACAGTGTTCAGCTAGATCCGTTTCTGTTATCTTCTTACTGACAGGCAGGCTTGTCTTGTTACAGTAAATACAACTACCTGAAGAAAATTGCTGGTGTTCTTTTGATCCTATTAGTACCACAGTCAGGCAGCTAGACTATTTACAGTTAGTGCAGTGTGTCCTGCTCACAGTGTTCTGCTAAACCTACAAGTTAGTGGGGTGCATCCTGCTCACAGTGTTCAGCTAAACCTACAAGTTAGTGGGGTGTGTCCACCTCACAGTGTTCAGCTAAAGCTACCTGTAGAAGGTTGGTGGTGTTCTCATACTACAGGCAGGCACTTGATTTTGCTAGCTGCAGTATCAGTACATATATATATATATATATATATATATATATATATATATATATATATATCCCAGCTTAGTGCAGCTACAGGCCATTAGTATGTTTGGAAGGCCAAAAAGGAGAGGCAGACAGTCACAAGCCAATAAGAGAGGGCAAGCAGGCTCTGTGTCTAGTGCTGGTTGTGGAGACGGTGCATCCTCATCAGCACGTGGCCATGGGACACGCTTGGCCTTTTTTTCGGCAGCCGGCCATGTTGAGCCGCAACATGCGGAAGACTTGGTCGAGTGGATGACCAAGCCGTCTTCATCCTCCTCATCCTCTCTCACCCATGCCCAGGGTACTTTGTCTGGCAAAGCAGCGGCCTCTTCCCTCGGCTCAATGTCATTAGTGACTCCTTCCCTAGCCCCACCATGTCCTCCTGAGGAGTCCCTCAAACTGTTTGACCACAGTGTTGGGTACATGCTCCAGGAGGATGCCCAGCGTTTGGAAGGCTCTGATGATGATACTGAGCTCGATGAAGGCAGTAACATGAGCACGGACAGAGGGGGTGCCCAAGAAGGACAGCAATCTGGCAGCCATGCTCCCCCTGCTGCAGCATACTGCCAGGTTTGCTCCAGTGATGAGGAGGGAAGGGATGATGAGGTCACTGACTCAACGTGGGTGCCTGATAGGAGAGAGGAGGAGGAGGAGGCGGCACATCACCAACGAGGCAGGATGCCCTCCAGGGGCCAGCCTAAGGGCAGCACATTGACTGCATCACACCCCAAAGCTCCACATGTGCAGGGCGCTGCAGTCTCTGCGCATTATTCAAGAAGTTCTTTGGTGTGGGCCTTTTTTGAGACGAGTGCATCAGATCGCACCACTGCTATTTGCAACATATGTCTCAAGCGTATCTCACGTGGCCAAAACATCTCCCGCTTGGGTACCACATGCTTGACCAGACATATGTTGACCTGCCATGCAGTTCATTGGCAAGCGTATCTAAAAGACCCACACCAAAGAACAAAGAGGACCTCTCCTTGCTCCTCATCAGCTGAGATTTCCAACCCCACTAGACCTTCAGTCCTCTCTGAGACCTGCACTGAGAGGAATGAAGGTGTAGAATTAGGTGTGTCACAGCCAAGTACTTGTGGGCAATCTGCTTTTGGTACACCGATGTCAGATTGTACCAGGCAAATTTCCCTGCCCCAGCTGCTGCACCGCCGAAAGAAGTTTGCTCCCAGCCATCCACATGCCCAGCGGTTGAATGCTAGCTTGGCAAAATTGCTAGCACTTCAACTGTTGCCTTTTCAGTTGGTAGACTCTGCCCCCTTCCGTGAGTTTGTGGAATGTGCGGTTCCTCAGTGGCAGGTACCCAAACGCCACTTTTTCTCACGGAAGGCGATTCCGGCTCTCTACCGGCATGTGGAAGGCAATGTCCATGCCTCGCTGGACAGGGCGGTCAGCGGTAAGGTGCATATTACCACTGACTCATGGTCCAGCAGGCATGGACAGGGACGTTACCTAAGTTTCACGGCGCATTGAGTGACTCTGCTGGCAGCTGGGAAGGATGCAGGACAAGGTGCAGTAGTGTTGGAGGTTGTTCCGCCATCACGACTCCAAAATGCTAATGATTGTGACACACCTCTCTCCTCCACCCCCTCCTCTTCTTCTTCCTCCATGGCCTCTTCCTCGGAACCAGCGGTGCTCCGTAGTCGTTCAAGGGGCTACGCAAGTACGCAGGCCAAAAGATGCCATGCGGTGCTTGAGCTGGTGTGCTTGGGGGACAGGAGCCACACTGGGGCAGAGGTTCTGTCAGCTCTGCAGGGGCAGGTTCAGAGGTGGTTGACGCCACGCCAACTTAAGGCAGGAATGGTGGTTTGCGACAATGGCAACCTCCTCCCTGCCCTCCCACAGGGACAAATGACCCATGTGCCCTGTTTGGCTCACGTCCTTAACTTGGTGGTGCAGCGGTTCTTGGGCAGGTACCCGGGCTTACAGGATGTCCTGAGGCAGGCCGGGAAAGTCTGTGTGCATTTCCGCCGGTCATATAATGCCAGTGCTCGGCTGACGGACCTCCAAAAGGAGTTTAACCTGCCCAAGATACGCCTAAACTGTGACATGCCCATCAGGTGGAACTCAACGTTGGCCATGCTGCAGCGGCTGCACACGCAGCAGAGGGCCATCAATGAGTACCTGTGCGACTATGGCACCAGGACAGGGTCAGGGGAGCTTGGTTTTTTTTCCCCACGCCAGTGGGCCATGATCAGGGATGCATGCACTGTCCTGTCACCATTTGAGGAGGCCACAAGGATGGTGAGCAGTGACAGTGCATGCATCAGTGACACTGTCCCCCTTGTCCACCTGTTGGAGCACACGCTGCGTGGAATAATGGACAGGGCACTTGAGGCAGTACAGAGGCAGGAAGAGGAGGACTTCCTTAGCTCTCAAGGCCCCCTTTATCCAGACAGTGTTCCTGCGTGCCCGCCGATCACACAGGAAGAGGACGAGGAGGAGGAGGAAGATTGTGTCAGTATGGAGGTGGAGCCTGGCACTCAGCATCAGCAGCAGTCTTTAAGGGATCAGTCCCAAGAAACACATGGATTTGTACGTGGCTGGGAGGAGGTGGCTGCGGACCATGTCATCCTTAGTGACCCAGAGGACTCCGGGCCGAATGCCTCAGCAAACCTGCGCTGCATGGCCTCCCTGATCCTGCAAAGCCTGCGTAAGGATCCTCGTATTCGTGGTATCAAGGAGAAGGACCAATACTGGCTGGCAACCCTCCTTGATCCACGTTACAAGGGTAAGGTTGCGGACCTTATCTTGCCATCGCAGAGGGAGCAGAGGATGAACCATCTTCGGGAGGCCTTGCAGAAAGGTCTGTGCAACGCGTTCCCAGAGACTGGGAGGTTACAAACTACTGTTTCTGGACAACGTGTTGCTGAGGCTTCGGTCAGTCAAAGAAGGAGCGGTGGAGAAGGTGGCCATCTGACCGATGCGTTCAGACAATTTTTTGGTCCGCAGCCCCAAGGTATGATCTGTTCCAGCAACCATTGCCAGCGTCTGTTTTACATGGTGCAGGAATACCTAGGGGCAAGATCAGACTTGGACACCTTTCCCACCGAAAATCCTCTGGGTTACTGGGTCTTGAGGATGGATCACTGGCCAGAGCTTGCACAGTATGCAATTGAGCTACTGGCCTGTCCTGCATCCAGCGTTCTTTCGGAACGCACATTCAGTGCTGCTGGAGGCGTGGTAACCGATCACAGGGTGCGTCTGTCCACTGACTCGGTCGATCGACTGACCTTCATAAAAATGAATCAGTCTTGGATCACCACCAGCTACCAAGCACCTGATGCTGATGTAACCGAATAATTTTTTTTGAAATCTCAGATCCCTTCAAAGACTGCCTATGCTGATGCTGAGTGACTATCCCTGAGTAATTATCCTCTTCCTCCTCAATCATCACGCTGATAGCTTGTAAGAACATTTTTGGTTCTGGGCGCCACCACCAGTGCCTAAGGCACAATTTTTCAGCCCCTGTTTAACAGGGGCGTGTAATTACAATTTTTGATGTAATACTTTGCAGCAGGGCTCGTTCCTGCATTCCAACTAGAGTGTCTGTGAGGGGTTGCAGTGTTGTGGCACCAGCACCAGTGCCTAAGGCCCATTTTTTCTGCGCCTGTTTAACAGGGGCTTGTAATTACAATTTTTGATGCAATACTTTGCAGCAGGGCTCGTTCCTGCGTTCCAACTAGAGTGTCTGTGAGGGGTTGCAGTGTTGTGGCACCAGCACCAGTGCCTAAGGCCTAATTTTTCAGCTCCTGTTCAACAGGGGCTTGTAATTACAATTCTTGATCTAATATTTCACAGCAGGGCCCTGTGAGGGCTTACAGTGTTGTGGCCACAGCAACACCTAAGGCCCAAATTTCTGCTGAGTATATAGGGCAGGACCCTACTTTCAAACATCTAACTTACAAACGACTCCTACTTGCAAACGGAAGGAGACAACAGGAAGTGAGATGAAATCTACCCCTAGGAAGGGAAATTCTCTCCTGTAAGAGTTAATATGGGAAAAACATTTCTCCTTTCCACTGATGCTTTCCAATCCTTGTTCCACAAAAAAACCCAAATTTTTAAAAAACATTTTTCATTGGGACAAAAAGTGAGGTGAAATCTTCTGAAGAGGAGGAAAGACAACAAAACAAATGTCACAGGGGTGATAACCCTTCCCTATTTTTTCCAAAAAGCTTAAAAAAGATTTTTTGGCTGGAGCTAAACACGTTAAAAATGTACCCGTTCAAAATTACAAAGAGATTCTACTTAACAACAAACCTACAGTCCCTGTCTTGTTTGCACCGCCTGTAAACTGCTGTTCAGAGTATATAGGGCCTGGTGGCCCCACACCTTTCCCTATTTTAATTTGGGTGCGGGGTTCCCCTTAATATCCATACAAGACCCAAAGGGCCTGGTAATGGACTGGGGGGTACCCATGCCATTTGTCTCACTGATTTTCATCCATATTGCCAGGACCCGACATTACATTAAACCCGCAAGCAGTTTTAAATGAGATTTTTTCCTTTAAAAATGACATTTGGTGCAGGGACTGTTCTAAACACGGGAAACACGCGTCACTTTACAGGCATACTATAGACACCCCCCAGGTACGATATTTAAAGGAATATTTCACTTTTTTTTTTTACTTTAAGCATCATTAAAATCACTGCTCCCGAAAAAACGGCCGTTTTTAAAAGTTTTTTTTGCATTGATACATGTCCCCTGGGGTAGGACCCGGGTCCCCAAACCCTTTTTAGGACAATACCATGCAAATTAGCCTTTAAAATGAGCACTTTTGATTTCGAACGTTCGAGTCCCATAGACGTCAATGGGGTTCTAACGTTCGTGCGAACTTTCGGTCCGTTCGCAGGTTCTGGTGCGAACCGAACCGGGGGGGGTGTTCGGCTCATCCCTAATCCTCACAATGGCTCACACACCCCCTGGAGCTTCTAAAATGGCAGAATTTAAGTACAAACTGTTAACGAGATGGCACTACACCCCTGTAGTGCTTCAAAAGTCCTTCCCACAAGCATCACCATTGTGCTGGAGGGGTTGTGGAGACCGAGCAACACACGCCCACGTCTGGTGGTTTTGCCCACTTATATGCCCATACTGGCTGTCTATTCTATACTGGGCAAAAGAGATTCAAGGCTGTGAGATACCTAATGACCCATGGATTGTATTGCTACATTGTACAGGCGAACCAGTGGGAACATATAAAAAATTTATAACACCACACCTTCTTAACGCTGCAAACGCTCTCATCCCCCAATATTGGAAGCAAACGACTATTCCTACCTTACGCCAATGGCTACTGAAGGTAGATTACATGTATTATATGGAAGATCTTACCGTCACCCTTAGAAATAAATCAGACCTAACTGTCTCTGTGTCTCAACCTAGATAACTTTGCTGTTAAATAACTCTATGTGATTAAAATTGGCCCAAGGAGGACACCCTCCCTCCCCCCCTTCCCTCCCCCTCCTTTCCCCACCCCTCTTGTCTTTCATTCTATTCTTTCTTTCTCTCTTCCCTTTTACTTACATTCTGTTCTCTCAAGGTTTTATGCTTATGTAAAAGGCTTTTACAGAGTAGATTCTAGTGTCTTTACCCTGTGTGTTGGGTTAATACTTTGATTTATGACAAGTAGATAAGATTAGAATGCACTGGGCCTCGATATCTGCCCCTGACACCCTTGGAATATGAATATTCATGTATTGTTCTGTATACCTGGGTATCTAACTGTCCATTTTTTCTGAGGTTCGCTTGTCATCTAGTTGTAATCTCCTCTGTTTTTGTATAATGTACATTGTTCACTATACATGCTATTCTATAATAAAAAAAAAAAAAAAAAGTTATAGCATCTACAAACTATGGTACATTTACTGGAATTTACGCAGCTTTTAGTTTATGACTGCCTATCTAATTTCTTGAGGTGCTAAAATGGCAGGGCAGTACAAAACCCCTCCAAATTACCCCTTTTTGGAAAGTAGACACCCCCAAGGAAATTGCTGAGAGGTATGTTGAGCCCATTGAATATTTTTTTTTTTGTCATAAGTGATTGAAAATGACAAAAAAAATTTTTTTACACGAAGTTGTCACTGAAATTATATATTGCTCACACATGCCTTGTGCATTTGTGAAATTACACCCCAAAATACATTCTGCTGCTTCTCCTGAGTACGGGGATACAACATGTGTAAGACTTTTTGGGAGTCTAGCTGCGCACAGGACCCCGAAAACCAATCACCGCCTTCAGGATTTCTAAGGGCGTAAATTTTTAATTTTTTATTTCACTCCTCACTACCTATCACAGTTTCGGAGGCCATGAAATGCCAAGATAGCTTAACCCCCCCCCCCATGGCCCCATTTTGGAAAGTAAACACCCCAAACTATTTGCTGAGAGGCATGTTGGGTTCATGCAATATTTTATATTTTTTCACACGTTTTGGGAAAATGACAAAAAGTTTTTTTTTTGTTTTTTTTTACACAAAGTTGTCACTAAATGATATATTGCTCAAACATGCCATGGGCATATGTGGAATTACACCGCAAAATATACTCTGCTGCTTCTCCTGAGTACGGGGATACCACATGTGTGAAACTTTTTGGCAGTCTAGCCGTGTACAGGACCCTGAAAAACAATCACCACCTTCAGGATTTCTATGGGCATAAATTTTTGATCTCACTCCTCACTACCTATCACAGTTTCAGAGGCCATGAAATGCCAAGATAGCACAACTCCCCCCCCCCAAATTACCCTATTTTGGGGAAGTAGACAAAAGTCTGGGTCTGGGAAGTTTGGTGGCTCCATGCTGCTATCTTTTCCCTCGTAAACCAGAAAACTATATGTATAGCCTGTGGCCCTGTCACAGAGCTTATACATCTTGACCCCATATCTGACACGCTTGCTGGGGAGAAACTGTTTGAAAGCAAGGGTGCCAGAAAACTTAATCAGGGAATCAACACAGACACCATGATCAGGAATAAACAAGGCTGAAAATTGTTGGTTGAAGTGGTTTAAAAGGGGCTGAATTTTGTGGAGTCGATCATATTCAGGGTCACCCTGAGGACGACAGAGTTCATTGTCGTTGAAGTGCATTAACCGGCAAGATTTTCTCGTATCTAGTCCTGGTCATGGAAGCAGAGAACACGGGCATATGGTGAATTGGGTCAGTGGACCAATATGACCGTAACTCACTCTTTTTAGTTATGCCCATGAGGAGGGATAGGCTCAGAAAGGTCTTAAATTTTGAACCGTTATAGGTTTCCAGCCAAAATCTCTGGCAAGGGTCAAATTTGGAATTTGCGACAATAAAGCGTATAAATTTGGTCCACAATAAATCTGTACAGATTTTCCATGAAAAACAGCTTGTAAAAGTCAAAGAAGTAAAATCCGCTATTTACACCTGAATTCCGGGTTGGCCAGTGAGTGGGGGGAAATACGGGCGCTGCAGAAGTGGTGGGCTGCCAATCAGGATTAGCAAACGCATCAGGAAGGGCACTATGGACTCTACTGGCCTGTCTTTGAATTCTTGGTGGCTGCGGGGCACTACTTGTGCTAGCCAATGCACCAGCTTGAACTGCACTTATGGGACTCACCACGTCACCAAGTGTTACTGCAGTGCTTGTTGTCTACGACCAGGATGTACTAGGCCATTGGTGCTTGCCAGTTCACCAGAAGTTTGGTCAGCACTAGTAGTGGCTCTCTGCCGCATACCAGAACCATGCAGTTGTTGCACCTCAGCAACAAAAGAACGGGGTTGGGTACACCTGACCTTAGCAGGGACCACTACTCCGCCGTCAGAGCTATCTGTCAGGGTGTCGCTGCTCTCTACAGGTTCATATACTGAGCCTGAATCTGACAGTGAGGCTTCCCCTTCGCTCTCATCTGTCATACTCAGCAACATGTAGGCCTCTTCACTACTGTACCTCTGTTTGGACATTTTGGCCACTAAATTTATAGGTACAGCTAGTGCGACTCACAGGTAAAAGAGCACCTGGTTGTCAGCGACTGCTTAAATCGCTACAAAAAAATTAACTGTTAGTGCTAGCGGGGATTAGCCGTGACTCTGCTAAAGGTGCAGTTTTGTGTTCTGTGTTTTGTAAATGACAGTGATCTATTGATACTGCACTTGGGTGGGCTGGGTTGGGCGGAGGGGCTAAATGCAGGTGATGGGAGGTGTCTGGTCTGATCCTGATAACGCCGCGTTTTTGGGAACACTATACTTTTGGGGACGCTAGTATAGATCTGATCAGATCAAGGATATTGATCCGTTCACACACTATTCTAGTAAGCGAGGTGTATGGTGTGGGCGTATGTGTTAATGCTACTGGCAATCAAAGGGTTACAATCTGATGCTGTCTGGGATTGAAGCTAACTGACGCTGACAACTAACTGACACTAACTATCTAACACTATACTAAATGCCACAGTGACAGGGAGTGAAAGGGTTAACTGGGGGGTGATCAAGGGGTTAAATCTTTATTAGGGACTATATGGCGAGTACCCTAAACCTATCTGGGACTACCGATAACTGCCCTAACGCTGTTTAGAGTCATAAGTGACACAAATACAGTGATCAGAAAAGAGACCTGTACACTATACTAGTGACAGGGTGTGAAAGGGTTACCTGGGGGTGATCACGGAGTTAAACCTTTTTTAGGGACTATATGAGGGTACCCTAAAAACCTATCTGGGCCTACCACTAACTGTCAATAACTGCCCCAACGCTGTTTAGTGTCACAAGTGACACCAGTACAGTGATCAGTGAAAAATCTGAAAACTGCATTTGGTGACACTGTGGCAGGGAGTGAAAGGGTTAACGGGGGGGGGGGGGGCGATCAGGGGTTGAAAGTGTAGTGTTTGGTGTACTCACTATTGATGTCTTCTCCTCGTTCGCTGGAACCGAAAAGGGCTCCACGAGGGGAGATGACATCACTGGTTAAATTAATTATTTGAATCTGATTAGTAATAAATAACATGTGTTTCATTTAAGTTTACAAATATATAAAAAGTTAAATGCCCTTTTAAAAGAGAAAAGTCTCAAGATACGGTATGTAGTGGCGTGGTTACCAAAATTCCAAGAAAAGGTACAAAACACTTTTTTTGACAAATTGAATGGCGGTACGCCTGCTGCAGAAACCTTTGTGCCTGGTGGCACATGCTTTGCTTCATGAGGGTGCAAGACAGTTTGCAAAATAGTACGATTGTCCTGTAGAAAGACGGACACCCTGCCAAATGTGTAATTGTTTGTGCTTGTTAAAGTAGATTTCGCTTTCAATGTATCATGCTGGGATAAGGTAGAGGAGAACATTTCTCTTACACGTTAAGTGGTTTCAAATTTTTAGATTTTCCAGCCTAAATTTATGGGCTGCAGACAATACATCATATCTCCATGGCAACAGGCAGTGGAGGACGGCAGCCATGTTTGTTAGGCAGCCACACTC
Source organism: Lithobates clamitans (assembly GCA_037952925.1). Classification (NCBI taxonomy): domain Eukaryota; kingdom Metazoa; phylum Chordata; class Amphibia; order Anura; family Ranidae; genus Lithobates; species Lithobates clamitans. The sequence continues at coordinate 7,083,814 of JBBGZY010000573.1, forward strand.
TCTTTTAGCCAAGTTAAACAGAACTGTGAGCTTTAGAAATGAATAGAGGCCTGTAAATTATATAATTCATAAGTAAGTATAGTAATCACTACACCACGACAAAATATGGAAACAAAGCCCTATACTTTTGGCCATGTTGTGGTTTCCTAACAGACCATATGAAATGGATGCCAAATTTTCCCTTGGCAAAATACTAAGTAATTTAATTTGGGATAGTCTGTATGGCTTCTACAAAAAAAAATGCACATTTACAATAGGCAGCTGTCTGTATGTTTAATTCTTTTCTCTCCAGAGTAGATGAATTAAATTAAAAAGTACCGTTAGAGTGAACAACAGTGAGTTCAATTACCCACTGGATTTTTGGATCTCCCAGAGCTTCTAGTGGAAATATTTGACAAATCTAGTTTGTCTCGCTATCCTGTCCTACAAGACCCAGTTTGGTCCCTGTAATTTGCATGGTACCTGCAATTTGAATTTACCACCAACCTTATTTTATTTTCTATCTTTGACAATAAATGTATTATGTCTAGTTTCAGTAAGATTTCCTAGGTTCTGAAAGGGGGGAGGGGGGATGGGGTAGTTATGGCCAGATCATTATTTATCACACCTGGGGGAAATTTCAGAATTGACCAGACAATGCCGGAATTTAGATCCAGTTGCCAGGCCAGTAGGGTAAATGTTAAATCTCCAAAATCCCCATAAATGTAAAATGGAAACTAAAGGAGGGAGGAGGAAAAGGGTAGCGTGCAGAAGCAGAACAGTTTTTGCAGATGATGGGTTGACCTGTGTTCTCTGGGAGCATGGCCACCAGCTGCCCCTCCTGATCAGGGTGAGCGGGGGGACTACCAGTAACAAAGTAAGAGCTCAGCAGGTGAAGGAGGTTTGCTGTAGCCCAGGGGGTGTTCATAGTTTGATTGGTGTAAACACGGTCCACCTAGCTCCTATCTAGCTACAATTCCAATGACACTGACAATGCCACCAACAAAATGAAACATTGTTAGTGTCACTGGATATTGTGGATGGGCATGAACAGGTGCACTATACATTTCACTGGAATGCTGTATAGGCCTATCTTTCAAGCCCCTCCCACTTTTAACACAGTTTGTCCACACTCATAATTTGGTATGCCATTCTTTCTTCCTCTTCTTGTTTTTCCCCCAATCTCAGGTGTTCCAGTTTCCAAAAGCTTCCAGGTATGTTTATGTATGTCAGAATGACAGACACTCGGTAAATGAAGTGTTTTGCAGGGAGGCATTTACTTATAAGCACAGGAAGACTTTTCCATGCATTCTTTGTGAGGGCTGTAAATGGATGAGAGGGGGTGGAAGGAAGGATTGAGCATACCCAGAGATGGACTTTTAAACTGGTAATGCTAGAAGGAATTGTTTCAACAAATTAGCTGTCATTTTTATGTGTACATTAAATGGTTTACCATTACATTGGCTGATACAACCACATGGCTGAGTCAAGGCCAAAAATTAGTACTAAAGGAAACTGCTTAGAGACAGCACCAGTGCGAATCTTATAAGACTTCATGCTGTTGAAACACAATGTTGATGGCATTCGGTTTTGGAGGGGGGCCTGCGGGCAGCCCAGGATATTCTCTATCCAACACTCCCAAAAATGACAAGCCTGCTTTTAAATTACAGCAAAGGTATTATTTTATTATTATGGGTATATATAGTACCCACAATTTACAAAGTGCATTACATATCGTAAATTCACATACAGTGGGGATGGAAAGTATTCAGACCCCCTTAAATTTTTCACTCTTTGTTATATTGCAGCCATTTGCTAAAATCATTTAAGTTCATTTTTTTCCTCATTAATGTACACACAGCACCCCATATTGACAGAATTGTTGACATTTTTGCTGATTTATTAAAGAAGAAAAACTGAAATATCACATGGTCCTAAGTATTCAGACCCTTTGCTGCGACACTCATATATTTAACTCAGGTGCTGTCCATTTCTTCTGATCATCCTTGAGATGGTTCTACATCTTCATTTGAGTCCAGCTGTGTTTGATTATACTGATTGGACTTGATTAGTAAAGCCACACACCTGTCTATATAATACCGTACAGCTCACAGTGCATGTCAGAGCAAATGAGAATCATGAGGTCAAAAGGAACTGCCTGAAGAGCTTAGAGACAGAATTGTGGCAAGACACAAATCTGGCCAAAGTTAAAAAAAAATTTCTGCTGCACTTAAGGTTCCTAAGAGCACAGTGGCCTCCATAATCCTTAAATGGAAGATGTTTGGGACGACCAGAACCCTTCCTAGAGCTGGCTGTCCGGCCAAACTGAGCTATCGGGGGAGAAGAGTCTTGGTGAGAGAGGTGAAGAAGAACCCAAAGATCACTGTGGCTGAGCTCCAGAGATGCAGTCTGGAGATGAGAAAAAGTTGTAGAAAGTCAACCATTACTGCAGCCCTCCACCAGTTGGGGCTTTATGGCAGAGTGGCCCGACAGAAGCCTCTCCTCAGTGCAAGACACATGAAAGCCCGCATGGAGTTTGCTAAAAAAATACCTGAAGGACTCCAAGATGGTGAGAAATAAGATTCTCTGGTCTGATGAGACCAAGATAGAACTTTTTGGCCTTAATTCTAAGCGGTAAATATAGGGTAATTTGCTTCCCTAGGTAGAGAGAGGCTGTGCCACATCCAAATACATATATATATATAGAAAAAGGAAATTCCCCTAAATGTATTTTACCGGCACTTGCTAAAAAATATATATTTACGTAATAAGTGTGTGTAACAGAGTATAAGGAATAAAAAGATTTTTTATTTAGACATAATATAGCTTAAAAACATAATATTTCATAAATGCAACAAAGCACATTACATGATCAACAGGTATGATATTGTTAACAAGCAGTAAATTATGCAAGCACTCTTTTTTCCACCCAACGCGTTTCGGAATACACAGTGTTTTTGTCCTTCTTCAGGGATGTAGCAAAAAAGAGCAATTCATCTAAAACAATTAGAATGTAGAGTAATGAGTGAATTATCACAGCATGTATATATGGATGTGTATTTATCCAATTTAGGTCAAATAATAATGGATCACTCACTTATAATATGGTAGGTTGGGTTATTTTAAAAGTCCAAATTTGGAGTGGCATTGGGCATTGTTGCTGGTACAGTTGTCATTAGAACATAACATCATGATTAGTACTGGATGATATCAATTGGTTATGGTCCCATTTACTGGGGCGTGGTATCTCACCTATCCCCATCCCTCCCGGATGCGTGCAGGCCAGAGCAACTACTGAGGCAAAAGAGGAGGGAACCCCTAGAAGTGACATAATATAAAGGAGTAAATATTTGGAAATAAAAAACAGACAGGTCTACGATATACATAATATCTCATAACAGAACGTAGTGTTGGGTATCCTGTGGATATCATATTACCACAGGAGGTGAAGTATGTATAGTACATATATAGTTAGATCTGTGTGTATATATGTTTACACTGAATGTATATCCGCATGAGAGGTAATAATGGAAAAGACGTAAATGATTAAGGATGTTATGTTATTTCTAATTCTGATTGTAATATGTAGTATATATGTGATGCTGGAATATCACAAAGCAATAGACATTGCCAGTAATCATATAGGTAAACGCATCGCAGTGCATTTTAAAGATGATGAATCTTAGTGTTCTGTGACATGAACAATGACCTGTATGTAATTACTTGTTAGTTCTTATATCAAAAGGATGGTACATATAGTGACAAGAATATAGCTTGCCACTAAAGCTACAACTTTAAAAGGTGTACGAAAAAAGAGGTGCCATAGGTATAAGATTGTGCATCTTATATAGGCAGACCCTAGACACTACACAGTGGTATTTATTTAATTGTCATGTATACGGGTAAGAATTTCAGAACAGAATTGTTGCAGAGCCAACAGGAGAAGGATTGCTTAAACGTTACTTAAGTGAGAATGAACAAGCCATATTGCATGGTATAAGGAAATTCCCTTACCTATTAAGCTCAAGTTTCAAAATTGCCAGCCGCGCATCCCAGCATCCAGCGTGCACAACGCCTTAGCTGGGAATGAGAGATTCTGGCATTATATGTGAGTGAACGCCCAATCAGCTGGCGTACGTAATCGCGCTCAGCTGATCTGGGTAGTTCTAAATTGGGGAAACCTCGTATACGCCCCCTGAGTCGGGGATGCGCGGCGCCGCCCCTACCGCGCATGCGTGAACGCACTTACGTTGGAGCGGCGTCACGCAAACCCGATCCACCGACACGGAAAGCCGCGCTGGCGGACTGCGCATGTCCACCGGAGCAGCAATATGGAGGACGTGGGCGGTGATGTTAGTCGTGCAGCTGACCTCCTGTAACACCGCCCAGATGACGTATTAATTCTAAGCGGTTTGTGTGGAGAAAACCAGGCACTGCTCATCACCTGTCCAATACAGTCCCAACAGTGAATCATGGTGGTGGCAGCATCATGCTGTGGGGGTGTTCTTCAGCTGCAGGGACAGGACGACTGGTTGCAATGAATGCGGCCAAGTACAGGGATATCCTGGACAAAAACCTTCTCCAGAGAGCTCAGGACGCCAGACTGGGCCGTAGGTTTACCTTCCAACAAGACAATCACCCTAAGCACACAGCTAAAATAACGAAGGAGTGGCATCACAACAACTCCGTGACTGTTCTTAAATGGCCCAGCCAGAGCCCTGACTTAAACCCAATTGAGCATCTCTGGAGAGATCTAAAAATGGCTGTCCACCAACGTTTACCATCCAACCTGACAGAACTGGAGAGGATCTGCAAGGAGGAATGGCAGAGGATCCCCAAATCCAGGTGTGAAAAACTTGTTGCATCTTTCCCAAAAAGACTCATGGCTGTATTAGATCAAAGGGGTGCTTCTACTAAATACTGAACAAAGGGTCTAAATACTTAGGGCCATGTGATATTTCAGTTTTTCTTTTTTAATAAATCTGCAAAAATGTCAACAATTCTGCATTTTTCTGTCAATATGGGGTGCTGTGTGTACATTAATGAGGAAAAAATGAACTTAAATTATTTTAGCAAATGGTTGCAATATAACAAAGAGTGAAAAATGTAAGGGGGTCTGAATACTTTCCGTCCCCACTGTATGTCTCTGCCCTCAAGGAGTCTACAATTAGGAGGTTCCTATCTCACATACATGCATATAATGGGGTTAATTTAGACCGGATACACAGTATTTGAATACTGCCAGTACACCAAGCTTTTCAGATATTGCAATATATTATACGCATAATAGCAAGACAAGCTTATGTGCAAATCTACAAATACACATTCTTGAAAAAAGATTATCACCACTTTCACTGTACTACTCAGATGAAAAACTCATGCAAAGATTACAGGAGAATTTTAAAAATGAAATTGATACTACTTGGTGTGCTGACACTTTTTCAAATACTGTATATCTGTTTTTATAAGGAAACCCTTATGAGCAATAACAGCACCCACACAGTATCACTTGTGCTTATTGTGCCTATTGTGCTTATTCCTCTTAATCTAAGGTTGTGCATTGTGCCTTCTCTAATACCCATATTAGGCAGGAGCCAATTAACCTACTAGCATGTCTTTGGAGCGTGGGAGGAAACCCACACAAGCACAGGGAGAACATGCAAGCGCCATGTAGGCAATGTCCTGGTTGGCAATAGTGCTGCAAGGCATAAGAGCTAACGACTAAGTAACAACCACCATGCGGCTCTGCTGATCTGTGACATATTGCTGCAGCAGGCAGGATAAGTAATCCTAATACAGATTCCCTGGTGGTAACAGGGTCTTTTTAAGGGTACTTGGGTACTTGCACATGGTACTGATGTTTGAACATTAGTATTCCTGGCCAAAACGTCTTGCCTTTATTTTGTGCATATTTGTGTGTACTTATGAACACAAATAAAGGAAATTGTAGCTCTCAGAATACAATTTTAACCTTCAAATTAACATTTTAAGCATGTACACACTTATTGCATGCCTATGCACGTAAAATGCTGAAGGGCAACTCAGATTTCTGTATTCTTTTTTTTTATTATCTATGTTTATTGCACAGTATGTGCTTGTGTGTACAGGCACATTGAAAACAATAGGGTGCGATTAGAGTAACAAAAAAAAAGTCTATATGCCTAAAAACACTGTTTTCTTTAGGCAGCAGTGTGCAAAAAGCCTACAATAAAAGTCTTTTAGTAATTGTCTAGCAGAACCAGCTCCTCACTAACCCACAGTCAAAATGATAAAGTAAATGCAAACAAAGAATAGACCGTGTTGTAATTTAGATTTTCTTCATACATGTTTATTCTAGACTAGCTCAATCTTCAAAAGCTGTTTATTATTTCAGCCTCATATCCCGCTAAAGAAGTTACCTAAGGACAGCGAAACATAAGGCTATAACATACACAAACAGATAGCAGATGTAAATACACACGGAACGGAACATATACAGGGGTGCTATCAAGGCGCTTGTGGAAAGGAAAAGATTAAAAGACATTCTGTATTTCTTGGAACTTGGATTGTTCTTTTTCCAGAAGACAATATATCAGTTCTTTTGTTGGGCTTAGCTGTCTGAATTTTGGCATCGTGTAGACATGCTGTATTAATGGACTTATTCCTGCAGGACACAAATTGTGCAGAAAAAATGCTTGGATAGTACTTGCCCTGACAATCACCTTCTGAAAATATTGTAAGTGTCCTCGAGACTCTAGAAGGAAACAATTCAAATGAACCTGTGAGGACAGAAATGTGAGAGCTGTCACCAAATGTGTCATCCTAATCCTGACTTCACTGCTTACTGAGTCAGTGGTCTGGAACAATTATACAGTCAATGATATCTACAAAGTGCAGACTCCTTTTTGTGCATATCTGTCACTAGTTCATAAATCCAGGATTGGGATGACCTTGTTTTTTTTTTGCAGCCAGAACATAGCAGTATACTGTACCGCCACCTCCAGCACTGCCCTGTCTTTTCCATCTTCTCACTGATAAACACAGAAGCTAGTAGGGGAAGTTTTCTGCGCTACTCGCTTCCTTTGTCGGTTTCTGTGTTTACCAGTAACCAGTAGGCGCCTCTTCAAGCTACTCAGGCCAGCTGAGCCTCACCACTTCTCCTACAGCCCTTATCAGGGGTTCTCTCCCTGGTACTCTCAGGTGCGTGGTGGGAGAGCTCTGTACTGTGGGGGAGAGGTCTATACTTGAGGGGTAGGAGGGAGCGTGGGGGGAGAGGTCTGTACTGGGGGAAGGAAGCCCCACTTTGTACTTTTTAAGCTTTGAATTGAACTTCATAACCTCCCAACTTTTTGAAAAGTATGTAGGCATAGGACACACCCCTTACAACGCCCCCTTACATGAGAATTATACAAAAAAATTCTTAGTTAAAGTGCTTTTTTCACCACTACTATTGCTTTATATACTGGCTTTTGAAATTTACAAATGCAGCAATTTAGGAATTGGATGAAACGTTTAGCACTGGGAAACACTTTTTTAACCACTTCAAAACAGGGCACTTATACACCTTCCTGCCCAGACCAATTTTCAGCTTTCAGCGCTGTTGCACTTTGAATGACAATTGCGCTGTCATGCTACACTGTACCCAAACTAAATGTTTATCATTTTGTTCCCACAAATAGATCACCTCTGGGATTTTTATTTTCTGCTAAACAAATAAAAAAAGACCGAAAATTTTGAAAAATTTTTTTTTTTGTTTCAGTTACAAAACTTTGTAAATAAGTAAGTTTTCTCCTTCACTGATGGGCACTGATGGGGCTGCACTGATGGGCACTGATAAGGTGGCACTGATGGGCACTGATGAGGTGGCACTGATGAGGTGGCATTGATGGGCACTGATGGGCACTAATATGCAGCACTGATGGGGCACTGATAGGCGGCACTGATGGGCACTGATAAGTGGCACTGATATGCGGCACAGATGGGCACGGATAAGTGGCATCGATGGGCACGGATAGGCGGCACGGATGGGCACTGATAGGCGGCACGGATGGGCACTGATAGGTGGCACAAATGGGCGTGGATGGGCACTAATAGGTGGCAATGATGTACCGTTATGTATGGTACTGATGGATGCCAATCAGTGCCAAACAATAATGCCTGCCAATCAGTGATGCCCATTGTGGGCACTGATTGGCATCCATTGTGGGCACTGATTGGCATCCCTGGTGGTCTAGGATGGCATACCTGGTGGTGACATCCCTGGTGGTCCTAGTGGTGTCCCTGGTGGTCCAGTGTGGGCATCCTCAGGGGGGGCTGCGCTGATAATCAATCAGCACAGACCCCCCCCTGTCAGAGGAGCAGCCGATCGGCCCTCCTCTACTCGCGTCTGACAGACGCGAGTGAGGAAAAGCCGATCAACGGCTCTTCCTGTTTACACTGTGATCAGCTGTGATTGGACACGGCTGATCACGTGGTGAAGAGTCTCCGTCAGAGACTCTTTACCTAGATCAGTGTTGCGGTGTATCAGACTGACACATATCCTGGTGATATCCTGGCGACGTCATATGACCACTTTGCCGCCGTCATTTTGCTATATGGCGGGCGGCAAGTGGTTAAATTTAAAAAGTGCATTTTATATACAACTATATAGTTCAGACCAAAATGAGGGACAAATGAGAAGAAAAGAGAGAAAGAAGGACTTTGTTCCAAATCAGGGACAGTTCTTGAAAATCAGGGGCAGTTGGGAGCTATGCATAAGGTTATAATTTTTCTGTAGTATGCTGACATCTAGACTTAACTAGTCTTAATTTTGGACCACTACAGCTTGTTTACACATGTGATTCTGGTATCTTCCACTGTTCTCCCCTCCTGCTTAGTACGGTACTGTCAGGGGGCTCTGACCCTGGTTTGGGGGGAAGGTTTTGTACTGGGGAGGTGGGGGAAGGTTCTATACTGTGGAGGGGCTGTACTGTAGAGTGTAATTTTTGGTTATACACTGAACTGTGTTAAGAATTTCTGAATCTTGAGCCCTGTGTGAAATGCACTCCTGAGCCCTGACCACACCCAGAGGGGGGGGCATGGGTGGGTTGCTGGCATGGGGAGGATGTGAGTACCTGCAAACTCTGAAAACCTGCAAACTCCAGGCAAACAGCTGTGATTTACACACTCCAGTTGCACAGAAGAGCCAAGGTGGTGACAATTATGCAATTCAGCCTTTTCACCTCCCTGTAATTTGACAAAGAAGCAGTAAGAGACTTATGAGGTAATCTCTCTCCTCTACTGGTCAGGGCTCCTTTGAACGCCCAAGGCAGCTCCACCTCTCCTCTTCCCCTCTCCTTCTAGAACCCTCTAGAAGAGGGAGGTCTCAGTGTAGCTGCTTGTGAGTCACCAGCTGCTAAACTCTGAGCCACTCCCAGCCCACATGAACCAAAACAAACAAGCCTACTCTAGAACCTACCTAAGTAGAGGGTGCTCTATATATATATAGAGCACCCTCTACTTAGGTAGGTGCTAGAGTAGGATTTTTGTTCTGTAGTGAAGGTAAATTTAAATTTAGGCAGGCCTGGCTGCCAGCCAGGCTTGTTTGTTTTGGTGACTCACAGGCAGCCTCACTGAGACCTCCCTCTTTCTTTTAGAGGATTCTAGAAGGAGAGGAGGAGAGGAGAGGTGGAGCTGCCTGGGTGTTCTAAGGAGCCCTGACCAATCCCCAACCTAAATTGGCAGGGGGTAGGCCTCCTTAAATACCTAGAGTCAGTCCAGCTGGGGGGAGTGAATTGTCGGGTGGAAGAACTGGAGATTGAGTACTAGGCTGTCAGGGCCTTCGAGGGTGCTCCCCAGTGTGGGTGGGGTGACCTTGGGCCTGGGCTTGGGTGTAGGATGGAGATTTTCAGGAAAGCTTGAAGGTTCTGCACAGGAGCCACAGGAGGAGCAAGAGAGGACAGTAGGGGCTCTGACTGCCGGACAAGTCCTTAGGAGGAAACCACTGGTTGCAGCCAGGCAAGTGGAGGCAGGAGGACTGTGGAGGCATGCCTGAGAGGACTGAGAGGAAACAGTCAGAGATGGGTGCAGAGCCAGTAGTGGGGATTGCAATGTCATGGGCAGTGGAGTCAGGCAGCTGCAGCCAGGAGGGCTGGCAGGGCCTGAAGAGGTCTAACTGGGAGCAGTAGTCCAGTTAGTGCTAAAGTAGACAGCTAGTGCTAAAGACTTTCTATTTCTGCTACACTATAGGGGCCCGCAGGTCCCTGCCTGTAAAGGGCGATTGTTGAGGCCTGGCTGAGAGTTGTGCAGGAGGAAGGAAGATGAATAGTCTTCAAGCAAGGAAAGAGCTGGAGGAGACCGAAGTAGTAACTTGTACAGAGAAGTGTACATAGTTATCCCTATTGATTGATATACAATCCACCAATTGGTTGATATACAATCCACCAGGCATCCCATATTTCCCTTACCCCATAAAAACAAGCACATGGACTGTTCATTGTCTTAAGGTGACTGAGAAGTGAATGCCGGGCTGGGCAGGGTGACAGGCGGACCACTACACTCAGTGGCTCCTACGGGCGCACTGCTATATATATATATATATATTTTATATATTTTATATATATATATATATATATATATATATATATATATACTCTGTGTCACGGAACGTCCCACACTCCCCTTGAGTGCTTCCGTCAGTATACCACTTCCTTGTAGTCTGGATACAGATATCAGATATTCCAAACGCTTCCAAGCACAAAACAAGGCGACACTTGCTTAGATGCTAACATGGACTGACTCTTTATTTGAGATCTCACACAAATATATACACAGCAGAATGACTAAAACCTAACCTAATTAACATGAGTTAATTAACTAATCATTTACCCAGACTAGGTGACTATTCAATACACATTACCATAAACATCAACACAGGGTTAATTAGAACAAACAACAATGTGTGGAATACCCTTATGCCGCGTACACACGAGCGGACTTTACGGCGGACTTTGCCCGGCGGACTTTTCGACGTACTTTCCGACGGACTTTCTGAATGAACGGACTTGCCTACACACAATCCACCAAAGTCCGTCGAATTCGTACGTGATGACGTACGACCGGACTAAAACAAGGAAGTTCATAGCCAGTAGCCAATAGCTGCCCTAGCGTGGCTTTTTTGTCCGTCGAACTAGCATACAGACGGCGGACTTTTCGACCGGACTCGATTTCAACGGATAAATTTGAAACAAGTTTTAAATCTAAGTCCGTCCAACTTTTGAGAAAACAAAGTCCGCTGGAGCCCACACACATCGAATTGTCCAACGAAATCCAGTCCGCTGGGCAAAGTCCGCCGTAAAGTCCGCTCGTGTGTACGCGGCATTAGAACCTGTGGTAAGCCAGACTAGACTGTTCGTCTCCTAGCCAGTCCTGGAGGCTAATGTGATTAGCTCCCTCAATTAACAGGTTGAGTTCAGAATCAATCAAACCAAGAATAGTCTCTACATACATCCTGGGAGATATTGTGGACAAATATTACTGTCCCATTTTAAGTAGTCCAAGATATATTTTCTCACTCACCCTGTGCCAGGATAGCACAGGGTGACTTAGACATAAAAGGTGTATGGGGAGCTGGAACAAGGGCATCCCCTACTTTTGAAGGGATTCTGAGTTCCACAGGCACTACCATCACATCTCTCCCCTTTCGGCAGCAGACTAACACAGGAGGAGACCCCAGACGGGTTGACTCCGAAGTTAGTCAGTAGTTCCAGTCCTCTAATGCCTGTACCCACACAGTACCCCAAATAAATTGTTCCAAACAAAGCATTACTCACGCAGCCAACCTCTGCCTCTCTCAGAGAACATATCTGCCGCTGGGGAGAGGCCTGGACTGGCCCTTCTCCCTGGAGTCCTTTCTGCCGCTGGAGAGAAGACAGGGTGACTGGGTTCTCTCCGTCATGCTGTTGGGGATCTGGGCCGACTGCCCAGCATTCCTGGGGTATACAGGTGGAGACTGAAGTCCCATCCACCTTCACAGGAAATCCATCCTCTGTTAGTTGAAGGCAGAGTCCAGCAGTACTCGGCCCTGTTGCCAGCCCTTCTGCTGGAAACCCCACACCATCTGCTCCGGCTAACTGTTGGGGAGGGAGGGCGACTGCCCCACCTCCCTGGAACTCTGTTGTTGTTTCCAGTGCTGGGCAGAGGTTGGTAGCACTCTGCCCTGTTGCCAGCACTTCTGCTGGAGACTTCACACCCTCTGCTCTGTCTAACCATTGGGGCAGGAGGCTGGATTCCTCCACTCCCAAACTGTGTAGCTGCCATTGGGGAGGTGAGTCAGCTGCTTTCTGTTCCATTCCCTCATCTGGCTGCTGGGATGACATGTCTGTGGTACTGTCTTCCAGGTGCACGGATCTTTGCTGGGGAGGAAAGACCGCTTCCTCCACCCTGGCCAACTGTTGAGGAGGGACGAAGAACACCTCCCCCCTCTCCCCCTGTATCTGCTGCTGGGAAGTGATTGCCACCTTCTCACCCTGAGCCTCCGAAACTGCCACAGGTGTGGGGCAGAGGTCTTGGACCCTCTTTCTGGTGACCAGCACTTCAGCTGGGGAAGTTCCTTGTAACTCCACAGATACTGCTGTCAGTGCTGGGCAGAGCACAGTGAAGTTTGGCCCTATTACCAGCTCTTCTGCTGGAGGCTCATCAGGTTGTTCTTCCTCAGCAGAAAAGTCTATTAAATCCCCTATCTCTATAACTGGTGTCTGGGGATAGAGGTTCACCATCTCCTGTCTATAACCCAGATGTTATCAGTGCTGGGCAGAGGTTAGCGGAGCTCTGCCCTGTTGTCAGTATTTCAGGTTTGGGGACGGCAATCTTCAGATTTTCCACTGCAGGTTCTCTGGCATGCTGCTGAACGTGTTCTAGCAGTTTCCTGTATGCCCTTTCCAGATGCTGTTCCTTCCTTAGCAAATGGTCCAGATCAGGTTTGAGCTCTGAGACCCCTGCAAGACCAAGCATAGCCTCTCTATATTCTCGCAGGTCCTCAAGGTCAGGTTCCCCTTCCTCGCCAAACAAAAAAATTATTTGTAAGGCTCTCCCACAGCAATCCAGGGCCTCCAAAGTCATATTCCTCCAGAGAGCATTCTGTTGTCTCCCCTAAATATCCCTCCTCTGTGTGCCATTGCAGAGCCCGATAACTATTGTCCAGCTCTATCTCCTGCTGGACCAGCCTGTCCAACTCAGTCACCCATTGCTCCTGGGGCCGCTCTCCCAGGAATGCCATCCGCAATGCCCGTTGGTCACTGGCCCGTTGCTCTTGGGTTGGAAAGCACTTGCCCTGTTTTATACCAGCAAGCTGGAGGGCTCCAATCCAGAGCTCCACCCGAATTTGCTGCCTGAGCTCCAGGTATTCATCCTCAGACACAGTCCTGGTGTATGTTGAAAGGATGATCCGCAACAGCCCCGGGAACTCTGATGCCAGGTCCATATCTCCGCTGGGGTGACTGAAGTCTGCTATCCTGATCTTGGATCCAGGTGGAGGTTTAGATTTCCCAGACTGCAGGAAGCTTTCCCGCTGCTTGCCACCAATGTCACGGAACATCCCACACTCCCCTTGAGTGCTTCCTTGTAGTCTGGATACAGATATCAGATATTCCAAACGCTTCCAAGCACAAAACAAGGCGACACTTGCTTAGATGCTAACATGGACTGACTCTTTATTTGAGATCTCACACAAATATATACACAGCAAAATGACTAAAACCTAACCTAATTAACATGAGCCAAACAACTAATCATTTACCCAGACTAGGTGACTATTCAATACACATTACCATAAACATCAACACAGGGTTAATTAGAACAAACAACAATGTGTGGAATACCCTTAGAACCTGTGGTAAGCCAGACTAGACTGTTCGTCTCCTAGCCAGTCCTGGAGGCTAATGTGATCAGCTCACTCAATTAACAGGTTGAGTTCAGAATCAATCAAACCAAGAATAGTCTCTGCATACATCCTGGGAAATATTGTGGACAAATATTACTGTCCCATTTTAAGTAGTCCAAGATATATTTTCTCACTCACCCTGTGCCAGTATAGCACAGGGTGACTTAGACATAAGAGGTGTATGGGGAGCTGGAACAAGGGCATCCCCTACTTTTCAAGGGATTCTGAGTTCCAAGGGCCCTACCGTCACACTCTGTATATACAGTATCTCACAAAAGTGAGTACACCCCTCACATATTTGTAAATATTTTATTATATCTTTTCATGTGACAACACTGAGGAAATTACACTTTGCTACAATGTAAAGTAGTGAGTGTACAGCTTGTATAACAGTGTAAATTTGCTGTCCCCTCAAAATAACTCAACATGCAGCCATTAATGTCTAAACCGCTGGCAACAAAAGTGAATAAACCCCTAAGTGAAAATGTCCAAATTGGGCACGATTAGCCATTTTCCCTCCCAGATGTCATGTGACTCGTTAGTGTTACAAGGTCTCAGGTGTGAATTGGGAGCAGGTGTGTTAAATTTGGTGTTATTGCTCTCACTCTCTCATACTGGTTACTGGAAGTTCAACATGGCACCTCATGGCAAAGAACTCTCAGAAGATCTGAAAAAAAAGAATTATTGCTCTACATAAAGATGGCCTAGGCTATAGGAAGATTGCCAAGACCCTGAAACTGAGCTGCAGCACGGTTGCCAAGACCATACAGCGGTTTAACAGGACAGGTTCCACTCAGAACAGGACTTGCTATGGTGGATCAAAGGAGTTGAGTGCACATGCTCAGCATCATATCCAGAGGTTTTCTTTGGGAAATGGACGTATGAGTGCTGCCAGTATTGCTGCAGAGGTTGAAGAGGTGGGGGGTCAGCATGTCAATGCTCAGACCATACGCCACACACTACATCAAATTGGTCTGCATGGCTGTCATCCCAGAAGGAAGCCTCTTCTAAAGATGATGCACAAGAAAGCCCACAATCAGTTTGCTGAAGACAAGCAGAGTAAGGAGATTACTGGAACCATGTCCAGTGGTCTGATGAGACCAAGATAAACTTATTTGGTTTAGATGGTGTCAAGCGTGTGTTGCAGCAACCAGGTGAGGAGTACAAAGACGTGTGTCTAGCCTACAGTTGAGCATAGTGGTGGGAGTGTCATGGTCTGGGGCTGCATGAGTGCTGCTGGCACTGGGGAGCTACAGTTTATTGAGGGAACCATGAATGCCATCATGCACTGTGACATACTGAAGCAGAGCATGATCACCTCCCTTCGGAGACTGGGCCACGGGGCAGTATTCCAACATGATAACGACCCCAAACACATCTCCAAGACAATCACTGCCTTGCTAAAGAAGCTGAGGGTAAAGGTGATGGACTGGCCAAGCATGTCTCCAGACCTAAACCCTATTGAGCATCAAATGGAAGGTGGAGGAGCGCAAGGTCTCTAACATCCACCAGCTCCGTGATGTCATCATGGAGGAGTGGAAGAGGACTCCAGTGGCAACCTGTGAAGCTCTGGTGAACTATGTGCCCAAGAGGGTTAAGGCAGTGCTGGAAAATAATGGTGGCCACACAAACTATTGACACTTTGGGGCCAATTTGGACATTTTCACTTAGGGGTGTACTCACACTTGTTGCCAGCAGTTTAGATATTAATGGCTGTGTGTTGAGTTATTTTGAGGGGACAGCAAAGTTACACTGTTATACAAGCTGTACACTCACTACTTTACATTGTAGCAAAGTGTAATTTCTTCAGTAATGTCACATGAAAAGATATAATAAAATATTTACAAAAATGTGAGGGGTTTACTCACCTTTGTGAGATAATGTATATACAGTACATAAATATATGTATATATATATTTATGTCCACAAATGTTTTGCTTTGCATTTCTATTTTAAACTGAATGGGTTATTTGACAAGGTGAGGTTTCACATATACTTTAACCCTTGCAGTGTGTGTGGCGTGTGCCCTACTGCAAGGGTATTTTTTTGTTGAACCGGAGTTGGCCTGTAAAGTGCATGTAAACCTAGAGGCTGCCAATTAAAGACCCACCCATTACACAGCTTCCTCTAACCTTTCAAGTAGAGCAACTATCCCACAAATGGCTAAACATAAATTCTTAATCAATAATATATGAGCAGTCACGTGATCAATATTTGTCCTCTGCACAAGTGTGTCAGATGTGAAGATTCTATATGTGTAGACTTTGTGTGCCGCTGTCAGCACTCCTGAAAAACAGCTGTGGAATACATACAGCAGCTGGAGAGCAGAAAAGCGGCAGTGCTTCTACACGCAAGCCTCCAGAATGGAAAGTATACTGCTTCTTCTCTTAAGGGCTTGGTATTGTTTACAAGTGACCCTGTGATGACAGAGTCACTATAAACATACACAGTTAAAAAAAAAAAAAGAGTAAATGCCACGGGGGGGGGGGGGGGGGGGGGGACTTAAAGAGCTATTAAACGCCCAGTTTTTAAGCATTTTCGGCAGCTGATTTATTCACCTAATGAGTATGCCACTTCATTATCTTTTAATCCTTGCCTATGTTCTAGTTTTAGTTGGTGCCATGACCGCTGACCAAGTTTCCTGTTTCAGGGTGGCTCCTTTCTAATGCACGTTCTTCTGGAGTCACCCTTGCATGCACCAATAGAAACACACAGCCCCATAGCTTTCCATAGTAAGGCACTCCCCTTCCTCCTCCAAAGTAACAGTCTGGCTGGAGACTGCACTGTCCACTGTTAACTCTTTCCTCTGAAGACCAGAAGTTCAGAGAAGCAGCATTGTGAGTGCAGGAGCAAGCAGCATTAAACGTTGTAGGAATGTTAACAAATAGTTTACTTGGGAATGTTTGTTATTTTGCTCATTGTGTTAAAATATTACTCAGGGCAAATCTTTTTTATTTTATAAAGTGAAACGGGATTTTGTATTGCTGTCTGCATCCCAGTTAGGGTGATTCACTCTCTATTTGTCCTGTTTACAGTACAAATTATCACAGAAAGTGAAAGTGAAAATCCAAAATGTTACAGTTGTTACCAGATCAGGAATATTGGGGCAATCTAGTTCTCGTGACCCTGGTGATAATTAGGAAATTAGGAAAATGAAACCTCATTTGATCCAGCGTTGTGCACGTCTGCAGCTCTTCTCTCCCCTCACTTCCAGGTCTCACAGGCTTTGCTGGGGCACCAGGAACCATTGACTTCCACTGCTGTCAATCAAAGCCAGTGATGAGGAAGCAGGGACAGGGCTGAGTCCCGCTGTCTGTGTCAATGGAAGCAGCAGTGGGGCTCAGGCGCGAGCAAGCACAAGTGCCTCCATGGGGGGCACTGGACAGAGAAGCGGGGCCAGAAGTGTCGGCGGAGGACCCAAGAAGAGGAGGTTCATGGCCACTGTGTGCAATTACATTGCACAGAGCAAGTATAGACTTTTTTTTTTTTTTATGTACCTTCACAATCTATTTAAACTAAAACATTCTGAGGGTTTAATACAACTTCAAGTGACCCTTTCCTTTTTCCCTGCATTAACAACAGGAAAAAGTCACTTTAACTGTTTTCTTTTAACCGCTTGCCGACCACCGCATGTACATTTACATCGGCAGAATGGCACGGCTGGGCAAATGGTCATACCTGTACGTCCCTTTGAATTTCCCGCCGTAATCGCACCTGTGGGTCCTGCGGACTTGATGTCTGCCGGTCTCCCAGCAATCGTGTCACGGAGAGATGCTTTTGTAAACAAAGCATTCCCCTTTCTGCCTAGTGACAGGACAGTGATCTACTGCTCTCTGTCATCGTGAGCAGCGATCACTGTCCTGTGTGTTCAAGCCCAGCCCCCTTACAATTAGAATCCCTCCCTAGGACACACTTAACACCTTCACCCCTTCCCTTGCCAGTGTCATTTACACAGTAATCAATGCATTTTTATTGCACCGATCGCTGTATAAATGACGATGGTCCCAAAATAGTGTCAAAAATGTCTAATGTGTCCGCCATAATGTCGCAGTCATGCTAAAAATCGGAGATCGCTGCCATTACTAATAAAAAAAAATAATAATAAAAATGCCATAAAACTATCCCCTATTTTATAGACGCTATAAATTTTGCGCAAACCAATCAATATACACTTATTGTGATTTTTTTTTTACCAAAAATATGTAGAAGAATACATATCATCCTAAACTGAGGAAAAAAATAGTTTTTTTATATATTTTTGGGGGATATAGCTCAAAAAAATAAAAATCACAGAGATGATCAAATACCACCAAAAGAAATCTCTATTTTTGGGAAAAAAAGGATTCAATTTTGTTTGGGTGTGTATACTGTATATAATGAAGTAGCGCTAATTAGTAAACAAATTGATAAAGTGCTAAATAGGCAAAAAATATATATGAATGAATGAATCTCTCCAAGTGCAACTCATTAAAAGTGACTCATAAATATGTGTTCAATATGAAATCCTATAAAGTGCATCCCATCAAAAGCAGAGCTTGGTGACGTCACTTCCGGTTACGGCCGTGACCGGAAGTCCTTACATTGTTTGACACGTTTTTCTGCTGCCTGGCTTGTCTATGCCATTTTTAATTGTGAAAGATCATTTTAAATGCTAAAGATCTTTTAAATAAATACAAAGAACAATTTTTTTTAAATTTACTACACTATGGAGAGTCTTCTTTTTTGCCTTTAATCCCGTGGATTGGGAGACACTTTCTTCTAGGAAAAGATTGGGGAGACCGGAGAAAAGCTGCCATTGAAGAAGATTCAGCAACAGTCTGGTCGTTTATCCATGCATCACTAGACCCGTTGGGGTCTATCCATAAGGTGAGAGGCTAGCATCACTGGGGGAGGATTCTAGAAAGTTACCATTACCATCTTTCATCTGCAAATTGGACTCCCACATTTGTCCCTTTCCCCCTCATCTCTATTTGTCCACATAGGATTACCTTTATCTACACTCTGAATTAGAGACTGATCATCTCTCTGAATCACCTGATTTCTTTGGATGCTCTTTAATATAATTTGACTATTCTCACAAAATTATTTACTTTAAGTCTATTTTGATGTGATGCACTTTATTGGATTTTATTGAACATACGTGTATTTGTATATTATTTTGATGGGATGCACTTTATAAGATTTCATATTGAACACATATTTATGAGTCACTTTTAATACGTTGCACTTGGAGAGATTCATTCATTCATATATATTTTTTGCCTATTTAGCACTTTATCGATTTGTTTACTAATTAGCGCTACTTCATTATATATACACATACTTAGGGGTGTTGGCAACACTACAGAAGTTTAGCCGCTTTTACATTTCATTAACACTTTTTTATCACGCACTTTATATTTACACAGTTTGACACGGTTGACCACCCCCTCCGCCTCAAAAAACTTTACTCCCTCGGTCTCCGTTACTGTGCTCTTCAGTGGCTCTCATCCTACCTATCCCAACGCACATTCAGTGTCACTTACAATTCTACTTCCTCCACTCCTCTTCCCTTCTCTGTTGGGGTCCCCCAAGGTTCTGTTCTTGGACCTCTTTTATTTTCAATCTACACCTCTTCCCTGGGTCAGCTGATAGCCTCTCATGGCTTTCAATATCATTTCTATGCTGACGACACACAAATCTATCTCTCCACCCCTCAACTCACTCCATCAGTCTCCTCACGCATCATTGACTTACTAACCGACATATCTGTATGGATGTCACACCACTTCCTCAAACTCAACTTGTCCAAAACCAAGCTTATAATATTTCCTCCCCCACATGCCCCCCCTTCCCCTGACTTCTCTGTCAAGAGCAATGGCACAACCATCCACCCATCCCCACATGTCAGGGTGCTAGGTGTTATCCTGGACTCTGAACTCTCCTTTCGGCCCCACATCCAATCACTTTCCAAAGCTTGCCGCCTCAACCTCCGCAACATCTCTAAACTATGTCCCTTTCTAACCAATGAAACCACAAAGCTCCTGATTCACTCCCTGGTTATCTCTCGCCTCGACTACTGCAACTCCCTCCTCATTGGCTTACCTTTAAATAGACCATCCCCCCTTCAGTCCATCATGAATGTTGCTGCCAGACTCATCCACCTTACAAACCGCTCAGTGTCTGCTACCCCTCTCTGCCAATCCCTCCACTGGCTACCACTCACCCAACAAATTTAATTCAAAATACTAACAATAAGTTACAAAGCCATCCACAACTCTGCCCCCAGCTACATCACTAGCCTAGTCTCAAAATACCAACCTAATCGCCGTCTCCGTTCCTCCCAAGACCTTCTGCTCTCTAGCTCCCTCATCACCTCCTCCCATATCCACCTCCAGGACTTCTCCCGAGCCTCGCCCATCCTCTGGAATTCACTATCCCAATCTGTCAGACTGTCTCCAAATGTATCCACCTTTAGGCGATCCCTGAAAACTTTCCTCTTCAGAGAAGCCTATTCTGCCTCCATCTAACAACTGCACTATTTTCTCCATTAGCTTATCCCCCACAGCTATTACCCATTTGTATAACTTGACCCTCCCTCCTAGATTGTAAGCTCTAAGGAGCAGGGCCCTCTGATTCCTCCTGTATTAAATTGTATTGTACTTGTATTGTCTGCCCTAATGTTGTAAAGCGCTGCGTAAACTGTAGGCGCTATATAAATCCTGTATAATAATAATAATAATAATTTAGCACTTTACTTGCCATCAACATGTTTGTTTTTTTGGTAGCCCATTAGTACTTTCTTTTTATCAATTTTGTTTGGGTACAACGTTGCACGACCGCACAACTGTCAGTTAAAGCGACGCAGTGCCGAATCGCAAAAAATGGCCCGGTCATTCTGCAGCCAAATCCTCCAGGGGTCCCTTTAAAACTGTGGCAGGTTTTCTCTTTACTAACACTAACTTATTGCGGAGGGGCGGAGCTGGCGCGCAGCATGTGAGGACGTCTTGAGAGGAGCTCTCCCTGTAGATTTCACATCCTGACCTAATCCTGTGAGCTAAAGTCGGCGTTTTTGCCCTGGACTGCTGGGGTATGAGTTGCGGACCCTCCGGAGAGCATCAGGGGATGGTGAAATACGGGCCTCCGTGGCCAAAAACACCGGGGGAGAAGCTGGCCCGTTATGCCTGGGGCTCTCAAGATGGCGCCGCGGCGCCGGGCAGAGAAGAGGAGGAGGAATGGCCGCCGCTTCAGCAGCAGCATGAGGACACTGAAAGACCGCAGCCTGCTACATCTGGTCGGGTGAGTCCCAGAATACAGAGGGACCGCACTGTGCGCAGGGGGAGATCCCTGGATAGGGATAAGGGACCCACACATGATACAGACAGGGACCTGGAGGAGGAAGGAGAACCGTCCCTTAAGCAAATAATGGCTGCCATACAGGGATGTCAGACTAAGCTGCTAGACCACTTTGGGGAACTGCAAATGGAATTCTCCTATATGAAACATGATATGCAGAAGCTTAGAGAAAAAGCCCAGGCTGCTGACCACCGCATTGCTGCTCTAGAGGACACTGTTAGGCCTCTGACCACTGATAACCAAATCATTAAAAAGACCCTCTCTGAGCACACTCTTAAAATGGCCGACATGGAGGACCGCATGAGAAGAAATAACATAAGGCTGGTGGGATTCCCTGAAGGAGTGGAAGGTAATCATCCTGAGGAATTCCTGGAGGAATGGCTGAAGGTGAATATGACCCCTGGAACTTTCACTGCTATGTTTGCTATAGAGAGGGCACACCGTGTACCAGGTAAACCGCCACCTAAGGGAGCAATCCCCAGACCCATGATAGCAAAGATTCTGCACTTCAGAGATAGAGAAAATATCCTAAAAGGAGCCAGGACAGGCCCTGAGCTGAAGTGTCATAACTATCGGATATCTATTTATCCTGATTTCTCTGCCACCACGCAAAAACAAAGAGCTTCCTTCTATCCGATAAAGAAACGGCTCAGAGAACTGAACCTGATGTACAGTATGCTATACCCAGCAAAACTACGCATTGTGGATAATGGAAAAACACGTTTTTTTACCACCCCTACCGAAGCTGCTGATTGGCTGGATGCGAGGGGACGATCGAGAAGAGGAGGCTCTCCAAGATCACCTTAACCTGCTACATACAGATGAAGATGCTGGGAGATGGGAGATGTTAGAGGAAAGTAGCGCGGCGGACGCTGAGCTGCTTTTTTACCGCCCTTTTTCCTCACAACCCTATCTCTAAGATGTAGAAAGGCATTGAATGGGGCCCTTGGATGGGTCTCTATACACCCAGCAGTCCGGAGGACTACAGAAGATATATGTCTGCGGCTTTCAAATGCTCAAGAACACTTTTGACACTGAAGGAATCTACAGGGTTCTTCTTCTCCTTTTGGAAACAAAGCTTTTCTTTTACAGTTTATCTATTTCCACTGGAGACTTGAGGAGTGGAACAAGAAGTTTCCTCTTCTCCTTACATACTTATATTTTCTTTTATTTTTGTGTTCCAGAGTTTTTTTAATTTTTCTGTGGGAGTTTTTTTTCTCTCACAACTGAACTCACTCCTCACAATACTGGAGCCTGTGTGTTTTTCTTTTGAATACACACATCCGTTATAACCTCTTTTAGGTTAAAGGTTTTGGGAATGAAGTGCCTTGCAAGTTGGGGGCGGGTACAGGGTGGGGGGTGGGGAACAAGGAGGGAGGAGGGGGGAAGTATTGGGGAAAAACATCATTATGCCTTATGTATGCTCATGATTTTAAGTTCACTTTTGCTGTCTACTGTCTGCCTTATATGCTGCTGCTCGCCAGGATGGGGAGGGGGGGTGCTGGAGCCCTGGGAGATGCCATACCTGAACGATGGGAGTGGGAGGGAAGGGGAGGGGGGGAGACTCTTGCTTTATCCACTATGGCTGTGAACCTTAGAGTGATCTCCTGGAACGTTAGAGGTCTCAACTCCAAATTTAAAAGGTCGCTGGTCTTTGAGTATCTAAAAAAATATAAACCGCATTTGATACTGTTGCAGGAGACGCATCTGCAGGGCTCCAGGGTTCTCTCTTTAAAAAGGGCGCATATTGCTGGGGCTTACCATGCAAGTTACTCTTCATTTGCTAGGGGAGTGTCCACACTGGTGGCTAAATCCCTACCTATATGTATTCATGCAATAAAAACGGATATCAAGGGTAGATATGTTGTTACCGTGATAAAGGTGCATAACAGGTTCATGACCTTTGTGAACTTGTATGTCCCACCTCCCTTCTCCCTGTCTCATCTGGATGATATGCTCCAAGCGACTTTTGAGATAGCGGAGGGGAGGATTTTCATCTTGGGGGATTTGAATGCGGTGGTGGATCCGACAATAGACAGGTTGGATGCACCGCCGAGAACCCCAACACCGCTTGCGAAGTGGATGTCAACCCATGGCTTCTATGATGCATGGCGAGCGAGACACCCAGAGATCAGGGAATACTCTTGCTACTCTGAGACACATAAAACACTATCTAGGATAGACATGGCATTGGTTGAACCTGAGGGACTGCAATTGGTGGCTGGGGCGAGGTACTTACCTAGAGTGCACTCGGACCATTCACCCTTACTAGTGGATATTGTGTTGGGTCAGAGACAAGGTATCAGACACTGGAGGATGGAGGCTAGCTGGTTGCAGGAGGAATATATTAAAATTAAATGTAATGAGACTATTCAGCGGTTCTGGAAGGAGAATAAGGAAGTTGGCTCTGAGCTAATAAAGTGGGAGGCATTCAAAGCTACTCTAAGAGGGGTGTTCATGGCGGAGGTGGGTAGCTTCAAGAAGCAACTGGCATCTTCAATAATGGACAGGAAACGTGAGGTATCTCTAGCTGAGGCAGAATACGTTAGGAGACCAACTAGAGAGGGTTTGTGTACTCTCCAGGATAAGACACGGGCATACAAGGAAATACTGACTGACCAGACTACCAAACTTGGACTTGCGCAACGTAGACGTATCTTTGAATTTGGGGACAAGAATACCGTGTTTCCCCGAAAGTAAGACAGTGTCTTACTTTCTTTTTATCCCTAAAAGCCCCACTATGTCTTACTTTCGGGGTATGTCTTATATTGGGAAAAAAAATTTTTTTTATTCTTTATTGCAATATGTGTTTTTTTTGTTTTTTTTTTAATCAGCCCTGTTGGGGGGCTTTGGTGAGATATCAGGGGTCTTAACAGACCTCTGATATCTCCCCCTTGAGACAGAGAAAGAGACAGAGGATAGAGATTCCCCAGTCCCTTTCTCTGCAGCGTCAGCTGTACTGAGAATGAAAGGAGAGAAGACAGCGGCTTCTCTCCATTCATAAACTGACACATTGTAATCACAGGAGATTACAATGTTTCAGTTATGTGAATGGACAGAGTCAGCTGACTCTGTCTATTCACAAAGGAAGGAGGGGGAGGACGGAGGAACGGAGGGGGAGAACGGAGGGGGACAGAGAAGGAGGGGGGAACGGAGGGGACAGCGGGGAGGCACAGAGGAGGAAAGAGGAACGGAGGGGGAGAACGGAGGGGGACAGAGAAGGAGGGGGGAACGGAGGGAACAGCGGGGAGGCACAGAGGAGGAAAGCGGAACTGAGGGGGAGAACGGAGGGGGACAGAGAAGGAGGGGGGAACGGAGGGGACAGCGGGGAGGCACAGAGGAGGAAAGCGGAACGGAGGGGGAGAACGGAGGGGGACAGAGACCCGCGCCCCCAGCGGCCCGCACCCCCAGCCCCACTCTTTGTACCGCACGTCACTGGAGGCAAATCCCCCCGTGTTTCCCCGAAAGTAAGACATATGTCTTACTTTCGGGGTACGGCTTATATTAGCTGACCCCTCTGAAACCCCCTTACAATCGGGGGTGTCTTACTATCGGGGAAACACGGTAGTAGACTGTTGGCATATTTGGCACGACCAGAATACACACCCATCTGTATAACGAGTATTTATGGTAGGGGTGGGGTAGAGGTGAGTGACTCCGAGGGTATACTACAGGTCTTTGTTCAATTTTATAACGAACTTTATAAGTCATGCATCCCACCGGGAGGGAACACCTTAAAAACTTATCTAAACGATATTGATCTTCCTAAATTAACAAATTTAGATCGTGCAGAGCTGGAGGCTGATATATCTGTGGAAGAGGTGGCGGGTGCGATAGCTTCTTTTGCCCCTAGGAAATCTCCAGGACTAGATGGTATACCCTCGGAGTGCTATAAAACTTTTAGGGGTAGGTTGGCACCCCGATTATTGCAAGTGTTCCTGAATGCACGGCGGGAAGGGAAACTTCCCCCATCTATGAGAGAGGCCTTGGTAGTTCTGATACATAAAGGGGGTAAAGATCCTAAAGAGTGTGAATCCTATAGACCCATCTCATTGATGAATGTCGACACCAAGATACTAGCAAAAGTATTGGCGGGGAGACTGCAGTCGGTGGTGTTAAAATTAGTTAACCCGGATCAGACAGGCTTTATACAAGGGCGCTGTGCACAAATGAATGTTAGAAGGTTATTTATTAACCTACAGACGGATCACAACAATTCCGGGGAGAGGGTGGTGGCCTCCTTGGACACCAAGAAGGCCTTTGATTCGGTCGAGTGGACCTATCTGTTTGGTCTCCTGGAGATATTGGGATTCGGGCTTATATTTATATCCTGGGTGAGGCTGCTGTACACTGACCCACTGATCAGGGTGAGGGTGAATGGTATCATATCTGAGCCCTTCTCTGTTTTCCGGGGGACCAGACAGGGGTGCCCGCTATCCCCCCTTCTTTTTGCTTTGGCCATAGAGCCACTCGCGGCAAAGATAAGGGATACTCCCCATCTGAATGGACTTCGGGTGGGGGGGATTGAGGAGCGAGTCTCCCTTTATGCGGATGACATGCTTTTGTATCTCCAAGACCCGGGTCCTTCATTATCCACGGCCTTCCGGCTGATGCAGGAATTCGGAGACTACTCTGGGTTCCGTATCAATTGGAGCAAATCATCCCTGTTTGCTATAGATGACACAGTGAGGGTCCCGGCGGAATCCCCCATTCAACTATCCCAATCCTTTAAATATCTGGGAGTGGTGATTCAACTTCCCATTGCGGGGTATTTAGATATTAACCTGAGACCGGCAGTAGAGGCTCTTCGTGAGAGGGTGCAGCGGTGGAGGAATATGCCATTGACAGTGATGGGTCGTATAAACCTATTTAAAATGATTGTCTTGCCAAAGCTGTTGTACGTTCTATCGAACTCACCTGTATATGTCTCGGTGAAAACGTTTAAACGCATAGACTCCATTGTGGTCGATTTCTTGTGGGGAACCAAAGCTCCCAGGCTATCCCTAGCAATCCTGAAACTACCAACAACCCGGGGGGGGTTGGCTATGCCGGACATGAGATCCTATTTCTTTGCATCCCAAATGACATTCTTGCACTGGCGATGTTTTCCACAGATACCTAATGCCACTACTCTACTGGAGGCGGCTGTTGCCACATCTCAGGAAACATTACTGAACGTCTTGTTTAGAAAAGAGATACCAGGGAGAGGGATGGGATCAGTTATGGCACTACCTGGTAAGGTGTTCCATCTCTGTGCGCAGAAAATAATGGATGACCCGCTATGGTTATCACCTAATTGTCCCCTCTGGTACAATAAATCTCTACAAGAGTTCTGCAAAATAGAAGATGGACATGGATGGGCCAAATTTGGGATAAAATATCTACATCACATATACCAGGATGGTAGGCTATTAACCTTCACACAACTGAGGGAGCAGTTCGGTGTACCTAGGACATGGCAGTTCAGATATACCCAACTGCAACATGCAGCGACAGCCCAGTTTGGGAGAGGGGAGGTGAAGGTACAAAACACAACCCTGGAAAAAGTCCTGATAGACCCTGAGCCGACCAAACGTATATCTAGATATTACAAGGAGATTAGATTGGGGGGACCTGACTTGACCGCTAGGACCAGAAGTAGGTGGACGACTTTCATTCCGGAACTGACTGAGGAACTGTGGCAGGAGGTACTCGATACATATCTTGTGTCGGTGATTTCCTCCACGGATAGAATGATACAGCTTCGATATCTACACCAAATGTACTACACTCCGACTAGACTATTTAAAATGCACAGAAAAGACAACTCGGAATGTCATAAATGTAAGGGAGAGGAGGGAACTTTCCTTCATATGGTATGGGATTGCCCTAAGGTAAGACCTTTGTGGTCTCAGGTGACTGAGTTCATATCTGACCACTTTGGCCTTCCAAACATATGCTCTCCCATGAGGTGCCTGTTGGGAATTTTTGATCAGGAAGAGATAAATACAAATACTAAATTCTTCCTTAGACTTCTCTATTTTGGGGTGAGAAAACTGATAGCTCGACGATGGATTCATGGTGAACACCTCACCTTGGGAATGTGGATAAAAATAATAAATGATGATGTACTTATGTATAGAATGACATATGAAGCGGGAGGAGCCCCCAAAAAATTTAGGAAAGTGTGGTGGAGGTGGACTGAATCCAAAAATACCTTATCGGTAGGAGAGGAGGAGAGCAGTGGCGCAGAAAGTCTTTAGGTGATGAGGAGGGTGGACAGTAGAGTATTGAAAGAATGGATGCATACAACATTAGAGGTAGATAATTAATGAGGGGGGATGGGAAGGGAGGGGAGGGAGTTTGTACATGGAAGGGGGCTTTTGAGAGTCTGTTTTCTCTCTGGTTGAAGCCAAAGTTTCAATATCTCTGTTGATTGTCCAGGTGCTCTTCTTCTGAGCGGTTTTCTAGTAAAATATGATATGCATATAAATAAAGAGCTGTTTATTAAAAAAAAAAAAAGAGCAAAACAATTAGGCTGACTGAAGTAAAAGGTGGTCTTCATATTGAAAGCAATAACTACAAAGCATGTGTAACTGGATGAGCCATATGTGTAGAGGTAACATGTTATCGTTTAATGAGATGTACAGAGACCCATTGTCTACAAATGTGATGTAACATGTCAATATGCTCAATAAAAATCTTGTTTAAAAAAAAAAAAACACTAACTTATTGCTCTGCATCTTGTCAGTTTCATGGGTTACACCATTGTATCATGACTTGGAAAAGGTTAAGCACCACTGCTTTCTCATATTTAATTGTGACAAAGAGAGTTGCAAATTTCACACATTTTTTAAGAACTGTCATACTAGATACATGAAACGTGTGTGTGTGTGTGTATGCAATGTAGACAGATATTGACAATACACAGGGATGATAAATGACTTCACACTTGTGACCTCTTTTGGCCTTTGAACCATTGCCATGTTTGTGTCCATTATATGGCTCTTTCATTGAACACAAGGGAGACGTGCCTTCATTCTATGGATTTTATAGGGCCTCGGGGAGCTGTACGCAAACAGTATTCAAGCTGTAAAACATCTTTCCCTGGATGTATGTAGAACATCAATCTTTGAATCTTTAAATACTTTAATGCCACTGCAAATCTATATTTCTAATGTCTCCAGCTTTCTAGCGCATCAAAAGGCAAGCATTTCAGTCTATGTCAGTTATAATTATCCATCCATACATTACCAAGGTCTTTACTGAAACATATTTCTAACATGACTTCAGAAGAAATCTGTTTTTTAAAGGAGCAGACCTGTTTATAAAAAAAATTATACTTATATTTAGAAGGAACCTGCTCAAGGTCCAGTGTACTGGACAGGTCCTTGCAGTCTAAACTGATAGCTGGAGTGTCAATGACATTTTGGTTTTCTCAGGTAAAATTCATTGTCTGCAAGATTTAACTATGGCCTCCTTAAACAATAATTGTTCAATTTGTTTTTACAGTAAGTACGCACTCATTCACACTTGTCTATTGCCATGCATTACAGTAACTTTGATGCTACTGCAACACACATTACCGCACACTATGTGTGTTAGCACATTGCTGTGCAAATCATTCTCAATAGCACCCCAAATCACTAAGGCAATCCACCTCCAATGCACATACATTGCAGCGTGCCACAGCACACCATTATGCATTTTTGTAATCCACTGCACTCCAAACAGCCATGAACCAGAAGATCAGTGGGTGCAATGGTGAAATGCCAGGTGGCACCATCCGTATAAAGTCCTATAAAAAGACTGACATCAGCACACCAAAATTGAGAGTCAAACTGATACTAAAGACACACTATTTAATTTACATTGTCCCTATCATTATTTTACTAAAAAAAACAAAAACAATATAAGTACCTTTTTCCTAATTGATATACAGCTGTCACATGACCCAGCTCTCCCCCAGCCTGTCTGGAGGGAAACATAAGCAGGAGGAGCTTCCAGTTCTCTTCTGCTGCTACATGTTCAAAATAAAATTTAGATTGTCATACCAATATTTATTTAAAAATCAAATCTTTATTATTTTTTGGAAATAAAAAAAAATGTCTTAACTCTCAACTTCTTTAATTAAAAAGAAGGTCAATATGCTTTTGTGCTCTAGAATCTTTTGTGATTCCTTATGAGGTTAACATGGTTTATGTAGGTCCATTGCTTTAACTCCTCCACTCCGCCATGCCACCATAAAAACAAAAAAAAAACGATATAGTGTAGTATTTTTATTTTAAATTAGATAAAAAACTTACAAAGGCAGCTTACATAAAATGATGCCTATACTGGCACTGAAAATACCCGCCTAGACCATGCTGGGAAACGGCACCGCTCTGCTCATTTCCCTGGAGCCGGCGTGTGCTCCAACTGCCAGAAACTCAGTAGCAGAAATTCAGCACCGGTGTTGTCATGACGTCAAATGACGTGTGTCGAGGCGTAATTCTACATATTGACCTTCTTTTTAATTTAAGAGGGTCATATTGGTCTGGTGAGTGATATTTCATTAGAGCACATTGGGTGCGAATCTTGTATTTGGGTAAAGAGCACTAGTGTTTTAACACTAAAGAGTCAATAATATTGGAAATTATGGACACAATGAACGTTATATGAAGCACTTTATTATATGATGCACTTTATGTTATGATGCACTTTGATTACCATTTACGCTATCTTTGTATGCTGCACACTTATTCACATTATCACTGCAGTTTGTGCACCACTGAGTGTTGGATACTCATTTTGAGTACAGCACCCCCTATTTATTGTTGAAATTAATCTTAGCCTGTTTGAATAAAGTGTGGTGCAATTTGAAGTAAATTGTATTGAAATGAACCAGTGTTCACTTTAAACATGCAGTTATGTGCAATGTAAGATCTTTTTCGTTTCTAGGCACGTGGCTGGATGTGTGAAGCACAAACAGGTACACTTCTTTTCACACTTTAGTAAATCAAATACATGTTCACCTCATTTTAGGCTTCAAGAGACCCAGAGTATCCACTAGAGGCGATTACAATAAAATTTATAACACAGGTCATAGCTAGTGATGAGCGGACCAAGCAAACTTTGGTTCACCTAACGTTTACCAAACACTTGAAAAAATCCACAAACCCAGAACATAGCGCACTAATTTCACTAAAGTCTATCGGAGCCAAATCTTGTAATTTTTAAGGCCAAATTTTTGGCTTTTTGTGAAAAAATAGGGCATGGCTAACTGGGCACTGCCATGGCGGACACAGCTTCAACGTACAGTCCCTGTGTAGCCACACTCCGAAGCATTTTGTCACTTCTGACTTCGTCACAGAGGGTCAATGACAAAATGGAAGTCTGAAGTGACGAAATGCGTTGGAGTGTGGCTATACAGTGACTGTATGTTGAAGCTGGGATGGTGTTCTGATGTCTAGTGAATGAAGCAATGGTGAGATCACAACACAGAGCCGCTCGGCATGTCCTGTACTATGTTACAAAAAAGATTGGTTATAACTGTATTTGATGTGCGTGCAATATATATTTTAAACAATAGTATATTGAGTTTTGGATTTACAGAAAATAAGACAAAAACCAGGAACAACATTTAGCATTCGTGTATCGATACTTTGACTGTAGTAAAGAAAAAAAAAAAGGGAAAAAATTTAGGAAAGGAAGACACACAAAAATAAAAAGGGGGAAGGG
Organism: Lithobates clamitans; assembly: GCA_037952925.1. Lineage (NCBI taxonomy): Eukaryota > Metazoa > Chordata > Amphibia > Anura > Ranidae > Lithobates > Lithobates clamitans. The sequence goes on from JBBGZY010000573.1 coordinate 7,114,724, forward strand.
GGGGAGGGGAAAGGCGAGTAAAACCAAAGGGGGAGAACAACAACTCCTAGGGTAGAACTATAACTTACGATTACATTGTTCCAGCCTGGTTCGTAGGAGCTATATCTTATACAAATGGCACTGTTTTCCTCCGCCTGTCACCCCCTTGGGAACTTACTGTGACTAGGCGGAGGATCAGTCCCTGGAATTCAATATTTATTTGTGAGCTTCTAGCGCTTTGGTTCCTGTTATCGTCTAAACCCTCGAACCAGACTAGGAAAAGAAGGTAACAATGTTCATTATCCATATGAGAACTCTAGTAACTGTATAGAACTCAGCTGTTAAGTTATAATATTATTATAACATATGTACTACCCGGCTCGTATTATATTTTATACACCTATATGGGCTAAGTTCAAAACGAGTCATCAATCCTTTATAAAAAAAAAAACAAAAAAAAAAAAACAGTCTTAGCAAAGAACCTGAGGAAAGAAAGAGGAAAGAGAAATAGGAAGAAGAAGAAAGAGAGAAAAAAAAAAAAGGGGGGGGAAGTGAGGCAGTGGGGGGGGGGTGAGGGGAGGGGAGGTGGTGTGGACGCGCTCCTGCACGCCGCGGACGCCAGTCTCGACCGGCATCTTACGTATTAGTAAGGTACCTTATCCAGGGGTCCCATATTTTGTTAAATCCATTAATCCTATCCTTCAGGATTGCCGTAAGGCGTTCATTTACCATTATCCATGACAGTTTGGATTTTAGTAAGTAAAAGGGGACTGTGGGAGACCTCCAAGACTTGGCTATTGAAATCCTGGCCGCCACAAATATAAATGTGATTAGTCTGCGCATTGACTTTGATGCACCCTCCACTGGGCGCCCCAGCAGTGCGTGCAGAGGTGACTTAACTAGATTCACTTGTGTGAGGGAGTATATGAGATTATACGTGCGTATCCAAAATCTCCTCACTTTGGGGCACGTCCACCAAGTGTGAAACATAGTGCCGTTTACATTACATCCTCTGAAGCACTGGGGGGGACACCCCCGGAACGGCAATATATATTTTAAATATATCAATATCTCAAATGATTTTACATTATTGGAGGCTCCATTTCTCCCTCTATTTTTTACATGTGGAGTCAAACCCGGACATGTGAAAGGAGTGTGGCGGTTTACAGCAGCTTGTTTGCGAAACACGAGAGTGAATGGTAACATCATCTGGTGTGCTTGTTTCTTAACAGTAGTTGATCTTCCATTCATCACTGTGGCGGAGGAACTGGTGCCATCATATACACATATTGTTTTTGCACTCTTCAATAAGGACTGTCTTTTTGGTGTGGATTCACAAGACTTTTTCACTATTCATATATATATATATATATATATATAACATTTTTTCACTGTATATTTATATATATATATTTATATATATAACATTTTTTTCACCGTATATTTATATATATATATATATATATATATATATATATATATATATATATATATATACATACACATTTTTCATTTTAAGGTCATTTTTTGTCTTTTTTTGGACACATTTAAGAGCACTACTGTGGATTAGATTTAATATATATACACTGTTAATATTTATGTCTTTCATCTCTTGTTATGTTTATGTTATTTAAGTAGCAGCACTATTATTGCGTATTTTGCATTCTAAAAAACATTGCTTTTGTATTTATATAAGGAAATAATTGATGAATGCATTCGTATTTCATTTGGATATAAATAATAAATGTTTTCTATGACCAGTAATAAATAGTGTGCTACTTATATGTTAAAACATTAAGAATCTATTCACTAAAAATAATAGCGTCAAATTTGGAAAATAATTTAAATGAAATTATAGGTAAGATAGCTGAAGTCAGTAATATTTCTATACAGGTCTCTGCGCCATAGCAGCTAATTTGGAATAGATTAGATTTACATTTTTATTGAATTGTCCTTTCAAATTTGACTAAAGTAACTGTTAGTGAACGTAACGAATACAAATGCATCCAAAGTTACAAAGCAACGAATGCCGCATCTAAATGAATGGAATGGAACGAATACGAATGCATTCGTTATGATGGGTAGGTATCACATTAATATTACAATTGTACGTTTATGGTAACAAGGGGCGTTACATAGGCAGGCTAATTCTAATCAGGACTCAAAAGAATGTAAACATGTACTGTAAATATTATTAGTGTCGTGTGCACAGTGAGGGCAGTGAGCAATACATACAAAATAGAATACAATTATATACAGAACTTCCAAATTTCCATTACACTCTTAAAGGGCCATTTTGATTTTTTTTATTTTTTTAAATGACAATTTTTTTAATTATTATTGCATTTTAGTGTAAATATGAGATCTGAGGTCTTTTTGACCCCAGATCTCATATTTAAGAGGTCCTGTCATGCTTTTTTTCTATTACAAGGGATGTTTAAATTTTTTTTAAAAACAGTATAAAAATAAAAAATAAAAGGTAAAATAGATAAGAAAAAAAAAAAAATTTTAAACCTGCCCCGACCAGCCGAGCTCACGTGCAGAAGCGAACGCATATGAAAACAGTGTTCAAACCACACATGTGAGGTATTGCCATGATCAGTGGAGTGAGAGTAATAATTCTACCCCTAGACCTCCTCTGTAATGCAAAACATGCAACCGGTAGAATTTTTAAAATGTCGCCTATGGAGATTTTTAAGGGTAAAAGTTTGTCGCCATTCCACGAGCAGGCACAATTTTGAAGCATGACATGTTGGGTATCAATTTACTCGGCGTAACATTATCTTTCACGGTATAAAAAAAATTAGGCTAACTTTACTGTTGTTTTATTTTTTAATTCAAAAAAGTGTATTTTTTCAAAATAAGTGCTCTTGTAAGACCTCTGCGCAAATATGGTGTGACAGAAAGTATTGCAATGACCGCCATTTTATTCTCTAGGGTGTTAGAAAAAAAGTATAATGTTTGGGGGTAATTTTCTAGCAAAAAAAAAAACACCACATCTAAAAAATTGGCCCGGTCCTAAAGTGTTTAAATAACATACTTAGAAAATGCTTTAAACATGTGCATAAAGTGGTGTATCTGTAGGATGTACTGTAACAAAAATTATAACGTATGGTTCAGATGCCCAATCCTTTGCTGGCCAGCCAGGCTGTGTGTAAGGTTTGGTGGGGGTTACCTCCTCCATCTTACCCCCTTCGTTAGGTGCCAGGTGTGGATCACATATGAGGCCTACCCCAGGGTGGGTTCTTCTGGGCTACACTATAGTACAGGGTCACTTCACTACACATGGGGTAACTTTGCTTTGTGCCACTTCCATCAATGCCCTGGGACAAGACTAAGGCCGCCATGGGGGAATACTCGATCTTAAGGCGGGCCTCAACTCTTAGAGATGAACGTTTAACATGTACCCTTGCACTGCAACTGTTTTTCAGTTAACTCTCAGTTCCCTGTGACAACATACACCTTCTATGGAGTCTGAATTTAGCAGGGACATGCCGAGCCCTGTTCATATCCACCTGTCAAGTGTTTTCCATTACAATTCCCCAGTAGCGGAGTGGGCCCCGCCGTGCAATCTGCGTGGGCTGCACACATGCACGTAACTTAACTGTCAAACTTCCGTATCTCTGTACAGGATGGGAACCTCTGTGGTGCGAATCTGCTCCTGAAGCCATAGGATATGGACAAAAAAGATCCTCAGGTGGGATTTTTTTTAGGGCAAAGATACAGATAGTGAGTTTAAAAATATAATGGTATTTTCTTCACATATAAATGACATGAATTGAACGTATAAACATCATACAAAAACATATCTGTAGAAAAATCCAATATAACCATCCACCCCTCTAGTAGAACACTACCATAATTTTGTAACGTGTTGGGACCTCTCCTGTAATATACCTTTTTAGACAGTAGATATATGGTTATCCTTGTTGTTTTCTTTCCTACTGTGATATCCAACCGCTGTGTTTTTATGATGTTTTTATGATGTTTATATGTTTGATTCATGTAATTTATATGTGAATAAAATACCATTAGATTTTAAAACTCACTATCTGTATCTTGGCCCTAAAAAATCCCACCCGAGGATCTTTTTTGTCTATATTCTGTATTAGGGATGTGGGCATAATACATTTTCCCCTTTCAACAGCAATTCATTGTTAACTGAAGCTATAGGAGACAGGCTGCTGACGGAAGAAATATCAACATCTCCTTCGCTGCTAAAGGCCATTTCACCTATCACAGGTACACGCTATAGACAGGCTGCTGTAAAACTTCTGTTACCCTAGGTTACACCTTGTGTCTTCAAACCGGTGTCTTCATACCCCAATGTGTTTAAGATCCCCTTGGTGAAATATGTGTGCCCGTTACTTGCATTACACTCCTTTTTGTAACTTCAAAGCAGGCAGGGACAACGTTTCAAATGCTTTACTTAAAAAGTGCAAAGGCAATTACAGAGTCTAACATTCAAAGGCATAATTCTTCCCTAACTCTAACTACAGGCTGTACGCTGCCCCGACATATCTGTAAAGGTAGTATTCATGCAGTACAAAGTCCAGCAGAGGTATGCACGCCACACTTTTCAGATATTGATTTGTAAAAAATGTTGAAAACTATTTATCATTTTCCTTCCACTTAACAATTATGTTCCACTGCCAATGTTCCAATGTGTTGGTCTATCACATAAAATCCCAATAAAATAAATTTGTGTTTTTGGTTGTAACATGACAAAATGTGGAAAATTTCAAGGGGGGTGAATACATTTTCAAGGCACTGTACATCCAGGCAATGATGAGCAACATCCTTCTGCTCCTTGCGGGTATTATTCTCCGTCTCATTCCCTTATGGACATCGGACCCACGGCTATCTACTGCATCTCTCTCAGGAGCCAACTCTCAGGAGCCAACTCTGGGGCACCCTCAGGGGTCGAATTCTTGTGACACTCTCTGGGGGCATTTTCGTACCGTACCACTGTCACATATTTATAGATCACAGGATTAGTGGGCCAGACCCAGAGAAGAACCTGCCAAAAAAAACAAAGAACCGGAAAAGGCAATAACTCCTACCCTTTGCTTAAGACAGTGCCTAACTGGCTATTCCAACCTGTTACTATGCACGCAAATTTCGTTTGGGTACAGCATTGCATGACCGCGCAATTAGCAGTTAAAGCGACGCAGTGCCAAATTGTAAAAAGTGCTCTGGTCAGGAAGGGGGTAAAACCTTCCGGGGCTGAAGTGGTTAAGGGTCTTATATGGAATCTGAGGGGCCCAAGCTACTTTTTTCTGCATGGGGTCTGGCTTGAAAGTTCATACCAGGCCCCTATCTAAGATAAGGTTAATTGGTATAGTGTTTGAGTGGGATCCCACACATTTTTTTGCATTGGGTTCCCTTTAGTATGCACACCCAGGCAGCGTGGGTGTCCAGGAAAGAGGAACAGTGTGCTCTCCTCTGAAATATATCAGGAATTGAATTCAGGTAGCTGTGACTGGAAAAAAGGCAGGCAGAGGACAAATGTCCAGTCACCAGTATTATGTGGGTTCTACCTGCAGCTGATCGTCTCAATTACTGACTTAAAGTGGATGCAAACCCACCACTCACCCAAGTCTCTTGCAAGTCTCCTGCATGTATCCCTACCTTGCAAATGTCACCCCCTTCAGCAGTAGGAGCCCTTCAAAATTCTGGAATCGGTGGGTGGGGCTCTTTGCTGGTGCTCGGTGGGTGGAGTCGTGATGTCACAAGACTCCCCACCCACCTCTACACTCTCCTATTCCTGAGTTTTAAATAACATCCAGTCAAAACTCAGGAAAGGCACCACATGAATTCAGCATGCCCAATCATGCTGAGGCGTGGAGCAGCCAATCCTGGGAGAGCTGGAGAAGAAAGGAGGGGGATGTTAAAAGCTGGAATCTCTCTCTCTCTCTCTCTCTCTCTCTCTCTCTCTCTCTCTCTCTCTCTCTCTCTCTCTCTCTCTCTCTCTCTCTCTCTCTCTCTCTCTCTCTCTCTCTCTCTCTCTCTCCCCCTCTCTCTCTCTCCCTCTCTCTCTCTCTCTCTCTCTCTCCCCATCTCCCCCTCTCTCTCTCTCTCCCCCCCCCTCTCTCTAAGTCCAATGCAGTTCATGAGATAAAGAAATCAGATGGCAGTCACAGCAGTGGGGGAAGTGGTGACACAAACTTATCTGTGTGTCATTTTTTTTTATCTTATTAAAAAAAGACAAGAGAATTGCTCAGTGCTGGATTAACTCTTCATGGCAAGACTGGGCACAGATGACTTGACATCCCCTAGTGTACCAGGTAGAAGGCTTCATAAAAATTAAAAAAAATCAGGTTTAGATCCACTTTACCATGCCTTGTTCTGCATTGTACCTCTATGTGGAAGCAGCCAAAAATACATTGTGCATAAGTACAATTAACATTTCTAGATGTTCCCTATTGCATAATGAAGCTTCACTTTTTGAGTTCATTCCCACACTAAACCTTGTATCCCCTTTCACTGCTGCTTCCTGTTCCACCATTTCCTTCCTTCTTGCAAATGCCTAATTTAAAATAACAGAAATATGAAGATAAAGATATGAAATCTTTTTTTCTTATTTATTTGACATGCATGTTTACTCTTGTAAAATGTGTCCAGCATGATGGCATTGCAAAATGATTACAAGGAAAATGCAAAAAATCATGTTCTAAATGCTGTATAACATTTTGTAATTTGTTCCTGTGGTTTTATGAAAGTGAGCGTGTTCTCTCTTTGCAGTGATGCTGCCTGTAGGAGGGTAAATCTTTAAACAGAGGGGGACCAGTCTTGTATCTGATGCCCTTGTTATCCTTATGAAGCTGTGCTGGTTCACTAAAGCTGAAAACCAAAACTACTTTTGTTGTGTGCTCCCCCTTATGTCTAGAGCAGGGGTCTGAAACTGTTACGAAACTACAAGTGCATGTGGGAGTCATGCTTGTAACTGTCAGTCTTGCAATGCCTCATGGGACTTGTAGTTTTACAACAGCTGGAGGGTTGCCAGTTTGAGACCCCTGGTCTAGAGTAACTTAAAATGCAGCCTTACTTACATTATCATTCACTCCCTTAGCTGAGGGGTAAGGGTAGAAAATTAGTTTTTAATGGTACCCTGAACAAAAACTCGGGGGAGCCCCACTGCAAGAGTAGTTTTGAAGTTTCCTTAGAGTTCAGCTTTAGGTCAATGTTGCCTGTAGTTTGTGGGTCCCCCCGGCCTGACCCCACTCACCCATGCCCATTTACATTGATGGGAAAGCTATGCAAATGTCTCAGAACAAGCCTGACTACTGCTCCTCTGTGGCAAATGGTGCTGCGCTGCAACTATGGTGAGTCGACATTTTGAGGGTTAAAACAGGCGAAGCAAACCAACAGAACCTCCTCACCGCCTGTCAAATGCCTCTGAAAAGCAATCCACCGTGGATCACTTTTCAGAAGAGCAGCAAGCTCTGCCGCTAGTGTAAACCCAGCTTTACAGTGCCTTCACATAAGGTAAATCTGCTGAAAACTGTCAATTTATGAGGACATATTAATACAAGCTAAAAATCTGTTTTGCTTCATATTCCAGGACAAAAATACCTTTGTAAATATTAAAAATCACTGCGCTGTTCTTGATGAAAAGGACACAAAGTAAAGGTACCCCAAGTGTGTGTGTAAAGTGACCCTGTACAAAGTGCCTAACGTAGCCCAAAAGAACCTACGTGGGGCAGGACTTCCATGTGTAGCACTGCCGCCTTGAGGCCGACTGGTTCGTTGTCAGTCGCAGTTTTCGGCTCACCGATTCATGCCTCTGTCATTGCAAATCATTTCACTGTCACACATCATGTCCCGATTCGAATCCAGTTGCATCCTTATGCACCGATTCGTCCTGGCGTGCCCCAGTTGGTATTTGGCCTCATTTCAGTACATGCTCCAGAGCCCGCTTCGTTGTCAGTCGCAGTTTTCGGCTCACCGATTTGAGTCTCTGTCATGGCAAATCATTTCACTGTCACGTATCACGTTCCGATTCAAATCCAGTCGCATCCGTAGTGCACTGATTCATTCCGCCGTGCCCCAGGTGCTTTTTGGCCTCATTTCAGTACATGCTCCAGAGTCCGGTTCGTTGTCAGGCACAGTTGCAGCTGACCGATTCGTGCCTCTGTCATGGCAAATCATTTTTCATTTCACTGTCACGTAACGTGCTCCGATTCGAATCCTGTCGCATCCTTGATGCACCGATTCATTCCGGTGTGCCCCAGTTGCTTGACCTCATTTCAGTACATGCTCCAGAGTCCGGTTCATTGTCAGTCGCAGTTGCGGCTGACCGATTCGTGCCTCTGTCATGGCAAAACATTTTGTTCATTTCACTGTCATGTACTGCACTCCGTTTCGAATCCAGTCAAATCCGTGATGCACCGATTCGTTCCAGTGTGCATCAGTTGTTTTGCTTCATTTCAGTACATGCTCCAGAGTCCAGTTTGTTATCAGTCGCAGACGCGGCACGACCGATTCGTGCCTCTGTCATGGCAAACATTTCATTCATTTCACTATCACGTACCGCGTTCCGATTCGAATCCAGTGGCATCCGCGATGCATTGATTCGTCTCGGCGTGCCCCAGTTGGCTTAGCCTCATTTCATTCCACAGTTCGACTCCTTGCTTGTCGCAGTCGCGGCACCGATTCGTGCCTACATCATGGCATAAACATTTCACTCATTTCATTTCATGCACCTGTCACGTCAAGTCAAAAGACTTAAAACCACTTCAAACCAACAAAGTCACCTAAACGCACTGCAAAGTTACACAAGTTAGTCACTTAAGTCACCTTTTCAAATCAGATAGTCAAACCCCTTACCAGTTGTCATCTGTCATTTCTCTCTCCGGGTCAGTCAAGTTCAGTAGGTCCACCCTGCACCAGTTTGGACAGTTTTTCCCCAGATAAAAAAAAAAAAAAAAAAACCCTAAAAGGAAAGGAGCTGGGTATGTATGCTGATATAGGAAAAAGAAACAATCTTGACTTTGTCACCCTCAATAGGTTCCAGTCGACCATCTTGCGACCCCAAAAGACAGGACAGCACATCTAGGGCACAAGCCACCTAGAGCCATGTCTCAAGCTGGCAGTGAAGACTTCACCGTCCCTCTGTCACCTTCTCCAGTGTCAGAGAGTGGCAGTGTGCAGTCCCTCAGGGGATGGACCATCCCCAAATTGACAGCGCAACTGAGGCGCAGGGGTGTGTCTTTCCCTGCTACAGCCAGGAAGGCAGAGCTTTTTAGGCTCCTCTTTCCCCTGCCAGCCACAGCTGGGCCCAGTGCCCAACCGGCCTCCCTCCAATCAATTTCCGCTGCTATATCTCAACTCCACACCATGGTGTCATCTTTGTCAACCACGGTCACGGACGTCCAAGCCAGAGTGGCACTCTTGGAGGCTCATCCGGCCACAACTATCCCTGACCCAACCACAGTTCAGGTTCTGACACCCCTTCCTGCAGGCACCATAGGGACAAGTCCCACTGTCTGCCCAGCACATTTGGTTCCAGCCAGCATTAGGAAGGACATCCTGGACATCACTTTGCCGGCTTGCGCTCACCACTGTGCGCTATCTGCCAGTCCTGCCAACGTGGCAGTCAGTTGCCCCTTTGAGTTCCCCTCCACCTCCGGTGCAGTTCAAGGCCCATCGGCCCTGGTACAGATGCCCCAGGTGGACAAGTTCGGATGCTCTGTTCGGACCGTAGGAGGAGCAGCTATGTGCAACAACTTCAACTATGGCTCATGCAATTTTAGCCAATGCCGCCTGCTCCATATCTGTATCATATGCCACAGGGCGCACCCAAGAAATTTATGTGAGGTCAAACAGAAGAAGTCATGACTAGGCCGTGTAAATGTCCTGTTGCCTGGACTCTACTTCACCTCACACCCCACTCCCTCACTGGTCACCTTCCTTATCCAAGGATTTACAGCAGGGTTTCATACCAGCTTCATCTCTCTGCCCCACATAACCTATGAATGCAGAAACCTCCGCTCAGCGGGCACCGACAAGCAGGCCATTGACCAGCTGTTACAGGCCGATCTAGAGCAAGGCTTTGTCTTAGGTCCCTTCACTCAGCCCCCTTTCAACACTTGGAGAGTTAACCCTATTGGGCTTGTCAAGGGCAAGTTCTCAAATAAAGTCAGTTTGGTGTACGACCTGTCTACTCCTCATTCTTCCCACATTCGCAGCCTGAATTCCCTAATCCCCTCTGAAGAGTTCTCCCTAAAGTATGCCTCCGTAAACATGGCAATTCAGGCCATTCTCAAAGCGGGCACAGGCGCCTGGCTCTCCAAGGCTGATATCTCGGACGCCTTTAAGCTTTTGCATATCCACTCATCCCTCTGGTGCTGGCACAGTATTAAATGGAAAGAGGCGTACTACTTCGCTACCAAGCTGGCCTTTGGCTCTAAGAGCAGCCCCTGGCTCTTCAACACTTTTGCACAATCCCTCACCTGGATACTGTTACACAATGCACAGTGTCAAGAAGTTATCCATTACCTTAATGACTTCTTGTTAATCGAACAGCCCGGTGTGCCCCCAGGAGACCTCAACAAATTGAGAGTCGTCTTTGGGAATCTCAAAGTCTCATTGCCGAACACAAGGTTGACGAACCAACACACTCCATCACCTTCCTCGGAATCAACCTAGACACTTGCTCCATGCAAGCCAGCCTCCCCCTCCACAAACTGACCCGCATCAGGTCAGTCCTCCAAGATTTCACCCATACAAGAGGGTGTACCAAAAGACAGCTTCAGTCTCTGTTGGGCATGCTTAATTTCGCCATGCGGATCATTCCCCAGGGTCGGTCCTTCGTGTCACGCCTCCTGGTCTATCTCTCACAGGCAGAGGACCCCGCTCAGATCCTCAACCTGGACACCGCGGCAATAGCAGACTTAACGATGTGAGAGGAGTTCCTTTCTACCTGGAATGGTGTATCCATGTTTATACCTTCTATCTCGCCCCTGTCACTGCAGGTAGTGACAGATGACGCAGCCTCCACAGGCTTCGCTGCAATTTTTGGCCACCATTGGCTTGCAGGACCCTGGCCTTCAGAGATACTATTAATCCCCGGGTTTACCCAGACTTCCTCCCTCTTTGAGCTCTACCCGATCGTGGCAGACGCCCAGCTCTGGGGTCATATCTGGACAGAACAAACCGTAGCCTTTACCACCGACAATCAGGCCATGGCCGATATTATTATCGCTCTCGGTTATGTCCTTCCTACGCAGGCTGATACAGCTATCTCTACAGCATCAATTTAATGTCCACATGTACATTTATCCTGGGCAAGTACAACCTCACAGCAAACGCACTGTCACGCTTTAATTTCACCGCCTTCTTTCAGCAGGTTCCCGTAGCTGATCCAGTGTCAGCCCCTATCCCGGTTTGGTCTCAGCTGACCCTGGACTAGAACAACATCTGCACGGAGCGACCCAGCTCATCAACCAGTCTCTGTACCACAACACGCTCAAAGCTTACCATACAGCTTGAAACGTGTTTAACAAATTCCTAGCAACCTGCTCAGTGGGAACACCAACAGACGCCAAGCACATACTGGTCTTTGTCTCATATTGCCATAGTCAATTGGCCCTATACCATAATACTATCCGGCTATACCTAGCCGGCATCCAACACTTTCTGGCTCTACGAGATCCCGTGAAACCATCCGTGTTCACATCCCATGCGATCCGAGCCATCCTACGCGGCATCCAGAATCAACAGCCGATAGTCAAAGCCAAACGTCTACCTATTACAAGTGCCATCTTCAGAGATATGTCTACTATTCTTGCCAGTTCTCCATTTGGTCTTCTCCCCAGCCTGGTCGTACAAGCAGCCATCTACCTAGCCTACTATGGGTTCTTGCGGCCTAGTGAGTTCACCTGCAACAACCCCGCCGGCCAAGTCCTACGTAGGCTCGCTATCAAGACCATTTCATTCTCCACCTCACAGTATCTAAAACCCAGAAATCAGGCTCTGGGGTAGACATCCATCTCTATAAGACTAACAATATCTGGTGTCCAGTTACCGTGCTCAATCGTCTACTGTCACTCCTGCCTGAACAGTCAGACTCTAGTCCCCTTCTACCCTTTCGGTCAAACCTTTGAGTGCCTGCCAGTTCGTGAAAAACGTGAGTATTCTTCTTCGCAACCTACACCTCAACCCCAGTCAGTACTCCGGTCACTCTTTCCGTATCGAAGCAGCCTCGAACGCATCTCGGCATGGGGTCCCAGATCATGTTATTAAAAGACTAGGAAGGTGGAAGTCTGCCTGCTTCGCCCGGTACATCCCCAATCCTCAGGTGGAAATGTCACAAGCATTCATCAAACTTGCTCAATGAATAAGACTAAAACTAATAAAGAGCTTCACCCCTACCTGAATGTTTTTGCCCCCTTATTTTGGTATACCGTCCATTAGACCAGGGCACACTTCAGGTCCATTTTATGTTGTAAGTCTTATAGTAAGTCTTCCCTTTCGGCCATAGGGATTCAACCATAAGTAAGAAGGCCAGCATGGTGACCTGAATTTTTGGGAGGAGCCCGGGGGGTATTTAACCAGCCCGCTCGCCTGTGGTCTTTGTCGGTTTCCTGTGCACGATACCCACCCTCCCATCCCCTTTTCAGGGCATTTCTCAAAATCATTTCTCTTTACAAAATATTCATTTCTAATCTTGGGTATGCCCCCTTGTTTTGTTATACCGTCCATTAGACCAGGGCACACTTCAGGTCAATTTCATGTTGTGAGTCTTATGGTAAGTCTATCTTGTTCATATCTGTATCGGCCATAGGGCTTCAACCATAAATATATAAAAATCAACATTATCAGACCCCTATAATTCCACTAATTTCCCTTCTCTTGACCCCTATGGAGGGGTGACTACCATATCTTCCCTACCTAGTATGATACTAAAGGGTCCACAGTACTACTTCAGTGGAGTAAAGATCTTCTTAGGGTGTATGTAGATACATATCTTTACTCATTCGTATCACCCATCTAGGCATCATACGAATCTGACTATCTGATAACACTCTATCTCTTCCTTGGGGTCATCTTCCTTCTAACTATCATTGTAGTAATCTTTTGTATTCCACATTTAGCACACCTAAAAAAACAAATAAACAAGCAATCCTATAACGATGATTCCTATGAGGACAACAAAAAAAATACCTGTTGAATCCATGAAAATGTACCATTTCTAAACAAAGTGTAATCTGGATTTATCATATTTCCTATCATAATGCCACATTATATACCTATTTTTCTTATTAAACAAGGGGATATACCCAAGGGCCTTAGGTTATATTTAGCATAAAATGTGTTTTCACAATAATAGAACATTTGTGGTATTTCTGGACATACTAGTTTTGATGCAGCTTTGTATTGCTTGAACTCAGAATGAAAGTAAATGACTACTGGGTGTGTGCCTTTTTTTAAACTATCTGGCCTATGTGAACAGATCTAGCAGTTACTTATATTACTCAAATGTATGCCTGTTAGCATGTGTGATTTGTACAGGTGATTTCCCTCTATAGCCTTGACTGCTAAGATCAAGCTAAGGCATAACAGTAGCTTACTCATCTTTTGAAATTAGCTGTACTTTCTTGCAATGGCTGGCATGTATCCACGTCACTTTACAGCTGTGGCAGTTGTCAGGAGCACTTAGTTGGGTCCTTCAAACTTTGGTCCCAAAGATACTTTCACATGTTCTTTTGTTAGGACTCAATTACCTGGCTGTAAATCATGTGTTCCAGTTACTTGATCTGGATCTGGAGTCAAAAACAAGTGTGTGCATCGCAGTTAGTTGCTTGTATTAGACAATTACATAAAAATGAAATCATTATACATTACAGCAGTCTAATTTGGAAAGTACAACCCTGTCTTAGGTGGGCCCCCAAACAAAATCTCATAAGGGCTCAAGTTCTCTGACCTATAAGTAGTCCTGATGCTGTAAAGAACCAGAGGCAACAGTTATGGCCATTGTTTCTTTACGTCTTCCCTTTCCCTTTCCTGCATTAATTTAGCCAGCTTGTCTTTAATGATTCCACTATATATTTTTTCTACCCGTCCTGAGGATGATAGTGTCATGGAAGGCCTGCTCAATGCCCAAGTCCTTGCATATAATTTGTATGATCTGTGCAGTGAAATGTGTTCCTCTGTCACTCTCTATGTTTTCAGGGACTCCAAAGCGGCATATTATTTCGGAAAGGAGCTTCTTTGCTGTTGTCTTGGCATTTGCTTTAGCCACCTGGCAGGCTTCTATGCAGCTTGAAAACATGTCTATGCACACCAAAATATATTGATATTGGCCTGATTTGGGCAATTGGATGTAATCAATCTGAAGTCTTTGGAAAGGGAATAGTTGCTTGGCCAAATGTCTTTGTGTTACTCTGGTCTGTTTTCCTGGGTTATTTTTAGCACAGATTATGCATCCCTCAACAAAGTCTTGACATGCATTTCTGGAGTATTGAATAAACCAACCAGCCTTGTTTATGTTTCTCTCCATTGCCTTAGGGCCTACATAACCTGGGCCTTGGGCTAGTTGCATGATCATTTTCTCCGTTAGAGGTGGGACACATATTCCATTTTCCTTGCACAAGAGTCCATCTTGATCCTTCTTTGCTCCATCCCTTTACATGATTTTATTGCAATCATCAGGTGCAGATTCTTGCAATTTCTTAATCGGTTCTTTTACTTTCAGCATTTGTTCTCTTCTTCTTTTCCTTCAATCTTTTACGGGTTTCTTCTCCTTCCTTTGCAAAATCAGTGATTAGGGTCATGATTGCTTTGATTGGTTTCAGCAGTCTACCTGGCAGTATAATCAGCCAACTGGTTTCCTTTTTCTTCCATGGGTTGTCCTCCAGTATATGCCTTGACCTTCAGGATGGCAACTTCGTTTGGGAGGGTGACTTCAAAAAGTTCTTGAACATATTTCCAGTTTTGAATTGGTTCTCCTGCAGCAGTTGTGAATCTTCTGTTTCTCCTAATGGGTCCATAATCATGGACTACTTCACGAGCATACTTGCTATCAGTGTAAATGTTGGCTGTTTGAGCCTCAAAGGCTCGTGTGAGTGCTACCACTTTGGCAACCTGCGCTGAAAGTGGGAAGGGCGTAGTTGGGTCTCAATCACTTCCTCCAATGTTATCAACGCATATGCCATTCTTGGGACTCCATCTTTGTACAGGCGTGAACCCTCTGCAAACAGGATCAGATCAGAATTTTCAAGAGTAGTGTCCTTTACTGGGGAGATTTGCTGCATTTTTTCTTCCATAAGTTTTAGGCAGATGTGGCCACCCTCCTCTTCGAGGTCTTCTTCTCTCTCTAGGAAAATGCTGGCAGGATTGATTGTAGTACACCTATTTCTCCTAATTCAAGTAGGATTGCTTCATACTTGCTCAGCCTTGCTGATTACAAATGTTTTGTCCTTGCTCTTTTCAAGATTTAATTTGCATATTTCTTCATAACATCCATTCTAAAGCATATCTTCTCTTTTGTACAGCAACACTGGCACAGGTTGCAACTGCAGTTTTCTTTTTGTGTTCTTGCCCAACATGGATCTTGGTGCATCCACCAACCGGATCTATTTTATACACGGTTTGAAAGGGTTTGTGGTGAACAGGGCAGGATGAAGAGGTTTCACACCATTTAGGAATGCAGGATATACAGAAAACGTGACAACAATCTTCTGGAAAGCCAACCTCCAGGGAAAGACTGTTCAGACAAGTTGTACAACTCTCAGCTGAAACATCTGAAACTGATGTCATCAACACAAGCCAGAAAGGGCCTTTTGGACATTGGTAGTGGAGCCTCACATAGCACAGCAGCTTTCAACGCTCCAAATTTTACACAAACCATACACTTTTATTTCCTGGAAAAATCACAAAACAATGTGACATGTTGCTTTCAGCTACAATTCTTACTTTCCTTTACAAATCCTGCTTTATTTATTTCTGTCCTTGCTTCATGATTCATAACAAGTTTTTGACTGCCGGGAGGATACAAGTTTAGATCACAAAACTTCATAAATCTGTATCTGCACAAACCAATGTCGAGGCATCTATCCCTCTCTAATGTAGCTGTTTGCTGCAAGCATCTGACAGCACAACCAAGTGTTTTTATAGGAAAATGCTTACATTTTTGTGTTCTTGGCAAATACTTCACTTTTTTCTTTGGAAATTAATTCATGTTTTACCTGATATATTCAGCTGTCAAGACATACCAGGCAGATGAAAAAAGAGCTTGTAAAAGAAAATAAACAAACCAAATTAGTCTTGATAGTTGTTTCTTGAGGGACTCTTTGAAAAGTGTCGGTCACAAACATCTGCGAAGTCCACATGTGCATCATGAGTTCATGAAAGTGCATATCCTGTTAGCTAAAGTAGACATTCAAGACTACAAAAATATTTAAGATCAGGTACGCTCTGTTTTTGTAAGTTCCCCAAAAATGCAGGCTTAAAGCATTTCTAATTAAAAGACCACCCACTAAACAAATATTCAGATAAAAAAAAAAGGTTGGGGATTTTGTGTACTTTACCAACTGCGCTGAAAGTATTCAATAAAACGGGTAAAGGATATGGTATCAGATTTATGACGTGGACCATTAAAGTGATACTTTAATGATTTTCTTGGAGTGTAAGTAAGCTTAATTTTGTATTACAGTGATTTTTTAAGGCTTTAGCCAATGAGGGCATCTTTTTTATTTTTATTTTACAGTAATATTGTGCTGCAGAAAAATTGTGACATGCGCTGTGCAAAAAAACAAAAAACAACAGTATAGCAGCCAGCACACAGTACAGGATACTCTATACCAGTGGTCTCCAAACTGCGGCCCTGGGGCAGGATGTGGCCCTTTGGTTGCCTTTATCTGGGCCTTGCGGCATTATTCCTGTCATTGACACCAACAATGGGGCATAATTCCTTCAACTGACACCAACAATTTGGCATAATTCCTTCAACTGAAACTAACAATGGTGCATAATTTCTTCCACTGACACCATCAATGGGGCATAATTCCTTCCACTGACATAAAAAATGGGGCACTATTCCTCTCACTGACACCAACTATTTCTCTCCCTAATTCCAAAGATCGAGCAATGCTTACTACTGCTGGGCACAGTCTGGCCCCCCTTTTCTTTAGAAAGTTTGGAGACCCCTGCTCTATACAATTAAGACTGTGATAAACAATCAGTCCAAACAAACATAAACAGGTGATTTTAAAGTCTATTACATCGACAGCATAATCCTTCAGTGAAGGATCATGCCTCGTCTTAAGACGTCATTTTTTACCAAACTCGTTAGGCGGAGCAGGAAGTCGTGATGTCACTATGCATATGCGCACGCCACGCGGAGAATTCTGAGTTATGCAGTTTTCCAATGCCGATTGTAAGTGCGATGCTTTGTAAGTGTGTTTAACCTATCATAAATAATAATTATCCAGATTTACACTATTGGAAGTGTTATTTGGTATTTTTTACATGATTAATGCCTGAGTTGGAGAGTGTTGTAAGGAGGAACCGCTCTGAGGGAGAGATCATTCCATGGACTGCTGAGCTGGGAAATATTCAGTTTAACAAGTGCTGTGTTTGACTTCTCTTAGGAGGATCTCAGGCACTCTGGTAAGCCTCAGAGTGATTTGTGGTGGAGGACACATGGTGCTATCACAGCAATCTTAGTCCAACTGGAGATTTGTATTCTTTGATTTACTGAAGGATCATGCTGTTGGTTTCACATCATTTGTTTATGTTTGTTTGGACTGATTGTTTATCACTCATATACCAATTTATGCACGTTACTGAAATGCTGCACTTATTTATTTTAATATTGTGCTGCAGCTAGGGTTAAAATGCTCTGTGTTGGCAGCATGCTGAAGATTCAGAGCACTGCTCAACACAAAATGTATTCGTTTGGGTCTCCAGCAGTCTGACACTCCCCTTGCAAAGTGCTTTAATCGACTGCGCTACCCGGGGAGCGTAAAAAATTTTAATTGGCTTAAATTGCAGCTTATACCAGCAGGCAGCAAGAAAGGGGGCAGTGTATGATACTGTGCATTATGTTGAGAGAGTATTATTGCGAGTAATGTCGGGTGCAGCATGCAAAATATCACTTCTGAAAATATTGTTCATGACTGTATCCTCATCACTGATTTTTTTGTTAGGTTAAGTTCCGCAGAGAAATGGAGAGAATATATCTGTTGGCAGTATGTGCATAAGAGTGGAGTGGACAACTGGACAAGGGGCAGTATGTGCAAGAGAAGGAAGCAGAAGTTTTGCAGCAATCTCATGAGAGGAGTGTGATACTGTGACCTATTGCAAGGAGAGGAATGTGAATAGAGTAAATTCCTGTTTTTATTCATTTTTTGTACAGGGCATTTTTTTCTACATTATAGACAATATATTCATAATATATGTTCAATGAAAATTGCTGCATACATTGAGTCTGCCCTAGGCATTTCCCTTGGTGCCAGAATGCTCTAGCATCACCATCACTCCTTGCACACTCTCCACCACCCTAACTCAGAATGAAACCCACCTACCAGGCTGCTCTGTCCACTGCCAGCCCTGCACATTGTGGAACCATTTTATTTATAATATAGGGCAACATGTCACAAGCTATCATTCAATCCAGAGTCTCTGGGGCTGGGAGCTGACTACTAACTCACCTTCCCCTGGCACATAAAGGGGCAAGGCTGGGAAAAACTGCTTAGACTCCTGATGGGGTTGGAGAACAGGAGAAAGGGACACAGCAAGGGCTCTTCTGTAGTGGAAACTTTCTTTACCCACTTTGTTCAGAAGTGGGTGCAGGCTCCATTAGTTCCTTTTTCCACAATTCCCAGTACTCTTGGATATGCCCAGGGGATATGCACTAATCAGCCATAACATTATGACCACACACCATAGCATTATGACTACCCACCTAATATTGAACGAGTCCCCTTTTGAGCCAAAACAACCCTGAATCGTCAAGTCATAGGCTCCAAAGTAATATCCACATGAATAGCAGGACCCATGGTTTCCCAGCAGAACATTGCCAAAAGTATGATTCTGCTGGCTTTCCTTTTTCCCATAGTGCATCCTGGTGCCATCTCTTCCCCAGATGAACAATGCATATGCACGCAGGCATGCACATGGTGTAAAAGATGTGATTCATCAGACCAGGCCATCTTCTTCCATTGCTCTATGGTCCAGTTCTGATTGTCACATGCCCATTGTAGGTACTTTTGGCTGTGGACAGGGTTAGCATGGATACCCTGAATGGTCTGTGGCTATGAAGCCCCCTGCACTGTAATTCAGTCTGTTTTCTGACACCTTTCTGTCAGAACCGGCATTAATTTTTTAAGCAATTTGAGCTACAGTAGTTCTTCTTTTGGGCTGGACTACACAGGCCAGCTATATCCCCACGTGCATCACTGAGGCTTGGCCATCCATGACTTCGCTGGTTCACTAGTTTTCCTTCCCTAGACCATTTTTGGTAGGTCCTGTCCACTGCAGACAGGGAACATCCCACAAGAGCTACAGTTTTGGAGTTGCTCTGATCCAGTCATCTAGCCATTACAATTTGCCCCTTGTCAAAGTCGCTCAAATCCTTACACTTGCTTACATTTTGTTTTAAACATATCAACTTCAGGGACAACATGTTCACTCACACGCTGCCTAAGTATATCTCTCTCACTTTCAGATGGCATTCTAACAAGATAATCAATGTTATTTACTTTACCTGTCAGTGATTATATCGTTATGGCTGATTGGTGTAAGTTCTATTGTTTCCCACCCTCAATTGCTCAGAGAGGCCGCTTCTAGCAGGATAGAAGTGACTGGACATGATATCATCGCTTTGTGGGGGTCCTCCTTTGTTCCTGACATGCAGGCTGTCAGATGAGAGCTCAAGGCACCCAGCTTAATCTTAGTGTTACTAAACCCAGGACCCTGCATTTACTATATCTGGACTCTCAAAGTACACAGAACATGTAAATGCAATTATTTTAGTAAATATAAACTGCTAAATACCTTTTCCCATCAGCAGTATATATGGCTTCTTATGACTTCTATCAGTTCCCGGTGAGGCTTGGAGTTTTCATACTGCACTGAGCTTTCATATGAGGCTTCAGGGCTCCTGACCCTCTGTCTGGACATCTTTGTACAGTGCTGATTCGTCCTGTGCTGATCACATGCACCCTCCAAAAACCTCTCTAGAAATACACACCAAACTGAGCATGTGCAGCTTGACTCCAAAGGCTCTGTCTTATCCGGACAGGTTTTGGAGTCAGTGAAAGAAGAGGAGGATCTGTGCATACAAGATCAAGCAGCCTTTTTACACAATGCAGAGGTTTCAATTGAGTATAACAAGCATGCTTTACTGCATATACAGTGGGGACAGAAAGTATTCAGACCCCCTTAAATTTTTCACTCTTTGTTATATTGCAGCCATTTGCTAAAATCATTTAAGTTCATTTTTTTCCTCATTAATGTACACACAGCACCCCATATTGACAGAAAAGCACATGATTGTTGACAATTTTGCAGATTTATTAAAAAAGAAAAACTGAAATATCACATGGTCCTAAGTATTTAGACCCTTTGCTGTGACACTCATATTTAACTCAGGTGCTGTCCATTTCTTCTGATCATCCTTGAGATGGTTCTACACCTTCATTTGAGTCCAGCTGTGTTTGATTATACTGATTGGACTTGATTAGGAAAGCCACACACCTGTCTATATAAGACCTTACAGCTCACAGTGCATGTCAGAGCAAATGAGAATCATGAGGTCAAAGGAACTGCCTTAAGAGCTCAGAGACAGAATTGTGGCAAAGCACAGATCTGGCCAAGGCTACAAAAAAATTTCTGCTGCACTTAAGGTTCCTAAGAGCACAATGGCCTCCATAATCCTTAAATGGAAGACGTTTGGGACGACCAGAACCCTTCCTAGAGCTGGCCATCCGGCCAAACTGAGCTATCGGGGGAGAAGAGCCTTGGTGAGAGAGGTAAAGTAGAACCCAAAGATCACTGTGGCTGAGCTCCAGAGATGCATTCGGGAGATGGGAGAAAGTTGTAGAAAGTCAACCATCACTGCAGCCCTCCACCAGTCTGAGCTTTATGGCAGAGTGGCCCAACGGAAGCCTCTCCTCAGTGCAGGACACATGAAAGTCCGCATGGAGTTTGCTAAAAAAAACACCTGCAGGACGCCAAGATGGTGAGAAATAAGATTCTCTGGTCTGATGAGACCAATATAGAACTTTTTGGCCTTAATTCTAAGCGGTATGTGTGGAGAAAACCAGGCACTGCTCATCACCTGTCTAATAGAGTCCCAACAGTGAAGCATGGTGGTGGCAGCATCATGTTGTGGGGGTGTTTTTCAGCTGCAGGGACAGGACGACTGGTTGCAATCGAGGGAAATATGAATGCGGCCAAGTACAGGGATATCCTGGATGAAAGCCTTCTCCAGAGTGCTCAGGACCTCAGACTGGGCCGAAGGTTTACCTTCCAACAAGACAATGACCCTAAGCACACAGCTAAAATAACGAAGGAGTGGCTTCACAACAACTCCGTGACTGTTCTTGAATGGCCCAGCAAGAGCCCTGACTTAAACCCAATTGAGCATCTCTGGAGAGACCTAAAAATGGCTGTCCACCAACGTTTACCATCCAACCTGACAGAACTGGAGAGGATCTGCAAGGAGGAATGGCAGAGGATCCCCAAATCCAGGTGTGAAAAACTTGATGCATCTTTCCCAAAAAGACTAATGGCTGTATTAGATCAAAAGGGTGCTTCTACTAAATACTGAGCAAAGGGTCTGAATACTTAGGACCGTGTGATATTTCAGTTTTTCTTTTTTAATAAATCTGCAAAAATGTCAACAATTCTGTGTTTTTCTGTCAATATGGGGTGCTGTGTGTACATTAATAAGGGGAAAAAATGAACTTAAATGGTTTTAGCAAATGGCTGCAATATAACAAAGAGTGAAAAATTTAAGGAGGCCTTTCCATCCCCCACTGTATAGACTGATTTTACTGTTGTGGGTTTAGTAAGACTTTAAATGCCAGTTACTATGGGAGGCACTGTGCACTCTGGCCTCGGTATACTGCCTTTCCAGAGAGGTGGCCCTGTAACTTCAGTCTCCTCCTTTTACACCCATCCACAGAGATCTCAAGTCTCCAGCGAGGTGCGGGAGACTCCCTCATTTTGCAGCGGCTCCCGCACACCCGCAAGAGCCTCCTGATCTCCGGGGAATGATCTGTGCAGCTGGGAACAGCCTGTGATCACGATCTTCTTTGTATCGATTTTTGGCTGACAGCCACATCTCCTTCTCTCCCTCCCGCAGCTGTCAGCTAAAAAGCTATACAGGGAGATCGGTGATCACAGCTGTCCCTCCTGCAGCGCACTGATCGTTCCCAGCTGCTCTGTCTGCTCCTCCCATGGCCCCCTTATATCCTTCTCCACCCCCCGTTCTCCTCTGGCCCCCTCCATGTCCTTCTCCGCCCCCGCCCCCCCTTGTCCCCCGCAGCCGGCTCCCCTCCTCTCCTCTCCCGCCAGCTGCGTGGGAAACTAGTAATAGGACATAGTGAGCAAGATCGCTCCTGTGTCCTGTGATTACTGAGCAGAGTAAACTGTGTTTACTCTGCTCAGTTTATGAATGAACAGGAGCCTCTGTCTCCTGTTCATTCATCTTTAGTGCTGAGAAAGCGACTGGGGAATGTGTCCTCAGTCCCTTTGTCTCAAAGGGGGCATGTCAGGGGCCTGTTTAGACCCCTGACATTTCACCAAAGCCCCCCAAAAATATATAAAAAAAAATTGTAAAAAAATTCTAAAAAAATGAAAAAGTATGAAAAATAAATAAAAAACTATGGACAACACTGTCCACTCCAACCCCCTCCCCCCAAAAAGCATTGTGAAAAAAAATTAAAAAAAAAAATTTAATTGTAAAAAAATCAATTATTAAAAATAAAAAAACTACTGACACCGTCCACATACCACCCACCCACACCCCCTTCCCCAGAAGCACTATGAATAAAATATTGAAAAAATGATTTAAAAAATATTTTGCCGCAGGGGGTGGGGGCGTTTGCGGGCGCACCTCAGTGAAATGAGTTTGCCACCTCCCTGAAATTAGTTTCTGCAGGTTGGGATGTCTGCATCCATGGGACATCCAGACCAGAGACTCCCCCTGCCTTCCCTCTATGGAGTCTGTCCAGAGATCTCTGTGGTTAATCACCTGGGCTACCAGCTACAGCCAGTCTTCTTGTGTGAGAGGTGTTAACCTCCCTACCCATGGGAACTACAAATAACTATGTCTGCACTGAACTGAACTGAACTATGCTGTTTATTACTAGTGATTTATTCGTATTCTCTATTCGCTTAGATATTATTATGTAGAGAACTATTGTTACATGGGAACTACCCCTTTGGCAGCCCAGTACTACAATAACTTCACTGCCTGTTATACTTTGTCCTATGCGAGTTACACATCCCTTTACCATTTTATTGGCATTGCCAATTTGTTTTGCATTGATACAGTAACTCCAAGATCCACATTAGTGTTTGTCCTATCATTTGGATGATGCCTACTTCTACTTTATCTAGCAGGAAAATTGGCCTTGCATGACCAGCCTATGTTTTATTTTAAATGTACAGGAAAATCTTAGAGGGAAACCAAAGTCCTTGTGAACTTTAATAAATTTGATTTTGACTAGTCTGTTTCACTGTTGCCCATAGTATTCCATCCAGACTCTGCACAACTGCACTGACGTTCATTTCTGCACTCTCCACAACTGCACTCCTTTGCTGCCACTACACTGACATGCACTACCCCACTTGCCACGACAGCATGAAAGGCACACTTTTACTCTCACTGACAATGCACCAACTATCACTTTGCCATTTGCTATCGCTGCACTGATAAGTATGTAGCCAGGGTGTTAGCACTACTGACAAACAAGCCGCCAAATCACCCCATTGCCCAACTTCATGCATCCTTTCTAGAGACAATGAACAGTTTTTTGCAAGCTTTGTTTTTGTTGTTTTATTGGGGGGTACAACTTAGATAGGGATTGGGATATAGGATGCCCATGGAATTAATCATTGCCATCATATTTACAGATTTCAGTATACTTTGATCATAGTTAGAGCCTGAAGATTGAATGTGCATACTTGACTAAGTAGAAATCTTCTCCTGCAGCTTCATGCAGATTATTGCTCCCTCTGCATCTCCATGCAGACTACTGTTCCTAAGAGTTCTCCATCCATCACGTGTGAGGGACAGAAACATTACTTTTGACCGTGTAAAAGTAATGGTCTTAGATCTCTTCATCTCCTGCCCAAAATTTGCTTCCTCTTGCACAACTTGTTTCCTCCTGCACAACTTGTAATTACATTTGAGATATAACACATCCTTTTCTAATGGGTATGAAGAACTCACTCTGAATAAACCCCTCTACTGGCTTTGGTGACCGGCTGCTACTAGGCCTGAGGCCTGCAGAACCTCTCCCCAGAGGTCTAGTAGGTTAAAGTCTATCTTCTATTAAATGGACTACTGCTCCCAGCCAGTCCAACTTGCAAGCCATGTGCCAGCCGGCCCTACTGATTTGACACAACTCTCCACAGTCTCTTCTCTTATCCAGGACTCTTCACCATCCACTGCGTGCATGATAAAGACTGCTAGTGACTGTGTAGAAGCAGAGTTCCCTTACAGAATGCCTGGCGCCTCCAGCCATCCACTGTGGTAACACTCACCGACCTTCCAGCCCTGAGATCCCTGCCACCGACCGTGTGGTGACAGAGACATTGCTAATGACATAGTTGCCAACATTGTAAAAACATTTTTAGGGACACTTTTTTGGCTGTAGGCGGAGTCTCGTTATAATTAGGGGGCGGGCATGCGTTTGTGGGTGTGGCATAGGGGAAAAGTAAAAATGCGGTGCGCGAAGCATGGGCGTGGTTTATGCGAAATAGTGGGCATGTCTTAAATGGGCGTGGCTCAAAGGGGGTGTGGTTAGAGTCTGAGATGAATGAAGCATGGAGAGGGAAAGGGGGGGAGAGGGATGGAGGGACAGCAGCACCAGATCCTACACAACAATAGAAATATGTGTATTCTAGAAAGTTTAACAATTAGCAGATAAAGATACTCCAAACACCTGGTGTTAGCACTTCAATCATCCTGGCACAATGGTTGTTATGGTGTCAGGATGATTGAAGTGCATTAAATCATTCAACTCACCATAATGCTGAATCAGTGGGATCCCTGAGCGTATCACCTGCCATGTCGCCTGCTACCAGCTGTCCATCCTTGCATCAGGTGTCCCAGCAGAGTCCGTCATTGCATCCCGTGCCCCCAGCAAAGTCTGTCCTTGCATCAGGTGCCTCCAGCGGAGCCCCCCTTACATCAAATGTCCCCAGCGGAGCCCCCCCTTACATCAGATGTCCCCAGCGGAGCCCCCCCCTTACATCAGGTGTCCCAAGCGGAGCCCCCCCTTACATCAGGTGTCCCAAGCGGAGCCCCCCCTTACATCAGGTGTCCCAAGCGGAGCCCCCTTACATCAGGAGTCCCGAGCGGAGCCCCCCACTTACATCTGGTGTCCCCAGTGGAGCCCCCCCTTACATCGGATGTCTCCAGCTGTGCCCCCTTACATCAGATGTCCCCAGCGGAGCCCCCCCTTACATCAGGTATCCCCAGCGGTGCCCCCCTTACATCAGGTGTCCCCAGCGGAGCCCCACTTACA
Organism: Lithobates clamitans; assembly: GCA_037952925.1. Lineage (NCBI taxonomy): Eukaryota > Metazoa > Chordata > Amphibia > Anura > Ranidae > Lithobates > Lithobates clamitans. Next base: position 7,140,412 of record JBBGZY010000573.1, read on the forward strand.
CCTGGAGTCCCCAGCGGAGCCCCCCTCACACCAGGAGTCCCCAGCGGAGCCCCTCCTCACACCAGGAGTCCCCAGCGGAGCCCCCCCTCACATCAGGAGTCCCCAGCGGAGCCCCCCCTCACATCAGGAGTCCCCAGCGGAGCCCCCCTCACATCAGGAGTCCCCAGCGGAGCCCCCCTCACACTAGGAGTCCCCAGCGGAGGCCCTCCTCACATCAGGAGTACCCAGCGGTGAATCCGCCACCATTACAGAAGGCCAAGGGGGAACAACATAATGTCTCCGCCGGCCGCGTGGTTACAATAGAACCACCGCCCACCCTGCCCCATTCCATAACAGACTGGCAGCGGGGAGTGGGGGACGGAGCGGGGGTGAGCGGGGCGGAGCGCGGGGTGGGCGGCGCCGCAGCAGCTCGGTTTCTATTGAAGCCACCCAGCTCCACTCCACTTCTGATCTTCTCACAAAGCCGCGGACCTCTAGCGGCGGCGAAAAATCGGGAAAAAGTGGATTTCTCAGGACATTTCCCGGGAATTAATAAAATCGAGAAAAGAGTCTAAATCCAGGGAAGGTCCCAGGAAATTCGGGACAGTTGGTAAGTATGCAATGACCGTGTAGAGGCAACGTTCCCTCACAGGTGTGCTCCTGCGGCTGTCTAGCACTCCATTCCTCACGTCACCCAGTCGACTACTCCTCCGTAGCAGCATGTCACCTCAGCAAATATAAGAGGCCCGCCCCCTGCCAACACCAGTTAGGGATTGGTCAGGGCTCCCACATGTGCTGCCTGCAACTCCAGCTCTAGGCCCATTTTCCCTGGAAGCAGGGGAGGCGCCTCAGGACTGAAGCACAGGTGGTCACACCCACTGCTACTCTAACCACTCCGAGCCCTCAGATCAAAACAAACAGGCCTAGCTTGCAGCATAGGCCTGCCTAAATTTGCCTGTGCTGAACAACCTAGTAAAATAACCCTTACTAGCACCTACCTTCTGGTAGAGGGTGCTACATGTACTACCTCACTCACTGCCACTGCACCAACACACACTTTTGCACTGTCAAAACACTACGTCACCACTAAGCCAGATCATGTCTGATGCCAGCTCACCATGCCATGATTTCATTACACTCCACAGGGTAAATTTATCAAAAGCAGGCAAATCCATGCACATTCCCATATTTAGCATTTACCAGTGCTTGTCCTCTTAATTCATCTTAATTAAAACATGATCCCACAGCAGGTAGAGAGCAAATCTGGACAAATATGAGCCAGGGAGATTGAGCATGTCAAATCTAATGAAGAATCATATAAGAAATCAAAGATTTGTTACTTAAAAACCTTGAATGTTTCAAAGCAACTTGTGCTGACAATTGTTCATTTTGTCATATTGTAAACTGATATATAAAGTATAGAGTAGCGCTTCGTAAATAAACCACTTTTGCAACCTTTAAAAAGTGCATACAATAAAATAAAATTTATTTTGCTGTTGTTATTATTATTAGAACTAATAAAGTGACTCTGTGCTATTAATTTATCATAATAATAAACCCCTAAAGTGATTGTAAACATAGTTTTTATTTTTTTATTTAAATAACAGACATGTTAAACTTACCTGCTCTGTGAATGGTTTTGCACAGAGCCTCGATCTTCCTCTTCTGAGGTTCCCCACCAGTGCTCTGGGCTTCACCACGTCCCCCACCCCGCGCTCGCCGAGTACCCCAATTGCAAGTCGCTTGCTATGAGGGCAATTGTCGGTGCCCGCTCCTGAGACACAAAGATTGGGACTCAGCCCCACCCCCTGCTCCCTGATCATTGGCCCTGATTGATGGCCCCTGCTGCTGTAGCTGAGCCAATGAGAAGCGAGACAGCCTCAGCTCTCCTGCACATTAGTGGATCGAGAGCAGGCTCAGGTATATATTTAGGGGGGGGGCTGTGGAAGGAGCTATATGCAGAAAGTTTTTTGCCTTACTGCAAAGAATACAGTAAGGTAAAAAAAAAACCTTCTGTCTTTACAACCAATTTAAATTTTATCAACAATGAGAGTGACTTTGTGCTTATGTATTACTCTCTAGCTAATGTTCTAGTTGTATATAGTTGGCTGTTAGTGTAGGTAAATTGGCTTGGCTGAGAGCCAGACCTCAGCTGAATCTGGGTCAGGGTTGAGAGACTCAGGGAAGCTGGATGACTCACCTGACAGCTCTTCTGGTGCCTCCCCCTGTTTTCTGGAACCTTTGAGAAGCTTCCAGATGTAGTGGGTGGAGGCTAGGGGGAGCTACTTGGCATATTTATGAGGTCCTTGACAAATCTCCAGCAGAAAGGGGCTGGAAGGGGGCCTGTTTACCTCATACATTGCCATGAGTCATACCAGCAGGGGAAGGTGGAACATGGGGTTCAAGTGCCGAGGAGGCTGCCGGAGGCCCTAGCAGGGCGTCCCCTAATCTGAGAGGGGTGACCTAGGGCCTGGGGCTCGGGTTCTGGAAGGATCCCCCACAACACAAGGAGGAAACCCTTCCTGGATGCACGGGAGCAAGGAGAGAGGACAACAGAAGCAGGTCAGCATGTCTGGGAGATCTCCAGAGAAGTCAGCCGGTGGGCTGGTGAGTGATCAGTCTGGGAGGACTAGTGAAAGGCGGGTTGGCAGTGCTTAAAGAGGTAGTGCTGGGATCAGTAGCCACAGTGATTAATGCTGGACTGTGACACTGAACTCTGCTACACAACCAAGGGGCCTCGGGTTCTGGCCTTTAACAGGCTTTTGCTATAATCTGACTGAGTGCTGTGCCAGATCCAATATCAGTGTGCCAGTGGTGTTCTGCAAGCAAGCAAGTGCTGGAGGAAGCAGAGGAGTGTATATAGACTGTATATAGGAAGAGTTGTCCCTGAAGTTGTTCTGAAGTCAAGTGGGCATCCCATAACTCCCAATCCCCATCCAAGTTCTAATCCCTCAATAAAAAAACAGAAACAAAGTACTGGACTGTTTTTTGACTCTGAAGTGACTGTAAAAATGTGGTGTACCTGGCTGTGCAGGGTGGGGGATCCCAATCTACTTCCTCCCTAAGGGGGTGCGCTACACGTATAATGTGCAAAAAAATAAAAAAAAATGCTTTTGGATTTATAGAAAAAGTGTCTGAGTTTAAATAGTGCTTTAAACTGTTTTTTTAAATTCACCAAAATTAAGAGCTTTAATAAACAATCATATGATTGTTTATCAAAGCATTGCTTACAAAAAAGCAAGTTTTCTTGTACACTATTAGGACAGAATCACTTTCAATGTTGATGAAACTTTAGGTTTATTATTAAGAATGCAGAGTCATTTTATCATTTGTAAGCAAGTTGTGAAGCAGCAGCTTTTTTAAAAAGGTTGAATAAATATTTTTTTATAGAAAGGGCTACACTATATATAATATATTGATTTAATTTTGTGGTTTTAGCAGTGGCAGATCGTGTTTTTTTTTTCTTTGGGGGGGGGGCGGAAAACAATGCACCCATATTCACCCCCTCCGGTCGGTCAGGCCACCCGTACCCCACATAGGGGTGTTTTAGCAGCTTTCAGCAGATCAATATATTACTACTGCAATATCTATTGGTAATAGCACAGGTTTTTCTAATTAGAGATCATATTGTAAATAGGGTGATTGTTTTTGTGACATAGATTCAAAATATCGAAAAAATTATATTTATTTTAAAGGTATTATTAGCATAAAAAAAGAAATATAAGTGGATTTTATCCATGTTTGTCCACGTCTAGAAAAATATATTCTTTGTTAAAGATGAGGCGCCATCTTGTGACTAATTTGAGTACTTCACTGTATATTTAAAGAGTAGGTAACTTTATATTTTTTTATTTTTTGGATAGAATGGTAGAATTTTAGAACCCCGGTAAGGGTTTTTGTTGCTGCCTATGTCTTAAGGAGATGTGAAGAGTCTGTTTCCCTGCAAGACAGCCAAGATCAGACAAAGGAGAGGTGGGACAGGTTAGTATAAACCTCTTCTTTTGTTGGTGGTGCTTTTCTACACATCGGAGTTGCTTTATTAAAAGACGAACATGCAAAATGCAATCATGTATGACAGCCATATTTTATTTTATTTTTAATCTTTTTTATTTTTTATTTAAAACATACAAACAACACAACCGTACATTAGCACAGCCAATACCCAGCCACAGCACCAGATAAGAGACCCACGCAGGGGTCACAGGGAAGCATTACATTACATAGGAATGTAAGATAATCTACAGGTACTATAGACAAACAATGTCAAATAGCTGGTATGGCTCATGCTCCATATTTAAACCCGTATTGAAATAGCCCAAACAAAACAGTGTACAGTGGGGACGGAAAGTATTCAGACCCTCTTAAATTTTTCACTCTTTGTTATATTGCAGCCATTTGCTAAAATCATTTAGGTTCATTTTTTTCCTCATTAATATGTACACAGCACCCTATATTGACAGAAAAACACAGAATTGTTTACTTTTTTGTAGATTTATTAAAAAAAGAAAAACTGAAATATCACATGGCCCTAAGTATTCAGACCCTTTGCTCGGTATTTAGTAGAAGCTCCCTTTTGATCTAATACAGCCATGAGTCTTTTTGGGAAAGATGCATCAAGTTTTTCACACCTGGATTTGGGGATCCTCTGCCATTCCTCCTTGCAGATCCTCTCCAGTTCTGTCAGGTTGGATGGTAAACGTTGGTGGACAGCCATTTTTAGGTCTCTCCAGAGATGCTCAATTGGGTTTAAGTCAGGGCTCTGGCTGGGCCATTCAAGAACAGTCTTAGGGTAATTGTCTTGTTGGAAGGTAAACCTTCAGCCCAGTCTGAGGTCCTGAGCACTCTGGAGAAGGTTTTCATCCGGGATATCCCTGTACTTGGCCGCATTCATCTTTCCCTTGATTGCAACCAGTCGTCCTGTCCCTGCAGCTGAAAAACACCCCCACAGCATGATGCTGCCACCACCATGCTTCACTGTTGGGACTGTATTGGACAGGTGATGAGCAGTGCCTGGTTTTCTCCACACATACCGCTTAGAATTAAGGCTAAAGAGTTCTATCTTGGTCTCATCAGACCAGAGAATCTTATTTCTCACCATCTTGGAGTCCTTCAGGTGTTTTTTAGCAAACTCCATGTGGGCTTTCATGTGTCTTGCACTGAGGAGAGGCTTCCGTCAGGCCACTCTGCCATAAAGCCCCGACTGGTGGAGGGCTGCAGTGATGGTTGACTTTCTGCAACTTTCTCCCATCTCCCGACTGCATCTTTGGAGCTCAGCCACAGTGATCTTTGGGTTCTTTTTTACCTCTCTCACCAAGGCTCTTCTCCTCGATAGCTCAGTTTGGCCGTACGGCCAGCTCTAGGAAGGGTTCTGGTCATCCCAAACGTCTTCCATTTAAGGATTATGGAGGCCACTGTGCTCTTAGGAACCCTAAGTGCAGCAGAAATTTTTTGTAACTTTGGCCAGATCTATGCCTTGCCACAATTCTGTCTCTGAGCTCTTCATGGAGTTCCTATGACCTCATGATTCTCATGTGCTCTGACATGCACTGTGAGCTGTAAGGTCTTATATAGACAGGTGTGTGGCTTTCCTAATCAAGTCCAATCAGTATAATCAAACACAGCTGGATTTAAATGAAGGTGTAGAACCATCTCAAGGATGATCAGAAAAAATGGACAGCACCTGAGTTAAATATATGAGTGTCACAGCAAAGGGTCTGAATACTTAGGACTATGTGATATTTCAGTTTTTCTTTTTTAATAAATCTGCAAAATGTCAACAATTCTGTGTTTTTCTGTCAATATGGGGTGCTGTGTGTACATTAATGAGGAAAAAAAATTAACTTAAATGATTTTAGCAAATGGCTGCAATATAACAAAGAGTGAAAAATTTAAGGGGGTCTGAGTACTTTCCGTCCCCACTGTACATTAAAGGGCCATCTATTTGGATCCACAAGGGAGGCCAACATTTACCAGGTAACCCGCCTAGTTCGCAAAAGCAGTAGAGGGTTTTGCCAATCATTTAGCCTAAACTCTGTCATATTTTTTTGAACAGCCTTTATGTATATAGGTGTCCTTGTATAAGGGTAACACATTATTGACATATTTTTTCAATAGAGAAATAGGGCGGGGAGCTTGTCACTTCCAACATAGGGTGATGGTTTTCTTAGCATAGAAAAGTCCTTTTGGCCACCCTGGGTACCAGTTCCTCCACCAATCCAAGCAGACATATTCCTGGGAATGGAGCAATGGAGATATTTATTAATCCATTCACTACCGTAAGGATTTGTGACCAATAGACAGTAATTACTGGGCAGAACCAATAAATGTGAATGTATTCCCCCGGGGTATGATCACAGCGCTACCACTCAGAGGAAAGGAATCTCATGCACCCGAGCAGGAGTAAGATAAGCCCTGTGAACAATCTTATACTGAATGAGGCGGTCTCTCAAGGAGACCAGTATTCTAAATGGGAAATCCCATATATCCTCCCAGTCCTCGGAGTCCAGCTCTGGAACATCCTGGACCCAATGCTGACAAAGCTTGGACATCTCAGGAGAAGAGCCTCGGAGGAGATGTGCATATAGTACGGAGGTGGGTTTTTCTGTACACTCAAAGCACAGAATCCATTCGTGATCTGATTGCACCAGTTGCATTTCGCCCGAGGGGAGCTGATCTCTGAAAGCATGGGACAACTGTAGGTATCTAAATAGGTGTGAAGATGGGATGTTGTACTGACACAGTAGATGATCAAACGAAAAAGTTGAGAAGTCTGAGGTAATATCTGAAAGTAATTTAATATTGTATTTAGCCCATATAACAGGGTCTGGAAGCTTAAAAAAACATGGTAAGATTCGGGGAGACAGCAGTCTGAGGGTAATTTTCCCAAGCTAGCCCCGCTTTCCAGGCCCTAAAGGGTGGTAAGCATGGAGGGGATCAGGTCGTAAGTAGCTATAAATAATTTGGGAATCCATTGAGGGGAGTTATGAAACAGATAAGTAAATTTGGGTAAAATCTTCATTTTAATGAGATTAATACAACCCAACTGTGACAGAGGAAGGTTCTCCCATGCTTTTAGCTTTGCATTCCATGCATTGCACCTTGGACCAGCTACCCTAAGCCCTGTCACTTTCGAGAAATCATTTAGGACCAACAATGCTCCTTGCAGAGAGGAATCAGCATCATTTAGGAAAAGGAGGAGGTCATCCGCATACATAGCTATCCTCTTCTCCAGCCAGGCCAATCTTAATCCTTTAATATGTGGTGAGACACGAAGTGCCTCAGCCATGGGTTCCATCGCAATGGCAAAAACAGCCCTGCCGCGTACCCCTGGAGAGCGTAAAAACGGGAGACAGTCGACCTCCCAATCGAGCAGCTGTTGGCAAACGGTATATAGTTTTCAACCGTTGGATGAATCCTTTGAAGAATCTCCCACAGGAAAGGCCACTCAATCGAGTCGAAGGCCTTCTTAATATCAAGAGAGGGAACCACTCTAGTACCTTGATTATCATGTTTTGCATGAAGATTGTTGAACAGCCTACGAAGATTAATATCAGTAGATTTGTGAGCCATGAAACCAGTCTGATCTGGATCTATGACGAAAGGGAGTAGGGGATTAAGTCTAGAAGTGAGGAGCTTAGTTAAAATTTTGAGGTCATTGTTAAGAAGTGCAATGTGTCTATAGGAGGCACATCATTTTGGATCCTTGGTGGCTTTAGGAATGAGTATGACATGTGCATTTGCCATGGAGGGGGGAAGAGCACCCTGCTCGAGGCAATGGGTATATAAGGTGGCCAGCCGGGGAGCCAATATGTCTGCATGCACTATATAAAAGTCCACTGGCAGTCCATCGGGACTTGGAGCCTTGCCAGTGGAAAGGGAGTTAATCACTGCAAGAACCTCCTCCATGGTGACTGGATGAACTAAATGAGACCTTTCTGAGTCAGAGAGCCAACAAAGGGCTATCCAGAAGAGACACCAACACATCTGAGTACAAACACAAGGGCAATGTGGTGGCGTATAAGGAATGATAAAAGCTGTGGAATGCTTGCAATGTGGCCTCCGGAGAAGAGATGGCTTTACCTGTGGGAGAGGTAAGTTCAGGGATGAAGGTGAAAGGGGTGTAATGGTGAGACATCATCGCCAACAGCCTGCCATTCCTGTCACCCTGCTCAAAGAACTTTGTTTCGTATTGTAAATTTCCAGTCTAGTGTCCTCTGTTGAGTGAAGGTGCAAATTGCGCTTGGATGCCTGTAACGCATCAAAATTTTAAGCAGAGGGCTCCAACCCGTATTGGTCGGAGACTAACCGCACCTCTCTCTCCAATTTTTTAGTGGTGACAGCTTGTTGTACCTTGACCGCTTTGTTTTTTGTCGAGATGTAATGGCCTCTCGTATAAGCCTTGAAGGCATCCCAGACTACTTCAGGAGAGGATGACCCCACATTTGATTCCCATTCCCATTGCTCTGCAATATCAGGTTGGGAAATCCATTGGGTGCCGAGATGCCACATGGAGATGCTGCGGGAAGAGGAAGTACGCAGTGTGACCGCTAAGGGGCTATGATCGGAAAGACCACTAGGTAAATAAGCTTTATCTAGAACATCGGCCAGCATAGAGGGGTTTGCAATGGCATAATCAATTCTGGAGGAGGTTTTATAGGAAGTAGAAAAGCCTGAAAAGGTTTTTGTGGAAGGATACTTCCACCTCCAGACCTCCGTTACACCAGCTGACAGAGCCCAATTTAGTAAGTCCCCAGTAAAGGACTTAGGCGGCATAGGTTTAGCCAAGTCTAGGGCAAGGATGGCATTGAAATCGTCCAGCATTAATATTTTGCGGGACACTAGGGTGTGATCCTCTCTAGCACAGTGTATAACAGTTCAGACTTAAAAGCCGGGGTTACATACATACCAGTGAAAACGTATCTCTGCTGTCATAATGTGAGCACCAAAACCACATATCTGGCCTGAGGATCAGTGTGGACCACCTCCATGACACACGAGAGAGATTTATGTACCAGTATAGAAACTCCCCTCACATAGGTGTCTCTTGCAGAACCAAAACTGGTGGGTTGTAAGTTTTGACATATTCCTCCCTGGGTATTTGACATGTTGGAAGAGAAGTGCTCTTAAACTTGGAATTGAGGCCACACATTCCAGGATACTACAGAAAATATATCCCGGTCATGTGATGCCATGATCAGGTTGGTATAGAGTTCTAGAGGAGAGTGTAGGCCCTTAAACAGGTAACACCTGGTGGGCAGCAGTGGAGCACGAGCCAATGTAGGTTAAACAAAAATCAAACACAAATACGAACAGAAAAACAAGACAAGAACATCCCAAGCACAAGGTGCTTATCCTACCATTACCCAGTGCCCCCCAGAAATACATGGGGAGAGTCAGGAAACTATCTAAATCAAAAACAAAAAACAGTGCTTATGAGCTAAACCTGAAAACACAGGTTACTGTAGTCATTAATAGAATTCTTGGTAATCCATACTGTGGCAGTGCCAGAAACAGACCGTCCTCTAGAGTAGCAAAAGGGCATAAGGTGTGGGGTAGTGGGATACCTGAGAACCACTAACCAGAGGTTGCAGGCTGCAATCTATGCAGATGTGGAAAACTACAATAGGAGGGGGGAGTGATCAATATCCAAGGAAGGGGAGCAATCCGGCAGGAGGACAGGTAGATTAGTCAGTAACAGGGGGCTGAAAACCCAAAAGTACCAAGTGACAAATCAGTCTGGCTCCAAACAGTGGGCCCCTTTCAATCTTAAGCTGAAAATGTAACACGGCATAAGGGAGGTGTAGTTGGATGACATCAGGGGTGCAGAAACAAGCATCCAAATGAGGGTAATAAACGAGTGGCAACACACAAACAGAAACATGGAAACCGGTAGGGTCTGAGCCCCAATACTTGCTGTGTCATGGAAACATCGGTGCCCCTCAGCCAAGGGGCCTGCCGACTCTGAGCTTAACGACCTTCCGCCCAGGAAACTGCGGCATCCGGATTTTTAAAGAACTTTGCGCCATCCACCACCCGAAGCTTGCTGGAATATAACAGGCTGAATTTGAGGCCCTTGTCACAAAGCCATTTTCATACCTCGGTGAAGGAACGCTAGCTTTGTTGAATCTTGCTTGAGTAGGCAGGAAAGAGAAGGATCTTGGCATTGTCGAATCAGAGCTCTTGCTTCACTCGAGTAGCCGCCAGAATATGATCCTGGTATCTGGAGTGCCTTAACCTGTTTCTGGAGGGCACGCAGGTCCCAGGAATTTAGAGCTAGTGGTATCTTCCAGCTGCGATATACGGCCTTCTGCCTCAGAAATCCGGGATCTAAATTTGTCCATATCATGGCGTATGAGGCTGACATCCGTGACCAAGTGGTCGATCTTGACCATGATGGAATCATTGCTAGCTTTAATGGCTGCCAGGAGCTCAGCATGGGAAGAAGCGGCCATCTCTTGTGATCCAGGAGCTGAGTGCCGACCGACATTGTGGAAACAGGATGCCTCTTGCTCAAGATGGCCACCGCTGGAGAGGAAAGGCGAGGAGTATTTGCGGGATTGTTGGATGAGCGGAACTTACACGGGGACAGCGGAGTAGCCCGCGGGGTGCCGTGTTTCTGTTTGAAACCCAGGGTGAAAGATGAAAGATGCCGGGAAGAAAAATAAGAGCCCAGATAGCTGACAGAATAAGAATAGGAATGGAGCTCAGTCACTGCATGTCTACTCTGTCTCACATCCCGGCCACGCCCCGTCATGACAGTCATATTTAATCTTTTATTGATTAGATGCTCGTAAAATGAAACCTTATTTGTAATACTTTTCGGGGTTATCCATATTCTTTGTAAGGGCATACTAAAAAACCTTTATATTTTTAACCATAGGCACTAAACATAAAGTTGATAAACCACTGAAATTTGAAGCTGGGACATATACAACCTTAATGCCAAGTAATGAGAGGAAATCTTGAAGATCCCCATGAACGTTTTCCGATGCATAAGTCAGAGTCTTACTTACACCTGCATTCTTCATGGATCACATTTAATTCCCAATCAGACTCCAAACATCTTCAGCATCAACTTCCTCGAGTTCATCAGTCGATGTCAATCGAGTCAAAAGTCCATCGAAAGTCCGCTGGAAAGTCTGTCAGACAAGTCCGGTCGAAAAGTCCGACCGTGTGTACGCTCCATAACCCGTAAAAACCTTTGCCACTTTAACCCTTCTCTTCTCTATTCTGCTACTGATCACCTCTACTGTATGATAAAATCTCACCCCTGTCCTGCCCCAACCTAGGCACTTCTGTCTACAACAGTTCAGTCATCCTCCCTGGACACCCTTGCCCCACTCACTACACACAGAATCAGGCCCGACCCCTACAACCATGGAAAAAACGATGACACCAGAAGTCTCAAAAAACATAGTCACACTTATAAACGTCTGTGGCGTAAGACTAAGTATCAGAAAGATTTCAACCAATATAAATCTGCCCTCAAAAAATACAATTCTTGCCTCCATATCGCCAAGCAGACTTATTTTACCACTCTCGTTAACACTCTCTCATCCAGTCCTCATAAACTCTTCTCTACCTTTAACTCTCTACTTCATCCTCCACTGCCTTCACCCACTAACTTACTCACTGCCCAGGAGATTGCCAATCACTTCAAAAATAATATTGATACGATTCGTGATCACGAGATCTCCACTGTACAGATATCTCCCCTCACTTAACACGCCATGTCCACAGGTACACTCAATACTATAGGTTGCTATACATTTTTCTAATGCCCACCTAACCACCTGCCCTCTGGAGCCTGTTCTCTCGTAAATACCTACAGTCAGCCTCTGGCTCTATCCTACACTCTCTAACTAACATCTTCAAACTCTTCCTCAATTAAAAAAAAAATGCACTAGAAAATGCCATACTTAAAAAGCCCTCATTGGATCCCACCAGTCTTAACAACCTATGTCCCGTTTCCTCCAAACTCCTTGAATGCCTGGTTTACAACCAAATAAACTACCGCCTCACTGAGAATAGTATAGGAGAACAGTATAGGAGAGCAAGGAGACAACAGTATAGAGGGGCCAGGAGAATAACAAGCGCTGAAGGGAGTAATCGTATAAACAGCAGCTGTTATAAAACTTTTATTGAATAAAGATTTTATTGGATTTACCTCCTATCTTTACGGAGTGCACTTAGAGCTTTCTTTCCTCCCTTTTTCTGGATTGCTGCATGTCTCTTCCACTGACACCGGCTGATATCCCCTCTACCATTGTATTGGAGAGTTCTCCTGCGGGGCTGTATTGCACATCTATAGTGGTCGTGGACTTCCTGATTACATGTGTTTTTGACCTCCTGTAATAAGAGGTTCACCCTGTCTGGTAAGCACATCTGCGTGTCTGGGATGAAGGCTAACGTCACTTTGTACAGAAGAATTGTTCTGCTCTTCATGCCACGAGGGATTCTTTCTTTCTCTACATAGACTGTTTTATTTATGCGCTGCACTAATATCGTGTCTGCATTATTTATATAGGCTTGGTGATTTCCTATTTCCTATAGTGTTCAGACTGCATTTTATGAGTTTTGAGTTTGCGCTGATTGTCCCCTTTTTTATACTGTTGTAAGTTTCCACCTGGCTTTTAAATAAATCAATCAGTTTATACATTCTACACTATGGGAGATTCTTCTTTATCCCTTGTACATATTTGTTGGGAATGAACGTCCGTATGGATTAAGCTGGAGCCACCATCTAATATACAATACCTGGAGAGGGCCATCTACCATCACAACATCTTGGAAAGGTCTCCAGCTACACCCATCTCCACTGCTTTTCACTATCCATATGGTGGTAAGAGTCTAGTGAACACTGAGTGATACACACATCAGTTAAGCCATCAGTTTGGTACCCGTAGAGCCCTTTTCTTTCTCTCAAATAAATAACCACTGACATGAGTGAACTTTTTAGCTCTATTTTCCTCTGACCCTCAATGTATCTAATAAGTCATCCCACAAAAAAACTGTAAAAAAAAAAAAATGTATCAGGACTTTCTTCTTACCGCCCAACATTGTAACTGGGCAATTTCTCCACTGAATTCCAAATGTAGTCTTCCCAATAACCCCAAATGTAAGAGGCATTCTTTTCACAGACCCCAGTTAATCAGGAGATTCATTTCACTGACTACCAATACCAATGCAAGGAGGCTACAATGTTCACTGTTTTGTTTTTTGCCATTTTTATTCTTTGTTTCATTTTATTATTATGATTAGTACTGAAAATACTTTGTCATACAAATCAGGGGGTTAAAGTTTTATTGGCCCTGGGTCTCAAATATGACAGATATACCACATACTTTATACTTTCATTTTTAATATCTGCAACTTATTGATCAAATTCATGCACTGTAAGATATTGATAATTATAACTTTTACCACAGTTGTCTGAGACCTGAGACCTCTGGAGCAAATGTGTTCAGAAAAACTAATCCAAAAGCCTAGATATTTAGTAAGGGATGGATATTGTGAATAATTTTGTTATTTATGTGCAATGTCAACAAAATTGTCTCTTAGTAAGTACTAGTAAGTAAGTACTAGTAGTAAGATTTGCTTAGTAAGTACAGCAGAATATGTCAAAGCACAAATGATATTTATATTGAAATAATCATTTCTAGCAACTATTATTACTTAATAACGTTTCAGTGTTCATAACACTGGAAAGTAAACCTATGACTTTTAAGGCAGAGGAGTGCCTAGACACACAAAGTGCATTGTTTTTTGTTTTTTTCCAAAATCCAAGAACAAAAAAGTTATATATTGCGGCTTACCAGTCCTTAGATGTGGAGGCTGCATTCGTTTTATTTTTTAGGCTTTTATGGTTTTTTAGACTGGGTGATCTGGCAAGTAACAAACTTCCTGTCGTAGGGTGGCTATGCTCACCTACTCCACTGTATCTACGGAGGAAGCGATGGTTGCCAGTAGACTTCTCTACTGATTTGGACTACAAACCATGTCTTCCTTTCTTCATCTTCAATACATGGAGGGGCTGTGCATTGGTAGTTTAGAGAAAATACTTGGAGGGAAGATACGGTTGTTTGTGCTTTCTGCTCAATTCACAGAATGTGACAAGGACACTGCATTTCTAGGAAGATCAATGGGAATTTTTCTGCTTCTTCTAAAAATGTTCTGAACCTGAAAAATAAAAATGAATGAAGCCGCTATATATCTGAGTACTAGTAAGCTGCAATATATTTAATTTTTGGTTTTGGGTGTAGATATTCTTAGATATCCTTTAAAAACAAAGTTAAATGACCAAAGTAAAGGTTTGCTTTAACATGCCAAACTTGTTTTCTCTAGATATTTCTAGAGATTTGGATAGAGTGATGAAGGATTAGAACCCCTGTGAGTTTTTTTTTTTTTTTACTGTCTGTATCACTGGGGAGATCTATCTCTCTATTTGTCCCCGATGACTACTGCCGCTGGGACTCGAAGTGAAGCAAACCTAACAATTTGAGTTGTCATCAGAAGAGACATCGATCTCATCCAGCGGGGAACCTTGTTCCAGTGTCAACTGTCTAATAGGAGATTTCCATTGCTTTACTGTTGTTTCTGCAAAGAGACTGCAAAAAAAATCATCAGCAGCAGCAAAATTGCAATAAAGGCCTTATTCACACAGACTGACTTAAGTGTATTCCAGTGCTGTGTTTGACCTCACAGGAGGCCCAGGTGTTTTATGCATCCACATGCAGACAGTCTCATTCGTTTCAATTGGGGTGCAAGCAGCTGCATGAACACAGCCTCTGCTGCCAAATTGACATCCATGGGGTGCGGATGCATGCCCAGAACTCGCAGTACATTCAGGAACATGCACGCACCCGCACCCACACAGATGTCATTTTGGGAGCAGTGGCTGTGTCCAGGCAGCCACTGCGTTCCAATTTAAATTAACTGGACTGCCTACAAGCACAACCCTCACATGGGTCTATGCTTAAGTAGGCCCATGTAATTGAGGCCAAAGGATGAACCAGAAGTTCCAAACAGTATTTTATTTGATAAAAATAGCATTTGTTTATGGTACACTGTGCTTTAGCAAGGTGCCATTCCATTATGGTTTACATCTACCTTGAATACATTTAACAGTTTTTTCAACTATCTTCACTGAAACTATCTGTGCATGAATGGGTTAATATATCTAAATATACATGTATCTAATTTAGAAATATTGAGTGAAAGAGAAAAATAAAAAGTTGGACTGCTGCAGGAATGTGTGGCCCAATATAGCAGCCAGCAGTACGTGATACTGTATGTGGTTCAGATTTCTATAACTTAGTGTCCACTGGAGTTGTGCACGGTCATTGCAGTATATAAATAGATGATAACTACAGGACATTGAGTAAGTGCGGCCAACTCATAAACTGTTTATAAATGCAGGATTTGGCCAGACTGAGCTCAGGCTTAAGTAAATAAGAAAAAAAATGACTGGGTAATGATGAATGTTTATTACTGGACAGTAAATCTGTTGGACAATTTAACACACAGTAATACATACTTGGCAAAGCATGTTAAAAAACAAGGCAGAAAACTAGAGGACACTGCTATTCCTGGACTCCAAATTCTAAATGGGATCGGGAACAAAGCTGTGGTCCCAGGGACATTGCTTTAAGGCCAGAACGTGGCTCAAGAGTGCCTCAGCTGCAGCCTAAATAGAAGTTTTACCTTATGTATGTGTTATATAGCCACTGCATGGCTTGCAAAGCCATAACAACAGTCATACAGTATATGGCCATTGGCCAAACATAACTGGACAGCCCTCCATATCAATGAGTTTAGGTGGACAAAGACAAATCCATCAAAAAATGGTTTGACCAGTCTGCTGTGAAGTGATTGTAAAGGTTCGTGTTTTTTTTTTTTTTTTAATATAACAAACATGTCATACTTACCTCCTCTGTGCAAGGGTTTTGCACAGAGCGGCCCCGATGCTCCTTTTCTGGGGTCCCCCAGCGGCACTCCTGGTTCCTTCTCTTTTTCGAGTGCCCCCCCTGGAGAGCCCCAATCCAAGGGAGCACTCGTGCAGGCGCGCTCCCAAGTCCTGCTGCTGCGTCCATTGACACAGACAGCAGGACTCGGCCCCGCACCCCGACTCCCATGTCACTGGATTTGATTAAGAGCTATCTATCCAATGAGGATCCGAGACAACAGCTGGAGCTGCTGTGCTCCTTCTCGTCGCTGGAACAATCAGGTTAAGGTAAGGAAAGGGGGGCTCTGGGGGGGCAGCTGCAGCACAGAAGGTTTGTCACCTTAATGCAAAGCACGCATTAACGTAAAAAACCTCAAGACTTTACAACTCCTTTAAAGAGTTACCAAACCTACAATAGTAAAATCAGTCTATATATGCAGTAAAGCATGCTTATTATTCTCACTGTGGAACCTAAGGGGTTAATCATCTGCATTGTGTCAAAAGGCTGTTTGATCCTGCCTTCTCTGATCCTCCCCTTCTTCCACAGTCCCCGATCCATCTGCTTATAGAACAGAGCCTTGGGGGCACTCGGCACATGCTCAGTTTGGTGTTTATTGCTAGAGAGGTTTTTTTTCTTGGGGGGGGGGGATGCATATGATCAGCACAGGGCCAAACAGCACTGTCCAGACAGAGGGTCAGGGGCTTCATAGGACAGTCAGAGTAGAATGAAAACTCCTCCTACAAGCTTTAACTAGACACTCATAGAAGTCATAAGACTGCTATATACTGCTGATGAGAAAAGGTTTTTAGCTGTTTATATTTACTGAAATAATTGCATTTCCATGTTCTGTGGGAGATCAGTTATAGTAAATGCAGGGTACTGGGCTTAGTAACACTTTAAATGGCTTGCACAGAGATCTGTGCTGAATCTAATTTAAAGGCATTATAAATCTTCCAACTTGCATCCAGTGTTTTTCACCTGCATAAGATGTGCGTTGATCATGTAGTTTCATGGTGTCATTTGTTGCCTTGCACGCACGGCCTATAGTAGAGTAATGCCCTGCACACACGACCGGTTTTGCCATCGGAATAAACTCCGAAGGTTTCCTTGACGAAACTCCGACGGAATTCCGCTCAAGCAGTCTTGCATACACACTGTCACACCAAAGTCTGACCGTCCAGAACGCGGTGCCATACAACACGTACGACGGGACTAGAAAAAGGAAGTTCAATTGCCAGTAGCCAATAGCTTTCGTCTCGTACTTGCTTCTGAGCATGCGTCGTTTTTGGTATGTCGTAACAGCATATAGACTACGGTTTCCCGATAGTAATTAGTCCTGTTGGAAAAATTTAGAACATGTTCACTATCTAAGTCCGTCAGAATTTTCGACGGAAAAAGTCCGATGGGGCATACACATGGTCGGAAAATACGATGAAAAGCTCCTATCGGACTTTTTCTGATGGACATTCTGCTCGTGTGTACGTGGCATAACTCTTCATATTTCTGTGTCAGCAGTTTCTATT
Source organism: Lithobates clamitans (assembly GCA_037952925.1). NCBI lineage: Eukaryota > Metazoa > Chordata > Amphibia > Anura > Ranidae > Lithobates > Lithobates clamitans. The sequence goes on from JBBGZY010000573.1 coordinate 7,157,858, forward strand.
TGTGTTCAAATATAAAGTATGGTGCTTGACACTGCAAAGGTTAATGCAAGACCTCTGTCTACATTCTAAGAACTGACGCTTACTGTGAAGAGACTACATATCCAACAATCCCTGGGTCTCTCAGTCTAGTGCTTTGCAGATGAGAGCTTAGTAGTAATTGGATCTCACACAGCCACAAGTAGGTAGAACAATGATGGGATGGGATGTGTTTCATCAAGTTAGCACTACCAAATGGCAAGGCATGAGTTTGACGCTGTGTGACTCAGAATAAGACGTTGCCTGTCCCTCTAGCTAAAGCAGACAAGCTAGGGGAATCAATACATGGACACAGGGGAATCGATCAGCCAGGACACTACAAACTGCAGCTACATCTTATGAGGCCATCATTGCAGGGTAAGGCAAACAAACAGCACCAGGAGTATAACTACACTAATACCTAGTTTAAACAACGGAAACATTTTATTGTGTACAATGCCTTTAAAATTTTGGTATTAATTGAAATGCCGATTGCAACCCAGGGCCCCTGAGAAAGTCAGCAAGAGAAAAAAAATACAGAGTAAAGTGAAGGTGACAGGTTTTATGTAATTTTATGACTTTAGCCTAGGTTCACACTGATGCGATGCAGGAACCAGCACTGCCTTCTGCGAACCGCTACAGGTGTCAATACATTGTTAATGACACCCAAAGATCGGTTCACAGATCGCATTGCGATCGCACATGAATTGGATCGCATAGGGGAGAACACCCATGTGATCCGATTTCAGTGCGGGGAAAAAAAGTCCCTGCGCTTTTTTTCCTGCGAATTTAATGCGAGTTCAGCCATACAACTGTATGGCTGACCTTGCATTTCACAGACATCGCATGTGACCAGCACCTGCAGTGCGGGTGGGAATCACATGCGATGATTATAATTGCGCTAGTGTGAACCTGGTCTCAAAGTTTTAATGATATCAATATACTTGCAAGAAATACTGAACAAGGAAGGTCCATCTAAATTCTTCATTCCCCCACCAAAAGTGCTGGAGAAACCAACTGGCAATATGAGTGAGAAGACTAAAGCCGCATACACACGGCGGACTTTTCGACCAGACTGGTCCGACGGACTTTCAACTGACTTTTGACCGACTTCCGACAGACTTTTTAACGAACAGACTTGCCTACACACGATCACACCAAAGTCCGACGGATTCGTACGTGATGACGTACACCGGACTAAAATAAGGAAGTTGATAGCCAGTAGCCAATAGCTGCCCTAGCGTCGGTTTTTGTCCGTCGGACTAGCATACAGACGAGTGGATTTCTGGGTCCAGCGGAGTTACGACGTAAAGATTTGAAGCATGTTCCAAATCTAAAGTCCATCAGATTTTCTATTGGAAAAGTCAGCTGAAGGTCCGATGAAGCCCACACACACGATCAGATTGTCTGCTGGACTCGGTCCGTCGGACCAGTCCGGTCGAAAAGTCCAACTGTGTGTACGCTGCAATAGAGCTGAAAGTCTGGAGACGTAAACAGAAGGTAGATACAGGTGAACCACAGACCTGCAGATAACTGTAGGAGCCAGTGTAGCAGGAATATACTACCTACCTTTGTGTAGGCAGACACATCTGTCCAGTGGAAAAAGTTTGCTTTGGACTAATGATGATTACTTCTGCTTGTGTCACTGATGCTTTGGATGCTTTGCATGAGCAGCCAATCATGTTCTAGCTTTCATTTTCAAAGTTTAACTGAAAAAGTTAAAGGTAGATGCTGATTGGTTACTATGAATAGCTGCACCAGATTATTTCAGTTCCAGTTTTAGCAAATTCCTGCTCAGTGTGAATTCTATAAAATGTGATGGATAGTGGTGTTGCTAGTGCCAAGTACTCAGGGCACATGACCCACACCTACTGGGGTAACCCTATGTCCCCAACATTGTGAACACCAGCAATGTTTTTTATCTTAAACTTCTGGTGCTATAGTACCTATTACACAGAGCCATTAACAGACCTCAGACACTGTTGCAGGCTTGGAAGCTCAAAGCCAAGGAAGACTCCTCCTTGGCTCTGATGTGTGATACACATGTAGCGCTGGTAAATTTTCAATCTACTGCTTATAGGTAAATTTAGTGGGTTATCCGTTCATACATAGTCAGATTTGCCTCTGTTCCAACTTGACTGAGTTGCGTGTAGTTTCACACTGTGCCTGTGGGTGTCGTTGTCACCATGGGTCGGTGTTGGAAAGGCAACACATTGAAGTGTATGAGTGCTCCTCTGTCCCGGAGATAACTCGGTGGAGGTGGTCCTCCGAGTTGCATTCTGGGAGAGGGTATTTATGGGACAGACGCCATGTTCTGGGGTTCTTTTCGTTCCACCTGCTGGCCCTCCAGGCCGACAGGTATGTGTTAGGAGTACTACCACGTGGTCCTCCGATCGGGAGGCCCACGTTGCTGCAGCGTGTGGGTCGGCCCAGAAGCCTGTCTGGGGCCTACTACAGCGGCAGGGGAATGGTCCTGGGCTGTCTGTTCTACAGGAAGCTGGACAACTGAGAAGATCCCAGGGGAGGACCCATCATGGAAAGATCATGCAGAGTGCTGGTCTGGAGAGGTGCCTGGTGACTCAGTTGGAGGACGTATCCTAAAGTTATTTACCGCATAGTACTGCCGGGTCTGCCTAAAGGTTCTAGTGCTGTGTTTGCTATCCATCGTAAACCATTACATCCTATGGCAGACGATCATACGGGTTTTGTTCTATTCAAGTCTGTGGCAGAGACTTTTGTTCGTGCTGCGTACTGGCTGCTAGGTTAGTGAGAGAAACCTATCCAGGCGGGCAAAGATTCAACTCTAATGCCCCGTACACACGGTCGGATTTTCCGATGGACAATGTCCGATCGGAGCGTGTTGTCGGAAATTCCGACCGTGTGTGGGCGCCATCGGACATTTTCCATCGGATTTTCCGACACACAAAGTTGGACAGCAGGAGATAAAATTTTCCGACAACAAAATCCGATCGCGTCAATTCCGACCGTGTGTGGCCTGTTCCGACGCACAAAGTGCCACGCATGCTCAGAAGAAATTCCGACACGGGACAGCTCGTTCTGGTAAACTTAGCGTTCGTAATGGATAAAGCACTTTCGTCACGCTGCAATGTAAAAAATGGATTAATACAGCGCACTCTCTTCTTCTTTATAATGTGACAAGAATTAAGTCGTTTTGATGCTCATATTCACACACACTTCTCACAAAGTTTGATTTGTGTTTTTTTAGTGGGATTCCCTCAATATATTGTTATTAGTTGTCACATCTGACAGTTTTATATTTTTTTTATATTTTTTTTTTGGTTTTTAAGCCTTTTTTTTTTCTTCAATGTTTGGATTTTTTCCAAGGCTGATCTTTGTTCAATGTTATTTTTATTTTTACTCCAGAATATTTTTGTGTGTGTTTTGTGTGGCAAGTTACCCCAACACCATTGATATCTTTTATTATTTAATCTCCAGGAGATTGTTTGGTGTTGGTGTCCCTTGTTCATTTCACATTGTATATTTGCAATGTACCTGAATCCTCACAAACAAACCATCATTTTGGAAGTAAAACACATAGGAGAGTATAATTCAAAACAAAAATCCTTTATTAAGGGCTCAGAACCAAACAAAGAGGAAGGCAACACTGGATCAACAGGAGAAATTAGTGAAGCCTGGGACCCCCACGGCAGACATCAATTCTTAAACCTCAAAATTGGTGGCCTGAGGAGTCCATTTATAAGGGAGGGCAGTCTGGTCCGGGATTCACAGAGACTCGGATAGCAGCAGATGACATCAGTGTCCCCAGGCTGTGGTACCACAAGAGGCTGCATCTTTTGGCCGACCAGACTGGATCCAGGGCAATCACTCTCTGGTCTTACTTTCACACTTCCTTCCCGGCTGTGGCTGTGCAGTAGGAGATGTGGCAGGAGGAGGAGTAGGACCTGGAGGAGGACTGGGAGGACCTGGAGGAGGACTGGGAGGACCTGGAGGAGGACTGGGAGGACCTGGAGGAGAGGGAGGAGGAGGAGGAGGACCATCCCAAAGCTGTGTGTGAGGTGTAAGTTGTCCCCTCACACCTTTCTCCAGAGCCTCTGAAATGAGGGCCTGACACCTGGCTTGTTGGCCCTCCTCCATCCTCTGCATTTTATAGGCAATGAATGCCGCAAGGTTCTCCTGCATGGGGTGTGGTGCTCCCAGGACCTCTGTAGCCCTCCAAAAAAATCTGATAGCCGCCTCCTCTAGGCTACTCCTCCTGCTGCCACTTTCTGTTTTCAGGGTGGGTGGAGGGACCTGCAGATCAGCCACCTCCTGGCTGAGACTTCCCTGTGTATGAAAAAGGGACATGGTTTTAGTTTTTGCATCATCAATCACAATCATAAATTAGTACTCCCAACTAACATCTAGTTAACATCATTGATTGGACAAGCAGAAATATTTAGAGGAATGCTATACCTGGCTCAATCTGGGCTCCTCCACATATGGCCTGGAAGGCCCAGGTTGGGCATCAGAAGCCTCAGCCGGGGGGGAAGGAGGCGTGGAAGGAAGACTTGAGAGGGATGGCCTGGGTTCAGTCTGGCCGGCCAGAAAATGCAGCCTGTCGTAGTACAACATCCTGGGGACATAGATGTCATCTGCTGCTCCGGATCTCTGTGAATCCAGGACTTTCTTGCGCTCCCTCAGATATGTGCTCCTCAGGCAACCAATTAAGATCTTTAAATAAGTTATGTCTGCCGTGGGGATCACCTGCTTCACAATTTCACACAATTGCTCCAGTGCTGCCTTCCTCTTTGCTTGGTTTTTGAAATGGGGGTGGGTAATCTCCCACAGACAGGGCAGCTCCCTTAGCATATCAATGAATAGTGACATGAAGTCAGTATCTCTCATTAAGATATCCATGTTCACTGCAAGACACAACACAAGACAAAGCCTAATGTCACACCAAACTCTCCTAATCTTGTTACAATATAATCCTCAATCTAGAAGCAGTATAGGCCCAAGTTTGTCTCTTACCTTCGTTCTTACGATCGGCGCGTCCAATGCTCCTTCCTCCGCTCACAGATCGTACATAATACGCACGCGTGTTACGCTTTATAGACACTGCGCATGTGTGTAACTCCGCCCGCCCCTGAAGTTCTTTCTATTCTATTCCCCGCCCCTTTTTGTTCGGCGCAGTGGGGGAAGAGCATGATGGCGAAGTCACACCAGGTGGGTGCTAATTGTAGCAACGAGGAGGAGGAGGAAAGCCCGGATCCAGGCACGTCCCGATCCAGAAGGAAACGTTTTAAGGCCACAAATATGTCGTTTGGGGAGATGTTGGAGATGGTCGACATCATGAAGAAGTCCGACTATGATGGCAAATATGGGCCTTACCCCAACCCGAACATCCGAAAGGCCAAGATCATGGCGAAAGTGGTCAGGAGTCTCGAGCGGAATTTCGGGGTCCGAAGATCAAAAGATCAGCTCAGGAAGCGGTGGTCGGACCTGAAGTTGAGAGAGCCGGAGCAGTACCGAAAGATCCGGAGAGTGCTGCAAAAAAGTAAGTAGTTGTGCTGTGTTTCTATTCTTTCTGGCTTTATTCCGTTCGTTCTGCTCCATATGCTTTTATTAATTGTAACGTTTAAAAAGGTCAACTTTAATGTTCATGGGCCCATTATTCGTTCGTATCAAACATTTTTGCGTTCGGCCTCTAGAACACCATTGTTTAGGCCATATGCATTTTCCAACATTTTTTTGGGGCCTACTTGGATGCCAAATATTTGTTTAGGTAGATGGGTTTGTTACTAGAATGAAATGCAAACTAGATTATGTGTAAGGAGAGGACACTGAGCAGCTGTTTTCACATCTGGACACTGGAGCACTAGTGTGGGACACAAGAACACCATTTTTATTAGGGGGGACACACAGGTGCTCCAGTGTATACTATAGGGGGGGTTACATGTGTGAAGCTTGTACCAAACAGGTAAAGTATTGCAGCTTGACAAAGGGCAATAAAAAAAAGACATCTTTGAACTCGGCTAAAATAGACAATTGTACCCCACTTCCAAGCAAAGTTTCCTATTTCTATAGTTCTGCCATCAAATATCTGTGTGCTAAGTATACCATTTTTGTTTTACATAGGGGAGAAAAGACTCGGACACTCCTCATCCCAGGAGAACACAGACCCCCCCCCCTCTGGAAGAAGGGGAACTACCCCAAACCCAAGATGCTGAGCAGGAGGAAGAAGAAGATGTAGTGGAGATTGGCACCACAAGAGGTGAGTGTCTGCGACCACAGACTCAGGTAAAAGAGATGGCTGGTGGCAGATTTTTGAGACCTTTTTTTTTGTTCTTTATCTCTTTTTAGGTGATCGTGGTGTTGTGGATCCAGAACGCTTTACTTCTGAAAGTGCCCAGATACTCATAGGGGAGATCATGGGGTGTAATCTCCAATTGCAAAACATCCAGCAACAAATACGTGATGTTATTACAAAAAATAATAACATCATTGATGTTTTGGAGCGAATTTAAACCCCACAAAATGACCGGTTTTCAGTAATTTCAATTTTTACAATGTTTTGAAAAGCCAGATTTGGAGGATGCACACAGTGTGCCAACATGTGCTATCTGCCATCACGGGAGATCAATGGACGCGTTTTGGGGGGGCAACCCCTTCCTCAATTATAAAGTAGCGTTGAGGAAGGGCTCCCCCAAAACACGTCCCTTGATCCCCCCTGATGGCAGATAGCACATGTTGACATTCGTAAATTGGTGTGCATCTTCCAAATTTGGCTTTTCCAGGGGTGAGTTTCCCCCATCTGAACGCTATATCAAACCCAGTTCCTAAATATTGATGTCTGATATAGCCTTCAGGTTTTACCATATGTGAACTTTGTAAGTTCTAGTTTTTTGGCTTTCTTGTTGGTTTTACACAGGCCTGTTTTATCTGAAATGGATATTTTGATTATTCATAATGCTACTGCAAACATTTTATACTACAAACATGTTGGTTTGTTTTAAAAACCTTTGGTAAATGCACATTTTGATTGTGCAAGTATAAAAAAGTGCCTTACTCAAGAATGTGTGGATTATTGTCTCAACGCTACAACAACACTTTTGGGGTGATGTAATTGTTGTTTTATGCACAAATGGGGGTTATTTCCTAAGGGCAAATACACTTTGCACTACAAGTGCAGGTTCAGTGCAGTTGCAAGTGCACTTGAAGTGAAATGTGTTTTTGCATTTAGGAAGTACCAGCCAACACTGTTTTTTATAAGGTTACCCAATCACGACATTTTCTGCACTCAACACATTTCTGTCAGGGTCAGCTAAAACAAACACAAGCAGTAAATGTCCACCAAGAATTGCTTTTGGTTGTTTTTTATTTAAAAAAGGTGTCACATATTGTCTGGCATATTGATAGCCCCCCTACCGGCAAAGAACTCCAGGTATCGTAACCGGACATCACGGGCATTCAGGGAGGGCAAGCCAGGACGGCCGCTTTCAAGTGCCGTCATTGTGGAAGTATTTGGGATTCTGGCCTCAGGCCCAACTGAGCCAGCATAGTTGGCTGAATGTTTTCTTAAAAATTATGGAGAACACAGCACGCCAGTATAATATGGTTCAGTTTATACTCCGCCATATGGATGGGTGTCAGAAATAGTCGGAACCGGCTGGCCAGGATTCCAAATGTGTTCTCCACCACTCTTCGGGCTCTGGCCAGCCGGTAATTAAAAACCCTCTGTTCCGGGGTGAGGGTCCTCATCGGGAATGGCCGCATCAGGTGGTCCCCCAGCGCAAATGCTTCATCAGCAACGAACACAAATGGGAGACCTTCAACATTGTCCTCTGGAGGTGGCAAGTCCAAACTGCCATTCTGGAGACGCCTGTAGAACTCCGTCTGGGCGATGACTCCACCATCGGACATCCGGCCATTCTTCCCCACGTCCACATACAAAAACTCGTAATTAGCCGACACCACCGCCAACATCACTATACTATTAAACCCCTTGTAGTTATAATAGTACGACCCCGAGTTGGGTGGTGGGACGATGTGGACGTGTTTCCCATCAATTGCCCCTCCGCAGTTAGGAAAGTCCAACCGCTGGGCAAAGTGGGAGGCCACAGTCTGCCATTCCTGTGGCGTAGAAGGAAACTGTTGAGGAAAAAAAAAAAACATTACTATTTTTACAGAAACCTGGCAAGCAGATTAGACACAAACATTATGGGTCAACCTCCAGATAGCATTTATTAAGGGGAATTTAACAACAACAAAGTATAAGGTACACCTATCATATTCCCCCTCCCCCCCTCTCATGGGCCATTTCTAACATTATAGGGGGGGGGGGGGACTCTTGGACAGGTAACCCTCTTCACTTCATTGAGAGATGAATGCCTAAATACAGGGTATTACTTGGAACAGCCCCTCCTTTGTTACACTATTGGCAGCCCACTGGACAGGTAAGAAGTGTCATAATACAAAGATATAAATACACACTGTACACATTTGAGCACATTTGGACATTCTGCTATTACCTATCAAGATAATAATAGGATACAAAAACTTTAAACAGTACCATTGGAAAGTATACAGGCAGGCCCTTGCACTACATGCTTTGGGGAATTCATCCATAAATCTGACCAGTAAAGAGATGGGTATAGTGTGTATGGGTTTGGCAAAGTCAGCAGATAGATGACTGAGGATAGAGAATTGGGATCAGCTGACTTAGCAGTTGGGGGGAGGGAGGGTTACCAAAAATTTGGGGACACCACAAAAAAAAGCCTCTGGCCCTCTGCCTGAATTTAAATCCAAAATAACATTTCCAAACATTTTAGGGGGTGTTTGGGGTAAAGCACTACTATGGAGCTGATAAAATACATTGTTAAGTGACTACATGAGGTGAATATAGGGCAGGAGACACCATGCTGGGGAGGTTATTGAAGGGCAAATATGTATGAAGGACCTAAAATAATAATTACATAAAAATCCAGCATGCATGAGGGCAAAGGGGACATTCACAGCATAATACAATCATGGTAATTAGGGAATGAGGAAAGAAATACAATATATGATCAAACATTCAATACAATAAAATGTGATATAAAAGGATAAAAATCTTACCTTCATATACTCCTTCTGCAGGACCTGGATGATGGCAGAACAGGTCTCTGGGATAATGATCCCCAGAGCCTGGGGGGAGATGCCTGTCGAGAACTTGAGGTCCTGCAGGCTTCTCCATGTCGCCAAATACCGCAAGGTAGCGACCAACCTCTGCTCCGGAGTGATGGCTTGCCTCATGCAGGTATCCTGCCTGCTGATATAGGGGGTCAGCGAAGCCAACAAACGGTGAAACACGGGGTCCGTCATCCTGAGAAAGTTCCTGAAATCATCAGGATTATTCTCACGGATCTCACGGAGCAAAGGCATATGACAGAACTGGTCACGCTGAAGCAACCAATTCTTGGTCCATGAACTCCTCCCCACCCTGTTCATGGACTGGACTTGTGTCAAGGTCAGGACCCCAACACCAAGCCCCCGCACAGCACGAACTCTACGAGGAGTATGCAAATGAAACATGGCTAGAAAACGGTCGGCTGCTCAGAACGAAGTAACAGAACGCACTGAAGAACAGCAAGGCCTGTGAAGAGCGACCTGAAAAACAGTAACGAACGAACAAGAATACAGTGACTAAAGTCACACGGAACTTGCTTGCACGCACTGAAGAGCAGATACAAACCCACAAGCACAAACTGAACGGCAGAAAACGATCTGAAAGCCACGAGTCTGAAAAAGCGCGAATCGTCTCTCACCAAACTTTTACTAACACGAGATTAGCAAAAGGAGCCCAAAGGGTGCTGCGCTTGGTTCTGAACCGGCCTTTTCTAGTCTCGTCGTACGTGCTTGACGTCACCGCGTTCTTGGCGATCGGAAATTCCGACAACTTTGTGCGACTGTGTGTAGGCAAAACAAGTTTGAGCCAACATCCGTAGGAAAAAAACCGAGGATTTTGTTGTCGGAATGTCCGATCAATGTCCGACCGTGTGTACGGGGCATAAGAGGAAAGTACATTCACCTACAAGATTTCAATTCCTAATAATACACTAAGAAAAGGTATTTGAACTTCCCTGCAACTCTTCTTCTACCTCTTTCCTGCTACTTTCTACAGTTACGTTTATTAAAGCATTGGAAAAGGTACTCAAGTGTCCGGTGCCTACATTGTCTGGTGTTAAACTCAACGGGACCCTAGACCTAGTTCTGGTGAAATAGAAGTAACGAAGGTGATGGTAACAGCCCACTTTAAACCATCAGCTCCACCAAGAGTTATTGCTACATGTGGGGGCTCGTCCGGGATTGTTAGCCGTCAACCTCCCGCAACCCTGAGAAGTATTTCACCGGGAGTTAATGTTAAAAGAAGTTTCTGGACTTTGTCATTTTCCCAGGAGAAAAAGAGGTTAAATTGCAGGACCTTAATTCTGACTGCGTAGGCTGTGGGTGGGAAGTAAAGTAAAAGCCCGGGAGCTACGTGATCAGAAGATCGAGTGGGAGGAGCCTAACCTACTTGTTACCGCGTGGGACGCGTGTGTGTGTATTTGGCGCCAGAGGAGAAGAGAGGCCTCGTGATCGTGCTGAGAGGATCAGAGTGCAGCCATGTCTTCTTTTCCATTGGTACCATCAACCATGGGATCTAGGATGTTCCCTACGAGTACCGCTGCAGGTGCTATGCTGACCGGAACCCTGCTGACAGATACCGGCATTCGTCTGAAACCGCAGGGGAGGTTTGTTCTCTACACAGTTGGAGATATTGAAGGGCTGGGCATGCTTTGCCACAAGTGTGAAGGACTGGTCATACATCTCCGTCCATTTGTTCATTGTTTGCCGTGCGGAGAATATTTGTTCATAGTGGAGCAACCTACCATGTCGCCCCGTGCTTATCGTGTGGACTGGGCTACAGGTATTGCCACAGTGGAAGCTGCTACCATTGCTGTTGGAGAACAACAGGCCATGATTTCGCCTGTTACCACTGAGAGTGTTCCTGAGGGAGATACCGCTGTCGCTACTTCATCAGCACTTTTATTTTCACGTCTACTACACCTATCCCCGTTGCACCTGTCCAGAGGAAGGTGGGATATGTAAAGGCTTCCCGCGGCCGTGGCCGAGGTCTACCCCAGAGACTGCCCGAACCAGAGCCGGAGAAATACATGGATCCGGAGAAGTCTACGTCAGGAACGGGTGAGAGATCAAAGGGGAACGTATCTGGGACTCTTTGTAAATATTTGCCGGCAGAAGAGTTGAGAGACTCGGAGATAGATTCCATGTCCGATCTCTCCAGTGATGATGATCTGTTTGAAACAATGTCACAGGAACTATTGTGGGCCCAGGACGAAGATGTTGCTTCTGCCTTGACTTTCTCAGAGTGGACAGCCATGGAGTCTGGGAAGACATCACCTTGTGTGGAGCCGCACAGTACTACCAAAGTGACATTGTCTAAAGTTGCTAGTTTGCTTCCGACACCCGTCGGATCTATGGTGAGTAAATCCCTGAACTCTTGTGTGCCTCCGGGTTTGGGGAAAAATAGACCTTTGCCTAAACTTGCCCGTTTGCAGAGAGTGCTCACTAAGCGAGTTGCCACAGAATATGGTCTGAAATTTCCCTATGTTGCTCAGGAAATTATGCAGGAAATTGAGGCCAACGGGGAGCAGTGGTGCAGTGAAGCTGTTTGGGACTGTTTGTCTGTGTCAAAGCCTTTCCGGAGAGTTGGGTGTTCTGCTGCCATGGATGAATGCTTCAATGGATGTTTCCTACATTGGAACTATGGTCGGCACATCTATGCTGACAAAGTGGTCATTTGCAGACCTGGAAAAGATGATGTTGTGTACTTTATCACTACCGTGGATAAGCTAGGAAAGAAACTGACATTGCCAGATCCTCGGTTTTATTGGTGATTATGAAAAAGAACTTTGGGGTGTATAGTTAGAAAGTGTCAGTGTCTAGAGATCTCCGTGGTTAAGAGATAATATTCATCTCAGCTTTTTCAAATCCAAAGATTCTTCACTAGCTGGACTTTCTTTATTGAAAGGATGTAATTCACTAAAAGATAGGGATGGACTTTTCGAGCTACTTTAGTTTGTTTCCATTAAAAGGAAAATATGTGGGAAGAGTGTGTCATTCTTTTTTTTTGGAATGAGACTTTGCTCCTAAACTGTTAGTGATGATACTGTACATATTTAGTGTGTGTCGAACTTTGCTTTTTTTCAAGAACGATTGGGTCTCCTATCAAGCTGTTAGGCTTTTCAGCTAGATAGATAGTGGGACTTGTAACAGTTCTAAATGTGATTTCTTTTTGCGGATGTGAATATGTTGTTCTGTAAATGTTAAAACTGTCATATTTCCATACTGTCTTTTCTTCTTCTTCATTCAAGTTTTTCCAAAAAAAAAGAAGTTCAAATACCTACTCTCAGGCTTGGGAGTTATTTTGACAGACGTTGATGACAACGTCTATTGTAGTGGGGGGAGTATGTAGCGCTGGTAGATTTTCAATCTACTGCTTATAGGTAAATTTAGTGGAGACACACCCCTGACTCCTGTACTCTGTACACAACCAACTTCTGACCCCTGCACTCTGTATTTTACCTACCCGTGAGCCCTGCATTATGTGCATTACCTACTCCTAACCCCCCTGCTTTCTTTGTGTTACCTAGTCCTGACTCCTGCACTCTTTGTGTTACTTGCTCCTGACCATTGCATCCGGCGTGCTATACACTGAAGTCTGTAACATATATACTATGTTGTACATTTTTACTTCTGTCTCTTACACTTGCTGCATTACATACGCATCAAGTATGCTCAAGTTTAATTTAACCATGCCCTCTTAAGCCTCTACCACCCGTGCCGTTTAGGTCACTTGTTTTGAGTGCCCGGGGTCTTTCACAATCCTAGCAATGCCGCTGGTGATTGGGCTGATTTATTAAAAGAGTGTATTCACTTTGCAAAGAAAGTTTACAATTTGCTTAGTGAATACGGTTAAGCTGAGTAAAAAAACAAAACTGTGCAGAATACCTAATCTCAAGCAAGAAAATGTAAAACATTTTTTTTTTTTCGGCTGCACTTAGGCTGAATGAGCCAGATTAATTACACTAGAACTCTAGGCTAAACTTTTGTGTCCCATTGGGGAGATTTGCCTTCACTTCCTGTCCCATAGTTAAAACAGGAAGTGAGAAGAAAGCCCCGAAAATTAGGGGAATCAATTGGGGTCCCCCAGGTCACCAGAACTAGTGTCCCCATTGGAAGATTTCCCCTTTATTACTTTGTTGGGGACAACCCAAACTTTGGGATTTTCATTCACTTTCACTTTTTTTTCAAATCTTTTATTTTACTTGAAAGACAGAATCCATGGTATCAAAACAATGGTACATTGAGCATAGATAATGGAACACTAAAACAGCATGTAGGATACCAAATAAACAAATCAAATTTGCAATGTGGGTGGCATATGTCCCGCAACGTAATTGCAAAATATTGCATTCCATCGTCTTAAGGGAGGCAGAGGCGTATAGCCACTCATAATGGACACCAGAAGCTGTCTAAACATTTTTATCACCCATTCAAGAAAGGGTAAATCATATAAACAGAGTGGGAACCAGAGAATAGGACGGAAGAAAGATGAGTAGAAGAATTGGGGGAGGGAGGGAAGGAAAGCAGGGTAGGGATAGGGAAGGACAAAGGTGTGGGAGAGAGGGGTGTGGAAAGATGATGCTGACATGGGCACTAGTCAGGTAACCTTGTCAAATCTCATATAAATTGGTAAGCAGTGACTGTCAGTCGGCAGTATCATTTCCGAAGAGAGCCTTCCCTTCCTCAGAGAAGACATATTCCACGGTGTCAAGGTTTTAAAATAGCGTTCATGTTGGTGTTGTGCCGAGAGAACTAAATCCTCCATTTTGTTTATGTCTTCAATCTTTTTAAGCCAAAGATCAATGGTCGGTGGCTGTGAACGTTTCCAAGTGAGAGGAATACACGCTTTGGCGGCGTCAAGGAGATGGCGGATGACAGATTTCTTATAAATTTTAGCAGAGATTGTAGAAGCATGTAGTAGAAAAAAGGCTGAGTCATCATGGCCGGATGTTCGGTGAACTTTTGAACGATCTCTCGAACTGTTTTCCAAAAGTTCTCAAGCTTGGGTAACAACCAAAAGACATGGAGAAGTGTCCCTTTTGTGTATTTTAAAATGTATTTGAATCATCGACATGGACAGGCATTCACAGGACTTTTTTACTTAATCCAACACAGACATACAGGAACCATAGATGCTCTAAAATACATAGCTCCCCCAGAACAATAAAGAAGTGAACATATTTACAATGCTTCCCCCTACTGGATGGGGAGCAGTATAACACACTAATACATAACAGTCCCCCGCTCCTCCTGGCACCTCCAGCAGTGATCTGTTACAGTTGGGAGGAATGTATGTAACTGTGATGGAGTACGATACCATTGCATCATGATTTTAAAGTTGGTTTCTTGTATTTTCATGCATATAGAGGATTTATACGGAAATCGAATGATGTGGCTCCGCTGATCTGAGGTGAAAGACCGATTTAGATCTGCCTCCCATTTAACTAGACAAGATGGTAGGTGATTTTCTGGGGCTGTTATCAGCATCTTATAAGTGGTAGAAAGTACATGAGGTAATGTGCCTTTTCAGAACAGTACTCCTCAAAAGTGCTAAGAGGTTGGCAGAAGTTATTTGGGGATGCAGAGAATGTAGGAAATTATGCAACTGGAGAGCTCGGCAAAAGTCTAGGCGAAAAGGAACCTGACAGATACGCAAGAGAGGATATTGATAGCCAGCTATTTGATATTAAAAAATGAGAGACCTAGTACCGATCAGAATTAAACAGAGCACGAAAGACTTTCTCTCCCAGCATGAAACATGGATTGCCCAATAAAGGGAATAATGGTGAGTTTGAGGAAGAAAGGGAGGCCTGAGTAAATAATTGTGAACAAACTCATATGGTGAGGCCTATGAGAGGATGACTTTTCAAGGAACTCGGTAACGATTTGTAAAACCAGGGGGCCCTATGAAGAGGTTTACTTTCACTTTTGATGATAATGAAGGCCCCTTGAACCGCCTTTAGGGAAAGGGAGCCTTGACTGCTGGAAGCATGGCATCACTGTGGGTGTGAACCTAAAAGGGAAGTTAAGCAGATTCAACCATACTGGCGAAAGGTGCACGATGCAACGACTGTGGTCTCTTCTTCACCACTCCAAAATATCCAAAAAAAGATACTATAAATTGGTGGCTATGCATATGATAAACACGGCTAGGCTATGCCTACCGGTCCAGTGGAAATCTTCCTGGATTCCATCTATGAAAGAATGGGCAGCATGCATTAATCACATTGCGGAGATAGAGGAGCTGATATATATCACCCAAGACAGGATCAACATATACACAGCGATCTGGGAATCGTGGTTTACATTTCGTAAATCTCAGGAATATCAAAATCTAGTGAGCAATATTTGCTAAGACCCTAACTGTGATCAAGTTATATCATAAATATCCGTAGATGATACTAGAGACATTAACATACTATAAGCGTGCTGAGAGGAGTAGATGGAGAGGGTAGTTGATGGAATCCCCACCCCCTCTCCTTACTTTCCTTCACCTCTTTATCTCACCCCTCTGTCTTTATCTCTCTCCCTTTCTCTTCTTTACCCCCTCCCCTTTATCCTCACCGTCCCCTTCCCCCCTCCCCTTTCCCTCCCCTAGAGGAACCCCAACACACGGGGGGTTTGGAGTGGAGGACCGATTTGATAGGTGGTCCTCCAGTTCACCCATCACTGAAGTTCAGACATACAGATGGTGGGCCATGATTAGAATATAAAGACTCCAACTTGTTGCGATATAGAGGAGCGGACAGGTAACAACCTTCTTGTAAATAAGAATAATAATCAGGAATGTGTTAAGGTGATCCATACACTTGGCAATAATGAGAATGTAGACAATACGTGAATGTATGCTTTGTATAAACATCCTGGTTGGAGTCCTATTTTTATGTATCATTACCTCTGTTATGTCTTGCATTATTCTTAATAAAAAAAAGTTTAATGGGAAAAAAAAACGGGAAGTTAAGTAGCTCCCTTAGGATTGGCTACAAGACCTGAGGTGACTGGGTGGAGCCTGAACTCTAGGAAAAGGTTATGCTGAGGCACATCCAACTGCTCTGAGGAGATTCAGCTGTCACAAGAGTTGTCAGGTGAGTATCTCTCCTCTGTTCCCAGGCCCCTCACTACAAAAATCTCACAGGTGCTCTGATCCCCCATACTGACTGATCCCCAGCCCCTGCAGGGTCCTCAGTACTTTAGTCAGACATTGGATTAGTACTGGAGTCACTGGCAATGAATTTGCTGGCTCCACTCCTACAATCCCCACTCTGCCTTCAGCTCTACAGGATCATTTACATGGCCCTGACCTCTCATATAATTCATGGACCCCTGTTGCTACCCATATCAGAGTGTGTCTCAGCCATCACATCCCCTGAAAACTGCTGCTCTGACCAGAAGGAGTCTCTCCTCTACACTCAGCAGCCTTTCCCTATGCTCATGCTACATGGGATGGGGCCCTTCACCACAGCTACCGGCGCTGATGGCGCTGGCTCCTCTCCTGCTTTCACCACTCACTCCACTGCCCACAACCTGTGAGGACTTTTAATACAGCATCTGCCTCTATTAATGGACACCGCCTTCCCCATCCTAGGATTCCCAGAGCACTGCCATCACATGTGAATAGACCTTGGACTAGGGATCTCACTCCCTGGATTCTGTCAGAGAGACTGAGTTCTCTGTGCTCTACAGGGCAGGAACTGATGTATACTGTCAGCTCTCATGCCCCCCATCATATCACTCAGCTCCTCTCACTGCCTGTGTGAAAGATCAGGTTTCATACTGCAGGAAGCACCTATTAACTCTTTGCATCTCTGCCTCAGCCTGCATGCCAGCCAGCTCTCCTCTTCAGTGACATGTGATTTCAGGGTTACAGCCTCACCAGGTAACATGTCTCAGATTCTCTGACAGGGCTTCTGTGTCACTTGAGGCAGGAGGCTCTTTCTTATTAACCCCTGGCACACAGGGTCAACTCATGGACTCCAAACTTTAAGCTCTTTCTACAAGCAATCATCAGTCCTCCTACTCTACCTCCTTTGGGTAAGTATAATTACAGGGCGGTCTGAGATAAGCCAAGTTTAGCTGTTTTAGGGCCACTGATGCATTTGTGGAGCAGTCCAATCAAATCTTATGTTTACTTTATTGGATGTCACGCCAGCTGTGGCTCCCACCCCATCCCTAGGGTCTGGTTCTCACCTGGGTACGCCCTCTATAATCGATTTCCCCCCATCAATTTGATGTAGCAGCACCGTGGCTAACTGATTAGCACTTCTGCCTAGCAACCCTGAGGTTCTTGGTTCGTATCCCAATCCCGCTACCTGGCTAGAGGTTTGTATGTACTTCCTCCTTCACTTAGTACAGGGGATTAAATAAATACATTTTAACAATGGCACCGTGAGTTCACTGATGTGCTGACACTGGTGCTTTTTAATACACAGACAGTTAACATATAGAAAGATATTAATGTTAATTAGGGATGAGCTTCGAGTTCGAGTCGAACTCATGTTCGACTCGAACATCGGCTGTTCGCCGAACAGCGAACAATTTGGGGTGTTCGCAGCAAATTCGAATGCCGCGGAACACCCTTTAAAAGTCTATGGGAGAAATCAAAAGTGCTAATTTTAAAGGCTTATATGCAAGTTATTGTCATAAAAAGTGTTTAGGGACCTGGGTCCTGCCCCAGGGGACATGGATCAATGCAAAAAAAAGTTTTAAAAACGACCGTTTTTTCAGGAGCAGTGATTTTAATAATGCTAAAAGTCAAACAATAAAAGTGTAATATCCCTTTAAATTTCGTAGCTGGGGGGTGTCTATAGCATGCCTGCAAAAGGGCGCATGTTTCCCATGTTTAGAACAGTCTGACAGCAAAATGACATTTCAAAGGAAAAAAAGTAATTTAAAACTACTCGCGGCTATTGCATTGCCGGTCCGACAATACACTTAACAGTTCGTTGATAAAAACGGCATGGGAATTCCCCACAGGGGAACCCCGGCCAAAATTTTAAAAAAAAATTACGTGGGGGTCCCCCTAAATTCCATACCAGACCTGAGGGTCTGGTATGGATTTTAAGGGGAACCCCGGACGAAAATGTAAAAAAAAAACCGTGTGGGGTCCCCCCAAAAATCCATACCAGACCCTTATCCGAGCACGCAACCTGACAGGCCGCAGGAAAAGAGGGGGGGACGAGAGAGCGCCCCCCCTCCTGAACTGTACCAGGCCACATGCCCTCAACATTGGGAGGGTTCTTTGGGGTAGCCCCCCAAAACACCTTGTCCCCATGTTGATGAGGACAAGGGCCTCATCCCCACAACCCTGGCCGGTGGTTGTGGGAGTCTGCGGGCGAGAGGGTTATCGGAATTTGGAAGCCCAGTTTAAAAAGGGGACCCCCAGATCCCGGTCCCCCCCCTGTGTGAAATGGTAAGGGGGTAATACCCCTACCATTTCACTAAAAAACTGTCAAAAATGTAAAAAATTACAAGAGACAGTTTTTGACAATTCCTTTATTTTAATGCTTCTTCTTTCTTCTTTCTTCTATCTTCCTTCTTCTTCTTCTGGTTCTTCTGGCTCTTCTGGTTCTTCCTCCGGTGTTCTCGTCCAGCATCTACTCCATGGCGTCTTCTATCTTCTTCTCCTCGGGCCGCTCCGCACCCATGGCATGGGGGGAGGCTCCCGCTCTTCTCTTCATCTTCTTCTCTTCTTCATCTTCTTCTCTTCTTCATCTTCTCTGGGCCGCTCCGCATCCATGCTGGCATGGTGGGAGGCTCCCGCTGTGTGACGCGTCTCCTCTTCTGACGGTTCTTAAATAACGGGGGGTGGGGCCACCCGGTGACCCCGCCCCCCTCTGAAGCACGGGACATGAAGGGACTTCCCTGTGACGCCACAGGGAAGTCCCGTCAAGTCACTGTGTGTTCGCGTGTTCGAACTAACTTTTTTCCTGTTCGCATGTTCTGGTGCGAACCGAACAGGGGGGTGTTCGGCTCATCCCTAATGTTAATACTAAGGGTGAAAGTCTAAGCAGCTTCCTTGTATTGTTGGGAACTGGCTGCAGGGTTTCTGTGCCTATGCATTGCTCTTAAAAAAAAAAAATACAGAATTAGTCCCTTCTTCCCTATTCAGTTCTGTGGATCTCAGTTGGGAGGTCTACACAATATATGGAGGGCTGTGCTGTTTAATTTTGATACCCAGTGTTAGGTACCTGGTAGGTGAGCCTGACTGTAGGAGAAGACCTCTCATACAACGCTGGTTCAGGAGCCACTGGAGTGGGAACAGTGGTCTCCTGAGCGCAGTGGGGTAGGAGTGCCTGTTGGAGTGAAGTCTCTGATGTAGAGGTAGAGATCCCTCCTGGGATAGCAGGTCTGCAGGTGAGAGGAGACTGGAACAGAAGCAGGCTGACACACTGGATGGTGGAACTTGCAGGTGAGAGGAGACTGGAACAGCAGCAGTCTGATACACTGGAAGTGAGGAAGTCACTAGGCTGAAGCTGATGGTGCAACAGCAACAGGTAGGCAGGCACAGGCAGAGTCAAACAGTCCGGGTTGGCAGGTACTGGCACACAGGTGAATACAGCAGGCAAAGGCAGAGTCGATGAGCAGGCAGAGGTCGGCAACGGTAGCAGATTCAGACAGCAGAGGAGTCAGGCAGGCCGGGTCGGGATAGGAGCAGGTCGGATGGTCAAACAAGCCGGGTCAATCAGGTAACAAGCAATCAGGATTCAGGTTTCAGGCAGAGTCACAGAGCTGAGACGAAGCAGCACTGTTCCCATGAAACAGGGGAACTTTTATGTGCTGGTTGGCGCCAAACCGGCGCTAACGCGGACGCGCGCGCGCCCGTGCTCGTGCACGCGCCCGCGCCGTGCACCCGCGCGTGCCCGAGCGCCGCGCCGACGCACGGCAACGGTGGTAGTTTGACGCTGTGTCTGAACAGGGGCGCGCCGGCTCCTAGACGCATGCAAACGCCCAGATCTGGTGCTGGTGGATCCCTGACATTGCCCCCCCCCAAGGGGCAGCCTCCGGATGCCCAACAACCTCTTCTTCTCAGGATGAGTAGAGAAATAGGTGCGTACTAAACGCCTAGCATGCACATTACTGTCCGGTTCCCACGAGTTACTTTCTGGACCATAACCTTTCCATTTGATTAAAAATTGGTTCTGCCCTTGCCTTCTTCTACAATCAAGGATAGCCTCAACCTCAAATTCCTCGCTGCCATCAACTACCACAGGTTCAGGAGGTCTTGTCCCTCTATCAGGAAAGGGATCAGGTATAGCAGGTTTGAGCAGAGACACATGGAAAACTGGATGAATTTTCAATGAATCAGGTAAAGTCAGTTCGTAAGACACTTCATTGATCTTCCTTCTAACTGGAAAGGGTCCCATGAATCTGGGTGCCAACTTCTTAGAAGGACATGCTAACTTGATATTAATGGTAGAAAGCCATACCTGATCGCCAATTTGTAAGTTCAGCTCCCCCCTTCTTTTCCGGTCGAAGATCTTCTTACCATCTGCCTGGGCCTTGGACACTGTTTCCTGCAATAACCGGCTGTTGTGACTGAGGAACTCCACTGTATTCTGTACTGCTGGGACCGAAGACTCTGAAAGGAAATCAGGTAAAAAGGTTAGGTGAAAGCCGTAATTGGCGAAAAACGGGGATTGAGCGGTGGCAGAATGTTTGGCATTATTGTAAGCAAATTCTGCTAAGGGT
This sequence comes from Lithobates clamitans, assembly GCA_037952925.1. Classification (NCBI taxonomy): domain Eukaryota; kingdom Metazoa; phylum Chordata; class Amphibia; order Anura; family Ranidae; genus Lithobates; species Lithobates clamitans. The sequence continues at coordinate 7,178,690 of JBBGZY010000573.1, forward strand.
AGTAGGGATACCCAATCGTCTTGTGTGAATGATGTGAAGCATCTGATGTATTGTTCCAGGGTCTGATTAGTCCTTTCCGTCTGACCGTTTGTTTGAGGATGATAGGCCGAGGACAGGGCCAATTCAATCTTTAGGGTTTCACATAGGGATCTCCAGAAACGTGAGGTGAATTGAACCCCTCTATCAGAAACTATGTTTACAGGTACTCCGTGAAGTCTGATGATTTCCTTGATAAATATGCGAGCAGTCTCGGCGGCAGACGGGGTTCCCTTTAAAGGTAAAAAATGAGCCATCTTGGTTAGACGATCCACAACAACAAAGATAACTGAGCATCCTTCGGAGGATGGAAGTTCCACAATAAAGTCCATAGAAATCATTTTCCATGGTCTGTCGGGTACCGGCAATGGTTTCAATAGGCCCCAAGCTCGATTCCTGGATGACTTTTTCTGGATGCAGATGGGACAGGAACTAACATACCTTTCACAAAAGTCCTTCAGATTGGGCCACCAGAATGTACGCTGCACTAGTTCCAGGGTCTTGCGGACTCCGAAGTGGCCTGCCAAAGGATGGTCGTGGAGAAGTGCTAAAACCTTGACCCGGACATTTTCAGGAACAAAAATTTGGCTTCCCCTCCAGAACAATCCATCTCTACTCACTAAAGAAATTCCCGTTGGTCTGGCTGTTTCAGAGGATGCTTCTTTAATCAGAGAAAGTAAATCTGTTTGCAGCAGTAAAAAATTGTTTGCAGGTAAGATGGTGTCAGGAGTAGATAAGTCCTTGGGGTTGTCATGCATACGTGATAATGCATCCGGTTTAATATTTTTAGAGCCTGGACGGTATGTGATATGGAAGGAGAAACGTGAGAAGAACAGAGCCCAGCGGGCTTGTCGAGGCCTCAATCGTTTGGCAGATCGCAGGTACTCTAGGTTTTTATGGTCAGTATAGATTAGTACTGGATGCATAGCCCCCTCCAACAGGTACCTCCATTCTTCTAGAGCAGTTTTAATAGCAAGAAGCTCTCGGTCACCGACGTCATAATTCCTCTCCGCAGGGGAGAGTTTACGAGAGAAGAACCCTACAGGATGCATTATCTCCTTGTTACCTTTGCGCTGTGAAAGAATCGCACCTACCGCAATCTCAGAGGCATCAACCTCTAAAATAAACGGTAAGGAGGGTTCAGGGTGGCTGAGGATAGGTGCTGAAGTAAACAGTCTTTTGAGATTCTCGAAAGCGTCTTGGGCAAGTTGGTTCCAGGAGAAACGGATATTTTGTCTGGTTAACTGTGTGATAGGTGCAATTATGGCTGAGAAGCCTTTGATGAACTTTCTGTAGAAGTTTGCAAATCCCACAAACCGCTGCACACCCTTCTTGTCCACGGGGACCGGCCAGTCCAAAACAGCGGAAACCTTTTGTGGGTCCATCTTGATGCCTGTTGCAGATATGATTAACCCCAGGAATTGGATGCTATGTTGTTCAAACTCACATTTCTCTGCTTTTGCGTATAGACTGTGTAAGCGGAGGCGATCCAACACCCTGCGGACATGTTCCTGATGCAGTTCACGGGATTCAGAAAAAATCAGTATATCATCCAAGTATGCAATTACAAATACGTCTAGAAAGTCCCTGAGGACGTCGTTAATCAGGTGTTGGAAGGTTGCAGGAGCGTTGCAGAGTCCAAAGGGCATGACCAGGTATTCATAATGCCCGAATCGGGTTCGGAATGCTGTCTTCCACTCATGTCCAGCCTGGATACGGATTAAATTATAAGCCCCTCTCAGGTCAAGTTTGGTGAAAATGACGGCAGTCCTTAATTTTTGAAAAAGTTCAGGTATTAAAGGTAAAGGGTACCGGTTCTTGACCGTGATCTTGTTTAGTTCACGATAGTCGATGCACGGCCGGAGAGACTTGTCCTTCTTGGTGACGAAGAATATTCCGGCGCCAGCTGGAGAGGTAGAATGGCGTATAAAACCTTTGGCCAGGTTCTCATCTATGTAAGTCTTTAACACTTCCTGTTCTTTCTCAGATAATGGAAAAATGCGTCCAAATGGTATTTCGGATCCTGGCAGTAATTCGATGGGGCAATCGTATGGACGATGAGGTGGAAGGGAGTCTGCCCCTTTTTTACTAAACACATCAAGGAATTCATGATATTGTTTGGGTATGACCTGGCAAAGTTTCTGGTCGGTGTCCAAACAAAGTAGGGTGGAAGAGGAATCCGAATCCTTCTTAAAACAGTGTTCAAGACAGTAAGAGGATGAGAATTTTACTTCTCCAGATGTCCACTGAATGTATGGGTTGTGGGCCTGCAGCCAAGGGATACCCAGGATGATGGGAAACATGGGAGAAGAGATGACATCAAGAACCAGCAGTTCCTTGTGTTGGGAGGAAGTAGAAGCAGGCAGAGGCAGGGTCTCCTTGGTTACTTGTCCTGATCTGATGCGGGATCCGTCCGCTAGAAATACGGCAAGTCCCTGGGTTTTGGCTCGTAAAGGAATGTTATGTTGGCTGGTAAAGTTTGAATCAATAAAGCAACTGCATGCTCCGGAATCAATGATGGCGTTGGTTGTTATAGTCCCTTCTTGCAGCTGTAAAGACAGAGGAATGGAAATGTGGGTGGAGTTCGCAGATAGGGCAGAGAGACTGGTAAACACGACAGACGGGCACTTACTTAACTTGACAGGACAGTTCAGTACGTAGTGTCCAGACCCACCGCAGTAGAGGCACAGATTGAGTTGTCGGCGTCGGGCCCGTTCTTCAGGCGATAATGCAGGTCGCATCAGGCCCAATTGCATTGGTTCCACGGAGTCAGATGAGACATTAGCTGAATTAAGACTGGGTGAAGGTGTATAGCGGGTTGCTGGAAGTGGTGCTCTGGTTGTCATCCAAATCGGGCGGGATTGAAGAGCAGATCGCTCAGATCGACGTTCCCGGATACGTCGGTCGATTTGGATAGTCAAGTTAATCAGGGCCTCGAGAGTGTTTGGTACACCCACTCGGGCAAGTTCATCTTTTAAACCCTCAGATAGGCCCAAGCGGAACTGGTGACGCAGGGCCGCGTCATTCCACTGAGTGTCCGCACTCCAACGTCTAAAGTCCATGATATAGTCTTCCGCAGGTCTGCGGCCTTGCTGGAGTGTAAACAAAGCGGTTTCAGCTGTAGCAGTCTGTTGGGGGTCTTCATATATCTGTGCCATGGCTTCAAAGAAGGAAGATAAGGACTGGGTCAATGCTGAGTCCCCCTCAAGTAGACGATGGCCCCAGGTCTGGGGTTCCCCTTGTAGGAGGGAGATCACGAATCCCACTTTAGTGGCCTCCAGTGAGAAAGTTCGGGGCTGTAATGCAAAGAAGAGCTTGCATGCGTTGCGAAAGGCCCGGAACTTGGCCCGGTCTCCAGAGAATCTATCAGGAGTGGGAACCTTTGGTTCAGGTGGGAGCATCACTACAGAAGGGCCAGGAACCGACTGTGCCGGGGTTGCAGCTGAGGAGGAGGCCACGGGGTTAGACCCTGCAAGGTGCTGGACTTGTCCCTCCAATCTGCTGTAATTGTCCTGGAGGGATTGGACGGCTTGGCTAAGAGCCGCAAGGTGGGTGCAGATCTCCTTTAATGGAGAGGAATCTCCTGCAGGCTCAGTCATGGCTGCTTCGTACTGTTAGGTACCTGGTAGGTGAGCCTGACTGTAGGAGAAGACCTCTCATACAACGCTGGTTCAGGAGCCACTGGAGTGGGAACAGTGGTCTCCTGAGCGCAGTGGGGTAGGAGTGCCTGTTGGAGTGAAGTCTCTGATGTAGAGGTAGAGATCCCTCCTGGGATAGCAGGTCTGCAGGTGAGAGGAGACTGGAACAGAAGCAGGCTGACACACTGGATGGTGGAACTTGCAGGTGAGAGGAGACTGGAACAGCAGCAGTCTGATACACTGGAAGTGAGGAAGTCACTAGGCTGAAGCTGATGGTGCAACAGCAACAGGTAGGCAGGCACAGGCAGAGTCAAACAGTCCGGGTTGGCAGGTACTGGCACACAGGTGAATACAGCAGGCAAAGGCAGAGTCGATGAGCAGGCAGAGGTCGGCAACGGTAGCAGATTCAGACAGCAGAGGAGTCAGGCAGGCCGGGTCGGGATAGGAGCAGGTCGGATGGTCAAACAAGCCGGGTCAATCAGGTAACAAGCAATCAGGATTCAGGTTTCAGGCAGAGTCACAGAGCTGAGACGAAGCAGCACTGTTCCCATGAAACAGGGGAACTTTTATGTGCTGGTTGGCGCCAAACCGGCGCTAACGCGGACGCGCGCGCGCCCGTGCTCGTGCACGCGCCCGCGCCCGAGCGCCGCGCCGACGCACGGCAACGGTGGTAGTTTGACGCTGTGTCTGAACAGGGGCGCGCCGGCTCCTAGACGCATGCAAACGCCCAGATCTGGTGCTGGTGGATCCCTGACACCCAGTTTTGCCTAAAAATGGCTGCCTGGAAATAACTAAGTTTTGACTACCGAAATGTTAGTCTATGGTATATGTATATTGACCTGCGTAGGTAGCTGCCAACTTTATTCACTCTAGCGCTGACTTTTACTCTGCATATGGTTATTACTCATGTGCCAGCACAGGACAAACTTCTTTTCAGTCAAATGCACGGATTGTCAGTGGTATAGAAATAGGCAGCTGCTGACTTTTTAATGAGAGCCATTGTGTGCGCACAACTATTCCTATGGTGGTGGTACCCACACAGCAGTCGAGTTTCTGAATGGTGAAAACACCACCTACCAAACCAGGTTCCAAGTTCATCCCTCCTAACAGGAAGGATGCCAGTGAATGTCTCAAGAATGTTGCACTGGCTAGACCTGTACCCTTTCAGTAGGGAGGCATGGATCTTACAGTCGGGATTTAATCAGGGATTTTGGATCCCTTTCATCCACCCCTAACGTTCCTTCGGGTTTCCTCTCTTGGTGTGGTAACCAAAAAATAACTAAAATAAAAAATGTGTGTATATATATATATATATATATATATATATATATGTATATATATATATATATATATATATATATATATATATATTTCAACTTATACAACACGTCAGATACACGTCATTACATACCAATCATCAGCTCCTATGCGTGATGCCTTGGAAGAGCGGTTGTCCTTCTTGCACTCCTCTTTGAATGGTCCTTCTTTGGTGAATGGAGGAATTGTCGAACACACAGCTGGAGTTTTTTACAGGTCTGCATTCAGCTCCTATAGCTTTGGCCTTTTTTTTCCAGGATGACTGGTCTGCTGAACCTTGGCTGGCCTCATTGGCCCAACTATTTGTTGTGTAACATTATGCTGTTAGAGCCCCTACCTATTATGGTCAAGTGGTTAACTGGCTCTCTGCACGCTCTCCACGTTTGTTCTCCCTGTTGTGTTTTTCTGGTGCTTGGATGTCTTCAGTTGACTGTGTGTTTTCAAATGTAGCTAATTGCCGTGGGTCTTCCTTGTCCTTCCTTTTTTGTGTAGTCTCGTTTCTGACTCTTGTTGCCCCCCCTCCCTGCCTCCGCTCCCAGGTAACCTGTCGGCAACTTCGGACTGTCAGACGAATGGGTGCCTCCACCTGTCGATGATATCTACCTTAACCCCTGGGGGTCGGGCACCTGGATCTTTTCTCCTACCTCCTCTACCTGCAGGATATAGTTGTGGCTGGTTCGACAGTGGGTACCGCTCCCTCTGCTGTATTGTTTGGTTCAGACTTTTCCGCTGGGAGGACATCTTCAAAGTTTTCTCATTCACAGGATTTTGAAGGAAAATGGTTGGAAACATCTGACTTGCTTCCCTTATTCTCAGCACCTGTTTTCTGTGCACAACTTAACTGACATCCTCTCCATTTTGCCCTCTGTCTTTTTTTGCATTTAGGGCTCTCTTGTTTCGAGTTGCCTTTTCTTGGGCATTCTTTGTTACCTTTAGGGTTAGTGAACTTACTGCCGAGGACAAACGCTCAGTTTATGGTAATTCAGAGGATGTGCTGATCACAGAATCCTTTGTTTTTATCTCTCGCTTATTCTTCCAACCTCAACTAATTCGAATTTTTTCGGGTCTTGCGCCTTTTCCTTTTCCCAGCTGGTCTTGCCTCCTCATGATTTTTCCCACGTATTCTTTTCCCATTGGCGCAGGCATTGCTGCCCATGGGGTGGGTTTTTTCAGATGACAGAGATGGCTTTTAGGTAGATGGGAATCATTAGAATTTCTGCTATATGTTCGTTCTCACCTTTTGTTCTGATTTCATGTCTCTCCCCAGAATTACTTTGGATCATCGTTGACTCCTTTGTTTATTGGGCCTCTTGCCATGCCGAATTTTGATACTGTGGGGAGAATTTTTCCTTTGCAGTTGACAGAATTCGTTGTTGCAGTTTTCATGGCCTACACTGGTGGCTGGTATTACCTGAGACAATTTGTTTTAGGCCCCTTCATTCTTATCATTCATGTATGGGGTAACAATGAAGGGCATTACCAGCCTGTAGGTTTCAACTCCTCTATTGGGCATGGTATTGCTCCGTGTTGTGCCAGTTTTACCTATATATTGTTTGGTCCAACATTGTTCCCCCTTTTCTGGTTTTGGCCCATCACATCTACAATTTGGTGTCCAGCAGGTGCTGGCTGCGGTGGGGCGCTCGTCAGTGTACCACTGACTTGCATGTGGTGGGTTTCACCTTGTCAGCAATTGATGTTGCTTTATGGGCTATGCCCTCAAGTTAAATTCTGGGGTCAGTCTAATGCCTGTCTGGCACTGATGGTAAGGACAGGCCTCTTTGACTATGTGAGTTTATGTTTATGGGTGCACACGGTATACTATGACTGGCATGTTGTTTGGTAAATTCTGGGGTTAGTCTAATGTCTGTCTGGCACTGATGGTAAGAACAGGCCTCTTAGACTATGTGAGTTTATATTTATGGGTGTTCATGGTATACTGTGACTGGCATTGTTTGGTACATTTGGAAAGTTGTACTTTTGAAAAGTTCAATAAAGCTGTGGCCTTGCCCTATTTCCAACTTAATCAGCTTCCGTGTCTTTTTGGGGGGGCAAGGTATTGGTTTATTAGTTGGTTATAAATGAGCCTATGCTTCTCAGCAGTTCATTAATAGGACAAATAGAGAGGTGAATCTCTCTAACAAGGGCATAGACACCAATAAAAACTGACAGCTGTTCAAATCCCTCTCCACTCTTTCCAAAACTAAAGAAAAAGTTTTGCCTTTAGTTATACTTTAGGGTCAGGCATGATCTGTAGCATGGTCACGCCGCAACACTGATTATCTGCCAGCAGATGGCAGAGAAAGTTCAAGCAGTAACTTACACGGATTAGGAAGATATCCGCTCTGAGAGAAATATGTAGGCTGTCATTGCTAACCTCATTCTGATTCAACAGTCTCATCTAGGGCCCATTCATGCTCTGTCCAGTTACCTGCATTTTTCCTCATGGATAAATACAGGTACCTGCAATGACACACAAAAAACAATATTTTTCTGTATGTCATGTTCACACAGAATGCAGTGTTTCTCTGCGTTCCACAGCTGTGCGATATTGTTCCACATATATGCATAGTATCGCATAGTATCGCACCTCTATGGATAGCCCTGCATGTCACTGCACAGTAAACGCAGCACACTGAGCTGCTGTGCAGTGACATGAATGAAGTGACACTTTATGCAAAAAAAAAAGGGAGCTGTGTGATGTGATGAAATTCTCATCACACTGCCCCTGCTGCACAGTTCTGCAGTCTGAAACAAACTACTGCCTGCACAGGTCCTTACATCTACCTCAACCCTTTAAAGCGGTTGTAAACCTAGGAAAAACAAAACCTGCAAGACAAAGGCATAATGTGCTAGTATGCATTGCATACTAGCACATTATGAAATACTTACCTTAGAACAAAGCCCTCTCATCGGCCCCGGTCACCGCTGAGAGGGCTGATATCTTCTCCCGTCCTTTCTTCAGGGATCGCAGGCTCCAGCGCTGTGAGTGGCCACAGCCGCAATGACGTCACTCCTGCGCATGCGTGCGGAGCCCTCGGTTCTGGCAAGAAGCTCTGACGTTCCTTCACGATAAGCTGGACCTTCAGAATACATGCACCGCTGACGTCAGCATCTGCATGCAGGGTGCATATCTCCTAAACCGTGCAGGTTTAGGAGATATTAATTTTATCCACAGGTACGCCTTATTATAGGCTTACCTGTAGGTAAAAATCACAAAGTGGGGTTTACAACCACTTTAATTTCCCTTGTGTGCCATCCTTATTAGATATATATTAGATGGATGGTACACAATACATAAGCGCCTACTCTAGTTATTTAATAGAGATTGTAATGTGCTTGGCAAGCTTTAAGCTGACCATAGATGGGTCAGTTTTTTTTTTCATTCAACCAGTGGGTTGGATGCTGCCACCCCGTGTGACTCTGACAGCCATCTTGGGTCAGGCAGAGTCTATTTAAGACTCTGGCTCCTAGGCTTGGCACACATTTCACATGTGGGTAGTGTAGGGACAGGTCACTCGTCTAACAGGAACAGTGATTAGTGGCAGGAAGAGGTTCCAGACAAGCAGGGAAAGGATAGGGACATGCCATTCTTCCTGGAAACCTCTTAATTTGGGTACAGACCAGCCAGGCTGCATTCTGCTTCTCAAGACAGACGCTGTTGGCATCTGAGACCTGCTCCACCACACATTGCTGTTTTATACTGAGTGTTCCCAGTAGGGTGACCACATTTCCAAACTGCCATTCAGGGACACCCCTCAGCATGCACCGGTCGGTGACATCACAAGGGGGCGGTGCCACCATGTGACGTCGCTGGGTGGTCCCGCTCCTTACCTATTTAAGCATTTGTTTCATGTATGTTAGCCCAACATTGCAGGCAGCCACTTAGAGTCACAGAGTGTAATTGTTCTTACAATGTTAGTCTAACATACATGAAACAAATGCTTTTTATATCCAAGGCACTAAAGTTGTAAATAAAACTCCATACTTTATACTACAAAGGGAATACAAATAACCTGAGGGATCTGGAGTAAAAACTGCACATACACTGACCTACCTGTCCACTATACTGACCTACCTCATTCATACACTGACCACTACACTAACCTACCTGATACCTACACTGAGCACTACACTAACCTACTTGATTCCTACACTGACCACTGCACTAACCTACCTGATTCCTATACTGACCTACCTGATCCCTACACTAACCTACCTGATTCCTACACTGACCATTACACTGACCTACATGGCCACTACACTGACCTACCTGATCCCTGCACTGATCCCTACACTGACCTACCGGGGGGGGTGGCTTGTCACATACTCAGCTCTGAGGGGCTCATGCTGGGACCTTTAGTCCTTTATTAGGAGGATGAGGTCAGTGGCATTGGTGAGGGTGGGGGGTGGATGAGTCTCAGTGCTTGAGGGGGGGATGGGATAACTAACTCTCACCTGTTAGTCAGTGTCCACTTGGGAGGAGTGAGGGGGTGGGTGAGGGTGAGTGAGAGAGAGGGTGAGAGGGGGTGGGAAAGAGAGAGGGGGGATGGGAGAGAGGAGAAGAGGGAGGGGGTATGAGAGAGAGGGGGTGGATGATAGAGGGGGGGATGGGTGAGGGGGGATGGGAAAGAGAGAGGGGGTGGTGGGTGAAAGTAATCCCCTATCCCCTGCCTGCAGTCCCTCCTGTGCCCCCCTGTCCCAGCCCCTGTCTCTGGGTAGGTGTGTGTGTGATGCACCTACCTCCTGCCCATCCTCGTCCTCTGGGCCCTTGGTCAGCCAATCTTTCTTCTTGTTGATGACAGTGACAGCTAGGAAAGGAGGCTGGAGAAAGTGTGCAGGCTCTGGGAGGTTCCAGGGATGCTTCACCCACTGCTGCTCAGGTCAGGCTGGCCAGCGGTGAGGTCTTCTACCACTCCCTCCTGGGCTGTTGGTTCTAGCCAGCCTCATACTGCTCACTGGGGCCTCCGCTCACTGTTTCAAGATGCTGCTGCTGACGGCACCAGCTTTAGCTCTGCTTCCACTGCCCTGCCCTCTGCCGCCACTAGACCATGACAGACCCAACCAGGACAGGAGCTTTGGAGGGGACTGCAGGTAGCCTTTGGCCTATTGATTATGGGCCCTGGCGTTTGAGGGAGCTCTATTCTTGGGAGTTGTGTGCCTGGGGGACCCTTAGAGTGGTCTTAATTCGGGTCCATGTCGCTCTAAAAACACACAGATTCTGAGAATCTAGGACCTGGATCCAGATTTGGGCCCTTTGTCTCCAAACCAGCAATGACTGCTTTAGACTGTGAATCTCAGAGCAGATTTTAATATAATCAGATCAAAACAACCTGATTCTGGGGTCTCCTGCTATAATCTGTTTACTAAGGTGTCTCTCATGGTATCATTTCCCCACTGTGTGTCTCCTAGGTGTGAATTCCCATTGTTAAATTTAATTGAGTCGCCTATTTTTTTTTTTGTCTGTCTGCTCATTTCTTGAAGATGTGATTAATATTGTGTCCACTTTACCTTGTTATCGAACCATTGTGGGATGCTTATGCTTATGATAATGTATAATGTACTTTGTGTATCCAGGGTTGTGGGCTTGTTGCTGGATGGTCTGGGCACCTAGGCTGATTTAAGTGACTAGTTATTAATGAGCTTACCGTTTAGCTAGCTTAATGTTTATGTTGGCTGTGCCTTAGCCATGTTAATTATATTCCTGTTTACAGTTTGCATTGTTAGGGTAATGTGATCAGGCTCTACCTGATCTTGTGTGCTATATATTCTGTGTGAATTTACCATAAAGAGTTTCAGTTTGCACCTAAGCTAGTGTCATCTAGATCTTGGGTGCTCAGCTATAATAACTGGTTCCTGGTTGCAGACAGGAGGCAACCATGTCTTGACAGAGGCACCCAAGCTGGGTGCTGGACGGTTCCATCACATGTGCGTGTACACAAAGTACATTAACACTTCTTTTCTCTTTCTGTGGTTTCATGGTTGGCACGGTAGAAGAGACAGCGCCCCCTTTATCCTATCCTGATGGTATTGGTGTCCACTGTAGGGCCAGTGGCTTGGCCTTTATCTGGATTTCATAAGGTGGAAGCTGATTATGGCTGTTTAGTTATCAGCTTTTCACAAGTTCACCTGGTCGTATAAAGGTCAAGGCTAAATTAATCTTTTGTAAATCAGTCCCACTGTATAAGAAGCCAGGCTCCACCCATTGCCAGATTTATAAGGAGGCAAAAGGGGCAACTGCCCCGGGACCCCCTTCTATACAATAATAATATAAAACAATATAAGAAAAGTATATCAAAAAATTAAAAAATTATAATAATAAAATAATATAAAAAATATAATAATAAAAAATCCTTTTTTTTATTAAATGTATCTTGGGAAGTAATATTTTGCCTGCCTTCCTCTCTAAAAGGTTTTACTCTGGAGTGGTATTTTGTATCACTTTTAAAACTGAATTTCGGCAGCTCAGGTGAACCACACATAGAACGCTAGTAAATGTAAGTGTAAATGTAAGGAAATGAGGAAAGAATCGGCACTACTTCTGACCAGCCCAGATGAACAAATGATATGAAGGGGCCTCAGCCTACATGTCTCCACCACACACCCTGATGCATTTTGCCCCACCCACCAGGGCTTAGTCGTAGGGTCCCTAGCCCTCTGGATTGGTATCAGGATAAGCCTGCACCCTATGATCTGGGACACAGGGATATACTTACACCTCTACTTTGAGCAGCGCCAAAAGCAATATAACAGCATAGAGTGCTTACGCTCTTAAGAAGGTGGTCTATAACTGCTTGAATGTGTGCACATGTCACCTCAGAATGACCTTGTGTCATCCATTTTGAAAATGTTTGACTGTCATGGAGAATGTAAACCAACTCTGTCTATGAGGGGCCGTCCGAACTTGAAGTGCTCCAGCCCCCCCCCCAAGGTCTAAATCTGGCCCTGGCTCCACCAATAACTAAAATATAGCCTTTGATTGGCCTGACCCTTCAAATTTAAAGCACTTCTGGCCAATCACATGGTATTTCAGATAAACTTTTTCCTAAACCAAAGCCATGTTTATGCATTGTGAGTTCACGTTTCAAACATAATAACTTGACAGACCAGGTTCCAACCTCCGGAATACAGGAAGACAGACCTGTAATTTAATTGTTATGCCATTTTAAAGTTCTACTATTTACTAGTACAATCCTAGGGTGCACACAGGAAGTAGACTGGACATCTGGTAATTTTACATCAAGTCAAGCAGGTATTTTATCTTCAGTCATATAAATAGCTTAAATTTGTAGCTAATCGAAGTTCACGTGAAAACTAGCATTTAGCTTTTTGTCCTAAGTGCTTATGGTTCTATGCTCACTCGCCTATTTAATGCCACCATGGCTTGATTTTTAGGGTAAAGTGCTGGTTTCCTTGGGAACCAGCAAAATATGTGCTTTTATTATTGCAAGCAGGAAAAAAGCTTTTGTGAATGCTGATGAATTCAAATATGTGTTTTATTCTTTTAAAATGTTCTCCCTGGGAAATTTAAAAAAAAGTGCTTTATGATACGCATCCTTTGTTGCATTCTGACTGCTAACTGAAAAGCTGGAAGAGATTAAAACAAAACATTACTGATTCCTCTGGTTCTATTTAGTACCAGTGATGGAGTGTTAACAGAAAATAGCTCTAGAAATGAGATTTGCACCTCTTGGCAGAGCTTGTATAATAGAATGATGTGACTTTGAAAGACAAGTAACATTGACAACACCTGTTGTATAATAATGAACTAGTGATGTGTAGTACAATTTAGCAGTCATTCAGCTCAATAACAGCAATCATGTACAGTAACAAAAAGCAAACATTTTTACATTTTGTCAATTTTAAATGAACTAGAACTAAAAAATAATTCCAAATTACCCCCTGCTTAGTAGAAGAAATCACTCCCGCTCCTGAAGGCTGCCCAATCCCCTGCAGACCCTGTAATATCCTAAAGCACACGTGCCGAAAATCGAACGAAAACAGTCAGTTCGGCAGGAACTGGCCGACTTTTGGCCTGTGTGTACAGCTCTCTGTCCGACAGCTCCCTGTCCAGCATCCGTTCAGTGTTGGCAGCCGATGGCTGCCAGCGCTGATCAGCGTGTCCTGCCGGGGGTGGGCTCCCTGTCAAAACACAATAGCACAGCAGGGGAGATTGCTGTACTAACATTGCTTGTGTTAGTATAGCGATCTATCAAACTTATAGTATGTACCAGGTTTAAGCCAATCCTTACACTATTGTTAAAACTCTCATTCTGCTAAGCACACCTTTGGCGATTGTCCATTTAGGCACAAAGCATTGCGCTGTGGGAGCTCAGGGAGAGCATGCACATGTTGAGGTACCTGGGTTGTCATTCAATATGGACACCTGAAACCCTCCTAGTCCTCATTTTGGGACTACAGAATGATTAGCCTGAAGGCAGGTTGCCTGTGTTGTACTGTATTTAGTTAGCAAGTTCGGCTACCCAGGCCAGGGGAAGGGGATAATGCTTCACTGCCTTCTCTGGGCAAGTTTGCAGGCTTTTTGGGGTCTGGACTCCTTCCCGTGCAAGAGAACAGGAACTATCGAAGAAGGTTGCTGGGACCTGTGGTCCACTCCCGGAACGCCGGCTTATTGGGACACTGTAATAATGGACACCTCAATTCGGGATTTTCCAATCATGGACTTCACTCATAAGGATTTTACCTGTGCAGGTATGCTGGCACAGCCACAATTAGTGTTAGTTAGGGAAAAGACATTTTACCTTGGTTCAATTTCTCATGCTGAGTTTACAGTATAGTTGCTTCAACTGCTTTGAGCCTGATCTGAAGTTATTCAAGGGGTGAATGTTGAGTTTATGCATATTCCTAAGAACCTAGGTCTGTAAAAGCACTATGGGGTTATGTGTAACATTACAAATGGTTAACTCCCAGGTCAAAGGAGAGGAGGTAGTTGCCACGGGTAAATGAAAGGAAGAACAGCTACAGCAGTCAGACGTTTGGCGTGGTACCTAAGAAGGTGAAAGGTCCTCCAGTAGCAAGGGGATTGATGCACTGGCTCTCTCTCCTCTGGTGACCGGGAGCAGTCTAGGGTTATGCAGATTCAAGGCCTGATCACGAGGTACAGGAAAGAAAGAGTTAACGAGCATGCATGGGGCCTGCTATGTGCATGGCAGGACTCCATTCTGTTACTGGGAGTGAGGTAACAGAGGTATGCTGGACTGGTGGAGTGAGCAAAGGTTCTGCATGTCTCTCCAAATGCAACATACATCAGTTACAAGTGTGTAGTAACATGGGACAAAGCATCTTACAGAGGAGCTCTGTATATTATTGCTACAAGCAAGTGGCTCATCTCTGAGTCAGGGACTGCCTTCATGTTTGATTTTTTACATGACCGCAGCCTCAGCCTAGTCCCGAGCAATGGTGAGCATGCCTTTAGGCAAAGTGCCACCCCACGTGCATGGATGCAGTAGACCTAGGGTTGCCACCTGTCCGGTTTTGACCCCGACAGTGCGGGTTTATGAGGCTGTGCCCGGGTTTCCCTCTGCCTCACACCCGGACACCATTTCCAGCTGACAGGGGGTACCATGGGGCCTCCTTTTACGAGCCCCAGCACAGAGGGGAACTCGAAAAGCAGGGGGATTGAAGTGGCGGGTGGGGGGAGCAATTACGGAGCAATCAAAACATAAGGAAGAGAGAGAGGCGACAGACAGCTGCTAGTTCAGAGCGGAGAACGGGACAGCCGACTTCACAGACTGACATATATAGCTCTGACATGAAAAGTGAGTGGATTGTTTTTAAGCATTTATTTTATTAAAAACCAGCAGCTGCCTGTCGCCTCTCTCTCCCTTATGTTTTGACTCCTCTGTTTACCGCCCTTCTCTGTATTTGCACCCCCTCCTCTGTAATTGCCCCCCTTCTCTGTAATTGTCCCCCTTCTCTGTAATTGCCCCCCTCCTCTGTATTTACACCCCCACTCCTCTGTAATTGCCCCCTCCTCTGTATTTGCACCCCCTCCTCTAATTGTCCCCATATCTCTGTAATTACCCCCTCCTCTGTATTTTCCCCCTCCTCTGTAATTGCCCCCTCCTCTAATTGCCCCCCCCAATCTCTGTAATTGTCCCCCCTCCTCTGTAATTGCCCCCCACGCCCACCGCTCCGAGCCCCCTGCTGTCTGGGCCCCCCGTGTGCTGGGGCCCTGTGATACCACCTGTCAGCTGCCATGGGGGTATTGGAGGGAGGAGGATTTGTTCTGGTAGGGGAAGAAGATTTCTAATAGGAGGGAATGGGGATAATGGCACCCCAAAGAAAAACTTATTTTGGCTGACAGGCATCCCACAATTCTGTTTACGTGATTTTGCTGCAATTTGTCGGGTGACAATCGTGGCAAAATTGCACCGCGGTTGGGGTGCCATGCCGTGTGCCGCTAAAGGCCTGACAACACACAGTCCACTAAAATACAGTGGGGTTGATTTACAAAAGACTAATTGTTCATGAATCGACTATGGGGAGTTTAACCACTAGGCGTCCGCGCTATAGCCGAAAGACGGCTACAGCGCGGACTCCAATTGCCGGGAGGGCGTCCCTGGACGTCCTCCTGTTTACTTCCGCATTGCGCGCTCCCGCGAGCGCGCATCGCGGAAGTTTTGTGCTGGCCGTGTCCCTCGAGCACAGCCAGTCACAGATCACCGTAAACGGCCAATGACAGCGGCCGTTTACGGTGCGATCGGCGGTGCCAATGAGAGAGGATCTCATATGTAAACATATGAGATCCTCTCTCATCGCCGGCTCTCCCTCCTCACACAGAGACAGCGTGTGAGGAGGGAGAGCGAACCGCTGCGGCGGTAAGTGTAAAAAAAAAAAAAAAAAAAAAGGTGCCCCGCTGTTAACAGTCCCTGCCATCTGCCCTGCTATCTGCCCTGTCATCTGCCCTGTCATCTGCCCCTGCCATCTGCCCCTGCCATCTGCCCTGTCATCTGCCCCTGCCCCTGCCATCTGTCCCCACTGCCACGTATAAGTGCCATCTGTCATCAGTGCCACATAGTGCCATCTGTCATCAGTGCCACATAGTGCCATCTGTCATCAGTGCCACATAGTGCCATCTGTCATCAGTGCCATCTGTCATCAGTGCCACCTGTCAGTGTCACGTGCCATCTGTCATCAGTGTCACGTGTCATCAGTGCCACGTATTAGTGCCACCTGTCATCAGTGTCATCAGTGCCACGTATCAGTGCCACCTGTCATCAGTGTCATCAGTGCCACGTATTAGTGCCATCTGTCATCAGTGCCACGTATTAGTGCCATCTGTCATCAGTGCCACGTATTAGTGCCATCTGTCATCAGTGCCATGTATTAGTGCCATTTTTCATCAGTGCCACATGTCATAAGTGCCACATATCAGTGCCATTTGTCATCAGCGCCACATGTCGTCAGTGCCACATATTAGTGCCATGTGTCATCAGTGCCACGTATTAGTGCCATCTGTCATCAGTACCATGTATTAGTGCCATCTGTCATCAGTGCCACGTCAGTGCCACGTATCAGTGCCATCTGTCATCAGTGCCACGTATCAGTGCCATTTGTCATCAGTGCCACGTCAGTGTCACGTGTCATTGTCCTGGTGCTCCAGGGCCTTCAAAAGTGTAATAGGTAGTCAACAAATTAGATGTGTAATTTTTGCTCCTAGAACACGTGATGGTGCTCCATGCATGTTGGGCCTCTCTATGTGGCCAGGCTGTGAAAAAGTCCCACACATGTGGTATCGTAATACTCAGGAGGAGTAGCAGAATGTATTTTGGGGTGTCATTTGTGGTATATACATGCCATGTGAGAGAAATAACCTATTACAATGACAATTTTGTGGGGGGAAAAAAAAAAAAAAAAAATCTTCATTTTGCAAAGAATTGTGGGAAAAAATGACAACATCAAAAACCTCACCATGCATCTTACTAAATACCTTGGAATGTCTACTTTCAAAAAAGGGGTCATTTGGGGGGTATTTGTACTTTCCTGACTTGTTCGGGTCACAAGAAATGAGATAGGCCGTCAGTGCATCAGATGTGATCAATTTTTATGATTTGCACCATAACTTGTAGACTCTCTAACTTTCACAAAGACCAAATAATATCCACTAATTTGGGTTATTTTTACCAAAGATATGTAGCAGTATAAATTGTGGCCAAAATTTATGAAGAAAAATTACTAATTTGAAAAATTTTATCACAGAAACTAAGAAAAATGCGTTTTTTTTCAAAATTTGCGGTCTTTTTTCATTTATAGCGCAAAAAATAAAAAACCCAGAGGTGATCAAATACCACCAAAAGAAAGCTCTATTTGTATGAAAAAAAGGACAAAAAAATCATTTGGGTACAGTATTGCATGACTGAGTAATTGTCATTCAAAGTGTGAGAGCACTGAAAGCTGAAAATTGGTCTGGTCACGAAGGGGGTTTAAGTGCCCAGTTGTCAGGTGGTTAAAGGGTTACTAAACCCTCTTTTTTCTTTTTTTTTAATAACAAACATGTCATACTTACCTCGACTGTGCAGTTGGTTTTGCACAGAGTGGCCCCGTTCCTCCTGTTCTGGGATCCCTCAGAGGCGCCGGTGGCTCCTCTTCTTCTTAAGTGCCCTGTCGGAGAAGCGTTTTCCTTCGAGACACCTGTGCGGGCACACTCCTGTGTCCTGCTTCTGCGCCTATTGACACAGAAAGCAGGACACGAACCCGCCCCCCAGCGCCCGCATCATTGAATTTGATTGACAGCAGCGGGAGCCAATGGATGAGCTGCTATCAATCTATCCAATCAGGACACGAGACATCACCCATAGCTGGCATGCTCATCCCTGAGGCGAGGAAGACAGGGCTCAGGTAAGTAAAACTGGGGGTCTGGGGGGTTGCAGCATGAGAGAAGGTTTTTCACCTTAATGCATAGAATGCATTAACCATTTCCAGACTGCCCGGCGTCATTATACGGCGGCTCTTTGAAGAGGGGTATCGTTGTTATGGCTGCAGCTAGCTACCATAACCCCGGTATCCTCTTCAAGAGCGGGCGGTCCGCTTTCAGCTAAAAGTGGTCCCTGCGGCAGATTAGCCGCAAGATCACTTTTATCGGCAGTGAGAGAGGGCCCCCCTCCTGCCGCTCTCCGGTGTCCTCCGCTGCTTACCGGAGCCGTCAGCAGTAGCGGAGGCGATCGTGTCTGTTCTCCTGTTAAGTATGGATATGAGTGAGGGGAAGATGGCCCCCACCCATCTCCATACCATTGCAAGGCGGAAGCGACGTCAAAACGTCACTTCGGCCCATAGCTCTCAAAATAACATTTTTAAAAAAAAATTTAAATGACATTTAATTTTTTTTATTGCATTATAGTGTAAATATGAGATATGAGGTCTTTTTTGACACCAGATCTCATATTTAAGAGGTCCTGTCATGCTTTTTTTCTATTACAAGGGATGTTTATTGTTTACATTCCTTGTAATAGGAATAAAAGTGACACCGATTTTTTTTAAAAAGAACAGTGTAAAAATAAAAAATAAAAGGTAAAAAATTTTTTTTTAAACACACCCCGTCCCGCCGAGCTCACGTGCAGAAACAAACAAATACGTGAGTAGCGCCCACATAGGAAAACAGTGTTCAAACCATACATGTGGGTTATCGCCGCGATCGTTAGAGCGAGAGCAATAACTGTAGAATTTTTTTAAACGTCGCATATGGAGATTTTTAAGGGTAAAAGTTTGTCGCCATTTCACAAGCGGGTGCAACTTTGAAGCGTGACATGTTGGGTATGAATTTCCTCGGCGAAACATCATCTTTCACAATATAAAAAAAAATTGGGCTAACTTTACTGTTGTTTTATTTTTTAATTCAAAATTATTTTTTTTCCAAAAAAAGTGCGCTTGTAAGACCGATGCACAAATACGGTGTGTTAAAAAGTATTGTAACGACCACCATATTATTCTCTAGGGTGTTAAAAAAAAATATATATAATGTTTGGGGGTTCTAAGTAATTTTCTAGCAAATGATTTTAACTTGTAAACAACTAGTTTGAAAAATAGGCCCGGTCTTAAAGTGGTTAAGGTGAAAAACCTTAACCACAAGAGTTTACAACCCCTTTAACTCAGTAAGGGAATTTTCCCCAGAGTTTAGTGAATGTCAGGTGCAAAGAAAACAACAATTTTTACTTACACATGATTGGATGATGGAAATCAACAGAGTTTCACCTCATTATGTAGGCCCTGGGGAAAATTCCCTAGCAAAGTGTAACTTTTCTTGCATAAAGTGAACAGTCTATTTGCCCTGAGTAAATCAACCCCTATGGATCTAGTGCAGATTTGAGTGACAGACAAGAGCAGAAAAGATAAGTAAAGTCACTGGATAAAGCCTTTAAAGTAATAGTGAGGTCTAATTTATAGAAAAGATAAATGAAAAAGAGGTCA
Organism: Lithobates clamitans; assembly: GCA_037952925.1. Lineage (NCBI taxonomy): Eukaryota > Metazoa > Chordata > Amphibia > Anura > Ranidae > Lithobates > Lithobates clamitans. The sequence continues at coordinate 7,198,105 of JBBGZY010000573.1, forward strand.
TACTTATCTGCTCTGTGCTACATAATTGCACAGAAAGCACCGTCTTCCACTCTTCTGACAGTCTCTCCCAGTGCTTACACTTTTTCCCTGCTTCAGGTGTCTCCTTAGCAAGCCAGGTGCTAAGGTGGTATCTGTGCATGTGCACTCCCAAGCTGGGCTATGTGCTTACATAGATACACATAGCACCTGTAAGCCATGCCCCCACTTCCTCCTTACTTGACTTTGACTGACAGCAGCAGGAGCCTATATCTCCGCTGCCCTAATTTCCTGTGAAAGCAGGAAGTAAGAGGAGTAGTGTTGAAGCCGAGACAACACTGGAGCGTTGACAGGAGCAGGTAAGTGGTTAGGGATAGAATGGGCTAGGAAAAACAGTAGGGTGTTTTTACCTTAATGCACACAAACTTTTAGACTTTAGAACCGCTTTAATACAATAGAGGGTTTGTTTGTTTTTTGTTTTTTTCTAAAGGTGTCTTTTAAAGGGCTTGTAAAGGTAAGTGTTTTTTTACCTTAACCACTTCAATACCGACGTATTGTCAAATGACGGCCGCAGATGGGATCTCCCATCCTGGGTGGCCGTCATATGACGTCCTGGGCTTCCCGGCCATCTAGGGGGCACGCGCGCGCGCGCCCGCCGCATTGCTCGGGACCCAGTGCGTGTGCCCGGCGGCCACGATGTCCGCCGGGCACCCGCGATTGCCCGTTAACCGAGCAGGACCATGTGTGTGTAAATACACAGATCCACGTCCTGTCAGTTGAGAGGAGACCGATCTGTGTTCCCAGTACAGAGGAACACCGATCGGTCTCCTCCCCTTGTGAGTCCCCACCCCCTACAGTTAGAATCACTCCCCTAGGAAACACATTTAACCCCTCGTGTCCCCCTAGTGGTTAACCCCTTCCCTGCCTGTCACATTTATACAAATGCACAAATCAATATACGCTTATTGTGATTTTTTTTACCAAACATATGTAGAAGAATACATATCGGCCTAAACTGAGGAAAAAATTGTTTTTTGTTTTTTTTAAATGGGGATATTAATTATAGCAAAAAGTATAAAATACTGTGTTTTTTTCAAAATTGTCGCTCTTCTTTTGTTTATAGCGCAAAAAATAAAAACCGCAGAGGTGATCAAATACCACCAAAAGAAAGCTCTATTTGTGGGGGAAAAAAGGACGTCAATATTGTTCGGGTACAGCATCGCACAACCGCGCAATTGTCGTTTAAAGTGCGACAGCGTTGAAAACTAAAAATTGGTCTGTGAAGGAAGGGGGTGAAAATTCCCTGTATTAGACCAGTTAATGTATCCTGGGGGGAGGGGCTGAGGGCAGTGACCGGCCCCCAGCCCCTCCCCCTTTACTTACCTGAACCCTCAAACTTGTCCCATGGGGACGCTCCATCTCTCAGCTAGGGGGTTCATGGCTGTTGATTGGATGGATGGATAGTAGCGCAGCCATTGGCTCCCGCTGCTGTCAATCAAATCCAATGCCGTGGCCATCGGGGGGCGGGGCCGAGTCCTGCATTCGGCGTCTATGGACGCCGAATGCTGGACTCGGGAACACGCCTGCAAGGTAACCCCACGGGAGAACGCTTCTCCTAGGGGGTTATCTAATGCGGGGAAGAGCCGAGAGAGCTGCCGAGGAACCCCAGAGGAGCAGGTTCGGGGCCACTCACAAAACGAGCTGCACAGTGGAGGTAAATATGACATGTTTGTTATTTAAAAAAAAAAAAAAAGGAACCTTTAGTATCACTTTAAAGCAAAGCTGCGCTTTATAGGAAAGCAACATGTTCACTTTAATGGTGACAACAGCTGCTTATACTTCACTAATCCACTTTAACAGAGTAGAGAAAAATACCCGTTCCTTTCGAGTTTTGGGGTAAATAACTCACTCCTCTTCCTCCCATGTGATAGTGATGCTGCTTAGTGATTGAAATTATCTGGACTGTCCTGGGATTTTCTGCAGAACCACCCTTTGTTCTTTTGAGGATTTTGTCCCACTAACACAGGGACATTTTTGTTGAAAGAACAACAGCAAAGTTGCTTATATAAACTGACAATATATATGCATTATACCCTTTTATACAGCAGGTGGCACTGCAGTGTTAAATTGTGTATTCTATGGTAATGTAATGAAAGCATGTACTTGTATGCTCCTTGTTCCTGTTCAATGAAAAGACCTGTTCTGATATTCCTCCATGAAAGTAAAGCATGTTACTGTATATATAAAGCTTCCAGCACATTATTTCAATACTCTGCACAACAGGTTATGGGCTCCAGGCACCCAGGCTCCCAGGCTCTGGAGAGGATACTGCAAATCAGCGAGTACTGTATGCAAGCTGCTGAAAGATGGCAAGTGGTTCAGATGTGACGTTTGCAATTGCAAAGCTGAACAATGCCAATTACCAGTTGTGGAAGTTTAACCTAGAAATGTTTCTCAGCAAGGATGACTTGTAGCAAGTGCTGAATACAGACAGACCAACAAACAAAGAGACGGAGGAATGGGACAGGAAGGATAGACAGGCAAAAGTGACTATAAGCTTACTAGTGGAAGATGACCAGCTTATCCACATAAGAGCAGAGAAAATGCCGAAAGGTATGTGGACTTCATTAAAAAAACTGCATGAGCGTTCAAGTCTCAACAGTAAGCTGTTTCTACTGAGAAAGTTATATAAGAAAAGACTAGAAGGCCAGCAAATGTGTGACCATGTAAAAGATATGCTAGAGATCACAGAGAAGCTACGTGCCATCGGAGAGGACTTAAAAGATAACTATATCGTTGCCCTGCTCCTCTGCCAGACCCAAGCAGGAACTGGCACTGGAATATATCAAAGGTAAATGAATTGATGAATATGACAGAAGGAAAGAAAATACGCACCATGATGACAAAGCTCTTAAGATGTACAAAGGCACAAAGCACAACAAAGAAAGCAGAGCCTGTTTTTGCTGTAAAAGGACCGGTCATTTAAAGAAGGACTGTTCTATCTGGAAAGCCGAGCAGCGAAAGCTAGAGCTATCCACAAAACAAAGAGTCAAAGCAGCCACAAAGGAAACTGCAGACACATCATGGAGTGGCACCTTTAAAGTGACAAAAAGCGGCAAACCACATGACTAGCAACCTTCTTCACAAGCATTGATTACAGTGCAAAAGACAAAGTTTTCCTAGCAAACGGGAAAAGCATCAGTGCAGAAGGTAAAGGCCAGGGCTTCCTGAACTGCATTACACCACAGTTCCAGAACTAGAAGGCAGTCTTCTATCAGTGAAAAGTCACAATAATAAGTGATTCCTCGCATGTATAGGCTCATCACCACAGATCAGCAAACCAATATAGTCTCTAATGACCTACACAGCAAATGTATTCACTTAAGGCACAGGCGGCTGGGGCACAGAAGTCCATAAGCTATACAGGACAAATTCCAACGGAAACCAGGAATAATACGCACCGACAATGGAGGAGAATGCATAAGCAAAGAAGTGGCCTCATACCTGAAGGGACAGGGAATAGTACACCAGACAATCATACCATACACTCCTGAACAAAACGGTGTAGCAGAAAGGAAAAATTGCACTCTTATTGAAATGGCTAGATGCATGTTGTCGGATACCAACCTACCTCACAAGTACTGGGGAGAGGCAGTCATGACTGCAACCTACCTACAGAACAGACTACCCTCAAGAGCCAATAAAAGTACTCCATTCAAAATGTGACATGGATCAAAGCTAGCATAGGGCACCTCAGAGTGTATAGATGTAAAGCATATGCCTATATTACATGTAAGAAACGATCCAAGCTGGAGAACAGAGCCATAGACGGGATTCTAGTAGGCTACAGTGAGCAAACTAAGGGTTACGGAATCCTACATCCCAAGACTGACAAAGTGTTTATTTTGATGAGAGCCCATCATCAGAAACACAGATCCATGAAAGCTGTGAAGTGAATATGCCAAGCAAACCAGAAGAAAAGGTCGACCAAAGCGAACGTGTACAGGAGTCAGAGGTAGAACTCACAAAGCTAAAATCAAGTTCCCTACCAGATCCTGCTGAACTGCCTGAAGTCAGAAGATCCACTCAGACTACAAAGGGGATACCACCCAGCAAGCTGTCGTACACTGTCAAAACACACAGCATACTTGAACCAACATCCTGGGAAGACATAGAAAAACTGCTAAAATATGAAGTCAATAAATGGAGAAAGGCAGCACTTCAAGAAAATGTAAACCCGGACACTCACAGAGCTCCCTTCTAACCGCAAAACTATAGGAAGTAAGTGGACTTTCAAAGTAAAGTCACACGCAGAAGGGAATATCCACAAATACTAGACCAGACTAGTTGTCAAGGGTTACTCCCATAAATTCGGTGGAGATTACGATGAAACATTCACAACTGTCATAAAATTCCGCCATCAAAGAGCTTCTTAGCGTTGCAGCCGAGAAGGGCATGCAAGTGAAACACCTAGACATCAAAACTGCTTTCCTATATGGGGACATTAAGGAAGATCTCTACATGGAGCAACCACCAGGGTTTGAGCAAGGAGACAACCTTGTGTTTAAACTTCAGAAGAGCATCTACGGTCTTAAACAATCTGCAAAAATGTGGAATGAGAAAGTGAATGAAGTGCTTACCAGAGAGGGATTCTCAAGAAGTAAAGCAAACCCCTGTCTCTACTCCAGGAATCAAGAAGACAGATGGAATTATAACCTCTTTTGAACAAAAGGGGGATTACAATCAGATAGTTCACAAGGTGAAAGAAAATTTTGAAATCAAAGAGCTAGGGAAAATTAGCTACTGTCTGGGAATCCAAATAGAGAGAGAAAAAGATGCAAGTTATTTTCTCAATCGCAGAAAATCTCCAAATTCTTGGAACAATTCCATATGCAAGATGCAAAGAAAGTGAAAACTCCTATGGAACCAGGCTATCTAAAGAGCAATGAAGCAGATAACTTGCTATCCAACAATGACATGTATCACAGAACAATCGGAAAGCTGCTATATGTTGCCACTGTGACAAGACCAGACATAGCCGCAGCAGTGGGCATACTATGCAGAAAAGTCTCAGCTCCGTGTCAGTGTGACTGGAACGCAGTAAAAAGAGTGATGCAAGGAACAATTCAGATGAAGTTACAGTTACCAGCAACATCCAATCCAAAAATGGTTGGATATGTGGATGCTGATTGGGACAGGGACTGCACAGACCACAAATCCACAAGTGGATTCATCTTCCAGTATGGGGAAGGAATCATAAGTCGGTCTAGTCGAAAGCAAGCAACTGTCGCTCTATCCTCAATTGAAGCAGAGTACATTGCAGCAGCACATGCATGTCAAGAAGCAATAAAGATCCATCAACTTTTTGTGGACATTGGCGTAGACATGTCAAAACCAATTCCCATTTTTGAAGATAACCAGGGTTGTATAAAGCTTGCGCAATCAGAAAGGGTCAATGCTAGAACCAAACACATCGAGTATCACCTACTGAGGTATAATCAAGAACAAGGTGTTATTGACATTCAATATTGCCCAAAGAGGAGATGACTGCTGATGCACTCACCAAGCCTTTGTTGAAGGAACGTCACAGTTATATCCAGGGGAAGCTGAATGTAATTTGACAAAGCACATGCTTTTGAGATGGGGTGTTGAAAGAACAACAGCAAAGTTGCTTATATAAAATCACAAAATATATATATGCACTATACCTTTCTATCCAGCAGGTGGCACTGCAGTGTTATAATGTATATTCTTTGGTAATGTAATGAGAGGAAGTGTTTGCTTTCCTCACTATGTACTTGTATGCTCCTTGTTCCTGTTCCATGAAAAGATATGTTCTGATATTCCTCCATGAAAGTAAAGTGCATTGCTGTATATAAGAAGCTTCTAGAGCATGATTTCAATACTCAGCAAACCGATTTTTTCGCCTGACACAGGCTTCAGTGTATTTTTCTTCCCACTAATGCCTGGCCATTTTCTTTCCCCATGATCATTGATACTGGGGCACTTTACACAGAATTTGAGCATTTTCCTCACAGTTGCCATTTCTACTGCGGTATTTTTTCCCCACTGACATCAGGGCTTCTTTACCCCACTGAGACAAGGGCATTATTCTTCCCACTGACACAAGGGCATTTATACAGTGACTAACAATGTATCCTACATACAGTATGCACTTTGTGTATTGTGACATTGTACACCTTGAGCCCTGAACTCTGCGCTCTGTAGTTTAGATTACATATTTCTAACAAAAGTGTTTATTATCTCAAAAAATGCTGGTTGCTTTGTAGCACCCAAGTACTGCATTGCTAAATATGCTAGCTGTCTGGCTGTAATTTTGAACCTTTTACTTTAGTACTGAATTAGATAAAAGAAACAAGTATTTAGATAAAGTCGTCTGACTCACACTTTACTGATTTGTGTATTTGTCCAGGGTCAGTAGCACAGAAATCAATTAAACACAGTAGGTCTCTGCACAGCAAGCAAACAGATGGAATTTGTAGAAGGAATTCAGTAAAGGTTGTCCCAGTATTTCTTTAATGACAGGCCTTCACACAGGCATTTATTGAATAGAGAATCTTGATGTGGTTCCAGAGAGCAGTTTTCTTCTATATCAAAGTCCCCAATAGCATGTAGTTCCTTCCCCTAGCTAGTAAGAAGTCCACCAAACCATAAGTGAAGCATAGGGACTAGGCAGCCAAATGAGAGGTGTGGGTGCTCACTGGGTATCTTTGGTCTACTGCAGCCTGTAAAGTGAGGAGCAAATACCACTAAGATGACAGCTAGCACGGACATTTTAGTCTGCTCTGCTCTGCCCTGTAGCCAATATGTCAGCCAGGCAAACGTAACACATGGCATAGGAATGGCAAGCAAGATCCCTTTCACCATCTAATATGCAAGAATTATGGTGGGTTTTCCAATTTCGATGGTCTAATCTAGTTGGGTCAAAGCTGCTTCTCATAATTAACAAAGTTAAAGCATTTTTTACCCCCATATTTCTTATTCCTGATATGTGCCTGCTGTACCATGTACTTGTATGACAAGATATCCTGTTCTCTTTGTATTAATTTGTGGGAAATCCATGGTGTTCCTGCCAGTCCCTCTGCTTTCCTATTAAAAACTGACCACACTAAGTATGAGGGCTCTCTGCAATTATCAGGCATGTTTACTATACAGGGAAATGTATAATATACACTATTAGTTGGGGACTGAGCCTTTTTTACTCTTTCCTAATGTGTTTTCTACAAAACCTGTTAACAATGTGTATTGCTATGTGTATTGCTGTAAACGTAAGTAATTAATGAGGGGGAAAGTTTTCTTCCTCTTGTATTTCAGAGCTGGAGCATGCAGATAAACTATTACCTTTTTAGGACTAGAAAATATCTTACAAAACTTCATGAAGCACTTCACATACAAAATAATAATTCATAAGGATATATTTAATACTATGGACTAATTTAACTTCTATTTAACTTCCAATATTAAATGTAAATTACAAGCATGGAAATACTGTATGTACTAGAAATAAGGGTTAAAGGATGAATGTATGCAGCGCTAAAAACATCAAATTATAAAGTAAGAGTCCATAGTGTTAAAACAGAGTTCTTGTTCTGGGAAACAGCTGTAACCACCCATGGTGTAGATAGAGACACAATAAGGTGAGCATGAAATTATCCTCCACCGAACATCAACACACCTGGCCTCTTACCAAAGAAAATGGACCACTGAGTTACAGGTGATCAAACAAGCGTGTTATATCCATAGCGCCACAGAACAACTTCAATTGGATCATAGATGGCTGGATCTTTTAGTCTCACCAAATGGAAATTCATAGGTACATGTATGAAATACAAAAAGGCAACTCCTCATGGTGTAGTATTTAAAACCAGGGTGAATTTATTTCATAAAAAACAGCCAGGGTACTCACATTTTGTTAGATAAAAGCAGGCATGTCAGAAGCTACAATCTGTCATGGATATTAATTGTTTCCAACCACAAAGATGGTCGCGGTCAGCACGTTACAGCGTCATGACATCAGAGCTCCACCCTACGCAGCGCTTCGTCCAATAGGAACATCGCCAGAGGCGAATTGGGTGAATTGGACAAAACACAGCGTAGGGTGGAGCTCTGACGTCACGGTGCTGTACCGTGCCGACCGCAACCATCTTTGTGGTTGGAAAACCCCCGTTAGACTTACCGGTAACGGTATTTCCAGGAACCTTTCAGGACAGCTACTTGAGAGATGAACGGCTCCGCCCTCTACAGGAAACACAAATCAGATAGAATTTAAAAGGCCCCTCCCTTTCCTCTAACCCTCAGTTGTTTAGAAGATCAAGTAAGATCAAGGTGCACTTGGCAGAGGAAAAAAATAGAAAACATAAAACACACCACCACCAGGAAAACATGGTTGACCAGTGAAAAAAATAGAATAGGGTGGGAATATAGACGCTGTCCTGGAAGGTTCCTGGAAATACCGTTACCGGTAAGTCTAACGGGGGTTTTCCCCCCTCACCTTCCAGGACAGCTACTTGAGAGGATAAGCAAGATTTAAGATTTAAATTTCTAAGATTTAATACCTTAGGGAGGGATGACAGCCTGAAGCACTTTCCTACCAAAAGAAAGGTCCTGGCTGGAAAGCATCTGAACTCTATAATGCTTGACAAATGCATGAGAGGAGGACCAGACGGCAGCTTTAGAGATATCTTCCCATGAAGCTCTTGCTCTTTCTGCCCATGATGTGGCCATGGATCTCGTTGAATGGGCCTTAATTCTAGAAGGAGGGGTGCGACCTGACGCTTTATATGCCTCACAGATAGCTCCCCTAATCCACCTAGCAATAGAACTTTTAGATGCTTTGGACCCCTTCTTGGGGCCACTGAACAAAACTAACAGCTGGGAGGAACTCCTAAACCCACTGATCTTTTCTAGATAAAGCAGAAGACATCTCTTTACGTCTAAAAGACCAAACCTTTCCTCTTCCGCATTTTTGGGAGAGGTGCAGAAACTAGAGAGGACTACCTCCTGGGACCTATGAAAGTTGGAAGAAACTTTGGGTAAATAGAGTGGATCGGGTTTAATCACCACCCTGTCCTCTAAAATTCTCAGGAAGGGATCATTACAGGAAAGAGACTCTAGATCAGAACTCCTTCGCCCTGACGTAATAGCCAAAAGGAAGGACAATTTCAAAGAAATAATTTTCAGGGAAGCCTCATGCAAAGGCTCAAAAGGAGCCCTTGTTAGTGCATTTAATACCAATGACAGATCCCAGGGAGGGACATGTTTGAAGATTCTGGGAGTATGTCTAGATCTGGCTAAAAGGAACCTCCTGACTAAGGGATCTTCCGCTAGTCAGGAGGTTCCTTTGCCAGGAAAATAAAAGTTTTCCAAACTTTCCCATAGATTATTTTTGTGACCAACTTATGGCTGTCCAGGACAGTATGAATAACCCTCGCTGAACACTCATTTAACTGTAGGATGCGCCGCTCAACCTCTAGGCCGTCAAATGGAAGGTCTGAGGGTTTGGATGCAATACTGGTCCCTGATGGAGTAGATCCTTCTGAACTGGTAGGGGCCAGGGAGGATACACATATAGGGCCTTCAGAGAGGAGAACCAACTCCTCCTGGGCCACCAGGGGGCAATCAGAACAACTTCTGCTCTGTCCTGAATAATTTTCCGAACCAAATCCGGGATAAAAGGGGAAAAGGAGGGAAGGCATAGGCCAGGCTGAAATCCCACGGCAAGGACAGTGCATCCGTCCCCAAGGACTCTGTTTCTCTCTCCAGATTGAAGAACGCCGGTAGTTTCTTGTTCAGACTGGAGGCAAAAAGATCCACTGTGGGGAGACCCCATCTTAGCACCACCTCCTGGAATGTGCCTTGATGTAGTTCCCAACCGCTGGAACTGATGCTCACCCTGCTCAGAAAGTCTGCCAGCACATTTTCTGACCCCTTGATGTGAACTGCCCGTACTGAAGTGACATAGATCTCTGCCCAGGACAGAATCTGCTGCGTTAATGACAGAAGCAATTCCGAGTGAGTGCCCCCTTGCTTGTTCAGGTACGCCACTGTTGTGGCATTGTCTGAAAATATTAAAAGGTCCTTTGAATAGACCCTCTCTCCCAGAGACGTAAGTGCTTTTCTCACAGCCAGAAGCTCTCTGAAATTTGAGGAGCGACCTGCTTCCTCTGGCAACCAGGCTCCTTAAGCTTGCCAGCCCTGTGAGTGAGCACCCCAACCCCACAGACTGGCGTCTGTGGTAATCTTGACCGGGCAATGTTGTGTCCAATCCTTCCCTCTCTGCAGATGTTCTCGCTGTTCCCACCAGGCGAGATCTAGAAAATTCCCTTCTGGTAGTTTTACCAGCTGATCCAGAGAATTTTTCCTGCGATCTCAATGGAGGAAAAGAAAAGCCTGAAGGGGTCTGGAGTGCAATTGGGCCCAAGGCACCCCTGGAATGGCCGCAGTCATTAGGCCCAGCAAATACATGATCCGCCGAAGGGAGGTCTGAGGGAGCAGTTTGAAGGCCTGCACAGAGAGAAGAATTTTCACAATTTTCTCTTCAGGAAGAAAAATCTTTAGGGCAACAGAGTCTATTAGATAACCCAGGAAAAGTATGCTCTGTGAGGGTACTAGGCAAGACTTCTGCTGGTTGACCTTCCACCCTAATTTTTGAAAGGTTCGCAAAACCAACTGTAGGTCTTGAATAAGGGACTTCTTGCCCTGAGAAAAAAAAAATCAAAAAATTGTCTAGATATGGCACGATTGATACACCTTGAATCAGAAAAAAGGCCATGACTTCGGCCATGATTTTTGTAAAAATCCTCGGTGCTGCCGAGAGACCAAAAGGAAGGGCATGAACTGCCAGTGAGACGGTTCGTTTCCCATGAGCACTGCAAACCTGAGGAACCTTCGGTGGCTCTGGCAGATTGGTACATGAAGATAAGCGTTCTGAAGGTCCAGGGTCACCATGAAGACCTTTGGTAACAACAGATTTCTTACCGAATAAATGTTCACCATACGGAAACGTTTGTAAACTATGTATTGGTTCAGGATGCTTAAATTTATGATCATACGAAAGCCGCCGGAAGCTTTCTTGACCAGAAAGACTTGAGAATAAAATCCCCGGAACTTGTGAATTTCTGGGACAGGAGAAATAACTCCCTCTGTTTCCCACACAGAGATCAAATTTAACATGGCTTGCCGTCTCTCTTGGTCTCTCGGCAGGTGGGTAAGAAAAAAATTCTGGGGGGGGGAGATTTTTGAATTCCAAACTGTAACCCTTTTCAAGAGTTTGAAAGATAAAGGAATTGGTGGAAATCTCTGCCCATTCCTTGATGAAATGGCCAGTCCCCCTACCTCTAACCTGGCGTCACTGGGTATTTTTGGAAGGGGCTGAAGGAGCAAAGGGAGTTCCCCCTTTTTGTTTGTCTTTGTTAAAGGACCATTTCTTTTTAGTCTGTTGCCTGTTGGCCTTAAAATTAGCCTTGTTTTAGAAGCCACGAAAAGGCCTCTTATTCTGGGGCTTATTCGTTTGGGAAGAAGGGAATCGTTTACCTTTCTCAGAGGAACGAGATAAGACTTCTTCTAAGGAAGAACAAAACAATAGTTTGCCTTTGAAAGGAATGCCACAGAGCTTATTTTTGGAAGTAAGATCACCTTCCCAAGATTTAAGCCAGATAGCTCGCCTAGCTGAATTAATGAGAGCAGAAGCCCTGGCTGCGGATTTCACTGAATCTGCTGCTGCGTCAGCTAAGAAGACGGCTGACTTGGCAATGTAGTAGGAGGGATTCTCTAATCTCTTCCTTGGGGGTGTCAGATGCCAGAAGATCATCTAGACGCTGAACCCATACGTCTAAATTTCTAGCCACACAGGTGGACGCTATCGCTGGGCCTAAAGAAAAAGCTGAAGCATCCCAGGCCCTATGCAGCAATGAGTCGGCCTTCCTATCAATTTGATCCTTAAGGACCCCAGAATCCTCAAAAGAAAGATCTGATCTTTTGGACACCTGCAACATAGGGGCATCTAATCTAGGACACTTAAAGAAAACCTCCTCAAAATCAGGCTGAAAATGAAATCTTCTTTTGTGTCCTCTGGATTGGAACAACCTTTTTTCAGGTTCTTTCCATTCAGACAGAATCATGTCTCTAAGAGACTGATGTACCAGAAAGGTTTTAGATTTCCGTCCCTGAAGGCCCCTATACATTTTATCCTGTACAGATTGGGCTTGTTGTGGCATCTCAATCTGTTCTGAGGTATAAATTGCTTTTAATAGTTCATCAATATTCTCAACTGGAAAAAGATACTTAGATGAGCTACCTGTATCTTCCTCTGATGCAGACTTTTCATCAGATGAAGAGACTGGATTCTCACCTTCTTCCAGATCAGAGGTATCGCGTGAACTAATAGTCTCAGATACTAACAAGGGAAGGGACTTGGCAGAGGTTGAAGGATCTTGAGCCATAGGTCTAGAAGAGGGAGGGCCTATACTAGTAACCCTGTCATTCAGTGACCGAAAAGAGTCCACTACCTCCTTCATAGAAGTCATTAACTCCCTAAAGGAGGAAGACTCTGAACTAGCTCTGGGTGGGATACAATCCTCACAAAATAGCTTTTTATAACTATCAGAGAGCCTGGCCCTACAGTTCCCGCATTTCTTCTTCACCGGTTTGGCCTAGAAAAGAGCAGAAACAAGGACCATAAATTAAAAGGATCCATACAAAAGAAGTCCCTTGCTGTAGCTATCTACAGACAAGGGCTTACCTTGGGGGCAATATGGGACCCAGATGCTGCCGCTGGTTCAATACGAGCGGACGTTCCATCCTCAGACCTGTCCTCAAGCTCCATGAAGCAAGCGGAGAACGGTCGCAGTGAAGACTGCTGCTGTACCGCAAAAACTGCACCTAGAATGGCATTTTTAGCAGGCCATTCCCCTGCAGCATGTCCTCAGTGTCTCCACACCATGCTTCTTATAAAAACTCGGCGTCCGGAAGTGCGTCATGTGACTTCCGGTTCCGGCTCCATCTTGCTGCATCACCAGAAGTCCTCCTGACGCCATCTTGGTACACCGAAATGAAGCATTTAGGGGGACACAGTTCCACACAGCAGCGCTGGGGAAAAAGGGAAGGGAGTTGCCACCATCTACACAAGCAAGAAACCCTTAGAAATGCTACAGACCATCATCCAGGACTTGGCCACAACAAGTCCTGGATGAAACCAGAGAAGGGGGGTCCACCAACCACAGTTACCAGACCTTAAGAAAACAAAAAACGTGTCGGTGCTCCTGGAGGGTCTGGAAACACAAAACTACTGAGGGTCAGAGGAAAGGGAGGGGCCTTTTAAATTCTATCTGATTTGTGTTTCCTGTAGAGGGCGGAGCCGTTCATCTCTCAAGTAGCTGTCCTGGAAGGTGAGTGGGGAAACAGTTGATATCCTTGAAAGATTGTAGCTTCTGACATGCCTGCTTTTAGCTAACGAAATGTGAGTACCCTGGCTGTTTTTTATTAAATAAATTCACCCTGGTTTTAAATACTACACCATAAGGAGTTGCCTTTTTGTATTTCATACATGTACCTATGAATTTCCATTTGGTGAGACTACAAGATCCAGCCATCTATGATCCAATTGAAGTGGTTCTGTGGCACTGTGGATATATCATGCTTGTTTGACCACCTGTACCTCAGTGCTCCATTTTCTTTGGTAAGAGGCCCGGTGTGTTGATGTTTGGTGGAGGATAATTTCATGCTCACCTTATTGTGTCTCTGTCTACACTGTGGGTGGTTCCAGCTATTTCCCTGAACAAGGACTCTTTTTTAACACTATGGACTCTTACTTTATAATTTTATGTTTTTAGCGCTGCATACATTCATCCTTTATGCTTTTTATTGTTACCATACAATTTATGCCAGCTGCTTTATTAATGTTAGCGCAGTGATTAATCTTGCATTCATTCGAAATAAGGGATGTTTATATGTGAAATGAGTAGAATTTATTACTCAATTCCTAGTTATGCACCACCTTTGGTCCTTTTAAAGGAAAAGTATCTCAATGCCATTTAGTATACATACAATGGAGCCAGTAGAGCAATATATTAATTTGATGCATAATTTATGCATAATGTATGATTCTCATGCAAAAGCATTAAAATGCCCTTCAGACTTGCAACAATGTGAGCAATGGCAATCTCAACAAAAGTTACTTATATCAGGGGCTTAAATGCAGCAACCCCTACAAATTCAGTCAGTACAGTTTTTTTATAACCTTTTTTTGACATGTGCGATTATTAGTTTATATTCTTCAGAAAATATGTTCATGCTAACACATTAGCAACATTAGCAGAGCATTTAACACCTTATCCTTTACAGAGTGATGTCGCGTGGCTCTAGCCAGTCACAGAGTCGGAGTGGGGGCCCCGGCATACTAGCCCATTATGCTTTTACTTTTCAGGGGAACAAAGAGGAAGTACAGTAAAACCCATCAGGGTTTACTTCCTCTTCAAGTCTACCTGATCAGGTTCCTCAGGCGAGGAAGTAGCTACAAAAATTTTGGTACCACTTATTTAGTAGTGATGTCACCTTTGCCATTCAAAATTTCAATGTCCTTGGTATTGACTCAACATCAATATATGTCATCTGCTTTATCCAATATTTTCTTAACCATGATTTTAAGGGTGCATATGAAGTAAAAATTGTACATTAGTACCAACACAAGAACAATAGTACATATAGCAGTTTGGTACATATATGCTTTTCATTTTCTAATCTCCTGTGGGGGACCATTCTATTTATATCATTCTATGAACACATCATACCAGTGGTAAGACATGTCCTGATGCAACTGTGATGCTTGCTGCTTGCAGCAAAGTATTAGTGGTCATGACACTGATCTCTATCTGGATTAAGGTTAGATTCTGTGTTTTCAAATGTTTCAACATTTGTTTGTCTTCATTAAGCAATTCTAAAGTATTCTGGATGGGAAGTTCGAATTTACCAATAAACAATTCCACAGGGTATACTGCCGGTGTTCCGTCAGATCAGGCGACCCGTCAGAATTGGTAACGGAAGTGACGTTCCATCACTGCCATCTTGCTACACCCCGCACTCCTCCACAGTAAGGATACACAGAGAAGGGGGCAAGCGGACATCTTGTTACACACCCTGGAGTTTTGCATTGCACAGTGTTTTTTAACTGGAAACGGAGCATATATGGTGAAATACAGTATTTAGAAATCCATCGGACTGTTAGTTGAATTATAAAAGCAGCTGTTCTGTCACATTAGCAAACCTGTGAGATCAGCAGGTTTGCCGCTGCTTTTTAAAATTCAACATCTAAACAGTCTGTCGGATTTTTAAATACTGTATTTCACCTTATAAGCTCCGTTTCCTGTTAAAAATAGCTGTGAAATGCAAAACTCCTGTGGGTGTAACAAGATGTCCCCTTCTCGGTGTATCATTACTATGGAGGAGTGCGGAGTGTAGCGAGATGGCGGCGACGGAACGTCACTTCTAAATAATGAAGAAACTCCTGCGCTGTCAGAAATACCTATGCTAAGGGGCACTGCTGCAACACCTAAATGACTGATCCAAACAGACAAAAGTGGTGTGAATAAAGTAAGTGGTGATTGCGCTGTGATAAGTGGGGAAGGAAGGAGGAGGGAGGGGAAGGGGCTAGCTCAAATGTATAGAGAGGTGAATGAAAAATGAAAAAAATATACAAAATATAAAGGTATAATGAGCATGAGGGCTAGTATCATACTAGCACATAAACAATATCATGTAAATACTGAAACAGAAGAAAAGAAAAATCTCAGTGCAAAAGAGCTAGTACCATACTAGCACATATGTGGTAACTCAGCAAATACTTATCAAAAGATAAAACTCAGTGCAAAAGGGCTAGTATCATACTAGCACATATGTAATAACTCAGCAAATAATTAATGGTGACTCCATTAGACTGCACTTTATTACATTTCATCACACTTTTATATTTTGTATAATTTTTCCATTTTGCCTTTTGGAACTGATGACTCATTGTTTGAGCACTTTGTACTACAAGGCGGTGGGACTGTTCACCATTTAGTTATTTACTTGGAGTCACCATTAATTATTTGCTGAGTTACTACATATGTGCTAGTATGATACTAGCCCTTTTGCACTGAGTTTTATCTTTTGATAAGTATTTGCTGAGTTACCACATATGTGCTAGTATGGTACTAGCCCTTTTGCACTGAGATTTTTCTTTTCTTCTGTTTCAGTATTTACATGATATTGTTTATGTGCTAGTATGATACTAGCCCTCATGCTCATTATACCTTTATATTTTGTATAATTTTTTCATTTTTCATTCACCTCTCTATACATTTGAGCTAGCCCCTTCCCCTCCCTCCTCCTTCCTTCCCCACTTATCACAGCGCAAGCACCACTTACTTTATTCACACCACTTTTGTCTGTTTGGAACGTCACTTCTGTTACCAATTCTGATGGGTCGCCATATCTGACGGAACACCGAGGTCGGTAACCCGTCGATCGCAGGTTAGCTGTTGACCGCGGGTAGGTCACAGGTAGACCAGGAACGGGTCTGCGCTGCCTACCCCACTACTGCTAGTGCCAGTCCTTCTCTTTCTGCCCTGCAGCCTCCAACGCCACACCTTCGGTTCTTCTCTCTAACTCCCCTTAAACCTCCTCTGGCTCTGTGAACAGCGGAGAGCGAGAGGCAGCACAGCCCAGGACGAAGGGCGGGGGAGAAGCTGGCCAAGTTACCTTTTAAAATTCACCAGCAGGTGATTGGTTGCTAGGTCCTAAGCAACCAATCACCAGCTTGTTAATATTAAAAGTCAGTCTGCCAGCTCCCGCCCCGCCCCCTCTACAGAACTGTGCTGCTTCTTGGTCTCCTGTGTGCACAGGTAGGATCCTATGGGAGGGAAGAGGGAGAAGAGGACACTAGTGTGTGTGTGTGGGGGGGTGATGTGAAGGGGCAGTGGACACTGCTATGGGCAGGGCCACACCCATAGCAGTTTCCTCTACCACAGTTCACAACAACCCCCCCCCCCCCAATCCCTGCATTTTGAGCGTAACGCACTCCTGATCCCTGCATCTTGAGCGTAACGCACTCTTGATCCCTGCATTTTGAGTGTAACCCACTCCTGATCCCTGCATTTTGAGCGTAACCCACTCCTGGTTCCTGCATTTTGAGCGTAACCCACTCCTGATCCCTGCATCTTGAGCGTAACACACTCCTGATCCCTGCATTTTGAGCGTAACACACTCCTGATCCCTGAATTTTGAGCATAACACTCCTGATTCTGAGTGTAATGCACTCCTGATTCCTGATCCCTGCATTCTGAGCGTAACACACTCCTGATCCCTGCATTCTGAGCATAACACACTCCTGATCCCTGCATTCTGAGCGTAACACACTCCTGATTCCTGCATTCTGAGCATAACACACTCCTGATCCCTGCATTCTGAGCATAACGCATTACTGTTTCCCTGCACTTTGAGTGCAATGCACTCCTGATCCCTGCATCTTGAGCGCAACGCACTCCTGATCCCTGCATTTTGAGCATAACGCACTCCTGATCCCTGCATTTTGAGCATAACACACTCCTGATACCTGCATTTTGAGCGTAATGCACTCCTGATGCCTGCATTCTGAGCGTAATGCACTTCTGATCCCTGCATTCTGAGCTTAACACATTCCTGATTCCTGCAATCTGAATGTAACACACTCCTGATTCCTGCATTCTGAGCATAACGCACTCCTGATCCCTGCATTCTAAGTGCAACGCACTCCTGATCCCTGATCCTTGCATTCTGAGTGTAACACACTCCTGATCCCTGCATTCGGAGCGCAATGCACTCCTGATCCCTGCATTCTGAGCATAACGCACTCCTGATCCCTGCATTCTGAGTGCAATACACTCCTGATCCCTGATTCCTGCATTCTGAGTGTAACGCACTCCTGATCCCTGAATTCTGGGTGCAATACACTCCTGATCCCTGATTCCTGCATTCTGAGCATAACGCACTCCTGATCCCTGCACTCTGAGCGCAATGCACTCCTGATCCCTGCACCTTGAGCGTAACGCACTCCTGATCCCTGCATTTTGAGTGTAACGCACTCCTGATCCCTGCTTTCTGAGCGTACTGCACTCCTGATTCCTGCATTCTGAGCGTAACGCACTCCTGATCCCTGCATTCTGAGTGCAATACACTCCTGATCCCTGCACCTTGAGCGTAACGCACTCCTGATCCCTGCATTTTGAGTGTAACGCACTCCTGATCCCTGCTTTCTGAGCGTACTGCACTCCTGATCCCTGCATTCTGAGCACAACGCACTCCTGATTCCTGCATTCTGAGTGCAATACACTCCTGATTCCTGCATTCTGAGTGCAATACACTCCTTATTCCTGCATTCTGAGTGTAACGCACTCCTGATCCCTGCATTCTGAGTGTAACGCACTCCTGATCCCTGCATTCTGAGCGTAACGCACTCCTGATCCCTGCATTCTGAGCGCATCACACTCTTTAACACTGTCTCTTGTAATACTGTTTTTTGTGTCCACTGTGTTTGGGATCCATTTTGGGGTTAACAATGTATCAGTAGATCACAAAGGCAATGTGTTTTGAACACTATGCAGGAAACACACATGCAACATGCCTTTCTTGCATCATGTTCTGGTGTGAACCAGCCCTAACAGGACACTGTGCCCAGTGATCTTTGACTTTATCGTTGTTGTTCAAGTAGATCTCCATCTCTCAAAGGTTGCCTACCACAGGTATACTGCATAGTTATATTAAAGAGGAACTGCAGTCTACTGCCATTCTGAAGCTTCCCTCCAACCACTTTGCATATTACTTTATATATACTGTGATTCTGTACTTGCCAAATATGCTGCAGAAGTCTCCCTCCACTAAGTCCACTGGCTGCATCCATTTTAACTGTGAGCAGCTGAAGTTGCTGCCTGTTCACTTCCTGGATTTACACAGACACACAGAGGCACACCTCCAGCTCTGCAGCTCTCATTGGCCCTCTTATGACTCATCCTCCCTCCCTTCCTGGCAAACTCTCTCGGGAGCGAGAGAGAGAGCTGTGCATGATCTCATAAGCCTAGGCTTTTTACCAGATTTAAATGGATGGAAAGTTGAAAAAATGACTGAAGGTCCGCTTTAAGCTTTTGCATTGTCTCTAAGAAATTTACTTGACAATGCCATGATAAAATGGTTATATTCTTCATGTAACCAGCATCCCTACAGGAATGCTAGTAGAAACACACACATTTTGTGGCGCTATCTCTAGCATATAGGAGAAATCCTGGTATACAATCCACGTACATACATTAGTTTCTCTTTGTAACAAAGAAGGTTCATACGCCTCAGATCTGTGTGAACACACTAAACTATTAAAAGAGGGCAGACAATCAGTTAAAGCGTCTGTTAAACTAAAAAAAAATTATCCTGCTCCTTTAAAGCATTTTATACAGCACAGAGCTTGTGCTGTGTAACCTGGACCCCTTTAACACCTAAAAAATCTGTCTGATCCTGCCAGTTTCTGTCCTCCCCTATGTAAACTGACCATGATATATCATGACTGCTGAGCCCTGTGATCCGTTTACGTGACTCCGTCATCTGCTCTCTGCTATCCTTCTCTGTGTTCCTCTCCCCCCTCCCCTCCCTGCCTGTCATCTCTGTGTCTGTGCCCACTCCCCCCCCCTCCCGCTGTGTTGACACCCGCAGTGGTTCGGTGTGAACTGCCTGCAGAAGAGATGCGATGTGGGAATTGCGCTGGTTCCCGCATTGCTACAGTGTGAACCTAGGCTTAAACTGTTTGCCATCTTGAAAAGCAGAACCCGTTTAGTTAGTTCGTCATCATCATCTTAAGTATACAAAGACATATGGGTGGTAATATTGCTTTCCACCAATAAGGGGCACTTCCCAAAATAATAAATCCAATAGTAAACCCCCCCCCCCCCCTCGTATGTTATACAAGCTGATGCATAGTGCATGAACAGGACATGACAATTAATACTTACCGTATTTATACTTTTCTGCCTGACAACTAAACAGGGAAGTAGCAGGCCTATAATAAAATATAAATAGAAGTCTCTAGCTTACATGATACTTCTTAAAGAGGTTGTAAACCCTTGCCGTTTTTCACCTTAATGCATTCTATGCTATGCACATGCTACTTAATTTATGACATTTATTACTCAATACACATATGCAAAACTACTTGTTTAATTTCATTTTTTTACCCCAATCAGCCCACCGCTTCATTCAAAGTCCCAATGTCCTTTCTTTGTACCCAAATACGGGATGGAGGTACATCTCAGATGTAACCACATTTAAAGTCCCACACGCCCTCTGTTGGGCGCCCCCTCCTTCTTGGCGGAGGTGGTTTTGGCGAGTCGGGCGGATGCTCACTACGCATCGGCGCCACGCATTGCTCCCCTGTGTGACATCCCTCCGGGTGTCACGTTGTGGGCGTACACTTTTCCTTGTGAGCCGACTCAGCCGATGGCGTGGCGTCAGTGCTGGGCGGGTCTCCACACTGCCCTGCCTGTGGATGCACCCCCCGCACTGTCTGGCCGGCGTGACGCTGGTGGCGGTCTCACGCAGGATCGGCAGCGCATATGAGGCTTCTCCCCAGACTCACAACTTTTTACTACACACGTGCAAACGCCATAGCACGTGCAGATGCCATAGCTTTGACAGGCTGTTGTTTTCCAAGCATACTATTAAAGTAACATTCTGTGATCTTTATACCAGTGTTTATTCCGTTTCATTACATTTATTTCCATTATCTTCGGTTATTCCTGATGGATCTACCTATCCATTATAGATGCCCCTATATACCCATGAATCTACATTTGGTCTCACATTGGTATTGGTTACTTGTTGTCTGGGGATGATGACTTTGCGCTCCGTCGTTTGCTGGATTTCCTGCCATCTCATTCCCGGAACGGACAGTATTCTATGGCTCAGCTCTCGCGCATTCCACATCTTGGTAAAATTCATAAGTACACAGAATGGACAATTTGTCTCTTCTGGTCGTATCAAGTTAATCATCTGATTAGTCTATATTCTATTGTTTCAGATACCATTTAGCATCCGCCCCTGAGGAAGTGTTTTCACACGAAACGCGTCTGGCATCAAGGATGTAGCTATATGCGCTAATAGGACTCCTATCTGACATAATTTTTTTATATGACATGTCAATGTTTTATTCATGTTATTACTTGTTCTGGGCTGCTCAGCCTATTGTGTTCATATACACTATTTGGTTTTGATTTTAATCATGTATTGCTATGTGTCATTATATCAACAATATTTATGTATGTTACTTGGTTATGCTATGTGCTATGTACATGCTACTTAATTTATTACATTTATTACTCAATACACATATGCAAAACTACTTGTTTAATTGCAATTATTTACCCCAACCAGTCCACCGCTTCATTCAAAGTCCCAATGTCCTTTCTTTGTACCCAAATACGGGATGGAGGTACATCTCAGATGTAACCTCATTTAAAGTCCCACATGCCCTCTGTTGGGCGCCCCCTCCTTTTTGCTATATTCCAAAGTTCAACTTCAGGCTATTTGCTTAAAAGAAAAGTAAAGGAGGAGATGCAGGCTAGGGAGGGGGACACTTGGGACAAACACCTCAAACTGTGGTATGTTTGGGTCTACTATTCAGCCTCGGATAGATTACTACACAGTCTAACCACAGGTTTAGCTGAGGGAAGTTCTAGGTGTTCAATCCCTAGGTATCATTGGGGAATGTGGTCCCCGTGAGTTGATGACCATGCTCCAGTGAACAGTTTTCCAATCATTTTGTTTTGGATACATTGAGAACGAGTTATAACAGACATACTGTATGTATATTTATGCCTTCCCCCATACCCCATCTTCCCCCTTCTTCTCTTCACTCCCTTCTCTCCCCCCCCCCCCCCCCCCACCTGTTTTCACAGATATATACGTCCAACTGCATGAACATACAGAATCTTTATGATGATGATTAAAACTTTTGAGCATTGTTTTTTGCACCTACATATATTGATGTTATGTACCCCCATTGTTTTGTGGTATTTGTTTACCACTGCTCCTCACCCCCCCCCCCCCCCTTTTTCTTTATTTTGTACCCTCTATTGCCCTACTTGAAAAATGTTTAATAAAAATCTATTCAATCTTAAAAGAGAAGTAAATGATTCTCTTTGTTTTATTTTTTTTTGTTTGTTTTATTGTTTTGTGGTATTTGTTTACTACTGCTCCTCACCCCTCACCCCCCCTTTTTCTTTATTTTGTACCCTCTATTGCCCTACTTGAAAAATGTTTAATAAAAATATATTCAACCTTAAAAGGGAAGTAAAGGATTTCCCCCCCCCCATTTATACTTAGGTGGATGCAGCTCCACAGTGAGAACCGAGCAATCGAACACCCCCGATCACTTGGTTTTCTGAGCTCCATGAGCAGAGAGCTGTAGACTGCCAGTCACAGCTCTCTGCTCTTCTCTCTCCTCGCTCATTGGAGCACTGAGCTGTGGAGGGGGCGGAGCGGATAGTTTAGCCTCTCATCGGCTTGCTGAGAGGCTGAAATGGGTGTCAGTCTAGGGACCTGGCAGATTCAGACTTCCCTTGTCTGGATTACGCAGTGCCTGGACTGATTCCTGTGACATCAGCAAAGAGCAGACTTCAGCCAGCTCTCTGCTGAAAACGGGTCACAGGAGTGCAAAACGAATTGCACTCCTGCGACCCTTAGGAGAAGTACAGCCAAACGAGCTTTGGCTGCACTACTCCTTTAAAGGTTCCTTGTGGCTCTTTCAGCAATAATCACCTCTTCCTGTACCCTGCAGTAATTTATGAAGATGTGTGATGTGAGAGTCTACATCTGATAAAGGTAGGTGTAAAGATAAAACCCAAAAAAATGCACACTTTCAATTACTGTCAATGAGCATATGAAATGCATGACATGTACAGTAAATCTATGTTCAGATGCATTGAAAATATGTTCACCAGTCTTTTTAAAAGTTATTTTACAATAAACAAAACACTATTTGAAGCCATGGCTATCGGGTGGAGAACCCGAAACCTAGAGTTGGGCTTCAAATAGTGTTTTGTTTATTGTAAAATAACTTTTAAAAAGACTGGTGAACATATTTTCAATGCATCTGAACATAGATTTACTGTACATGTCATGCATTTCATATGCTCATTGACAGTAATTGAAATATAAATGGGTGTGGATCATGCTTGTTTTATTCTATTGCAGCTACAAGCTGGGTGATGTACCTGTACGTCGTGGCCCTCCTTCTGGGTTTGGGGCGCAAACGCCTTCTGCCAGCTCCTGCTGTGATTTGGCACAGCACCAGTTTGGCAGCTGATTTCAGCCAATAATTTTGGCTGAAGTCAGCTGATCGGATTTGGCCAATCAAAAACATATGACTTTGTGTACTGTAAACAGAGATTTGACTATAAAACAGACAGATAGTAAAGTAAAAGCAGCACACATTACACACACTACACTTGTTAGGCATACAGTTAACTCCTTGATTGCCCCTAGATGTTAACCCCTTCCCAGCCAGTGCCATTATTACATTGTCTGAGTACAGTATTATCACGGATTGCTGTATTAGTGTCACTAGTGATGTTAGGGTCAGTTAGTGAACCTCCCAGATCTTTTAGTGCCAGATTGCCTGCCATTCTATCACAGTCACACTACAAGTTGCTGATTACTGCCATTACAGTTTTGCGTCTATAACTGTGTAAATTCCAGTATATGTACCAAAATTTGAAATGTTGTAACTTTCACACCAACCAAGTAAAGTGTTTGCAAACCCTTACACCCAGTTGTCATTTGCTTGGGCTTTACATCTACTTTGAATGGAAATAGGCATCATTTTCAGATACAAACAACTGGATTCTGGAAATGGAAGCAATATCTAAAAAAAAACACCATAAAACACATAATAAATTGATCCTAGAAAATCTGACACTATGGGGTTATTAAGAGCCCTTTCACACTGGGGCGGTTTGCAGGCGCTAATAATAGCGCCTGCAAACCGACCCGAAAGTGCCGCTGCTGTGTATCCAGTGTGAAAGCCCTGAGGGCTTTCACACTGGAGCGATGCGCTGGCAGGACGGTAAAAAAAGTCCTGCCAGCAGCATCTTTGGAGCGGTGAAGGAGCGGTGTGTATACCTCCTCCTTTACCGCTCCTGCCCATTGAAATGCCTCTGAGGCGCTTTGCGGTGGTATTTAACCCTTTCTCGCCGCATACCGGCGGTAAAACGCTGCTAATAATAGCGGCGTTTTACCGCCGAAGCCGCCCCCCGCCCCAGTGTGAAAGGGCTCTTACTAAACCTGGTGAGTGCAAAATCTGGTGCAGCGCTGCATAGAAACCAATAAGCTTCCAGGTTTTATTGTCAAAGCTTATTTGAATATGCTGAAGTTAGAAGCTGATTGACTACCGTGCACAGCTGCACCAGATATTGACTGCACACATTTTAGTAAATCTCCCCCTGTGTTCAAGTCCCTCTCTTTCAACAAGTTGAGCCAGGTGTTCAGCTCCAGGAAACCAGAAATGCTTTTTTTTTTACTTACAAAGATGCTAGTACACAGTAGCATTACAAGTAGCATATTTTGGCCAGCTTCCCAGGAAACAATACCTTTTCATAGCTGATCTAGCTTTGCCCGCGTCTTTCTAGTTAGTCTGGAATTTTATGCATTTTTCATTTGTTTTTTATGAGTTTTGCATGCACTCACATTGAAGTTTATAGGGCCAAAAATGTGCATTGTCGCACTGAACAAAGGATCTGTACTTTTTTCCCAAGATGCATGGAAGAGAAATGTACATGACCAGTGTAAGACCGATATCCCCAACTCTCCATAACCCCCCTTTTACCTTTTCAAAAACCCCTTTCTCTTTACGCCCTGTTATATAACGAAGTATAACTGGCCATAGCAGCCTTTTTATTAATAAACAATTAAAATCCAATATTAAATAACTTTTTTAATCAACATATGTATAACTATGTACAACCTTTTTTAACTCCCAATCTTTTGGTCTTTGATGGCACCCCGAACTTCACATTCTCCACTTTAAACTTTCCACCAGTACACTGCGGGACCATATTTTACTATACCAGGCCTCCAGCCGTATTATCAGCTCAGAGACAACCCCCTTCCCGCAGTGCAACCATTTCCATATTCCAGCCTACCCTTCCACTGGAAACACACCAGAGGGGCACATACCACCGAATGAGCACCCTACCACTTCCATCACATCTGTTTTCTACCACCAGAGACCAAAGATACCGCCGTTACATCACTGCTATGACAACCCAGATCCATTGAACCTGAAAGAAAAGAAAACAAAAAAGAAGACCCACACAAACAACAGGGAGGGTGGGTGGGCAACTTTCTCCTCTCTCTGTTTCTCCCCCACTGCTCCTGGAATTCCCTGCCTCCTTCTTTTATAGCACTCCTCGCCCTTAGTTCATTTTTATGCCTCCTCCCCTTTACTTCCCTCTCCCATTAACCCCTTGTTGTCTCACCGCTCCACACTTGTCATGCCCGGCCCTTCATTATTTGCCATGCTTTCTTTCCATTCCGGGCCTCACTTGACCAGTGTAATGCCCCGTACACACGGTCGGCATTACACTGTGTGATAGGACCTTGTTGTCGGAAATTCCGACTGTGTGTGGGCTCCATCACACATTTTCCATCTGAATTTCCGACACACAAAGTTTGAGGGCTTGCTATAAAATTTTCCGACAACAAAATCCGTTGTACACGTGTGTACACAAATCCGATGCACAAAGTGCCACCCATGTTTAGAATAAATTAAGAGACGAAAGCTATTGGCTACTGCCCCATTTATAGTCCCGACGTACGTGTTTTACGTCACCGCGTTCAAAACGATCGGATTTTCCGACAACTTTGTGTGACCGTGTGTATGCAAGACAAGTTTGAGCCAACATCCGTCGGAAAAAATCCAAGGATTTTGTTGTCGGAATGTCCAATCAATGTCCGACCGTGTGTACAGGGCATTAGACCGATATCCCCAACTCTCCATAACCCCCCTTTTATCTTTTCAAAAACGCCTTTCTCTTTACCCCCTGTTATATAACGAAATAGACCACACACAGGAGTTTGGCGTATAACTGGCCATAGCAGCCTTTTTATTAATAAACTATTAAAATCCAATATTAAATAACTTTTTTAATCAACATATGTATAATTATGTGCAACCTTTTTTAAGGGCAATTTTAACTCCCAATCTTTTGGTCTTTGATGGCACCCCGAACTTCACATTCTCCACTTTAAACTTTCCACCAGTACACTGCGGGACCATATTTTACCATACCAGGCCTCCAGCCGTATTATCAGCTCAGAGACAATCCCCTTCCCGCAGTGCAACCATTTCCGTATTCCAGCCTACCCTTCCACTGGAAACACACCAGAGGGGCACATACCACCAAATGAGCCCCTCACCACTTCCATCACATCTGTTTTCTACCACCATCAGAGACCAAAGATACTGCCACAGCCCACAAGGATGACCCCTTAGCCTTAAGGGCCCCTCCACACCCTCAAGGCCCTCTCAATACCATCCTGAAGACCTAGTGCCCATAAATCGATGCCCACAGCCGAAAGGTGCACTCCGTCTCCTCTTAGGTACATCCCCATGTTAACCTCCAACTCCATGTGTCTCACTACCAATCCCCCATTTCTAACGACAAATTTACCCACCGCCTTGTTCACCTTAATTCGTGCCTTATTGATCCTAAACACAGATCTCGCCATGCACCATGAGGTCCTCGCTACTATGTCTGACCACACCACTATCATCAAGCCACTCGAAGTGCCAAAAAAATCGCACTTCATATCAGAAACCAGCTCCCTGGTGGATCGGACCCCCAAGTCATTCCCCCCCACGTGTGATACCAACACATCTGGTGGCCTGTCAAGCCGAGCGTATTTTTCTACTTCAGGCACAACTCTGCTCCATCCCATTCCTGCAATTCCTATCTATCTAATGCATGCCTCTCTCCACGAAAACCCCAGTTGCCTGCCCTCTGGTCTAGCATCCCCCCTCCTGGCTCCCCAAAAAACATAAGAATGCCCCAAGATCCAGACGAGGTGTGGTTGACCTCCGTCTGCAATTACATAACACAATACAAATTAAAATATATACGTGCTGCCCACACACACCCTTTTTCTTTTCTTTTTTTTTTTTAAACATCATCATTTACCAATTGAGGGCCCACATAAGACCGGAAACTCCTGGATTACCACCTCCCAATCCTCTTGACTGCTGCCTCATCCAACCCACACCTGGCAGCCGCCCGATGCGGAAGAAGTGTGAGGCGAATTGTCTACAATCCAGCCCCGCTGCCCTAAGGCATTTGTGGAACACTGCAATGAACTGAAAATTAGATAAAAAGGTCCCATCCCCATGCACGAACAACGGCCCCTCTCCAACCGGTTGAATTTTTAGAAGTTCCTCAACTACCCTTACCGGGCAAACTTGTGAACCAGGCAACGTAAACAGCTGCACATTTACCCCCTTACCTCCCTGGTCCGTCTTAGACCTGCGCAACCTTAACAACACCCTATTGCTCTTGACCTCCACGTCCTGTACCACCAAACCCCCTTTTTCCCGTTTTGCCAAGCTCACCAACTCCCCCACACAAAATGCTCCAAAAAACGCAATAGAAAACGCTGCCCTAAACAAAATTACTTCATAACCAGACGAACACACCCCACCCAATTTTGTACAAATAACCTGCAGAATTGAAAATGACACCGGCCTCCTCGTATCTTTTTTAGAGTGACTCTTCCTGTACCCTTTTAGCGCTTGTTTCACCCAGAAGTCCTTAGTGAAATCCATCAGGCCCTGAAGCTTAAATAAAAAGGTCAAACCTGCCAGCTTGCACTCAATCGCGCACACTGCCCCCCCCCCTTCCATGTGTCTTGAAACGAAATATACCACAAGCAACCTCAACTGGTGCCCTCCCAGCTCGGCTCCCGCCAGCCGTGTAAATTTTACCACTCTGTCCATACCTTAGTATATCCCGCCCAGGTCGACCCGCTTAGAGACCTGATCCATCCCGCGACGACTCCAAGGCCATCTCCCAAAGCCACCCCGGGCAAGGAATCCCCTCCTTTTCCGCAGCTGGGGCCAGCTCCCTGAACCTGTCCCACTGAAACCGAGACAAGGAGTCAGCCAGCATGTTGTCAATGCCCGGGATATGAAAAGCATATACAAAAACATTTAACTGTAAACAACGCAACACGAGGTGGCGCAGCAATCGTATTACCGGCTGTGATGATGCTGATAACCGATTGACGACTTGCACCACCCCCATGTTGTCACAGTTCAACCTTATCTTTAAGTTCTGCCATGCTGTACCCCACAACTCTATGGCCAGTACCACTGGGAACAGTTCCAACAGTACCAGGTTACGTGTAAATCCTGCCTCCACCCAAAATTCCGGCCATGCCTCTGTGCTCCATTGCCCTTGGAAGAAAGCCACGTAACCCGTAGATCCCGCCGCGTCTGTAACCAATTCTAGATCGAAATTACTTACATCCAAACCGATTGTACGTTTCCAGGAACGTGTGGCAAACTTTCAAGTCCTCCCTGTGTTCCCTGGTAAGTCTGATGAAATGGGTTGGAGACCGTATCCTCGCTGTAGCTGACGACAGCCTTCGGCAAAAAACCCTACCCATCGGAATAATGCAACACACAAAATTCAACTTACCCAACAAGGATTGCAACCGTCTGAGCTGCACTTTCCTTTTCTCCATCATCTCCCTGATGAGCCCTTCCACCTTGTCCCCCGGCAACCTACACTCCATGGCTCTGTTATTGATCGTGATGCCCAGGAAACTCAATTCTGTCGTCGGGCCCTCTGTGGAAGTCCATAATGACGAAACTGGTCAGGGCGTGACCTACACGACAACCCAGAAGTGACCCTTGCACTCCACCGTCCACTACCATCTACCAGGAAGCTAGTGCGGTGTCTGCAGAGAAATACACACCCCATCCTGGACGGCTGGATATGGTGACTGTGCCCTCTGGGCCATTTTATCTGCTTGTTTTACTTTGTTACAATGTACGTAGTTAGGATTAAGGGGACCACTAATGTATAGGGGATTTTAACATTATTAAACAGGATTATGCTATGTGGTGTTACTCTTGTGTTTTATGGTATATATGGAGCCCCTTTGCCAGTGGATCCTGCTGATGATGAGGACTTAGTATTGAAGTGGATGATGATTACCTTTACTCAATGCTTTGTTATTAGCGGCTTCTGGTGAGTTTGACCCCCTGGGGGAGTGTACATCACGTGGTGGAATACGTTTATTTTTCTGGTGAAAGGTGCACGCTTGGACATCAGTGATTCTACACCTGTAAAAGCCTCTGAACCCTCTTCATTATCACCTTCTACATAGAGACTTACAACTGTGTTTCTGGCCACATGCTGTGACACATTTTTTTGTCTTTTTTCACTTTAGCGTTGTTTTTGGTATTTAATGATCCAGCGTTTGACTGCTAGACTTTTATACTACTGTATTTATTGTCATTTTCTTTTTTAAACAGCTGCTCATTACTTTTTAATATTTTGAGTATTATATTTTAAAGTGTTATATTTATTTTCTTCAGTTTTAGGCACTGCACATAGAACTGTGGGATTGATCTGGCGCTGAGCGGGTGTGTTTGCAGGCCATATTATACACCCTTTCTTCTACATTAGGTAAGTATAACATTTTTGTTATTTTTAACTAAAAAAAAAATGAGACTTTAGTATCCCTCTAATCACAGAGCTCCTGCCCCCAGTCCCTCCCCCTCCAACCAGAGGTTGCCTGTATATATGTTTTTTTTTTTTTTTTTTTAATACGTTTGTCAGATGTCTTTAGGCCAATCACATGGCATGCAGGGTACTTTTTCTCTTCCTCCAGGGATGGCAGTCCTTAATGCAGAGGACGTGATGACATTAATATCGTTCTATGATTAATTGTGAGCACAGGGACCATGATACCTTGCACTCAAAGGAAATAGGTTTAATGCACTGGGCATCTTACAACCCAGAAGAGAACCAGTGCTGGATTTCAGGGCGAGTAAGTCCACAAAAAACAGCACCAGAGAGGAAGTGAGCTACAGTTGCTTAGTATTTCATATGCTGCTGGGGGACTATTTAGAAATTGAAAATGTACCTGGATATGGGCTTTAAACCACAGCTTTCCCCAGCAATGAGTTTTATTATTTTTGCTAAGGTGCTTTCTTTTCACAGCTTAAGGGACACCAGGCCTCTACTT
This sequence comes from Lithobates clamitans, assembly GCA_037952925.1. Classification (NCBI taxonomy): domain Eukaryota; kingdom Metazoa; phylum Chordata; class Amphibia; order Anura; family Ranidae; genus Lithobates; species Lithobates clamitans. The sequence continues at coordinate 7,228,399 of JBBGZY010000573.1, forward strand.
TTCCTGTTACAACACTGGGATATTGAGATGGTGGTAATGATTCATTTATACAGTATATTTAATGTATTTATATAGCACTGACAATTTGCTCAGTGCTTTACATACAGGACATCACAGCAGACCTTGCCAAAAAAGAGCCTACACTATAAGGCAGGTGTAATGCTACCCCCGCAGGAGCCACTTGAATTTTTGTGCCCGGGTCTCCCACTGATTAATCCACAGCCAGTGACAGGGTATTTTCACACACAGCCAGGTGCACACACTCTTCCTCTCGTTGTCTCCAATAACCAGTCTAGGGGATGTGTTTTTTTATGTTTTATTGGGAGAACATGGATAGGAGAAGGGATTTAGTAGGATACTCCAAATTAACTATTCATAAGCGAGGACAACTTTCTTATTAGAACTGTGTAGCAGACTTCCAATAGCACTGTGTAGCAGATGGTACAGAATAAAGCAAAGTCCCTTTGTAGCATAAGGAAATCAGTGGACTTTGCTTCTTCAAGACACTAGCCAGTGCTCCCTTTAGCTCACACCCAGTAAACTGACATCTAGCACCAAGTGGGGGATTTAGCAACACCAGTCTCTAGGATCCCTTTAGGGCGTCTGTACTCACAAAGCCCTCGCTGCAGGCCACCTTCCTCCGTGATACCACACAGGATCCGTAGACATCCTCCCTCAGTCAGGAGGACCGTGGGTTTCAGCTTCAATGTTTCAGGCCCTCAGGTCGCCCACCTGAGGCAGCATGGCAGCCTGTACTGAGGAGGGGCAGCAGCCCCCTCCCTACCTGGACCTCTCTCTGTAAAGGAAGACCCAGAGCCCATATGCTCATCAAATATAAATACAGACTCCCAGCATGCATTGGGGTACCTCCCCTTCTAATTGGCTAGGGTTGCCTGAATATTCATGCTCTCTTCTGCATGGTTTCCACCCAGTGTCTATCACCTTTCATAGCTACTAGACCAGTGTGAAACTTCAAGACATGAGCAGCACCAGAGCCCACTGAGCAGACTCTGGTAAATAATCGCAGCCTCTGTTAAAGTGTTTGTTACCCTAATAAAAAAGATTCTGTTCCTTTAACCCTTTTGCTGCCAGAGCCATTTTTGCGTTTTTTGCACACATGTTTAAAAAATGATTTTAGGCATGAAGATTACACAAAACCTACAAATATTATATATTTTCTGAAAGCAGATACCCTAAAACAGGGATATGCAATTAGCGGACCTCCAGCTGTTGCAGAACTACAAGTCCCATGAGCAAGACTCTGACAGCCACAAGCATGGCACTCAGAGGCAGAGGCATGATGGGACTTGTAGTTTTGCAACAGCCGGAGGTCCGCTAATTGCATATCCCTGCCTAGAGAATAAAATAGTGGTAGTTCTGATTTTTTATGTCACACAATATTACTGCAAGAGTCTAGAGAATGCAAAATTCATGTAAAAAACACACTAACATAAATTTGAGGGCAAACAAACACAATAAATTACCCAAACTTTTGGGAATATATAAAAGACGAGGTTGCACTGAGTAAATGGATACCCAACATGCCAAACCTTAAATTTTTACCGTGAAAAGGAATGAAACTTCAGTACCCTATATTTTCTATAGGCGACGCTTCAAAAGGAGGTCTTGTGTTAGAATTATTGCTCTCACGCCGGTGTGCGCGCCGATATGTAAAATGTGTATTGCAATCAACGTTTTCACACGTAGGCGCCCGACGCATGCATTTAAGTTCATGCGACACATATGTGGGGGGGGATCAAATAATTTTTTTTTGGGGGGGGGGGATTTTATGTGCTTGGGTGTAACTTTATTTTTTGGCACTTTTTGAGGGGGAGCGGGTACCTGGTTTTACCAGGTACCCGCTCCCACTTCAGGCTCAGATTGCCGCAGCAATCTACGAGCATGTTTCACCCCTCCCCCTCCCCCAATCCTTCTAGGACACATACAGAAGGCTGCGGGACCATTCACAAAGTGCAGCGTGACTTGTAAATGCGCAGTGTTAAAAAAAAAAATATTATGCCACACAGAAACAAAGCATAAAGAAACAAGTACAGTATCTTACCCCATGCTGTTACTAGATTGTTTTTCTTTTTCATTAGATGCTTCTTTTGCATTTCACAATTTTCTAATTACATAATGGTAATACTATTAATTCAGATTATTTTTTAGTCCATAAACTATATGATCAGGGTTATTACTTCACACTCAATAAATCAAAAGTTATATTTATAACTCAGTTTCATGTTTAATTATTCATAAATTAATGCGCTATGCACATTCACCTAAGTAATATATCTGTATTTTGAAAGTCTCAAAATTATACTAATGAATAAATTTGCGTGTAGAATTATGTAAGTGAATTGGATTCAGTTTTCGTTCAGGAAACAGGAAATATTAAACCTTTGAAATGCTAATGATACAAGTCCAACATGTGACAGACTCATCCCTCTGGAAAAAAGTCATTATTTGTAAATTAGTCACACCTCTCAATTAGAAAAATGGCTCTGATTAACCACTCAAAGACCAGCATGTTAAATTCACTTCAGCACTGAGATATTTTGACTGACAACTACTTGGTTATGCAGCACTGTCTGTACCTGAAAGCAATTTTATACCATTTTCTTTAGACAGTTAGAGCTTTCTTTTGGTGGAATTTAATTACCACTGTTTTTGTTTTTTTACTATATAATAGAAAAGGAACAAATAAATTGAAAAAAAATCAACCTGATTCCTTTTTTCTGTTATAAAACGTTGCAAATAAATAATCTTTCTTTATAAATTTAGGTCAAAATGTATTCTGCTACATTTATGTGGTATTAAAAAAAAAACAAATAACCAAAAGCGCATGACCCAACGTGGTACTTACCGGACATAATGCTCAAACACCCAGTACATCAGATGGCCATTGAACAAGCTTTAAAGGAATACATATCAATTAATAATACAACAGACATCTCCCCAATAACACTGTGGGAAGCTCATAAGCCTGTCTTGCGTGGTACAATACAAAGACAAATGGCACTATTTAAACGGGAACGCAAAAATCTAGCAAAAAAACTAGAACTCAATTTTAATGCAGCCTACATATCATTTCAAGATAATCCATCTCAGAGTACAAAATCTCATCTGGAAAAATCTAGATTGGAATACGATCTATTTCTCACTGAGTCAGTTGATAAATCCCTCAAACGCTCCAAACACAATTTCTACATGAACACAAACAAACCAGGTACATATTTGGCTCGGGCATTAAATTCAACTAACAAATCTTTCAAACCAATACGTTTGAAATTATCAAAAAATGTTTACACTTGTAATCCAGTTAAAATAGTCCATAAATTTCACTCACATCTCGCAACTTTATACAAGACAAACAATGAATTTAATCCTACAGAAGCTGAATCCTTCTTCTCAAAAATAACCTTACCTGAGTTATCTCAGAATCAAAAAAGCAGTTTGGATGAGCCTATAACTATAGATGAAGTTGCTAACGCCATAAAAGACCTAAAACTTAACAAAAGACCAGGCCCAGACGGCTACTCGGCTTTATACTATAAAACATTCTCAGAAATACTCTCTCCCATTCTCACTGAAACTTTTAACAAACTTCTAGATGGACATTCTTTTCGGCAAGAAACACTAATGGCAATTGTTTGTATGATCCCAAAACCCCTTTCTGATGATACTTCCTGTGTGAATTATCGGCCTATCTCTCTGTTAAACCTCGATATTAAATTATTAGCAAAAATAATAGCAAAACGCCTCAATAGCATTATAGGAAAATTAATACATAGAGATCAAGTAGGCTTCATGCCAAATAGACAGGCAGGCGATAATATACGCAGGGCAGTGTTATTGGCACATATTGCTAAAAAACGGAAAATCCCTTTATGTTTTCTATCTCTCGATATTAAGAGGGCATTTGACACAGTATCCTGGCAATATATGCAATATTCATTACAAAAATTGGGTTTTGGACCCCACTTTTTAACATGGATCAAAGCATTATATAATAAACCCAAAGCCTATATAAAATATGCTGGATACAAATCTGAAGCCTTTAATATCCAAAGAGGTACCCAACAGGGTTGCCCATTATCTCCCTTATTATTTGCCCTTATACTCGAACCCATGGCCCAATATATCAAAACAAACCAAACTATAACTGGCATTGAAGTAGGAGGTATTACACACAAATTATGTATATTTGCAGACGATATATTACTTTTTCTATCATCACCACAGGTCTCTGGTCCTAACTTAATACCAGCTCTTGATGGATTTGCAGCCCTATCCGGCCTTATGATTAATCCTAAGAAATGCCTAGTGCTTAATATTTCACTCACAAACATGGAATTGATCCCGGCTAGGGCTGCACCCCCATTCACATGGGCAGAAAAATCAATCCCATATCTTGGAATTCATTTAACAGCATCTCATTCTGACTTATTCTCAACCAATTATCCTCCTGTGTTAAGACAGATCACAAATCTAATAAAACAATGGTCGCAACTTCCTTTATCCTGGATAGGGAAGATTAATGCAATCAAAATGACTATTCTACCCAAATTGCTTTATCTATTCAGAGTCCTCCCTATTCCAATTCCTTCCTATTTTTTGAGAATAGTACAAAAAAGAGCAACTTCGTTTATATGGGGCTCTTCTAAACCACGTATACCTATACACACACTACATCTCCCCAAAAATAAAGGAGGCCTGGGATACCCTAATTTTACTAACTACTACAGAGCAGCACATTTGGCCAGTCTGTCCAAATACCATGCAAAACAGGAAATCCCATTATGGGTATTTATAGAGGCTTCAGAAAATGACCCTCTATTAATATCAAATTTATTATGGCTTGATCCTAAAGACCGCTTTAAAATTCATAATCCCATAACTAAACACTTCTTATCTCTCTGGGATAAACTAAAAACCAAATATCAGTTACAATCTCCACACAATCCTCTCCTTTCTTTTATCAGAAATCCGGCCTTTTATCCGGCATGGATCTACCCAAATTCTTTTAAAGCTTGGACAACATCAGGCATTCAGACACTAAATGACTTCATAGCATCTAAATCATTCCTTTCATTCCCATCGCTTAGAGAAAAATATGATCTACCAAACTCTGAGATATTTAGATATCTCCAAATCAAAAATTTCTATACACCATTCCTAAAGGGGGATACACCATTATCCCAATTATCCATTTTTGAATCAATCTGTACAAAAGATCCATTTGCTAAAGGTACAATTTCATCACTTTATAATCAATTATATGGAGTAGCAAATCTTAATAGACCCTCTTACGTTCAGAGGTGGGAGGAGGACCTGGGACGAACTTTAGAAGACACGGACTGGTCTAACATATGGCTCACATCTAAGTCATCTTCACCCAACATCTTAGCACTGGAGACAAATTATAAAGTCCTAACTCGCTGGTACCTTGTACCCGCTAGAGTGGCAAAATATTCACCTAATACCTCAGCTCTTTGTTTTCGAGGATGCCCAGAAATAGGCACATATTTACACATATGGTGGACGTGCCCAGTAATCCAAACCTTCTGGAAGGAAGTCTTCGTGATTGCATCTAAAATATTTTAAAAAATAATACAACCAGATCCATATTTAACTTTACTTAATCTAAAACCGGAATGGTTAACACTCTCTCAATTCAAACTTATGATCCAACTAATAACGGCTGCAAAACAAACAGTGGCCAAGGCATGGAAATCTTCTACATTGGTACTAGCAGAAACAATTCACAGAATGAATAATACAATGTCCCATGCTAAGATGGTAGCCATCGATCAAAATCAAATTCCAAAATTTGAAAAACTTTGGCATCCTTGGATAAAACAACAGTTCCTGTCAAACTTCAATGACTCTGTCCTGTTGCCATGGTAACAGATTAAATGACTTACAGAGACACCCATTCTAAGGCTTCAAAGAGAACTAAAAAGAATAATAAACTGACGAGCGGGACAACCTTGTGGACCATACCTCTACCTTTCAACCCTTTTTCTTCTTTCTCTTTCCTTTTCTCCAACTTACGATTAAAGCTCATTATCAGAATTTATTTGACCTATATACACTCTACTTGTAAACAATATGTATAGTAGGTATAAATCATTTAAATACCTACAAAAGTAACTAAGGAAATGATATATATCTTTAATTTAGGTTTACGTGAACCCAATGTTTAATATTTGAAATTTCATGATATTTACCTATATAAACCCTACTGTAAAACAATGAGCTTACTTTATAGATCCTTGTAAACTTACTTTATGTATCTTTATAACATTGTATACTCAATAAACTTCTTTTGACAAGGAAAAAAAAACAAATATGTGTATATTATTTAGACTGTTTGAAAGTTATAGAGTCTACAAACCATGGTATACAGTATATATTTGAAATGTATCAACACCGATGTACTGCTGACTGCCTATATCAATTGAGGTCCTAAAATGCTAGGGCAGTAACCCCCCCCCCCCCCCCCCCTTACACACACACAAACACACTCCAATGTATTTAGGAAGGGGCTTCTTTATTTGCAACAATCGTTTTGGAAAATTAAAAAAGTAAATAAAATTCTATAATTTTTTTTTCACAAAATTGCAATTTAACAAGCTATTTCTCACACCCCAAACATTTTTTTCTACACTTTCTGAGTGTGAATGGGGCTTGACAGCCAAGTGTCTCTGTCCACTCCCTCCTTTGTACTTGTATTTAGCTGACCATACACTATGCAATCTGATTGTACAATCTCTATACAATTTCCTTTAGACTTATCAAAATTATGGAATAGGACATTCCATATAGAATATACCCACCGGAACAATCTATTCAATTTGTATCAAATCAGACAGGGCCTTGCACTACATAGCTGATGGTAGACCTGAACAGTGGCAGCTGGTGCTCCAAATTTTTTTGGGGGGCGCAAACAAACTGATAAATACTGAACCCCCCATCAATTGCAGCCTCGCTGTGCCCATCAAATGCAGCCACTGTGCCCATCAAATGCAGCCACTTGTGCCCATCATATGCCTCCACTTGTGCCCATCAAACGCAGCCACTGTGCCCATCAAATGCGGCCACTGTGCCCATCAAATGCAGCCACTTGTGCCCATCATATGCAGCCACTTGTGCCCATCAAACTCAGCCACTGTGCTCATTAAATGTATCCACTTGTGCCCATCAAATGCAGCCACTTGTACCCATCATATGCAGCCACTTGTGTCCATCAAATGAAGCCACATGTGCCCATCATATGCAGCCACTTGTGCCCATCATATGCAGCCATTGTGCCCATCAAACGCAGCCGCTGTGCCCATCATATGCAGCCACTTGTGCCCATCATATGCAGACACTTGTGCCCATCAAATGCAGCCACTTGTGCCCATCATATACAGCCACTTGTGCCCATTAAACACAGCCCCTGTGCCCATCAAATGCAGCCATTTGTGCCCTTCATATGCAGCCACTTGTGCCCATCATATGCAGCCACTTGTGCCTATCAAATTCAGCCACTTGTGCCCATCAAATGCAGCCACTTGTGCCAAGTATATGCAGCCACTTGTGCCCAGTATATGCAGCCACTTGTGCCCATCATATGCAGCCACTGTGCCCACCGATCCCCCCACTCATGAGGCTTGCAGCTCTGGCAGCACCCCCAACCCCCCCCCCCCATGCACGAGTGGCTCTGACAGACCCCCCTGCTACTTATCGGCAGGCAGCATCTCCTCTCAGTGCAGTGAGGGCACCAGAGCAGCGGCGACCTCCGCTCCAGCGTGTGTCTCCTCCGCTGAGTCCGCTTCTCTTCCTAACCGCCAGGCATCCTATAGGGTGGCCTGACGCTTTGGCCAATCAGAAAACAGGTTTGACGCCCTGCCTCCTGATTGGCGGGGAGGAAGGTTAGTGTGAAAATAGTGAAAATTAATTTGCTATTGTTACACAATTGGGTGGGTTCAGGGCGCACTCTCTTCGCCCCGAGCCCTCCCTATTTTGAAGCCTATTAGAGCCTCTGGCTCTAATCAGGGGCTTCAAAAAGTACCACCCCCTCCTGCCCTGGCCATAGGAATCCATGCATCCGACATCCTGAAAGGGGCCGGGCGCATGGATGGGGGAGGCGGCGCCCGTGCGCCCACAGTGCACAGGCCGCCACTGGACCTGAAGGAGATTGTACAGTGTATGGTCATCTTAATCGAAGAATTAGGAAAGTGGGTGTAAATAAAACAAGAGATGGTATAGTAATGAGGGAATCATACCCTATTCTGTGATGTAGTAAGGCAGTGCATGGTCAGATATGATATAAAGCTTCCTGGAATGGCACATGATCTACAGGAAGTGCTGGAATCAGAAAGCATGTTTTAGCATTTCTGTAATAGACCCAACTAGGACAGGTTTTTTTTGGAGGGGGCTGCAGGGTAGCCCCTTGTCTGCTGACTATGGGCCCTAGCATTTGAGGGAGCTACGAGCATTTAGGAAGAAAAACTGTTATATAATGCAAGATGACATGTTATGACCACATTTAACAATCAAGGAAGCCATGATGGTCTCTGCCAACTTGAGTCTCAGTGAGAAGATGGATGTGGAAAGAAAGAGATCTGTTCATTAGATGTACTGGTAGATGTGCTGGTAATATTACTGTTTAAAGTTTGCATTGTTTAGTATAATGTGATTAATTTCTTATCAGATTTTGTGTGGTATAAATTGTGTGACTTTACAATAAAGTGAGTTCCAGTTTGCACCTAAGCTAGTGTCGTCTAGTTATTGGGTGCAATGCTCAGCTACAGGGGCGTCGCTAGGGGGTGGCTTTTGGGGCTATAGCCCCGAATCTGGGGCCAATAGCCCCGAGTCTCTGCAGGGGTCCCCAAGGGGAGGGGAGGCTCTCTGGGGACCCTGATGCAAGGGAGAGGCTCTCTGCGGACTCTGATGTAAGTAGGAGGCTCTCTGGGGAACCTGATATAAGGGGGGCTCTCTGGGGACCCTGATGTAAGGGGGCTCTCTGGGGACCCTGATGTAAGTGGGGGGCTCTCTGGGGATATATATACACACACACACACACACGTATATTACTGTATATACATGTGTATGCTCGCCCAAGTGTATGACTTTCTTTACTTTCTTTACTACGCTGCTATGGGCTCTAGCCCCAGATCTTTTGTAGACCTAGCAACGCCCCTGCTCAGCTATAATACCTGGTTCCTGGTTCCAGAGTGGAGGAAGCTGTATCTTGGCGGGGCACCCATGCGGGTACCAGGCGATCTGTCACAATTTCAAACAGAGAGCACAGAATGGCATGGGCAGAAAAGACATTAGACAATATGAAAAGTGAAATTCTGTCTGAAAAGGTTAATGTATCCTTTTTAGCACAAATGCTTCTGACATACAGTATGTGCAAAACATGTCTTAAAAATAGAGCCCCATGTGATCTCTCAACCAAGATCAGTAGAACAAACCTTCATGAATTTTCTTGCTTGCATTCTAGAATGTAAAAAATGAACACTGTCAGGACACTTTATGTAAAAGTCTCATACTGGGAACATTTCTGCCTTGTAAAAGCAAAACAAAAATGTTTCTAAGCGCTGTCATTACATAAAAGCAGCTATGTAAATGATGTGTTCTGTTAAAAATGACTGCACTTTGGAAATGTCACTTCATAAAAATTCACTTACGGCAGATATTAAAAAGTTTATAATATATTTTTGAAGGTTATGAATTGCTGGCAAAAAAAATAAAATAAATGGTGTTCACATCTTCCACAGTTGAAAATTGTTTGGTTTGCCCATAAATGTTAAAATATAGCTTGGCAACCTAAAGAAAAGTGTAGAATTTTTAATGTATTTCAGTTATTTCTTTTGCTTCCCGCTTCTGCTCCTCCGTTCATGTGTTTATAAAAACATGCTTTAGGCCCCATTCATATGGGATGGACTCTGTTTTAAATAGCAGGGAATCACGAATATGAATTGTTGGGGTAACACACACTTTAGATAAAATCAGTTTGGGTCAACCTGTACAATTACATAGGGCACATCACCACTCGTGAGGGACGCCGGTGGCCCTGTAGCTTAGTTTCCTAGTGTGCCAGCAAAGTGGCAACAACGAATGCTCTGCACTTCAGCAACTGACACTGCATAAACAGATGCCGGTGTTCTGTCAAAATAGCTAATTCATCAAGATCTCTAATCACGTCACTTCCAGTTACTGTAAAGCATCAGTAATTTGATGATTTGTGGTTTTGACACAAAGCGTGTACACTATAGCGTGTATACTAACCAACAACATGGCAGCCTCCAAGGCAGCGACAACCTTTTCCTTCTTAGCCTCTGTTCTGTCAAAACAGCAAAGTCTTTGTGTACTGGAGTGTACACGCTTGCCTGTGTTGTGTACATGGTTTGTGTCAAAACAGCAACTCGTATAAATCTCCAATTACTGATGCTTTACAGGAACCGGAAGTGACATGATTGGAGATCTCGATAAATTATTTTGACAGAACACTGGCATTGTTGGGCGAAGTGATCTCCTGTCCAACAGTGACAGCATAGCTTTAGTCTGATTGAAGGAAGGAGGCAGAGCAGAAGTCTGAGAGTAGATAGTGTATCAAGTAAATATCCAGTGAACACCAGTGCAGCCATTGGATTTATTCTTGCTCCAACTGACATCATTAACCACTTGCTGATCGCCCTATAGCACTGTTACAACTACATCTGTGTTCTGACAGGGGGAAGGGACTGATCCGGTGTCTCTGCAAAGCAGGGACTAGGATCAATATCTTCCCCTAGTGAAAGCAGCACACACAGTACACAAAACACCCCCCCCCCCAGATGTTTAACCCCTTCCCAGCCAGTGTCATTAGTACAGTGGCAGTGCATATTTTTAGCACTGATCACGATATTAGTGCCACTGGCTCCCACAAAGTGTCAGTTAGTTTCCAATGGTCAGTCACAATATTGCTTTCCTGCTATAAGTCGCCAATCTCCACCATTACTAGTATATCAAAATAAATAAATAAAAATTCCATAAATATATCCCATAGTTTGTAGACACTGTAACGTTTGCGTAAACCAATCAATATACACTTATTGGGATTTTTTTCAGCAGACACATGTAACAAAATACATATTGGCCTAAATCTATCAAGAAATTAGATTTTTGTTTTATAGCAAAAAGTTAAAAAAAATTTATATATATATATATATACATATATATATATATATATATATATATATATAATCAGAATTGCCGGTCTTTTTTGTTTATAGCGCAAAGAACAAAAACCCAGTGGTGATCAAATACCACCAAAAGAAAGCTGTATTTGTGGGAAAAAAATTACACAAATTTTATTTGGGTACAGTGTCCCACAACCACGCAATTGTCAGTTAAAGTAACACAGTGCCGTATCGCAAAAAATGGCCTGGTCATGAAGGGGGTGTAAACCTTATGGAGGTCAAGTGGTTAATGTAGCTTAACTTACTTCCTATGACACCATTGATGGGCCTTATTTCTGCTGCTACTGACATTATTGATGGGGCTTATTTTACTCCTGCTGACACCAATGATGGGGCTTAGAGTAAATGACTGATCACAAGCTCATGTTTTTTTCTGCTCTGATGTTGGTCTTTTCATTTTTTTTAATCTTTAAAAGCATAATTCGTGATGTGTGGTTTTATACAGTGCTGGTCAGTGCCCTGTAAAGTATTCACATAGCTTCACTTTTTCCACACTTTGTTATGTTACAGCCTTATTCCAAAATGGATTAAATAAATTTTTAAATTAATTTTTTCCTCAAAATTCTACAAACAATACCCTATAATGACAATGTGAAAGAAGTTTGTGTGAAATATTTGCAAATTTATTAAAAATAAAATACAAAATAAATCTCATGTACATAAGTATTCACAGCCTTTGCTCTATACTTTGTTAAAGCACCTTTGGCACCAATTACAGCCTCAAGTCTTTTTGAGTATGATGCTACAAGCTTGGCACACCTATTTTTTCGCAGTTTCTCCCATTCTTCTTTGCAGGACCTCTCAGGCTCAGGTTGGATGGGGAGCATCAGTGCACAGCCATTTTCAGATCTCTCCAGAGATTTTCAATTGGGTTCAAATCTGGGCTCTGGCTGGGCCACTTAAGGGCATTCACAGAGTTGTCTGGTAGCCACTCCTTTGTTATCTTGGCTGTGTGCTTAAGGTCGTTGTCCTGTTGCAAGATGAACTTTTGCACCGGTCTGAGGTCCAGAGCGCTCTGGAGCAGGTTTTCAACAAGGATGTCTCTGTACATTGCTGCATTCATCTTTCGATCCTGACTAGTCTCCCAGTTCCTGCCGCTGAAAAACATCCCCACAGCATGATGCTGTCACCACCATGCTTCACTGTAGTGATGGTATTGGCCAGGTGATCAGCGATGCCTGGTTTCCTCCATACATGACACTTTCGCCATTCAGATGAAAGAGTTTAGTCTTTGTTTTATCAGACCAGAGAATTTTGTTTTTCATGGTCTGAGAGTCCTTCAGGTGCCTTTTGGCAAACTGCAGGGGGGCTGTCAGGTGCCTTTTACTGAGGAGTGGCTTCTGTCTGTCTGGTTCTTCTGGAAGGTTCTCCTCTCTCCACAGAGAAACGCTGAAGCTCTGTCAGAGTGACCATTGGGTTCTTGGTCACCTCCCTGACTAAGGCCCTTCTCCCCCGATCGCTCAGTTTGGCCGGGCAGCCCGGAACCACCAGGAAGAGTCCTGGTGGTTCCAAACTTGTTCCATTTAGGAATGATGGAGGCTAGGCCCAGACTGGGACAAAAAATAGGCCCGGGCATTTTGGACTGAGCAGCTCATGACATGTTAACCGGCCCCTTCCCCACTCTCCACCCTGACAGTTCCCCCGGGAGAGGGGAGGGGGGTACCCGGTAGAGGTGCTGGGGAGGCGAGGGGGACTGGGAAAGAGCATGGAGGGGGGGTGGAGAGCACAGGGAGGAACCTTGAGAACATGGGGTGGGGCAAGAGCACAGGGGAGAGGCAGTGAACACAGGAAGGAAGAAGAGAGTACGGGGGGAAGCAAAAACATGGGGTGGGGCGGAGAGCACAAGGAGGGCAGGAGAGCACAGGGAGGGTGGAGAGTACAAGGGGGTAGATGGAGATCACTGGGGGAGGCAGAGAAGAGCACAGGGAGGGCAGGAGAGCCCAACTTTTTCTGCTCATCACCAGCTATTCTTATTGTTAGTTTACTCTTTGTGTGGCCCAAGACAATTCCTCTTCATCCAATGTGGCCCAGGAAGGTCAAAAGATCGAACACCCCTGATTTAGGGACAAGCCAATGCACTGGATATTGCTGCAGATGAGGAAGGCTTGAAAAAGTTGAAGACAGAGCAGCAGGCATGCGCAGACCATTCACAGTTCCAAACTGTCATGGGGAAGACCTTGCGTATTTAGGTGGCTCCTCTGTTGCTGAGTACTAGCAGTATGATCACCTTAGCTCTGCAGGATGACAGAAAGTCAAGTCAGAAATGTCTGCATTTCCCTCTACTCTTGTCAGGGCAATATTTATTTTTACCTATGTTGAACATTAAAGTGGTTCTAAAACCTGGATTTTTTTTTACCTTGACGCATTCCGTGTATTAACCTCCCTGGCGGTATGATTATTTCGGATTTTAGGTGCTGAAAGCGGTACAATTATTTTGCATGGAAATTTGGCGTTTTATATTGTAGGTCTGTAATTCTTAACAATAACACACTTAAATCTGTCCAAACAAGAGTCTAGTAGATATCCCAGGTATGATAAAGTTTGAAACACAAAAACATAAATTATAATATAATAAAAAAAATAAAAAAAAAAATAAAAAAAAATAGTAATAAAATTAATTTCCACACGATTCACTATCGCTCAATTCTGCAAGTGTTCTAATTTACTATCACTGTTTTCTAGCTGGTCTAAAGCCATTTTTGACGTAAAGGGACACTTTTTGGTTGCTATGGACAATCTCCAGTTTCCAGGCAGAAAGAACAGTATATAGCATATAAAACTGCATGCAGGGCAGGGGCCAAAGCACTGGGGACAAAGGGGATGTGAAATAATGTCATACAGTACTGTAATCTGTAAGATTACAGTACTGTATGTGTTATGATTTGACACTTTTTTTGAATTTGCCGCCAGGCTCCGCCCCCGTGCGTTGCGACGCTTGCAGGGAACGGAGCCTGGCACGGAGAGGCTTCGGAGGAGGATGGAGCCCGCAGACACAGCGGGGGACATCGCAGGATCCCGGGGACAAGGTAAGTAAGGAGGCACCAGAATCCTGCGATGTAATCCCGAGTGTGGCTCGGGGTTACCGCTAATGGTCCTGAATTTTAACCCCGAGCCACACTCGGGAAAACCGCCAGGGAGGCTACGGTAACAAATGTTCCAGTAGTATCACCCGCTCACTCCCCCCTTTATACTTAACTGAGCTAAATCCAGCGCTGTGCCCATCTGTAGCAGTTCTCTGCTCCTGGGTTGCAAACCTTATGTAAATTCACAGACAGTTTGTAAAAATCCGTAATTCTACATCTGTCTGTGAATGTCTGTTACGGACATACAGTGTCTGTAAAATGCTGAGCTTGCAGCTGTTCCGCCACTCCACTGCCTTCATGAATCCAGCCAAGGGACAAGTGGGACATTGAGTTCTCCCCCAAGGTACAGGCCACCAGTGCTTAAGTGTTCCAGGTGTGTGACAACGGAGGAAAGGAAACACAGTTGTTCCTGGTTGGGAGGGTTGATATTAGCAACAGTAAAAACCAAATGCATAAATTTCAACTTCATAAAAAGGTAACAGACAGAAGAATCAACCAATGAGTGTAGCACCTTAAAACAGCAGTTAAAAAAACACTATGGTTACCCATTTGGACTTTGCTGCTGGGTTCATGCTGTGGAACTAGGTGGTAAAGTATTTATTACTAAGTTGCAGGATATTATCAGATCGAAAAAGTGGGTTTCTTGCAAGAAAATGATTTGAGTCTTTACCCTTATGGAAATGGTAAAGGATCTGACTACGTTTAGACCTCTGGAGCTAGGGGAGGACACCTTCAACGACACAGAGCTCTCTCTAAGGAATAAAAAAGAAAGAAAAAAATGATCAATCAAGGAAGTTCCATCTCCAAAAAGAAGAAAGAAAAGAGGTTGAAAAAATAAGAGAGACAACACAGAGGTAAAAATTAGAAGGGGGGAGAAAAAGAAGGGCATAATACTACAAAAAGCATACATATAAATGGCCACTGTTGGAGGACAGTAAGGTACATACAGCTTCATGCAAGGTGAAATATAAGGTCAGTATCAGAGACTAACTTTTATAGGCATGATAAGTCAAAATAAGTATACAATGCCCTCCAGTGGCTGCATAAGTGAAATAACATGCTGCTAAAAACTAGAATACCCTAAGGTGGGGCACATGGGAAATTGATAGCAGCCATTGGCTCCTGCTGCTGTCAATTAAATGCTGAGGGAGCAGGGGGCAGGGGGCAGGGCCGAGTCACCCAGTCTGTGTCAATAGACGCAGACTGGGTGGCTCAGAAGCAAGCACGTACAGGTGCCCCCAGGGAAAGTGGCTTTCCCTGGGAGCACTCACCAAAGAGGAGGGGCTTGGAGCGCCAGTGAGGGACCCCAGAGTATACCAAGTTTTTATTTTAGTTTAAAAAAAATAAGATTTAGTATCACTTTAACACTGGTGCCTGCACTGCATGGGTTAAAGTGGTTGTAAAGGCAGGTTTTTTATCCTAATGCATTCTATGCATTAAGATAAAAAGCCTTATGTGTGCAGCAACCCCCTCATACTTACCTGAGCCCACCTCGATCCAGTGATGTTGCACGAGAGACTCGGCTGCCCGGGACTCTCCCTCCTCATTGGCTGAGACAGCAGTGAAACGCCATTAGCTCCCACTACTGTCAATTAAAGTCAGCGAGTCAATGAGGAGAGAGAGGGGGTGTGGCTGGGCCACGGCTCCATGTCTGAATGGACACAGGGAGCTGCGGCTCGGCTCAGGTGCCCCCATTGCAAGCTGCTTACTGTAAGGGCACTCAACAGGAGGGATGGGGCCAGATGAGGATCCAGGCTGCTCTGTGCAAAACCACTGCTTGTTATTTTGAAACAAAAGACAAACAAACAAAAAAAAATGAGACTTTAGTATCACTTTAACCACTCTTTTTGTTCTAGGGGAGAGGACTGTGAAGATACAGTAAACTTACCTGACCCATTGATCCTCTCCGCACAGGACCAGTTTGGCACCCCTGTGCTGCAGCAGTCCAGTTCCTGCTCTCAAATGGACTGTTTAAACTTAATCCACCGCTGGACCATGGAGAAGTGTGGTTTCCCGGAGGATCAAAGGATTAGGTGAGTATGAACTTTGTGTCAATGAGCAGTTGACCCATGCAGTGTGGGCACAGCTCCACTGCATGGGGGGAAAAAAAAGTTTGCCCGGAGTTTGCCTTTAAGTCTGCTCATACAGAATGGTCATGAAATCCCCTGTCCATGACCAGACATCTGGAAGACTGATGTCTGTGACCCTCACTCACATCGCTGGTGATTGTTAATCGCGTCTGTGAAATTCTGCACCGCCGTGCTTCTGTTGTTGCACAGTATGTATGGCGTTAAAGTGGGAATAAACTTTCATGCATGATTTGTACCTATAGGTAAGCCTATAATAAAGCTTACCTATAGGTACTGTAAATATCTCCTAAACGTGCAATGTTTAGGAGATATTTACTGAAGATGCAGCCGGTGACATCACCGCCGCATGCGCTCTGAAGGAACAGCCACCTGTGCCATAAACACGGGAGTGACATTATTGCGGCTCCGGCCACTCACACAGCTGGAGTCCACAAACCCGAAAGGAAGACTGGGTGCAGATGGAAGTGCCTTCAGCATGGACAGCGTGCTGCTGGAGGGCTGCGTTCTAAGGTACGTTTCACATAATGTGCTAGTATACAATGCATACTAGAACATTATGATATTGCATTGCAGGGTTTAAAAGGAAAAAAAAGCACCTGTACGAGATTTCTCTTCCTGGCTCTGGGGCGCGCACGCCGCCACTGTGATTGGACACAGAGGGAGCCAATCAGCGGGTCCGTTGGCCGCGATGGCCGCGGGCCACACACAATCGTTCACTAGAGAAGCAGAATGTAACCAAGGCAGACCGTCATTCTGTCACAGAGGAAGAGAGAGATTTTGTGTTCCTGCTATTCAGCAACACAGATGTCTCTCTTCCTCCAGTCAGTCCATCCCCCACACAGTTAGAAAGCATTCCCTAAGAGAATACTTAACCCTTTGATCGCCCCTGATGTTAACCCTGCCAGTGCCATTTATACAGTGACAGTGCATTTTTTTTAGCACTGATCACTGTATTGGTGTCACTGGTCCCCAAAAAGTGTCACTTAGTGTCAGATTTATCCGCCGCAATGTCGCAGTCCCACTAAAAATCTCTGATCACCACCATTACTAGTAAAAACAATAAAAAAAATTAAAAGTCCATAAATCTATCCCATAGTTTGTAGACGTTATAACTTTTGAGCAAACCAATCAATATACACTTTTTGGGATTTTTTTTTTTTTTTTTACCAAAAATATGTAGCAGACTACAAATTTGCCAAAACTGATGAAGAAATTTGATTTGAGAAGAATACTTAACCCTTTGATCACCCCTGAAGTTAACCCTGCCAGTGTCATTTATACAGTGACAGTGCATTTTTTTAGCACTGATCACTGTATTGGTGTCACTGGTCCTCAAAAAGTGTCACTTAGTGTCAGATTTATCCGCCGCAATGTCGCAGTCCCACTAAAAATCTCTGATCACCACCATTACTAGTAAAAACAATTAAAAAAATTTAAAAGTCCATCTATCCCATAGTTTGTAGACGTTATAACTTTTGCGCAAACCAATCAATATACACTTTTTGGGATTTTTTTTTTACCAAAAATATGTAGCAGACTACAAATTGGCCAAAACTGATGAAGAAATTTGATTTTTTAATTTTTTTTATTGGATGTGTTTTATACCAGAAAGTAAAAAATTGTTTTTACTTTTCAAAATTGTCGGTCTTTTTTTGTTTATAGCGCAAAAAATAAAAACCGCAGAGTTGATCAAATACCACCAAAAGAAAGCTCTATTTGTGGGAAAAAAAGGACATCAATTTTATTTGGGTACGACCGCGCAATTGTCAGTTAAAGCAACGCAGTGCCATATCGCAAAAAAATGGCTTGGTTAGGAAGGGGGTAAAACCTTCTAGAGCTGAAGTGGTGTAAGAGGTTGGAAACCTCAAAAAAAAACCAAACAAACAAAAAAAAAACTGCAAGACAAAGGCATAATGGGCTAGTATGCATCGCATGCTAGCTCATTATGAAATACTTACCTTAGAGCGATGCCCTGGATTGGCGCCGACACATCGCTAACAGGGCCGACATGTTTCCCGGAGTTACTTCTGGGTTCACGTGTTCCGGCGCTATGAGCTGGAGCCGTGTTTACAACACTCCCTCGCATGCGCACGGGAGCCGCCAGTCATGACACGGGCCCTGAAGAAACAGCACAAGCAGGCCGTTCCTTCAGTGCGCATGCGCCGATGACATCTGTGCCAGCGTATACAGTAAGTATCTCCTAAACTGTGCAAGTTTAGGAGATATCTACAGTACCTACAGGTAAGCTTACCTATAGATACAATTAAAGTGGACGAGTTTACTTCCTCTTTAAATGCTTTTATATAACTCTGGCTCAAACCCTGTAGACAGAGTCTGAAGCGCACATGCTCTTTAACCGGTTCCCGACTGACTCACGCCGTTATACAGCGGAAGAATGGCACTGCTGCGTGAATCGGCGTACCCGTACGGTGCTCATGCCCGCACGCCCCCGCCATGCCTGCGACGATCGGATTTTTTACAGAACCGATCAATCTTCAGGTCCAGGCAAAAGGTTTCTGGCCTGGACCTGCTGATCGGTTCTGACGAATGAAATGCTTCCCCTGCCTGTAAGTGTAAACACAGGCAGGGGAAGTGATGTCATCTCCCCTCGTGGAACTCTTTTCGTTCCAGAGAGAGAAGAGAGAACATCTCACAGTAAGTTGCACCAACACCAGTCCCCGATCCCCCCCGTTAACCCCTTCACTCCCTGTCACAGTGTCACCCAGTGTAGTTGTCAGATTTTTCACTGATCACTGTACTGGTGTCATTTGTGACACTAATCAGCGTTAGGGTACTTAGTAGTAGGCCCGGGTAGCTTTAGGGTACCCTCCTAGTGATCGCCGTATTAGTGTAGCGGGTGACGCTGGCTATGTAAGCTATTTTTCAGGAGTCAGGGCACCTGCCATATATTACCTAAATAAAGGTTTAACCCCCTGATCACCTGGCGGGTGACATCAGTTAGGTTTTAGCGTCAGTCAGGGTCTGAGTCGCCCCAGGCAGCATCAGATTAGTGCCAGTAGCGCTAACACCCACACACGCACCATACACCTCCCTTAGTAGTATAGTGTCTGAAAGGATCAATATCTGATCTGATCAGATCTGTACTAGCATCCCCAGTAGTTTAGGGTTCCCAAGAAGCGTTAGCGGGATCAGCCCAGATACCTGCTAGCATCTGCATTTAGCCCCTCCGCCCAGCCCAGCCCAGCCCACCCAAGTGCAGTATCAGTCGATCACTGTTCGCAGAGTGAGGCCTGATCCCTACGAACGCTAACAGTTTTTTTGGTGGCATTTGAAGCAGTCGCTGACAGTCAGGTGCTCTTTTTTTCTGTGAGTCTGACTAGTTGTACCTGTAAATTTAGAGGCCACAATGTTCAATCGAAGGTACACTAATGAAGAGGCCTACACGTTTCTGAGCATGACAGATGAGAGTGAAGGCAAAATCACCCATCTGTAAGATTCAGGCTCAGAATACAAACCTGTAGACAGCAGCAGCACCCTGACAGATAGCTCTGACGACAGAGTAGTGGTCCCTGCCAAGGTCAGGCGTACCCGACCCCGTTCTGCTGTTGTTGAGGTGCAACAACCACAGCGCTTTTGTATGGAGCAGAGAGCCAGTACTAGTGCCGCTCATCCTTCTGGTGAACTGGCAAGCACCAGCCACCTAGTACATCCTGGTCCTTCATCCAGCACTGCACTATCACGTGCACGTGGTGAAGTGGCGAGTCCCATAAGTGAAGTTCAAGCTGGTGAGGTGGCTAGCACAAGTAATGTCCCGCAGCCACCAAGAAGACAAAGATAGGCCCGAATTGGGAGCCCACCACTTCTGCAGCACCCATACCTCCCACATTCACTGGCCAAAACGGAATTCAGGTGGAAACAGTTGATTTTACGTCACTTGATTTTATGTCACTTGATTTTTATTCACTGTTTTTCACTGAAGATCTCTATAGATCTATTGTGGACCAAAGCAATTTGTATGCTGGTCAATTTATCGCCGCTAATCCCATGTTGACCCTTGCCAGAGATTGAAGACCTATTACGGTCTCTGAATTTAAGACCTTCTTGGGCCTATCCCTCCTTATGGGCATAACTAAAAAAAGTGAGTTGCGGTCATATTGGTCCACTGACCCAATTCACCATATGCCTGTGTTCTCTGCTTCCATGACCAGGACACGATACGAGCAGATCTTGCGGTTCATGCATTTTAATGACAATGAACTCTGTTGTCTTCAGGGTGACCCTGAATACGATCGGCTCTACAAAATTCGGCCCCTCGTAAACCACTTCAACCAACAGTTTACAGCCTTGTTTACTCCCGATCAAGTTGTCAGCGTTGATGAGTCCCTGATTAGGTTTTCTGGTCACTCGTCATTCAAACAGTATCTTACCAGCAAGCGCGCCAGATATGGGGTCAAGATGTATAAGCTCTGTTACAGGGCAACAAGCTGTACATATAGTTTAATGGTTTACGAGGGAAGAGATAGTTACGTAGAGCCGGAGAACTGCCCAGACTACATAGGGAGCGCTGGTAAAATTGTGTGGGACTTGGTGTCACCCTTATTCGGAAAGGGGAACCACTACTACGTGGACAATTATTAAACAAGCGTGCCACTTTTTAGTCACTTGTTTGATCATGGAATTGGTGCATGTGGCACCCTGCAATCTAATCAATGGGACTAACCCCAGAGCAGGGCCGTGGTCAATATTGATTGGACCCTGGGCAAACATTTTCTTGGGGCCCCCATGCAATTTCGCTCTCCACCTGCTCTGAGACACAGTAAATACCAGCTAGACTCAAAATCAGTTTACTGAATCAGATCAGACAGCGATTGCGATGGGTTGCCAAAGGTTTCAGCATATCATTACCACTTACTGACTTTTTGCTAGAGGTTACAGCACCCATTACGACTCACTGATGAAGAGGAGTTTCTACACTGGCCACCAATGTAATGGGGATTTACACTGACTACTAATGTAATAGAAGCATTACCGGAAACCAACAATGTAAGGAGGGATTTACACTGACCACCAATGTAAGGGGGCCTTCACACTGGCCACTAGTGTGAATGAAAGGATTGTACACCAGGCCCCAATGTAATGAGAAGATTTACAGTGACCACCAGTGTACCTGAGACATTTAGCCTGCATTCAAATTTGTGTGTGTTGGGAATTCATGCAAAATCACTTTCCTGACACCAGAGAAACGTGCTGTCCTTTAGCAGATACACAGCTGTGCCATTAATTGTTGCCCAGCAGTGCCATTAATTGAGATTTTGAAAAAGCACTAGGGACTTTCTTCCGCATTTCTAGCACATAGAACAGCCCGTTGAAATTAATGGGCTGCCCTACACGTGACCTACATCTTTATCCACTCTGTCAGTACACCTTTGCATCCAAAAACCCCCGCTAACCTCTGCACCCCAAACCTCCCCCATCCTCTCCACTCCAACCCTCCCCTCCTTTAACTCTACCTGCCTCCTCTGCTTATATTTGCACCCACCTTTCTTACCTCTATACATCCCCTCCTTGCACACCTGTACACCCCAAACTGTAATTCATTCTCTGCCTTCCTCTGCACACCCCACACTACCCCCCCCCCCCCCCCCCACTAATTAGCTTACCTTTGCAGAACAGGCTGATGTTAGGCTTAATGACCATATTTGCAGGCAGGACTTTTAAGCATGCTCCTTTACCTCCCCAGTGGGCAGCATTCAGTATAGGTGATGGTGGATATGACCTCAGGGGACATGATATACATATGAATGCTGCCTTAATTTACATATCAATGCTGCCGGCCACGGCTATTTACACAGAATGTATGTAATGTAATTGAATGCCACCTCTTTTTACATATCAATGCAGGTTATTTACATGTAAACAGGGTCTGCAGGCTGTCTGTACACAATAGGGCAGAGCTGGGCAGCATTAGTAGCAGCACTTTACACTGGGATATCGGGGCACAGAACACGACTAAAATTTCAAGGGACAAGGGAATTTTCACCAGGATAATTGGCAAGGATGAGGCAGCTGCTTTGGGCCCCACAACAATGATGGGGCCCAGGGCAGCTGCCCCTTTTTCCCTGCCTTAAAGATGGCCCTGCCCCAGAGGCTTGTAGATTCAAATCTTAGGCTGTGGGAGATAGCCTGCTTGAGATGTAATAATTTGCTCGCAGTGAAGTGGAGGTATAATAAGAATGTTTTTGTTCTGTCCTCCCTTCACGCAGATACGACAGTCCAAATTCCAATGGCGACTGGTGTTGTGGAGAAACCCCTCTGTGTCCACGAATACAACCTTAATATGGGAGGGGTGGACCTCAACGACCAGTTAATGGCGCTGTACTCATTTGCCCATAAGGCCAGACGCTGGTACAAAAAAGTGTCTGTATACTTATTCCAATTGGCTCTGCTGAACGCTTATGTGCTATACAAGGCATCAGGACGAACCGGATCCTTTCTTAAATTTCAGGAAGAGATCGTCACAACCCTTCTGTTTCCAGACGGTGCTGTGGTCCAACTTCCCAATGCAAATGCAGTGAGCCGGCTGCATAAGAGGCATTTTCCGTATGTCTTTGCTGGTACCCCTACCCAAGCACCCCAAAGAAGATGTCATGCATAGGCATGCACAGGGGGTGTGCTGGGTGTGCCTGGGCACACCCTAATCACCCCTTGTGGCGCAGATTTCCCCTGCTGATAGTTCACCAAAGCCCCTAAACAGGGCTCCTAAGAAGAATTGTAAAAAAAAAATAAAAAAATAAAAACCTACTGACACCATCCACTGCCCTACTGAAACCAACCTCTGCCCTACTGACAAGTCCCCTGCTCTACTAACACTGTCCATGTTTTATTACATTTGAGGTGCACACCCTAATGCAATAGGCTGCGCACACCTATGATGTCATGTCCTTAGAAAACGCGGATATAGGCGTGACACCTCCTATTATTGTCCCTCCTGTCCTAACCATCCTGGTCTTTGCATTGGTGAATGTTTCAAATGCTACCACACATTAGTAGAATATTAGCGTAGGGTACAGCACTGCACAGACTAGGACACACTCTCACAGGGTCTCCAAAGATGCCATTGCATTTTGAGAGACCCAAACCTGGAACCGAATCATTAGTTACAAATAAAAGTATGAAAATTTTTTTTTTTTACAGTTAAAAGAAATACAAAAAACAATAAAAAAGCCAAAAATAGTTGTTGTTTTATTGTTCTTCTTTATCTATTCTCTCTCTGTTGTTCTCTCTCTATTGTTCTGCTCTATTTTACTGTATTTTATAACTGCTGCAATGTATTATTGTTACTATGTTGTATCATATTTGCTTTTCAGGTATGTAATTATTTTATACTTTACTGTTTACTATGTTTTATTGTTAACCATTATTTTCTTTTAAGGTACGCCATACAGCTGCAGCACTGATTTATTTATCTTGACAGCAACAACGTTTGCTCTCATGATACGTAAATCAGCTACTCCATTGCAGTAGGAGGTGATTTCACCATCACAGTTAAAAAAAAAAAAGAGCATATATGTCGAAGCATGGGGGCAGGGGTGGAGGGGCGATTGCCCCCACGCTTCGGCATATATTTTTTACCCTTTTTTTGGCACAGATTGTTGTTGTTTTATTGAGTTAACGTTTTATTGTTACCATTGTTTGCTTTTCAGGTACGTCATTCAGCTGCAGCACTGATTTATCTATCTTAACAGCAATAGCGTTTGCTCTCACGATACGTAAATATCAGGAACCATGAATCAGATCGAGACAGAAGTAAAGTTAAATCACCAATGTTTAATAATAATAAGGTAAACAGACTAAGCATAGTCAAAACAAGCCAGAGTTCAGTAACCGGATCAGGTAGTCAGCCAAGCAAATGTCAGAGAGCCAGAGATAAACGTAGTAGTACAGCAAGCAGGATCAGGAGCCAGAAGGAACGTCAGCCGAGTAAGTCTTCAACAGGAACGCAGGAGGAAGTCTCTGTGATGTTGACAAAGGCGAAGGCAGAGATCAAGTGAGCTGGACGACTTTAAGTAGACAGGACTGATGAGCAGAATCAATAACAGCTGGGTAACTGTGGAGAGAGATGGGAGCTGGCAATTAGCCGACAGCTGAGTGGCCAGCTCAGAGAAGGAAGGGCTGAGCCCAGCCCTGACAGTACCCCCTCCTCAACTCGGAGGACCACCAGGCTTGAGGGGAAAACTTCTACGGAAATCACAGAGGAGGACAGGGGCATGTTCGTCCGAGGATAAGACCCAAGAGCGTTCCCCTGGACCATACTCCTTCCAATGCACCAGGTACTGTATGCGTCCACGGAACCTACGGGAGTCAACAATGGATTGTACTTCATACTCCTCATGGTTCTCAACCTGTATAGAGTGAGGACGTGGCACCGAGGTGGTAAAGCGATTGCAGACCAAAGGTTTCAATAAGGAGACATGAAACACATTTGAGATGCGCATACTAGGAGGAAGGTCCAAGGCGTAAGCCATAGGGTTAATCCTGCGAAGGATACGGAAAGGCCCAATAAACCCAGGTGCGAACTTCAAAGAAGGAACACAAAGTCGGGGTTGCGAGACGACAGCCAGACTCTGTCCCCAACCTGGTAGGAAGGTGCAGGCAAGCATCTGCGGTCAGCATGGAGTCTGTACCTATCATTAGCATGGTGCAAAGCCTCCTGAACTTGTGCCGAGGTGGAACACAGACCACGGAGATGCTCCTCTAATGCAGGAATACTCTGCGGAACAAACGAGTCAGGCAACATGGAAGGTTGGAAACCATAATTCGCCATAAACGGGGACAATCAGGAAGCAGAATTCAAGGCACTGCTGTGAGCAAACTCTGTCCACGGTAACAGATCTGACCAGTTGATATGATGGTCAGAGATATAGCAAGGTAAGAATTGCTCCAAGGACTGATTGGCTCGTTCTGGATGTGCCAACACAGGAGCAGAAACAAAGGCAGCCTTGAGACTCCCAAAGGCCTTAATGGACTCCGGAGCTCAAATCTGTGGGTTACCGTCCTTTCTGGTCATATCAGTCAGGGGCTTGACCAGAGACGAGAAGTTATGAATAAACTTCCGATAATAGTTGGCAAAGCTCAAGAAACGCTGCAGAGGATGTAAACCCACGGGTCGGGGCCACTGTAGGACTGACGAAAGTTTCTCTGGGTCAATCGAAAAACCAGCAGTGGAAATGACATAGCCCAGGAATTTAACCTGTTCATGATGGAACTCGCACTTCTCCAGTTTACAATAGAGATTGTTTTCTCTTAGTTTCTGAAGCACACGACAGACATCTGTGTGGTGGCTCTCCAGGGACTTGGAAAATATGAGGATATCATCGAGATAAACCACCACACATAACTGCAACAAATCTCGGAGGACATCTTTAATAAATTCCTGGAAAACTGCTGTAGCGTTACAAAGGCCAAAAGGCATTACGATGTACTCATAATGGCTTGTTCTGGTATTAAACGCAGTTTTCCACTCGTCGCCCTCCTTAATCCGCACAAGATTGTATGCCCCTCTCAAATCAAGCTTCGTGAAAACCATTGCTCCCTTGAGGCAGTCAAATAACTCTGTAATCAATGGAATCGGGTAGGCATTCTTAATCATGAAACAATTGAGACCCCTATAATAAATACAAGGTCTCAGTTCACTTCTCTTCTTCTTCACAAAGAAAAAACCAGCAGCAGCAGGAGACGAGGATTTGCGGATGAAGCCTCGAGAAAGTGCGTCTGCAACATACTCCTCCATTGCCTTATCCTCCAAGACCGACAAAGGGTAAACCCGGCCACGAGGGGTATGGTACCAGGTTGAAGGTCAATTGCGCAATCATAAGGTCAGAGTGGAGGCAAACTACCGGCTTGACTTTTGTCAAAGACATCGCTAAAATCGCGGTACTCCTCCGGCAGGGAGGAGAGTGAAGAGGTGCACAGGACCTTGGCTACCTTCTGGAAGCATGTCTCACTGCATTGTGGTGACCAAGAGAGAACCTCAGCACGGAGCCAATCAAAAGAGGGGTTGTGCCTCTGTAACCAAGGATAACCAATAACCAGCGAAAACCTAGGTGAGGAAATAACTTGGAATTGGATTATCTCATGGTGAAGAGCCCGTACGGTCACGGACCACGGAACTGTCTCATGAGTTACATGGGCAGGCTGTAGAGGTCTCCCGTCAAGAGCCTCAATGGCAAGTGGAGTGTCATGCAGCTGCAGCGGAATCGAGTGCTGCGATACAAAGGCAACATCAATGAACAGGCCTGCAGCCCCAGAGTCGATTAGAGCCTGTATCTCGATGGACGACTCAGCCCAAGAAAGGGTGACCGAAACCAGGGACTTATCCTTCTGGATAACTGGGGACGAAACAACGCCACCTAAGGTCTGTCCATGACAGGACCTCAAGGTTCAGGAGTTCCCTGGACGGGTAGAACAAGACTTAAAAAAGTGACCTGCCTGGCCACAATAAAGGCACAATCTCTCCCTCCTCCTAAAGGCTCTCTCATCCGCAGAGAGACGCGTGAAGCCCAAGTGCATGGGTTCATCTTCACTAACCGACTCGGTACCAGGAGACATGGGAGGTGAGGGAGGCATGGGCGGGACTGCAAAGCTCGGAGGCAAACGTACAGGAGGCTTCCGCAAGCGCTCCTTAAAAGAGAGTCTTTTCTCTTAGTCTGGAGTCAATGAGGATGGCAAACGTGATCAACATCTCCAGCTCAGTGGGTATATCTCGGGCTGCTATCTCATCCTTGATGGAATCCGAGAGACCATGAGAAAAAGCAGCAAGGAGGGCCTCATTGTTCCAAGCAACCTCTGCTGCCAGAGTACGGAATTCAATGGCGTAGGCGGAAACAGTTCTCGTACTCTGTTTGATGGACATGAGGCACTTGGCAGCAGAAGCGGAGCATGCGGGAACGTCAAATACCCTTTTAAAGGAGGCCACACACTCAAGGTAAATCAAGACAACAGGTTTTTGCGTCTCCCATAGAGGGTTAGCCCAGGCCAAGGCTCTCTCAGAAAGCAAAGATATCACGAAACCTACTTTGCTTCTGTCCATGGGAAATGCCTGGGGCAGCATCTCAAAGTAAATCTCAACCTGGTTGAGAAACCCTCTGCATTGAACTAGATCGCCCCCAAATCGTAGGAGAAGCAGGGTGGAACCAGACATACCTCTTATAGAGGTAATACTCAAGGCGGGTGCCTGCACAGAGACTGGCGCAGCAGCAGGGACGGCCTGCAACTCAGGTTGTACCGGAGCAGCCACAGTGGGAGTTTCCATGTGAACTGTGCGACTCAGGAGCGTTTGTAACGCTATGGCAAACTGATCCATGCGGTGATCTTGCTCATGCAATCTGGAAAAAATATTACCAACAAGTGGATTGACTGTATCTTCTGAATTCATGGCCTTCGCCTACTATCAGGAATCATGACTCAGACCGAGACAGAAATAAAGTTAAATCACACTTGTTTTTTTTTTTTTTTTTTTACAGTTTGAAAATCTTTATCAAAAACAAGTTTGTACATGCAACTACAAAAACAAACAGTCTACAATGTTTTTGTTTTGTTTTTAAACTGGATAACTAGTTCTTCATGCATAATGAAAAAGAAAAAAAAGTTAAAGGAAGGAAACTTCATTCCGTTAATTCACAACACTTTGTAACAGTGTGATGTTGTCTCCTTTCAGCATGATGCGACCAAGTTGTTTCCGAGACTTTGTTTTTAGATGGATTTCTTCTGCATCATCCAACACCAAGTTCATATATTCATCAAATCCAATGATGCAACCTTCTATGCGCATGCTCACTTGCTCATAAAGCCACACTTGGATCCGTGATCTATTTTGAAGATATCTGAAGATCAGGTTGATGGGCTGAACCATCACTTTCTTCACTTTTTGTCCCTGTCCACGATAAGCCATTCTCATCGCGAGGTTCGAAGCTGTTCTAATGGCCACAAAAGGATGGGCCAATCGAAACACTTGACTCACCCAGGAAACGGAAGAACAGGTAAATCACACTTGTTTATTAATAATAATAATAAGATAAACAGAGTAAGCTGTCAAGTTGGCAAAGGCAGAGATCAAGTAAGCTGGACGACATTATGTAGGCAGGACTGACTTGCAGAATCAACAACAGCTGGGTAACTGTGGAGAGAGATGGGAGCTGGCAATTAGCCGACAGCTGAGATGCCAGCTCAGAGAAGGAAGGGCTGAGCCTAGCACTGACAGTAAATCAGCGACTCCAGTGCTGTAGGAGGTGAT
Organism: Lithobates clamitans; assembly: GCA_037952925.1. NCBI lineage: Eukaryota > Metazoa > Chordata > Amphibia > Anura > Ranidae > Lithobates > Lithobates clamitans. The sequence continues at coordinate 7,257,065 of JBBGZY010000573.1, forward strand.
TTCACCACCACAGTTAAAAAAACAAACTGTGCATGTATGCCCATCATTAGAACTGGATGGATGCAGGGCGGTATTCTAATGGTTGGCATACCCACCGATCAATCTCTTTTTTGTTCAGCCCACAGGCTGCATAAAAAAAAAGAACATTACAATATATGCCCAACAAGGACCAGCAACGTACTGGTATGTTGCTGGTCTTTGAGTGGTTATACCAGAGTGATGCTTGCAGGTTTAGTCATCATCTTGGTATCGTTCTTTTCAGCCAGTGGTAGGCTTTCATGTAAAAGCAATCCTAGCAGCTAATTAGCCGCTAGACTGCTTTTACAAGCAGTGGGAGGGAACGCCCCCCCCCCTCCCGCCGTCTTCCATGATTTCCTCGAGCACTCCTGTCCCACGGGGGAACCTGAGAATGCAGCCATTGGTTCCGCCAGCTGACCATAATGCTGATCGAAGACCAGAACGGCTCAAATGATCTCTATCGCCTAAGAAACTGGAAGCTATGAGCATTTCATGACTTCGGTTTTGCTGGATATAAACAGCACCATTGGGAAATTGGGAAAGCATCTTATCACACCGATCTTTGTGTGGCCAGATGCTTTGAGGGCAGAGGAGAGATCTAGAGTCTAATAGACCCCATTTTTTTTTTTTTTTTTTTTTAAAGAGTACTTGTCACTACCTATTACTATCATAGGGGATATTTACATTCCTTATGATAACAATAAAAATTATATAAAAAAAAATTAAAGTAAGTGTAAAAATAAAATAAAAAGGCAAAATAAATAATAATAAAAAGCACCCCTGTCCCCCCCCTGTGCTCGCGTGCAAAGGCAAGCGTCGGTCAAATGTAAACAGCAATTGCACCATGCATGTGAGGTATCCCCACAAACGTCAGATCAAGGACAGTAATTCTAACAGTAGACCTCCTCTGTAAATCTAAAGTGGTAACCTGTAAAGGCTTTCAAAAGCTTTTAAAAATATATGTAGTTTGTCGCCGCTACGCGGTTGTGCTCAATTTTAAAGCATGTCTTGTTTGGTATCTTTGTACTTGGCTTAAAGCGGAGTTCCACCCAAAAGTGGAACTTCTGCTCATCTGATTCCCTGATACCTGTATTAGACAGGTATATGCCCCCACTTCCGGGAATAAACTCCTGTGGGAGTCACGCCCCCTCCCGCACCACCCTCCCCCCCGCTGATTCCTGGGAAACACACGGATCCCAGGAGATAGCGGGGACCACTTAAAACGCGCAGCACAACTCGCGCATGCGCAGTAGGGAACCGGGAAGTGAAGCCACAACGCTTTTGTCATTTTTCAATCACTTGTGACAAAAAATAAAATATTCAATGGGCTCAACATGCCTCTCAGCAATTTCCTTGGGGTATCTACTTTCCAAAATGGGGTCATGGGGGGGGGGGGGGGTTTGTACTGCCCTACCATTTTAGCACCTCAAGAAATGACATAGGCAGTCATAAACTAAAAGTTGTATAAATTCCAGAAAATGTACCCTAGTTTGTAGACGCTATAACTTTTGTGCAAACCAATAAATATACGCTTATTGACATTTTTTTTTTTTACCTGAGACAGGCACTTGAATACATTTTGGCCTAAATGTATGACTAAAATTGAGTTTATTGGATTTTTTTATAGCAAAAAGTAGAAAAGCTCTTTTTGTGGGGAGAAAAAGACGCAAATTTCGTTTGGGGTACGCATTGCATGACCAATTACCAGTTAAAGCAGGGCAGTGCCAAATTGTAAAAAGTTCTCTGGTCAGGAAGGGGGTAAAACCTTCCGGGGCTGAATTGGTTAAAAAATAATAATAATCGGAAACCGGCGTGTGCGCACATGACAGGGGATGGCTGGATTTCGTGCTAAACCGAGCTCTCAGTGGTGGTGTTTCATCGGATTAGAAAACCCGTCAGAATGTGTAACGGAAGTGACGTTTCGTCGCCGCCATCTTGCTACACCCCGTACTCCTCTACAGTACACCGGAAGGTATGTAACAGGAAGCACATGGTGTACAGAGGAGAAGGTGTGAGTGTATGTGACAGTGTGTGCGGATCGTCTGCATGATGGTGAAGTCTAAGGGTGCCCTGTTGGCTCTCATTCACCAGTATCTCCTGAAGAATGGATACAGCAAGGCTGCCAGAGAGCTGCAGCTAGAGAACGGAGAGGTGAGACGGAATTGGAAGGCACACCATGTTATGTTTACAGCTGTGTGCTCACTAGGCTGCCTTATGTGTGGGAGGCCTGTGTATAATTGGGAATGCTGTGTATTCCCAATTATGTATTATATAGGTTTGTCTGCTCTGTCCTCCTCCTCATTCCATGTTTCTGGTGATTTCATTAGCTTTGTGTTGACATTCCCAGGTTGTCCTTTTTCTCAGCACTCTATTTCTATAGTACTGAAGTGCTATCCCTTTTCACTGCCATGCACATTATTTCTTACAGACAGCTTTTGAATATGCAATGCTTTTCTTAGCTGACCTCCAGGAGCTAACAGTCTTATGCCTTGTACACACCATAAGTATATTGGACAAATGAATGAATGTCCCTTTTTTTTTTTTTTTCCTCTTCATGCTAGTCTCATAGAAAGCCAATAGGTTACAAAAATGTTCATGCGACAGAATACAACTTCAGATGTAAGATAAGCTTAGCATGCTAAGATGTATTCTTAGCATGTGTGGTCTTGGTCACACAATATTTTTATTCATGCAAATACCATACTAGTTTCATAGAAATGATGGGTTCTGTTATACGAGAAATTTTGTGCTTGTCCCTTCAGGTATTTTCACATGAACTGTCATGATCGGCTCTCGAAAGCTGTGTACTAGCAATCAGATTATCACACGATCGCTCGGAAAGCGGTATTTTTCATCCATATTTCTCATTATGTGTACTATGCATAAGGCGTCATTCACACAGGGCGTATATATGCACACCCCCCCCCCCCCCCCCGTGCGGGGCCGTGTTTACCCACATTGAGATCAACAGGTGTTCTGTGTATCCCCCCATACGGGCACATGACAGTTGGGACAGCGGCTGCACGGACACAGCTGCTATGATTGTCCAGCTTAAAGTTTAGTTCTGCTTAAAAAAAAATCTAAAGTCAGCAGCTACAAATACTGCAGCTGCTGACTTTTAATAATCGGACACTTACCTGTCCCAGTATCCAGCAATGCGGGGGAAAAAAGCCCTGCTCGTCTCCCCCTCCTCTCTGCGGCGCCGGCATTGTAACTGTCGGCGCCCGGCTGTGGTTTCACAGCTGGGCACCCACTGTGTATGCGCGATCCGAGCAATCTTCTGGGACCTGTGATGTGTCCCCGACGATTGCCGAGAGGGAGGGGGAGAGGTAATCTCCCTTCTGGAGCTGCCGTGCGCTGGAAGGAAGTGGGAGCTGGGACCTTCTAAAAAGAGGGGGTCACCTCCCTTAAAGCGGAAGTTCCATTTTTGGGTGGAACTCCGCTTTAAAATCTGTGTGGGTGTGTTTCTCTGAGCTCACTGTCTGTGTTCAGGGCCCCCGAACCCACATGGATGTCATATTGAGACACAGCCACTGTGTCCATGATATCAACAGGACTGCCTGCATGGGGATGCTTGGAACACTTGCACATCCCTGTGTGGATAAACATGGGCCTAAATGGGGGGGGGGGGGTACGGTTATGTACACCCCATGTGCATGAAGCCTAAAGCTCCCTATCTTATATGCATACACATACTAGGGCTAGTTTAGATAGAAGCCAATTAACCTACTATCATGCACTGTAGGAGGAGTCTGGAGGAAACCTGCACAAAACATAGGGAGAGCATGCAAATGGCATGCACGTGACGTCTGGGATTTCAGTACTCCAGTGCTGCAAGGCACCCATGTTAAAATGCACTTTTTTTTAGCTTAACCACTTACCTACTGGGAACTTTTACCTCCCTACCTGCCCAGGCCAATTTTCAGCGCTGTCGCACTTTAAATTACATTTGCGCAGTCATGCAACCCTGTACATATATTACATTTGTATCATTCTTTTTTTATTCACACAAATAGAGCTTTCTTTTGGTGGTATTTAATCATCGCTGCCTTTTTTTTTTTTTGCTAAACAAACAAAAAAAAAAAAAAAGGTGTTTCTTAGTTCCTGTGTTATAATTTAGCAAATAGTTTATTTATCGTCTTGATTGATGTGCACTGATGAGGCGGCACTGATAGGTGGCACTAATCCGAAGGACACAGTGATCACAGAGCACGCCGAAGTGGCGGTTGCAAGTTCTGGAAGGACGTCAAGACACCTTCCCAGAACTGGGCGACCGCACGGTAGCTGTCATTTGGCTGTAGCGTGGTTAGCAAGTGGTTAAAGGATAAATTTACCTTTTGTAACGTGTTACATGTTACAAATGTTCGGTCCCCCGATCCTCTGTTTTGACAGCGAGTGGGGGTTCTTCTCCTCTCGCTCACTGCCACAACCTAAAAAAAAATGCCCTGTGAATGCATGGACTACAACTACCGACAACCTTTCCAGCTGTCGGCTTGTAGTTCTCAATGAACTATCACAGTGCTGTTGAGTGCTCTAGGTAGTTCAGTGATACTTTCTGTCACTGTAAAGCTGCGAAAAATCATAAATGCACTTTTTTTTTACCTGCAAAAAAAAGTGCATTTATTATTTGAACTTATCCTTTAAAACCCCAAAGCATTGTCCATTTTCTAAAAGCAGTAAGATCTGTACAGTAAAAAAAGATGATAGTTGATAGATTTTTTTTCTGTTGCTCAGCATTTGTCTAAATCTGAAGTTCAGTCTGCTTATATGTTGTCTTCCCGAGTTCCTCCCGCTCCTTTTCATTAACATACAGATGGACAGTGGTAAGAGACGGTGTAGTGCTACAGCTGGGCTGACAGGTGGTTACAGGCAGCTGTGGCCGGGAAACCTGCACAGAGCAATTACAGGTTGACAGAATTATCCGTACATTGAGTGCTTACCTGTGATTAGGGAGAGATGTTCATGCTTGGTTGTGTCCAGGTTTGGACATCTGTTCCTAACCACAGGTAATCGTACAACATGCAAATAAATGCTAAGATCCTGAGACAACGGTGACTCCTGTCAGCCTGTCATTGCTTTGTACAGGCTTGTTCGCTGCATTTGTTCACAGCTACCCGTCAACCCAGCTGCAGCAATACGTTGTCTCTTGCTGCTGTCTGTGGTTGTCTGAATGAAGCCTGTCTTTTTTTATAACTAGGCAGATTCCATTTTTCAGGTACTGTAGAAAATGCGTATCTTTTAGCAGCAGTTTCCCAGGTACCTTGAAGCAGAACTAATTTCCTGCTGTCAAACTGCGAGCAGGCATGCTCTTTATTGCAGAAGAGACCTGCAATGTCTCTTCTGCAATAAAAGAAATAACTACCTGCTTGCAGTCTTATTTGTAAATTCCATTCCAATTCCATACAGATGGTGTCCCTGCTGAGATTGGAACCCTGACATCGTTGCTGCAAGGCAAACATGACAACCATGTAGACACCATGAAATCCAATATCCTCCATATAAACTTATATCGAACTGGGTACCTGATAGTCCCACTTCCAACTTGGATCACGCAAGTTACATACTGTGTGTCGGATGCAAAAAAAAAATCCTCAGTCATAACTCTTCATGGGAGCAAAGATCGGAGGCATGGACAGTGGGATAAGTAGGTGTTGTTAGCCTTATTTTACAGGGACATCTTTAATTTTTTAGGAGGTGACTATGTGTTGTGAGATTATTATTTTATGCATATTTTTTGTTTCCATTCAGAATTTTGCTACCACAAAGATCACTTTGCAACGTGTCTACAAACTCTGGACAAAGTAAGTATATCCATTGATGTTTAACTTCTTCCCCTCTGGAGCAATCTTTTCATTTTTCACACATGTTTTAAAATCTGCATTTTCTCAAGTTGTCTTCCAGGACAGCACCCTGAGAGATGACTGATCCCACCTGACAGGAAACACAATCAAGATAGAGGTTAAAAACCCCACCCCCTCTTTGTGCTTCTCAGTTTTTGATTGTTTCCCCACAGCGAAACAGTTTTTTTTTTCTAAAGACCTAAGGCCGAGGGCTGGAGGTCTCCCCCCGGGAGCCGGGACACAGGCTTGGGAAGCCTCTGGGTCCGGTAGGACTTGCCCTTCCTGGTGGGGTGTTCTATATTTTCTCGTTGACAGGAGAAGATCCCCCCTGAGAACTGAAGGACCCTGGACACAGTGGAGGTTCCCAGAACTTCAGGGACCATATTTCCTGCTCCTCTTCCTTACCTGACTTGGAGTCAGTTTACAGGTTGTTGCCGGTCAGAAAGATCTCCCTCGTTTGGTGCCCCTCTCTGCTCCCCGGCGAGCCGGCGTTCGAGCGGCGCATGTGTGTTTTCTGGCGCCATTTTGTGGATGATTTTCTTCTTCTCCTGGGTTTCCAGGGCTCTTGAAAAATGGGGCCGCACCGTTCAGTCGGCGCTGCAGGGGGAGAGACTCATAGCTTGAGTCCAAAGAGATCAATCGGCAGGGAACAGGCGTCCACAGCTACTCTCGCCAGTGGGGGGGGGGGACCCGACCATGGAACAAGAGGAGGGGCCGCCAACAGCAGCCGTTCAGGAGACCACGGGGTGAGTCTACCCAGCTGGTGGGGGTAATGGAGGGGGCGGGTCCCCTAGTCCTTAGCCTCCCAAGGGGCCATGGTGTCTGTCTGTCTGTCTTAGGCTAATTGGACTTTTTATCTTGCAGAAACAGAAGCTATTGCCCAGGGAGTCGCCAGTAGACCTAGGTCTAAGACTCCTTCCCGGTCCAAGAGGTGTGGTTAGTGCAACCAAAATTGGCACCAGACCACACCAAGCAATTTTGCTACAAATGTATACACAAATTAATCCGGGAAGGAAACCTCTCAGGTTATGAGAGATTTTCTCTCAGTACAGACAGAAATGTTAACTACCCTCAAGGCCTTCCAGGCAACCCTAAAAGCTAGGCAGTAAAAGTCCCACCCTAGTAGAGAGGGTTCATCCAGGCACAGGGGTAGACACACACGCTCTGAACCCCAAAGGACCCTAACCGCTCAGGATTCTGTGGAGGTAGAGGACTCCAATCGGAGCCACCCTGTGGAGGAGCACTCCAGACCAGGCAGACACTTTTTCGGCAGATGATATGGAGGGTCACCTGGGGGCGATATATGCTTAGGAGGAGATTCAGGAGCCCGCATCGCAGGTTTCCGCCCAGGACAGAATGTATAGAGGCCTGGTCAGACCCCAGTCTAAGGTCCTCCCTATCTACCAGTCCCACAAGGATATTATTTTGAGGGAGTGGAAGGACCCGGAGAGGAAACTTTTTTAAAACTTGGAAACGCAGGTGCCCCTTGAAGGAAGAGGAGGAGGAGAAATTCTTTAAGACACCCAGACTTGATGCGTCTCTGACGCCAGTGTCCAAACAGTCGGACCTCTCCTTTTGAGGACGCAGGCAATATACGGGACAAGATGGACCGCCGGTCCAAGACCCTTCTGCGCAGGGCCTGGGAGGCCAATGCTGCGGCCATGAGCCCAGCACTGGTGTTGGCCAGTGTAGTCAGAAATGTGGATTAATGGGTAAATAAGTTAATAGACCATGTAGCGCATACTTCCAAGTCCAAGCAACTCTTGGATTCACTGGAAGTGATTGGTAAGGAAGTAGCCTAGCTTGCGGATGCAGCAGTTGAAACTGTGCGTACGTCCGCAAAGTTGGCAGCCCTCGTGAACTTGGCTAGAACGGCCGTATGGGTTAAGACCTGGGATGGGGACCACACATCAAGTACTTGGTTGTGTGTTTCAATTTGAAAGGTCTCTTCTATTTGGTACAGGTTTGGATCAGATCCTATCCAGGTCCACAGAAAAGGGAAAGAAGTCTCCTGTAAAGCCTAAAAAGGAGGCCCCCAGGTCAACAACCGCTTTAGAAATCGCAAGGAAGGCAAAAAGTGGGTCATTGGCAGGGGCTAGCAGAAGGGAGGTCTCCTTTTCTTAGGCACAAAGCCTGCAGACAAGGATCCCAAGTGACGCCAACACCAGGGTAGGGGGGAGGCTCTCGCAGTTTGTCACACAGTGGGAACAAGTCTCGCACAGTCCTCTTATCCTACAGTGGATAAGAGAAGGCTACAGACTGGAATTTGTTTCCAGACCTCCCCAATCCTTTCTTCTAACCCATCTACCCAGGGACCGGCCAAAAGCTTTTGGGTTCTTAGAGAGTGTCAGGCAGTTGGCAGACCAGGGGATCATTCTGCCAGTTCCAACAAGACAATACGGATGGGGATTTTATCCCCACGTTTTTGTAGTCCAGAAGCCCTCCGGGAAATGCCGCTTGATTATAAATCTAAAAAGACTAATCACATTCCTACGATACAAGAAGTTTCATATGGAGTCAGTGTATACGGTCAGGAAGCATCTATTGAAGGAGGTCTTTATGGTCACCATAGACCTAAAAGATGCATATTTGCATGTCCCCATTTTCCCGGAGCATCAGGTGTTTCTACGCTTTGCAATTCGCACAGATCATGGTATCCAGCACTGGCAGTTCTGGGCCTTTCCAGTCGGACTGGTGGGCCAGCCCGAGAGTCTTTACAAAGATTCTTGCAGAGGTCATCTCTTACACCTACATGGGATCACACTGATCCCCTATCTAGACGACCTATTGGTCTACAACCTCTCCGACCTGGACAAGGTAATAAGCACCTTGGAATCCCTAGGGTGGTTGATCAGTCAGGAGAAATCCTCACTGACTCCACCCCAGACCAAGGTATACCTAGTTCTCTTGATAGACTCTGTAGCGCAGAGGCTGGTACTTCCCCAGGAGAAGGTAGAAGCCCTGATACGCACAGTATCATCAATCATAGAATTGAAGGAGGCCTCCCGAAGGTTCTTTGAGGACTCTGGGGTTCATGATGTCCTGTATTCCAGCGATGCCTTGGGCCCAGCTCCACTCCAGGACCCTTGTACATTTCCTACTCTCCTCTTGGGATGGCAAAAGAGAGTCATTAGACGAGCGGGTTTCCATTTCCGGGGAGGTAAAGAAATCCCTTCGCTGGTGGTTCAACCCTCAGAGGTTGGGGGCAGGTCACCTTTGGACCCAGCTTCAGCCTGTCAGGGTGACAACCGATGCAAGCTCCTGGGGTTGGGGGGGCCCATCTAGAGGGACTGCAGGTCCAGGGTGTATGGAACCGGCTCCAGAAAGCCGCCTCCAGAGAGCCGCCTCCTCCAATTATTATGATTATGTCTTTTCCCCTTAGCACTGATCCTAAGAATAATACAGAAGCTGAGTTGGTCCAGGGGCAGTCTGATCCTGATTGCTCCCTGGTGGCCCAAAAGGACCTGGTTCCCCACCCTGGGAAATTGGTCAGTGGCCTCCCCGCAGCACCTTCCGGAGCGTCGGGATCTTCTGCTTCAGGGTCCACTTTGCCATCCGAACCCGGGTTTTTTTCAAATTGACAGCTTGGCTCTTGAGAGGGAGAGCCTGCACAGGAAGGGATGCTCTGAGAAAGTAATCGAGACCCTTTTACTGAGCAGAAAGCCGATTACCAGATGCATTTATGCCAGGGTCTGGGGGGGGTCTTCTCTCATTGGTGCAAAGCGAGGGGTGCTTATCAACAGGACATCCCTACGATCCTAGACTTCCTACAGGAGGGAGTGGATCGAGGCCTGGCAACCAAGACCCTTATGCCCCGTACACACGGTTAGATTTTCCGACAGAAAATGTTCAATGGGAACTTGTCGTAAATTCTGACCGTGTGTAGGCTCCATCGACATTTTCCATCGGAATTTCCAACACACAAAATTTGAGATCTGGATCTCAAATTTTCCGACAACAAAATCCGTTGTTGTAAATCCTGATCGTGTTTACACAATTCCGACGCACAAAGTTCCACACATGCTCAGAATCAAGCAGAAGAGCTGCACTGGCTATTGAACTTCATTTTTCTCGGCTCGTCGCACGTGTTGTACATCAGTGCGTTCTTGACGTTTGGAATTTCTGACAAGATTTGTGTGACCATGTGTATCCAAGACAAGTTTGAGCCAACATACATCGGAAAAAAATCCATGGATTTTGATGTCGGAATGTCCGATCATGTTTACGGGGGATTAGAGTCCAGGTGGCAGCACTGTCTAGCTTTTTAGACAGGACACTGGCCCTGAACCCATTGATTAAAAGATTTTTGACGGCTAGGGAGAGGTTGTCCCCAGTTCAAATGAGTACATTTCTACCGTGAGACTTATTTCTAGTCTTGGAGGCCCTAACCAGGGGACCCTTTGAGCCGTTGGCTCAGATTTCATTTTATTTGCTTTCTCTTAAAACGGCCTTCCTTCTGGTCATTATAACGGCCAGGAGGGTAGGCAATTTACAGGCTCTATCTATGAAAGAGCCATTTTTTACGTTTATTGGAAGTCAACCTCAGGCAGGATCCCCTATATCTCCCCAAAGTGGACTCACGGTTTCATAGGTCACAGGAAATTATCCTCCCGTCCTTTTGTGCTAACCCACAGAACGAGAACGGCTGTTGTCCCGCCCTAAAGTAGGCCTGAGCTACTTGCTCTTCTCTCAGGGTGCCGTCCTGGAAGATGACTTGAGAAAATTACCAGTTACACTTACCGGTAACGGTGTTTCTGGGAAGTCTTCCAGGGCGGCAGGCCTACTTCCCACCCGTTTTGTGATTTATTAATAGATGAACATTGGAGATGCTTTCACTCTCGTGCACTGGTGTGGGTCAATACTTTTTTACAACTGAGGAGCACAGGGAGGGGTGGGGTTTTTAACCTCTAACTTGATTGTGTTTCCTGTCAGGTGGGCCCAGTCATCTCTCAGGGTGCCGTCCTGGAAGACTTTCCAGAAACACCGTTACCGGTAAGTGTAATTGGTCATTTTTAGCTAGAAAATGAATGACCCCCCCCCCCCCCCAGGACATTATATTTTATGATAGTAAAAATATAAAAATATGGTATTTTAATTTTTTTTTATGTTGCACAACTGTTACAACTATTTCAGGAAGAAATATAAGCTAAAATGAATTTTAGTGTGCACTAACTTGTAATATATATTAATAACACAAACTAAAAGATGAAAATAAGGGACCTAGAATTATTTCTATCAGTCCGGCTTGTGCAACGATACCCAAAATATCTTACTCGGTTGTTGATTACATACATATACGTAACCTACAGGTGCGCTTGTGTTTGGGGAGGGGGCGTGATGGGGCGCTTTAGGATTTTTTTTTTTCTTTATTATATTCTAATCTAACACTTTTTTTAAAATTTATTTTATATTTGGCTTTATTGCCATCACAAATTGACTAACAAGCCCCCTATGTGATGACATTGGAAAGTTCACATATACTCTTTATGGAGGCATCAGCGGTCTATTGGAACCCTAGTGTCTCCCATACCCTCTGGATGCTTCTTGGTTCAGTGAGCAGATCCTGATTCTCTCACCATCCTGATAGTTTGTTGCACTCCTCAATACATATGATTCGCAGGAAGGTCACCGCAGCCGTGAGCTTGTCTAACCTTTTCAGACTGTAGTTGTATCAGACAGTGTCCAAAGGGCTGAAGAGATGAAAGTAAATTTTTGTGTGTGTGTGTTGTCGTTTTTTTTTTTTTTTTTTTTTTGTTTTTACTTTTGGGTGAAGTATTGAATGGTTTTGAACATGTCAGGTTTTACGTATTTCTGATCACTTTCTGTTCCAGCAACAGTACATGACAGATGGAGAGGATGAATTTCCCAGTGAGGGAATGGTTAAAAAAAAAAAAAATACCCGACAAGGATTTCAACAATTTATTGTTTAGGGCTGAGTTCACACTATCCTCCACAGTAAACCAGTATTTTACCTTGCAGTCTGATGCTGTGCTAGCTTTGTTCCATTGCTTGTGGTTTTTTTGTTTTTTTTGTTTTTGTTTTTTTCCACTTTTGGTGGATCTGCTTATTACATCAGAACTCCCTCGCTCTAGCTTCTAGGCAAGGGTGATATAAAGATCCTTCTAGCAAGAACAATTAGGATTGTAAATCTCAAGAAAATACCCCTGCACTGTGCTAAATGTGATACATAAGTAGAGACTTGTACAGGAGAAGGGTACAGGTGGTGGGGTGCGCCAAGGGCTTGGAGTCTTTTTCTTGGTCTGAAGCAGAACTCAGGCAGACCTCATCCATAGGTCAGTCACAAATGGTGGGTAAGGGTTAAATAGGCCAGGCAGAGATCCAAAAGAGACTTGCAGAGATGTATATTTTTCTGGTAAAATAAGTATTGAACACATCATTTTTCTAGGTAAATATATTTCTGAAGGTGCTATTGACATAACATTTTCACTGCTTTCACATGTTGGAAACAACCCATGCAGTCCATACATACAAAGAAACCATAACCAATACGTTCAGAAATGACATTATGTGTAATAAAATGGAATGACACAGGGAAAAAGTATTGAACACATAAAGAAAAGGAGGTGCAAAAAGGCATAGAGAGCCAAGGCCCCAGCTGAAGTCCTATCCGTAATTAGAAAGCAATACTGCCCCTTGTCAGTGCAAATTAATATCAGCTGGTGAACAAACAAAAACAAAATCTATTTGAATTATAAAAATACATAAAAATTGTGAAGTCCATGTATAAATCCCACACGTGAATAAACGTCCTCAGTGAGTATATGAAAGGCTCCTCTCCACCAGCATTCAGACACACAATGCACTCACCAGACTTAATTGACCCCTATTACAGGAAGTCAAATTGCACATATGGGAAAATCCCAAGATGTACAAACCGCTGCTGTCATCCATTCAATATTTATATAGATGTAGTATTCAAAGCTCCAGTATTGCCATATAGAGAGGGAGAAGAAAAAATGCTCTTGTGGTGCAGTAATTCAAATCATTTATGTAAAAAGAAGGTTGTATGCATTTACATTAAAAAAAAAAAAAAAAAAAAAGACAAGGATCAGCATATATTGTATAGGAACCACTGGTTAGCGCTCCACCTGCGTTCCAGCTGACTGGAAAGAACGTATCTCAAACACGACCCAACGCCGTTTCGTCAGCCTACATCTGATGTCTTCAGGGGTTGTGTGCTTGGTTACGTCTGACTGCTTTCATATAATTCATAACCATCCTGGGCCAATCCTATTAAATCCACAGCCATCCTTAATTATTATGCAGCCATAATCATACATATTAGTTCTAAGATATGCATCTATCATAAAATATCCCATACGCCCAATTTTTCTCCCTGTAATACGGGTCAATTAAGTCTGGTGAGTGCATTGGGTGTCTGCATGCTGGTGGAGAGGAACCTTTCCTATTGTCACTGAAGACGTTTATTCACATGTGGGATTTATACATGGACTTAACAATTTTCATGTATTTTTATAATTAAAATGAAGATTGTTTTTGTTTACTATGGTGATTTATGATATGTAATTGATGAGAGCGCGGTTTCTTTGTTCCTTTTCACGTTTTAAGTGTTTTTACACATTACAACACACAGCTCTTAATTGTAGTTTATTTGTTTTTTGATTATTGATTTGCGTGGGTTTGGAACCTATTGGCTCCTATATTTCCATACTGATGGCATTGGTTACAGAAGGATTTCCAAACTTCTGAATGTTCCAGTGAGCACTGTTGGGGCCTTAATCCGAAAGTGGAAAGAACATAATTTCACCATAAACCAGCCATGGACAGGTGCTCCTCGCAAGATTTCTGACAGAGAAGTGAAAAGAATTATCAGAAGAGTTGCCCAAGGACCACTTGTGGAGAGCTTCAGAAAGACCTGGAATTAGCAGGTATGATTATTTCAAAGAAAACAACAATAATTAATGCACTCAACTGCCATAGCCTGTATGCACGCTCACCACGCAAGACTCCATTGCTGAAGAAAAAGCATGTTGATGCTCGTTTAATGTTTGCTGCACAACATTTGGACAAGCCTGTGAAATACTGGGAGAATATAGTCTGGTCAGATGAGACCAAAATTGAACTCTTTGGATGCCATAATACACACGATTTTTGGAGGTCAAATGGTAATACACATCACCACAAAAACACCATACCAACAGTGAAGTTTGGAGGTGGGAACATCATGGTGTGGGGCTGTTTTTCAGCATATGGCAAACTTCATATCATTGAAGGAAGAGTGATTTGAAAAATGTACAAGGACATTCTTGATAACAATCTGCTGCCATCTACCAGGATGACGAAGATGAAACAAGGGTGGACATTTCAGCAAGACCATGATCCCAAACACAAAGCTAAGGAAACTCAATTGGTTTCAAAGAAACGAAAAAAAAAAAAAAAAGCATTGAATGGCCCAGCCAATCACCTGACTTAAATCCAATATAAAATCTATGGAAAGAACTAAAGATCAGAGTTCATAGAAGAGGCCCACGGAACCTTCAAGATTTGAGTGGAAGAATGGGCCAAAATCACACCTGAGCAATGCATGCGACTAGTTTCTCCATACTGGAGGCGTCTTGAAGCTGGCATTACCAACAGGATTTTGTACCAAGTATTAAAGTGGAAGTCCATGCTAAAACTAAAATCCCTGCATCTATAGCCACCAACTTTCTAACATTAACCTATCTAGCCCTGTAAAGAAAAAAAAATCAGTATACATACCTTTTTTCTCGAATCGTCTTCCAGGGCAGCATCCAAGAGATAGGCTCCTCCTCCCTAAAACAGGAAACACATTAGTCCACCATTATAAATTTCACACTCTTACCTGTGTGCCTCAGTTGTTTGTGTTTCCTCCGGACCCACAGGAGCTGCAAGAACGTTTGTTATTTTATTTTCACCTGTCTCTGTGCTTGTTGCAGGAGACCCCCTGCCAGCATCCCATACAGCCCAAGGGGCTTTGGGAGGGCGAGCAGGCGCAGCACTGGGCAATATTGCTCAAAGCCTGAGATTTCGCCCCTACTAAGGGGTCTGCAATCATCCCCCCAGGCTGCAGGAGGACTCTGTCATCCCCACCCCATGCCGCTGTTTAGCCCTGTGTATGCTTCCGCAAGCACCCCCCTCTGGCTTTCCGCAGAATCTGGAGCCCGCCAGGGGGGATAGATGCATGCATAGATGGGCGCCCCCCCCGCGCCGCCGCCGACCGCCGCCGAATACCCCAGCAGCAGAGGGTCTAGCAGGGAGGGTTTTGCACCTTCTAACTAGGTCCCTGGTAGCTGCGGCTGTCCCCCCAAACGAATCCACCGTTCTCCGGGCGGCGCAGCAGCGTCCTCACTGCCACAGGCCGCTACAGGAAGTCGGGGGTGTACCAAGATGGCGCCGAGGAAGTTCCGCTTCCGGGTTGGCGGCCATTTTCCCGTAGTCTATCTACTGCGGAGATAGAGCAGGGACACCTAGGGGCGGGAATTTAAAAAAAAAAAAAAAAAAAAACAGAGAAAGAAAACCGAATACAAATAGCAAATTTGTTCAATGCTACCCTTCACTACCAGCACAGTTACTCTACAATACAGCGGCATGTGCAGGTGTGTCCACCAACCTGCACGGGGTCAGCCGGGGGCGGGGCCGGAGCTTATGCAGGAAGCAGATAAAAAGGCCTCTAAGCAGAGGATCCTGGTGGCTGATCATGTCTGACGCTTCCCCACCCTGCCCTGCAGATCCTGCAAATCAGGACAGCTCCAAGGTAAGCCAGAATATTCTTGAATTATCTCTGTCTTAACCTCTTTACTGCCTATCTACAGGCAGTTTCTTTGACCACCTATCATCTCACTGGGTTTTTTTGTTCTCTATGCTCGCTTGCAGGCAAAGACCCCTGAGGAAAGGAAGGCTAAAGGCAAAACATGTGCCTCATGCAGCCACAGGCTTTCCCCAGATTGGAAAAAGCCCCTGTGTCAGAAATGCTTAGACAAAATGGTGGCAAAAGAATCGCAGGGATTTTTGAAAGACCTGCTCAATTCTTTTAAGAAAGAAATTCAGAGCACCATGGCACCACTACGCTCAGCTATAGAAAAATTAGAAACGCCAGCAAGTGTCGCTCAGGCCAGTATCCCATCTACCAGCGGAACACACATTCCAAGGGAGAACAAGGTACAGGCAGAACAAGAGGTGGATTCAGATGAATCTGAACAATCTGAATCAGAAGACGGTATCTGTTCAGACTCAGAGGAAGAAGATGACACGACAGACTGCAACCTGTTTCCTTCTGAGGACACAGACAGTCTTCTCAAAGCCATCACTGACACTCTAGGCATTAAAGAACAGAAAACCGCAGAACTCACTATGCATGACAGAATGTACAAAGGGCTCCAGCCCAAGAAGCCAAGAACGTTCCCGGTACACCAAACACTTAAAGACATAGTCAAAAAGGAATGGGAAGACCCAGAGAAAAAGCTTTTCATCCCTGCCACAATCAAACGCAGATACCCGTTTGCGGAAGCAGACACCAAAACCTGGGCTAAATGCCCCAAGGTGGATGCCTCTCTGGCAAAAATCACGAACAAATCGGACTTGGCTTTTGATGACGCAGGTACCCTCAGCGACCCCATGGACAAGAAAATAGAAGCTCTCCTGAAAAGGGCATGGGAAGCAGGGGCGGCAAACCTAAATCCGGCTATTGCTTCCACCTGCACAGCCCGAACCTTGCTAATCTGGCTAACCCAGCTGCAAGATCTATTGGAGAACGACACGCCCAGGGAGGAACTAATTAAAACCATCCCCACACTAACTAGAGCGGCAGCTTTCTTGGCAGATGCTTCAGCAGAAACTGTCAGAATATCCTCTAGGACCACGGCACTACTAAACTCGGCCCACAGAGCCCTGTGGTTAAAATCCTGGGGGGGGGATGCACCTTCCAAGAACCGTTTATGTGGCATACCATTCACTGGAGACCTACTGTTTGGTCCCGAGCTAGAAACAGTCCTGGATAGGACTGCAGCAAAAAATAAGGGGTTCCCTCAAACCAAGAAGAGACAAGGGAAGGCGCCCTTTCGGCATTTCAAGAAATTCAATAAGCCAGGGGCAAAAAAGCACTGGGGTCAACAAAACAAGAAAGGCAAAGGTGAATTCATCCTCAAGCCTAATACCCAAAAGAACAAAAAACAATGACTGCCTTCAGGTGGGGGGGCAGATTGGCGGCTTTCTCCCACCAATGGGAGGAGATAACAGAAAACAAATTCATATTGCGCACCATAGCGGACGGCTACGCAATAGAATTCTCCAACCGCCCCCCAACCAAATACTTAGCGACCATGCTACCCAAGGACAGCAATCAAGCAAAGGTGTTTTTAGAATCCCTACAGAAACTATTAGATCAGAAGGTGATTTGTCACGTTCCCCAAGAGGAGGAACAAAAGGGCTTCTACTCGCACATCTTCGCAAAAAGAAAACCATCAGGCAAACTAAGGCTGATACTAAACCTCAAACCACTCAACCGAGGAATAAGATACAAGAGATTCAGAATGGAATCTATCTATTCAATCAGGAACATCCTACCGCAGGAGACATTCATGGCAACACTAAACTTACAGGATGCCTACCTACATGTCCCCATAAGGAAGGATCACCAAAAGTTTCTAAGGTTCGCAATCCAGGGGCCAGCAGCTACGCTGCACCTACAGTACACAGCTCTCCCCTTCGGAATTTCCTCAGCTCCAAGAATATTCTCAAAAATAATGGCGGAAGCACTAAAAGGTCTAAGACAGGAGGGTATTGGAATAATACCATACTTAGACGACCTCCTGTTCTTTGCGGACTCAGCAGCAATCCTAGAAAACAACCTGCGCAAGAGTATGAACTATCTGCAAAACCTGGGATGGTTAATAAACGCAGAGAAATCGCAAATGATCCCAAGCCAGAGAGTAGTGTACCTGGGATACGTGCTGGACTCCAGACTGTCAAAAATTTTCCTAACAAAGGAAAAAGACGTAAAAATGACACAAGCAATTACGTCCCTGCTAAGGAACCATTCCACAACGATCAGGCACGGAATGTCCGTACTAGGACTGATGACGTCTTCCATTCCAGCCATCACCTGGGCACAAATTCACATGCGACCCTTACAGAACTACATTCTGTCCCAGTGGGATGGCAGGCAAGCATCCCTAGAAAAATCCATTCCCGTCCCCGCCACAGTCAAACAAACACTCTACTGGTGGCTCAACCCACTTCGGGTCATCGAGGGGCGCAGATGGGCTCAAGTCAATCCAGTCAGCATCACCACCGATGCAAGCGCCCTAGGATGGGGAGCCCACATGGAAGGGCGGTTCTCGCAAGGGAAATGGACACCCAAATGGGCACAAGCCTCCTCAAACTTGAGAGAGCTGAAAGCTGTGGGAGAAGCGCTAAAAGCCTTCAAGCCAGCATTACAGGGGAAGGATGTAAAGATACAATCAGACAACGCAACGACAGTTGCATACCTAAACAGACAAGGGGGCACAAAATCCCAAAAACTGATGAGACTGACACAATCTATCCTACTGTGGACAGAAGTGAACATAAGATCGATATCCGGTATTCATCTAAAAGGAACAGACAATACAGTGGCAGATTTCCTGAGCCGGAAAACGATAAAACACACGGAATGGTCGCTAAACCAAACAACCTTCACTCAAATCACCCAGAAGTGGGGAATACCCGAAGTAGACCTATTTGCTTCCAGGGCGAACGCAAAATCTCCGATATTTTTCTCCCTGGACCCTACAGATGGCAACAGCGGGGTGGATGCTTTCAACCAAAACTGGAAATGGCATCTGTGCTATGCATTCCCTCCAACTGCCATAATCCCAAAAGTAATCCAAAAAATCAAGGCAGAGAAAACAGTAATACTAATAGCACCACACTGGCCCCAGAGAGCATGGTTCAGTCATTTAAAAAATCTCAGCATACAACCTCAGCTGACACTGACGGACCGCCCAGATCTACTGTCACAAGGCCCAGTCAACCATCCGAACCACAAAATCTTGAAGCTCTCGGCTTGGTTACTGAGAGGGTAAAACTCCAGAACAAGGGCCTGTCAGACAGAGTAATCAACACCATCTTAAACAGCAGAAAGCCGGTAACGAGAGCCATCTATGAGAAAATAAGGAAAAAATTTGTTTCTTGGTACGAAGACAGACCAATCTCCAACGGTGGGATAATTCCAATAGTTTTGGACTTCCTACAAGATGGTGCAGACAAAAACATATCACCAAGTACCCTGAAAGTACAAGTTGCAGCACTTTCTTCGGTCATGGATACTAGACTAGCGGAAGACCCGCTGATAAGACGATTCCTCATAGCTCTTAAAAGATCCAAACCAGCCAAATTGTACAAAACTCCCACCTGGGACATGGGCACAGTACTTAAGGGCTTTCTTTCCCCTCCGTTTGAACCTATCGAGGACAGCTCAGACAAAAACCTCACGTTAAAAACTGCGCTCCTTCTGGCCTTAGTATCCGCCAGAAGAGTGAGTGAGATCCAAGCTCTATCTTCAATAGAACCATACTGTCTAATACATCTGGACAAGATAATTCTCTCTCCAGATCCGGCCTTTCTACCCAAGGTCTCTTCTACATTTCACAGAACCCAAAACATCGTCATACCCTCACTTCCAACAACCATGGATAGTAGGAAAAGAGACATTTACAGCAAACTTGATGTAAGGAACACGCTCATAGCGTATCTCGATAGAACAAAAGAATGGCGTAGAACGACCTCCCTCTTCATCCTCTATGCAGGAATGAACAGAGGGAAACAAGCTTCAAAAAGCACCATCAGCAGATGGATAAGGATGGCCATACAGATTACCTATAAGGCACAGAATCTCACTCCACCTAGTGAAATCAGAGCGCACTCAACTAGAGCCTGGGCAACCTCGGCCGCAGAGAAAGCAGGGGCAACTCCGGAGCAGATCTGCAGGGCAGCGACATGGTCGAGCTTCAGTACTTTCGCTAAGCACTACCGCATAGACCAGCTGTCTGACCAAGACCAAGCATTTGGTCGTAAAGTGCTCCAGTCTCTAACCCCACCCTAGTAAGTATTGCTTGATATATCCTCTCGGATGCTGCCCTGGAAGACGATTCGAGAAAACAGAGTTAGGTACCTGGTAACTCTTTTTCTAAGAAGTCTTCCAGGGCAGCACTAGTTCCCACCCTTGAAACAACAAAAACCAGGTACAGAGGGGGAGCTTGCAGCTTACAGGGAATTCCTTCGGTGCTTTAACATAACTGAGGCACACAGGTAAGAGTGTGAAATTTATAATGGTGGACTAATGTGTTTCCTGTTTTAGGGAGGAGGAGCCTATCTCTCGGATGCTGCCCTGGAAGACTTCTTAGAAAAAGAGTTACCAGGTACCTAACTCTGTTTTTTGTTTTTTTTCTGTAGGCGAGGTGACCCGATCTCCTGCGGCGGAAGCTCTGCTGAGTACAAGTCCGACAACGGCTGTGAAATAATTGTGGAGTGACGTCACCCATAGACTTACTATGGGGATTCCATTGATGTGTCCTCTGCACCCGCCCACATAACGAAGCCGCGGCTGACAGCTCAGCATTCCACCGCATGAGATCGGGTCGGATCGCCTGCAGAAAAGGTATGTATACTGATTTTTTTTTTTTTTTTTTTTTTTTCTTGGATAGATTAGTGTTAGAATGTTGGTGGCTATAGATGCAGGGATTTTAGTTTTAGCATGAACTTCCACTTTAAATACATTTCACTTAGTTGGTTCAATACTTTTTCATGTCATTCCATTTTATTACACATAACTTGCTTTCTGAACTTTATTTGTTTTGGTTTCTTTGTATGGATTGCATGGGTTGTTACCTACAAGTGGTGACAATTTATTGTCAAGAGCACCTTTAGAAATAAATGTACCTAGCAAAATGGTGAAGTGTTCAATACCTATTTTACCTGCTGAATATATTGACAGGTCAATGCACTGGATGCTGCTGTGGATGAGGAAAGGATGGAGTCAGAAGTAGGCATATGCAGACCATTCACAGAACCCTCACTGGGTTCCAATCCGTCATAGGGAAAGGCATGATGCTTTTAGGTGACACCCCTGTTGCTGAGTATTAGCAGTGCCTTTGGGCATTTTTTACTCCTACTAACATGTTACATATTTCTTTTTCATATTTCCCATGTTGTACATTAAATATTCGTGACCCTTGCTTTGTAAATGACATGTTACATAGTCCTGATCACTGCTCTGTAGATATGTTCTTGCTGTGGTACATTACATGCTCTTGACAGCAGTAATTTGTAAGCTGTGCTGTACATTACACTCTCCTTACCAACATGTTTTGTTGTCTCAGCAGTTGCTGGTTGCTAAGTAGTTCCTAACATTTTTAAAGCCCAGGCACCTTGCCTTTTTATATATGGCTAGGTACAGTGTCATCACAGGCTGGGATTTTTGAATGGCAGAGGCACAGCATCAGAACTGGTGTCTCTCATAGATGCCTCTCCGATGCAGCAGGGGAGCCACCTACTGCTACCTATGAAATTCTGGTGCAAACAAAAATGTGAATGTTGTCTCCCGTGTATCAATGACAAAGGTGGGAGCTCTGTATACTGTATCAAATGCCCCCAGGAAGGTCGTCTCTTGTTCACGTGATTTTCATCGTGCCTTTATTTATTTTTTTTCTTATGACAACAGTATACTGATATTTTAAAGTTGTTTGTTATTTTTAAAGAAAAAACTATTTTTTTTTATATACTTGAACACTGAAGGTTTTTTATCTTAATGCATAGAATGCATTAAAGCAGAGTTCCACCCAAAAATGGAACTTCCGCTTTAAGTGATGGTGACCCTCTGACATGCCACATTTGGCATGTCATTTTTTGGGGGGAGGAGGAGTGGATACCCTCTTTTTAGAGGCATCCAGGTCCCACTTCCTCCCAGGGTTTCGCGGCGCTGGAAGGAAGTTCCCCCCCCCCCCCTGCAATCTTTTGGGACACGTCCCAGAAGATTGCCCGGCCATTTGCACGCAGTGCGTGCCCGGCTGTGTAGCCACAGCTGGGCGCCCACAGTAAGAATGCAGGCGCCATGGAGAGGGGGAGAGGAACGGGGCTTCGTACGCCCACGTTGCTGGACCGCGGAACAGGTGATTGTTAAGTCAGCAGCTACACTTTTTTTGTAGCTGCTGACTTTTAATTTTTTTTTTTTTTTTTTGCACTCTTCGTTTTATTAGTTTCAATGGGTAGCACAACACGCCACAAACGCGGCAAAGAAGCTCATGTGCCTCCTTGGCCCTTCCTTTTTTTTTTTTTTTCTTCCTTTGTTGGTTGCTGATTCATTTAAGTTTCTGGCAAAAATACCCTTGACGTTTTTTTTGGGTTCCAACGTGTTTTTCGAACATTTTATAACCGCACACTAGATTGCATGTGTACGTGCGCTACACTACACATAATTGTGGGCAAATACCAAGACATACAGTATCTCAAAAAAGTGAGTACACCCCTCACATTTCTGTAAATATTTTATTCTATCTTTTCATGGGTCAGCACTGAAGAAATGAAACTTTGTTACAATGTAAAGTAGTGAGTGTACAGCTTGTAGTGTAAATTTTCTGTCCCCTCAAAATAACTCCACACACAGCCATTTAATGTCTAAACTTCTGGCAACAAAAGTGAGTACACCCCTAAGTAAAAATTTCCAAATTGGGCTCAATTAGCCATTTTCCCTCCCCAGTGTCATGTGACGTGTGACGTGTGAATGGGGAGCAGGTGTGTTAAATTTGGTGTTATCGCTCTCACTCTCTCATACTGGTCACTGGAAGTTCAACATGGCACCTTCATGGCAAAGAACTCTCTGAGGATCCGAAAAAAAGAATTGTTGCTCTACATAAAAATGACATAGGCTATAAGATTGCAAAGACCCTGAAACTGAACTGCAGCACGGTGGGCAAGAACATACAGCGGTTTAACAGGACATGTTCCACTTAGAACAGGCCTCACCTTGGTCGACTAAAGAAGTTGAGTGCGCGTGCTCAGCATCATAGCCAGAGGTTGTCTTTGAGAAATGGATGTATGAGTGCTGCCAGCATTGCTGCAGAGATTGAAGGGGTGGGGGGTCAGCCTGTCAGTGCTCAGACCAAACGCTGCATCAAATTGGTCTGCATGGGTGTCATCCCAGAAGGAAGCCTTTTCTAAAGATGATGCACAAGAAAGCCAACAAACAGTTTGCTGAAGACAGGCAGACTAAGTACATGGATTACTGGAATCATGTCCTGTGGTCTAATGAGACCAAGATAAACTTATTTGGTTCAGATGGTGTCAAGCGTGTGTGTGGCGGCAACCAGGTGAGGAGTACAAAGACAAGTGTGTCTTGTCTACAGTCAAGCAAGGTGGTGGGAGTGTCATGGTCTGGGGCTGCATGAGTGCTGCCGGCACTGGAAAGCTACAGTTCATTGAGGGAACCATGAATGCCAACATGCACTGTGACATACTGAAGCAGACCATGATCCCCTTCTCTTCAGAGACTGGGCCGCAGGGCAGTATTCCAACATAACGACCCCAAACACACCTCCAAGATGACCACTGCCTTGCTAAATAAGCTGAGGGTAAAGGTGATGGACTGGCCAAGCATGCCTTCAGACATAAACCCTATTAAGCATCTGTGGGGCATCTTCAAATGGAAGGTGGAGGAATGCAAGGTCTCTAACATCCACCAACTTGGTGATGTTATGGAAATGTGGAAGAGGACTCCAGTGGCAACCTGTGAAGCTCTGAGGAAACTCCATGCCCAAGAGGGTTAAGGCAGTGCTGGAAAATAATGGTGGCCACACAAAATATTGACAGTTTTGGCCCAATTTGAACATTTTCACTTAGGGGTATACTCTTTTGTTGCCAGCGGTTTAGACATTATTGGCTGTGTGTTGCGTTATTTTGAGGGGACAGCAAATTTACACTGTTATACACGCTGTACACCCACTACTTTACATTGTAGCAAAGTGTCGTTTCTTCAGTGTTGTCACATGAAAAGATATAACAAAATATTTACAAAAATGTGATGGGTGTACTCTTGTGAGATACTGTACCAAGACATTTTGGACAATTTCATGCTCTACTTTGTGGGAACAGTTTGAGGATGGCCCCTTCCTGTTCCAACATGGCTGCGCACCAGTGCACAAAGCAAGGTCCATAAAGACATGGAAGAGCAAGTTTGGCGTGGAGGAATTTGACTGGCCTGCAAAGAGTCCTGAACTCAACCTGATAGAACACCTTTGGGATGAATTTGAGCAGAGACTGTGAGCCAGGCCTTTTCGTCCACATCAATGCCTGACCTCACAAATGCGCTTCTAGAAGAATGGTCAAATATTCCCATAGACACACTCCTAAACCTTGTGGACAGTCTTCCCAGAAGAGCTGAAGCTGTTCTAGCTGCCAAGGGTGGGCCAACTCAATATTGAACCCTACGGGCTAAGACTGGGATGCCATTAAAGTTCATGTGCGTGTAAAGGCAGGTGTCCCAATACTATTGACAATATAGTGTATGTTATGGATATCACCGTGAGGCAAGAGAGGGGTGTTCTGTAGTCTTGTTCTAGGGTATCCCTCTAGGACTGGAAATGTCACTAGCAGGATCATTGGGGGGGGAAAAAGGCTGAATAAAGAAAATGAATGCAGCAATCACATCCAAGCACTGATAAACTGCAATACTGTATATTATATTATCGTTCTAGGTTATAGATATACTGCAAAGTACCTGGCTGAATATTCATTTAGCATTTGATTACTTTTGACATGGAAAAATATTCTTGGCATATCTCACTTAGCATTTTAATGTAGGCTGGGTTATTGTGCAAAGCAGCAAGAAGCATTTCATAGCTCAGGGGGAATATTCCACATGAACACACAAAATAAATGTCGGTAATCATTCGAGAATGTAGGACAGGAACTAGATAGAACATTAGAGACAATCAGAATAAGTCCTTTATTTCAGGAAAAAGTCTCATTTAGCTGTGAACTACTTGCATGTGGGGAAAAGTGATCATCTAATGTTTAGAATGAGATTTGGATTTACAAGATTTTCTCATGGTAAATCTGCGGCTTTTATATTCTTCAGGAAATCGAAGAAAAAAAAGAAAACGAAAAAAAAGGAAGAAGCAAAGCGTAACAAACGGGATCATGGTAAGACAGCCATTTTCAGATAAAAGAAAAATTGCAATCGCATGCTAAGAATTTTATTGTTCTGAATCTGATGTCTTTCCATTTGTTTACCATATTTTCCTTTTTTAATTTTAATTTAGTTTTTTTTTTTTTTTTTTTTTTCTTTCAAGATTCCAAAAAGGCTGAACGCCTTGATCTCGCACTGCAAGCAAAAAAGAGTTCAGGCACAAAGGCAAAAAAGGTGCGGATCTTATTTTTAAAGGGAATGTGTATTGGTTTTGTATGTAGGTTTCTGTTATTTACCATACTCGAGATTAAAAAATGAAGTGGTACAAATAAGAACTGCTTTTTAATAATTACATTTTTAATGGCAGATAGCAAGTCTCCTATGCAGTTTGCCCCTTTTTCACCACCTGTGTAAAAAGCTGGTTGTTTACAGCGCCTAATAGCTCAAACCATCATTTACACTCATTTTACTCATGAATAAGTAACCCCTCCTTATTGGTTAGCTCTTTCTATTGCCTGGTATACACAATTGGATGAATTATTGTCTTTTTTTTTTTTTTTTTCTCTTCATGCTAGTTCCATTTAGAAAATGAAAAGGTTCAGAAAATTCTCGTACAACAGAATAAAAATTCGGAAGTGATGTATTGTATTTTTAGACAAAAACTGTACTGTTTAAACTAAAATCGTACAATACCACGATACCATCATGCTTGTCCCTTCGGATAATTTCGTATGAACTGTGGTGATTAGCTCTCGAAGGCTCTGTACGAACGATCAGATTATCATATGATTGCTTCGAAAGCTGTATTTTTTTTTTTTTTTTTTTTTTGTACGATTTTCTGATTGTGTGTACGGTGCTTAAGGCTGCAGTGAGAGAGAGCTGCCATGTCCTGTGCTCTTTAGCGAACCCTTAGTGCTCCAAAACCATTCTCCTTGTCTCTAAAATATGGATTCTATATAGGTTATAAAATATATAATTGAGATAAAATTCTATTTTAAACTTTTATAGAGATAACCAGTAATGATTTTGATTAGTTTTGCTTTAAGGTATATACTGTTGAGCTTTGTGTTTTATGGCTTATTGCTGTAATTAATGAATGGTGTTCTTATGACTTATGCATAGATGGAGATGTCCACGTGTTAAAGCGGTAGTAAACCGAAGTTAGAGAGGGGGAAAAATCCCCTGCAAGGCAATGTCATAATGTGCTATGAGAGATTTATTTAAAGAAAAAAAAATTAGACTGTTTTGTGGATTTTCAGATCTGTAATATATTATGTATGACAGACTCCCTTGTCATAGGCAGGTGGCTTCCTGCTTCCTGCCATGCACCTGCCGTCACTTATGCTGGTCATACAAAAACAATTAAATTTTAAGAACATTCGTTGATTTTCTTATTATTAGTGGGGTCAAATCGACGTTCGCTTTCGACCACAGTGACAGGAAAATTGAAAGGAGCAGAATAGAAAACTTTTTAGTCAAAGGAATCCCCCACTGAGGCTTCTGGCTCTTCCTGCCTTCAGAGTGCCCCAATAGCGAGCTGCAAATTATAGTATAGAGTGCCCCTATAGCAAAGTAAAAAAGAAAAACTTCTGACTTTAGAACCACTCACTTCCTGCCCAGGATTATATGTCCCATGAGGCATTGCTCCTCAGACGATGTACTGAGCTGTATGTGTGCTGCACTGTGTATACTAACATGTATGTATGGTATACTGAGCTGTATGTGTGCTGCACTGTGTATACTAACATGTATGTATGGTATACTGAGCTGTATGTGTGCTGCACTGTGTATACTAACATGTATGTATGGTATACTGAGCTGTATGTGTGCTGCACTGTATTTCCTGATATGTAAACAATGCATTCTGTATGCAGGCCAACTAATCAGCTGGCCGATTAATCAATTATGAAAATGGTTGACAACTATTTTCATAATCGATTAGTTGTCGATGAATCGATTCGTTGTTTCAGGCCTAGAAGGGAGTGGGATGAAGGACAGAGTAGTATTAAATTTTACAATACCATTTCCTTGTCCATTGAGGGACACAGGAATTCTAAAAATTCTTAGATTGTTGCGTTATACTGCCCCAGTTTTTGTTAACGTCCTCAGGAGAGTAGACATGTTTTCTTCAACTCTGCTCTTCGTTTTTAAAAACTTCTTCACATTCTTGCTTTTCCACCTTGGCGTTGATAGTGGGTAGACAGACTGGTGTTCCAGGAACATTGTTGCAGGTGGAGGACATTTTGGAACATATGGCCTCTTCTGTTTGGACAGGTTTGTCTTAGTTCAGGGATCCTTTAGTAGAAGCAGTAGCTACTCTGAAGCCTTCATGGAATCTTAGTTTTTCCATCGCTGAAAGTTGTTCTTCATCTACATATAGAGGGCATTCTGGTGGTTATCATTGCTCTGAAAATGTCCCAGGTGGGTGTGGTGGTACGCCACGATAAGGCCTCCTAGCTGATGTTCCACTCTGTCAGATTGTTTGGTTCCTGTGCTTCAAAAACAGTTTTGGCATCCTACATCTGTCATTGGTTTAAACTACGTTTAAAGCTTAGCTGTTGAAGCCCAGGTACTGAGGAACAGGGACCTCAGAGACTATATCCTGTATTGTCTAATATCAGACATGGAAGCCCCCTCAGGGGAAGCCATTCAGAAGAAACTCAAACATGTAGGGTGGATTCCCAGCCTCGTCATCACACTTGTACGCTTTTGAGCTATGAGAGTTCCTGTTTGGAGGAACCGGAATGCAAGCCCATAGCATTTTGTAGGCTGTGAGTGTAAGAGTATGAAGAGTGCCCGCAATATGCTACACACACACTATTTGTTGCGTGGCTTTGTTTTGTGTGACTTTTTGATAATGATTCTCTTTTTGGGTCTTGGTACAATAACCATTTTTCTTATTTGGGTCAACATTTAGGAACCTCTTGTCTAAACTGATGCTGTAGTATTGAGGGGGGCTTGTGAATACTTTGTGCTGTGGCTGTATTTTAATACCTCTACTGTGTTTATTTATTTATTTATTTTTTTAAGCTTTGAGGTATCATTTAATGTGAAAAATGGTGTGTGTACATCCATCCAAGTCCTGAGCTACTAGCCTGACCTTAAGAGTTACTTGCCACCAGTTGCCCCACCTAACTCCTACCCTGCCCTGCCCTTATTCCAGCCCTAAACTAGTTAATTATCTAATGAAATGACACTGTTAAATTTTTTTATGCACAGTTCGGTTGCAAAAATAGATATTTACAACTTTAACAATATTAACATAATGCATATCTGTGCAGCCTCATTGGTGGCCATCAGTGCAGCTTATTAGTGGCGCCTCAACAGTGCCCATCAATGCAGCAGGGATCACGGGAAGGAATCGTGAGCATTTCCAGCTGGATCACACAGAGCGGGAATCTTCTGCTGTGACACAGCTTAGATATGAAACACCGGCTACTTTCAAAGTCCTTCCTCCTGGTCCGGCATTGGACCAGTGTGTTGTCTATCATATTAGCCAATCCAGGAGGCAGGACTTTGTTTGACAGCAGCGTTTTCATAGCCAAGCTGTGTCACAGCGGGAGATCCCTACTCTGTGTGTGTTCCGGCCGGCTCTCCTCCTGACAGTTTCCTGGCAAATCGCTTCTGACAGAAGCCTTTTTTACAGGGCATCACAGGTGCCCGGGGGGGGGCAAAGAGGAAATTGCCCCCAGGCCACTCCGAAAAGAAAAAAAAAGCGGCACTGAAACTGTCTGCCCCTGCACCACACTCGCCCAAATGCAAGCAGGCGAGTGGAAATTTTGAGGTGTGTGTATAGTATTATAGTATATGTGCTCATAAGTTTACATTCCCTGGCAGAATTTATGATTTCTTGGCCATTTTTCAGAGAATGTGAATGATAACACAAAAACTTTTCTTTCACTCATGGTTAGTGTTTGGCTGAAGCCATTTATTATCAGTCAATTGTGTTTACACTTTTTAAATCATAATTGCAACAGAAACTACCCAAATGACCCTGATCAAAAGTTTACATACCCCAGTTCTTAATACCGTGTATTGCCCCCTTTAACATCAATGACAGCTTGAAGTCTTTTGTGGTATTTGTGGATGAGATTCTTTATCTTCTCAGATGGTAAAGCTGCCCATTCCTCTTGGCAAAAAGGCTACAGTTCCTGTAAATTCTTGGGCTGTCTTGCATGAACTGCACGTTTGAGATCTCCTCAGAGTGGCTCAATGATATTGAGGTCAGGAGACTGAGATGGCCACTCCAGAACCTTCACTTTATTCTGCTGTAGCCAATGACAGTTGACTTTACCTTGTGTTTTGGATCATTGTCATCTTGGAATGTCCAAGTACGTCCCATGCGCAGCTTCCTGGCTAATGAATGCAAATGTTCCTCCAGTATTTTTTGATAACATACTGCATTCATCTTGCCATCAATTTTTTGACCAAATTTCCTGTGCCTTTTTGTAGCGCACACATCTCCAAAACATCAGCGATCCACCTCCGGTGTTTCACAGTAGGAATGGTGTACCTTTCATCATAGGCCTTGTTGACTCCTCTCCAAATGTAGTGTTTATGGTTGTGGCCAAAAAGCTGAATTTTGGTCTCATCACTCCAAATGACTTTGTGCCAGAAGGTTTGAGGCTTGTCTCTGTGCTGTTTGGCGTATTGTAAGTGGGATACTTTGTGGCATTTGCGTAGTAATGGCTTTCTTCTGGCGACTCGACCCTTTTGTGTCAACTTGTGTGAATGTTATCAGGCCAAATTCACCAGGGTATGTAAACTTTTGATCAGGGTCATTTGGGTAGTTTCTGTCGCCATTATTATTTAAAAAGAGTAAACACAATTGATGATAAATGGCTTCAGCCAAACGCTAACCTTGAGTGAAAAATGTTTGTGTTATTCATAGTCTCTGAAAAATGGCCAAGAAATCATAAATTCTGCCAGTGTATGTAAACTTATCAGCACAATTGTGTGTGTCGCTCGCTCTCTCTCCCGCTCTCTCTCCCGCTCTCTCCTTAAAAAAAAAAAAAAAGGGGGTGCAAGAATAAAATTTAATAGAGTGTGTATGTACAGTGGGGACGGAAAGTATTCAGACCCCCTTAAATTTTTCACTGTTTGTTATATTGCAGCCATTTGCTAAAATCATTTAAGTTAATTTTTTTCCTCATTAATGTACATACAGCACCCCATATTGACAGAAAAACACAGAATTGTTGACATTTTTGCAGATTTATTAAAAAAGAAAAACTGAAATATCACATGGTCCTAAGTATTCAGACCCTTTGCTCAGTATTTAGTAGAAGCACCCCTTTGATCTAATACAGCCATGAGTCTTTTTGGGAAAGATGCAACAAGTTTTTCACACCTGGATTTGGGGATCCTCTGCCATTCCTCCTTGCAGATCCTCTCCAGTTCTGTCAGGTTGGATGGTAAACATTGGTGGACAGCCATTTTTAGGTCTCTCCAGAGATGCTCAATTGGGTTTAAGTCAGGGTTCTGGCTGGGCCGTTCAAGAACAGTCACGGAGTTGTTGTGAAGCCACTCCTTTGTTATTTTAACTGTGTGCTTAGGGTCATTGTCTTGTTGGAAGGTAAACCTTCGGCCCAGTCTGAGATCCTGAGCACTCTGGAGAAGGTTTTTGTCCAGGATATCCCTGTACTTGGCCGCATTCATCTTTCCCTCGATTGCAACCAGTCGTCCTCACCCTGCAGCTGAAAAACGCCCCCACAGCATGATGCTGCCACCACCATGCTTCACTGTTGGGACTGTATTGGACAGGTGATGAGCAGTGCCTGGTTTTCTCCACACATACCGCTTAGAATTAAGGCCAAAAAGTTATATCTTGGTCTAATCAGACCAGAGAATCTTATTTCTCGCCATCTTGGAGTCCTACAGGTTTTTTTTTTTTTTTTTTTTTTTTAGCAAACTCCATGCGGGCTTTTATGTGTCTTGCACTGAGAAGAGGCTTCCGCCGGTCCACTCTGCCATTAAGCCCTGACTGGTGGAGGGCTGCAGTGATGGTTGACTTTCTACAACTTTCTCCCATCTCCCGACTGCATCTCTGGAGCTCAGCCACAGTGATCTTTGGGTTCTTCTTTACCTCTCTCACCAAGGCTCTTCTCCCCCGATAGCTCAGTTTGGCCAGACTGTCAGCTCTAGGAAGGGTTCTGGTTGTCCCAAACATCTTCCATTCAAGGATTATGGAGGTCGCTGTGATCTTGGGAACCTTAAGTGCAGCAGAATTTTTTTTGTAACCTTGGCCAGATCTGTGCTTAGCCACAATTCTGTCTCTGAGCTCTTCAGGCAGTTCCTTTGACCTCATGATTCTCATTTGCCCTCACATGCACTGTGAGCTGTAAGGTCTTATATAGACAGGTGTGTGGCTTTCCTAATCAAGTCCATTCAGTATAATTAAACACAGCTGGACTCAAATAAAGGTGTAGAACCATCTCAAGGATGATCAGAAGAAATGGACAGCACCTGCGTTAAATATGAGTGTCACAGCAAAGGGTCTGAATACTTAGGACCATGTGATATTTCAGTTTTTCTTTTTTTAATAAATCTGCAAAAATGTCAACAATTCTGTGTTTTTCTGTCAATATGGGGTGCTGTATGTACATTAATGAGGTAAAAAATTAACTTAAATGATTTTAGCAAATGGCTGCAATATAACAGAGTGAAAAACTTAAGGGGGTCTGAATACTTTCCGTCCCCACTGTATATAACATAATTAAAAAAATCCTAAATCCATTTTTCTTTTTCCTTTTTTTTTTTTTTTTTTTTTTTTTTTTTTTTTAGTGGCTAGTACCATCCAGACTGATCCAGTTTAGCTTCATACAGCCAGTCAGGTCATTCACTGACTTTTCTCATCATTCAGCTCACATTATAAAAATGCAGACACATGGAAGAGAATGTGTCTGGCTTTATCCCTATTGCTTGGGGCTCAGTGCACTGGGCACTGTAGACGCATCTTTGTAATGGTGCAGGAAATCAGTCTCATCTAGCAGACAGGAAAGAGTTAGAATTTTGACTTTCAGATCTGGGAGTGGTTCCATACACGTGTGCTGTTCTGAATTCCTGCAAGACAGTTCGGTGAAGGGTAAGTAATTCGATGAAATCTTCATAACTGAAAATGTTAGCACACCCTGTTTTACCGTGGGCGAGACCCAAAGGTTAATATGCAGCTTCAATGTTCAGATCGTCTGGAAAGACTTCAAGTCACATTCTGCATACTTCATAAGGGAATCCATGGAAAGACTCTTATCGCGGAGTGTTTCCTATGGCTTTTGGCTGCTTGATTCAATAGAACTTCAGAATCCTGAATGCTATAATCCAGCTCAAGTGGATAACCATCTTCTGCACCATCCAAAAGCCAAGGATCTGCACTACATAATGTGACACATGACAGCTTCCAAACTTCAAGTATTGGTGCCTCTTGTGTGGATCTAGCAAACCTTTTTGTCTTGATAGAAATTTCAAATGTTTGGTTTCTTTTACAGAAGTGCACTACCTCTGGAATAGAAGTTGAGCTGATGTTTTACAAGTAATGTTATACCCCTGGCACAATCAAGGGTTTTCTTAAAAAAAAGTAAAGGTAAAGTAAAAGGACAAAATGATTTATAGCTTTTAATTTATTTTTTTATTAGGCCAAACAAGTTAAGAAGAAAATGAATTTGGCTGCTGAAGCTGCAGCAGATGTTAAGGTAAACTCCAAAAAGACCCCCAAAAAGGCAAGTCCTTCATTGAACGACAATCCAGGATCTTCTGTCGCGCAAGCAGCGGATGTTTTTCCAGATGCAAATTACTCCTCTGTTAGTAAGGAAAAGACTGAGAAGAATGAGAGTTCTTCTAGCTCAGAGACTGAAGAAGAGACTAAAAAGCAAGTAAGTGGTGGGACATTGTAGTTTTTTTTTTTTTTTTTTTTTTTTCCTTCTCAACTGTAGATTGTAGGGTAGAGTTTGACTGGATGGATCATATTTAAATTTTGGCCTTGAAGTCAACCTGTAAAATGGTATGGTACAACACCCATAAATTAATAGTAAAAAATGTGTTTGTGTCTGGGGATGCTAGAGGCTGGTTAATCCTTTTCAGATGGTTTTTAAACCTGTACTTTAGTAGAAGAATATATAGTTTTATCACAAAGTTGGGAAGCTCTGTCCTAGAGCATCACAATCCCTGGGGATGATTTACTAAAGGCTTTAGAAATATGCCTTTTAATAATTTTTGTAGCTTTATTCACTCTGAATACTCAATCATGTAGATGAATTAAACAGGAATTAGATTTTTACATGAGTTCATGACTGAAGTCAACACCGTTTTACTTTAAGTGAAGATGCCTTTTTCTGTCTGTCTTGTTTAGTGAATTGTCCAAGAATGGGAAATGTTCAGCTGGTGGATGTGTACTTTTTTTTATAATTTTTTTAGCCATTTTTATAAAAAAAAAACAATTTTCCCTCAAAGGTCATACGTGGCAAAAAAATTCCAGACCCTGCAGCTGCTGAGCAGAAATCCCTCAGCAATCCATCCAACGGAAAAGCAGAGATGAGTGAGAGCTCTGATGAGAGTGATGAGACCGACATTGATAAGCCGGTGAGTTAGTTTCTTCTGTCAAATGGAATGCATAAAATATAATACCGTATATACTCGAGTATAAGTCGTTCCGAGTATAAGTCGAGGCCCTAATTTACCACAAAAAAATGGGAAAAACTTATTGACCAGAGTATAAGACGAGGGTGAGAAATGCACAGCTACTGTAAGTGGAAAAGAGGGTCAACAATGCCCATTTGCAGCATCACTGTGCCCATTTGCATGCCTCATTGTGCCCATTTGCAGCCATAGGTCCCCTGAACTTCAAACTCGGTAGTTAAGGGTTCCTAGATGCCCCCTAGCTGCAGCCAAAATTTGGGGTCTCTGAACCCAAAGGGTCCCGAAATGACATTGCTGCAGATGGACACAGTTGACCGAATTTGGGGCCCCATATCTTGGGGCCACTTAGCGCTAGGAACCCCAAATTTGGTGTGCAAACCCAGTGGAACTAGCACCATAAAATTTCCAAAGCTGGGGTTTCTAGCACCAAGTGGCCCCGAGATACAGGGCCCCAAAAATCAGTTCAGAAAATGTCAAGCACTTTTCTGCAGCAGAGAATGACATTTTCCAAACCGGTTTTGGGGCCCCTTATCTCAGGGCCACTTAGTGCTAGGAACCCCAGCTGGATATGTTATGGTACCAGTTCCACTGGGTTTGCACACCAAATTTGGGGTTCCTATCACCAAGTGGCCCTGAGATATGGGCCCCCAAAGTCGGTTCAGAAAATGTCAAGCACTTTTCTGCAGCAGAGAATGACTTTTTTTTAACCGATTTTGGGGCCCCGTATCTCGGGGCCACTTAGTTCTAGGAACTTCAGCTTTGGATATGTTGTGGTACCAGTTCCACTGGGTTTGCACACCAAATTTGGCGTTCCTAGCACTAAGTGACCCTGAGATACGGGGCCCCAAAATCGGTTCGGAAAATGAAATTTTTTGCTGCAGAAAAGTGCTTGACTCGAGTATAAGTCGAGGGGGGCACTTTCAGCACAAAAAAATGTGCTGAAAAATTCGACTTATACTTAAGTATATACGGTAGTTTCAAAGTTTTAATAAAAGCTACAGTAATAGCCACAGCCAGTTTACCTTACGTGTTATGCCGGCTCCTGCACCCAAAGCCGATTGAAGAATCTGTTCAGGTGAGGACATCTCTGGATCCCTGAACAGGTAAGTGTCCTTATATTAAAAGTCTGCAGCTACAGTATTTGTAGCTGCTGACTTTTCTTTTTTTGGGGGGAGCATAGAGCTTCTCTTTAAACTCCACTTTTTTATGGGTTTTGATAGAGTGGGAAAGGTTTAGATCCACTTATTTGGTTCTGTCCCTTTCTCACAGGGTGTCATCCTGATAGGACATTAACTCATTCCTAACCCAGGGCTTAAAGAGAAACTTTCATTTAAAAAAAAAAAACTGCTAGCAGGTGCTGTAGCTTTTCTTGCCTTTGCTGCAGCTGAGCACCAAGCTACCAGCAAAACTCCATAGCATCCTATGTGTCAGCTTGCCTGCTGCCCCCAACTCCTCCATTTATAATTTTTATTTTGTATTGGATCATTAGCATGGTGGGCTGCCTTGTTGGCCCAGTAGGATTGTGTGTAAGGCTTAATAATTTGGCACTTGTCCTCATCGTACCTGCTCCTTTTTGTTTTTTGTTTTTTTTGTTTTTTGTTTTTTTTAACTTTACCACCTGGGGGAAGCTGAAATCTCTTCAACGTGTGCTATCTGGGGGGGGAGCGGGGGCAGCAGCTGAAATCTTTACAGCTGTGAGGGATATGGGGGGGTGCCTGCAATCTCTCCCCAACTGAGGAGTGGCTGGCATGGCTGAAATTTCCCCAACTGAGAAATGGGGTATGGCTGAAATCGCAATTGTGGAGGATGGGGGGGACGCAATTTTTTTACTTTTTTTTTTTTTCTTGTTCGGGGGTTCCCCTTAATATTCATACCAGACCCAGAGGGCCTGGTAACAGACTGGGGGGGACCCATGCTGTTGTTTTCAGTGAGTTTTAACTATATTGCCGAGACCCGACAATTCATTACAGCCGCGATCAGTTTTAAATTACTTTTTTTTCCTTTTAGAAATGTCATTTTGCTGTGTCATTTTTACTGTTCTAAACACAGGAAAACTGCGTCACTTTACAGGCATACTATAGACACCCCCCAGGCACGATATTTAAAGGAATATTTCATTTTTATTGTTTCACTTTAAGCATTATTAAAATCACTGCTCTCACAAAAACGACCTTTTTTAAAACTTTTTTTCCCATTGATTCATGTCCCGTGCGGCAGGACCCGGCTTCCCAAACACTTTTTAGGACAATAATTTGCATATAAGCCTTTAAAATGTGCACTTTTGATTTTTCATGTTCGTGTACCATAGACTTTAATGGTGTTCCGGCGGCTTTCGAATTTGCCCTGAACGGCGCATGAAACTTTGGTTGAACGTCCGAACAACCAAAGTTCTGCCCGAACTTATGCTCGGGCTGAACCGTTCTCCCATCCCTAGTTGTGACAAGGCAGGTGGTCTTATTTTTAGCAGCAGCCTCCTGCCTGAAATTAGCTTTCTGTTGGGGATACACTCTAACTTGATTTGTATAGTCTTTGGCGAAAATACAATAGGGCTTTAATGAAAGGAAATATGCTCTACAAAGTGGGTATTTTTCCCAGTTTTGTATTGCATGTTGGAAATACAAGGTTGAAATTCTGTAATGCTGGTGTGTGTGTGTGTGTGTATGTGTGTTTTCGTTTTTTTGTGTCTTTAAAAGATTTCCTAGTTCTAATAAATGTGTTTGATGCATGAGCCTGACATTTTTGTTCTATTTTTATAGCCATCACCTGTAACTTCCAAGCCCACAGTCCCCTCAAGTCATCAGGCTTCCAAGCGAAAAAGACAGGCTGCTCCTCCAGTACAGAAAGTTCGGGCCGATAGTACAGAAAACAGCGAGACTGATGAGGAGAAGGAGCCTGTGAAACAGGTAATAAATAAGAGGATACATTGTGTATACATTGTGCTGTGTATAATGGTTTTAGAAGGTGCAGCTAAATGTACAATTGAAATGCCAGAAAATTGGTTGAATACATTTAATTTGATTTTCCCCTCCTCCTTGTGCTGTCTGGCTACCTCTACTACCTGCTCCATGGATTAGAAGAGACTGTCAGCACATCACTGACACTTTTCTATGTGGAAGTGGTGGTTTTCATTTCATTGGTTGCAATTTTATTTCTGTGTCTGTGCTAGAATCAGTGTGATGGTCCAGGTTTTAGTAAGTAGGTAAGATTAAATGTAAAGAGACTGTCACTTTGCCCATAAAGTGCAGTTTTCTAAAAGCTCCTCCTCAAACCCTATATATGCTTGTTTAGTGCGCTGCTCCATTGAGCCCTTAAAGTTAACCCAGCATTTCTAAGTACTGGGGAGCATGTGATCTTTTGCCAGGGTGCAGTACTCAGGCCTAAGCAACCCAACCCTGAATAAACTGACATGAAGCTTTCGTAGGGTTTGCACTCCTGGGGGAGTGTGGTGAAGAGGAGTACCAGTAGGTTGGATGTGGGAGATTTTTAAATCCTTACTGGGTGTTCTTTTTAAAGGCTAGGTTTCAGTAGTTGAAGTAAGATCCGAAGCCTTATGTGAGATTACCTCTTTTTTCCTAATATGAATATATGAAGGGAAGTTGAAGTTGTTGTCCCCTGGGGAAGCAGCCTGCCTTTTTTTCTTGAAAGCCTGTCGACTTGAGGGTACTGTGGGCTTGGGAGTTACAGGTGAAGGCTATAAAAATTGAACAAAAATGTCAGGCATATTCCTGTTCACCCTGCCGTGTGCTGTGGTTTCTCCTACTGAACCTTACATTTTTACTTTGTCAGGTAGTGATGTGGGAGCCAGAAGGAAAAGCCATTGCACTCAGGGTAGAACCATTAATCTTGGAAGTGTCTGATTCAAAAGATTCTTCCAGATCTGTTTTTTTTTTTTTTGTAATACAGCGGCAAATGGCGTTGCGGGCAGCAGGACAGAAGTATTAAATATCCTCTTTAAAGAGGGCACCTTTTTTATCTGTTTCACGGAGTCAGGCAGACTTTGTAAATTTAGTGTCTTGGAAGCACCCTGTTATAAATATTTGTTTTTTTACAGCACTGAAGAAATATAACAACTTAAAGAATCCATTTGGGGTGGATATTCACTAGGTAGTCATATGATAAAGTGCTCGGTGCATGTGAAAGCAATAAGTGAACTCATATGAACACAAGAAAATCACATGAACAGAGAAAATGCATGTATAAAAGCATATGAACTAGCAAATTGCATATAGTCCATATATTCCACCTGAAGTGTTATCTAACCAAGGCTAATCTGCATCCTAATATGCCTCTGATGAATATTCCAAAAAGTTCAAAAAGACAATCAATATAGTCTCTTGGAGATGATATAGAGATGTGATCCTTTTTAAAGGCAAAAATGACAAATATGCAATGTAAGGAGTGATTTTCACACACAGCAATCTGGGATGTGCATCCGACATCGGGGGAGGAGGATGGGTACACTTACCCCAAAATCTGGACACACACGCCAGCGGCGGTGGGTCTATCAAGCATGAAAACGATCCTCCTGAAAGATTTCACGAGCCAGGATTCCTGCAGACAGAATGGTGTATGCCAGCATCGACATCCAAGGCAGTCAGTGATAAGTGGTCACAATAGGAGCTTCAGGAAAAAGATGTTCATAATCTTCCAAGCGGCAGCATAAATCATGGAAAAAAGATTAAAAAAAAGGCCCCCACATAGTGCTGATAAATCAAATGTCAAATTTATTCAAAATAAAATGGATAAAAAAAGTACAAAACATCATGGTGTATCGAGCCAAGCAGGCTATGTACCCGACATGTTTCGTACTAACGTACTTCTACTGGGGCAGGTTATTTATTTATATATATATATATATATATATATATATATATATATATATATATATATATATATATATATATATATATATATATATATATATATATATATATATATATATATATATATATATATATATATATATATACCATAAATTCTTTGATTACAACAAAATGGCACCCATCTGCTCACTGCCTCGGCATATAATGAGGTCCACTCACTACAAAAAATTGGTTTCAGCTTGGTCTCCTACTCATGGGAGAATCCTCTTAACATGTTCCACCCAATAAGGCCTTAATCATAGAGCACCTGCAATATTGCAGCCACCTAGCTGGGAGAAGTACATTCTGAGTTATTTGAGTCATGTAGGAAACAGGCTGTCAGTTGTGTTTAAATACACATTGAATAAGCTTGACCTTATCTAGTATACATATTGTAAATACTAGTACCTAGTATGAATCCTAATATATATCTAGAAAAGAGCAAAATAAAACTTCTGGGTGGAGTGAATTGAGGCAAGACTATATGAATGTATCTTGCTCAGCAATGTTATGTGAGTGTGTGTTTTTGTTTGTTTTTTTTTTTTCCAGTGTTAAATAATTCCTTGTTTGTTTTGCAGGTAGTGACACCAACTCCTAAACTTGCATCTCCACCTGCTGTCTCAGCAGCAAAGTTAAAGGCACAAAGCTTACTCCCTGCTTTACAGTCTATTAAGGCAGAGAGCAGCGAGTCTGACAGTGAAGAAGAGCCTGTAACACAGGTAATTGCCTGGCGTGCTCAACAACTTACTGCATTAAAAACTGCTTATGTATGTTTAACTATCTCAGTGTTTCTCAAACTTTTTTCAGTCGAGGCACCCTTTAAAGTTAGACAATCTCAAGGCACCCCATTCTAAAATGTAAAAAACGATACCAATAGTTTTACATATCGCAGCAATATCCACACATAGGACACTTAACGTTAGAGGTGATTTTATTCTTCCAAAACAAATACACTTTTGCACACTGGCACTAACTAGTATTCCTAAGTTTCTCTTCTCCCTCAATTTCTCTCCATCAGTCAGCTAATGTGACCCCAGTGCTGAGGGAGAAAGGCAGAGGAGGGTCAAACAAGGATACTGTGGAGGCGACAGACATCCTCCTTATCAACTGATGTCATCATTGGTTGTTATGATGTCAATGTCTAGAAAGTCATAATGGTGCATAATGAAACCAGTGGGTTTGTGTAACAAAAAGGCAGGCTTTAGCCACCAATTTTTGATTAATGTTTAGGCAATTTCCCAAGGCATCCCTGAAAATATTTCAAGGTACCCTGGTTGAAAAAGGCTGAACTATCCATTTATAAAAACATTATAAATACCTTCTCCATTCCACCCCCCACCCCCTTTCTTATAGGTGATCACATAATCTTTGTTCTCAGCTGCATAAGGAGCTTAGAGAGCTGGAGGAGGAGAAGCAGCAACACACTGATCTTTGTAGGGGGGGGGTTGTGTGTGTTTGTGTGTTTGTGTGTGTGTGTGTGTGTGTGTACAGGAGAAGTCCCATCATTGAGAGGAGAACAGGCTTAGTTCCTGGCACAGCTAGAGAACTGATTGTGGTGTGTTCTCCTGCTTAGTATGGTCAATTTTTAATAGGAAAGCAGAGGGACTGACAGGATCTGAAAACACCTGATTTCACACAAAGGAAGCCATACAAAGAGAACAGGATACATTTTATACAAATACATGGTATAGATAGTCACATATCAGGACTATGAAATATTCGGTTTACATATTCTTTAAAGAAGAAGTCCTGCCTGAACTCATTTGGCTGGGCTTCTCCTAAGGGTTACAGGAGTGCAATTCGTTTTGCACTCCTGTGACCCGTTTTCAGCAGAGAGCGGTCTGAAGTTCTCTCTCTGCTGATGTCGCCAAGATCAGTCCAGGCACTGCGTCATTCCGACTCTGGAAGTCTGGTTCCGCCAGGTGCCTGGACTGATAGGCGTCTCAGCGAGTCGCTGAGACGGCCACTCCCGCCCTTCCGCAGCTCTGCACCCTAGTGAATGTGGAGGAGCAGAGCAGCTGATAGGCAGCAGCTCTCCGCTCTGGGAGGTGAGAGAACCGAGCTATCGGCGGTGTTCGGTGGCTCGGTTCTCAGTGAAGAGGGGGCGGGGACAGATGCTGCATCCACCTAGGTACATATGATTTATGGGATAAAAAAAAAATCACGTTCTTTTCTAATAAATTTGATTGCAACAATCAGCGCAAACCCTAAACTAATCTGTGAAACTAAAATAAATAAATTCTATACAAAACGATACAATGCTGACCAGCCAACCGCTGTGTAAGTGATTACACAAAACCTCTAGTAAATATAATCAGAAATGAATTAAGTGTAGCGCAGCAGTAAAAAAACAATCCACAAAGTCCCATATTGTGTCGTGTAGTATTTGTGAAATGATAGTAAAAAAACAAACAAGTGAAGTCTTCCGTGAATATATGCTTTTCTACTTCAAAGCACCCCGTCCCTAATCTTCATGCACTGTGATTATCCATCACCAAGCGAAGTGCCTGCTCCTCTCCATACAGATCAAACAAAGCTTATCTCCTCACAACCCAGATTAATGACTCCACTCCTCTTTTTCCTCGGGATTTGAACTCCCATCCTCACAGGTTCCCACGGACCATACCCCCCTTAAAAAGTTGCACTTACAAAAGAATTAAATAAAATGCGTTTTTCATCGGTCATCTGGCTCACCACCTCAATCGGCGCGACTTCGGTAAACGCCAGAGCTCTACTCCTCCCCTAGATGCGTGTCGCCACGTGATAGGGCTTCTTCAGCTTCTCCTGTGGGAGAAGCCCTATCACGTCGTGACACGCATTTAGGAGACAGGAGTAGAGCTCTGTGACGTATTAAGGTGGTGAGTCGGATGACACATGAAAAACATGTTTTAATTTTATTCCTTTTGTAAGTGTAACTTTTTAAGCAGAGTATAATAAAGAGTTATTACGGTAATACGCTGTCTGTCCTGTCCTTTCTGCTTAAATTCATGTATAATATGTGGGGACCTGTGAGGATGGGGGTTCATATCCTATCAGGGAGGAGTGGAGCCACTTATCTGGGTTGTGAGGAGGTGAGCAGGCACTTCGCTCGATGATGGATAATCACAGTGCATGAAGGTTAGGCTCACAACACAATTGGATGTGTATGTGATCACATCCTTATGGGACTTTGTGGACTTTTTTTACTGTTGCACTACACTAAATTAATTTCTGATTATATTTACATATTCTTTTATAGAGCTGCCAATTAATCAAGTTTTCCATTTAAGAATTGTGAGTTGATTTGCAATGAGCAGACACTTCCTAACTGTCCAGCAAAAGTTACATGACCTTAATTGTGCAGTACAGGACACAGGCTCAATATTCATAAACCCTAGGACATGGGTGCTTGACCTGTGGCCCTCCAGCTGTTACAAAACTACAAGTCCGATCATGCCTCAGACTTTGGGAGTCATGCTTGTAGCCATCAGCCTTGCAATGCCTCATGGAAAATGTAGTTCCGCAACAGCTGGAGGGCCACAGGTTGAGCATCCATGCCCTAGGGTATATAGGCTGATACTT
Source organism: Lithobates clamitans (assembly GCA_037952925.1). Classification (NCBI taxonomy): domain Eukaryota; kingdom Metazoa; phylum Chordata; class Amphibia; order Anura; family Ranidae; genus Lithobates; species Lithobates clamitans. The sequence goes on from JBBGZY010000573.1 coordinate 7,299,139, forward strand.
TCAGATGATTGGATACTGGGCAGCTTTTGAGAAAATAGCACCTGCACGCCCCCACTATAAGCCTACCCCACTTTGAGTCCTCACATTTTTGCTGGTGTCCTAAGGTGATGGACCTATTCTTCCTTATGGAGAAATCACTCTTAGCTTACCTAGTTTATTTTTCCTCTGCTTACTTATTCAACTTTCCACCATATTCTAAAACAACAATTGAAGTGCATCTGAGTCCGTGCAATCTCTGTAAAACCTTGAAAACCATACTCCAATCCTACAGCATGGGGATGGCCTGTAATGTTGCTTCAGGCACTGGAGCATGGGCGCTCACCTCGGCACTTTGTACAAACAACAAGTTAGCTGCAGGGTGGTACACAGGTCCAGGGCTGTAGTTTATTCTTATGGAACCCAGACCCTGAAGACCCCTGACTACACAGGGACCAGTGTCGTGGACAGGTAAGAGTAACACACTTTCTTGGACTGTTACTGTAGCCCCACAATCCTGAATAGTATACGTTCATGTTATATCTATCAGGAAGCCAGGAACTGTTTGAAATGTATTCACCCTGTAAACTTTTCAAACTTGGTAACAAAAATGTAAATACTCAGACCTTCGTCTTAGTCTTGTGTGGAACCAGGTGTTGCATCACAGCGTAAGTCACACACTTTCCTTGCCCTTTTGCCATGGGGACTACAGAACAGTCTGCACCCTGCTGCATACTCCTTTTTGGACATGCTTGCCTGATTTTTGCACAATAACCCTCACTGGTAGCCATGATGGAAACCAGGAGAAAGGGAGCTGTGGTGAAACTCAAACATTTGCTCGGCTGAAGGGCCACACTCCCAAACTCATAGTGACAACGCTTCTCTTGCATTGGAGCAGAACCCGATTTTAACATCAGTCTCTGTATCCGATTCTAGCTCTCTCGGGCACACAACAAGCGGCCTACCTGACTAAGAATTTTCACTGTGCACAGTAGCCTTGGCAATGTCGCACTGGAATCTCCATCATGACATGCTTCTTTGCGTACATGCTAAATCTAAAAAGACATTACTGTTCATGAACAAATATGTTCAAATTTGAATATATAATAGTCAATTTATGACAATTGGTCAATCCAGAAAAGATTTTCACCCCTCCAAAGATCATTGCTGTGCCCTATTCAAGGTAGAAAGGGTCCGCAAAAAAAGTGGTCTGTTCTAGTGGTAGACCCAGTCTTAAACATCTTTTTAATTTACTTTTTTATAAGGTGTTCCTTCCTTCTTTTAAAGGTTCTGCAGAGTAGAAGTGTGAGACACTCTTGAAGGCTCTTTACACTTGCAGGCCCAGCTCTGCAGCCAGCTATTGCTGCAATTTCTTTGTGCTCAACTACAGCCAACTGGACTAGGACAATGAACAACCAACCCAATCTCATATTCCAGGAATGTACTTTTAACTGGGCAAATACACCAACTTCCCTCTGCCTTGCTCTTTTGCGTGGATGCCTTAGAGCAGGTTATGAGACAAATCTCCAGAATGGCTCTTGATTCTCATTCATTTGCACACGGTCATGTAGCTCAAAGCCTTGTCAGCTGAAGCTACCTGTAAAAGGTGCCTCACATGTATGCCCTTTTTGAAGGAGGATGTCTTTTCAGAGGGCGTTTTCTTCGGATCAGGCCTCGCTTGCATCACCCTATGCTTTCTTGGGACCTCTGCATTGCAGAAACCACCCTTTGAACCCATCAGAGAAATCTACTTGCGTGATTTCTCCTGCAAAATTGCCTTCTTGGTTACTATCGCTTCTGTCAGGTGTGTATTTGAACTGGCAGCCCTCTTGTAAGAAACCATTTCTCATTCTTCACAAAGATGAGGTAGTCTTACATCCAAGATCATACTTTCTTCCTAAGGTGGTATTACCCTTCCACCTCAAGAAAGAAATAGTCATTCCCTCTTTGTGCCCTTCTCCAAAGCACCCAAAAGTAATTGTTCTTCGCTGCCTGGACGTAGTCCGAACTATCAGTCTACCTCAGAGTTACAGCCTCTGTCAGGAAAATGGACTCCCTATTTTCTTACTCTAAGGAGCTAACAAACATATCCTGCTTCAACTTCCACCATCACTGAATGGGTATAGCAACTCGTTGATCAGGCTTTACTTTGGAGCAGAGGGACAATTGAGGAGAACTAAGTACCCCTAAGTGGACTAATCAAATAAAAAAAGAAAAAGCTACAATTATCCACCAAATGCTCCTGTTATCCAGTAATTGGCAATACAGTATATACAGAACCGTGCAAAAGTTTTAGGTAGGTGTGAGGAAATGCTGTAAAGTAAGGGTGCTTTCAAAAATATGTATTTTAATTGTTTATTTTTATAAATATACATAATGCTAACTGAGTGAACTGAAAAAAAGTTTAAATTAAATCAATATATGGTGCTACTACCCTTTGGCTTCAAACCAGCATCAATTCTTACACTCTAACACTTGCACAAAATCAGGGATTTTGTAGGATTTTAAGTCAAGTGTATGAATAATCAATCATACCAAGCAGGTGCTCATGATCATAAATTTCATATGTTGGGTTAAACACAGTCATTAAATGAAACCGAAACAGCTGTGTAGGAGGCTTAAAACTGGGTGAGAAACAGCCAAACTCTGCTACTAAGGTGAGGTTGTGGAAGGTCGTAAACCATGGCGAAACTGAGCACAGCAACAAGGCACAAGCTAGTTATACTGTATCAGCAAGGACTCTCTCAGGCAAAGATTTCACCACAGACCGGGGTTTCAAGATGTGCCGTTCAAGCGATTTTGAAGAAGCAGGAATAAACGGGCAGCATTGAGGACCATAGATGCAGTGGTCGGCCAAGAAAACATAATGCAGCAGATGAAAGACACATCATGCTTCCTTTTGACCTTGAAAGATGTCCAGAAGTGCCTTCAGCACAGAATTGGAGGAAACTAGTGGCACCCAGGTGCACCCATCTACTGTCAGGTGAAGTCTGGCCAGAAGTGGTCTTCATGGAAGAATTGCACCCAAAATGCCAAACCTCTGATGTGGAAACAAGGATAAGCAACTCAACTATGCAGAAAAACATAGGAACTGTGGTGCAGAAAAATGGCAGCAGGTGCTCTAGACTGATGAGTCCAAATTTTAAAATGTCTGGCTGTAGCAGGATGCAGTTGGTTCACTGAATGGCTGGAGAGCGATAAAATGAGTGCCTGCAGGCAAGAGGGAAGCATGGTGGGATTTGGAGATTTGGTCAGGATCAGTGGTGTCCTTCGTGCTGCCATACCATCTGGGAGGCGTGTGATTTTAAAAAAATGTATTCTGCAGCAGAAGGATGACCCCCAAACATGCAGTCACTATAATTAAGAACTAGCTTCAGTGTAAAGAACAGGGAGTCCAGTAAGTGATGGTTTGGCCCCCACAGAGCCCCAGATCTCAACATTCATTGAGTCTGTCTGGGATTACACAGATCTGTGGTTATTTCTCCAGGATGTTTGGAACAACCTACCTGCTGAGTTCCTTCAAGAACTGTAGCAGTTTACCTAGAAAAATGTATGCTGTTTTGGAAGCAAAGGGTGGTTACAGCAAATATTGATTTTAATTTGGATTTCTCTTCTGTTCATTTACTTTTGATTTTGTTGATAAAAAATGAACGTTTAACTCTTCTATTTCTGAAAGCATTCCTAACAGCCAGCGACGTACTTGTACGCCGCTGGGCTTTCGGTGGCTATACCGGGATGATGCCTACAGCCGCAGGCATCATCCCAGTACCTTTTTTTTTTTTTTTTTTTTTTTTTTTACTCTTATAATGGTAATTTGAGTGGCTTAACTCGCTGCTTGATTTCTATTGCAAATAGTGGGAGGGATGTAGTCCCCGCCCCCCCCTTCCCTCCTCCTGCTGCCTTCTGCGGCTTGCTCTGGCTCTCCCGTCCCATCGGGAGACCTGGGCGACCAGCCTGCGTGTCCACTGGCTGGTCACACAGCCAAACAAAGCTGAATTTGGCTTTGATCGGCTGTTTGTAATAGCAACCCAGAAGCGATGATCTGAAATCACTTCTGGTTTACCCGGATGTCAACAGCGCCATATTTAAAAAATCTAAAGTATTCAAAAACGCCAATCTAGGTATTTTAAATGCGTTTAAGGGCGGAGGGATTTGGGGTCTTATAGACGCCAGATCTCTCCATTAAGAGTTGTGGTCACAAAGGATGTTTACATTCCTTGTGACAGCAATAAAAGTGATAAAGTGAATTTTACTGGTATAAGCAGCCATTTTTACTGAATTAAACTGATTCATTCAATGTGTATTGTTGTGATTTAGCTGTGATTTGATCGCAGGTGGACACAGCCGGTGACAGATTGCGCCGCAGTGGGGCATGCACGAGGAGCGTTCCAGGACGTCGTCATATGACCCAGAATGACAAAGGTCCCACCCAGCCATTTGACAATCGGCTTGGCGGGAAGTCGTTAAACTTTATATAGATCACACATTCTGCCCTGTCCTGGTAGTTATTTAAGCATTTAGGTGTGGTAATTTCGCCCGTTTTACCTAACTACTTCCGTCTCAATATACTGCCGCTGCTTACTAAATTCTGGGATGAAGTTAACCACTTCAGCCCCGGAAGGTTTTACTCCCTTCCTGGCCAGAGCACTTTTTACAATTTGGCACACGCTGCTTTAAATGGTAATTGTGCGGTCAAGCAATGCTGTACTCAAACTAAATTTGCGTCCTTTTTTTCCCACAAATAGAACTTTCTTTTGGTGGTATTTGATCACCTCTTCGGTTTTTATTTTTTGTGATATACATGAAAAAAGACAAAATTTGGGAAAAGTTTTCTATTTTATTATAAAGAAAATACAATAAACTCAATTTTAGTCATACATTTAGGCCAAAAAGCATTCAGCCACATGCCTCGGGTAAAAAAAATAAATCAATCAAGCGTATATTTATTGGTTTGCGCAAAAGGTATAGCGTCTACAAACTAGGGTACATTTTCTGAAGTTTACGCAGCTTTTAGTTTGTGACTGCCGATCATATTTCTTGCGGTGCTAAAATGGCAGGGCAGTACGAAATTGCCCCATTTTGGAAAGTATACACCCCAAGGAATTTGCTGAGAGCTATTTTTTTTTATTTTGTCAAGTGATTGAAAAATTATAATAAAAAAAAAAATATTTTGCAGATCTCGCGTTTTTGTCCACAAAGTTTTGAAAATTGAAAAAAAAATTTTTTTTTTTTCTTCATTTTCAAAAACAAATGAGAGCTGCAAAATACTCACCATGCCTCTTAAAAAATACCTTGGGGTGTCTACTTTTCAAAATGGGATCCTTTTTGGAGGGTTTTGTGCTATCTTGACATTTCATGGCCTCCGAAACTGTAATGGGTAGTGAGGAGTGAAATCACCATTTTACGCCCTTAGAAAGCCTGAATGCGGTGCTTGGTTTTCAGGGTCCTGTACGCAGCTAGACTGACAAAAAGTCCCATTGCCCTCAATTTGACGTTCGCGGTGATACCTCACATGCATGGTGCAATTGCTGTTTACATGTGACACGAGACCGACGCTTGCTTATGGGGGGGGGGCAGGGGTGCTGTTTTTTTTTTATTGGGGTCTTAGACTCTAGATCTCTCCCCTGCCCTCAAAGCACACCAAGATTGGTGTGATAAGATGCTTTCCCAAGAGCACTGTTTATATCCGGCGAAACCAAAGTCATGAAATACTCGTATATACTTCTGGTTTCTTAGACCATAGAGATGATTGGAGCCGTTCTGTTCTCCGATCAGGTCTATGGTCAGCTAGCGGAACCACTGGCTGCATTATCGGGTTCCCCGGTGGGACTGGAGAGCCCGAGAAAACCTTGGAAGACGGTGGGGGGGGGACACGTTCCCTCCCACTGCTTGTAAAAGCAGTCTAGTGGCTAATTGGCCACTAAGATTGCTTTAACATGAAAGCTGACCGCTGGCTGAAAAGAACAATACCAAGATGATACCTAAACCTGCAGGCATCATTTTGGTATAAACACTCAAAGTCCAGCAACATACCAGTACATTGCTGGTCCTTGTTGGGCATAAATTGTAAAGTGGTGTTTTTTTTTTTGTTTTTGTTTTTGTTTTGTTTTTAATGCAGCCTGTGGGCTGAATGAAAAAAGAGATTGATCGGTGGGTATGCCCACCATTAGAATACCGCCCTGAATCCACCCACTTCTAATGATGGGCATACATGCAACGTTTGTTTTTTTTAACTGTGGTGGTGAAATCACCTCCTACAGCACTGGCGTCGCTGATTTACATATCGTGAGAGCAAATGCTATTGCTGTCAAGATGGATACATCAGTGCTGCAGCTGAATGGCGTACCTGAAAAGCAAACAATGGTAACTATAAAACATTAACTCAAAACAACAAAAATCTGTGCCAAAAAAAGAGTAAAAAATATATGTCGAAGCATGGGGGCAATCCGCCCCTAATGCTAGGGGCAAATTGCCCCTCCACCCCTGCCCCCATGCTTCGGCATATATGCTCCTTTTTTTTTTTTTTCTTTTTAACTGTGGTGGTGAAATCACCTCCTACAGTGTTGGAGTAGCTGATTTACATATCGTGAGAGCAAACCCTGTTGCTGTCAAGATTAATAAATCAGTGCTGTAGCTGAATGGTGTACCTACAAAGAAAATAATGGTTAACAATAAAACACAGTAAACAGTGAAGTGTAAAAGAATCACATTCCTACAAAGTAAACATGATAAAACATAGTAACATTAAAACATTGCAGTTATAAAATACAGTGAAACAGAGGAAAACAAGAGAGAACAATAAAATGACAACTATTTTTGGCTTTTTTATTTTTATAATATATTTATTTTTTTTTTTTTTACACTTTTATTTGCAACTATAAAGGTTCCAGGTTCGATTCTCTAAAAATACGATGGCATCTTTTGGAGACCCTGTGAAAAATCCTATGTTTGTGCAGTGCTGTACCTTACGCCAATACTCCACAAGTGTGTGGTAGCGTTGGAAACATTCACTGATGCAGAGACCAGGTTGGTTAGGTCAGGAGGGACAATAAAAGCGGGCGTCACACCTGTATCAGCATTTCCTACAGACACAACATCTTTTTTGGAGTGTTCTTTGGCCTGCCTCTCATGCAGCTGGCTCACTGCATTTGCATTGGGAAGTTGTGCCACAGCACCATCTGGAAACAGATGGGCTGTGATGATCTCTTCCTGGGATCTAAATTTTATGACCGCAACTCACTTTTTTAAATATGCCCATGAGGAGGGATAGGCAAGGGCCAACTGGTGATTAGCGGTGATGAATTGACCAGCATACAAATTGCTTTGGTCCACAATAGATTTATAGAGATCTTTCGTGAGAAACCAGCGAATAAAAATCAAGTGATGCACAATCGACTGTTTCTATCTGAATTCCGGGTTGGCCAGTGAATAGGGGAAGTACGGGCGCTGCAGAAATGGTGGGCTCCCAATTAGGATTAGCAAATGTAGCGTGAAGGGCACTATGGGCTCAACGGGCCTGTGTTTGTCTTCTTGGTGGCTGCAGGACACTACTTGTGTGTACCAGCTTGAACTGCACTTATGAGACTCTCCACCAATTGTTACTGCAGTGCTGGATGTACGACCAGGATGTACTAGACTGCTGGTGCTTGCCAGTTCAGAAGGATGAGCAGCACTGGTACACTGGCTTTCTGCTCTATACGAGAGCCCTGCGGTTCTTGCACCTCAACAAAAGAATGGGGTCGTGTAAGTCTGACCTTGGCAGGGACCACTACTCCATCGTCATAGCTATCTGTCAGGGTGCCGCTGATGTCTACTGGTTCGTATTCTAAGCCTGAATCTGACAGATGAGTGACTTCCTCTTCACTCATCTGTCATGCTCAGAAACGTGTAGGCCTCTTCACTACTGTACCTCCGATTGGACATTGTGGCCTCTAAATTTACAGGTGCAACTAGTGCGACTCACAGGCAAACAAAAGCACCTGGTTGTCAGAGCCTGCTTCAAACGCTACCAAAAAAACTGTTAGCGTTCGCAGGGATCAGGCCTAAACGCTACAGTTATGTGTTTTGTAAATGACAGTGATCGATTGATACTGCACTTGTGTGGGCTGGGATGGGCGGAGGGGCTAAACGCAGGTGCTAGCAGGTATCTAGGCTGATCCCGCTAACTCTAAACTACTGGGGACGCTAGTATAGATCTAATCAGATCAAAGATATTGATCCGTTCAAGCACTATACTAGTAAAGGAGGTGTATCGTGCGTGGGTGTTAGCGCTACTGGCATTAATCTGGGGCTGATGCTAAAACCTCTACTGGGGGGCGATCAGGGGGTTAAAGAGGAAGTAAACCCTGATGGGTTTACTTCCTCTTTGTTTCCTTGCAAAGGTAAAGCATAATGGGCTACTATGTATCGCATAGTAGCCTATTATGTGTCACTTACCTGACACAGGAGCCTGCGATGTCACCGCTGCCCCCTCTTCCACAAAGCGTCCATCTTCTCTCCGGGTATCGTGGCTCCGGTGCTGTGATTAGCTGGAGGCACAATGACGTCACTCCCACGCATGTGCGCCAGTGCCGCCACTAACGGCATGATCGCTGTTAGAAACGGCACACTCAGTGCGCCTGCGCGCCGCTGTCTACGGCGCATGCACCGTAGACATCGGCGCCTGTCTTTTGGAAATATCTCCTAAACCATGTAGCTTTAGGAGATATTTCTTGCACCTACAGGTAAGCCTTAATCTAGGCTTAACTGTAGGTAAAAGTGGTCTGTAAGGGTTTACAACCACTTTAAACCTTTATTCAGCAATATATGGCGGGTACCCTGACACTGTAAAAACATGATGGTGACAGTAACTAGCTAACTATCGTCAACCGTGACACTAAATACAGTGTTTAGAAATAAGATCTGTACACTATATTTGTGACACAGCATGAAAGGGTTAACTGGGGGTAATCAAGGGGTTAAACCTTTAATAGGGGGGGTTTAGGTGGCTACCTGGGCCTACTACTAACTGCCCTAATGCTGATTAGTATCACCAGTGACACCAGTACAGTGATCAGTGAAAAATCTGAAAACTGCACTTGGTGAGACAGTGACAGGGAGTGAAGGGGTTAGCTGGGGGGTGACAAGTGTGTCTACGTCTACTGGTGTTAGTGTAGTGCAACTCGCTGTTAGACATCCTCTCTCTGGAACCGAAAAGAGTTCCACAAGGGGAGATGACATCACTTTCCCTGCCTGTGTTTACATTACTCATTACATTAGGCAGGGGAGGCATTTCATTCGCCGGAACCGATTAGCAGGTCCAGGCCAGAAATCATTATCCTGGACCTGTAGACTGATCTGTTCTGTAACGAATCCCATTGCCGCGGGCACTGTGGGAGCACGCGCCCCAGAGTGCTGTTCAGCTCCAGCGATTCGCGCGGCAGTCCCATTCTGCCACCGATAAACGATGGCTGGTGGTCTTAAAGCGGTTAAACACACTTTTTCTATAATGCTCCCATAGTACCGCCTCCTCAAGCTTTTTCAGGCTATTAATTTCGACAACTACTTTTGGAGGCAATTTTTACCTAGAATCTGCCTAGAACAATTACAAAATCAAAACTGGGCATAGCATTCCCCAACCCATGTGTGACCTATTTGGCTGCTCAACTGCAGCACGTGTGGGAGGGTATGCTTAAACCTGGGCTGGCTGTTGAAACTCGGAATCCCTCCCTGTCCAGTATGCTTTACCACACTAGATCGGCTTCTCTCGTGGAAGGTTTAGAATCGCAATTTGCTAAATCCAACTGTCTTTTCCCCACATATTGGTTAATGCACAAAATCTGGGGTAAGGTCAAACGTCTGCAAGGGGTAACTGGGTTTACCAAATTTAGTCTTATTTGGAATAATACCACGTACCCGGTACTGGTGAAATTTATGCTCGCCTAAGTAGCATGCTTATGGTTTCACACACGAAGCATATCTTTAGAGCTGGTAAATTGCTATCCTTTCCTTCATTGCAGACTTTGTACAGTCTACCACAATCCATGTACCGGTATGTTTTACTATTTGCAGCTGTCCCGCGCGGTGCAGGCACAAAATCTGTCCTCTGACTTTTCTCTTTCCCCAACACTTATTTTTGGTAGTCTGTTCTTGCTATGGTCAATAGAGTATTCCAAACAGACATCCCTTCTGACCTCAGGTGCTGTCTGCTTGTGAGACTTTGATATTATATTAGATGCCTTTTCTAGGGAAGGCATTAATCTGGGGCTGACGCTAAAACCTGTACTGGGCCTTATTTCTAATTTGTCATGTATCCCTACTGGATAACTATTTGGAGGCCTACCCCTGTAAGGCCATGGATCTGTGAGAGTCCGATGTGGGAGACTTGTCTGAACAGTGGGAAAATGCACTGGAAGCAGTGCAAGCTATGTTCTCTTAATACTTATCAATGTTTATCGCAATTGTACCTTTTATTGTGAGTTCATTATACTCTGGTGAAATTGTTTAAAATGGGGCTTTTGTCAGAGTATTCCAAGCAGACATCCCTTCTGACCTCGGGTGCTGTTGGCTTGTGAGGTTTTGATATTATACTAGATGCCTTTTTTAAGGAAGCTGTTTCCTGAGCCTTGTTTCAGGTACATAAAAATTTTTTTCCACGGGAAAAGCACTTCCCTCTCTTAAGGAATGGCTAGAACTTATGGGTACTACTTTAAGATATAAAAAAGTTCTTTACCAGCACTGTGGATGCCCTGCTAAATTTGAGAGGGTTTTTCCTGTTAAAAAAAAAAAAAAAAAAAAGTTTGGGGAGGTTGACTTGATGCACCAGGCTTGGCCCCAGTAGACCTGATTATAGATAGGATATGGAGGTAGAACGCTGTTGGTTACTTGATGCTGGTTATTACTTTCTGACTTTGGATTGTGCAATAATAATCCTCTATTGGCACTGTAATTCTTGTTTTTGGCCACTAGGTGGGGCTGTATTTTTTTCTTTGGTGAGCTCTATGCAGTTGGAAGCTGTAATTGCCTATTTTGTTTGTTTTTTGAACATTACAACTTTGCATTCTTTTGTGAGTGTTTATGGAATGTGTATGCTTGAATGTGTTCAAATTAGAGGTGCACCGAATGGAAATTTTGGTGCCTAAAACGAAAATGCGGGATGCACTTGGCTGAAAATCGAAAATTTGCTCATAAAAAGTGTATTTTTATATACAATTGTATTCGACTTTTTAATTAATATCATCAATTTAAATGAATATGATTTTATTGTCGGCCTTTATTGGCACCTTTTTTTTAGCGCAAGAAAAGCTCAAGAAAAATGTATCCCTTTAAATTCTATGCATGTCTTCACAGTGGTCCTTTGCGAATTCGGGCGAATTCGCAGTGTGTTTTCGGTGCGGTTATCGGTACCCTTTCTCTTATCGGCATTCTGCCGATTAACACCATTTTTTGCAAAAATATTTTGGCAGTATGCTTCTCTAGTTTGAATCAAACTTTTCTTCTGATTTAAAAAATATATATTTTCCTTGGTAATCTGAATATTCCAAAATATAAATCGAATAAGTACAGAGCACCTAGCCTTGACTCCAGGCTTGATGATAAAAGAGCAGCCAGGTGTCATAATATACTGGGACACATAAGTATTTGGACAAAAATTCTTCTGTTATGCTTCTGTCAATGCTTTAGCTTTAAAAATGGCTGTGAAAATGTCATTGTTATCTTTTCAGTACTTGCGCAAGTACACCATGGGCAATTTAAGAGAGTGTCAACCTAGCATTAATATTTTTTTGATAAATTAACCGGAGCAACATTCATAGAGGAGGGCCTTTATAGCTTTCCATTGAGCACTGCACATTACAGCCTGCATTTTAAATGTTGTAATATAATGCGGGCCTGGGTGTGGAGCCTGCAGTGTCCCACAGAGTTATCTCTGCTTAATACTGTAGAGAGAAATATGGAAGTGGCGTAGAGACCTGTTTTTTTTTATTATTTTTTGTTTTTTACTTTGACATGCCATGTCACTGGGCTCTCCTGGCTTTTTTTGTGTGTGTGTGTGTGTGTGTGTGTGTGTGTGTGTGTCTGCAGTGAGGCTATATAGACCACTGCTCTATAACTGGGTCCCCTAGTGTCTTTTGCTGTGTATATAACATAGAGCTGCAAGGCAAGCGGGCTAAGCCTTTAAGAATTGCTTGCTTTCTACCAAGAGTAAAAGAAGCTACTGATTTTTATTCCAGGACAAAACGCCTGCAAAGGCTGTAAAAGCATCACCAACCAAACCTACAAAGGGACTAGGCAAAGCAACTACACCTGCCCAAGCCAATGCTTCAGCAGTAAAGGTCCAGCTTCATTCAAAGATATTGGTGTCAGAGACAGAGAGCGACTCCTCAGACAGTGAAGTGCAGGTAATACATTGTATTGTAAATGACTGGCATTGAACAGTATAATTTAAACTAAGCAGCTCTATCCTTTTTACATTATCTACCTGTAACTTATTTTGCTGTGCATGCTCATCTGTTTCTAAAGGTTCAAATTTATCATTCTTTGTATCTTTGTGTACTGTGTCTAATCTCTTATTTGGATAACAGAAATATTTAGCATATACACAAACGCACACATACTTAAATACATCTTTTAAAACCGAACTTAGGCAGTTAAAGTGCAGTCATCCATTAAAATAAAAGCACTGTATTTTTAAATAACTGGAATTGTCTTGATCTTTGTCTCCTGTCATCTCCTGTGTATTAGTACTGAGATTGGGCATCACCAGGAGTCAATCAGGCTATTATAATTGCACATATACGGATACTAAATTTGGCTGGCAACAGGAGAGAACAAAGATGACTTTGTCAGTGTACTACTGCTCCTTCATTAACCAATTAGCATGCCAGGCGTGTGTTTGACCATCTGTGCTTCTGCTGCAGTGGAAGTCTCTCTTCTAGCTGTACTGTCTAGCTCGGGGTTGCTCAGTTTTCAAGATTGGCTGAGAGGAGTTCAATCAATATTTGCAAGATAAATGTGTGCTATATATATTTATTTGAATATACCAAAAAAATGGGATGCTGCGTAAAATCTACATAAAAACCAAATGCAATGATTTACAAATCTCCTAAACCCTAATTTTATTCGCAATAGAAAATTGAAAACATTTCAAATGTTTAAACTAAGAAAATTTACCATTTTAAGAAGAAAAAAAAAAATAAAGTAATTTTGAAATCTATGGCAGCAGCATGTCTCAAGTTGAGACAGGACAACAAAAAGCAATGTAAGTGGTAGTAATAAGGGGGCGCTGCAAGAACGTTTTGCAACCAATTTGGTTAATTGGCAACAGGTTAGTACCATGATTGGGTATAAAAAGCATCTTAAAGAGTTGATGTCTCTGAAGTAAAGATGGGCACAGGTTCGCCAATATGAGAAAAGCCACTTATAAAAATTGTTGAACAATTTCTGAAAAATGTTCCTCAATGTAAATTTGTATAAACTTTAAATGCATCATCATCTACAGTACGTAATATCAAAAGATTTTGAGAATTTTGAGAAATGTCTGTGATCAAGGGGGGCAAAGCGAAAGCAGAAGGCCGAGGGCATTGTATTAATACAGACGGGGTTCTGTGTTGGACATCACTGCATGAACTCGGGAGTACTTCCAGAAATCCCTATCTGTGAACACCGCTTGCCGCGCCATCCAAAAATGCAAGCTAAAGCTCTATCGTGCTAAGAAGCCATATCTGAACATGATCCAGAAACGCTGCCATAATCTCTGTAGCAAAGCTCATTTAAAATGGTTTGTTGCAAAGGCAACCCAGAACTTTTGAGCAGTTAGAATCCTATATTTGGCAAGAATGTTACAACATTCCTCTGCCAAAATTCCAGCGACTGGAAGTCTCCACTCCCAGACTTGTTTAAAAGCAAAGGGGATGCTACACCATGGTTCTGTCATGTTTATCATGGTGTAGATGTGTTGCCATCAATTTCAAAATTACTTAATTTTTTTATTAAAATTGTACATTCTCTCAGTTTTAAACATTTGATATGTTTTCTATTAAGAATAAAATGAGTTTTTGAGATTTTTTAAATCGTTGCATTCTGTTTTCATGTAGATTTTAGTGTTTCAGCTTTTTTGGGAATTGGGGTTGTTTTGAGCTTCATGCCAGGAAATTTATTAGGAATGTTCCTAAGACTTAGTACCTTATTAATTTACCTTAGACTTGCAGTGATCTTGCTTGCACTTGCTGCTGGAATTAGAAAAGGGATAGTAAATCAGGCATTATTGAAACATCAAATTTGGCCTCACTGTTCATAGTGTTTTTAAGCTTTTTTTTTTTTTTTTTTTTTTTTTTTTCTTTCTCACAATATAAATGGGCTTTCTGTCATTTCAGCAGAAAACTCCCTCTGCAATCACTTCAAAAATAGCCACGACTTCTCCATTGACACCATTGGTTGCTGCCAGAGTTGGAATGCCAATTAAAACTAAGCTGCCATCAGAAGAGACTTCGGAGGAAGAGTCATCAGACAGTGACGAGAAGCCAACTACTAAGGTGTGTTAAAGGGGCCAGAGGAAACCTTTGATTGCTTAAATATGAACAAGTGTTCTGAAACCTGCTTACAGGTTAACCTTACATTAGCACTCAATAGTGCCCCCCCACCCCCCCCCCCTCATTTTGCGTGCATAGCTTAGTCATTTAAGAAAAAAAAAAGCGGATCAAGGAAAAAAGCAGGCATCTTTTAAAATGGCAATCATTGCTGTTTGTTTCCCTTTTTAATGCATCTTAAAAACTAAGATGGTACTTTCAGCATCTCAGCTGAAAATGCCCTCATCAAGGCACTACAGGCCCTCAGTCTATTGCATGCCTGCTACTTGTCAGAGTATTGGCTCCTGTGTTCAGCATAGTTCTTTTTCCCCATTGTGTGATGCTCAGATGACCTTCAACAAAGAGAGCCTACTTTGTGGGTCCTGGTAATCAGCATCCTCTAAAACAGTGGTTCTCAACCTGGGGGTCGGGACCCCCTCGGGGATCAAATGATAAATTGCCAGGGGGCACCGAACCCTGGGCTGTTCCCGCTCTCCCAGCCTTTATGCGTCCGCCCAGCAGGGTTGTCCTTGGAGCCTGTGGCCGCCCACTCAGCCTCTTCGCAGCCGCCCATTCAGTTCACAGCATGGCTTGAGGCAGAGACTAGAGGTCAGCGGACTGGTGAGGAATGGGTAGTGGGAGGGGCTGGAGGGGAGACCCTATCTCCTGATTTTGTAATAGGGGTCACTGCTATGAGACGCAACAAAGTGGGAGACACAGGGAAGTCAGAGACACAGTGAGTAACACTACCTGTGATTATAGTTGCCATTAAAAGTCCCCACTACAGTTCTCAGATCAGATGACCTGGATCAAGAGCACCTAAGTTGGCTCATCAGAGCCAATCCCAACTCCCAGCCAGAACTGCCACTCATCTCATTCCCCCCCACCAAGGAGCAAGAGAAAGAAATAAAGGAATAAAAATAGAGAATACATGGAAGGGGGAGGAACAAAGAAAAAGGGAGAGAAAGAAGAAAAGAAAGAACAAGCAAGACGGCTACAGAGAGGGATGGGGGGGGGGACACAATAGAATAGTATAGAGAGAGATAAAAGGGAAAGAACGTAGAACAAAGAGAGAGAGTGGTACATTCTAAAATGTACCATAAGGGGTTTTATTACTGCACAAGTGGAAGGGACTCGGGGAGCGCTAAATGTCCATGGGTTAGGGGCGCAAAATACTTGTCTTGGGTGCTGACAACTCATGCTACGAAAATAATTTTACTGTTAGTGGTCCCCACAACTTGGGAAATTTTATCAAGGGGTCACGGCACTAGCAAGCTTGAGAACCACTGCTCTAAAAAGACCAAATACCTGCGAGATTTGGCCAAATCTGGTTTTGCAGTGTTCCAGTGTTGGTGACTGTCAGTCATCTGTGGGCAAGGTTCTCCAGCTCAAGTCCTCACTACAAAGTCAGAGGGCTGTTTCTCCTTTTTCTTTTTTTTTTTCTTTTTTTTTCTTTTTTGCGCACAGCCATTTTAAGCCCCCTTCTGAGTTGTTGCAGGTCTGGTCTAACAGGTCTGTCTCTAAAGTTCCTGGTGAAATTCTTTAGCCTCTTCTGCTAGCTGGGAATAGTCTGCAGGCAGTCCCAAGTGGTTTTCTTGAGTCTGTTTTAGCAATTCTTTGTGTTGCCCATCCCTCAGTTGGACTGCTTTTGGACATCCCGACAGTATGACCGTAAATTCCTGTGCTCCTTAATGGATGAGTGAGAAAATAAGAATTTTTTTTTTTTGCACTCTCCATAAACTTTTTTTGGTGTCCTTTTTGTGACCCATACACACCGTGCAGACTTTTGTGCTCCACAATAAATAAAAATATGTGTGTGTGTGTGTGTATATATATATATATATATATATATATATATATATATATATATATATATATATATATATATATATATATATATATATATATATATATATATATTATTATGCTCGAGTATAAGTCAAGGCCCCTAATTTACCACAAAAAACTGTGAGAAACGTATTCACCTGAGACGAGGGTGAGAAATGCAGCAGCTACTGTAAGTGGAAAAAGAGGGTCAATAATGCCCATCTGCAGCTGCATACCTCACTGTATCCTGTACATGTGTATGTGTCCCTGTGGCGATCTCTCCATCCTCCCTGTGGCGATCTCTCCATCCTCCCTGTGGCGATCTCTCCATCCTCCCTGTGGCGATCTCTCCATCCTCCCTGTGGCGATCTCTCCATCCTCCCTGTGGCGATCTCTCCATCCTCCCTGTGGCGATCTCTCCATCCTCCCTGTGGCGATCTCTCCATCCTCCGATCAGCGTGTGATAATACACTTTGGCGGCCATTTCACTGTTCAAAAGCCGCGCCTCCTCCTCGTCTGTGATGGGCAGAACACTCAGCATTCAGCCTATCACGGACATTCTCTCATTCTCATACCACGGACGAGGATGAGAGAATGTCCGTGATAGGCTGTACACTGACTGCTGGGAAATGGAGTGTTCAGCCTATCACAGACTAGCAGGAGGCGCGACTTTTGAAAGCTGGAATAGCCTCCGAACTGTATTATCACACGCCAGCCGCCGTCTGCCTGCATGACACGCTGATCATGCAGACAGACGGCGGTGACTCGAGTTTAAGTCGAGGAGGGCATTTTCAGCCCAAAAAAAAAGGGCTGAAAAATTTGACTTGTACTCGAGTATATACTGTGTGTGTGTGTGTGTGTGTGTGTGTGTGTGTGTGTGTATATATATGTATGTATTTAATTATTATTCAATTACTATTTTCATAATCGATTAATTGGCCAGTAACATAATGGGGTTAAAAAAACGAAAATTAGCTTTAGAGTGCAAATAATCGCTACTGTAAATTTTACTTTCACTGTTGCACAGAGGAAAAAAAGGAACCCCTTACAAGTAGAGATTATTTGCTCTTTTTGTACTATAAAGGACTAATTTTTATTATTTTTAACCCTGTTATGTTACTAAACGTCTTAGGCCTGGTTCACACCTATGTGTTTTTTGGTGCTTTTTGCAGAAACGCACTACAGTTCTTTTAACATTCACATCTATGCTTTTTTCAGCTGCTGCGTATTTGGGAAAGGTCAGGGACTTTTTTCAACGCAAAAACAGTGCTTTTTTTTTGGTTCAATATACTTCAATGGAGAAGCTGCAGAAAAGCATGTAATGCGTTTTTGCAGCAATTTGTGTTTTTTATTTATTTATTTTTTTAATCGCAGATGGCAGCAAAATCACATGTGAATGAATGAATGATTGAATGATTTGTAAAGCGCTGCTAATGCGAACTGAGTCGCCTCAAGGTGCCTCATGTGCAAAAAATCAAAACACACAACAGAAACAGATCAAAAGCAAACTGCATAGGTGTGTACCGAGCCTTATGCTGGCCACACGGATCAATTTTCAGACAAGAATATTCATATGAAAAATCTTTGTACATTCGCTGAATGAAAGAATGTTTGAAATTTTCACTTGCTTTTAACATTTGGTTTCAAAACCAATGTAATTTTTGAACTAGAATCACATATCCTGTCTGAAAATTCCTTTGACCAAGAAGTGGTTGAAAACCAATGTTGATTTGACCCCACTAACGATTACAAAAAGGAACGAGCGTTCTTAAAATGAAATTTTTTTTAATTTTTTTTTTTTTTGAAGGAAGACATTGTTTTTGTATGGCAAGCATATAATATATTACAGTTCTGCTTGAAAATCTGCAAAACAGTCTTTACCTTTTTTTTTCTTTTAAATAAAATAATTTGATCTCCGAGTCTGATGATATTTATCATGTTAAACCTCTAATAGTATATAAAGTATATTTCTTCTGTCCGTTATTCTCAGAGTGGATCAAAGATTTTACTCCCTAACCATATAGTTGGTTATTTATATTTATCATTGCATAGACATATTTAAGAATAAATTGCTTTTTTTTTAAACTTTACATATTAACCAAATTATACACCACACTTCTTTTAAGGTTATTAACCGATTAATCAAAACAATCGGCCAACTAATCGATTATGAAAATAATAGTTGCAGTATATGTATGTATGTGTGTATATGTATATGTATGTGTGTGTATGTGTATGTATATATATATATATATATATATATATATATATATATATATATATATATATATATATATATATATATATATATATATATATATATATATAATTTTTATTATTATTACCTGTGATCTGTTTGCTTGTAATTAGTGTGTGTATAAAAGGTCAATGAGTTTCTGGACTCCTGACAGACCCTTGCATCTTTCATCCAGTGCTGCACTGGTGTTTCTGTATTCTGAGTCATGGGGAAAGCAAAAGAATTGTCAAAGGATCTGCGGGAAAAAGTAATTGAACTGTATAAAACAGGGGATATAAAAAGATATCCAAGGAATTGAGAATGTCAATCAGCAGTGTTCAAACTCTAATCAAGAAGTGGAAAATGAGGGGTTCTGTTGAAACCAAACCAGGGTCAGGTAGACCAACTAAAATTTCAGCCACAACTGCCAGGAAAATAGTTCAGGATACAAAGAAAAACCCACAAATAACTTCAGGTGAAATACAGGACTCTGAAAACGTGTGGCTGTTTCAAGATGCGCATTAACCACTTCAGCCCCGAAAGATTTTACCCCCTTCCTGACCAGAAGACTTTTTGCGATTCGGCATGGCATCGCTTTAACTGACATTTGCGCGGCGTGATGTTGTACCCAAACAAAATTGACGTTTTTTTTTTTTTTTTCACAAATTGAGCTTTCTTTTGGTGGTATTTGATCACCTCTGCGTTTTTTATTTTTTGCGATATAAACAAAAAAAAGCGACAATTTTGAGAAAAAAAACAATATTTTTTTACTTTTTGCTATAATAAATATTCCCCAAAAATATATAAAAACAAATTTTTTTCCCTCCTGTTTAGGCCGATATGTATTCTTCTACATATTTTTGGTAAAATAAATCGCAATAAGCGTATATTGATTGGTTTGCGCAAAAGTTATAGCGTCTACAAAATAGGGGATAGTTCTATGGCATTTTATTAATTTTTTATTTTTATTAGTAATGGCGGCGATCTGCGATTTTTTTTTTTTTTTTTTTTTTTTTCTGGACTGCGACATTATGGCGGACACATTGGACACTTTTGACACTATTGCAGTGTAAATGACACTGGCAGGGAAGGGGTTAACCACTAGGGGGAGATGAAGGGGTTAAGTGTGTCCTAGGAAGTATTTCTAACTGTGGGGGGGGTCCTACCTGGGACATGACAGTGATCACTGCTCCCGATGACAGGGAGCAGTGGATCTTTGTCATGACACAAGGCAGGACGGGTAAATGTCTTGTTTACATAGGCATCTCCCCGTTCTACCTCTCCACACCGCAATCACGGGCTGCCGGCGAACATCGAGTGGTGGCAATTTTAAAGGGATGTACCTGTACGCCCATTTTGCCTGCCTGTGCCATTCTGCCGACGTACATCTGTTGTGTGCAGCGGTCGGCAAGCGGTTAAAGAGGCACTTGAAAGATGGGCTGCATGGTCGAGACGCCAGAAGAAAGCTATTACTATGCAAATGCCACAAAGTATCCCGCTTAAAATACTCCAAACAGCACAGACACAAGCCTCAAACCTTCTGGCACAAAGTAATTTGGAGTGATGAGACCAAAATTTAGCTTTTTGGCCACAACAATAAACACTACATTTAGAGAGGTCAACAAGGCCTATGATGAAAGGTACACCATTCCTACTGTTGTCACAGAGGTGGATCGCTGATGTTTTGGCGATGTGTGCGCTACAAAGGCACAAGAAATTTTGGTCAAAATTGATGGCAAGATGAATGCAGTATGTTATCAAAAAATACTGGAGGAACATTTTGCATTCATCAGCCAGGAAGCTGCACATGGGACGTACTTTGACATTCCAATATGACAATGATCCAAAACACAAGGCCAAGTCGACCTGTCATTGACTACAGTAGAATAAATTGAAGGTTCTGGAGTGACCATCTCAGTCTCCTGACCTCAATATCATTGAGCCACTCTGAGGAGATCTCAAACGTGCAGTTCATGCAAGGCAGCCCAAGTATTTACAGGAACTGGAGGCTTTTTGCCAAGAGGAATGGGCAGCTTTACCATATGAGAAGATGAAGAGCCTCATCCACAAATACCACAAAAGATTCAAGCTGTCATTGATGTTAAAGGGGGCAATACACGGTATTAAGAACTGGGGTATGTAAGCTTTTGATCAGAGTCATTCGGGTAGTTTCTGTTGTCATTATGATTTTAAGAGTAAACACTGTTGATCAATAATAAATGGCTTCAGCCAAACACTAACCATGAGTGAAAAATTGTTTTTGTGTTATCATTCATTTTCTCTGAAAAATGGTCAAGAAATCATAAATTCTGCCAGGGTATGTAAACTTATGAGCACAACTGTATTGGGTAAAGTCCAAAATTTAATAATATAATCCCAGAAAAGTGTCCAATAATGTGAAGATTGCAAAATGACGGAACCGAAAGTTTATGAAGTGATTCTTCTTAAAAGTGAATGAATTGCAAACTTACCAAAGCGAATAGCTGCCATTACAGCGGCATAAACGCCCAAAACTGCATGAGGGTCACACAGGGATCACTTCAGCATAAAAGCTCCAAGGACATTTCATGTAACTTCCAACTGTGGATGAACAAAGCTCACCACTTGTTAAAAAATAAATTCCAAAAGTGTAGTATTTTAATGATAAAAAAGAACATGTAAAAATAAACAGTTTATCGATAAAAACTCACATCAAGAGCAGCTGCCCACACGGAATCATGCCATTGGCTTTTTACCATGCTCGGTGACGAGCAGTGTTCCTGGGAACACGCCGCCACCGACATCCCGATCGCGTGCATGTGCTGTGTTCATGGGGGAAGTACCATCTGTGATCGGCCATGACTGGATCACGGCTGATCACGTTGGTAAACCGCTATGCCCATTGGCTGTTCACCCCCACCAGTGACGACCTGTGTCTCAGGGATATGCCGCCACCAACAGTGCAGGGCTGCACGCACCCAATCGCACAACATATCACGTCCGCCCATATGAGAGCCGCACCGCCCCTCCATCATTTGATGGTGAGCCGGCGGCAACTGGTTAAGGAAAGAATCCAGGTCTTTTTTAAGCAATCTACTAAGCTGGCCAGAACCACCTTTGGAGGGAGTCTATTCCACTTTTTCACAGCTCTTACTGTGAAGAAACCTTTCCGTATTTGGAGATAAAAAATCTTTTTTCCTCCTAGACATAAACTTGATGCGCCATTTTCACAGGTGCCCAAATCTACAATTCGTTTGAGGACATACAGAATTAAACTTTTGAAAAGGAAAATGTACAATAATCTTAAAAAAATGCACTCTGCTGTATTTCCTAGAACAGCTAAGTAATTCACTACAGCTATTGTTTGTTTTACAGACACCTGCCACTGTTATATCAACGCCTCAGCTAAAAACGCTTTCTGTGAGCATCAAACAAACCCCAGTGGTTGCTGCTAAGACCCCATTAAAATCATCACAACCAACGGATGAGAGCTCAGAGGAAGAGTCTACAGACAGTGATGAGGAGCCATCTGTTAAGGTATTCAGAGGCAATGTATAGGGGTTGTATGTGTGGGCAAAATATACATATATGTATGGAAAGCGAGATTCTCCAGTTTACAGACCTCAATAGCTCAATCTTAAATCTACACATACAATTTTATTAGTCAAAAGTGTGGCTCTTTCCCTCTCTTTCTGCCTTGTAAGATAGGGCCATGCCAGCTTTCAATTTATTTGAAAGTCAACAGCCCCTCTTGTGTGTTTTTCTTTAACCACTTGCTGTCCGCACTATAGCCGAATGACAGCCACAGCACGGACCTGAATTTTCGGGAGGCTGTCATAAGATGGCCTCCCCTTTGCACGCTCCCTGCGATCACCGAGTCATGAGTCTCCTTACCACATGATCAGCTGTCAGCGAATGACAGCTGATCACATGATGTAAACAAAAGCTTGGTAATCGTTTTTTTGTTTTTTTTTTTCCTCTTCCGATCACCGGCTTATGTGCAAGGAACATCGGTTCCGAAGAGGAAGAGGCAGTTCTGCCTCATCTGTGCCCACCAGTGCCACCTGCCAGTGCCCATCAGTGCCCACAAGTGCCACCTATCAATGCCCGCCAGTGGTGCCAATCAGTGCCACCTAGCAGTGCTGCCCATTACTGCCATCCATCGGTGCCCATTACTGCCACCCATCGGTGCCCATTACTGCCACCCACCTGTTTGCAAAATTTTATAACAAAATCTAAAAAAATATTAAAAATGTTTTTAAAAATGTGGTTGTTTTTAAAAATTTTTAACAAAAAATAAAAACCGCAGAGGTGATCAAATGCCAGTTCCTGGCTGACAGCTGAATGTAAAATCCCCCCCCCCCCCAAATCCATACAAGAGCCTTATCCGAGCATGCAGGCTGGCAGGTTAGGAGGGGGGGGGCCCATGGGGGTCTGCGTCCAGGGGGCTTATCGGAATATGGAAGCGCCCCCCCCATATGGATGAGTATGGGGTACACAGTACCTGTACCCATACACCAAAAAAGTGGCAAAAGATAATAAAAACACAGGTTTTTGACAACTCCTTTATGAAAAAATAAAACCGTGTCCATCCACCCGATGTAAATTCATCATCAATCATGCCGCACCACCAGCCGCCTCTCTCCTCCTCCCGACTGACGTCAGCAGGAGATTCTCAGCCCGGGTCTGAAATATAGTATGGAACGGCATTTAATAAAACATATACACTGGGCACTTAGCATTAAGAAAGAGAAAATAACCAAGTGGGGTTACAACCACTTCAAGCCTCAGTTTTCTGCTAGGATTTGAAGGTAATAGATGCTGTCTACTTCAACTCCTTCCTCCCTTGGTACAGTGTTCTGTGATCCTGATTGCACCAACCTGGCCGAGAAGAACGTGGTAGGCAAATATAGATCTCTTGGCAGCTGCCCTGTGGGCTCTTCCACATCATACAGACCTGCTTTCTCATGGTCTGATATTCCATTCTGCATTATGTTCGCTGGTTTTAACAGTGTGGCTGCTGAGACCCACGTTATGAGACACAGGAGTTTTACTCTGATTTCTTCGCTTCTCTGGGCTAGAACGTTAACCTTTAAGAAGGTATATCGTGCGTACCGCTTGTTTCACTTGGTGTCAAATTTATAAGTTGCATTCTGGACATTGTCGTGGAGCAGATTCTAGCTTTTCTCCACTCTGGTCTGGAGATATCCTTGGCTTTGGGTACGTCAAGGAGAAAATCTTGGCCTAGGTAATACTTTTTCATAGACTTGTTGCACATCAAAGCTTATTTTTAGGGTTTCACTCGAATTAGTCCTACTTTGTGACCCCCCCCTCTATCTCCAAGCGTCCTTATTTTGAATTTGTCTGACTTGCAGTCTTCTTCATCTGTACCTCTCTGAAAGATTTCCTTACTACTTCTTTCTGGCAAGTTGTCTATGGTGGCAGCTCACAAGGTCTTTGAGTTGGCTGTGCTTTCCTGGTTCCTCACCAGGCTAAGGTGGTTTTGAGGCCTCGATCTTCTTTTTTTTTTTTTCTTTTTTTCGTTTTTTTTTTTTTTTCCTTTCCTAAGGTGGTTTCTTCATTTCACCTGAATCAGGACATTGTATTGCCATCCTTTTTGTGCTACTCTTAAGCAGGCCTCCTTTTGCCTTACTTCTAAGCATCTAAAAGAGAAGGCACTTCGCTTGTTGGAGGTTCTTTGGGCTGTTTACATTTCCCTGAAATCTACAACTTGATTTAGATGGTCTGATTCCAATTTTGTTCCGTAGTTCCTTGTAGGGGTCATGCTGCTTTTAAATCTACTATTTCTTGTATAATTGTCAGCTCATTTCTTCAGCCTATGAGATCAAGGGAAAAGTTCCATCTTTCCTGGTAAAGGCCCGCTCAACCAGGAGTTCAGTCAACCATCAAGCTTCTGTTCAAGTTTGTAAAGCTGCTAGCTGGGACTTCTCTTCACATGTGTATGAAGCTGTACTAGGTTGATGTTTCAGACAAAGGGTCTTGCAGCTGGTTTTGAAAAGGGGTTTCCCCATTTTCTGTTAGGGATTTGGGCTTGTTGAACTTTGTTACTGTGTTGCCCACCCCTCAGATTTATTTCTTTGGAGCATCCCATGTAGTGACTATTAACTTGTATGTCCTATGGTGTACAGTTAAGAAATAATGATTTTTTGTTTACCTGTAAAATCTTTTTCTTGGGGTACATCACAGGACACAGAGATCCCTCCCCCTCTGGCTTATAATCCTCATTGGTTGCTGCAAAACTGATGCTATTCCTGCCTTTTTTTTTTTTTTTTCCTTCCAGTCTCCATTTACCTGAGAGGGGCAGCATAACCCATGTAGTAATGGCTATTAACTCCTCTTTGTCCTGCAATATACTCCAAGAAAAGGATTTTACAGATAAACCAAAAATTCAGATATTACTGTCAGCTGTGCTCTCCAGATGATGCGACTGACTGTTTTCGGCTAGTCTACCGTGCAGAGATAAAATTGGTTGCTCCTCCCTTTCTTTCCCCTTATCCATTCGCAAAAGCCTTGTATTCATTTTACAGAATACAAGCTGCTCTGTGAATTTACAATGTGGGGGAGGGATGGGTAAACGTCAGGATTCTTAGAGTGCTCTGCACTGCAACCTATCTTGGATGTGACCTTAATCTCTCAAACTTTACCTGACTCATCTAAGGCCAGTAGAAGGGATCTGATCATCTGCTGATGGTGTGGCCGTGCCTTCAAAACATGTTCTGATTGGCCTGACACAGCGTTAGGCGGCTCCCCTGTTTGACAACTATGGACCACTCCCACACAGACACACAGCTAGCGTCTCTCCGAGGCTTCAGCTGCTGCTGGCACACGGCGCTCGTGGATTTCTCCAAAGAAGACATCTCGACTGTTCTCTTGTGATCCTATGATGCTGCATGAGGAAGCTCCTACCCGCTCTAGCACTCTGTAAGTGCACCCCATATTCACACAATTTGGTGTGTTTTTACTGAATTAACTGTATGCTGCTTAAGGATTGGCTTGGCGCTTCTCTCTCCTCTTTGCCTTTCTGATCATCTAACGCAGTTGATTGGTGTTAGAGTATTTGGAGCGCATACCTGCAGCTTTGAACTACAGCATGGACAAGTAATTCAGGGCATTCTGATTCAGACAGGGGCTTCTCTGAACCAGTGATTCCCGCAGTGCTAAAAGCTAGAAAGTCTACTTCTCACAAGGTCTATCACCGCACATGGAAAGCCTACTTCACTTGGTGCTAAACAAGAGGCTTTAAACTATAGATGTTCCTGTTAGACGAATTCTTTCCTTATTCTAGGTGGGCTTGGACCAGCATTTGGCCCTCAGCACCATTATAGTTCAGATCTCTGCGCTTGCAATAGATTTCCAAAGACCACTGACTTTCCATTGTCTCACCACTTCAAAAACTGCCTTTTGGTACCTATCAGACATCTCTTTCCACTCTCATTCACTCAGTGATGCATTTCTGCAAGGCGACTGTCTGAGCTGACAGCCTTAGCTTGTAAAGAACCTCGTACAGGACAAAGGCAAAGTATTTATAGACTCTGGGATACGGGCTCGTACCTTCAGGTTATTGGACACTGGCAAAGCTTTTGAGGACATGTCCTCTGGAGGCCTTTCCTATAACCCTAGTGCAGTGTCTGTAATCAGCTGCGTGGTGCTATACAGGTCCAGGGTCTATTCCCTTACAGCCATTACAAAAATAAAAAGCTTTCCATTTATTCTGCACACATTCACCTCACTATCCACATGGCTGTTTGAAAACACGTTTCCATTACTTCTGCCTTCCTGGACAGACTTTAGGTCATGACACAGGAAGGAGTTGACCTGCTGACCTCATTAGCAAACACCCTGCATCATCTACCCTCAGCTGGTCAACTCCTTCCTGTGTCATGACCTAAAGTCTGTCCAGAAAGTAAGGCAGAAGTAATGGAGAAGTGTTTTCAAACAGCCACAAGGACAGTGAGGTGGGTGTGTGCAAAATAAATGGAAAGCTTTTTTATTTTTGTAAAAGAAATACATTAATGCTATATTGGTGCATAGGGGAGCTGAAATTTAGAAAACAAGTGAACTTGGGCTTTAAAGTGGTTGTAAACCCTTTACAACCCCTTTTAACTACAGGCAAGCCTATAATTAGGCTTACCTGTAGCTGCACTGGATATCTCCTAAACCTGCACGGTTTAGGAGATATCCCTGTATTTGCATGGGCCGTCATAATTGGCACATGCACACTTAAGCCAACTGAAGCAATGGCACGTACGCATGCGTGGCCAATCACAGCGCCGAAGCCGCGATACCCGGAAGTAACCCCCGGGGGAGATGAGGACAGCTGCGGGGGCTTCGTTCTCGGGTAACTCATAATGAGCTAGTATGCTTATTATTGCTTTGTCTTGCGGGGGGGGGGGGTTTCTGGGTTTACAACCACCTTAAAGGCTATTTCCACTTTTGCAGTAGAATTTGAGAAAACCCCAGGATGGTTATTTCCTCTGCAGACAAGTCGATCCAGACAAAGTTTTTTTCCATAGAGTGTACTATATACTTTAAAGGCTGCATCAAATTTATCCACACAGGTCTCTAGACTGTAGCCAATGCCATTCTTCCATAGGAACTTTCTTCCACATGTTTTTGACCTGTCCCAGGGTGGCTCAGTTCCGGTTGGAGTTTTTCGACCTTGTTAATGTTGAACTTGAACTACCCCTCCCAGTGATGCCTGAGCTTGCCTTACTGGGCATTCAGGACAATGAGCAAAAGCCTTGGTACATCAAACTGTTCATTTATTTTCTACTATATCATGCTAAGAAGGAAATTCTGTGCAAATGGGCCTCTCCTTCTACCCCTACTCTGGCCTCATGGGAGGCTGCAATTAATGCGGCATTACCCATGTATAAATCCCATCTGTATCAGCAGGAACTGTCCTAGAATATATAAAAAAAAAAATGGAACCCTTGGCTTTCACTATGAGAGTTATCTGTTTCACATAGTCAGGATTATACTGTGATGCTTATGGTTCTCTTTGGTTCCTGCGTAAAAATTCCCTTGCGTGCGAGTCACAGATCTTTTCTACTGTGATATTTTCTTATGCAGATACTTGGCTTTTTTTTTTTAACATGCTGTACCACATTTGTACAATAAAATTAATTCTGGTTAAAAAAAAAAGAGAGAGAAAGTTTCAGCTGCCTGCAGACCCTATAGCCGGCAGCACTGATGGGTATATTTTGATGGCAGACAACTCTCCCCGCTGTACAAATACAATTGCTCCACAGGAGGGATTCCCCCATCAACACCTAGTGTGTTGATTTGGGAATCAAATCTTCCTTTTAGTAAATCCTCTGAATGAAAATTCATCATCTATGGCCTCTTACCTCTTTAGGCAAGTAACCTTTCATTTAATTTTTTTTTTTTTTATATATAAAAAAAAAATGTATGCTGTGTGAATGGGAACACATAACATACTGAACGAATAAAAGAAATACTAAAGCGCTTATGTGGATGTGTTTGGATGGTGTGAAATCATTAAATGATGCAAGCTGCAACCAATCTAATAGTGCTGTGTCACCGTGACTGAAAACAAAAATAATAAAAATATATATTGGTGCGCTACATATCAAATTCTTACCCTACTGAATAGATCACTAATGTGTCGTGATAATTATCCAAATTGCCAGAGTGCTATGTAATCAATAAAAATGTGAATATATACCACAAATATAATATCACACTGTGTGCTGTATGAAAACTATATCACTGTGAAATAAGAACATACGGGGGGTCAAGTTTCCCCTGCATAAATAAATGACCATAAAAATGCAGAAGTGAATAATAAATAAACAGCCAATCCGTACCGATTCAGTTCTGTGAAAAACATTTTTTTTATAGAAAAAAATAATCCAGTCTTATGCCTTTAAATTCTATTGCTGCTTTACTTAAGTTCACCGTTTTGAATGCTGATTCACATGAAAGAGATAAGAGAGCGCATCATTGCGCAATGATACAAGTACCATGGGTCTGTGTACTAAATTTAAACCACTCACATTTATGTAGTACCTGGAGCGATTTAAAATCAATGGTCAGAAGTTTTGACACCGCTCACACAGCATCTGCTGTGTTAACAAAAACTTTCGATACCGTCTGACTCCTCCTCCCGACGTGTTGCATCACATGACACGTGACTTTTTAGTCATACTTGAAAAAGGTCATACAGCCTGGAGTTATTTTCAAAACATTCTTCCCAAATTTCCCTATCTAAGGTACAGAGGATATAAAGTCTACACACCTTTTGTTAAAATGTCAGGTTTCTGTGATGTAAAAAAAAGACAAAGATAAATCATTTCAGAACTTTTTCCACCTTTAATCTGACACATAAACTGTACAACTCAGTTGAAAAACAAACTGAAATCTTTTAGGTGGAGAGAAGTAAAAATAAAATATGGTTGCATAAGTGTGCACACCCTTAAATTAATACTTTGTTGAAGCACCTTTTTGATTTTATTACAGCACTCAGTCTTTTTGTGTGAGTCTATCAGCATGGTACCTCTTGACTTGGCAGTATTTGCCCACTCTTCTTTGCAAAAGCACTCCAAATCTGTCATTGCAAGGGCATCTCCTGTGCACAGCCCTCTTCAGATTACCCCACAGATTTTCAATGGGATTCAGGTCCGGGCTCTGGCTGGGCCATTCCAAAACTTTAATCTTCTTCTGATAAAGTCATTCCTTTGTTGATTTAGATGTAAGCTTTGGGTCATTGTCATACTGAAAGATGAAGTTCCTCTTCATGTTCAGCTTTCTAGCCGAACCCTGAAGGTTTTGTGCCAATATTGATTGGTATTTGAAACTGTTCATAATTCCCTCTACCTTGTCTAAGGCCCCTGTTTCAGCTGAAGAAAAACAGTCCCAAAGCATGATGCTGCCACCACCACGCTTCACAATGGGTATTCTTTTGGTGATGTGCAGTGTTGTATTTACGCCAAACATATCTTTTGGAATTATGGCCAAAAAGTTCAACCTTTTTGGTTTCATCAGACCAGAACACATTTTCTCACATGCTATTGGGAGTCTTCAGATGTGTTTTTGCAAAATTAAGCTGGGCTTGGATGTTTTTCTTCGTAAGAAAAGGCTTCCATTTTGCGCCACTACCCCATAGCCCAGACATATGAAGAATATGGGAGATTGTTGTCACATGTACCACACAGCCAGTACTTGCCAGATATTCCTGCAGCTCCTTTTAATGTTGCTGTAGGCCTCTTGGCAGCCTCCCTGACCAGTTTTCTTCTCGTCTTTTCATCAATTTTTGAGGGACGTCCAGTTCTTGTTCAGTCGCTGTTGTGCCATATTTTCTCCACTTGATGATGACAGTCTTCACTGTGTTCCATGGTATATATAAAGGCTTGGAAATTCTTTTGTTCCCTTTTCCTGACTGATACTTTTTAACAATGAGATCCCTCTGATGCTTGGAAGCTCTCTACGGACCAATGCTTTTGCTGTAGGATGTGACTAGGAAAATGCCAGGAAAGACCTACTAGAACAGCTGAACTTTATTTGGGGTTAATAAGAGGCACTTTAAATGATGGCGGGTGTGTACTGACTCCTATTTATGAGTTTGAATATGATTGCTTAATTCTGAACACGGCTACATCCCTAGTTATAAGAGGGTGTGCACACCTATGCAACCACATTGTTTTTTTATTTTTACTTCCACGCCCTAAAAGATTTTGTTTTTCAATTACGTTATACAGTTTATTGGTCACATTAATAGTGGGAAATGTTCTGAAATTATTTATTTTTGTCTTTTTTTTTTTTTTTACAGCTCAGAAACCTGACATTTTAACAGGGGTGTGAAGACTTTTTATATCCACTGTAGGTACAGTGCCTTGAAAAATATTCATACCCCTTGACATTTTTCACATTTTGTCATGTTACAACCAAAAACATAAATGTATTTCATGTAATAGACCAACACAAAATGGTACATAATTGTGAAGTAGAAGGAAAATGATAAATGGTTTTACAAATATCTGAAAAGTGTGGCGTGCATTTGTATTCTGCCCCTTTACTCTGATACCTCTAGTCCACCTGTGTGTGATTTATTCTCTGTATAAATACAGCTGTTCTGCGAAGCCCTCGGAGGTTTGTTAGAAAACCTTAGTAAACAAACAGCATAATGAAGGGCAAGGAACACACCAGACAGATCAGGGATAAAGTTGTGGAGAAGCTTAAAGCAGGGTTAGGCTAGAAAAATATTCCAAGCTTCGAACATTTTACGGAGCACTGTTCAATCCATCTGAAAATGGAAAGAGTATGGCACAACTGCAAACCTACAAAGACATGTTCGTCCACCTAAACTGACAGGCCGGGCAAGGGGAGGGGAGCATTAATCGCAGAAGCAGCCAAGAGGCCCATGGTAACTCTGGAGGAGCTGCAGAGATCCACAGCCCAGATGCGAGAATCTGTCCACAGGACAACTATTAGTCGTGCACTCCACAAATCTGGTCTTTATCCCTTTCATGCCTAAGCCTATTTCAGACTTTTGTTGCTGTGAGTTCACAGCTCCTAATGCGCTCCAAAGAAGCTGCTGGCAGGACCTTTTCTGATGCCCTGCCAGGACACCGCTCCAGTGTGAAAGACTGAGTGAATGGAGCCGCTGTTTCAGGGAGCTTCGCAGACGCTATTTTTAACGCTATAGCGCCTGCAAAGCGCCTCAGTGTGAAAGGGGTCTTCAAGTCACATTGTATTTGCGCAGCGGTCTTTCAAACAATTTTTTTGGGGAAAAAGACACTTTCATGATTAAAAAAACTGAACAGTAAAGTTAGCTCAATTTTTTGTATAATGTGAAAGATGTTTATGCCAAGTAAATAGATACCCAACATGTCATGCTTTGCGCACACTTTTGGAATGGCGACAAACTACGATACCTAAAAATCTCCATAGGCGGCGCATTTAAAAAAAAAAAAAACTGTTACCAGGTTAGAGTTACAGATGAGGTCTAGTGCTAGAATCACTGCTCTCGCTCTGACAATCTCGGAAATATCTCACATGTGTGATTTGAATACCGTTTACATATGCGGGCGCAACTTACGTGTGCGTTTTCTTTGCTGCGTGAGCTCGTGGAGACAAGGGCGCTTTAATTTATTTTATTTTTTTATTTTTTTTACATTGTCACTTAAAACGATCACATTTTTATTTTTTTTAATTGCTGTCACAAGGAATGTAAACATCCCTTGTGACAGTAATAGGTGGTGGCAGATACTCTTAATAGCGGGATCGGGGGACCCCAAATCCCTCCTTTGGGGAAAAATGGTGATTCTGAATACTGCCTTTTTTTTTTTTTTTTTTTTTTTTTTTTAAATGGCGTCAGTGGCAGCCGAGTAAACTGGAAGTGATGGAAGTGTTTACACAAAGAAGACCGGAAGGAAACCGTTTCCGGCTTCCTTCCAGTCCCGCTCTAGCCGGCGGAAGTGCCGGGTTGTGGATCGGGTCTCCCGGTGGGACGGGAGGCCTGGGAAGGTGCCGGGAGGGGAGGATGTCCCCTCTCGCTCCTTCAGGATAACAGCTGAGCTGCTTTTAGCTGCATCGGTTGTTATCCCTGAAGAGCCGACCGCCCGCTCTAAAATGCATGCATCATCCCGATATAACCCCTTAAAGCCGAGGACGCATATGTGCGTACGGTTGCCACTGAGGGGTTAAAGAAGAGTGGCAAGAAAAAAGCCATTGTTGAAAGAAAGCCATAAGAAGTCCCGTTTGCAGTATGCAAGAAGCCATGTGGGGACGCATCGCCACCCTCAGTGAAATCTTGGATAATGCATATGGGTAACACCTTGAATATGGAAAAATGCATTTACCAACATAGGGGTAGCTCTAATAGATTTGAGAGGATTTGGGCACCATGGTTGGACACCCCTGGACTGAGTCCCAAGGAACTGGTAATGTCCAGACTTCTACAGTGTCCTGGGGGGGGCCCATGAGGCTCCTTAACCACTTGACGACCGCCTCACGCCGATGTACGTCGGCAAAGTGGCACGGACAGGCAAAATCACGTACAGGGTACGTGATTTGCCTTCCGCGGGTGGGGGGTCCGATCGGACCCCCCCCCGGTGCCCGAGGCGGTCGTCCTATGTCCAGCGGCGATCGGTGATGAGGGGGAGACCATCCGTTCGTGGCCCCCCCCTCGCGATCGCCGCCGGCCAATGAAATCACTCCTTTGCTGCTGTATGCTAAACAGCAGCAAAGGAAGTGATGTCATCTCCCCTCGGGTCGGTATTTTCCGTTCCGGCCCGAGGAGAGACGACAAGTATGTGAGTGCACAACACTACACACACACAGTAGAACATGCCAGGCACACAAATCACCCCGACCCCCCCCCCCGATCGCCCCCCGATCCCCCCCCAATCACCCCCCCCCCCCCTGTCACAAACTGACACCAGCAGTTTTTTTTTTTTTTTTTTTTCTGATTACTGCATAGTGTCAGTTTGTGACAGTGACAGTGTTGGGACAGTGTATATTACCCCCCTTTAGGTCTAGGGTACCCCCCTAACCCCCCCTAATAAAGTTTTAACCCCTTGATGACCCCCTGTCACCAGTGTCGCTAAGCGATCATTTTTCTGATCGCTGTATTAGTGTCGCTGGTGACGCTAGTTAGTGAGGTAAATATTTAGGTTCGCCGTCAGCGTTTTATAGCGTCAGGGACCCCCATATACTACCTAATAAATGTTTTAACCCCTTGATTGCCCCCTAGTTAACCCTTTCACCACTGATCACCGTATAACCGTTACGGTTGACGCTGGTTAGTTCGTTTATTTTTTATAGTGTCAGGGCACCCGCCGTTTATTACCGAATAAAGGTTTAGCCCCCCGATCGCCCGGCGGTGATATGCGTCGCCCCAGGCAGCGTCAAATTAGCGCCAGTACCGCTAACACCCACGCACGCAGCATGCGCCTCCCTTAGTGGTATAGTATCTGATCGGATCAATATCTGATCCGATCAGATCTATACTAGCGTCCCCAGCAGTTTAGGGTTCCCAAAAACGCAGTGTTAGCGGGATCAGCCCAGATACCCGCTAGCACCTGCGTTTTGTCCCTCCGCCCGGCCCACCCAAGTGCAGTATCGATCGATCACTGTCACTTACAAGGCACTAAACGCATAACTGCAGCGTTCGCAGAGTCAGGCCTGATCCCTGCGATCGCTAACAGTTTTTTTGGTAGCATTTTGGTGAACTGGCAAGCACCAGCCCCAGGCAGCGTCAGGTTAGCGCCAGTACCGCTAACACCCACGCACGCACCGTACACCTCCCTTAGTGGTATAGTATCTGAACGGATCAATATCTGATCCGATCAGATCTATACTAGCGTCCCCAGCAGTTTAGGGTTCCCAAAAACGCAGTGTTAGCGGAATCAGCCCAGATACCTGCTAGCACCTGCGTTTTGCCCCTCCGCCCGGCCCAGCCCAGCCCACCCAAGTGCAGTATCGATCGATCACTGACACTTACAAAACACTAAACGCATAACTGCAGCGTTCGCAGAGTCAGGCCTGATCCCTGCGATCGCTAACAGTTTTTTTGGTAGCATTTTGATGAACTGGCAAGCACCAGCCCCAGGCAGCGTCAGATTAGCGCCAGTACCGCTAACACCCACGCACGCAGCATACACCTCCCTTAGTGGTATAGTATCTGAACGGATCAATATCTGATCCGATCAGATCTATACTAGCGTCCCCAGCAGTTTAGGGTTCCCAAAAACGCAGTGTTAGCGGAATCAGCCCAGATACCTGCTAGCACCTGCGTTTTGCCCCTCCGCCCGGCCCGGCCCAGCCCAGCCCACCCAAGTGCAGTATCGATCGATCACTGTCACTTACAAAACACTAAACGCATAACTGCAGCGTTCGCAGAGTCAGGCCTGATCCCTGTGATCGCTAACAGTTTTTTTTGTAGCGTTTTGGTGAACTGGCAAGCACCAGCGGCGTAGTACACCCCGGTCGTAGTCAAACCAGCACTGCAGTAACACTTGGTGACGTGGCGAGTCCCATAAGTGCAGTTCAAGCTGGTGAGGTGGCAAGCACAAGTAGTGTCCCGCTGCCACCAAAAAGACAAACACAGGCCCGTCGTGCCCATAGTGCCCTTCCTGCTGCATTCGCCAATCCTAATTGGGAACCCACCGCTTCTGCAGCGCCCGTACTTCCCCCATTCACATCCCCAACCAAATGCAGTCGGCTGCATGAGAGGCATTTTTATGTCCTCCCGAGTACCCCTACCCAACGAACCCCCCCAAAAAAGATGTCGTGTCTGCAGCAAGCGAGGATATAGGCGTGACACCCGCTATTATTGTCCCTCCTGTCCTGACAATCCTGGTCTTTGCATTGGTGAATGTTTTGAACGCTACCATTCACTAGTTGAGTATTAGCGTAGGGTACAGCATTGCACAGACTAGGCACACTTTCACAGGGTCTCCCAAGATGCCATCGCATTTTGAGAGACCCGAACCTGGAACCGGTTACCGTTATAAAAGTTAGTTACAAAAAAAGTGTAAAAAAAAAAAAAATATGAAATAAAAAAAAATAGTTGTTGTTTTATTGTTCTCTCTCTCTCTATTCTCTCTCTCTATTGTTCTGCTCTTTTTTACTGTATTCTATTCTGCAATGTTTTATTGTTATTGTTATTGTTATTGATTGTTATTGTTATTGTTATTGTTATTATGTTTTATCATGTTTGTTTTTCAGGTGTGTAATTATTTACACTTTACTGTGCTTTATTGTTAACTATTGTTAACCATTTTTTTGTCTTCAGGTACGCCATTCACGACTTTGAGTGGTTATACCAGAATGATGCCTGCAGGTTTAGGTATCATCTTGGTATCATTCTTTTCAGCCAGCGGTCGGCTTTCATGTAAAAGCAATCCTAGCGGCTAATTAGCCTCTAGACTGCTTTTACAAGCCGTGGGAGGGAATGCCCCCCCCCCCCCCCCCACCGTCTTCCGTGTTTTTCTCTGGCTCTCCTGTCTCAACAGGGAACCTGAGAATGCAGCCGGTGATTCAGCCAGCTGACCATAGAGCTGATCAGAGACCAGAGTGGCTCCAAACATCTCTATGGCCTAAGAAACCGGAAGCTACGAGTATTTCATGACTTAGATTTCGCCGGATGTAAATAGCGCCATTGGGAAATTGGGGAAGCATTTTATCACACCGATCTTGGTGTGGTCATTTGCTTTGAGGGCAGAGGAGAGATCTAGGGTCTAATAGACCACAATTTTTTCAAAAAAGAGTACCTGTCACTACCTATTGCTATCATAGGGGATATTTACATTCCCCGAGATAACAATAAAAATGATTAAAAAAAAAAATATGAAAGGAACAGTTTAAAAGTAAGATTAAAAAAGCAAAAAAATAATAAAGAAAAAAAAAAAAAAAAAAAAAAACACCCCTGTCGCCCCCTGCTCTCGCGCTAAGGCGAACGCAAGCGGCGGTCTGTCGTCAAACGTAAACAGCAATTGCACCATGCATGTGAGGTATCACCGCGAAGGCCAGATCGAGGGCAGTAATTTTTCCAGTAGACCTCCTCTGTAAATCTAAAGTGGTAACCTGTAAAGGCTTTTTAAGGCTTTTAAACATGTATTTATTTTGTTGCCACTGCACGTTTGTGCGCAATTTTAAAGCATGTCATGTTTGGTATCCATGTACTCGGCCTGAGATCATCTTTTTTATTTCATCAAACATTTGGGCAATATAGCGTGTTTTAGTGCATTAAAATTAAAAAAAGTGTGTTTTTTCCCCAAAAAATGCGTTTGAAAAATCGCTGCGCAATTACTGTGTGAAAAAAAAAAATGAAACACCCACCATTTTAATCTGTAGGGCATTTGCTTTAAAAAAATATATAATGTTTGGGGGTTCAAAGTAATTTTTTTGCAAAAAAAAATAACTTTTTCATGTAAACAATAAGTGTCAGAAAGGGCTTTGTCTTCAAGTGGTTAGAAGAGTGGGTGATGTGTGACATAAGCTTCTAAATGTTGTGCATAAAATGCCAGGACAGTTCAAAACCCCCCCAAATGACCCCATTTTGGAAAGTAGACACCCCAAGCTATTTGCTGAGAGGCATGTCGAGTCCATGGAATATTTTATATTGCGACACAAGTTGCGGGAAAGAGACAAATTTTTTTTTTTTTTTTTTTTTTTTTGCACAAAGTTGTCACTAAATGATATATTGCTCAAACATGCCATGGAAATATATGAAATTACACCCCAAAATACATTCTGCTGCTTCTCCTGAGTACGGGGATACCACATGTGTGAGACTTTTTGGGAGCCTAGCCGCGTACGGGACCCCGAAAACCAAGCACCGCCTTCAGGCTTTCTAAGGGCGTGAATTTTTGATTTCACTCTTCACTGCCTATCACAGTTTCGGAGGCCATGGAATGCCCAGGTGGCACAAAACCCCCCCAAATGACCCCATTTTGGAAAGTAGACACCCCAAGCTATTTGCTGAGAGGTATAGTGAGTATTTTGCAGACCTCACTTTTTGTCACAAAGTTTTGAAAATTGAAAAAAGAAAAAAAAAAATGTTTTTTCTTGTCTTTCTTCATTTTCAAAAACAAATGAGAGCTGCAAAATACTCACCATGCCTTTCAGCAAATAGCTTGGGGTGTCTACTTTCCAAAATGGGGTCATTTGGGGGGGTTTTGTGCCACCTGGGCATTCCATGGCCTCCGAAACTGTGATAGGCAGTAAAGAGTGAAATCAAAAATTTTCACCCTTAGAAATCCTGAAGGCAGTGATTGGTTTTTGGGGTCCAGTACGCAGCTAGGCTCCCAAAAAGTCCCACACATGTGGTATCCCCATACTCAGGAGAAGCAGCTAAATGTATTTTGGGGTGCAATTCCACATATGCCCATGGCCTGTGTGAGCAATATATCATTTAGTGACAACTTTATGAAAAAAAAAAAAAAAAAAAAAGTGTCACTTTCCCGCAACTTGTGTCAAAATATAAAATATTCCATGGACTCAATATGCCTCTCAGCAAATAGCTTGGGGTGTCTACTTTCCAAAATGGGGTCATTTTGGGGGGTTTTGTGCCACCTGGGCATTCCATGGCCTCCGAAACTGTGATAGGCAGTGAAGAGTGAAAGCAAAAATTTACACCCTTAGAAATCCTGAAGGCGGTGATTGGTTTTCGGGGCCCCGTACGCGGCTAGGCTCCCAAAAAGTCCCACACATGTGGTATCCCCATACTCAGGAGAAGCAGCTAAATGTATTTTGGGGTGCAATTCCACATAGGCCCATGGCCTGTGTGAGCAATATATCATTTAGTGACGACTTTTTGTAAATATTTTTTTTTTTTTTTTTTTTTGTCATTTTTCAATCACTTGGGACAAAAAAAATAAATATTCAATGGGTTCAACATGCCTCTCAGCAATTTCCTTGGGGTGTCTACTTTCCAAAATGGGGTCATTTGGGGGGGTTTTGTACTGCCCTGCCATTTTAGCACCTCAAGAAATGACATAGGCAGTCATAAACTAAAAGCTGTGTAAATTCCAGAAAATGTACCCTAGTTTGTAGACGCTATAACTTTTGCGCAAACCAATAAATATACACTTATTGACATTTTTTTTACCAAAGACATGTGGCCGAATACATTTTGGCCTAAATGTATGACTAAAATTTAGTTTATTGGATTTTTTTTATAACAAAAAGTAGAAAATATCATTTTTTAAAAAAATTTTCGGTCTTTTTCCGTTTATAGCGCAAAAAATAAAAACTGCAGAGGTGATCAAATACCATCAAAAGAAAGCTCTATTTGTGGGAAGAAAAGGACGCAAATTTCGTTTGGGTACAGCATTGCATGACCGCGCAATTAGCAGTTAAAGCGACGCAGTGCCAAATTGGAAAAAGACCTCTGGTCCTTAGGCAGCATAATGGTCCGGGGCTCAAGTGGTTAAAGATTACTGACCACAGGGTTGTAGAGCATTGGAATGTTATTGAGATTTTGGTAATAAATAACGATTAGAATGTACCGTTTACATGAATGTATATAAATGTATGATGCCTGTACAATGGAAGCTATGTAAACTTGTTCAATAAACACCTTTTTGATTAAAAAAAAAATGTGGAAGAAGGTGCTCTGGTCAGATGAGACCAAAATAGAATTTTTTGGCCTAAAAGCAAAACGCTATGTGTGGTGGAAAACTAACACTGCACATCACCCTAAACATACCATCCCCACCATGAAACATGGTGGTGGCAGCATCATGTTGTGTTTTTCAAGGCACTGTGTATCAGTACTCCACAGCTCCCAAAATTTCTCAATTTTTGGCGATTTTACCCTCAATAAAGCGAACTATAGTGTAGAGAGGGGTTTAGAAAACTGCTCATATAAAAGGTCCTCTAATGGGTCTGTGGCTAAGGTGAGGGAGCCAGCAGACTGAGATCAAGCTGCGTGACGCAACTGGCGGTATCGAAAGTACATCCAACGGGGTAGACCATATCTGAGAGCGAGATCCTGGAAGATTAACATGACGCGCCCAGTCATAATGTCCCGCAATGTCCTAATTCCATGTCGTGCTCTGACCTGTGGGTCAGGAATGGATCTAAAGTGTGCTAGAAAAGGGTTCCTCCATAGGGGGCTATAGGGAGGCCACTGATTGGGTTTCAGAAACAGCTTCCTAGCCACCGACCAGATTTTAAGCGTGGGAGAGTAAGGGAAGCATAGGTCTGTGGTAGACCAAATTAGGAAGTTCAGTGAGAGAGCCCAAGATGACAGATTCCAAACAAATTGCAGCATTTGCTCAGACAGCTGTAACCTTAATCCTTTGATTGGCAAATGCGGCGATGGCTGCTTCTGCCTGCCAGCCAAAAACAAAAAAATACTGGCTACTGCTTCTTGGACCCCCTGATCAAAGTGATGGGGCCCAAGGAAAGGTTGTGGTCTAACTTTATTTACTGTGTGTGGTGTGGCAGGGCACAGTGGGCCTGTGTGCCCTCAACGCACTGCCACTGCAGTAGCTGAACAAAGTAAAATGAGAGCTAATGAAGAGTATGTGAATTTGGGAAGTGTAGCAGCTAAATGAACCTGTTGCTTTGCCCTGGATGGTTATGTGGCTGCAGACTAAAACTGGTAATAAAGCGACCCAGTCTGCACAGTGTCCCTTTGTATGTAAAGCATACTTGTAGTAGACTATTTGTAGAAATGTCTTTTCTTTGCTGCTCCCTGGCTACTGCAGGTATTCTAAGTGCCCAATACCCATTTCCCCGTTCCATGTACGGTGGTACCTCGTTCCAGCCCACGCATCCTGTAGTGACGTATGGGCTGGCAGGAGGAGCCCCAGAGTGCAGTGGGAGAGCAGGTATTCCACACACCTAGAAGTGGGGAATGTTTGCAGAGGCCACGGAGATGCAGTGTTTCAATAAGCAGGCTGCTGAAATGGTCGTGTCCCCCCCCCCCCTCTCTTTTGCAAGTGCCCCTTTTCATACAAAGCGACTCTGTGCTTTTAAATAAATCTAAAATGCAAAATTAGGTTTTTTTTTTTAACTGTTAGAACAGACATGATTTCAATCTAGTTTACAACTGATACTGTGAACACAGTACAGACAAGGTTTGTTTTTGTTTTTTTTGTTTTTTAAACAAAAGTGGAGATTTCCTCTACATCAAAGTTTTTTATTTCTCCTTTTCACTATGTCAGAAAGCTGCTACAACTCTACCTTCTCAGGCAAGTGCTGCCTCTGCAGGCGCTAAGCAGACACCAATGACACCATCTAATGTTAAGAAGACTGCTTTAAAAACAACACAGCCAGCAAATGAGAGCTCAGAAGATGAGTCAGACAGTGAAGAAGAACCAGCTGTTAAGGTATTGTAAGATAAAACCATATCTCTATATTGAGATTCATAAATCAATCTTTCTTTCTCTCTTGCCCTCGCGCTCTTGTCCTCGCCCTCACGCTCTTGTCCTCGCAATCGCGCTCTTGTCCTCTCCCTCTCTCTTGCTCCCCCTCTCTCTCGCGCTCTCTCCCTCGCCCGCGCTCTCTCCCTCGCCCGCTCTCCAGCTCTCCCTTGCCTTCTCTCCCGCCCTCTGTCTCTCGCCCTCTGTCTTTCTCTCTTGCCCTTGCGCTTTCTCCTCCCTCGCTCTGCCTCTCGGGAGAGATGGAAGAGCGCGAAAGAGGAAAGAGGGGAGGGGGAGAGAGAGCGAGGGGGGGGGGGGGGGGGCGACAGCAAGACGGGAGAGAGGGGCTTGAGAGAGAGCGCGACTCGAATTTTGGTTTACCTGTAAATTCCATATCTTTGAGTACAGTACAGGTCACCCTCCATTTCAATCCTTGATTACCCTCCAGTGCTTGAACAAAACTAAAGACTCAAGAAATGGGGTAGGGTTATAGGGGAGGCACCCAGGAGGCATGCCATCAATCGAAAGCTTTGCCAGTGTCCAGTCATCTGACAGCACAAGCCTATAACCAAGGGACTATGAATACTTTGCATGTGTCTCGTACAATACTCCAAGATATGGAATTTACTTGTAAGTACACACAGCCAAGCACCAGCACAGTCAGGAAAAGGAAGGTACATATTTACTTTCCATTTTTATCAAGAGACTGTGTCTGGACCCAGGGAATGCTCTTACTCTCCAGAGATGTTTTGAAACATACCTGTGCTGCCAGATGATGGATGTTGATTTAGTAGCATCTCAGACAAAAAGCTGAACAGGTTTGCTTCCAGGACTTAATAAGTATACCTTGATAAATGCCTTTCCTCCACTGAAACATTTACAGTACCTTGAAAAAGTATTCATACCCCTTGAATTTTCCACATTTTGGCATGTTGCAACCAAAAACGTAAATGTATTTTATTGGGATTTTATGTGATAGACCGACACGAAGTGGAAGAAAAATGATAAATGGTTTTCAAAATTTTTTACAAATATGTGAAAAGTGTGGTGTGCATTTGTATTCAGCCCCCCTGAGTCAATACTTTGTAGAACCACCTTTCGCTGCAATTACAGCTGCAAGTCTTTTTGGGTATGTCTCTACCAGCTTTGCACATCTAGAGAGTGACATTTTAGCCCATTCTTCTTTTCAAAATAGCTCAAGCTCTGTCAGATTGGACAGAGAGTATCTGTGAACAGCAATTTTCAAGTCTTGCCACAGATTCTCAATTGGAAATTGAGAGCTGCAAGTCTTTTTGGGTATGTCTCTACCAGCTTTGCACATCTAGAGTAAAAATTTTGCTCATTCTTGCAAAATAGCTTAAAGGGGTTGTAAAGGTAAGATTTTTTTTTTAAAAAAAATAACAAACATGTTATACTTGCCTTCACTGTGCAGCTCGTTCTGCACAGAGTGGCCCCGAACCTGGTCTTCTGGGGTCCCTCGGCGGCTGTTTCAGCTCCTCCCCGCAAGCATTAACCACCTTAATGCGAGCTCCCTCGCATGGTGGTGAGTGCTTGCGGGCGTGCTCCCGTGATACAGCCGGCGGCTATAGCCGCTCACTGTATCACTCGGCCCCGCCCCCCAGCGCGCCGCGTCATTGGATGTGATTGACAGCAGCGCGAGCCAATGGCTGCGCTGCTTCCAATCCATCCACTATAGCCAATCAGCGGCCAGGGTGAGCGGAGGAATAGCTGTCGGGAACGCGAAGCTGACTTTCGAGGCGTCGGGTAAGTAAAACGGGGGGGCTGGGGGCGGCGGTATTGTCAGAAGTTTTTTCACCTTAATGCATAGAATGCATTAAGGTGACAAAATTTTTACCTTTACAACCCCTTTAAGCTCTGTCAGATTGGATGGAGCACATCTGTGAACGCCAATTTTTAAGTCTTACCACAGATTCTAAATTGGATTTAGGTCTGGACTCCGAGTGGGCCATTCTAACACATGAATATGCTTTGATCTAAACCATTCAATTGTAACTCTGGCTGTATGTTTAGGGCCGTTGTCCTCCCGGAAGGTGAACCTCTGCCCCAGTCTCAAGTCTTTTGCAGACTCGCAGGTTTTCTTCTAAGATTGCCCTGTTTCATCCATCTTCCGATCAACTCTGACCAGCATCTCTGTCCCTGCTGAAGAAAAGCATCCCCACAACATGATGCTGCCACCACCATGTTTCATGGTGGGTATGGTTTGTTGAGGGTGATGTGCAGTGTTCATTTTTTTGCCACACAAAGCGTTTTTGCTTTCATGCCAAAAATTAAAATTTGGTCTCATTTGACCAGAGCACCTTCTTTCACATGTTTGCTGTGTCCTCCACGTGGCTTCTCGCAAACTGGACTTCCTATGGCTTTCTTTCAACAATGGCTTTCTTCTTGCCACTCTTCCATAAAGACCAGATTTGTGGAGTGCACGACTAATAGTTGTCCTGTGGACAGATTCTCCCACCTGAGCTGAGGATCTCTGCAACTCCTCCGGGGTTACCATGGGCCTCTTGGCTGCTTCTCTGATTAATACTCCCCTTGCTTGACCTGTCAGTTTAGGTGGACGGCCATGTCTTGGTAGGTTTGCAGTTGTGCCATACGCTTTTTTTTTTTTTTTTTTTTTTTTTTAAATGTTCAAAGCTTGGGATATTTTTTTTTTTATGACCTAACCCTGCTTAAGGCTGGTTTCACACTGCTGCAGTGCGGGAACGCTGCAAATCTACTGCGGGTTCCCGCACCGACTTGCACGGCAGTTCACACTGCCATATGCGAACTGCTGGGGAGTGTCGTATATTGTTAACGACACCCCCAGTTCAGCTCGCATATCGCACTGTGAACTGACAGTTCGGACATGAATTGGATCGCATAGGTGTGAACACCCATGCGATCTGATTCTGGTCCGAACAAAAAAAAGGGTCCCTTCGTGTTTGGACTGAATGCGGTGCAATATCAGCCATACTATCTGTATGGCTGATATCGCACCGCACAGACATCACATGTGATGGGAACAGTAGTGCGCTGCAAATCACATGCGATGTCTGCCATCGCAGTAGTGTGAACCCAGCCTTAAACTTCTCCACAACTTTATCCCTGACCTGTCTGGTGTGTTCCTTGGCCTTTATGATGCTGTTTGTTCACTAAGGTTCTCGAACACACCTCTCAGAGCTTCACAGAACAGCTGTATTTTTACTGAGATTAAATTACACACAGGTGGCCTTCTGAAGGAAATTGGTTACACTAGATTTTAGTTAGGTGTATCGGAGTAAAGAGGGCAGAATACAAATGCACGCCACACTTTTCACATATTTATTTGTAAAAAAAAAAAAAAGTTAACCTTTAAAACCATTTTTCATTTTCTTTCCACTTCACAATTATGTGCCACTTTGTGTTGGTCTATTACATAAAATTCCAATAAAATGCATTTGTTTTTGGTTGTAACATGACAAAATGTGGAAAATTTCAAGGGGTATGAATACTTTTTCCAAGGCACTGTGCCTGGCCTACTTTTAGGGATTGAGGATAGTTGCATTCTTGTCCTTCTCACTTTGAAATAGCCTCAGTGTTGTGCACTGACCTTGTTCGTCTGTTAGTTGACACTCCGTTGCCTCTACTGTTCTTTCGATTAGTTGGGTTTTTTTAAAACATTGTATTGTTAGCACCATCACAGGCCAGGTGTCTTTGCTGTCTGTTCTTTTTCATCATCCTCTTGCTAATACTTTGGGGAACATACTTATTTGATCCCCTGCAAATTTTGTAAGTTTGCCCACTATGACCACATGACCCTAAGCACACCATCCCTACAGTCAAGCACAAAGGTGGAAACATGATGCTTTGGGGTTGATTCTCTGCTAAAGGTACAGACCCATTTTGCCTCATTGAGGGGCCAATGGATCGAGCCATGTATGATAAAATCTTGGATGAGAACCTTTTTCCCTCAGCCAGAACACTGAAGATGGGTCTTCCAGCATGACAATGACCCCAAACATACTACCCAGGCAA
Source organism: Lithobates clamitans (assembly GCA_037952925.1). Lineage (NCBI taxonomy): Eukaryota > Metazoa > Chordata > Amphibia > Anura > Ranidae > Lithobates > Lithobates clamitans. The sequence goes on from JBBGZY010000573.1 coordinate 7,343,571, forward strand.
CAAAGGCGTTGTCTCAAGATAATAGCAACTTAAGGTCATGGAGTGGTCTCCAGACCTTAATCTTAGAAAAGTTATGGAGGGAGCTAAAACTTCAAGTTGCCAAGCTACAGCCAAGAAACCTTTAATGATTTAGAGAAGCTCTGTAAGGCTCGATTCACACCTATGCATGTTGCTTTTGAGCGTTTTTGGAGGTTTTTTCTTTAATGCTTGCCACGTTTTTGAGCAGCGTTTTTGCGGCGTTTTTGCTGCGATTTTGCCGCGTTTTGCGTTTTTTTTTTTTTTTTTTTTTTTTTTTACAGTCTTAAAAAAAAAAAAAAAAAACGGCAAAAACGCATCAAAAACTTGCGTTTTTGATGCTTGTCCATTGAATTCTATTACATGCAAAACGCTGCATTTTGCATGAAAAAAGTCCCTGACCCTTTCCAAAAATGCAGAGAAACAAAAAGGCATTGATGTGAACATGTTCCATAGGAACCCATGTTAAAAAATTCCCGTGCATTTCTGCAAAATGCATCAAAAAACGCGCTAGTGTGAATGGAGCCTAAAAGAGTGGACCAAAATCCCTCCTGAGATGTGTGCACACCTGTTCACTAACTACAAGAAATGTCTTACCTTTGTGCTTGCCAACAAGGGTTTCTCCACTAAGTACAAAGTTATGTTTTGCTTGGGGTTCTTGTTTTACTCACTGAACATTTGTATCGTGTTTTTTCTGGATTTTTGGTTGATATTCTGTCTATCATTTAAAATACACCCATGATAAAAAAAATTATAGACCCCCTATTTCTTTGTGAGTGGGCAAACGTACAAAATATGTAGGGGATCAAATAATTTTCCCCGCTGTATGTTGTTCCCCCTTTTAGGCCTTCCTTTCAACCTTGGGATTTAAATTAAAACCATTTAAAGACATTTTTATCTTCATGCATTCCCTGTACAGCACTGTAATGCCATCATGCACTGGGGAAGGTGTTTGCACACACAGAGTTAGTAGTGCGGAATGTCAGACTGGAAGAGATTGAGCTGACACACACCTTAGTGCCCAAGCGAGTACTTGCGCTGTGTGTGTGTGTGTGTGGGTTTTTTTTTTTTTTTTTTAATGGCTTTTTTCTTTTAAAGTGATTGCAAAGTTGCTTAAAAAAAAAAAAAATAACAAACATGTTATGCTTACCTGCTCTGTGCTATGGATTTGCACAGAGCAGCCTGGATCCTCCTCTTCTCGGGTCCCTCTTTGCTGCGCCTGGCCCCGCCCCCTCTCTCCTGATTGGCTAACCTGACTTTGACAGCCGCTAAAGCCAATGGCACCGATGCTGTGTGTCGGCCAATCAGGAGCGAGAGTCTCTGAGGGCCAAGGGAGTCGTGGAGATCGCTGGACAGAGATGGGGCTCAGGTAAGTATTAAGGGTTGCTGGAGAGGCTGCTGCACACAGAAGGCTTTTTATCTTGATGCATAGAATTCATTAAGATAAACCTTCTGCCGTTACAACTCCTTTAACTTGGTTGCGATATAAAGGTCTCTTCCGCTGTTATCCATTTATGAGTTTTAACCTCTGGAGGAGTAATTTTTGTATTGACAGAGGTATCTCTACGATGTTAATATAAAAGCCTGTAACAACCTGCTTTTTTAAAGAAGAACTCCGGGGCAAAATGTATATTTTTCCATGCAGTGGGGCTGTGCCTACACTGCATAGGTTAACTGCTCGTTTTGCCCTGCGGTGCAAGGAAAAGCTATACTTGCCTGATCCTCCCGAAAAACAGCACTACCCCACGTCCAGAGCCGGTCTATGAGTGTAATGTCAGGGACAGTCCATTCACAAGACTGCTAGCATGCGGGTGGGTGCTCTCGGGAGCAGGAAGGACCAGTCTTGCACTTGGAGGATTGGCGGATTAGGTTAGAATATCTCCGCTCTGCAATCCCCTAGACAAAAAAGACACAAGTCCAAGTCCAACCTATATGTGTGAATATGTCAGTATTACATTGTAAATCCCTGTATGTTGCGGTCGTTCAGGTGCGCTCATCTAATAGTTTTTTGAAACTATCAATGCCCCCCGCTGAGACCACCGCCTGTGGAAGGGAATTCCACATCCTTGCCACTCTTACAGTAAAGAACGTTCTACATAGTTTAAGGTTAAACCTCTTTTCTTCTAATTTTAATAAGTGAACATGTGTCTTGTTAAACTCCCTTCCGCGAAAAAGTTTTACCATACTGGTGACCCCACAATAGGGATATTTGTAAATTGAAAGCATATCCCCTCTCAAGCGTCTCTTCCCCAGAGAGAATAAGTTCAGTGCTCACAACCTTTCTTCATAACTAATGTCTTCCAGACCCTTTATTAGCTTTGTTACCCTTCTTTGTACTTGCTCCATTTCCAGTACATCCTTCCTGAGGACTGGTGCCAAGAACTGGACAGCATACTCCGGGTGCGGCTGGACCAGAGTCTTGTAGAGCAGGAGAATTATCACTTTATCCCTGGAGTTAATCCCCTTTTTAATGCATGCCAATATTCTGTTTGCTTTGTTAGCAGCAGATTGGCATTGCATGCCATTGCTGAGCCTATCATCTATTAGGACCCCCAGGTCCCTTTCCAGCCTAGATTCCCCCAGAGGTCCCCCTAGTGTATAGATTGCACACATATATTTTTGCCACCCAAATGCATTATTTTACATTTTTCTACATTAAACCTCATTTGCCATGTAGTTGCCCACCCCATTAATTTGTTTAAACCTTCTTGAAAGGTTTCCACATCCTTCGGGGAAGTTATTGCCCTGCTTAGCTTAGTATCGTCCGCAGATAAAGAGATTGAACTGTTTACCCCATCCTCCAGGTTATTTATGAACAAATTTAAATAGGATTGGCGCTAGCTCGTCCCCACCCCCTTTCCTGGCCGGCCGGGCTGCGTGCTCGGATAAGGGTCTGGTATGGATTTTGGGGGGACCCCCACACTGATTTTTCGGCGTAGGGGGTTGCCCTTACAATCCATACCAGACCTAAGGGCCTGGTATGCCCCTGGGGGGGAGGGAACCCATGCTGGTTTTTTCATTTAAAATTTGGCGCGGTGTTCCCGCCCCAGGATTCATACCAGACAGCTGTCAGCACTGCCTGTCACTCATCAGGAAAAGGAAACAAAGTTTTCCTTTCCTGATGAGTGAGCCAGCGCGACATGCACAGTACCCTGTCGCCGAGAACCAGCACGATGGTATCGCGCTGGAAACACAATCTCGCGGTCAGGTACTGTACGTGATCAGGTCTGTATTGTTGGTAATCAGTAGATCTAGTAACGCTTTATTTCTAGTTGGTGCGTCTACCATCTGACCCATGAAATTGTCCTGCAAGATGTTTAGGAACTGGCGAGCCCTAGACGAATGCGTGGTTCCCTCCTCCCAGTCTGTCTAAATAATTAAAATACCCATTATAACACTTCCCATCCTTGCTGCTAATCCAAATTGTCATAGGTCTGCCTCCCCCTCCTCCCTCAGGTTAGGGGGCCTATACCATACTCCCAGTATTTTCCCTTTTTAGCTTCATCCATGCAGCTAACCCATGCAGTGCGGGCACAATAAAAAATTTTGCACAAAGTTCTTTTTTAAGAGTTCATTTTGGATGGGTAAGTCTCAGTTTACAGGGAAAGTGTGTCTGGGAGGTAACACCCTCTTCTTCTTGGTGTGGAATACCAATTTGAATTAGGACACTTTATGAGGCAATCTGAAGTGCTTACTGCTATTGCTGAACATGATCTGCACTTTGAATTGAATTGCTGTATGAGAAAATGTTTTACTCCTGTGGGAGTTTTAGAATCCCTTTTTTCTCACCTAACGTTCATGCACTTTATACAGTATTTTGGATGTTTTTATGAACAAATTTGAACACGCTGTTGCACATTAAATTGAATTGCTGCACTGAGAGAGTGGGCGCTTTCTGAGGATTTTTTTTCACTTGTCTTTTCACTGTATGTTTGGGGATTTTGAGCATATTTTTATTTATCACCTATATTTTGCACTAAGGTTGTGTTTTGTTTTTGTGTTTTTTTGTTTTTTGATAATCTTATACCTCCTACAAAGCCCCAACTCTTGGAAAATAAAGTGTTCCCTTGCAGTGGGGCTGTATTCGGATGGGTGGAAAGGTTAGATTTAGTTTGAGTCCCCGATTTAAAGCTAAATCTAACCCGGCTGGAGAAATAAATACCAAATTCATGGCTGTAGCACCTGCGAGCTCGTTTAAGCCCATGAACAAAACAAGTGTCTGCACAGTTTTTTTAACAACCCCCCCCCCCCCCAAACTAGGGATCTCTATGTAAACCTGACAAATTGAAGATGTAAGCACTGATATGTGTTCCATTTTAACTTGATCAGAAACCAGGCACAGTTCTTCAGGCATCACAATCAAAAACTCCTGTGGTGGAAGCTAAACAGACATTAGAGGTGGCAAAGACTAAGTCCCCTTCAAAAGCCCCACAGCCAGCAAGTGAAAGCTCTGAGGAGTCAGACAGCGATGGAGAGCCCAATGCTAAGGTATTTAAAGAAGTTTCGTTCTTCTAAAATATATAGTTACTGTGCATTAAAGTGATACTACTTGTTTGTTATTTTTAAAGAAAAAAAAAAGTCATACTTACCCGTTATGTGCAGTGGTTTTGCACAGAGCAGCCCAGATTCCCCTGTTAAGTTCCTCGTTGGTGCTCCTAAACCCCCCTTCCTCCTGTTAAGTGCCACCACAGCAAGCAGCTTGCTTTGGGGGCACCCGAGCCACAGCTCCGTGTGTCCATTCAGACACGGAGCCACAATTTGGCCCTGCCTCTCTCTTGATTGGCTAACTGACTTTGACAGCAGCAGATGCCAATGTCTCAGCCAATCAGAAGGGAGAGTCCTGGAGGGCCAAGGCACTTGTGTATATCGCTGAATAGAGATGGGGCTCAGGTAAGTATGAGGGGGGCTGCTGCACACAGGTTTTTTTATCTTAACCACTTGTTTACTGGGCACCTAAACCCCCCTTCTGCCCAGACCAATTTTCAGCTTTTAGAGCTGTCACTCTTTGAACGACAATTGCGCGGTCATACAACACTGTACCCAAATGAAATTTTTATCATTTTTTTCCCCCACAATAGAGCTTTCTTTTGGTGGTATTTAAACACCTCCTGGGTTTTTTATTTTTTGTTAATAAATTTTGCAAACCGGTAATTTTTCTCCTTTATTGATGTACGCTGATGAGGTTACACTGATCGGCTGCACTGATGGGCATTGGTAGGTGACACTGATTGGCACCACTGCTGAGCATTAAAGCGGAGCGCCACTGAAAAATTTTTTTTTTAAAAGTCAGCAGCTACAAATACTGCAGCTGCTGACTTTTAAAACATGGACACTTACCTGTCCAGGGCGCCCGCGATGTCGGCACCCGAGGCCGAAGCGTCTCTCCGTCCTCGGGTGCTGCCGCCTCCATCTTCGGTAAGGGAATCAGGAAGTGAAGCCGTGTGGCTTCACTTCCCGGTTCCCTACTGCGAATGCGCGAGTCGCGCAGCGCAATACGGATGGTCCCTGCTGCCTCTGGGACCCGTGTGTTTCCCAGCAGGCAGCGGGGAGGGAGCAGGAAGTGGCGTAAATAACCGCAGATTCTGCGGCTATCTATGCCGGAAGTGGGTACAGATACCTGTAATATACAGGTATCTGTACCCCCCTCCCCCCTGAAAGGTGCCAACTGTGTCACCGGAGGGGGGGAGGAATCTGATGAGTGGAAGTTCCACTTTTGGGTGGAACTCCACTTTAATAGGTGCACTTGTGGGCACTGATAGGTGGCGCTGATTGCTGGCACTTACTACTGTGGGCACTGATTTGTGGCACTGGCAGGCGGTACTTGTGGGCACATATGAGGCAGCTTCGCCTCTTCCTCTTCGGGACCGATGTCCCTTCAAACAGAAGCTGGTGATCAGCTTTCTTTCTTCTCACGCTGTCAGCGTGAGAAGGAAAAAAAACTATTACCGATCTTCTGTTCACACCACATGATCAGCTGTCATTGGTTAATCACAGTGCGCCCCCTTCAGGGGGGGGGTGTGGCCACCTTGCAAAGGGGAAGACTTCTATTGACGGCCTCCTGGCAAAGGAGACCCGCGCTGTAGCCATCATTCGGCTATAGCGCGGATCTGAACAAGTTAATGCATTAAGGTAAAAAAAAACCTTCTACCTTTACAACCACTTTAAATTAGAACTATAGGCAAAACTTATTTTTTTTTTTTTTTGGATAGAGCAAGGGAGGGTTATAACACCCCGCTAGATTTTTTTTTTTTTTTCCCCCCATCTGTGTCCCATTACGGAGATTTCCCTTCACGTCCTGTCCCGTAGGCAAACGTGAAGTAAGGAATTCCTTGGGGACCCCCAGGTCACCGGAACTAATGTCCCCATTGGAAGATTTCCCCTCCATTACTTTTCTAGGGACAACCCAAAATTTGGGATTTTCTTTTACTTTCACTTTCAATGATAATGATAAACAGTGCAAATAAAGAGGGTGAATCTCCTTAAAACGGTAGTAAACCCGCTGACTTTTTTTTTTCTACACCTGTAAGGGAAAAGGCATAATGAGCTAGTATGCACCGCATACTAGCTCATTATGAAATACCTTAGAACGAGACGTCAATGTCTCACCCGGTCCACGACGAGGGAGCTGACATTTTCCCTCGGCTTGTCTTCTGGGTATCGTGGCTTCGGAGCCATGAGTGGCCGGAGCCGCGATGTCGTCACTCCTGCACATGCGCGCGGGAGACTTCTTTCCGCCAAGGTCCGGCATCTGCCGGACTTTCAGCTGAGAATCCCTGGAGCGCATGCGCCGCTGAAGTCAGCGGCTCGTTGCAAGGGGAATATCTCCTAAACCGTACAGGTTTAGGAGATAGTCTTTTTACCTACAGGTAAGCCTTATTATAGGCTTACCTGTAGGTAAAAGTTAAAAAAACAACTTTACTACCACTTTAACTGGGCACAGACAGCAATATAAACTGACAAGCATTCTAATCCCTCTCCACTCCATCCAAAACTAAAATAAGTTTTGCTTTTAGTTATGCTTTAAGCCTGTAGTGTGTTAAATCTGTTATATTCAATGCTTGCGAAAACAAATGGCAATCTTTTTAATTGAGAAATCGAAATCTTGCTCATGAATATTTAATGTTGATGGCATGCAGCCTGCACTATACCACTATGCAAGGTATATTCTCAGTTTAAAAAAAATGTTGAAAAAGCATTGTTTTTTTTTTTTTTTTCTATACACCAACGATAGATAGATAGATAGATAGATAGATGGATGGATGGATGGATCTCAGATAAGTCAAGACAAGGAGCTGCACGCTGTGTGGAGTAGGAATTGCATCAACCGGTCTGGCAGATTCCAACCGGCTTCTGTCATGCAATCCAATCAAATAAGGACTGGGAGAAAAGTACAAGTACAGAACATTTTAATCAAAATATTTCCTTATCTGACGCAGTGAACTGAAAAATTAGGAACAACCGTTTTGGACGTCCCCATACTTCCTCAATTTCTAATGTCAAACTGTTCCTATTTTTTTATTTCACTGTGTCATGTAAGGGAACTTTTTGACTAAAATGTTCTGCTATTGAGCCCTGCTCCTTCTTTGATTTGGAATATATATAGATATAGATATAGATATAGAGAGAGAGAGAGACCCTGGGCTTCCAAATCACCGACCGCGATTTGAAAATGGCGCCGCAATACACAGAGCCGTTCCTCGGCGGCTCTTGTTCACTTTCGGCTCCACTCGTAGTCCCGCCCGGGATGGGCGTGACTGTGAGCGGAGCTATCCGAACCTAGCCGAGTACACTCGGCTAGGTTCGGGCAGCGCTCGAGTGAAGCCGAAAGTGGCCGAGAAGAGCCGAGGACCGGCTCTGTGTATTTCGGCGCTGGGGGATTTTGAAGATCTGGCAGCTCAGGATCGCAGGGGATCGGCGTAAAACACGCACCCGCGATTTTCCCCTGATTTTAAGGGGGAAAAAGTGCGTGTTATACGCCGATAAATACGGTATATAGAGCGAGATATAGATAGATAGATATCTCAGATAGAGATTATACAGTAAATTGCACTCTTTCGCTGCTCATTGGAGGGCAATGTAGTCCTCTCTGTGAGCTGCCTGTTGTAGAATCTGCTGGGCTTATTTCCTTTTTGTGGTCTGCTGTTGGACAGGTCCCTCTTGTTCCTGTTTTTTTGCTCCCTCATGTCCCCTCTCGAGATTGCACAGACTGCATTTTACTTTGTTTTTTGATTATAGGTTACCTTAGTAAACAAGTACAGTAATCTTGCCTTTTTTAAATGGCTGTTTTTTCTCTTGGTCAGAAACCTGCCACAGTTCATTTATCTCAGCCAAAAACTCCTTCTGGGGGAGCTAAACAAGCATCTGTGTTGGCTAAAACTCAGAGCCCAGCAAAAACAACTCCACAAGCAGATGAGAGCTCTGAGGAGTCAGACAGCGATGAAGAGTCAGCTGCTAAGGTATCTAAAGGAATTTTCCTTTTATGTGTACATACGGTCATATTGGGTCAAAAAGGGATTTGCTGTTCACTTTATAGTTAGTAACAAAAATAATATGCCGCATCCACTGGCTTTGAAATCATCACATGACCTATGCTGAACAGTAACCCATAGACATAGCATTTGTATATGTTATATTGCAAGCTCTTTAAAGAAAATGTTCTTCTTTCCCATCCATTAAGGAACGCAAGAAGTCTTTTACTTTCAGGTAATACTACTGCCTACAGGAGGATTGGACACTGACAAAAAAAATAATTGTAGGTTAACCTATGATAACGCCTTTTCTATCCTGCATGCCATATCAAGTACATGAACAGAAACAGGCCGTGCCCATCAAAGGGCTCCCAAGTAAAGTTTTTTTTCCCTTAACGTCTTTCAGGACAGCACCTTGAGAGCGTGGCTCCACCCACTTGACAGGAAACACACCTCCACCAAACTTTAAAAGGAGGCTCCTTCCCACTTATCATCAGTTTATGTGTTTCCTCCGGCGGGAACACATGTGGGGGTTTGGAGCTCTCAAGGTTCTGTCCTGAGAGAACAGGCTCCCTACTCCACTATTTTTACCTACCTCAGGAGAGCCGATTCCTCCCATTTTCCACAGGCTTACGGGTGCCGGGTGGATGGGCTCCTTCTCCCTCGTCAGTGCTCGGGGAGAGCCAGGACTGCTCCGGGTATTGCTGCTCCCAGGCAGGGGCGTCAGGCATGTCAGGCACTTCTGTTTGTTTTTTTCTTGCCTGCACATGTTTTTTCCCTGACGCCGCCGCCATCTTGGGAAGGGCAGTCAGAGGACTGCATCCGCCGGATGTGAGGTATCCGGAAGTGGGGCGGCATCCATGGAGCAGGCGCCAGGCGTCACTTCCGCCGGAAGCGCAGGGGGAGGAGGGAGGAATAGGTCTGGTGCCTATTTATTGCCGGTTCCGGTCCGGCGCACAGGTGCTATTGGAGTCCGGAACCGGCGTTTTCGCCACAAGCATCACGCTGCTGCCTCAGCATGGATTCAGGAACCGCAGCGAGTGGAACAGGCACAGGCACCAGCAAGGCCCAGGTAAGGAGCAGACTGTAGTTTCTGCTCAGCTTTACTGTGGGGTCTCTCTCTAGCCCTCTTCTCTCTAAATGTTAGTGAAGTTTGAGGGTATTTTTTCCCCCTGGTGGCGGAGGGGCCTGTCAGGGCACATGAGTCTGATAGCTTTTCTCACTGTGCACCTGTGGTGAGCAACCTTGAGTAATCAGGCTGACTCTAAAAGATGGTTTGTCTTTTTTCTCTCTCTTTTTTCCCTTATGGCAGGCCAAGAGCTCTGACCCTGGGATTAGAAAGAAATGTCCTTCATGCAAAATTAAGTTAAATGAAGGCTGGAAAAAGGCTTTATGTCAAGCATGTATTGACTCCTTGGTGAGGGAAGAAACCACTTCCGCATGCAGTGATCTAATCGCATCTGCCAAAAAGGAATTGGATGCTACCATTCAATCCTTCAGATCCTCACTCACCTATCCATCTGCAAGTCAGCCCACTACCTCACAGTCCTCTCAAGGCTCACTGTTAGTCCCGGCAGTAGAGGCGGAAATGGGTCCTCTGAACCGGGAAGGGCTTTCCCCATCCCATTCTAATGAATCGAATGAGGATAGTGATGAGCTGGAAAATATGTCTTCCAAGTATAAATTGTCTTTGGATCAGGTGGATGGCCTTTTAAAGGCTATTTATGCTACTCTAGGCCTTGAGGAAGAGCATAAGGAGATGTCTTTACATGACAAGATGTATGCAGGGCTTAGTGAGTCTAAGTCCCGTACCTTTCCAGTCCATGCAGTGATTTCTGAAACAATCAGAAAAGAATGGGCTGACCCTGATAGGAAACCATTTTTCTCTAGGGCTCATAAGAGAAGGTTCCCTTTTGATGAAGACCCAGCAGCTCTTTGGAATAAGGTTCCAAAACTTGATGCAGCCTTTTCTCAGGTGTCAAGATCTACTGATCTAGCATTTGAGGACATGGGGATCTTAAAAGACCCCATGGATAAAAAAATGGATCAACAGCTCAAGCGGACTTGGCAATCCATTATGGGCAACCTTAAGCCAGCAATGGCAACTACTTGCATCTCCAGGAACTTGGAGTATTGGGTAAATCAGCTTAAAGCTCATATAATAGCAGATTCCCCTAAGCAAGAAATCCTTGACTCCTTTTCTACCCTCTCAGCAGCCGTAGCCTATGTCTCTGATGCCTCAGCAGAGTCTATCAGGATGACAGCTAAGGCGGCAGCCCTTGCTAATTCGGTTAGACGGGCTTTATGGCTAAAGACTTGGCAAGGGGACACAGCATCTAAAAACAAATTATGCGGGGTCCCTTTTCTGGGAGACTTACTGTTCGGCCCTGATTTGGATTCAGTTCTGGACAGGACTGCAGATAAAAAGAAATCTTTTCCTGTCAAGAAGAAGAAACAACCAGTCAAACGGTTTTTTCGTCCTCAAAGGGCTCAGGAACAGAACAAGTCTCAAGAGAAAAAGAAAAGCTGGTCAGGGCAGAGGGGTAAGGGCAGAGGAAATGTCCTTTTCCATCCTCCTGCGTCAGCCAGCAAGACGCAATGACAGTCGGTTACAGGTAGGGGGAAGACTACAAGACTTTCTCCCCTATTGGGCAAGCATAACAGAAAACCAGTACATTCTGAATATGCTAGCCCAGGGTTACAATATAGAATTTTCAGATCTCCCCCTAGAAAGGTACTTGGTGACAAATCTTCCAAGAGATGTAACAAAATCCCTGGCAATGAAGAGCCTATTAAAGGATCTGATAGATCAGGGGGTTATGACTTACGTCCCACAGGGGGAGCTTTATCAGGGATTTTATTCCCGTATATTCCTGATAAAGAAACCATCCGGAGATTTTCGGTTAATCCTAAACCTGAAACCGCTGAACAGATCAGTCCAATACAAAAGGTTTCGTATGGACTCCATCTTCACGGTCAAGAATCTATTGACGAGGGAATGCTTTATGGCATCAATAGACCTTCGAGATGCCTATCTGCATATCCCTATAGCCCCGCAGTCCCAAAGATTCCTAAGATTGGCGATAAATTTGGGAAAAGAGGTTCTGCACTTGCAAAAATAATGGCAGAAGCGCTTGCACCTCTTCGCATGCAGGGGATTGCGGTAATTCCGTACTTGGACGACCTACTCCTTTTTGCCCCCTCCAGGGAAAGACTGCTAGACAACCTCGGAAAGACCCGAGGTCATCTAGAAACCCTGGGTTGGATCATAAATATGCAGAAGTCAAATTTCGTTCCAGCCCAGAAAATACTATTCCTGGGGTATCAGATCTGTTCAAGGGAACAAAAGATTTTTCTCCCAGAAGAGAAGAAGGGGAAAGTCCAGAAGGTGGTAGCGTCCTTGCAGGCAAGCCAGCAATTATCAGTCCGACAAGTGATGTCATCCCTAGGAACCCTAACCGCAACCATACCAGCCATTCAATGGGCAAGGTTACATTTCAGGCCTCTCCAGAGCTTTCTCCTGAGAATATGGAATCACAGGTCAGAATCTCTGGAAGCAAAAGTAAAGATACCCACCAAAGTCAAGAGATCACTTTGGTGGTGGAGAAGACAGGAGAATCTGTCAGAAGGCCTGCTCTGGTCATTTCCAATAGAAAAAGTGGTAACGACAGATGCCAGTGTATGGGGTTGGGGAGCTCACTTAGACCAAGACTTCGCGCAAGGAATGTGGTCTCGGACAGAGGCAAAGAGGTCCTCAAATTGGAGGGAACTAAAGGCAGTCGCCTTAGCTTTAAATGCCTTCTCTCCTATCCTTCAAGGTTCTCATGTCCGGGTCCTCTCAGACAACGCCACTACCATAGCCTACCTAAACAAACAGGGGGGTACAAGAAGCAAAACACTTCAGTTGCTAGCTTCAAAGATCCTGGTTTGGGCAGAAAAGCATGTTCGGTCCTTATCAGCAGTCCACCTCAAAGGCACCTTAAATGTAGTGGCAGATTATCTAAGCAGAAGGCGGATTCAGGAGTCAGAATGGAGCCTGAATCCGGAAATCTTTGCAATGATTACCAGGGCCTGGGGTCAACCGCAAATAGACCTATTTGCGTCACAGGAAAATACACAACTCCCAGTGTTTTTCTCGATTCACAGAAACGACAAGGCCCAGGGGACAGATGCGTTAATCCAGCCCTGGATCTTCCATCTGGGTTATGCATTTCCTCCTTTCCAACTTATCCCGTTGGTGTTAAGGAAGATACAGAGGGAGAAGGTGGCAGTAATCCTAATTACTCCATTTTGGCCAAAGAGGGCATGGTTTTCCACCATTCTACAGATGGCAGTCAAACCATTTTGGCGGCTGCCTCTCCGGCAGGACCTGCTCCTACAGGGTCCAATACAGCATCCGGGAGTGGCCAGTCTAAGCCTCACGGCCTGGTTTCTGAGGAGCAGTTGTTAAGAAACAAAGGTCTGTCACAACCCTTGGTAACTACCTTACTTTCCAGTAGGAAGATAGTGACCAGAAAAATCTATGCTAAATATTGGAAGGTCTTCAACTCTTTTTGTCATTTGACTAAGAGAGAAGTAAAAAATTTAGTGTCAATTTTGGAATTTCTTCAAGAGGGGGCAGACAAGGGATTGTCAGTCAGCACCCTTAAAGTTCAAGTAGCTGCTTTGGGAGTATTTCTAGAAAGACCAATCTCTTCTGAGCCCTTGGTTATAAGATTTTTCAAGGCACTTACCAGATCTAGACCAGCTCCGGCTAAGCACTTTCCCAATTGGGATCTATCAGTGGTCCTGCAAGCCCTTACAAAGGAACCTTTTGAACCACTACAAGGAATCTCTCTAAGGAATCTTACTCTTAAGACCTTGTTCTTAGTTGCAATAACGTCAGCAAGGAGAATTGGTGAGCTGCACGCCCTATCTGTTAAGAGACCCTTTTTAACTATCTACACAGATAGGATTGTACTTAAAACCGATCCGGGTTTTTTGCCAAAGGTAGCGTCAGCACACAATAGGTCGCAGGAGATCATCCTGCCAACCTTTTGCTCTAACCCTTCGGGGGAAAAAGAAGGCAAATTCCACAATTTGGATGTAAGAAGGACCTTATTACAGTATCTGGAGGTAACAAGTAACTTTAGATCCTCGGATTCTCTATTTATACTTTTTTCGGGTAAAAAGAAGGGCCAACAAGCTTCTAAGGGGTCTATAGCTAGATGGCTTAAATCAGCTATTCTAGCAGCCTACTCTCAGTCGGGGCTCTCTCCCCCGCTGGGAATTAAAGCACATTCTACCAGGGCTCAGGCCACTACATGGGCAGAAATGGCTGGTGCCACCCCAGATCAGATTTGTAGGGCGGCTACGTGGTCAAGTTACCTTACGTTTGTCCGTCATTACAGGCTGGATCTTCTGTCAGCCAGTGAACAGGCTTTTGGCAGAAAGGTCTTGCAGGCTGTGGTCCCTCCCTAAGTGGGTAAGTCTCTGTTATCCTCTCAAGGTGCTGTCCTGAAAGACGTTAAGGGAAAAATCAAGTTAGACTTACCGGTAACTTGTTTTCCAGGAGTCTTTCAGGACAGCAGCAACCCGCCCTTATTGTATTAAATTACTATGCTGTGACTAACCATATTCTGATTATGTGTTCCAGCTTGGGCCGGAGGTTCTCTACTACTACTGATGATAAGTGGGAAGGAGCCTCCTTTTAAAGTTTGGTGGAGGTGTGTTTCCTGTCAAGTGGGTGGAGCCACGCTCTCAAGGTGCTGTCCTGAAAGACTCCTGGAAAACAAGTTACCGGTAAGTCTAACTTGATTTTTTTTTTTTTTTTTTTTTGAGTACAAAAAGCCTCTTTTCTCTCTGTAGACCAGCCCAGGATAACCCCTCCTTTTACCAGCATGCCTCTTTTATATTTTTTTGCTTTTGTCCTAAGAGGATGCATGTTATTTTTTTTCAGTTCTGCTGTCTAAAAGACTTTTTCTCCTTGTGGTCTGATTTTTTTTTTTTTTTTTTTTTTCTTCATCAAGACATTTTCTGACATTGATGCTAGAGCTGGTCTCTTTGACTGGAGCTACCTGGCACAGCTATCCTCAGTCTGGCTTTTGGTGTGCCACATCCAGAATCTACTGGCTGTTGCAGGAAGACTTTCAGCACTTGATGCTTCATTAAAGTCGTTGTAAATCTCAGACATGAAATATGAACAAAGCATATCCCTCTGTAGTCTGTACCTATCTCAATTAAGTGCACTAAGTGTCATTTCTGTCTGATGCTTCATTCCTCTGCTATCAGCATGAATCACTTCTTACAAGATTTCCTGACACCAAGAGAAAACTGGTGGGACCTCCAGTTGATTGACAGCCTCAGCTTTGTTCCTGTGTGCTGTGTGAAGGAGGGTGTGTTCCTTCCCTCCAATCGGCTCTCGGAACTCTCCTCACCGAGCTCTGCAGAGTGTAACTTTAGCTCTCTGTCTCCGTCCGTTTTTGTGGAAGCTCAGGCAAGCTTTATAAATTCTGGACGTTGAAAAGATGTAGAGAAGACTGCAGATAAACAGGTACAACTTTTGTAGGAGGCTTTGTTTCCTATCTGTGTAGGATAGGAAACAAATGAGGCCAGTCAGTTCACTGGGTATTTTTAAGGGTTTACAACCACTTTAAAGTGGTTCTAAAGGCAGAAGGTTTATTATCCTAACGCATTCTATGCATTAAGATAAAAACATTCTGTGTGCAGCAGCTCCCCTAATACTTACCTGAGCTTCATCTCGATCCAGCGATGTTGCACAAGAGACTCAGCTGTCTGAGACTCTCCCTCCTGATTGGCTGAGACACAGCAGCGGGCACAATTGGCTCCTGCTGCTGTCAAAGTCAGTGAGCCAATGAGGTGAGAGAGGGGGCGGAGCCATGCTGCGGCTCTGTGTCTGAATCGACAGACTGAGCAGTGGCTCAGCTTGGATGCCCTCATAGCGAGCTGTTTGCTGTGGCGGCACTCGGCAGGGGGGAGTGCCAGCAAGGGAACCGAGAAAATTAGGATTTGGGCTGCTCTGCAAAACCACTCCAGAGCAGGTGAGTATAACATGTTTCTTATTTTTAACAAAAAAAATACTTTAGTATCACTTCAAGTGCTTTCCAGACTCCCTTCTGGTAACTAGTTTGCCATGGAGAACTATCCAGGTCCAGAGCCGCTGGCATTGTCTCAGCCGAAGAATCCTCCTGTGACTAGGACAGTCAGGTCAAGCTTTGGGTGCTACCTCATTTACATTGGTCGCTCAACACCCTAAAATTCGCTGCTGCTTTCCAGCATGGAAAGGGGCTAACATTGGGACTGAGCGCTGACATCATTCAGTGTGGAGTGTCGCACATGGTCTATGCACTTCCCCACCATGCATCCCCATTGCTGCTGCTTGCAAACAGCCACATGGAACTCTGTTCCTTTTGCCCACCGGCAGTGCTTTGGGTCACTTTCTTCCATCCAACAATTATCTACTACCAGCTGTTTGGTTTTGTGATTACCCTCTCACCCTAAGGTGCCATTACGCTAAGCCTTTGCAACATGCCCGATTAGAGACAAAGGGCAGTCCTGCTGCAACAGGTGCCCCCAGCTCACATGCTCCTACTGAAGCCATAGAGACATGTAATTGTGAGTTGCTCCAATCTTTGCCTGGCAGACTTATCCTGCAGGAGTCAGTCTTCTGCAATTGCTCCTAAATTAAAGGACCATTTCTGAAAGGAAAGGATCATTCAGTGCCATTTCAAGTCTTAGGACCTTTAGAGCCCCTAAGGCTGCAAAGATTGCTGTTGTACCTGCTGTTCAAGCTCCTCTACAGAGATTGGAAACACCCTGACAAGCTGCTTATTAGCTTTGTATCGTTTTGAAGTGAATTTTGTACAAAAGTGAGCTACCATCCCAGTAGAGAATGCACCTGTCTTTAAAGACTCAAATAATAAGTGGTTTAATGCCATTTCTAGAGCACTGGTCTCTGTTTTGAATCCTGCTCTTTGCCCCATTTTAGCTGTGACGTGACTTGACTTTGCCAGACCATGGCTGACTGATCAAAACCCCTTAAAGCAGAAGTAAACCTGCCACAACTGGAGTGGTTTGCCATAATGTGCTAGTATGCACATGCATCGTAACAATTAATGGCACTTCTGTCTTCTCCCGGTCTTCTATGTTTGTAGTCTTCTACCTCATGAGGCCAGGCTGAAATTATATAATGTCTCCTTTGATCTACAGACCATATGGCACAGGTTCAGCTGCTAGGCCTCAGGATGACATACCACTAGAGCCCCCACCTCCTTTCTTAGTGAAGGACTATGCCTCCTGGGATATGTGACATGCATATCCTAGTAGTTGCAGTGGGCCTAATGCACATTATTTGCCTAAGTGAGTGATGTGCATTGGAGGTGGGCTTGGAGTTTTTACCCCAACAAAAGTTTCCCATGTTCATTCCCCTTTGACTCCATTAGCTCTAAAAGTGTTTCTCTCTGTGCAACAGAAACCACCACTTGAACCCATTAGAAACTTTCTATTCCTTGTAATTATAATTTCTGCAAGGTGACTGTCTGCCTGAAATGGTGGCCTTAGCTTGCAAGAAATATTTTGGGTTTGTAAAGGGACTTGGTGGTGGCCCAGAACTTCCATCCTGCCCAAGGTAGTTTCTGCCCTTAACCAGAACCGCATTGTTCCCTCCCTCTGTCTTGCTGCAGTGTACCAACAGAATTTTCTTCCGCTGTCTAAATGTAGCTTGGCCACTGCTTTTTTCAGAAAGACCAATTCTCTTTTTAATCATGGATGGTGCCTGTATCTGTGCACTGGCTTTCTTGTCCTACCATCTCTAGATGGCCCAGATGGACCATCATCTAAGCTTATGGTCTCGAGGACAAGGTTCCACTCTAACCTGGCAGCGTGCACTGTACTAGATCTTGGGCTTTTCAGCATCGTAACTATTTTCCAAGAGTTGCTGTAATGCCATCTGTTTTTCTGTTCACACATTCTCTAAGTTCACCTAATGTCAGCTTCTAGCATCTTTGAGCTGCAGGTTGTCACCAGTTCTGTTTTTTTGGACCTGTTAGTACTTGTGTTGCCCATCCCTCAGTTGGACTGATTTTAGACGTCCCAAACGCAAAGGGCTTTCTGTGTCTCTCAGTGGATGAGAAAGAAAATTAGAATGTTTGTACTTATTGTAAAATGCTTTTTGTGAAGAAAAAAAAATGGGTCCCATCCCTGTGCTTATGATTGTGTAGAACAGTTTTGCTTCAAAACTGAGGCATGCTGGTGGCAGGAGGTTTTTGCCTGGGCTGGCCTACAGTTTTGTTTGCTAGTGTCCAATCTTCCTGTAGACATCAGGATAGCCTCAAGGGGAATCTATTCCTGTGTCTCTTTAATGGACTGCAGAAAAGTTTTTATGGCGAATAGAAAATTCTATTCTTTTATATTTGGTTGAATTGTGCACTCAAGCTTTAGTATTTTATACTGCAAATATGTGATAGTGTTTCTTAAAAAAATACACTAGTATTTAATTTCTTTAAATGGCAATATTTTGTTTTTGCATTTGATCAGAAACCAACCACAGCTGTTCAGTTATCTCAGATAAAAACACCATCAGGGGGAGCCAAACAGACCACTTTAAAGGCTACACTGAAGACACCCTTAAAAACTGCACAACTGGACAGTGAGAGCTCAGAGGAGTCTGACACAGATGAGGAGACCGCTGCTAAGGTATTTTAAAGAAATTTGCATTCACCATTTCTGAGCATGGCTAATGCTGGAGGATGTAAACTCTGGCTGGACCTGGACAGACAGGCAGAGAGAACTCATAAGTGTTTTCATATGGTGACTTAAATTCTGTTTTCATGAGGAGTGCACTTGATCTATAAAATATAGAAAAAGGCAATCCCAACTAAACTGTGTTAGAAAACAGTCTTAAACAAGCTTGCAATATGATAGTTTTTCACAAAACTTCTGTAGTATTAATACTTCTCATATGTGATTGTTTTCTTTAACCACTTCAGCCTCAGTGACCTACCCGTATGTCGTCAAGTTGAAGGGGTTATAAGAGGATGATGCTTGCAGCCACAGGCATCTTGTGTGTTTTTTGTTTTGTTTGGTTTGGTTTGTTTGTTTTTTTTTCAGCTGGCGATGGACTTTAACACCTTCCATACTGGGCCATAGTAAAATTATGCCGGCAGAAACATCTACCCCCTCCAGGTAGACGTCCTATGACGTCTTCCCGTTCTCTACGCTCTCACGCGCCCCTGGGGGGCACGCGGCGTGGCGATCGGGGATGAGGCATGTTCCTTGTGACACAGCTCATCCTCTATTTAGTGTAAAGAGCCAATAAAAATGTCAGATCACAGCCGGTCACAAGTACTGTCCTCATGCGAGTCCGCAGAGCGGCAACGAGGTATGTCACTCTGACAAAGCCCATCCCTGATCGGGGTAAAGAGCCAAAAAAATTGGCTCTTTACATTCTGTGACCGACTGTGATTGGACATGGCTGGTCACATGGTAAACAAACCACAGTAACTAGCTGTTATCGGGTTCTCCTCCTTGCACACGATCGTGTGTGAGGAGATTGTGGTAACCGCTAGTTACCGCCCACAGTGTACACAAAATCACACCAGTAATAAAGAGGACCTGTCACCAGCCCATCGGAGTACCCAAGTACCTGTCTCCAACCCCTTTAGAGTACCCGAGTACCTAACTGCAGCCCATGCATTATAGAATATACGTTGGGGTGTTTGCTTTCCAAAATGGGGTAATTTTGTGGGTAATTCCACTGTCCCTAGTGCTCCAGGACCTTCAAAAGTGTGATAGGCGGTCAGAAAATTACATGTGTAATTTATGCTCCTAGTACGCCTGACAGTGCTCCCTGCATGTTGAGCCTCTCTATGTGGCCCAGGCTGTGGAAAAGTCGCACATGTTGTATCGCCATACTCGGGAGGAGTAGCAGAATGTATTTTGGGGTGTAATTCTTGCTATGTACGTGCTATGTGTTAGAAATATCTTTATGAATTGACAACTTTGTATTAAAAAAAAAAGGTTTCATTTTCTTTCCACATTTTCCAAAAACTTGTGGAAAAAAAGACATTCAAAAGACTCATTATGCCTCATAGAATATACTTTGGGGTGTTTTCTTTCCAAAATTGGGTAATTTTGTGGGTAATGCCATTGTCCTGGCCTTTAAAAGTGTGATGGGTCGTTTTGTGAGGAAATATGTGTAATTTATGCTCCTAGAACACCTGATGGTGCTCCCTGCATGTTGGGCCACTGTGTACACAAAAGAAATTGCAAAACCCAACATTTTATTCTCTAGGGCATCTGCTTAAAAAAAAATATGTTTGGAATCCTAAGTAATTTTTTATCAAAAAAATTTAGATTTTTACATATATGTGAAAAGTGTCAGAATTGGCTAGGCGCTGAAATGGTTAGTATTTTACATGCCTTAATTAGAATTCCTGTTGATTATGCTGCTTCTCTCTTGACCAGAAACCTGCTACAGCGCTTCAATCAACACAGCCAAAATCTCCCAGTGGGGATCCTAAACAGACAGCTGTGATAGCCAAGTCAAAGACCTCACAGCCAAACAGTGAAAGCTCGGAGGAGGAGGAGGACAGTGATGAGGAAGCAGCTGCTAAGGTACTGAAGTCCATTTTTGTTTTTTTCTGTGTTTTCTTGTTTTTTACACAGTGATTTGCTTAAATCTACTTTCTCAGTTTCTATATAGTAACAGATTAGATCAGTCTTTATATACCGGCAGTATTGATAAAAGGAATTCTGTCTTCTTCTTTTTTTTTTTTTTTTTTTTTATAGACCACTCCTGCAGTTCAGGTTAAGATGCCCGCTTCTTCTGTCCTGACTGTTAAACCGTCTTTTGCTGTTCAGGTTCCAGATTCTGATGCTGATTCAGAGAGCAGTGAATCGTCTGATACAGAGCGTAAGCAGGTATTTAAAAAAAAAATGCTAGTATGAACTGTCCTGTTTGTTCTACACAGTAGAAATCAGAATGAAGGAGATTACCAATGTAGCGAACCAGTCGGGTTCTGTTGCTTTGCACATTTTTTGTCAGTCTTGCATATTTTAGCCAGTGGGAGCTCTTGAAGGAATTGAGGAGAGGAGTCCTACAGGGTGATGCATGAACAAATACTAAGTCATCCATTTTGGCTATACAGTGTGGAAACCGTGTATTGGCTTAAAAGACTTACAAATAATAATGAATATAAAGCAGTTTTCAGTTTGCATATGATTATTTCATTTGGACATTTGCCATAGTCGTAGGCTGCAGTTCTGCATTCAATTGTTTTTGTTTGTTCTTTCATTGATGCATCCAGCGTTCTAAAAGCACTGCACCAGTAAAAGTTCCTGAAAAGACACCTGCGGTAGTTGGCAAGATGGTGACCAAACCCGCTGCAGCAGATGCCTCGGACAGCAGTGACTCTGATGATGAAGAAAAAGCTCAGGTATAGCCTACTTTTTGCAGACTCAGCAGCCTGGTCGGTTGGTTAAGAACATCAGAACTGTATAATAAAAAAACTTTTTTGTTTTTTCTGTAGCCTAAACCTTCAGCTGTGTCAAGAGGAGTAAAGGGAAAACAGACAGTTTCTACCACTTTAAAATCAGATGAAAGCGCAGAAGAAAGTGAATCTGAAAGTGATGAAGAGCCTGTAAAACCGGTATGCGACAGCAAATTTTGCCATTTTGTACCTTTGGCACTTTATTCTAAGTTAGCCTAATGATCTGTATACCTGAACAAATCTTCTTTGGTAGCACACAATGCTTGCTTAAATTCATCTCTGAGTCAAAAAGGAACTCTCTCGCGACTCCTCTCACTGGTCGTTGGCAAGAAACAAAGTGCTCTTTTTACCTGCCTAAAGCTGTGGTCTTGTGATGGTCCAGTCCCAAGACTTCTCCCCTATTCTGTTTACATGAGGTGGTGTCTTCCTTCTGGGGTCCATGTGTTTGAAATTAGGAGGGGGGTCAAGTTTTGCCTGGATCTGGGCTTTAAAGTGAACCTATGTTTCCCACATGCAGGACAAGGCAGCAGGTGAAGCTGCTCTCGCCCTGTATTTTAATTACATACATAATATCTAACTTTTAGAAATTTAACTTTTAATAACACTGTGATTTGTAGTTCTTTTTTTAAAAAATGGCACAGAAGTAGTGTCTCTATAATTGATATTCCATAGAGAAATTTAAATAAAATAAACAATTTGTGCACCAGCTCTCAACTATCAGTCGCATGCACCAAGGTGTAAATATTGGTGATTTAAATATAGTGCTGCGCTAATAAACAATTATGCAATAAAATCACAAACCTTGAGATAATGGTGTAAACAATAGTGAAATATTTAAAATAATACTAATGTCCACAATAGTCAATGCTCAATAAATGGTAGGTGCAAACAGTCATCTGTGAATCCTGCAAAAAACATGCCACACCTCCACTAGATCTTCCAAAGGTGTGTTCTCCCCCTATGGTTTGACACCATAGCAAAGGCCAAACAAGCATGTTCAGGTGGATGTCTCCAAATGGGATCACCCTTCAACAGTTCCAAAGACAATAGAGGCACTTTCCACAACTTTCATATAATGCCTAGAATCAGAAGCATAAAATGGCCAGCAAACTGAGGACACAAGCTCACTGCAGCTCTGGAATGCCAAAGAGCTCAAAAAGAATAACGTTTTATAGTGATTACTGTTGTGTTATTAAACCCAAAACACTTAAAATGTACGCACATTATATACAGGAATGTAAAAATTAAGAGACCCTGTGGAACAACTGCACCTCTGCAAGCCTAGGACCGCTCAAACATGTCAAACCGCTCAAGACCTAGATTGATGTAGGCAGCCCACATTGTTGTTCTTACTTTTTCCTGGATCGCTGTAGCTCCACCCAGTATAGTTTATAGAGCACACAAAGCAGGGCACATCTAGTAGTGAAGGTAATAGTTAATTTGGCCCAGCTGGCTCCAAACAAACTACTGTATTTATTGGCGTATAACACTCACTTTTTCACCCTGAAAATCAGGCGCAAATAGCGTAAGCGTGTTATACGCCGATACTTCAATTTTAGCTGCCTCGGAGGGGACAGGGAGGGGGGGCGGGATGAGCGCTGTCAAATTACATACAGTGAGAATCTCCTGTTTACTTGGCGACCTCTGTAATAGGAAGTCCCGTCTCCTGGTCCAGCATTGGACCACTGTTCTGTCTATCATAGGAGATTCTCACTGTATGTAATCTGACGACGCTCATCCCGCCCCCACCCTGTCCCCTCTAGGCTGCAGATTGGCATCAATCAGGCTGCACTGATGGCAATGTTGAGGCTTCTGCATTGAAGGCAGTGGTGAGGCTGCTGCATTGATGGCAATGGTGAGGCTGCATTGATGTTGACTGATGAGGCTGCATTGATGGCACTTGTGGGGCTGCAGATGGGCATTGATCGGGCTGCATTGATGGCAACGGTGAGGCTGCAGATGGGCACTGACCCTTATTTTGCTTCAAAGTTCCATGAATGTGCGTGTTATATGCCGATAAATACGGTATTTAAGCTTTAAAGTATACCTCAAGGCAAAACTTATTTTTTATTTTTATTTTGCAGTTTTGGATAGAGTGGCGATGGATTAGAACACCTGTCCGTTTGTATTGCTGTCTGTGCCCCTGTTCAGGAGATTCACCCACCTCCTATTTTTCCTGTTTTTACCATTATCATTGAAAGTAAAAGAAAATCCCACATTTTGGGTTGTCCCCAGAAAAGTAATCGAGTGGAAATCTTCCAATGGAGACACTAGTTCTGGTGACCTGGGGGTCCCCAGGAGATTCCTTTTAATTTGCAGGGATTTCTTCTCACTTCCTGTTTGGCTAAGGGACAGGAGGTAAAGGCAAATCTCCCCAGTGGGACAAGGAGGGCAAATCTAAACCTTACAGGGGTTATTATAACCCTCCCTTTACTCTATTCAAAATGAAAAAAAAAAATGTTTTGCCTATAGTACTTTAATAACTCATGGAGATCCGCTTTAAAACCATAGACCTCTGTACCCTAACTGTAATGGGGTGTAATTTATGTACCTGAAGATTACTGCCTCATAAGTATAAATCTATAAGAGCACATTCTTTAAAGCGTTTCTATGGTCAAAATTTTAAATCGTATAATTTCCACAATTTGATTTCAATTATTTCTAGCCTACTCCTATTAATCTGAACAATCTTGAAGTTTGTAAACATACTTTTATGAGGTTTCCTGCACATTTGCTTCCTTGGGTCCTTTGACATGTATACATTATGCGCTGTGCCTGCCTTCTGAACTACAGAGGTACTGAGAAAAAGAATTTCAGGAGTCAGGGGCAGTACAGGAATTACTGCTTGCAGGCAGAAAGGTACCATGGCATATGCACTCCTTTAAAAATTGAAAGTCAATAGCAAAGGAGAAGCTGAAAAGCATGCTGGGAATCCAGGAAAGAGATGGCCAGCAGACAGGCAGAACTCACAAAATGAAAGGCAATTTTTAAAGTGGTTGTAAAGGCTAAACATTTTTTTTTTCTTTACCTTGCATTCTATGCATGAAGTTAAAAAAAAAAAAAAACTTCTGTGGTCTGCTCCCCCCACAGCCCCCCTGATACTCACCTGAGCCCCCTCTTGATCCAGCAGTGTGTACTGGAGCCTCGGCTGCCCCGGATCTCTCTCTCTCCCGGGTGGCATGTGTGAGCCGCAGCTCTCTTATGGATGCATAGAGTGGGGCTCGGGAGTGAGCATGCACCCATAGAAAGCAACTTTCTATTGGGGGGGGGGGGGGGCACTGATCGAGGGAGAGGAGCTAGGACTACCAACGGGGTAAGCGAGAAGAAGAGGATCGGGGCTGCTGTGTGTAAAACAAATGCACAGAGCAGGTTAGTATGACCCGCTTGTTTAAAAATAAAAAAGAACCTTAATACCGCTTAAAGCTTTATACTGGATTCTCAAAAGAAACTATTGTTTGCACTGCTATTATAGTGCTGATGTTCTAAAACAAACGTTTATGCTGTGACCACTGGGTTTACGTTAAATGTCTATGTAGTTACATATTGCAATAAACTGAGCAGATAATGAAGGTTGCAACATTACATAACATGCAGTTAGCTATTCATGGGAGTTGAATACTTATGCAAAGCATTGGCAATGATGAACTTCATATTGACTTTTTTATGTTTATTGGCAGGCTGAAGTCAAAACTTTAGAAACACAGAAAGCAAAACTATCTGCATCTCAACCTAAGACCACAGCACAGCCAGCAAAACCAGCAGCTATTGTATCAAAAGGGAAGAGCCTTGTGACAAGCAAGGTGACCACTGTTTCTCAGGAAATGGCAGACAGCTCTGAAAGTACAGAGTCCTCTGATAATGAAGACCTTCCCCCAGCCCAGGTACTCAGTAGTTTGTTCATAGTGAATAAATCTAGATTATGGAACATACAAGTTAACCACTTCAGCCCTGGAAGGATATACCCCCTTCCTGACCAGAGCACTTTTTGCGTTTCAGCACTGCGTCATTTTAACCGACAATCGCACGGTCATGCGACGTTACACCAAAACAAAATTGATATCCTTTTTTCCCCACGAATAGAGCTTTCTTTTGGTGGTATTTGATCACCTTTGTGGTTTTTATTTTTTGCGCTATAAACAAAAGAGCGACAATTTTGAAAAAAGCAATACTTTTTGCTATAATATCCCAAAAGTATAAAAAAACTAATTTTTTTTCCTCAGTTTAGGCCGATATGTATTCTTCTACACATTTTTGGTAAAAAAAAAATCTCAGTAAGTGTATATTGATTGGTTTGCACAAAAGTTATAGTCTCTACAAAAATAGGGGATAGATTTATGGCATTTTTATTATTATTTTTTTTTTATTATTATTATTAGTAATGGTGGCGATCTGCGTTTTTTTATTGTGACTGCGACATTGTGGCGGACACTTTTGACACTATTTTGGGACCATTTTCATTTATACAGCGATCAGTGCTTATAAAAATGCACTGATTACTGTGTAAATGACACTGGCAGGGAAGGGGTTAAACACTAGGGGGCGATCAAGGGGTTAAGTGTGTCCTAGGGAGTGATTATTCTAACTGTAGGGGGGATGGGCTCACTACAACATGACAGAGATCACTGCTCCCGATGACAAGGAGCAGTAGATCTGTCATGTTGCTAGGCAGAACAGGGAAATGCCTTGTTTACATCTCCCCGTTCTGCCGCTCCGTGACGCGATCGCGGGACCCGTGGGCATGGTCACACAGTAGGCGGCGGGCGCACGCCCACTAGCCCGCAAATTAAAGGGGACTTACCTATACGCCCATTTGCCCACCGGTGCCATGTTGCCGACGTATATCAGCGCGCGGCGGTCGGCAAGTGGTCAAAGCATTATAGTAAATGAAACAGTTTCATTTAATTACCAGCCTTTAGAGCTGCCTTTACTTGCTTTCCATTCCCTCCCCTGCCAAACTGTTTTTCCCAGAAAGAAAGGTGACATACCCAGCACTTTACCTTTTTATCAGTGTGACAAAACTGGTGGTTGGTGATTGGTAGCTCAGTCACCCAGTACTTTAATATGGGCAGGTAGAAAGAGTCCTCAGTCCTATGTAAGCTCCATTTTTATGACCTGGAGCCAACACAGGGACATCTTTCTGTTTCCAGCCCCTGAGTAGTGGAGCAAATATTAGGTAGTAGATACAGAGGTCCAAATTAAAATGACCCTGTTGCTTTGCCTAGCATGTAAATGCACTGTTGGTCGAATATAATACTACTTCCTGGCTTGATACAGTTTACATTACTGGATAAGCACCCTGCTTACCTTCAACCAGTCAGGCACTATGTAGGTTGCCCAATCCATGCCTTTTACATGGCCTGAGCACAGTGTAACAGTGAGGATGTGATTATTTTTCTAGGATGATCTAGGTAGATCTTGTAGACTCCTATGATATCTTGTTATTTGCACACTTTTATTTTCAGCAACAGTGCCAAAACTTTGTTCCTCACCTGTATACCCAAGATTCTTTGCTGTGCCACCAAGAAAAAAAAAAAACGTTTTTGTGTTTAATATCGTAAATTTTATTGCAGGTATCTAGTATATCAGTGAAGGCTACCCCACCTGCGGCCAAATTCACAGTGCAGCCAGATGCTGTGGCCAAACACAAAGCAGGCAGTCCTACCAAGTCAGTTCCAGAGACAAAGTTGGCAGCAGTAAACCAGGGAACACCTGATAGCAGTGAATCTTCGGATAGTGAGGAAGAGCAGCCTGGTGCACAGGTACAATACACAGACAGGAATTATTATTAACCATCACCAAGTGTCATTCGTGGGAATTAAAAATGTAACAATTGATTTCTTTCAGAAGCTTGAGTTGTCAGTTGTGGCAAAACAGAAAAAGAAGCCTATATCTGCTCCCTTATTAACTTCCACTCCATATGAATCCACTGTCTCTAAGGGAAAAGGTGCTGTGCCAGCGAGCACTCATCTGGTAGCAAAAGAGACAGAAATCTCAGAGAGTAGTGATAACGGGAGTGATGAAGAGGAGACAACGCAGGTACTTTCTACTTTCTGCTTTGGGCTTTGTTATGTTTAGATGTAATAGTTGCTTAAATAGTTTAGATGTAATAGTTGCTTAAATATAATTCAACATGGATTGGTTTTATGATGACAGGTTGTGACTCCCACACCAAGCTTTGTAAAGTCGAAGAGTGTAAGGATTACAGACAAGTTGGCTAAAACCTCCACATCTTCAAATGTTGCAAAAGCAAAGTCTACAACACCATTTAAAGTTCCCCCCTCACTGAAGAAGGATCCCGCAGAAAGCTCAAGCGAGTCTTCGGATAGTGAATCTTCAGAGGAGACGGCTGTAAAGGTACTTACTTTTTTTTTTTGTTTTTTGTACTCTTCATAACAAGTCATACATCACTTTGACCTATAAGTTCAGTACAATACATGTCGTACTTGCCTGCTTTGTGCAATGGTTTTGCACAGAGAAGCCCTGATTCTTCTGGGGTCGCCCACCAGCGCTCCTGGCTTGGAAATTGACAGCAGTGGGAGCCAATGGGATTTCATAGGGATTTCCTGTTTTTGCTATGGCATAGGAAGTGAATGGCAATCTCCCTAATGGGACACCAGTGGCACAGAAATAGGCTGACAGGGGTTATAACTCTCTTACGCTGTACAAAATAAAAAAACGTTTTGCCAATAGTTTTACTTTAAAGTTTAGCATTAAGTTAAACCAAGGCTTTTCAACCACTTAAAGTCCACTATAGCAAGGGGATTAGTTGATAGACAGTATAACCATGAGAAGCAATGTAAGGTTGGTAGGTTCTTAATAGCATAAAGATCTTTGTAGTAATACAAGGCAAGTATATAAGGTCATCCCCAGAAGTGTTATTGAACAGTGGTAACGTCCACCCAAGCAAACCAACGACCACAAAACTGACAAATTTGCAGAGCCTAGGCAACTCAAACTGGTACTATGTGCTCGATTTAGAAGCACAGCCTTGAAGTGCAACAGTTCACATACTAAAGGGTGTCTGTGTACCTCATTTCTACAGACCATGCAAAGTAAATTGTGCATCAGAATTAACATTGGAAAATATGTTGTGTTACCAGGGATAGTGCTAGACCAACTACAGATCCCTTAGTAGTAGAATATGGAGAAAACAATTTTAAAGCTATAATTTTACGGGCAAGAAATAAAAAAAAATCTAGAGACTAGTACCACGCTCTCATTTGAATATGCATCCTCCAAGTTTTCCAAAACAGATTAGCAAGTCTAAGGCAATCTGCATTTAAAAAACCACAATAGTGTCCAAAGGGTGGATTTGATTTAAATCACTAGTAAAAATTTGATTCAAATATTTTTTAAAGGGCAACTGTCGTCTGTCCCGCAGCAGCAGGTGAGAGGATGCCTGCTAACAGGCGCTGCCATGATGTATTTGAAATGACAGGTGCTCTTTAAGGCTGGGTTCACACTTTTGCAACTTGGATGCGGGTTCCCTGCATCCAGTTCGCAATAGCCGGAGAATTTGACCGGTTCTCTATGGAGCTGGTTCACATATCTCCGCTATGGCTCCGGTGCAAATTTGCTTAGGGGTCCTGTGCGTCTTTTGGTCCGTTTCAGGTCCGAATTCAGCCAAAAATTTGAGCTGGAATTGGGACCTGAAACGGTGAACGGGGGCACACCGGACCCCTCCGGGGAGCTGTGTGGGGTAATTGTGTGAATCCAGCCTGAATGTAAGGACTTATTCTTGATGGTCTTAAGAATCTTTAATATTTGCAAACAAAATTAAGGTTTCCTATTTAGAATAATAAGCTGTCGGGTTAGTATATCCGAACCAATTCAATCATACAGTTTGTAGTGTATATAGATTTGCAAAACAGTGGGATAAAGTAATATTCCTGAACTTTGTTTTTATCTCATGGTTACTGTGAAATTGTGTGAACGCATCAGTGCAGTGCATGTTATCTCAGCTTGCAGAGCTTGGATTCATTGAACGAGTTTACCAAAAATGTAAATATTTCAGAATATACAGCCTCATGCTACATAACTAAGCTCCATTCCATGCTGAATAAACTAAATTATTAATGTATCTTAAATATAAAACTATCTTTGGATAGCTTTTTACTCCAAAAGCATTTTATTAAAATGTGATTAAAAAAAAAAAAAATCGATTTAAAAATCACCCTAAGTGTCCATGACTTCTTGCCCATACCTAAATAATTTTGAGCACTTCCAGAGCATGTGTTTGGGATTCACTGGGGCCCCTAGCATCTTGGGCAATCTGTGCTGTATCTGCACTGCCACTGAAAAATATTCTGCAGTGTACAGTACACCTGATGTACTGTACATTGCACACAGAGCAGGAGAAAGCTACGGGACTCAGTGCGTTAAAGAGAGATAAGAAACCACAGCAGAAATATGTGCCCAGTTCAAATTTCATGAATCGGGTTTACATCCACTTCATGAAATTTGAGCTGGGCACATATATCTGCAGTGTTTTCTTATCTCTCTTCAAAGCACTAAGTTCCATAACGTTCTCCTGCTCAGTTCTTCTGTTATCAGCATGAGAACTTCTGAAGATAAAACCAGGCTGAATTTTGTGTAGGTGAGGTTGCTATAGATTGATTAGCACAGAGCTAAACTATTCAGAGGACAGGTCTGAGAGTCTCTGCCTATGTGGAGAAGGGGGTGTGCCTTTCTTCCAATCAGCTGTCTTGGCTGTATGCCCAGACTTCAGACTCAGTGCAGAACAGAAGAGAAAATCTCTTAACAGGAAGTAAACTTTTTCTAAAGAATATATAAACCTGAAGACAGCAGATATACATGTAAAACCTATGTAGGAAGATTTGTTTCATCTCTGTGTATCATCTGAGGCTGTTAACTTCACTGGGTATATGTGAGGGTTTACCTCCACTTTAACGACTTGGCGATCGCGCTATAGCCGAATGACGGCTACAGCGCGGCTTGATAACTCTGGGAGGGCGTACATTGACGTCATTCCAGAATCTTGCTCCCGCACACCCCCTGGGGCGCGCACCCAGGAACATCTGTGACAGCGGCCGTTTACCACGTGATCGCTCCGTCATTTGTAAACAAACCGGCATCACGTCCGGTTCCTCTCTCCCCTCTCTGTACAGATCGGTGCAGAGAGGGGAGAGATCAGATGCTGCTACCGCGCTGTGGTGCTTAGCCAGCCATCCATACTCAGCAATATTAATCCATCCATACACAGCAATACTCAGCCATTGATCCATGCTCAGCAATACTCATCCATCCATGCTCAGCCAGCCATCCATACTCAGCAATACTCATCCATCCATACTCAGCAATACTCCTCCATCCATACTCAGCAATACTCCTCCATCCATACTCAGCAATACTCCTCCATCCATACTCAGCATTACTCATCCATCCATACTCGGCAATACTCCTCCATCCATACTCGGCAATACTCCTCCATCCATACTCGGCAATACTCATCCATCCATACTCGGCAATACTCATCCATCCATACTCGGCAATACTCATCCATCCATACTCGGCAATACTCATCCATCCATACTCGGCAATACTCATCCATCCATACTCGGCAATACTCATCCATCCATCCATGCTCAGCCATCCATCCTCAGCAATACTCATTCATCCATGCTCAGCATTACTCATTCATCCATGCTCAGCATTACTCAGCCATCCATCCAAGCTCATCCATCCATCCATCCATGCTCAGCCATCCATCCATCCATGCTTATCCATCCATCCATGCTCAGCCAGCCAGCCATCCATGCTCAGCCAGCCATCCATGCTCAGCCAGCCAGCCATCCATGCTCAGCCAGCCATCCATGCTCAGCCAGCCAGCCATCCATGCTCAGCCAGCCAGCCATCCATGCTCAGCCAGCCAGCCATCCATGCTCGGCCAGCCAGCCATCCATGCTCGGCCAGCCATCCATCCATGCTTAGCCGGCCAGCCATCCATCCATGCTTAGCCGGCCAGCCATCCATCCATGCTTAGCCGGCCAGCCATCCATCCATGCTTAGCCGGCCAGCCATCCATCCATGCTTAGCCGGCCAGCCATCCATCCATGCTTAGCCGGCCAGCCATCCATCCATGCTTAGCCGGCCAGCCATCCATCCATGCTTAGCCGGCCAGCCATCCATCCATGCTTAGCCGGCCAGCCATCCATCCATGCTTAGCCGGCCAGCCATCCATCCATGCTTAGCCGGCCAGCCGTCCATCCATGCTTAGCCGGCCAGCCGTCCATCCATGCTTAGCCGGCCAGCCGTCCATCCATGCTTAGCCGGCCAGCCGTCCATCCATGCTTAGCCGGCCAGCCGTCCATCCATGCTTAGCCGGCCAGCCGTCCATCCATGCTTAGCCGGCCAGCCGTCCATCCATGCTTAGCCGGCCAGCCGTCCATCCATGCTTAGCCGGCCAGCCGTCCATCCATGCTTAGCCGGCCAGCCGTCCATCCATGCTTAGCCGGCCAGCCGTCCATCCATGCTTAGCCGGCCAGCCGTCCATCCATGCTTAGCCGGCCAGCCGTCCATCCATGCTTAGCCGGCCAGCCGTCCATCCATGCTTAGCCGGCCAGCCGTCCATCCATGCTTAGCCGGCCAGCCGTCCATCCATGCTTAGCCGGCCAGCCGTCCATCCATGCTTAGCCGGCCAGCCGTCCATCCATGCTTAGCCGGCCAGCCGTCCATCCATGCTTAGCCGGCCAGCCGTCCATCCATGCTTAGCCGGCCAGCCGTCCATCCATGCTTAGCCGGCCAGCCGTCCATCCATGCTTAGCCGGCCAGCCGTCCATCCATGCTTAGCCGGCCAGCCGTCCATCCATGCTTAGCCGGCCAGCCGTCCATCCATGCTTAGCCGGCCAGCCGTCCATCCATGCTTAGCCGGCCAGCCGTCCATCCATGCTTAGCCGGCCAGCCGTCCATCCATGCTTAGCCGGCCAGCCGTCCATCCATGCTTAGCCGGCCAGCCGTCCATCCATGCTTAGCCGGCCAGCCGTCCATCCATGCTTAGCCGGCCAGCCGTCCATCCATGCTTAGCCGGCCAGCCGTCCATCCATGCTTAGCCGGCCAGCCGTCCATCCATGCTTAGCCGGCCAGCCGTCCATCCATGCTTAGCCGGCCAGCCGTCCATCCATGCTTAGCCGGCCAGCCGTCCATCCATGCTTAGCCGGCCAGCCGTCCATCCATGCTTAGCCGGCCAGCCGTCCATCCATGCTTAGCCGGCCAGCCGTCCATCCATGCTTAGCCGGCCAGCCGTCCATCCATGCTTAGCCGGCCAGCCGTCCATCCATGCTTAGCCGGCCAGCCGTCCATCCATGCTTAGCCGGCCAGCCGTCCATCCATGCTTAGCCGGCCAGCCGTCCATCCATGCTTAGCCGGCCAGCCGTCCATCCATGCTTAGCCGGCCAGCCGTCCATCCATGCTTAGCCGGCCAGCCGTCCATCCATGCTTAGCCGGCCAGCCGTCCATCCATGCTTAGCCGGCCAGCCGTCCATCCATGCTTAGCCGGCCAGCCGTCCATCCATGCTTAGCCGGCCAGCCGTCCATCCATGCTTAGCCGGCCAGCCGTCCATCCATGCTTAGCCGGCCAGCCGTCCATCCATGCTTAGCCGGCCAGCCGTCCATCCATGCTTAGCCGGCCAGCCGTCCATCCATGCTTAGCCGGCCAGCCGTCCATCCATGCTTAGCCGGCCAGCCGTCCATCCATGCTTAGCCGGCCAGCCGTCCATCCATGCTTAGCCGGCCAGCCGTCCATCCATGCTTAGCCGGCCAGCCGTCCATCCATGCTTAGCCGGCCGTCCATCCGTCCATCCATGCTTAGCCGGCCGTCCATCCGTCCATCCATGCTTAGCCGGCCGTCCATCCGTCCATCCATGCTTAGCCGGCCGTCCATCCGTCCATCCATGCTTAGCCGGCCGTCCATCCGTCCATCCATGCTCGGCCATCCATCCGTCCATCCATGCTCGGCCATCCATCCGTCCATCCATGCTCGGCCATCCATCCGTCCATCCATGCTCGGCCATCCATCCGTCCATCCATGCTCGGCCATCCATCCGTCCATCCATGCTCGGCCATCCATCCGTCCATCCATGCTCGGCCATCCATCCGTCCATCCATGCTCGGCCATCCATCCGTCCATCCATGCTCGGCCATCCATCCGTCCATCCATGCTCGGCCATCCATCCAGCCATCCATGCTCGGCCATCCATCCGTCCATCCATGCTCGGCCATCCATCCAGCCATCCATGCTCAGTCATCCATGCTCAGCCAGCCATCTCTCCATGCTCAGCAATACTCAGCAATACCCAGCCATCCCAGCGGTACCCATCTGTACCCAGCCATCCCATCTGTACTCGGCCGTACTCATTCATGCTCAGTCATCCCATCCATACTCAGCCATCCCCATCCACGGCTCATCCATGCCACATCAATTCACATCCATGCCACTAGAGTGCCTCACAAAAGTGTAATAGGTAGTCATATTAGATTTGACATTTATGCCCCTAGAACGCCTGATGGCGCTCCCTGCATGCTGGGCCTCTCTATGTGGCCAGGCTGTGTAAAAGTCTCCCACGTGGTATTGCTGTACTCGGGAGGAGTAGGAGAATCTATTTTGGGGTGTAATTTTTGGTATGTACATGCTATGTGTTAGAAATACGGTATTGTATAAATGGACAACTTTGTGTAAAAAAAAAATGCTTTTCATTTTCTTTACACATTTTCCAGAAACTTGTAGAAAAAATGGCATGTTCAAAATAATCACTATGCCTCATAGATTATAAGTTAGGCTGTTTTCTTTCCAAAATTGAGTCATTTTCGGGGTGTTTCCATTGTCCTGGTACTCCAGGGCCTTCAACAGTGTAAGAGGTAGTCAAGAAATTATATGTGTAATTTATGCTCCAAGAACGCCTGAGGGTGCTCCCTGCAGTGTTGGGCCTCTGTATGTGGCCACACTGTGTAGAAGTCTCACACATAAGGTATCGCCGTACTCAGGAGGAGTAGTAGAATGTGTTTTGGGGTGTAATTTGTGCTATGCATAAGCTGTGTGTGAGAAATAACCTGCTAATATAACAATTTTGTGAAAAAAGAAAAAAAAGTGTTGATTTTGCAAAGAATTGTGGGAAAAAAATTACAACTTCAAAAAACTCACCATGCCTCTTACTAAATACCTTGGAATGTCTACTTTCCAAAAAGGGGTCATTTTGGGGGTATTTGTACTTTCCTGGCTTGTTAGGGTCTCAAGAAATGAGAGAGGCTGTCAGTACATCCGGTGTGATCGGTTTTCAGAGATTGGCACCATAGCTTGTGGACTCTATAACTTTCACAAAGACCAAATAATGTACATCGATTTTGGTTATTTTTACCAAAGAAATGTTGCAGTATAAATTTTGGCCAAAATTTATGAAGAAAAATGACTAGCAAAGTTTTATTACGGAAACTAAGGAAATTGCATTTTTTTTTACAGAATTTTCAGTATTTTTTTCTTTTATAGCGCAAAAAATAAAAAACCCAGAGGTGATTAAATACCACCAAAAGAAAGCTCTATTTGTGTGAAAAACAGGACAAAAATTTCATATAGGTACAGTGTTACATGACTGAGTAATTGTCATTCAAATTGTGAGAGCACCGAAAGCTGAAAATTGATCTGGTTAGGAAGGAGGTTTAAGTGCCCAGTGGTTGAGTTCCAACATAGTGAACAGTAGTCCTAAATTAATTATTCAGTGCAATATGTATGCAATAAAACTGTGTTCTTGCTTCAACCACGTTTCCTTTTTTTTTTTTTTTTTTTCCAACCATGTTTCTATACAGTCTCTCCCAGTGCAGACTTGTCAAATTTCAAGGACCCTTAAGCTGATAAGTGGGTAACAAAACACTTGGTTTATGTCCGCAATTAGCACTCCTATAATAGTAGTCATTGCAGGAATATTTGAATAGTATCCCATTCCCTATGCTATCTGATGCACATAGGTCAATGCTAGATTGGGGATATTTCCCTGGAGGAGGTCCAGGTTGCTATTGGGGATCTCCAGAGTGGAAAGACTCCTGGGGTAGATGGACTGCCTACGGAGTTTTACTCCCAGGATGTAGAACTCCTTGCGCCCAAGCTCAAATCTCTTTTCTCTGGACTTGCCGGCGGGGATGCTCTGCCCGAGTCTATGGAAGAGGCGATCATTGTCTTGATACCTAAGCCCAGTAAGGATCCTCAGGAATGTTGCGTCGTTACTTAATGTGGACACCAAATTGCTGGCCAAGATTCTTGCCACTCGTTTATCGTCGGTTATATCAACACTGATTCGTGTGGATCAGACTGGGTTCATGCCGGGCAAGGGTACGGATATCAATATGACGCCCCTTCCTTAACTTATCCATGACTCATGACAACTCTGGACACAGAGTGATTGCCCCTCTGGATGCCGAAAAGGCGTTTGACTCTGTGGAGTGCTGCACTGTTTTGGTTTTGGTCCGGGCTTTCTTCACTGGCTTCAGTTGTTGTACCAAGCACCAAGGGCTAGGGTGCGCACTAATGATAGGATTTCGGATCCCTTCCCACTCCACAGAGGCACTCGCCAAGGATGTCCATTGTCACCTAGCTTATTTGCCCTTGCAGTGGAACCCCTGGCAATATTGGTTAGAGAGTCTATGGTGGTCAAGGGGCTGCAGATAGGTAGACTAGAAGAGAAAATATCCCTATACACGGATGATGCATGGCTCTATTTGAACGACGCTGGACCGTCCTTACTAGCTGCCCTGGATCTTTTTATTAAGTTTGGCACTGCATCAGGGATCCGCATAAATTGGTCCAAATCGGTCCTCTTTCCTTTGCACAGTGGGGCTTCTGATGGGGCGAACAATACGCCTCTGACATGGGTATCGGAGTTTAAATATCTCGGGGTTCGGGTGTCCAGAGATGTTGCCCAATACTATGGCCTCAACATGCTTCCTCTGCTCCGTCTCCTTAAGGAGAGGTGTCAGTCGTGCTCTGGACTTCTTCTAAACCTACTGGGGCATATAAATATCTTAAAAATGATGCTTTTGCCCAAATTCAATTATCTGTTCAGAAATAGCCCGATTTGGATTCCGTTGTGCTTTTCTCTGGAACTAGACAGTTATATCATTTCATTTATCTGGAATGGCTCTATTCCACAACTGGCAAAATCCACACTGCAACTACCTATACAGTTGGGTGGGCTCGCTCTCACCAATTTTAAGATCTATTACTGGGCTGCGATGCTTGTGACGACATATTGGTGGTTTGAGGGGAAACGTTCTAATGCCGCGGTTTGTGTGGAGGCGGCTCGCCTGGGGTCTATACTGGAATTACAAAATTTGGTTTACAGAGGGGTTAAGACATATGCGGAGCTGCCTGCTCCAACTAGAGCAACACTTCAGGTATGGAAAGCGGCCGGAAAGGGTTTTTCCCGTCGCGGAGCGTTGGGCACCTGTCCAGCCTCTTTTTGGGGGAATCCTAATTTACCCCATTTTCAAACGATCCCTGATCCCCAGCTATGGGCGGGTTTTGGTATAAAAACACTAAAAGATATTATGCCCGCTGGCGTACTAATGTCCTTTGCCTATATGTCTAGGAAATATGGGCTCCCAGGATAGATGTATTTCCGCTATGCCCAGCTGCGCCACGCGGCTAGGGCACAGTTCCCTGTCCCACCACTCCTCCAACTGGACCCATTGGAGGATCTCTTATCTGCTTTATACAATTCCCTGTTGCCTAAGGACTCTCCCAAGATGGATAGGTTGTCCAATGTGGGGATATCTAACTTCCATGCATTCCACAGAGAGGACTGGGAGACCTGCCTGGAGCAGGGTCCTTAACTGGTGATCTCAGCTGGAGATAAACTTATACAAACAAAATTTTTGCACAGAATTTACTTTACCCTGGCGAGACTATGCAGGATGTACACTGATAGGGATCCACACTGCCCTAGATGCCGGATGCAGATTGGTACATACCTTCATATGTTTTGGGACTGCCCCGCATTGTCGGCGTTCTGGGCGGGGGTATTTGATCATTTAAATATCCGGATGGACTTGTCTGTCCCAAGAACACCTGAGTTGGCTCTTTTGGGAATACATGAGGATGAGAATAGATCTCACCACAGTAAAATTTTAATCTCGCTTCTCCTCTATTATGCCAAAAAAGAAATCCTCTGCAAGTGGACCTCTGCTGGCCCCCCAGTCTTCTCATCCTGGGAAAATAGAATTAATGCTGCCCTGCCTCTATATAAGTTGACGTACATTAGTTGGGGATGCCCATGGAAATTTGACTAAGTCTGGCTTCCTTGGACTACTTAGTAGAGAAGCTATAGGACTCTCATACTGATTATGTCCAAAGATAAATGAGTTGGTGCCGGTTCACACAGGGGCGACTTGTCAGGCGACCTAGCCGCCTGACAAGTCGCCTCCCGTTCTGTACAATGGAACCATTCTAATAGGAGCGACGCAAGTCGCTCCGACTTAGAAAAAGGTTCCTGTACTACTTTGGGGGCGACTTGAGGCGACTTGCATAGACTTCTATACAGAAGTCGTTTTGCAAGTCGCCATGGAAGTCGTGTGCAGGTCGCCTCGGTGAGACGACCTGCAAGTCGTGCCGCCCCTGTGTGAACCGGGGCTTATAGTGGGATTGATTGGTTTTCTCTTCACCGCCTCCTGTATGGCCTCTTCCTCGTTCTGCATCTTCTTACCCTGCCTGATATGATCCATACATGTGATTTTCCCTTACTGCATTAAGTGTACTACTTATGTTGAATAATGTGCGATAAACATTATGTGAAGATTGATATTGCTTGAAGACATATATGTGGACTGTATGACATTGTAAGTACTGCATACTTTTGCTTTGTACTGTGTTATTCCTTTCAACAAAGCACTCCTGATTGTTAAAAAAAAAAAAGGTTCATTAAAAATTGTGTTAATTATTATCTTGGTTGAATAGGTTAACACACCAGTACCTACTGCAGTAAAAGCAGCTCAACCAAAAGTCTCTGGAAAGTTGAAGACACCCAATGTGACAAGTCCGGTGCCTAGTAAAACAAATGTCAGTAGCCAACGAAAGCCGAAACAAGTAGATACCGACAGCTCGAGTGAGTCTTCAGATAGTGAAGAGGAACCTGTAGTTAAGGTACATTAGAGTATCATCAATGCATTAATTGTACAAGAGTCTAAGATGTTTTCCACCTTCATTCACTATTACAAGATGGTTCCTTGTTGGATCTTTCACCTGAACATCATAGAAATGATCTTGGAGCAAGGCTCCCTTAGCTTGGTTTCAGATAGCTATTGTAGATGACAAAGCCAGGTAAAGCAGATGAAGTCTTACCAATGGCATCCACAAGAGATGCAAAAAGTCAGGGGCTATTTTAACCCACAATGAACTTCACCTTGGAGTAGTTTGTTCAGTGGCGCATTCATAGTGAAAGGAAGAGTCTGGATCAGGCTATGCTCTACTTCCTTACAGAATAATTTTCAGGCATTATTCATGACAAAGCTTCCAATTGACTGCATGGACCTGTTGATGCCAGCACAGAAAAAAAGTTGTAGTGCAGTGGTTAAAAGGTGAATTCTTGTATCCTTTACCTATGGAAAGTGCTGTTCCTCTATTTGCTATACTTTTTTGCCAGGCATTGGCTCCTGAGCTGCAGTTTGTGTAGGATCATTGCCGACCAGATTGATAAATGAGAGATTAAAGTGGTTACAAACCCGAGACCTGAAATGTTTTCAAAGCTCTGAGTGTAATTTCTCCTTGTTTCCTGTTCTGTTATCTGTAACATATATGTAGCTGTCAATTCTGACAGCTTTTCCACTACACCAAGTAAAAAATGGTTGGGGGAGGAGAGCAGTGTGTGAAATTTAGTTGCCCACCCCCTGCTTTGTGCTGCTGAGAGATGACAGATTCTGTGTAAATTTTGTGTGTTGTAGAATGCTGTACAGAAGGTAACTACTCCAGGTCCAACTGCCATAAAGATGAAACAAGGAAACCAGTCCAACAAGGTGGTTAAGACTCCACTAGCACCTAAACCTCTACCAGGCAAGTCTACTGGTACCAGTGTGGCTAAAACACCCTTGAGGGCGGATGAGGAAGGTTCCAGTGAGTCATCAGACAGTGAAGAGGATACAGCTGAGAAGGTACTATACCCCCTGAAGAATTGTATTACTCTTTCTTGGTTATGTAATGCTCTAACTTACTCTAGGTTCACTTTTGTAGAATATTGAATAAAAGCGGTTACCCATAGCAACCAGTCAGATAGTATATGGTGTTAGTCTAACTTAAGCAAAATTATTTTTTATTTCCCTTTCCGTCATTTCAGGACAGCCACAATACAGCCACAATAGAGAGAGAGATAGTCTCCTCCCCTTCCTCTGGAAACACTGCGCCAGCCCATAAAATCTCTCCTCCCCTGCCAGACCTCAGTTATTAGTGTTTCCTCCGGTGGGGAGACACTGTGCAGAGGAACCAGGCCGGGTGCAGTCAGGGAGACTGTGGCCTCTTTCTAAGAAAATCATCCCTAGGGAAGCAGGGGCTTCCAGGATGAAGAGTGGCGGTACATACCGCAGCTGAAAGCCACCCCTTCCTTGCCGAGCGCGGCATCAGGTCGTGGGGGACCCCTATCGCGTCCACAGGGCCGCAGCAGGGAGACAGTCCGCTCTCCCCTGTATCCATACAGGCCGCAAAATTTGGAACCAGCGGGCCGGACGACGGGTGACGTCATTTCCGGCGGGGGGGCGGACGCTTTCCCTTTGAACCGCGACTTCCGGTTCCGGGTCGCGGGGCTGATAGGGGGCCGGGCTCAGGCTGGAGTGAGTCGCTTCACATGTACACAGTGTGAGACTCTACACAGGCAACCACCTGCAGTCATGTCTGAGGCAGATGCTGCAGCTCATTCGGACGCTGTCTCCAGCCTTCCAAAGGTAAGAGTTCCCTGGGGAGGGGTCCTCTCTATCTAAGGTTTGCTCTCCCTCTTGTATGGTTCCTTACTTAGAGGGAGGGCAGTCCCCCTGGGTGGTCAGGGGGTGGGGGGGTGAGCGCAGTTCCCTTAAGATGGATCTGGTACTCCCCCAGGGTTGTTTCCACTTAAACTTGCTGGAAGTAATATGGTTTTTTTGTATGTATTTTCAGAAATCTACAGAAAAAACAAAGTCCACTCATGTCTCTAAAAGGAAGTGTGCCTCTTGTAGAGACAGTTTAGGGGAAGCATGGACTAAAGTTTTATGTAAGGAGTGCATAGACTCCCTGGTTAAGGAAAGGGAATCTGAACAGCAGTCTGGGTTGGCAGCTTCTGTGAAAGAGCTGTCATCCACCTTTTCATCTTTTAAAACCTTTTTTGAGACGTTCAAGCTTCCCTCTAAACCCATTCAGCAGGACACAACCCCGCCTCATGCTCAGGGCTCTGCACCTGCCAGATCTACCAATTTAGTTATGGCAGAGGAGATGTCAGGCCCTTCCGGGGTGGAGCAGAGGCAACCGGACAGTGGCACGTCTGATTCCCATGAGGAATCAGAAGGGGAGGACCAGGACGGGGAGTCCAGGAAAATCTCCAGGTATAAATTGTCCCTGGATGAGGTGGAAGATCTCTTGGGGGCAATATATACAACCCTCGGGATACACGAGGATAGAAAACCCCTATCTCTCCATGACCTTATGTATAAGGGCTTGGGAGATCAAAAAAGAAAAGTTTTTCCAGTACATGAAGTGCTGGTGGAAACGATTAAGAAGGAGTGGCAGGATCCTGAGAGGAAACCCTTCTTTTCTAGCTCCCTTAAGAGAAGGTTTCCATTTTCAGAGGATCCAGCGTCCATTTGGAATAAAAATCCCAAGTTGGATGCCGCCTTCTCTCAGGTCTCTAGACACACAGACCTGGCATTCGAGGATATGGGGGCTTTGTCGGATGTCATGGACAAAAGGATAGACTCACTTCTAAAAAAGACGTGGGACTCAACTGTGGGTAACTTAAAGCCAGAAATGGCTGTTACGGTCGTAGCCCGCAATTTAGAGCACTGGCTTTTCCAGATTCAGGAGCACATTGAAGCTGGCACAGCCAAGGAGACTATCCTAGCCTCGTTCCCCACGATTCTGCGAGGAATCGCATACATTGCAGACGCCTCAGCAGAGTCAGTCCGTATGTCGGCCAGATCAGCGGCGCTGGCGAATTCGGCCAGAAGAGCGCTCTGGCTGAAAACTTGGCCAGGGGACACCGCCTCCAAGGTCAAATTGTGCGGGATACCCCTGACAGGTGATCTACTCTTTGGCCCTGGTTTAGAGACGGTCTTAGACCGTACAGCGGACAAAAAGAAGTCCTTTCCGCCTAAGAGGAAAGCCCCAGCTCAGACGAGAAAGGGGTTTCGTCCGAAAAAAGGCAAGGAATCTCCCAAGCAAGGGAAGAAAACTTGGGGCCAAAGAGGCAAGGGCAGAGGAGGGGCGATTTTTCGCCCTCCTGAGAAGGCCCGTAAAGATCAATGACTCTCTAGGGACGGTGGGAGGAAGACTGGGGGCCTTCCTTCCACATTGGGAGACCCTCTCACCCAATCGATTCATCCTGGGGGTCATAAGAAGGGGGTATCTCTTGGAATTCTCAAGACCACCCCCGCAAAGGTTCCTTGTTACGAAGCTTCCCAGCTGCACAGCAAGGGCCGAAGCTTTGGTGAACGCCCTGAAGGAACTGGAGATTCAGAACGTAGTTCACAGAGTACCAAGGGGGCAGGAAGGAGAGGGGTTCTATTCCCACGTATTTGTGGTGAAAAAGCCCTCGGGAAAATTCAGACTGATTCTGAATTTAAAACCCTTAAACAGGTCAATTTGCTACAAAAGGTTCCGCATGGAGTCAATCTTTACGGTCAGGGCCCTGCTACCACACAACTGTTATATGGTGTCTCTGGATCTCAGAGACGCATATTTACACGTCCCTATCGCAGAAACCTCCCAGAGGTTCCTCCGTTTAGCAGTAGACCTGCAGGGCACAATACTGCATCTGCAGTTTCAAGCGCTGCCCTTCGGGCTATCCTCCTCGCCCCGCATATTCACAAAGGTACTGGCAGAGGCGTTGGCCTTCCTGCGACTCCAGGGGGTATCAGTTATAGCCTATCTGGACGACCTGCTTCTTTTTGCAGTATCCCCAGAACAGTTGATCAGAGACCTCGATCTAACCAAGAGGGTTCTAACAGGTTTGGGGTGGCTGCTGAACTTAGAAAAGTCCAGTCTCATTCCCTCACAGCGCATTGTGTACCTGGGGTACCTGTTGGACACTACGCTCTCGAGAGTTTTTCTTCCAAGGAAAAAAATTCTAAAACTGGACAGAGCAGTTCTCTCCCTCCAGTGCAACCATCTGGTGTCCAAGAGGTCCATAATGTCAACATTAGGCCTTCTAACTTCTACTCTTCCAGCAGTGCAGTGGGCAGGATTACATTTTCGCCCCCTACAATCATATGTACTAAGAGTATGGGACCACAGTCAGAGGGATCTAGACACCTTAGTACAGGTTCCCCATCAAATAAAGAGATCTCTTTGGTGGTGGAGGAAGGAAGTGAACTTGTCACAGGGGCGTCTGTGGCTCATCCCAGTCCCACAGATCCTAACCACGGATGCAAGTGGCAAGGGCTGGGGGGCACATCTGGGATCCCTTCTAGCGCAGGGCACATGGAAGGGCGACGAGCTGCAGAGGTCTTCCAATTGGAAAGAGCTGAGGGCAGTAGGCCTAGCCCTCAGATTCTTCAAAAAGGAACTCCAGGGCCACCATGTACAGGTACGGTCGGACAACTCATCCACCGTGGCCTATATAAACAAGCAGGGAGGCACCAGGAGCGGAAGTCTGCTGGCCCTAGCAGAAGACATTCTAAGCTGGGCCGAGTCCAACACTCTCTCACTCTCAGCGGTTTTTCTGAGAGGGGAGAGGAATATAATCGCAGATTTTCTCAGCCGGAGGAGTCTAAAGGAAGGAGATTGGGCCCTCAACCAGGAGGTTTTCAATCTCATATCCGAGAAATGGGGACCCCCGGAAGTGGATCTTTTCG
This sequence comes from Lithobates clamitans, assembly GCA_037952925.1. Lineage (NCBI taxonomy): Eukaryota > Metazoa > Chordata > Amphibia > Anura > Ranidae > Lithobates > Lithobates clamitans. The sequence goes on from JBBGZY010000573.1 coordinate 7,386,565, forward strand.
CTTCAAAAGACAACGCGAAAACCCCCTGTTTTTTCTCCCTAAACGCAGGGGAAGGAGCACTGGGAGTGGACGCATTATCTCAGAGTTGGCATTTCAGGACATGTTATGCCTTCCCTCCTCCGGTACTATTACCGGCGGTTCTGAGGAAGTTTCAGTTAGAGAGCACCTCTCTTATTCTGGTAGCTCCACATTGGCCGAAAAGGGCATGGTTTTCAATCCTCAGTCAGTTAGCAGCGGAACCTCCCCTTTTCCTTCCACCTCGAAAGGATCTTCTGTCGCAGGGTCCAGTCCTCTGCCCACAGGTGCAGCAGTGGAAATTAGCGGTCTGGCTACTGAGGAGGGTATATTAAGATCCAAGGGGTTTTCAGAGAGCTTGATCTCTACCCTCCTCAACAGTAGGAAAAAGGAGACCCGCAAGATTTACAAACAGGTCTGGCTCCTTTTCAACAAATGGTGCATAGAAAACTCCTTCTCGGTGCAGAGTCCCGTAGCTGTGTTGGAATTTCTGCAGTGTGGAGCGGACAAGGGTTTATCTGTAGCTACCCTTAAAAGTCAGGTTTCAGCACTCAGTGCTTACCTGGAGAAGTCTCTGGCTACCAATCCATGGGTGGTCAGATTCTTTAAGGCACTGTCAAGACAGAGACCTACCAAGGGTCCTCCCTTTCCCGGGTGGGACCTATCTCTGGTTTTACAGAGCCTTACGGGAAGTCCCTTTGAGCCATTGGACAAGTGCCTGTTAAAGGAACTTACCCTAAAAACAGTATTTTTAGTTGCAGTAACAACTGCCAGGAGGGTCAGCGAAATTGAGGCGTTATCAATTAGACCTCCTTTTTGTGTTATTTTGCCAGACAGGATAGTCCTTAAGACTGATCCAGCTTTTTTGCCAAAGGTGGCGTCAAGCTTTCATAGAAGCCAGGAAATAGTCCTACCCTCGTTTTGTCCCAATCCTTCAGGTGAAAGGGAACTAAGATTTCATTTTTTAGATGTAAGGAGAAGTATCCTACAATACCTAGAGATGACTAAGACAATAAGGAAGTCTGATTCTCTATTTATTTTATTTTCTGGGGCCAGAAAGGGTCTCAGAGCGTCCCGACGCACGATTGCCAGGTGGCTTAGATTAGCTATTGGGCAGGCATATTCTTTAGCGGGGAAGGAGGTCCCTAGAGGCATAAAGGCACACTCCATCAGAGCAGTGGCAACTTCCCAGGCAGAGAAGGCTGGAGCAACGCCAGAGCAAATATGCAAGGCAGCAACATGGTCCAGCTACTCCACTTTTGTTAGACATTACAGAGTGGACCTGGTGGCGGCAGGTGAGCAGGCTTTTGGGCGAAAAGTTCTGCAAGCTGTAGTCCCACCCTAATTGGTAAGTGCTCGATTATCCTCTCTATTGTGGCTGTCCTGAAATGACGGAAAGGGAAAATTAAAGTTACGTACCGGTAACGTCTTTTCCTGTAGTCTTTCAGGACAGCCCTAGTTACCCACCCTAAGCTTGGGGGGGTCTTATTAAAGACCAGAACGCAATATGGTAATGATATTGATTGGTATGTTATTAATGTGTTCTTGTGTCTCCCCAGCGGCCGGAGGTACTCTTGAAAGAACTGAGGTCTGGCAGGGGAGGAGAGATTTTATGGGCTGGCGCAGTGTTTCCAGAGGAAGGGGAGGAGACTATCTCTCTCTCTATTGTGGCTGTATTGTGGCTGTCCTGAAAGACTACAGGAAAAGACGTTACCGGTACGTAACTTTAATTTTCATACATGTACTTGTATAGTGCTTTCCATTTACGCAACATTGTATGCATAAATTGTTCATTCACATAAGTCCCTGCCCTCAAGGAGCTTACAATCTAAAGTCCCTAACTCACATTCATGCATACTCCTATCTACTAGGGCCATTTTAGACAGGAACATATTAATCTACCAGCATTTCTTTGGGGGGTGGGAGGAAACCCATGCAGGCACAGGAAGAACATGCAAACTCTGTGCAGGTAGTGTCGTGGTGAATTGTGACTTTTGAGAATTTCATCAATCAACAGTGCTATATTAGCACCTCAATAAAGCAGAACTTTACCCATAACAACTTGATAAAAAATAATGTTCTTTAGCAAGGAGCATACATTCTACATTAATAATTATGCTACCAAAATGAGTGTGTGCTGTAAATTGCCTCCAGCATTGCGCCTGTTTCTTCTTGCTGGAGGCTGCCATTTTGCTGAAGCCCAGAGCTTGTGAACAACAGTAAATCATAAAGCGGAACTAAACCCATTGATTTTAACAGTTTTTAAAAAAAATGTAATTCCTGGAATGCTGGGATTGCTGTCACATTTGCTTGTGTCCTCAACCAAACTGTCGAACCATCAAATCTCTGGTGCAGCACAATGGTTGGTACAAATCAAACATCCTTGGCTGTAAAGGATAGGGGGGTTTAATTCCTCTTAAGGCTGTCGGGAGATCAGCCTCTACAAATTTGACACAGTACCTAAAAATGGAGCGCAACTGAGCATGTGCAGAGCAGGTTGAGATATTTGTATTACTGGATTTTAAACCGTTTAGGCACTGATTTTTAAAGTGGATGTAAACCCTCCGTACACCCAGTGAAGCGAACAGCCTCAGATTATCACAGGAATGAAACTAATCTCCCTACATAAGTTTTACATGTATATCTGCTGTCTTTCTCTTTCTATATTCTTTAGAATTCTTACATCAGGTTTGAATTTTTACTTCCTCATTCAGCTGTAGGGGGTGTGTATTCCTGTCTTATACTGGGAGACAGCTGATTGGAGGAAATCACCCGCCCCCCCCCCTCCACATTGTCAGAAGAAGGAAGATACTTTCAGAGCTGTGCTGTGACAAGACAAAGCTCTCTGCTAATCAATTTATATACATTTATAGCAACCTCCCTGGACACACATTTTCAGCTACTATCATCACCCATCTTGGGGAACTTGTCAGAAGTTATGCTAACAGAGTAACGAAACATCAGTAACACACAGGACTTAGGTCTTTGGAGAGAGATAATAAAACACTATAGATGGATGTGCCTAGGTCAAATTTCATGAATCGGGTTTACATCCACTTTAACCACATGCCGACCAGCCACCGCAGTTGTACTGCAGCAGAATGGCACGGCTGGGCGAAACGACGTTATGAAACGTCGCTTTGCCTTGTGGCCACTAGGGGGCGCGCGCGCCCCCCGCTTGCTCCCCGAGCCAATGCGAGTGCCCGGCGGTCTCGATCACCGCTGGGCTCCCGCGATCGCCCGGGGCACACGGAGAACCCGGAACTGTGTGTGCAAACACAGTTTCCGGTTCTCTGAGGGAAGAACTGACAGATCCTCTGTTCATACAGAGTATGAACAGCGATCTGTTAGTTTCCCTGCACAGTCCCCATCCCCCTTCAGTTAGAACACAAACTAGGACACACATTAACACCTTCACTGCCCCCTAGTGTTAACCCCTTCACTGCCAGTGACATTTTTACAGTAATCAATGCATTTTTAATCGCACTGATCGCTGTATTAATGCCAATGGTCCCAAAAATGTGTCAAAATTGTCCGATATGTGTCCGCCATAATGTCGCAGTCACGATAAAAATCCCTGATCGCCGCCATTACTAGTAAAAAAAATGAATAATAAAAATGCCATAAAATTACCCCCTATTTTGTAGATGCTATAACTTTTGCGCAAACCAATCAATATACGCTTATTGCGATTTGTTTTTTGTTTTTTTTTAATTTGTTTTTTTTTTACCAAAAATATGTAGAAGAATATGTATCGGCCTAAACTGAGAGAAAAAATATTTTTATATATATTTTTTGGGGATATTTATTATAGTAAAAAATAATGCGTTTTTTTTTCAAAGTTGTCGCTCTTTTTTTGTTTATAGCGCAAAAAATAAAAACCGCATAGGTGATCAAATACCACCAAAAGAAAGCTCTATTTGTAGGAGGAAAAAAAAGACGTCAGTTTTGTTTGGGAGCCACGCCACCCGACCGTGCAATTGTCAGTTAAATCGATGCAGTGCCGAATCGCAAAAAGTGCTCTGGTCTTTGGCCAGCCAAATGGTCCGGGGTTAATGTTTTACATAGCTATCCCTGCAAAAGAGGCCTGACTGAAGTTATCTATTTAGCAGTTTCTGACTAAAGTTCTAATTTAAGCTGCTTAGGCCCTGCACTGCATTGTGGAGCGTGGTCAGGACATTTTTCAGCTCCAAATTTTCTGAAAGCAAGCATAGCCAGGCTGTGGCTATGAGTGGAATGTGGAAAGCACCCAGTGGCACCTAATCTTCAATTAAGGATTAGATTATTTTGATTTACATTTCAAGTCCATTCACTTGTATGATTTGAAAGTGAAACTTTGTATTCCTTTTTATATATGGCACTGACAATCAATTAGGCAGTCCAGAATATATACACATTTTTTACACTAACACAGGTTTATTTCCTTTTGTATTGTTCACAGTGGGATTATTTTTAATCCTTAACACATAGTCAGCGCATCTTCACACATTTAATCCATGTTCCCTGTGTTCAGGGAATTTCAGGTGCAGCAGACGATTGCTAATTGACTTGCCAGCGCTTCCCTTTACCATTTGTACATATGTACAAGGCAAGGCAAGCAGAAACTCCCAGTCAGTGACTTACTAAATATTGGAGCTAGGGAATCCAAATGACAGCAAGGCAACTAGATTTTGGATGGTCACTAATAGAAACTTGGTGTATTTCACAAGAAAGATGCATTTTGTAACCAAATTAGCATGGATGGCTAAGACATGATTGCATTACAACCTGAGGATTGCAAATTCTCTTATGTTTTATTCTTGCAGTCATAGGTCTTTCATTTTTTTTTCCCTCTCTAGCCTACTACAGCACAGCCTAATGTTGGTAAGACTACAACACAGAGTTCTGCAGTGCTACAGAAGAAGCAAGAGAGCAGTTCAGAGGAGAGTGACTCTGGTGAAGAGGAACCTGTGAAAAAGGTAAGGAATATGGGTATATTCCCCCTTTAGCTTTTTCAATAAGACGGGCTATAAAAAATTTGTTTGAATAAACCAGGATCTATTTTTTTTTTTCATGCGTGTGTCATTTATCTCCACTCATGACACACTGCAGATATTTAAGTCAAGCAATGGTGTTTCAGTTCCTCTTGCTGCTGTGTTTAGATACAGAGACTTAAAGCTGAACACCAGGAAAAACACTAAATACACATCTAAAATACATATAAGGGAGTTGTTTTACCCACATGGCGTATTTTTCTGATTTTTAATTTCTCTGTTACAAACACGCAGCCTCTTGCTTAACCACTTGACAACTGGGCACTTAAACCCCCTTAATAACCAGACCAATTTTCAGCTTTTGGTGCTCTCACATTTTGAATGACAATTACTCAGCCATGCAACACTGTATCTATATGAAATTTTTGTCCTTTTTTTCACACAAATGGAGCTTTCTTTTGGTGGTATTTAATCACCGCTGGGTTCTTTATTTTTTGCGCCGTAAAAGAAAAAAGACCGAAAAATCTGTAAAAAAATGCATTTTTCTTCATTTCTGTTATAATATTTTGCAAATTAGTAATTTTTCTTCATATATTTTGGCCAAAATTTATACCGCTACATATCTTTGGTAAAATTAACCCAAATCGGTGGATATTATTTGGTCTTTGTGAAAGTTATAGAGTCCAAAAGCTATGGTGCGAATATCTGAAAATTGATCACACCTGAAGTACTGACGGCCTATCTAATTTCTTGAGACCCTAACATGCCAGAAAAGTACAAATACCCCCCAAATGATACCTTTTTGGAAAGAAGACATTCCAAGGTATTTAGAAAGATGCATGGTGAGATTTTTGAAGTTGTCATTTTTTCCCACAATTCTTTGCAAAATCAAGGTTTTTTTTTTACTTTTTTTTTTTTCCCACAAAATTGTCATATTAGCAGGTTATTTCTCACACACCACATATGCATACCACAAATTACACACCAAAACACATTCTGCTATTACTCCCGAGTACGGCGATACCACATGTGTGAGACTTTTACACAGCGTGGCCACATACAGAGGCCCAACATGCAGGGGAGCACCTTCAGGCGTTCTGTAGCTTCCAGGCCAATTCTGACATTTCTCTCCTACATGTAAAAATCATCATTTATTAGCTAGAAAATTACATAGAACCCCAAAACATTATATATGTTTTTTTAGCAAAGACCCTAGAGAATACAATGGCGGTCGTTGCAACTTTTTATATTGCACGGTATTTGCGCAGCAATTTTTTTAACGCGTTTTTTTTTGGGAAAAAAACTGTTTTGTGCTTTACAAAAACCAAAACAGTAAAGTTAGCCTAATGTTTTTGCATAATGTGAAAGATGAAGTTATACTGAGTAAATAGATACCCAACATGTCACCTTTCAAAATTGCACGCGCTTGTGGAATGGCGCCAAACTTTGCTACTCAAAAATCCCCATAGGCGACGCTTTAAAATTTTTTAATGGTTACATGTTTTGAGTTACAGAGGAGGTCTAGGGCCAAAATTATTACTCTCGCTCTACCGATCGCAGCGATACCTCACATGTGTGGTTTGAACACGGTTTTCATATGTGGGCGGGACTTACGTATGCGTTCGCTTCTGCATGCGAGCACGCAGGGACAGGGGCGCTTTAAAATTTTTTATTTTTTTTTATTGTTCATTTTACTTTATTTTAGTTTGATGCTTTTTTCCAAAAAAAAAAAAATTTTGACCACTTTTATTCCTATTACAAGGAATATAAACATCCTTGTAATAGGAATATGGCATGACAGGTCCTCTTTACAGTGAGATATGGGGTCAATAAGACCCCACATCTCACCTCTAGGCTGGGAAGCCTGAAATAAAAAAAAAAACGATCCTGGCTTCGATCGTAGCAGTGAGTCGGTAGAAGCGCGGGAGGGGGGGACATCCCCTCTCGCCTCCCGTAAGAACGATCAAGCAGTGGAACAGCTGCTATGATCGTTCTCATGGTGTAGGGAATCGCCGGCTGAAAAAGCCGATATCTGAATGATGCCTGTAGCTGCAACCATCATTCAGATATCTCCGCACAAAGTCAAGGACGTTGTATGACGGCCGGTGGGCGGGAAGTGGTTAAAACGCATTTTTTTTTTTTAACACAAAGTTGTCCATTTATACAATATTTCTACCACATAACATGTACATACCAAAAATGACACCCCAAAATAGATTCCCCTGCTCCTCCTGAGTACGGCGATACCACATGTGTGAGACTTCCACAGCCTGGCCACATACAGAGGCCGAGTACAGCTGAGCATGGCGGGGTATTGCGGAGTATGGCGGGGTATTGCGGAGTATGGCGGGGGAATTGCAGAGTATTGCACAGCATTGCAGAGTATTGTGGGGGCATTGCAGAGTATGGCGGGGGCATTGCAGAATATTGTGGGGGCATTGCAGAGTACTGCACAGCATTGCAGAGTATTGTGGGGGTATTGCAGAGTACTGCACAGCATTGCAGAGTATTGTGGGGGCATTGCAGAGTATGGCGGGGGCATTGCAGAATATTGTGGGGGCATTGCAGAGTACTGCACAGCATTGCAGAGTATTGTGGGGGTATTGCAGAGTATTGTGGGGGTATTGCAGAGTACTGCACAGCATTGCAGAGTATTGTGGGGGTATTGCAGAGTATTGCACAGCATTGCAGAGTATTGTGGGGGTGTTGCAGAGTATTGTGTGGGTGTTGCAGAGTATTGTGGGGGTGTTGCAGAGTATTGCACAGCATTGCAGAGTGTTGTGGGGGTATTGCAGAGTATTGTGGGGGTATTGCAGAGTATTGTGGGGGTGTTGCAGAGTATTGCACAGCATTGCAGTGTAGTGGGGATGGCTGAGCATGGATGGATGGATGCCTGGATGTCTCTGTGCAGCGCTATGGGCACTACACATACAGCCCACAGCGCTGCAGACATCCATCCATCCCCCTCCCCGCTCACTGTGTACCGATCGGTACACAGGCGGGGAGGAGAGGAACCGGCGTCATCAGATGACGCCGGTCTGTTTACATGTGATCGCGCCGTCATTTGACGGCGCGATCACATGGTAAACGGCCGCGATCAGCGGCCATTTACCGGGATATGTGATCGCGCCGTCATTTGACGGCGCGATCACATGGTAAACGGCCGCGATCAGCGGCCATTTACCGGGATCCGTGATGCGCCGGGTCCTCCGGACCCGGCGGTCACGGATGTGTTCGGGTGCGCGCCCCAGGGGGCGCGCGAGAGGGGAATTCTGGGAGGACGTCATAGTACGCCCTCCCAGAGTTATCCAACCGCCCTGCAGCCGTCATTCGGCTATGGGCCGGTTGGTAAGTGGTTAAGTACTGAGCCATCTGGACATATATGTAGAAAGGAAAGCGGGAACTCCTGGTATCCTTTTGGATGGTCACTAATAGAAATTGGTGTATTTAACAACAAAGATGTATTTTAATACCAAATACTAGCATGGGTGGCTGAGACATGTGATTGCACTACAACCTGAGGTTTGCAAGTTCTTAAAGTGGATGTAAACCCAATGTCATCTTTTCTAAACTACTGCCATAGGGGTTACCTTTAAGGATATACATGCCTCCTGCATGTATCTTTACCTGTCAAATGTCTCCCCTCTGTCTGTTATGAGACCCGAAAAACTGCATATTCTGTGGGTGAGTCTGTTGTCTGGAGCTCGGTGGGTGGAGTGGTGATGTCAGCAGACTCCCCGCCCACCTCTACACTCGCCTTGTCAATATGCATTTTCTCCTGTGTATTTCTTACACTGAACTTCTGCTATGATCTCTAACATCCAGTGAAAAGACAGGAAAGTAACCACATGACTTCAGCATGCCGAAACATGCTGCGGTGTGGATCCTTGCAGAGCTGCTGAAGAAAGGAGTGGGGGCGGGAATTAAAAAATAATGCATGTCTTAGGCTAGTGCACGAGATATGTAAATCACCTGTCTCACAGCAAGAGGGAGGATTTTACAAAGTTTTTCTCTGTCAAGTTTTATCTCACTGAACAATAAAAGAGGATTGCTCAGAGCTGGATTAACTATTTGTGGCAAGACTGGGTTCAAATGGTAGGAAATCTTATACTCTACATTATGACATAAAAAAAAAAAAAAAAAAAAAAAAATTTCGGGTTTACATCCACTTTAAGTTTATTCTTGCAGTTATTTTTCCCTCTAGACTCCTGCAGCTACTCCAAAACCTGCAGCACAGCCTAGTGTTAGGAAGACTACAACACAGAGTCCTTCAGTTCTACAGAAGAAGCAAGAGAGTAGTTCAGAGGAGAGTGACTCTGATGAAGACGAACCTGTGAAAAAGGTAAAGAATGGGGGGTAAATTCCCCCTTTTAGCTTTTTCAATAAGACTGCCTATAAAAAACTGATGTTTGAATAACCCAGATCTCATGTGTGCCAGTAACGTATCCCCACTCATGACACACTGCAGCTATTCAAGTCAAGCCATTGGGTTTCAGTTCCTCTTGCTGCTGTGCTCTTTATATACAGAGACTTAAAGCTAAACACCGGGCAAAATAATAAATACACAAAATGCACAGAAGCAAGAGAGCGGTTCAGAGGAGAATGACTCTGATGAAGAGAAACCAAAAAAAAATGATGTTGGATGAATAACCAAGGTTTTTTTTTGTTTAGATCTCATGTATGGCAGTAAGATCTCCCCACTCATCACACACTGCAGCTATTCAAGTCAAGCAATGGGGTTTTAGTTCCTCTTGCTGCTATGCTCTTTAGAATAAAATATACAGAGACTTATGCCTAGTACACACTACTAGTTTTTGTTTGTTCAATCTGATGTTAGTACAGCGATCTCCCCTGCTGTGTTGTGTTCTGACAGGAGGACGCACCGCCTGACATTTGTGATGAGGGATTTAGCTGTTACCCAGCTCTGCCAGCATAGTATTCAGAATTGTGATGGTAAGAGGCAGCATCTTCACTGAGAAAAAGGATGTTGTCTAGCTTTAGGTGATTGAACGTTGGCAATAAAACTAGACAGGAAGTCCCCTCCAAGGCATAACCCCTCCCCTTTAGGCAAGTCTTCATTTTTTTTGCTAGGATCTTATTTTTCTATGGTCGCATCCTGGCTTTCCTCCAATCTGAGTTAGTCTGGGGCTAGTCATCTTGCTTGGCTTCCTATTTGTATGGTATAACCCAGAACATCCCCCGGTGGTGATTCAGCTTGTTGCGTTCTACCTAAACATGAAATAGCAAGCCTTATTAAAGTGAAATTATGGGATAAGTACTTTTAAAACTGTCCCCTCCCTCCCTCCTAACACCTATGCTTACTAACCTGTGTAAGAAATGGGTATATACTTTTTTCAGGCTGCTCTGGTCCAACCTCGTAATCCAGCTCCCCTGTGTCAACCAGCACTGCTGCAGGGGAGGGGGGGCGACAAAAGATGGGCCATTGAAGTCTATGGGTAACGTCACTGCTCCCTAGCTGTTGGAGCATTATTCCTTTACCCTGCAATTGCCACTAGCTGACACAGATCATGTTACCAGGCCAGAGCAGCCTCTGTTTGCCCACTGACAAATGATCAGTCTATAATTTTATTGGTCAGTTTATTTTAACAGTGAGAGACAGCATAATAACAAATATATCCAGAAAAACACATTTCAAAAAAGTTATGAATTGATTTGCATTTTAATGAGTGAAATAAGTATTTGATCCCCTATCAATAAGCAAGATTTCTGGCTCCCAGGTGTCTTCTGTACAGGTAACAAGCTGAGATTAGGAGCACTCCCTTAAAGGACACCTGTCCACAGAAGCAATCAATCAGATCCAATCTCTCCACCATGGCCAAGACTAAAGAGCTGTCCAAGAATGTCAGGGACAAGATTGTAGACCTACACAAGGCTACAAGACCATCGCCAAGCAGCTTGATGAAAGGGTGACAACAGTTGGTGTTACTTCACTGTCAATCTCTCTCGGTCTGGGGCTCCATGCAGGATCTCACCTCGCGGAGTTTCAATAATCATGAGAACAGTGAGGAATCAGCCCAGAACTACACGGGAGAATCTAGTCAATGATCTCAAGTCAGCTGTGAACATAGTCGCCAAGAAAACAATCATTAACTCACTACGCCGTAAAGGACTGAAATCCTACAGCGCCTGCAAGGCCCCCCTGCTCAAAGCACGTGTACAGGCCCATCTCAAGTTTGCTAATGAACTGAATGTTTCAGTGGAGAACTGGGTGAATGTGTTGTGATCAGATGAGACCAAAATCTAGCTCTTTGGCATCAACTCTACTTGCTGTGTTTGGAGGAGGAGCAATGTTGCCTATGACCCCAAGAACACCATCCCCACCGTCAAACACGGAGGTGGAGACATTATGCTTTGGGGGTGTTTTTCTGCTAAGGGAACAGGACAACTTCACTGCATCAAAGGGACGATGGACGGGGCCATGTACCGTCAAATCTTGGGTGAGGACCTCCTTCCCTCAGCCAGGGCATTGAAAATGGGTCGTTGGGTATTCCAGCACGACAATGACCCAAAACACACAGCCAAGTCAGCAAAGGAGTGGCTCACAAAGAAGCACATTAAGCTCCTGGAGTGGCCTTGCCAGTCTCCAGACGCTAATACCATAGAAATTATTATGTGGACAGAGTTGAAGGTTCCAGTTACCAAACGTCTGTCTTGAAAACCTTAATGACTTGCAGAGGATAGCAAAGAGGAGTGGGACAAAATTCCTCCTGATGTGTGCAAACCTCGTGGCCAACTACAAGAAACGTTTGACCTCTGTGATTGTCAGCAAGGGTTTTGCAAAGTGGTCAAATACTTATTTCACTGATTTAAAATGCAAATCAATTCATAACTTTTCTGAAATACGTTTTTCTGGATATTTTTGTTCTGTCTCTCACTGGTAAAATAAACCTACCAATAAAATTATAGACTGATCATTTTTTTGTCAGTGGGCAAATGTACAAAATCAGCAGGGGATCAAATACTTTTTTCCATCACTGTACACAGGTTAGTAAGTTTTTAGGTGTTTAGTTGGGGTTGAGGGGACAGTTTTAAGAGCCGTAAACCCAATGTCATCTTTTCTAAACTACTGCCATAGGGGTTACCTTTAAGGATATACATGCCTCCTGCATGTATCTTTACCTGTCAAATGTCTCCCCTCTGTCTGTTATTAGACCCGAAAAACTGCATATTCTGTGGGTGAGTCTGTTGTCTGGAGCTTGGTGGGTGGAGTCGTGATGTCAGCAGACTTCCCTCCCACCTCTACACTCCCCTTGTCAATATGCATTTTCTCCTGTGTATTTCTTACACTGAACTTCTGCTATGATCTCTAACATCCAGTGAAAAGACAGGAAAGTAACCACATGACTTCAGCATGCCAAAACATGCTGCGGTGTGGATCCTTGCAGAGCTGCTGAAGAAAGGAGTGGGGGCGGGAATTAAAAAATAATGCATGTCTTAGGCTAGTGCACGAGATATGTAAATCACCTGTCACTCACAGCAAGGGGGAGGATTTTACAAAGTTTTTCTCTGTCAAGTTTTATCTCACTGAACAATAAAAGAGGATTGCTCAGAGCTGGATTAACTAGTTGTGGCAAGACTGGGCTCAAATGATAGGAAATCTTATACTCTACATTATGACATAAAAAAAAAAAAAAATTTCGGGTTTACATCCACTTTAAGTTTATTCTTGCAGTTATTTTTCCCTCTAGACTCCTGCAGCTACTCCAAAACCGGCAGCACAGCCTAGTGTTAGGAAGACTACAACACAGAGTCCTTCAGTTCTACAGAAGAAGCAAGAGAGTAGTTCAGAGGAGAGTGACTCTGATGAAGACGAACCTGTGAAAAAGGTAAAGAATGGGGGGTAAATTCCCCCTTTTAGCTTTTTCAATAAGACTGCCTATAAAAAACTGATGTTTGAATAACCCAGATCTCATGTGTGCCAGTAACGTATCCCCACTCATGACACACTGCAGCTATTCAAGTCAAGCCATTGGGTTTCAGTTCCTCTTGCTGCTGTGCTCTTTATATACAGAGACTTAAAGCTAAACACCGGGCAAAATAATAAATACACAAAATGCACAGAAGCAAGAGAGCGGTTCAGAGGAGAATGACTCTGATGAAGAGAAACCAAAAAAAAATGATGTTGGATGAATAACCAAGGTTTTTTTTTTGTTTAGATCTTATGTATGGCAGTAAGATCTCCCCACTCATCACACACTGCAGCTATTCAAGTCAAGCAATGGGGTTTTAGTTCCTCTTGCTGCTATGCTCTTTAGAATAAAATATACAGAGACTTATGCCTAGTACACACTACTAGTTTTTGTTTGTTCAATCTGATGTTAGTACAGCGATCTCCCCTGCTGTGTTGTGTTCTGACAGGAGGACGCACCGCCTGACATTTGTGATGAGGGATTTAGCTGTTACCCAGCTCTGCCAGCATAGTATTCAGAATTGTGATGGTAAGAGGCAGCATCTTCACTGAGAAAAAGGATGTTGTCTAGCTTTAGGTGATTGAACGTTGGCAATAAAACTAGACAGGAAGTCCCCTCCAAGGCATAACCCCTCCCCTTTAGGCAGGTCTTCAGTTTTTTTGCTAGGATCTTATTTTTCTACGGTCGCATCCTGGCTTTCCTCCAATCTGAGTTAGTCTGGGGCTAGTCATCTTGCTTGGCTTCCTATTTGTATGGTATAACCCAGAACATCCCCCGGTGGTGATTCAGCTTGTTGCGTTCTACCTAAACATGAAATAGCAAGCCTTATTAAAGTGAAATTATGGGATAAGTACTTTTAAAACTGTCCCCTCCCTCCCTCCTAACACCTATGCTTACTAACCTGTGTAAGAAATAGGTATATACTTTTTTCAGGCTGCTCTGGTCCAACCTCGTAATCCAGCTCCCCTGTGTCAACCAGCACCGCTGCAGGGGAGGGGGGGCGACAAAAGATGGGCTTTTGAAGTCTATGGGTAACGTCACTGCTCCCTAGCTGTTGGAGCATTCTTCCTTTACCCTGCAATTGCCACTAGCTGACACAGATCATGTTACCAGGCCAGAGCAGCCTCTGTTTGCCCACTGACAAATGATCAGTCTATAATTTTATTGGTCAGTTTATTTTAACAGTGAGAGACAGCATAATAACAAATATATCCAGAAAAACACATTTCAAAAAAGTTATGAATTGATTTGCATTTTAATGAGTGAAATAAGTATTTGATCCCCTATCAATAAGCAAGATTTCTGGCTCCCAGGTGTCTTCTGTACAGGTAACAAGCTGAGATTAGGAGCACTCCCTAAAAGGACACCTGTCCACAGAAGCAATCAATCAGATCCAATCTCTCCACCATGGCCAAGACTAAAGAGCTGTCCAAGAATGTCAGGGACAAGATTGTAGACCTACACAAGGCTACAAGACCATCGCCAAGCAGCTTGATGAAAGGGTGACAACAGTTGGTGTTACTTCACTGTCAATCTCTCTCGGTCTGGGGCTCCATGCAGGATCTCACCTCGCGGAGTTTCAATAATCATGAGAACAGTGAGGAATCAGCCCAGAACTACACGGGAGAATCTAGTCAATGATCTCAAGTCAGCTGTGAACATAGTCGCCAAGAAAACAATCATTAACTCACTACGCCGTAAAGGACTGAAATCCTACAGCGCCTGCAAGGCCCCCCTGCTCAAAGCACGTGTACAGGCCCATCTCAAGTTTGCTAATGAACTGAATGTTTCAGCGGAGAACTGGGTGAATGTTTTGTGATCAGATGAGACCAAAATCTAGCTCTTTGGCATCAACTCTACTTGCTGTGTTTGGAGGAGGAGCAATGTTGCCTATGACCCCAAGAACACCATCCCCACCGTCAAACACGAAGGTGGAGACATTATGCTTTGGGGGTGTTTTTCTGCTAAGGGAACAGGACAACTTCACTGCATCAAAGGGACGATGGACGGGGCCATGTACCGTCAAATCTTGGGTGAGGACCTCCTTCCCTCAGCCAGGGCATTGAAAATGGGTCGTTGGGTATTCCAGCACGACAATGACCCAAAACACACAGCCAAGTCAGCAAAGGAGTGGCTCACAAAGAAGCACATTAAGCTCCTGGAGTGGCCATGCCAGTCTCCAGACGCTAATACCATAGAAATTATTATGTGGACAGAGTTGAAGGTTCCAGTTACCAAACGTCTGCCTTGAAAACCTTAATGACTTGCAGAGGATAGCAAAGAGGAGTGGGACAAAATTCCTCCTGATGTGTGCAAACCTGGTGGCCAACTACAAGAAACGTTTGACCTCTGTGATTGTCAGCAAGGGTTTTGCAAAGTGGTCAAATACTTATTTCACTGATTTAAAATGCAAATCAATTCATAACTTTTCTGAAATACGTTTTTCTGGATATTTTTGTTCTGTCTCTCACTGGTAAAATAAACCTACCAATAAAATTATAGACTGATCATTTTTTTGTCAGTGGGCAAATGTACAAAATCAGCAGGGGATCAAATACTTTTTTCCATCACTGTACACAGGTTAGTAAGTTTTTAGGTGTTTAGTTGGGATTGAGGGGACAGTTTTAAGAGCCGTTAGGGTTATCCTGGAATACCACTTTAAGGGTAGCATTTACTAGAAGAAAAGCAGGCTGTGGTGGAAATAAATATCGAAGCATGACTTAAAGCAGGGGTCAGCAAACCAAAGCTCACGATCTGCCAGTAGATTGCAGCCAGGTGACTAATAGATCCTGGTCTGGGCTTGCTGGCCCGCCATCCCAGAGCATCAGAGTGCAATTCAGAGGTACTACTTGTAAATTTGGATCTGTAGTGAGGAGCGGGAGCTGTAAGCCGGTGCCTCCTCTGTAGTCCTGGCTTCTGTCCCATGCAGAGTGATACCAACTGCACTCCACCTCTCATGCCGGCTATCGGTCTCCAGAACGGTGCCAGCAGCAGGAAAAGAGATCTTCAGGTCAATGTAAAACAATACACTGGGCATAATAGTATAGGGCTGCTTTCACACTGTGTGCTGCGGTTTACCCACAACGAGGATGCAGTGCAATGTACCTGCAGGTTTCCTGCGGGTTTGCTGCACTTAGCCATAGATTTCAATTATATTCTGTGGATTTGGTGCACTTCCTGAATGCAGGAGATTGTGTGCCTTCAGAAAGTGCATCACACCTGCATAATATAATAGAAGTCTGTGGCAAAGCTAACCCAGATAAGTTGCAGATGCGCTGCACTGCGCCTGTGGTGCAGGTAGACCGCAGCACGCTTGTGTGAAAGCAGCCTTATAGGGGGCTCACAACAGTAAGGGTTCATTTACACTTGAAGTTTGGGGTGTGGTAAAACCCCATAGTTAAAACATGTTTTATCATCCCCGTCCCAACCACACCCCTTTTTAGCTGCAGTAGCCCAAGGGTATACACATGTCACAGCTTCAGCAGGAGTTCTATGCCTTATCATGGTTGGTGGGTATAGCACCTGCCAAGTATGACCCATTCAAGTGAATGAGGCCACTCTTCAAGTGCCCTGCAACCTTGTGCAGTATAGCAAACAAAGGATTAAAGCAGGCAGCCTTGTGTTGCTTTCCCACCTCCTGCTTTAACCCCTTGTAACCCGCAGAAGCATGCAATTGTGGGGCACTTGCAGAGTGGCCCCATTTCCTTGAATGGGTCACAAGTGGCAGGAGGTAGCACCCACCCAAAGTAACAGGGGGTTTGATTCCTGTTGCGGCATGTGTACACCTTTTGGCTACTGCCTCAGCAGCTAAGGCAGTAGGGATTGGGGGCAATTAAAGAAAGCAACGCAACCTCAGGGTTTTAGCACCCCCAAACTTTACGTGTGAATGAGCCCTAAGGGTGCCGCTACCGATTGCAACTAAGGGCAAATTCACAAGTGGTGTAGCAGGCACTTCTGCTCCTCTGAAAAGTGAGCGGAGTGTGTTTGACAGGTGGTGAGGTTGCCTCTTCACCCACCTGATTTAAAACCATGATTTCCGTGCAATGCATGCTATTGTGAGACAGTAGTATGGCAATTGGAGGTTTAAACTATATTTGAGGAGACGACACAGGTGACACCATGTCAATCTTTGGCTTAGCCCATATTGTTCAGGTAGATCTCCACCTTTTTTAAGGTTGCCTACCCCTGAGTTAAAGGGATGCTTAGGGTGTCATTGGTGGCCTTCTTTTGACATATTAGTTGTCTGTTATATTCATCCTCTTGCTTTAAGTATTTGAGTCACCTGGACATGTACAAGGCAAAGGAAGCAGGAACTCCTGGTCAGTGACTTACTAAATATTGGAGCTAGAGAATCTGAAGGACAGCAAGGCAACTAGATTTTCTATGGTCACTAAAAGAAACTTGGTGTAGTTCATAAGAATTATGTATTTTAATACAATACCAAATTCTAGCACGGACGACTAAGACACGATTGCATTACAGCCCGAGAATTGCAAAATCTTAAGTTTATCCCGGTAGTTATAGGTCTGTGCTTTTATCCTCTCTAGCCTCCTGCATCTACTCCAAAACCTGCAGCACAGCCTAGTGTTGGGAAGACTACAACACAGAGTCCTGCAGTGCTACAGAAGAAGCAAGAGAGCAGTTCAGAGGAGAGTGACTCTGATGAAGAGGAGCCTGTGAAAAAGGTAAGGAATAGGGTAAATTTATCCTTTTTAGCTTTTTCAATAAGACAGCCTATAAAAAACTGATATATATATGTAAATAAAAAGTGAAAATGGGCTTGCATCCACTAACTCGGCGCTTATGGAACCTTCACCTTTAAAACCTATAAAGATTTCCAAAAGATAGCAGCCGCTTAAATTCGTAAACTGTATGAATAGCAGCGCTACTGTCATTAATTGTTATGACCAGCTTTCATACGATATTCACAGATGAGAAAAGATGTATAGCAGAGGGTGATAGCCAGTCCAAAAGACACAGATGGTGGTATAAATGTGGAATCTGAAGTGCACCTCACACCAGAGATCCTCAAACCATGCGTCACACTCCCTCTAAGGGTTCACACTCACCAGAGAGTTAAAAACATTAAGCAATGGAATGTTTTTAACCACTTCAGCCCCGGACCATATGGTTGGCCAAAGACCAGAGCACTTTTTGTGATTCGACACTGCGTTGCTTTAACTGACAATTGCGCAGTCGTGCTACGTGGCTCCCGAACAAAATTGACGCGTTTTTTTCCCCACAAATAGAGCTTTCTTTTGGTTGTATTTGATCACCTCTGCGGTTTTTATTTTTTGCGCTATAAACAAAAAAATAGTGCCAATTTTGGAAAAAACGCATTATTTTTTACTTTTTGCTACAAAAAATATATAAAAAACATTTTTTTTCCTCAGTTTAGGCCAATAAGTATTCTTAATATTTGTGGTAAAAAAAAGCGTTTATTGATTGGTTTACAAAATAGGGGATAGTTTTATGGCATTTTTATTAATAATTTTTTTTTACTAGTAATGGCGGCGATCAGCGATTTTTATCGTGACTGCGACATTATGGCGGACAGATCGGACACTTTTGGCGCGGTTTTGGGACCATTCACATTTATACAGCGATCAGTGTGATTAAAAATGCATTGATTACTGTGTAAATGTGACTGGAAGTGAAGGGGTTAACACTAGGTGGCGCTGTAGGGGTTAAGTGTGTCCTAGGGAGTGATTCTAACGGGGGGAGGGGCTATGTGTGACACGCAGACATCGAGTCTGCGGGACCCGCGATCACACTCACGAAGCTCGCGGTGGGCGCGCACGCGATGGCACGGTGGCAAATTTGAAGAAACGTACCTGTACGCCCATTTGCCTGTCCGTGCCATTGTGTTCGACGTAAATGTACAGGTGGCGGTCGGCAAGCGGTTAAATGACCGTCATCCCCCTTCCTGGATAATGTCAGCACTGCGAATCGTCTCCACCATGTGCTCGGATAAGGGAAAAAAGGGCTCCAAATAGCGTAATTCAGTTTAAAGTCCTTTTTATTACAATTTCCACTGACACGCTTTAATACAATCCAGCCGTATCCAATGCTACGCACTGTAGCGTTACTAGCAGCACAGGATTTAACATGAGAGACACCAATACTAAGAAGCCGTCATCCACCGCTTACTTCTGGTTGTCTCTTCCTGGCTGTAGAACGCAAAACGTCACTTCCGGTCGCCATAAGGTCACGCACTGACGCGTATTTATGTCTACAGACTGCAACCCAGATTGACTATACCAGCGGGCGGCCGTCCCAATCTCTTAAAGGGCACACGCAACGGCCATCAATCCACCACACAGGAACTGGTATACATAGCACTGCAATCAACCTGCACCAGTCTGCAGCTAACGCAGAATACGAACGTACCTCTGCATAACACAATACATTGGTCTATTAAGACCTAAATTCATAATACATCCAAAGTACCATAAAAAATGTACATAACACATAAATAAAACAGCATATGTCCTTGCATCATAGTGCATAAAGCCAATTAAATTCATAATGTATTTATCATACTATTATGTCTCCCTATCCCTAGTGCATTATTTAAAACACAATACAAAGTTAAAATTTAAATTTGTATAATTTGTGATGACAAATAAAAATATTAAAAATAAATAAAAATAGAGACTTTTTTATATATTAAAATAAAATTACAACCACTTTTTATATTTAAAGAGAATATTCAATAAAAATTTGTATGCACTGAATGTGCCGTCCTCAAAAGTCGCTAATGAAACAATTTGTCTAATTTAACATTTAACCCTTTTGAGTCACGGGGACCGGAAGTGATGTTTTGCGTTCCACAGCCAAGAAGAGACAGCCGGAAGTAAGCGGTGGATGCGGGCTTCTTAGTATTGGTGTCTCTCATGTTAAATCATGTAATGCTACAGTGTGTAGCATTGGATAATGCTGGGTTGTATTAAAGTGTGTCAGTGGAAATCGTAATAAAAGGATTTTAAACGGAATTACACCATTTGAAGCCCTTTCTTTCCCTTATCCGAGCACACGGTTTTGCAGTGCTGACATTATCCAGGAAGGAGGATGACGGTCATTTAAAAACATTCCAATGCTTAATGTTTTTACCTCTCTGGTGAGTGTGAACCCTTAGGGGGAGTGTGATGCACACATCTCTGATGTGAGGTGCACTTCAACAGATTCCACATTTATACCACCATCTGTGTCTTTTGGACTGGCTATCACACTCTGCAGTAGTGCTGTTATGGTGTGTGTGTATATAGGTACCTATTGAGGTGCCTGTGGACATTTACTATTTTTTATTTATAAAAAACTGATGTTTGAATAATCCAGGTTTTTTTTTTTTTTTTATCTCATGAGTGTACCAGTAAGGTATTCCCACTCATGGCACACTGCAGCTATTAAAGTCAAGCAATGGTGTTTCAGTTCCTCTTGCTGCTGTGCTCTTTATAAACAGAGAATTAAAGCTGAACACCAGGGCAAACTACTAAATACATATAAGGGAGTTGCTTTACCTGCAAGGCGTATTTGGGATTTTTCACAGCTCTGTCACACCACACAGCCTCTTGCTTAAAGAGGAACTGCAGTCTGCTCACATAATTTGTAATAAAAACAGCTTTCCCATTCTGAAGCTCCCCTACAACCATTTTGCATATTAGTTTTTATATACTGTTATTCTGTACTTGCCAAATATGCTGCAGAAATCGCCCTCCACTGAGTCTGGCTGCAACCATTTTAACTGTGGGCAGCTGAAGATGCTGCCTGTTCACTTCCTGGATTTACACAGAGGCACACCTCCAGCTCTGCAGCTTTCATTGGCCCTCTTATGACTCATTCCCCCTCCCTTCCTGGCAAACGCTCACGAGAGTGAGAGCTATGCATGATTTTAAGTCTAGGCTAATCACCAGACAAGAAACAGGAAGTGGGCTGTATAAGGTATTTACTGGCAAAAAAAATGTTTTACTATCTAAAGTTAAAACAACAAGGACAGAAGATTTAATAGATGGAAAGATGAAACAAATTACCTCTAATTACTGAGCCATCTGGACATATATGCAGAAAGAGAAGCAGGAACTCCTGGTCTCCTTTTTGAAGGTAAAAAATAACATGTATTTTGCAGGAAAGATGTATTTTAATACCAAATAATAATAAAACCTGAGGTTTGCAAATTCCTGCAGTCATAGGTCTTTGCTTTTTTTTTCCTCTTTAGCCTACTGCAGCTACTCCAAAACCTGCAGCACAGCCTAGTGTTAGGAAGACTACAACACAGAGTCCTGCAGTGCTACAGAAGAAGCAAGAGAGCAGTTCAGAGGAGAGTGACTCTGAAGGGGAACATGTGATAAAGGTAAGGAAAATTAGTAAGTTTACCCTTTAGCTTTTTAAATAAGATAGATGCTAAAAAAAATAACTAAAAATAAACTGATTTTTTTTTTGACAATAAATGACCAACAATTTTTTTATATCTCATGAGCCCACCAATAAGGTCTCTCCACTTATGACACATTGCAGCTATTCAAGACGAGCAACAGGAAGTTAGTTGTTCTTGCTACTGTATTCTTTATAATGTAAAATATACAGGCTTAAAGCTGAACTCCTCTCACACCACACTCCCCTGTCTGGCAGGGAAGGCTGTCCTTTACCCATCATGTGACTGGACAGTGAAATAACAGACCTGGTCAGACAAACGCACTCTATTTCTCTACAGTATAAGTCTGTGGGAGGACAGTTGTAATGAAGGGCTGTGACTCAGCTCTGCCAGCATAATACTCTGAATTGTGAGGGCAAGAGGCTGCTTTTTCACCGAGGAGGAATGGAGTACATCTGAGGCACAGAGCATCTTCATATCCTTTATAATAGGGTTATGCTGCCACTTTAACTTGACTGAACACTGACAATTAAACAATACAGGGAGTCCCCTCTCAAGCATAACCTCTCCTTGTTAAGCAAGGCTTCAGTTTTTTGATTTTTATTTTGCTGGTTGTGAGGCTAGGGAGTTTTAACCTCATAAGTAAGTCGAGGATTGCATCCTGGCTTTCCTCCCGATCAAAGTTAATTTGGGACTGGCTTTGAGTACAATCAGGGGTCAAATTTGACCCTTGGTCTTTATTTCAGAAACTGCTTCACATTCCTTGGTGTATGCCTTTTGTGCAGGTTGTCACGTGTTTTGTTCCACTGGTCAGGCTCCTTTGATTCTGTGGGACCTCAACTTGGTACTCCTAAATTGCAGGACTCTCCAGTTGAACCCTTCCAGAATATTACCTAAATCCTTCTGACACCAAAGGTTATTTTTCTGGTTGCCATTACGTAGAGTTCTAGAAATTGCAACCCTTTCCTGTAAGAAATTGTTCCTGGTGCTCCACCATGACAAGGTGGGTTTCTATAGACTCTGCTGTCATTTTTCCTTCCATCTCATCCAGGGCATTGTGTTGCTGTTTTTCTGTCCCAGGCTGCAAATGCCAGAGGACAAGGCTCTTCACACTTTTGACGTGATTTGTGTCTACTGCTGTAATTCGTGAAATTTTTTTTTGTGCTTCATAAAGGCCTAAGGGAAAGTCACTCGGCTTCCATGTCTTGTCATTTCTCTTTGGAGTCATCAGCTTATTTTTTTATCGTACATCACGGGACATAGAGCACAGTAATTACTGTATGGGATATATGGCACCTTCAGGTGATGGACACTGGCACACCTTAGACAGGAAGTTCAATTCCCCATATAACCTCTCCCCTTACCGGAAGTACCTCAGTTTTTTCGCCTGTGTCTTGAGTGTTGGTCACGAGTAAAGATGTGCTGTGCTGAGCTCCACTGGGGAAATCCTGCTGGGGCAAGCCATGCAACCGAATCCATTTAATGTGTCCTTTCAGGCCGAATTGAATGGTTACTCGGGGCAGAAGAAACAAGGTTTTGCCTGTAACGCTTCTCTTTTTAGAGAGCTGGTTTTTTTCAGCCATATTCCTGGCGGGGTGCTTTACAGGCCCAGGGGTGTGGATCCCCCGATAAGGGGCCCCGGTCCCTGAAGGTTTTTTAACGGAGCCCACCGTGAGTGGTGAAGATTGGGTCTGTCTGGTTTACCATAGAACCCTGCAGCTGGATAAGGTAAGGGAGATTCCTAAGGAATTTTTATAATTCTTGTGGGTTTTCTCCTTTAAAGTAAATGTCATGCCTAAAGTCGCCATCGGGGGCTGTCAAGAGCACGTACCTGTTCGCTCTGTGTCATTCAAGCTGCACGCTTCCTCCAGCCCAAGCCCTAGGAAAGACGTGGGAAGGGGAGTTTTTTCTCTTGAATGTCCCCCACCTGGACAGAGGTACCTCTTCTCTCCAGGAGGTAGAGGGAGCATGGGCCAGTCGGTGGTATGCCACGCCGATCCGCCGCCATTACGGTGGTTCTCTGTCTAGCAGCTCTCTTCCTCTCCACCACCCCAGCCCTGCCGCCACCCCCCCCCCCCCCCTCCACATGCAGTCTAGCCGGATCAGAGCCCGTTCGCGTGGGAAAACGGTCTTTTTTGAAAAAGGGGGGGCATGGGCGGAGGAAGGGGGCGGGGCTTAATGCAGTGTCGGCATGATTCAGCATCCACAATGCGGGCTGTATTAAGCCATAAAGTGCACTTTTTTTAGGTGCATACTGCTGAAGGAGGGACACAGAGCAGGCGGGAGGCATGTGAGTGTTGCTGACACAGGCATTCCCAGGGCATGTTTACTTAACATCAGGCTGAGCATTAATAGCTGCGTAAATAGGTGCATTTTTTTGGTAATACCTCTACATTTGTGCTCAGCACTATGACCAGAGGGAGAGGTACAAATACCTCAAAAGACAAGACCATAAAGGGGTGGCCCTCAGGCTCTAAGGCCCCCCCCCTCTGCAACGCCATTCCCTCCCTGAAAGTCCTAGGGAGGCTGGTCAGAGTGAGCCATCAGGGTAGTCGGGGGGGCTGCAATTGCTTCCAACATTTCAGCCCCTGTCTATATAACTGAGGAGGTTTTCTCCTCGGCTATGATTGGAGGAGGAAAGGTTAGCAGCTTTAATCGCATCTTCACAGAGTGTAAGAAAACTCATTAGGTCCCCTTCTACCACCCAGGATCCTCAAGCAGAGGAACAGTGGGTAAGGGAAGATGAATCCTCCTCAGGGGACCATGAAGAGGCTGATGACTCCTTCCGAGGGATCAAGTGGAGAAGGACCTTCTTCAGCTTCACAAGCTGAAAAATTGCTGGTGCATTCTCTTACTGAAATGGTCTGCTCAACATTTAAGCTACCCTTAACTGAGTCGGTTGAGGAGCCCACTTCTTGTTTGGGTTCACTAAAGCCTCCTCAAGCTTTGCGTGCCTTTCCTGTTCATTTATTGCTGGAAAAGCTTATGTATTCTGAGTGGAATCACCCAGATATGCATTTTTTCCCTCCTAAAAAGTTTTCAACACTTTATCCTATGGAGAAAAAAATGTATTAAGATGTGGAGTATACCAGCAATTGAAGCTGCTATATCCTCCGTGAATAAAAGTTTGACTTGTCCAGTTGACAGTGCGCAAATGCTTAGGGATCCAACTGATAACTGGAATTCCTGTTAAACATTTTCTCCTTTGGCAGGTTCAGTGGCTCAACCTGCAGTGGCGGCAATTGGGTTATGTCAATCCTTGAGAGACCATTTGAAACAGGTGCTCAAGGTTTTCCCTGAACAGCAGGCCCAGGAATAAGCCGAGCTGCCAGCGGCTTTTTGTTTTGCAATTGACGCAATGAGAGATTCTATTCTTCAAACCTCTAGCCTTACGCTTGGGTTGGTACATATGCGTAGAATCTTATGGTTGAAAAGTTGGTCAGCCGAAGCCCCATGCAAAAAGCTCCTGGCTGGTTTTCCTTTCCGTGGTGAAAAGCTGTTTGGGGATGATTTGGACAAATGTATCCAAAAGATATCAAGTGGGAAAAGTAAACGTCCCTCATTTAAAACTGTCTCTTTTTCCAGTGCCAGGGGCATCAGCCTCCAGGCAGTCGCGACGGCCTCCACCGCCAGATTTAAGAGGTGAACCTCAGGGTCAACCCCAGGGACAAAAGAAGTCCTGGGGGAGGAAACCTACAAGACAGAACGTTAAAGCCTTTTTATGAAGGGGCGCCCCCGCTCGTTCGAGTGGGGGGAAGACTTCTGCAGTTCTCAGAGGTCTGGCAGGAGGAATTTCAAGACAGATGGGTGGTCTCCACAATAGCTCTAGGTTACAAACTAGAGTTCTGAGAATTCCTGTCTCCTCGTTTCCTCAGGTCAAATGTCCCCAAAGATCCAGAGAAAAAGAAGTCTCCCTTTCAAGCGTTAGACCGACTTTTGTCGCAAAAAGTGATCATGGTGGTCCCCATGGAAGAGCAGGGGTTTGGGTTTTATTCAACTTTCACGGTGCCAAAACCAAATGGAGATGTCGAACCCATTCTAGATCTCAAAGATCTAAATCTGTTCCTGAATATCCGCTCTTTTTGCATGGAATCAATCCAATCAGTAGTCTCCATCCTACAAGGAGCAATTGCCATCAAGGATGCATACCTGCATGTACCTATTTTCCCCGCTCACCAGAAATATCTGCGTTTCGAAGTAGAAAAACTTCATTTTCAGTTTGTAGCCTTGCCTTTCGGTCTAGCTACTGCACCTCAGGTGTTTACAAAACATCTGGCCCTTCCTCTTGCCAGATTAAGGACTCAAGGTATAACGATAATAGCATACCTAGACGACCTGCTCTTGATAGACCGGTCGGTAGCCCGCTTGGACCAAAGCATGATCAACACAGTCAACTACCTGGAATACCTAGGTTGGGTCCTCAACCTAGAGAAATCTTCTTTAAAGCCAGTAAGAAGATTAGAGTATTTGGGTCTGGTTATAGATACAGCCCAGAAGAGAGTGTTTTTACCCCAGGCAAAGATCAGCGCCATAAAGGAGCTGGTTCAGGTGGTCAGGGCGAAGAAGGGTCCTTCTATTCACCTTTGTATGAGGTTGTTGGGGAAGATGGTGGCTTCATTCGAAGCCGTTCCCTATGCTCAGTTTCATTCGAGACTGCTGCAAAACAGTATCCTGTCTGCCTGGAACAAGAAGGTCCAAGTACTAGATTTTCCGATGTGCTTGGCGCCAAAAGTGCGCCAGAGCCTCAGTTGGTGGAGGATGTCCGAGAATCTGCAGAAGGGGAAAATCCTTTTTACCAGTTACCTGGAAGGTGTTAACAACAGATGCCAGCCTGGGGAGCAGTCCTGGAGGAGGCGTCTGTTCAAGGAAAATGGTCCAGAACCGAAAGGACCTACCCATCAACATTCTAGAGATTCGGGCAGCGTACCTAGCCCTAAAGGCCTGGCCTTTCAGGTTGTGGAATTTTGTCAGGATTCAATCCAACAATGCCACAGCAGTGGCTTATATCAATCACCAAGGGGGCACCAGAAGTCAGGCAGCCCAGGAAGAGGTAAACCATATCCTAACCTGGGCAGAAAAGCATGTGCCATGCATATCGGCAATCTTCATTCCAGGGGTAGAGAACTGGCAGGCGGACTACTTAAGTTGCCAGCAGTTGTTCCCAGGGGAATGGTCCCTTCACCCCGACATCTTCCTGGCTATATGCCAAAGATGGGGGATCCTGGATGTAGATCTGTTTGCGTCCAGTTTCAACAACAAAGTCGACAACTTTGTGTCAAGAACAAGAGATACACTCGCGTGTGGAACAGATGCATTGGTGACCCCGTGGGATCAGTTCTCACTGATTTATGCATTCCCTCCTATTCTGCTGCTACCTCGACGACTTTGCAGGATCAAGCGGGAAAGGAAGTCAGTAGTTCTTGTGGCCCCAGCATGACCCAGAAGATCTTGGTATGCAGAAATAGTAAAGATGGTAGTAGGGGCTCCATGGCCCCTACCACCACGTCCAGACCTGCTATCGCAGGGACCAGTGTTTCATCCTACTTTACAAATGCTAAATTTAACAGTTTGGCTATTAGAACCTACATTACGAAGAATCGTGGGCTTTTAGGTTCAGTGATATCTACCTTAATACAAGGAAGCCAGCTTCTAGAGTCATTTATTATAGAGTCTGGAAGGCATATGTTTCCTGGTGTGAATCCAGGGGTTGGCATCCTAGAAAGTATGTCAGTGGTAGAATTCTTGCCTTTCTGCAAATGGGGTTAGAGATGAAGCTGGCCTTGAGTACTATCAAGAGCCAGGTCTCGGCCTTATCGGTATTTCAACGTCTTGCTTCGCATTCTTTGGTCCGAAGCTTTATACAGTGGGTAATGCGGCTTAATCCACCGGTTAGAGCACCCCTGAACCCTTGGGACTTGAATTTGGTTCTGTCAGCATTACAGAAACAGTCTTTTGAGCCGATACAACATATTCCCTTGGTCCTTTTGACAAGGAAGCTAGTTTTTCTGGTAGCCATTTCTTCTGCAAAAATAGTATCAGAGTTGGCTATTTCTTGTAAAGAGCCATATTTAATCATTCACAAGGATAGAGTAGTATTTCGTCCTCATCCTAGCTTTCTGTCAAAGGTGGTTTTTATCTAAACCAGAGTGTTGTTCTACCTTCATTTTTTCCAGAACCCTGTTCTACGGAAGAAAAGTCACTACATTCTTTGGATGTAGTGAGAGCAGTCAAAATCTACTTGAAGGCGACTGCTCAGATTCGGAAAACAGATGTTTTGTTTGTGTTGCCTGAAGGTCCTAGGAAAGGACAGGCAGTGTCGAGATCCACTATTGCCAAATTGATTCAGCAAGTAATTATTCAAGCTTATGGTTTGAAGAGGAAAATTCCACCTTTTCAAATCAAAGCGCACTCCACCAGGGCTGTTAGTGCTTCGTGGGCAGTGCATCACCAAGCCTCCATGGCTCAAATCTGCAAGGCCACAACTTGGTCTTCAGTCCATACATTCACCAGATTCTATCAGGTGGATGTAAGCAGGCATGAGGATATCGCCTTTGGGCGCAATGTACTGCAGGCAGCAGTGTAGGTCCTCAGGTCTGTTTGCACCCTACTTTTTTTGGTGTCCCCTCTCTTGAGATAGAATTGCTCTGGGACATTCCATACAATAATTACCGTGGCTCTATGTCCCGTGATGTATGATAAAGAAAATAGGATTTTTAGAACAGCTTACCTGTAAAATCCTTTTCTTGGAGTACATCACGGGACACAGAGCTCCCTCTCCTCTTTCTGGTTACACGTGTATTGCTTTGCTACAAAACTGAGGTACTCCCAGTAAGAGGAGGGGTTATATGGGGAATTGAACTTCCTGTCTAGGGTGTGCCAGTGTCCATCACCTGAAGGTGCCATATAACCCATACGGTAATTACTGTGGCTCTGTGTCCCGTGATGTACTCCATTACAGGTAAGCTGTTATAAAAATCCTTTTTTTTCAGACTTGCTAAGGGGCAAAATTACATTTTTAGTGCATTACATATGGGGTATTGGGTTATAATTAGATGCGAAAGTACTGGATTTGAATTGGACTTTAAAGCCTAAGTTAAGCCAAGATCAAAAATCTAAAAATCAGTTCAAGGAACATAACTTAGTCAGTGGGTGTCCCTTATGCTGATTCTTCTTTTCCTCCCGTTCCTAAGCTTTAGTAAAGCTTCTATGATTGGCAGATCTGGGAAAAAGGGTGGGCATAGTTGAGATATCTTGATAAGAGTTCTTGACAGCTCTTTAGTTGTGTTATCCCCCACCTCACTAGAAGATTATGGCAGCAGTGTTGAGAGGGGGTAGGATGGAGGAAGAGTTCTCCTAAAAGAAGAATGAGCACAAGGGACACATCACAATAACTGTACCTGGTACTGTGTTGTTTGGGTTTTTTTTTTTTTGTTTTTTTTTACTAAACTTGTGCTCTAAGCAGCTTCATGGCTGTGGTTGTGAAATAGAGCTGGAGCTTGGGATGAGAATTTGCTCAATGAGAAGCCAGCAGTTACTTTGGTCTCATTGCTGACACTTGAATGGATCCTTATATATTTTGTTTGGTTGTTGTATATTGTCCATCATTTTAGAGGTAACGCATACTTTTACATTGTTTTGTTGGTTTATGAAAAGTTAACCTCAAGTTTTGGAAAAACACAGAAGAAACCTGAACCAGCAGCCAGTCTTACAAAACTGAAGTCTCCATCACCAGCTAAGAGCACAGTTGTGACTAAACCTAATGACAGCTCTGACACGGCTTCTTCAGACAGTGAGGAGGACAGGCCTGTTCAGGTGTGTTAACTTTTACACTGTTTCTCAGAGATGAGGGCTGGCACCTTGTCGTGTTGGTGTCTTGGGCTCAGGGCCCCACAGAGGATTATTTGTAAAGTTTCTATATGTTTCCTACCTGTTTACATGGTGTATTTTATACCGCTTTAGCTTCATTAGATACTTTTTTTTATACTCTCTATGCATATAGGTTGGGCACACAAACTAAGCAATCCATTAATAAATCTTAATTGCAGAATTAAATTTTAACTTATTTTTTCAGGTCACATGAGTGTTATCCACCTCCTCTGTTCTGCATGGTTCAGGTTGGTCATAGGGCCTAAATTGGTGATATTGCGGCTCTTCAGTACACACTAGCTGAATCAACGGCGCAAGCGTGCCATTGCTTCAGTGCGCATGTGCCAATGATGTCGACACACCCTGATACAGAGGATATCTCCTAAACTGTGCAGGTTTAGGAGGTATCCGGGGTAGCTACAGGTAAGCCTTATTATAGGCTTACCTGTAGTAAAAAGTGGTTGTAAAGGGTTTACAACCACTTTAATGTATAGATCCTGGCAGTCAGAGGTTGGACGCTAAGAGTTGCTCCACCCCTATTGGCTATACACATTTCACAGGCACTGGTTTTCAATCCTGGCATAAGGAAAGCTTCTAGCAGGTATCAATAGCAAGCACACCTGCTCATCCCGTGCAACTTCTCTGTACTATGCTTGAATACCAAGCTGTTCTCAACAGGCAAAGCTCCACCAATTGTGGTAATGTCAGTGTTTTACCTGCCCCTATACATTCCTTTTTGGTTATAGCTCTATGCTGAACCGACTACAGTGCAAATAAGAATATGTGTGTGGCAGATGGGAACAAGTATGCTCCATCACTACCTGAAAGTGTTTGTTTATTTAGGCTTTGCCAATTCAGAACCACTTTGCATTTAGCCCTGGCAGAGAGCAATGATAGATGTTCCAGATACGTTCTCAAGGTGCCTGCATTTTTATACTCGCAGCTTTCTTTTTGTTTTTAGGAGGTGAACCTTTTGTCATGTCCAAATGATTTTGTTTTAATCACTAATTTACTATAACTGATTTTTCTATGCCTAAGAAAATCTAGGCCCATTTTGGATTTTTTTCTAATTAATCTGTTAGCTCAAAAATTCGTTAAGTGTGGAGGGCAGGCCATGGAAGTGAGAGAACTAAAATGTTTGTATTGCAGGATAAAGGTGCTGCCACTGGAAATCTCGCTTCTAACCAGAAGTCAGTTGGAAGAAGTGTTAGCAAAATGTCAAGCACTGGTAAGAAAAACACAATTTTGCACTCAGTTTGTTAATTTTTTAGGCTTAATGCACACGGGACGTTTTTACAACCTCTCCTGATTGATTTAACTTGACAGATAGTAACCCACGTTTAAAACATCCGTTTTGCTGCGTCTACATTCCGCGTTTAGCATTTTAGACAGTTTTTTTTTTTTTCAAAATAGCCAAAAATGAAAAACGCCTGTAAACCAAATGTAGCTAAACGCGAGTTATCGCGTTTAGAAACGTTTGGTGCTTGAAATGCCTTTAAACTCATCGTCTGAACTAATTTTTTTGCTTTCCAAAAAAGACCTCTAAACTCAACTGCCTAGAAATGACTATAAACGACCCTGTGTACATGTACTGATAAGAAACCTTAGAGGAGAGTTCAGGAGCAGTTGAAAAAAATGCCCAACTGCTCCTAAATGTCCGTTTACCAGGAGCAGTGTACATGAGGCCCTAAAGTAACTTATGTAAGTGGTTTTAGTGTTTTGATACAGTATCATACATTTCTTTCTGTTTGTAATAGATGTAAAAAAGATAAAGCCAGCTGTTCCTTCAACACCATCGGGTGGCAGCAAGCCAAAAGATTCTCAGGTATCATTGAATTCAATGAGAACATGTTTATTTCCTTTCCAATTCTGCAATGTATGTTCACAAAGCAGTCTTTAGTGAGTACATGTATTTAACTGGGCTTTTATTTCATTTTCAAGCCTCTCAAAGTTTTTTCTCCTGTGATAACCACTCCGAAGAAAAGGAAAAGAGCCTCAAAAACCACAAACATATTGGATTCGGTTGCTGGAAAAAGTAAGAAAAAGGAGGCTAAAAAAGTCCAGCCTGATACAATACCAGTTCTGCCAATGGCTCTTCCAGAACAATCCCCATCAGCAGTAGGTAAGTAGAGACTTTTTTTCTTTATTCTTTTTTTTAAAATAGTGGAAATTCAGATAGTAACACTAATACTCCACACAAAACTGATATTTTAGGGTGGACAGCAAGTCTACTCACCCAGAGCCATCTAAAGTCTTTATTGGCTGCAGGAGAAGTCTTCTTTTTTAAAATATGGGCTGAAGTGTGTTCAACTCTCTGATGCTCTAAGGAGGTTGATCTGCTTAACACGGATTCATGATTGGAAGCAAGCCAGTCGTGTGTTTATACACGATGATCAATAAATTCTGCTCTGCTTGCTTTTTTTTATATTTTTTTTTTATTGTTTGCTTTTTAAAAGCACTGTATAGCCGCAGCATTTTTAGGGGCCTGTTCCCACCAGATGCCTTGGGGCTACGCTGTCAATTTTCAGCACAGCTCCAACACAAACAAGGCAAAATGTCTTGTTTCCAGTGGTGTCTATTCACACCACAGCATCGCTGTGATGTGTGTCGAAAAAAATTCTGCATGCATTTACTACTTTTTAGTGCAGCAGGTTGCGGCATGAGCCACTACATTGCAACACTGCTGCTATGAATAGAACTGTATTAAAATGTCATTCATGACATTTCTATAAAGTTTTTTGAAAACTGAAAGGTAAACTTTGCAATGTATCAGGATTATCGGGTCTTAACAGTGTCTCCCATCGCGCACCAGTAGCCATGTATGATGGTGTGAATGGGCCCTAAATGTAACTTGTAAGTGCCACAACCGGTGAATGGATATTCAAACTTGGGTGCCCAAATTAAGCTATTTTTCTAGGTAGTGTTGGAGGCTATGGCTACAGTTTATTCCCACACATTCCTGTTGGCCATCATTATGATGAATTGCCTCACTGCCCAACTAGAATAGCCTGGGTATTTGGCTGTAATGGCAGATTTTAGTAGGTTTCTGCAGGTATATGCAAGCAGCTGTAGGTGTTTGCATTTTGTAACTGCAGATTTTTTTTTTTTTTGTCAGGTAAATGGACAAATAGACGAGATACAATTAACTATTTCATCTGCCAAAGGGTTGTCTTTCTGTCCATTCAGTCAGTTATACAGCCCTGTTGCAGTTTAGTGACTCTTGCAAGTTTTGTCCCTCCCCTCTCCTCTTACAGAGTAGTGATGGAAAAGCAGCAAACCCATGAACTCAAATCTGACACCCCAATATTTTTTATCTTTTTAGAGTTCAGCTTTAATGACAGTCTCTTTAAATATTGTTTGGTGTATATAGTAGATTTACTAATAAGCTCTGTTTGCACTATTCATTCCACATTTGTACCTTTTCTTCTAGCCTTGCTGGAATCCGAAGAAGAAACCGTTTTAGCCCTACTGGAAGGAAGGAGTCCAAAGAAAGCAAAGAAGAACAAAATATCTAAGAAAGCTGCTGAGACCGCAGTTTTTGATTTTGCCACACCTCTAGTACAGAATGATGTACCCAAGAAGAGTCCTCTACCTCAGTCCTTTCTGTCTTCTACATGGGTCCCTGAGAGTCCAACCTCAGGAGATGACAAGAGTGTCCAGCCTACTACAGAGCCTCCTCCACTGTCTGATAAGAAGTTGAAGAGCAGCAAGAAACGCAAGATCTCCCAAGACCTCGAAAAGCAGAATCAAAAACCAGCCAAAAAGGCAAAGAAGGACAAGAAGGAAAAAAAGGTTCAGAAGGGTATAGTAGAGGAAGCAAATGTGACTGCAAAACCCAAGTCTGACAAAAAGAAATCTGAAAAGGACAGGTCAAATAAAAGTGAGTGTTCTGGTTTGGTCATTCTTTGTTAGTAAAACCTGAGTGCAATCTGTCTTGAGTCATGTATTTTTCTAACTCTGTCGATCCTTTCGAAATTACTTTTTCCTGAAAAATAATAGAAAAATCAACCAGGGTCTCATTGTAGAGGTCATGTACCTGTATTACACAGCTAGATGCATGGGAATGAATTGGACTGGTGAACATTGTACAACTGTAGACGAATATGAAAAATAATATCTCCTCTGCACTCGAAGTTACGCTCAGTTGCAGCTTGCTGTCATAGGATAGTATGGTTTTTTTGCTTTATTTTTAACCATATTTGTATTTTTGTTTTGTGTGGTTTTATTTTTTTTCTCTGCCTTTTTGGAGGTTTTTTGGGTTTTCTGGTATGGTCCCTGAAGTATTTTTCAGTGCTAGCTGCTGACCTCTTTTCAGGCCCAGAGCCACTAGCATTGCCTCAGCCATTGCCTTCTCTCTGAAAACTCTTTCCCACTATACAGATTTGGCGAAGTATCTCCCTTCAGTTGCTTCTGCAGCAATGACATAGAAATACTTTTTTAGTACCGGAGATTTCCTACAAGGTAACAATGACCAGAGCAGCTAAACAGCCGCTGGATACCTGTTACAGGTGGTGGAAGGGGGTCACCCCCTCTCTCCCTGCTGCCCCACCACCATCTCATTGGTGAGCCTGAGAACAATGCAGCCAGTTGGGTTGCATTTACTGAAAAGGGAGGAAGGAATGAAAGTTACTGTCCCTCTTTTGTGATGCCAGAAACCTGAAGTGATGACGATTTTGTCACTTCCAGCTTCAATTTGTTGTTTACAAGCCATTACCGGTGTTCTGTCAGATTAGAAAACCCGCCAGATCAGGTAACAGAAGTGATGTTCTGTCAGCTGACTGGCCAAAAATACTTGCTGCACGTGTTCCACCGCTAATAAGTTTCCTAATCTGACAGAACACGTAGGCGGCAACGGACATCTTATTACACCCAGCGAAGGCTTGAATTTCACACTTATTTTAGAAGTAAACTGAGCTGATATACTAAAATACAGTATATCACCGTGACCAAGTGAGGGTGTTCAAAAATGTCACCCCAGGCAACGTCTATGGAGACGAAACGCGTCTGGAAGGACTCCACTGCCGCCATTTGTTTTTGGGAAAAGCGCTGATTTTAACCTGCTAAATGTAAGTTTTCTTACCTTATTAAATTTTATTGTGTACTCAAACGGAATTATGCTATGTGGCCCCTTTTTTGTTCTCCCCTCTGTAATTCCATCCACTGTACTTACGGATATCTGTCCATCGCCCTCTATGAGATACACCAGTATAGCCATCCACCACTCTGAAGACAGCCGGGCGTCCCTGTTTTAGCCATCCGAGAATTCCAGTGTCCAGTTTTACTGGTTGTTTATATAACACAAGCCTGTTTGACTCACAGAACATATGCTCTTGTGGGTTCAAACTTTCTGGTAAGACTCCTAGTATTCGCTGGTGGTATTTCTCACTTCAGTCACAAACTTTGCTCACCGTTGTGATCTCCACATGAAGTTTTGAATACATTTAACATGGAACTTTGAAGCACACTTTGGGCAACTTTTACTTCGACTTTTTTTTTTACAGTTATCACCAGTCACAATGTTTTTGTATATGTTGTTTTGAACTTTCAATATTGTTTATTGGGGTTTAGCACCCTTTGTTTGATATTTGTGTCAAACCACAGTTTCACACAAGCGCTACACTATTTGTATTCCTGTTCAAAAATGTCCGTCGGCGTCTTATGACTAAGTTTGGCGCTGAGCAGTGCGGGGTGTACTAAGAGGGCCGTTGACACCTTCTGACTGAAATTGAAGACTTCGCTGGATGTAACAAGATGTCCTGCTGCCTTGGTGTTCTGTCAGGTTAGGAAACTTATTAGCGGTGGAATGCATACCGTGAGTGGCCACTGGAGTGGATTTATGCTATTAGTGGAACAAATCTGGTGTCCCAAAAGCGTTTTTTGACCGTCCTGTAAAAAAGGGGTCAAACATCTCTGGTGAGTGGCCATCTTCATACCGAGCACTCGCGGTGGAAGAATTTGAAGTTTTTATCTCAGAGCATTTCGATTTAGTGTTGGGATTTATCACTTATGGACTTTTTTGCTTGCTATTATGACAATTTATTTTATTAGTGTGCACATTTAGGTTTGATGCACTGTATATTTATTCTTTGTGCAAAGTTTTTTATGAACATGTATACCGCCAAATCCTTTAGTCTTCAAATCTTGAAGGTTCCGTGGGCCTCGTCTTTGAATTCTGATCTTTAGTTCTTTCCAAAGATTTCTATTGGATTCAAGTCAGGCGATTGGCTTGTCCATTCTAGCAGCTTTATTTCCTTATCTTTGTGTTTGGAATCATGGTCCAGCTAAAATGTCCACCCTCGTTTCATCTTCCTCATCCTGGTAGATGGCAGCAGATTTTTATCAAGAATGTCTTGGTACATTTATCCTTCCTTCAACAATATGAAGTTTGCCAGTATCGTATGCTGAAAAACATCCCCACACCATGATGTTCCCACCTCCAAACTTCACTGTTGGTTTTTGGGGTGATGTGCAGTACCATTTGACCTCCAAACATGGTGTATTATGGCATCCAAAGAGTTCGATTTTGGGCTCATCTGACCAGACTATATTTTCCCAGTATTTCACAGGCTTTTCTAAATGTTGTGCAGCAAACTTTAAATGCACTTTAACATGCTTTTTCTTCAGCAATGGAGTCTTGTGGTGAGCTGCATATAGAGGCCATGGTGGTTGACTGCATTACTTATTGATTTTTTTTTTTTTTTTTTAAACAATTGTACCTGCTAATTCCAGGTCTTTCTGAAGCTCTCCTCAAGTGGCCCTTGGCTCTTGGATAGCTCTTCTGATGATTCTTTTCACTCCTCTGTCAGAAATCTTGTGAGGAGCACCTGTTAACGGACAATTTATGGTGAAATGATATTCTTTCCACTTCCGGATTATGGTCCCAACAGTGCTCACTGGACCACTCAGAAGAATCAGAATCCTTCTGTAACCAGTGCCATCAGTATGTTTTGCAACAATAAGGTTTCAAAGGTCTTAAGAGAGCTCTTTGTTTTTACCCATCATGAGATGTTTCTTGTGTGACACCTTGGTAATGAGACACCTTTTTATAGGCCATCAGTTGAGACTAAACCAGCTGATATTAATTTTCACTGACAAGGGGCAGGATTGCTTTCTAATTACTGATAGATTTCAGCTGGTGTCTTGGCTTTCCATGCCTTTTTGCACCTCTCTTTCTTCACGTGTTCAATACTTTTTCCCTGTGTCATTCGATTTTATTACACATCACTTCATTTCTGAACTTATTTGTTTTGGTTTCTTTGTATGTATGGATTGCATGGGTTGTTACCGACGTGGTAAACATTTTATGTCAATAGCACCTTTTTAGAAATGTATTTACCTAGAAAAATGGTGACCGGTTCAATACTTATTTTACCTGCTGTATGATGTCTAAAAGACTCCAGATCACTCCATAAAGAGGACCTGTCTAGGCCCATGCTATCGCAAGGAATGTTGCTCAATAATTCAGTAAAAGTTCAGTAATAGCAATAAAGTTTAAATAAAAAAAATAAAAGGTACCAGACCTCCCCTCTCCTCCTCAGACCCCCTCTCTTCCTCAGACCGCCCCCCTCAGACCCCCTCCCCTCTCTTGCCCTAGGTTGACATTTTGTGCATTGCAGAAATGCGCAAAAAATTGTATGTGTTCCTGCAACGCACAAAAACACACATGCTTGTTCCACCCCCCTAAAATGCAACTGCTCGGTGTTGTACACTGCCATGGCCTGATTCTTTGCTTTACAGCCACAGCAAAAATAAAATAAAATGGAATGGGGTCATACTGCAGCTGTGTATATTGCATACGGCTGCAGCAAGGAGGTAGCCTATCAAACACCCTATGAAATTGATCTGCTACAGATCATTTTTCAGAGGGGCAGCAATGATGGCTGCACATCTGAACGAGCCGCTAGAGCTCTCTTCAACTCCCCCCTTCCTTCCTTCCTTCCTCCCTCCCTTAGTTCAATGGACCCCCCAAAGCCCATCTCCCCTTCCCTTCTTCATGCTACTCAGTTGTCCTCAGACTGACACCAGCAATGCAGCGACCGGTTTCCCCACTGACACTGATGCAGCACTGTTGTTACTCTTAGCATCACCACGGACACAGAAATGTTTTCCTTCCAGTGACACAGACAACACAGGGACAATGTTTTTCTTTGCACTGTGTTAGCCCCTTATTTGTGCACTGATTTTAAACTTTTTCAGGTTGCTACAACATTACATACATTTTGCTCCATGTGCTGCTATTAGTCCTGCCCCCTCCATCATGAGCACAGTTTGCCATCCTTACCCTGGGAGCTGGATGACCTTGTCCCGGTGTCTTGCCGAGAAAGTTCCCCCGGCGGATAAGGACCCCCCTGTACTGCGCAGCACGAACGACTAGGAGCCGCCGAAAATAGCCGAAGCTGAAAAACTTCAATCAGCTGTACACACGGCGCCTGCGCCCTGGGTCCAGGTTGAAGCCCCACCATCCAGTTGGACCTAGAGGGAGAATATAATAGTGCCGAGCGAAGCAAGGCCGTGCCCGAAGCGTGGCGAGCAGGCGCCGTGTACAGCTGATTTCTATTCTATTCGGCTATTTCCGCCGGCTCCTACTTCGCAAGCGCTGCACCTGCGCAGTAGAGGGGGGTCCTTATCCGCCGAGGGGAACTTTCTCGGCAGAACACCGGCACTGCCCTGAGCCACCCAGTCTTAACATACCGAACTCTAGTCACGGGGGGGGGGGGGGGGGGGTGGAACTGTCCTACTGCACTGGGTGCACCAAACTCATATTCTACTAATGCCCCCAGAACTGCTTTCAGGGCACCTACTGACAGTGCAGGTGTCTGCAGCCTGGAATCACGTTTTTCATAATGAAAATTTTAATGAACCAAATCACCCAGTTATGAATTTGATCACAGAAGCAACAAGTGCTCTCCTGCGCTCCTTCACAGAAGCAACAAGTGCTCTCCTGCGCTCCTTCCCGGCAGATTCTGTATTTGGTTTACCTGAGGCTTTGTGACTACCTGGTCATCAGCCGCAAAGACTCTTGATTCTGAGTTGCTCCAGTCTGACTGATAAGCTTACCCCTGAGGAAATGCAATCTTACTCAAATACTAAAGAAGATGGTTTTGTCTTTTATCAATGCAGTGTGCACCAATCTGAACTAGAGGATCAGCCAATTATTTCTGGCAGTGCTGCCATTTAAAACCTCCCTATGGAGATTTAAAGTATCCTGGTAATCTTTTTGTTTGCTCCCTCTTATCACTTGTCCTTGTTTCATTTATTAAGGTTGTTTGCTTCTCTAGTCTAAGGCTTATTAGCCTTGTTTCCGTTTGATGCAGATTTTGTGCAGAAGTCTATTCCCACTGTTAATGCAGCAGTGTCCCTCCTGCCAAGGCGCTTACTGTTTTGAAATAAAGGAAGCGCCCTTTTTTTTTTTTTTGGAACCAACTAATAAGTGGTTGGAAGCCTTTCTAGAGCTCTGTTCCAAGGTTGCCAACCATCCATAATTTTACGGACAGTTTGTGAAAAGCACCCGGCTTTCTCCCGTCCATAATCACGGTTTGGTGTCGCGTAGCTTTATCAAACCATGTCTGACTGGTTAAAATCCCTTATCCAAGATCAAACCATTATTGTGGTTGATCCTTTGCCTATAGAACGCATTGAGCAGATGGCTGTAGTGCTAAAACTTCAGCTTTGACTGTTTGCTGAAAGTCTTCTGTCTCATTTATTATGCGTTTCATGTTGGTGCATATGGGCAAGGTGTTGTGGCTAAAGTTGTGGACTTTTGAACAACATGGCATTTAAGAAACAGCATCTCTTCAGACTAGCTCTTGGCAAGACCTTTAAGAATGCTGCAAGCGATGCATTACTATTTTTAGGAGATACATTAAGGTCCTTAACATCAGTTATGTCCCTGATTTCTACATATGGTCAGTTCTCAGGGTTCACCATCCATTGGAACAAATCTGCGCTCCTGCTTTTAGACCCTATTTCTGATGGGTGGTCAACCAAATTGCTTTGGTGTCCTCCTTTCAGTACGGCATACCGATTCTCCCATGCTTACTGATTATGTTGAACTAAATATAGGGCCTCCTTCTAACCCAATTAAAGTGAGTCTGTAAGACTTGGTGCAAATTTCCTTTATCTGTTGTAGGGAGAACCAAAGTCAAAATTATCTGGTTGCCCCAATGGCTAAATGTTTTCCATAATTCAGCAATTGGAATGTGACCCACGATAAATGATTAGTGGCCTCCGCTCAGGCTAACAAGGTCCGGTGAATTGGATGCCGCTGACTAGAAAGGGTGCAGGCTGGAGAAAGGTTTGTCCAGAACCAAAGCACCTCCATGATTAAGCCCCAGGGGCAGGGCGAAACATGTTTGGGGGCATTGTTTGGATGAATCAAGCTGAGGCTGTTTTTACCTGCTAACCACTTGGGCCGGCGAGGTGTACGGCGGCCGGGCTATCTCACCAATTTGGTTACTGCAATGGGTGTTCAGGAAGGTAAATTCCCTTTTCAGAGATCTCATCTGGAAACAGAAATCAGGTTAAATACTCTAAAACTTCCCAAAGATAGAGCTGGCCTAGCTATACCTAATGCTAGGCTCTATTTTAAAGCATCTTGTTGCAGCAGGCACCAGGATGTTATACTGTAAATCTATAAGACCCTGTCCAGAGGTTCATCTCTTCTCTGGACCCCCTTATCTCCCATCTAGAGGCTAGTCATTTTTAATTTACAGCATCAATTTCCCACAGACTTACTCATGCATAAAGTCTGGAAGGTCACTCAAGTTATAACAGAACATGCCAGGTACATGCAGTATATGTCAATATGGAACAACTTAAGCTTCTTTGAGCTTTCCAAATTGGAGAGTTTTGTTGGTACCAGCTACCTAAACGCATATTTTTCCAGTACCTACAACTTAGACATGCTTTACTGGTGCAGTCTCATACCACCCCCTTTAGTATATGTGTCTTCCCAAATACTTACTATGGTTGCCACTGCAAACATGAAAGCTGATGGGAGACCTTTACGCTGCCCTTCTTGTAGCAACAAGTTCTAATGTACGGTTGCATTGTGGAGAGGGCTGGAGAGAAGATTATATTGGTTTCTTGAAGTGGGCATATAATTATAGCAGTAATTATGGAGTTGCTATTCAATCTCAGAAAGGTGCCTTCAGCCTATGCTTTTAACTCCCAGGTTGCATACTTCATGAATATGTTGTTGGAGTCTGTACTGTAATAATATGCTATAATGTTCATTCTTTTCATGCATTTAAATCTAGTGTATGGAAGGGACCGTAATTGTTTAATTGTTTTGCTTTTTTTCATGTATGTAAAACGTACACATTTTTAATAAAAATCACTACCAGTGACAAGAACACCCATCTTCCTTAGCAGAAGAAACCCAAGGTACAGGGAAAGTCTGCTTCCTCTTTCTGTTAGAAAAAAGTCCCCTTTCCCTTTTTGTTTCTGCACTCTCTCAACCTTACTGTCAGTAGTACCCCTGCAAGCTTGGCTTCCAGAGTGGAGGGATGTTTAAGTTTTTTAAGTATGGTTGGGCTGCTTGCATCTCAGGTGCTTAGGTGCAGGAGGTGTTATCCCAGGTCTAAAAACTTCCCAGATTTACTTCTTGTCCCTCCTTGGATTATTACCTCTAACCTTCCTGTGTCCGCATACAGATTTACAGATATCCATTAAGCCCTCTCAGGTCTTCTAGATCAGTGTCATTGCCCCAGTTCTTGTGGAAGGGATCCATGGGTTTTACGCAAAACCCGTTCACTGTTCCTAAGCCCAAATGGAGAATTCACCCAATTATGGATTTCAAAGTTCTGAATTACTTCATTCAAGTCCACAAATTCCACATGGAATCTACTAAATCTGCCACCCCCTCCTTTCACCAGGGAGATTTTCTTACTTCTGCGGACTTCAAAGACACTTGCCTACATATCCTTATCTTTACACCAGTTCCGGAACTTTGTTATAGGGGACCCTTCACTACCAGTTTGTGGCCCTGCCTTTTGGTCTGACATCTACATCTCAGTTCACCAATATGCTGACCCTGGTACACTTGACAACCTCCTGTTGAAGGAGCAGTCAGGATGTGTTCTGTTGGACAACTTGACTTTGACTGTCCGGACATTACAGAAATTTGGATGCTTCCTGGACCTTCAGAAATTGGTGCTTGAATTCAGACACTCTAGTTTTAGATATAGACTTTCTAGTCCAGGAGTAGTCTCACTCTTTGCTTTTGCAAGAGAGTCCTAGGCCTACCCAGTTTCACTCCAGATCTCTGCAACCCAACGTTCTCTAGGTGCAAGACAAGTCGATCCAGTGTCTGAACAGATTGTCCCTGGCCTGGTGGCCTAAAAATCCACCTCTGGAGTCCTGCCTTTTGGATGACCTTCACAATGGGTCTCAGACTGGGTAGGAGGTCCTGGGCACCTCGTCAGAGCAGGGAACTTGGCTGTCTGCCGTATTCCACCATCTTACTGGAGGGTTATCTGACCAGATTCAGTCAGACAGTGCCAGCAAGGATTCATGTTTCAGCCTTGACCATTACAGGCGTAGACAATTTGGTGGGCAGACTTCCTCAGCTAGCAGCGTCTGAAGTGGTCCCTTCACTCTGAGTTGTTCAGAACCTTTGTAGCAGGTGGGAGGCTGCCAGGTGTGGACCTCTTGGTAGGAAGCGCAAGCAATGAAGTGTTTAAAGAGCCCTCGCACAAATTTGAATCCCTCAATTCTTGTGTCTTCTTCTTGCTAGTCTTCGATCCAGAATAAAGGCCTTCTTTCTCGCTGGCTCTATACAGTTCTGCTCCCCTTGTATTTC
Organism: Lithobates clamitans; assembly: GCA_037952925.1. NCBI lineage: Eukaryota > Metazoa > Chordata > Amphibia > Anura > Ranidae > Lithobates > Lithobates clamitans. The sequence continues at coordinate 7,428,523 of JBBGZY010000573.1, forward strand.
ATTTCAGTATTCTGTCTCTGATCCATTGTCCCAGCAAGGTCACAGCAGACTTTGAACTTATTGTTTGAGAGGTTCAGGGTGGAAACTAACTTTGTGTGAGATTGATGTTTTTCTGGGAGAGTTTATTGTATCCTTCTGGAAAGCAAATTCCCACTTTGCCATTCATTCAGATTTCCAGCTTTAGGGCTAGCAAAGGAAGATCTTCTTTTGGCCTGACCATTGGTTGTTACATTTTTCTCTGAACTGGAAAAAAGCAAGTCGAGTGATGTGTCACACTGGTCTATTTTTTTCAAAGCTATAATTCGATTTCCCTCTTAGAATTAATCTATAAACATATTGGTATTTCCTTTCAGAAACAAAAACCAAGGAGAAAAAGGGAAACAAAGAGGGGAAGAAAAAAGCTGAAAGTATGGCTGCAGCAGTTGTAGAGTCAGCAGATTCTGGAATCAGCCTGTCTAAACCTAAGAAAAAGGTACGGTTGTGTGTCTGAAATATATTCTTATGGGAAACATGATCATATGCCTAGTGATGAAGGGATCCTGCGAGGCTCTGAAACATTGCTTCTGTTTTAATGATGTTTTCGCTGAATAAAAGCTTTGGAGCCGTTCTGGAGTTCCATGGTGTGACATTCTTGCTCTGAACTTTGGTTCCAGACGATCATTGCTGCAGCACCCTTCAACACCTACAGCCACAATGAAGGAATGTGTGCGTTGGGAATAATATGTTTGAAACATTTCCAAAAGTGTCACGTTTGCAATGTAAAACACCACCTGCACTACTTTCATATCAGCTAGCTACCTGTAAATCATTAACCACTCTTTGTTGTACAAGCTGACACCTTCCCAATCTAGATTTTTAGGGGCCTTAGATTTCTAGGGACTGTTTACACACGTTGCAAAACATAACAGATTCTTTTTAAATAAAAAAAAGAAAACTTCTAAAACACAAGCAGCTTCTCTTCTCCCTGTGTGCAGTCCTATGCAAAACATCACATACACCATTTTTGTTTTTGCCTGCTAATAGTCTGTACACTTTGAAATGTTACACAGATTCAGTTATCATTGAATAGTTTCTGCAGCTTTTGAAAATCTAATTTTGCTAGGACATGTTCTATCATTTCTTTTGCCTTGGGGCCTATTCACACTGGTCCATCTTGGTGGGCTGCATGATTGCTGACCATTTATTTGACTGGGTTGACTATGCACTAGAACAGATCAAAAATTGGACATGCACTATTTTCAATGCAGCACACCTCTCATTTTGGAGGTGGGGAGCCATTGAAAACCATGTTCTAAGCACATAACATGCAGTAAAGCACACGTTCCCACAACATATCAAATTGGAGAGGTGTGAATGGGTATTCATATATTTAAGAAACTGTTCTAGCAATTTGAATTGTTTAAAAAAGTTACCTTTGTTTCATTTTTTTTTTTTTTTTTTTTGTTTTGGAAAACGTAGAAGGGAAGTGAAAATACAGAAGGAACTGTGTTCTACAAACTACCCATATACAATTTTTTTTAATGCTTTTGTGTTTTTTTTGTTTTGTTTTATTTAGAGGAAAACATAAGTGGAAGAAGTGTGTATGAAGACACCTAACCAAGGTAATGAGCCGTGTATTATCTAAGACTTTTTATAAAATTTATAAAAAACATTGGCAGTGAGGCAGTATTTAGATACATTGGTACGTTTTTATTGATCTGCTCTATTAGGAAAAATGTTTTTAGATACTCCTTGTAATTTTGCTTTTTTGGCTCATCCTATCAGCATACAGCTCTGCCCCTCGACCCCAGACGGACAGCCCCTTAAGTAGCCAATAAAATATTTCCCATTGCCATGTACTAGTGTTCTCTAAAAAAACATTTGTGATAGAAAACCAGGGCCAAAATCTGTCATGAAGATGAGGCAGGAAAGGAAAATCATTGTAAGTTTTAGGGAAAAAAATATTTTGAATTGGTTGACCGATATTATGCAAGGTTTTTTAGGATGCCTTAAATCTATCTCCAAGCTTTATGACATTTATACAGTTGTATAAAGCCCAAAGAAGGGATCCAAGACCCCTCAAAAGCTTGCATATTTAAAAACTTTAGTAATGGGTATCCCTTTCTGCATTGGTCAGTGGCTAACACAGCACAATACTCTTACAATCTTTTAATCGTACAACATAGGACAGGAAGTCATGGACCATGGGTTATATTTTGCTACCTTCAGGTGATTGGATATTGGCAAAAGCTTTGCTGGGAATGCCCCCATTGCATCCTCACATAACTCCACCCACTTTGTGGGACCCCAGTTATTTGCTAGTGACCGTAGAAACATTTTTTCCTATGGAGAACTTTTATAAACCAGTCTCTGCCGCTACTACTTTGACTGACACTGATCCGGAAACTGCTGACAAGCCCTGAGACGATTAGCAGTTTGATCTTGACATGTTACTTTGGAAATACAGCTTAAAACCATACCCAGGTACTGCAGCAGCAGGGTCATCCTGTAATGTTTAGTTGTAACCTGCATTCATTGCTCACCTTTGCAGGTGGTGTAAGTGTAGTTACCCACAGGGTGTTATATGCTATAGCATGCAGACATTTGAAACCCTTTTAAGAGGTATGCCCAGCCGCCCCCCCCCCCCCCCCCCCCAACATTTAAAACCTTCTAAGAACTTGCAGCATGAATAAGGCAAGACAGGGTTTCCCAGTAATTGTGACCGGGTCCTATTTATTGATGTGGGGTGTTTGTTCACTTTGTTGCGTTATCCTCCCTCTCTTATATTGACACGGCTTGACAGGCACGCAAATGCATGGCTTATGTGGCCAAGGCAACTTTCACTGCAACTTTGATTTCTATGGTAAATGCTCAGCCCTTCTAGAGCCTTAAGTCTCCAGAGCCCAAAAGCACTCTTCTATCTCCTCCACCTGAACCTATTCAGAAATATGACACTGAATCTAATAATCTCTCCTGGGCAGAGAACCATTTTCCAACATCTTCTGCTATTCAAATACTGGGAGTGGGAAATTGTCAAGCAGACTTCCTGGATACCTGGACTTAGGCGAGTGGTCCCTCCACTCTGAGATCTTTCTAATGTTCCATTAAAAATGGAAAACATCGGATGTGGACATTGTGGCCTTTGGAATTCAACAAAAAACTGGACAGGGTTGTAGCTAGGTCCAGGGCCCCCCCCCTTCCCCGGACTGTTCAGTGTTAGCCCTGGTGATTCCTTCATCCCCATTTAGACTGGTTTATGCATTCCGTTGAGTGAAGATTTTCCCTTGACAGCTCTACAAGATAGAGGAAGAATGGATTCTGGTGATAATCTTCGATCCATTTCCTTTGCCCAGGAAAACTTGGCATAGACATACACAGACTTCTAGCGGATTATTTTTGGCCTCCTTAAAACAGACCAGACTTCTTGTCACAGGGCCCTCTTGTGAGTCGCTGGCTTTTTAAACCCAGGTCCTAAAGTATGAAGCATCGCAGACTCATTCCTACCTTGTGCAAGGCAAAAAAAAATATACCTTTGGCTGGTGCATGAGCAGGCACTTCAACCCCTGGGAATATTAAATTCTTCACATCCTGGGTTTTTATGAGTAAGGTGGCTTTTTTGGTGGCTATTAACTTCAGGTGTGTCTGAGTTCTTGTAAAAGAGCCTTGTCTGGTCTTACAGAGACCCAGACCTCTTTCCTCCTCAAGGTGGGTCCTCCACTGAAGTTCTCCAGAAGCGCCCGATTATACGGGCTGGTTAATCTAGATCCAGTGGTCTCCCCAGTCCAGCCAGTGAGCGTGTGCAGACCGCAGCTACGCGCTTGATAGGCCCTGACATAGCCTCAACGAAGGCTGGCCCGCAAGTTACACGTCTCGCAGGGTCGCATACGAACAGGCACTGGTCCGAGTTGCAGCGGTCTCTTGACCGACAGCTCCCCACTTCAGTGGGGAGGAGTTCTGTCTGGAGGGTCACCCGCACCATGGATCGGTAAGAACAGTCCCCACTTTGTGCGGTTTGGGGTGGACGCGGATACCCTCCAGGGATGGTCGGACCTGCCTGCAGGATCCCTCCTGTCATCCTAAAGTCCCTTGGTTAAAGTGGGCTTCCCCCTCCTCCTACGGATTGGTGAGAGTCCCAGGGCAGGCAGCAGAGACTCCTGGGGGTCTCCCCCGCCATTCCCCTTCTGGGTGTGTGTCCTGCCCTGGCAGGATGAGGGGGGGGGTCCAGTGCAGGAGACCCCTAGGTGCATGCCCTGCTGTGTGTGCAGTTTGGGGGTCCCAGTGCACAGTGGTGTCCCCTTAAAAGTTCACCCTGCCTGGTGGAGTAAAGTACCTTTTTGGAAGGGGGTCCCCTAGCATTGGGTGCAGCGATGTTGAAGGCACAGAGAGGATCCTGGCAGCATGCTTCAGCATGTCAAACGGTAGGGGCCATGTTTGGATGGTACGATGACATCATGGCGGCCATTTTCCATTGGTCTGGCTGGTCTCCGGCCGGCGGCCATGTTTGTGTAGCCGATGATGTCACAGTGGACATTTTCGTTAGTCTAATGAGACGCTAGAGATGGCCAGAACCTCATGGAGATAGAGTTCCTCCTCTTCCTCCCCCATGCGTCTCTTCCTGTCCCAGGATATATGAAATGGATGCCGACTTTAGTGTTGCTGGGTCCGAGTTGCAGCGCTCCTCCGTTTGGTAGGGTGAGTCTTTGGGGGTCCTTGTGTATCTCCCTCTGCTGATGGGTACCCTGGCCATTGGGGTGTACCATAGTGGTTGCACTGACGGCGGTCCTTGAGTCATTGGTATCCCGGGTGCAAGTAGCGTGTGGGCAAAGACCCAGCAGGAAGCGTCCCCTGCCTTCTCCTGCTCAGTCTGTCTCATCTGATTCTGAACCTGATGCCGCCGAGGATGTGGCCCGTCCAGGGCGGTTTAATATCTCGCCCCCTGACCTTGCTGATAGTGAGGATGAGTCCTCTGCGGTCTCAGCAGCGACTGAAAACGCGCTGGTGGACGCACTTGTTACTACAGTTTGGGAGACTTGAGATTGAGGATGCGGCTGACGGCCACAGATGTAGCTGTGTCCTTTGGTACGCATAAGTCGCCTCGCACACCAAGGGTGTTTACTTATCTGCCTTATTTTAATTGGTTGTTCCCATTCCTTATTGGTAAACCTAAGTCACCCTTTGTGGTCCCCAAACATTTCTCAGTATGCTACCCCTTTGAAGAATCACTTTTTAAAAAAGTGGAGTACCCCAGCAGTGGTGGACCCTCCTGTTTCCAGGTTGATTTAAAGCAACCATGATCCCAGTAGAGGAATCCCCATCCTTTAACCACATACGGACCGGCCGTTGTTGTTATACGTCAGTACTTTGAAGAGGAGTATCGTTGTTATGGCAGCAGCTAGCTAAGATTTTATTCTCTAGGGTGTTAGAATATATATATATATATATATATATATATATATATATATATATATATATATATATATATATATATATATATAATATAATATAATATATAATGTTTGGGGGTTCTAAGTAATTTTCTAGCAAAAAAAATGTTGAACTTGTAAACAACAAATCTCAGAAAGAGGCTCGGTCCTTAAGTGGTTAAAGCGGAGTTCCACTGGTTTTTGAGTTTATTAAAAGTCAGCAGCTACAAAAAGTATAGCTGCTAACTTTTAATAAACAGACACTCACCTGTCCCACGGTCCAGCGATGCAGCTGCCTGAAGCCTCCATTCTCTCCCCCCCCCCCCCCCCCCCCTCTTCACAGCGCCGACATTGCGAGTGAGGGCGCCCGGCTGTGACAGTCTGCAGCTTCACAGCCGCGCTCCGTCAATGGCCAGGCAATGTTCTGGGACCTGTGACGTGTCCCAGAACATTGCCGGGAGGGAGGGGCCACCTAGGAGAGGAGTGACCTGGCCGTCCAGAAGCTGGAATGAGGAAGTGGGACAGGAAGTAGCACTCCAAACCAGGTACCCAGAACCCCCCCCCCAAAATTTGACATTCCAATTGTGGCATGTCAGGGGTCAAGGAGTACTTAAAGCGGAAGTTCCACTTTTGGGTGGAACTCCGCTTTAAGGACCCGGCTGACAGGAAAGCGGAGGCTGTGGCACACAGCATGTTTACTATGGCTGGGTCGGCATTGCGTCCAGTCTTGACCTCGGCCCTGGTGTCGCATACCCTAACTTAATGGACCAAGCTTTCTGTTTCAGCGGTGGTGATTAGATGTGTGCTGTGGCTTAAGAATTGGTCGACAGACCAAGCCTCTAAAAAAGCTCTAATTGATCTGACCTTTCAAGGCGACCATTTGTTTGGGGCTACCCTGGATGAAATCGTTAAGGGTGTCACAGGGGGGAAAAGAGTACCTTCCTGCCTCAATCTAGGAAAGGGAAGGAGCCTTGTTGCAGACGGGGGGCCTTCCTTCTCAACCCATAAGAAATTCTTCCGGGCTCCCGGGACTGCAGATAAAGGAAACAGATCTCTCAAGTCTTCCCCGGGAAGTTCCAAGCAGTCTTGGTCTGGTAAGCCTAGAGCAGGCTTCTCCAGATCCACTGACAAGACTCCTTCAGCATGAATGTCTGCCCCATTGCTAGGGTGGGGGGACATCTTCATTGGTTTTCAGATTCATGGAGCTCCTTCGTGAGCGTCACGGGGGGTCCACAAATTCATCCTTTTATGGGTACCAAAGAAGGTGGACAGAATTTGTCCACTTTGGGGGGCCCTGTGTCTCTCCTTGTGTGGGTATAATTCCTGTAAAGGTTCGGGTGATGTCCGAACTACCCAGGCACCCCTCTAGCCCTGTCCTGGAAATTGGGCTACCTGGGTCTGACTCTGGAGTGAATGCTGACCAGGTTAGTAGTTTTTCTTCTCAAACGTCTGCCCCTTCAGCAGGTTCAGCTAAACGGGAAGTAACTGGGGCTTGTGGTAATCTCGCAAGTTCCTCTGGTAGACGCCGCAGTCGTCCTAGTGCTACTGCGGGGCCAACGCCTTCCTCTTCTGCGGTGCCTGCGAAGGACCAAGGACGAAAGTGGCCGCAAACGTCCCTTGGAAGTTACCTCTAAAAGAGGACCAGTTGTACCGAGGGCTGAGCTTCCATCCTGCTTTACAGTAACTGGTTTTAATGGCCTAGCCATTGAAAGCCAGGTACTAAGAGATAGGGGTCTATCTGGACCAGTGATCCCTACTATGGTGAAGGCGAGGAAGTCGACTTCTATTAAGATATACCATCGTACGTGGAAAGCGTACACTTCTTGGTGTGAGTCGATTGGCGTTCATCCTCGATCCTTTCTGTGGCTCGTATCTTAGCTTTTCTTCAACAAGGCGTTGAGCAGAAGTTTGCTTTGAGCACCATCAAGGGCCAGGTGTCTGCCTTAGCAGTCTTTTTTCAGCGCCCCCTAGCCACTCGCTCTTTAGTTCGTACCTTCATTCAAGGAGTCTGGCATGTAGCTCTACCTGTACGGTCTCTTTTGCCACCATGGGATTTAAACTTTATGTTATCGGTTCTCCAGAAACCTCCATTCAGGAGATTCCCTTACCTACGTTGTCCCAGAAGGTGGCATTTCTGTTGGCTATTAGCTCAGCCTGTAGACACAATACATCCCAAACAGGAGGGGACAAGAAAAGTTGGGGCTTATCGAATGACAGTAAACACTAGTGTGATAGTATTAAAAACAACTATTTATAGAATATAAAATATGAAGGTAAGTGGAAGTGACAAGTGCTAGACTAGCCCAAATCATGTAATGGCAGGCCACACTGGACTAGCCAAAAACATACACAGACATGTGGGACATGAACAACATAGAACAAATTAAACAAAACGTCCAGACGCCAAGTAAATCGGTGTCAGCTGTGCTTACTCATTATGCCGAGTGTTTAGCAACCGCTGTAAGTAAAGCAGACTGACACCGACCCCCTGGGGGCTCGAGCCTTGGGAAAGCGTGGGTAAGGGATGGAAGGAATAGGATCGTAAAATCAAGTCATCACTGTATATGGGGAAAGAAATTCATAGTACAGCTGTTATAAAGTCAATAGTGCCGCGGTAAGTAGATTCTCAGAGCAACAAATGTATCCATCAAAAATCCAGGTTTCAATAAAAACTTGAGTATTGCCAGATTGAGGAATTTTGCTAGTATAATGAGTCCATTGACTTAGAAAAACGTGGGCATTCAGAAAGTGGCAGTGCAGAGATAAAACTGGTGTATTGCATGTGCCATACATTACCAGTCCCAACAACGGTTTTAGGGTCAGTCAGCGTGGTTCATCCACCCAGGTCACGTAGCTCTGCTTTACCTACATCTCATAGTGTATGGTGGGACCTCCCATTCAGGTATCATGTGGAGGTGCACTGCTGCATGGCCAAAAGGAGTCCTGCTTCCACATTAACCCCTACAGAGACTGGAGTCGTTCCGTGGGGAGATGAACTCCCTTACTGTCTCCCATCTGCCTTAGACAGGCGATCGTGACCCATCACTCTCTCAGCGGGTTCGCAAGAGCCACGGGGGATGTTGCCGTGGCATGGCGTCCGGGCGGAAGTGACGCCAACGCGTTTTCACAAAGCTAATGTGTAGCTACGCCACCCCTCTATGGAGTTTTTGATACTTCTATTACTGCTTTCTACTAAACTACTACTACTAAAATACCTAGAGCAGGGAGGGGTTATATACTGACTGAGGACAGCCCGTGGGTGTAGCCAGGTGTTTTTTGTTCTGCCTAGTCTTACCCCTGCATAGGCTATATAACCCACTGGTGAAGATTAAGAAGGTGCTGTGTCCGTTGATGAACTCCGAGAAATGGATTTTACGGTGAGTACGAAAATCCCATTTTTTGCGATACGGCACTGCGTCGCTTTAACTGACAATTGCGCGGTCATGCGATGCTGTACCCAAGGGCTCATCTCCCACACAAAAGTCTTCAAACGAAGTAGGTTGTCTGTGGAAACAGGTGTGACTTGGAAAGGGCCGAAGGAAGTGAGACTGTTGCAAAGTTTTCCACCTGCCCAGACCGGAGGAGTTGAGTGGTCCCTCACCACCTGTTTTAACCCTATTGTCAGCAAACACGGTTGTGGGGCGTTTACCGTGCTTCCCCGTTTGCCTGAGTCGCGTTCAGCTGGCTTGCTGCCCTCCAGTCACTGCATTTCAAGTAGACTTTGCCACAGACCTGAAGCATTGTGACCATTGCATATAAACATCCCCATCCACTGCCTAGTGCAGCTTAAGAGGGGGCAGTTGGCGGGTGGCAAAAATGTTTTTAAAAGGCTATATGTATGTATGTATAGCTGTACCCTTCTTTCAATCATGACCCCTAAGCCTATATGATCAGAACTACTTTTCCAAGCTAGTGGGACTGCTTTTTTAGGCCATGTTCACAACAGTGGCAGGGACTGCTGCTTCTCTGAAAAACAATCCATGCTTGGATCGTTCTTCAGAGGTATTTGGCAAGCAATAAGGTCCTCTCACTGCCTGTTTTGGCCCCCTAAATACAGTATCACTGTGCTGCAAATAGTTTGTAATGCACACCGTTGCAGGCAGCCCCATCTACTTGAATAGGTCTCTTTATGAATGTTGTAGCGCCTGCCAAACATGACTAGATATAATTCCTGCCGCGGCCGCAAAGCATCACTGCAGTAGTATTTTTACGACCCTGGCCACTACCCCTGCAGCCAAAGGGGGAGCAGTTGGTGAATTGTAAAAATGCAGCTCAACTGTGTGATTTTACTGCCCCCCAACCTCACATGTGAACAAGCCCATAGACTGGGGTGCCTCAAGACTGAAAATAGTTTTAAAGGGCACTACACAATGTTTATGCTGTGCTGGCAAATGTGCCTGATCCTTTACTGAGTAAAGGCATAATAAATTGTTACATGTCAGTATAAGTAAGTGCCAATCTAATCTTTTATAGATATGATCAGCTAAATGTGTGGGTGATGGTGGTATCACTTTTCAAATGAGTTTGTAACAGGTTTCCATGAGATCGGGATACCTCCCTCTCTCCCCTTCCCTCTCTCCCTCCCCTCACAGGAGATGGAGGCAGCAGCATTGGCTCCTGCTGCTGTCAGTCAAATCCTGTGAGGGGGGGGGGGGCCATATTGTGTGTGTCAATGAACACACACAGCCTGGCTCAGGAGCAAGACTGCAGATGTGCCCATTATAAGAAGCAGCTTCCTATGGTGATGCGCAGAGATTGCCAACGGGGGACAGGAGGTTAGGGGCCGCTCTGTGTAAAACCATTGCACGGAGCAGAAAAGTATAACCTGTTTATTATGTAAAGAAAAAGTTTACAACTGCATTAATTCTACATCATGTCTCTTGCAATTTGCACAGTTGGGAAAGTTGGCATTTGATGGGAAGTTTAGAGTTGAGCCGTAGTTTCAAGGTAATCGCAAAATATAACATTAATGTTTGTTTTTTTGTTTGTTTTTCCAGTTGCACAGCAAAGGAGAACTGTAAAGCCATCATATTTATATGTATATGTTGTCAATAGCATCATGCCAGAGGAGCTAGAAGAGGACGACTATGTCAATACTTTATTTTAAAATATTATTTAAATGTTTATATTTCCCACTTCTGAGGGTTTCAGGTGGTTCAGATCTTAAGAAATTGGGATTCTCAGACTTGTAACAAGCTGTGATCATAACCTATCTTCCGGAATCCTAAAATAATTGTATATTTTTTTTAAATCTGAATAATCCCATAGCTTGAAAAGCAGGTCTCCCTAGCTTTGTGAAATAGGTCGTGTTTTTTTATCTCTTGTAAAAAAAATTTTGATACTTTTTATGCAGTTTTATTTTAGAAAATTAACAGAATGTGTGGGTCTTTGCAGATTATGGGAATGATTGTGAATTGTGGACAAAAAGTTAAATTGCTGTGGCTGTTTAATGTTTACAGTCCCATTATTCTAATAAAATAATGGTATGAATTTGTCTTGTCAATTTTTTGAAAATCATTTCTCAGGTAAAGTATGCAACAGCAGAGCTAGGTTGAAGAGGCAAGGCTACAAAGGCAGATCTAAATGGAATAAGCAAAAAATGAAACAAAAATGATGAGGATGAAAAAAAGGTTGATCACCACATGCTGCAATCAAAAACTAGATGTTTTTGAGAGAATACAAAAACATTGGAGGGTCTTAAGAGAGAATCCCCAATTTACTTAAATTATAGCAAGACATGGTGTAGGGGAAAAAAAAATCACTAAAGGATAGTTTGCTGTCTCGTAAATGGAACCGTCATAAAAATATAAAGAAACCTTTCCGTGCCAAAATATATACAAACAGGGACCTGAGTTACTACACTCTTGAGTTAGGGTGCTCAATATTTTAAAAAGCAGTGCCACTTAAAGTGGTTGTTAGGCCACTATATTCAGTTCACACTATCCTCTCTTCTTAATAATGTAAGGTGCCCTGTGTCTGTGCTTTGTAAAAAAACAAAAAAATGCAGCTATATACCTGATTTTCAGAGTGGCGCTCACGTGACTTGCCGCCTCTCTCCTCTGTCGACCTGACAGCTGCAGCAGGCAGGGCTGAGAATCCCCCGCTGACATTAGTCAGGAGGGGAGGAGGAGAGAGGCAGCTGGTCACGTGAGCGTCGCTCTGAAATCGGGTATATAGCTGCTTATTTTTATAAGGCACATACACAGGAGCAGCTTATATTATTAAACTGAGAGGATAGTGTAGAAATGAAACTAATTTCAGCAGCAGTAGGGGAGGGGGCAGGCACTGACACAGCTGACAGGCAGGGAGGGGGGAGGAGGACGACAGAGGAGAGACAGGAGAGCTGCGGATGACGGAGGCAAGTAAACGGAACATGGTGTCAGGGCTCAGCAGCCATGATAAACTGTGTTCAGTTTACAGGGGGGAGGGAAGGATCAGCCAGGTATTTCAGGTGGTACAGGGGGCCAAATTACACAGCACAAGTACTGTGCTGTATAACATGCTTTAAAGGAACATGATCCATTTTTTTTTAGCGTTACGAACACTTTAAGTGATTTGGTAACCAGTTGCAGGTCTCAATGAAAGAGCAAAAAAACTATCTGCAAGGGAGGGGAAGGAAAACCAGCGCCAATATATTCAGCCCTCCCAACCGAAACCAGGGTTTGTGGCCTGCAGCAGGAATATCCGTAGAGACAAAACAAAAATTATTGCAAACTGTGAATAATTGTCCAGTGCAATAAATATCTACACCACTGGTTTTGACAATCCTGATGGAGACCAATAAAGTGAGGAAAAAAACCATGAAGTTTTCAATAGTGATCCAACTCTGGTGCTTACAGACCGAGAGATAATTGTCCAATGAGTCGGTCAGCAAGCAAAGCAAAGTCTGTGCTGAAAGGTCAATAATTCCTTAGTGATGGTACCCAACCAATTGGTTAGTGTGACACAGTGGAGACAGTCTCAGGAGTATACAATTGTTTATTAAGACTTGCTAATGAACAGGAAAAATAAATAAAAATAACATGGTAAAAAGTTGCATATTACAGCCAGCAGAACAAAGGTGGTGAACTGACCTGGATGGAAGTGTCCTCAGTCCCTCTCTTTGGCCAGGGAGATGGGAGGCTGCGGGAGCTGACACGGTGTATGATCCCCAAGGCTGACAGGGGACTGTGCGCTGGAAGAGGAGCTCTTCGGGGAGCTGATGCTTGGGGTGTCACATGGGAACCCAGAACAGGTTAACCCGAGGGCTGATGCAGTCGACCCGATGTCCGGGGAAAGGAGGGAGCCGAGATGGTGCCCTTGTGGTGCCCTTTCTGAAAGCAGGATAAATCCCCAGTATATAATAGAAGTCTATGGGTCAGTGTAGCTAACCCCCAGGAAAGTCGCAGGTGCACTGCACTGTACCTGTGGATCAGTGTGAAAGTAGCCTACTAACGCTTTTTTTTTTTTTCGCTCATTGCAAAACTGATGTTTTATAAAGTTTTTTTTTTTCGTCTTTCAGCTTCTGTCAGCAAAGCTAGGCTGTTAGGTTCCTGCCCCAGGTGGATTGTTACCATATGCACTTTACCTGGAACAGGAGTCGGCACTACAAAGGAAGCATTGATTTATGCGGCTCCTGTTCCCTCCGCAGCTTCTTGCTTCCTCCGGCATCAGCTCCATCCATTCTGATGCTCTGGGATGGCATGTTGGCAACTTATGATGTGGGCTTGCCAATCGGCCATCCCAGAGCATGAGGTCCTTGGCCGCTGGTTAAAGCGGGGTTCCACCCAAATTTTGAACAATATCTGTATGTATTCTCTTCCTTGCCTAGATGCTGACATGCTGTTTAAAAAAATTTAAATCGCCGTAATTACCTTTTATTTTTCTAATCTTCTTTGCACTTCCTGGTTCTCCTCCCGTGGGAGTAGTCGTGTTTCTAGACTCCGCACAGTCTCCTGGGAGCTAGTCTCAGGCTTCCCAGGATGCCACTGAGCATGTGCGGGAACGAGCAGTGAATGCTGGGAGCACAGCATTCACCACATCCAGGAAATAAATGCTTGTGGGCTTCAAATGCCCACAATGAAGATGGAAACCGCCTGCAGTGAATAATATAAGTTATCCTTTCCGACGAAATCTGACACAGGCGGACATATTACACACAATATGTGAGTATGTAATGCTGAGAAGAAAAGTTTGTGAATGAACTCAAAAAAAAAAAAAAAAAAGATAGATAGGTGGACCCCCGCTTTAAGCATTCCTGAGTAAGACCGTACAAAGCAATAGTTTTGCTAACCGTGGAGCTCGAAGGGTAGTTAATTTACTACTTTGTGAGTTTAACTTGTGTTGTGTAGGGAAGTCCAAAAATGTTAAAAGATCTCAGGTTACCACTGGCTTGTCATTTGGTGTTTAAACATACAGGTAAGACCGAAGGACTCGGCTTCTTTAGAATTTAATGAAGGGGGGCGACTAGGACAAATTCCTCTTGCAAAGAGCATATAGTTGGGCTCAAGGGCAACTGAGGATCAATGGAACCATCGACTATATTTTTGTTATAGCAGAAACATACTAACCCAAGTCGTACAACATCTGTATTATGTATAAGTGGTAAGACCTGTAAATGATAAAAGAATTTGCTGCCAGCCATCGCAATCAAGGGCATACAAAGGCTGATTTCTAATATTTTTGGTGAATAACTGTGCAAAATTCAAAACTATCCATTTGAGAGCTGAAAATATTGTGTAAGATTTAGTATATTGAATCTGATGATTTGGTGCTGTTTAAACTAATGAAACGCCACCAGCACTCTTTTGCAAACGTGCACTCTTTTCTTAATGCAGTGTCACATCAGTCAAGCCAACATTTTGGGCCCAAACAGGGTCAGCTTGAGGAATGTCCTCCCTGATCCCGAACAGTGGCAGCTGGTGGTAATTTTTTTTGGGGGGGGGGGTGGAAAACAGTGCAACCTCCACCTCAAACCCCCCGGCATCACCCCCCCCCCCTCCGTCGTGTCGGTCGGTGCACTTACTCCATCCATGGCGGAGGCAGCTTCCCCGGCTCTCCTCCGTGGGCATCATGAGCAGCTGCTCCTTCCCTTGCTCGGCGGCCAATCAGAATGCTTCTCCTTTCAGCCAATCGGGAAACGGGTCTCAGACCCGTGCTTCCTGATTGGCGGAGAGGCGATTCAGTGCGAGAACGGAATATTCATGCACTGTTCTCACACACCTGGGTGGGCTCCAAGCGTGTTCTCGGCGCCCCAAGCCCACCCTATTTTGATACCTATTAGAGCCTCTGGAGTTCACGCGCCTGGCATCCTGAATAGGGCCAGAGGCATGGATAAGTGAGTCGGTGCCCGTGCGTCCTTAATGGACAGGCCGCCCCGATACCGACACATTTACTTGATTTGATTGATATGACATTGCACTAATATAACATATGTTTGCAACAGAGTGATGGTGATGTGTCATCGTTTCCGTGACATGCTAGCCACATATCTCTGAGGAAGTCCCACCTGGAGGGAAATGCATCGGAACACATGGCCCATTGTTTGTTTGTATCCCTTTGCAGCATGTTTGTGATAGTGCATTGCCGTAAGAAACAGACTGTGCTGTTTAATGATGCATTGAAGGGGCTCGTAAATCCATATCCTGGGAGTGTTAAGTTAAACACTGTATGAACAAACAATCCTCAGATCAGGGTATATGTATGATATTTGATATCTGGCGGTAGGACTGTATGCATAAGTCTTCATAGACTGATACAGCAGGAAGGCAACATATATGCCTGTATGTAGGGTCCTTAGAGGCTGCGTTGCAGTGTTTCAATAGGTATAGAAAGTATTTTTAGAGAATTGTCTATTTTGGGACGTTGTGTTACAACAATTAATTAAAATGCTTAACCCTCCAAATCTGAGCTAAAATATTCATAGATTTGTAGCAGAAATTATAAGTATGGCCATAGCTACACAGATGTGTTTACATATATCCCCCATTCAACAATCAGAATGCACACATGTAACAATCCCCACAATGAATGGTTAAAAATATATAAAATATTCTATTTACAAAGCTCACTGCTCAGCCTTTCAAGATCAGATCTTGCAGTGGCAGGATTTTGCGTTACTTTTTTTCCTGTGAAAATGAATACTGTACACCATACTGACTACGTCTCTTTTTTATTATAGTTCTCACATTTCATTGTCAGTGTACATATGATTTTCATCAAGATGATCTGATAGTATAGCAATGCAATAGAAACACTCAGGAAAGTTAACCTTAAACTCAAGCCAAATACCAACTTGTCATTAAAAGAATTATCAAGCAAATTAAAGAGATAAAACATAATGCAACTACATAAATTCTATGTTCTGTTACTTGGTAAAAAGAAAAATCACATGTCAAAAGAGTTCTCTTTTTATATAAGTAAAATCTCCCCCCCAAAAAAAACTGGTATCTGTTTACAGATGTGCACAATTGTTAAGTCATTGGTTGTTGCAAGTTTAAATTTCCTGTTGTTACTGATAAGTGATTTGTGGGTATGAAGGGGATTTGCAGTTGGCTTGTTCCTGCAGCACCAACTAGCTGTATGTGAAATCAGGCACTGCTGTACATCTGTTTAAGCACTGTGGTTCCTTATAGAAATATTTGTACATAAATCCACACCACAATTAAAAAAAAAAAAAAAAAACAGATTTCAAGGGGTTTTGTGATTATGTACTTCTCTTTTTTTTGTTGTCAAGACGGGTCACAAGAATCTAAACATTTTGATTGAGACTAGAATAGCCCTTTTACAGGTTCACGCTGACAGCGGGAATGAAATGGTGTGAGTTCAGCACAATTTCATTCCTGCATGTCAGTCCCGACTTCAGGGGTGATTTCAGGGACATCTATGTGGGTTGCTGCACAGATTACAATGGAAATTGCACTCCAAAGTGGCCAAAAGTAGTACAGAAACTACTTTTGGGAATTGGTGCGGCGCCGCAAAGTCAGTGTCGCAACCATTCTGAGGGTGCCGTTGCCGGCAAAAGCCGCCGATTTGCCGTGTGATTTAGCAAGTGAACCAAGGCTTACACTCGTGCGAGTTCAGCTGAACTCGCACTATTTAATTCCCGCTGTAAGTGTGAACCTGGGCTAAAAGTCCTATCAAAGTCTGACTCCAAAGTTGCACTGAAAATCACGTGATTTTCTAGGCTGCTTGGTGTGAGCCACGCCTTGCTGTGATAGCCCAATCACAGTGATCACTTGTTTGTGACGCTTCCTTTAAAGCTGTTTATGAAATTTGTTGTTCGCAATAACATACTAAATGATATGATTTTCTTACCAATCACCGGTAACCCAAAGGAACACAAAAAAACAGGAAGGACTACAGGCAAGACAAAATTCACCAGTTAATAAATGTGATGTTCGGTATTATTTTTTAGTTAGAGGTGCTCTTCACAGCTTTTTCCTTAGGGCCGTGTACAAATGGGAACAAGTTGCTACATAACACCTGTCAATTGAGTTTAAATTCCCTGCACTTTTTCACTTGCCAAAGCTATGTGAAGCAATAGGGAGGATAAGATTAGGTGCATCTAATTGTGTTTAATGAACTATTAGGAAGTGTTCAGGCTAGGTTCACATATGAGCCACATCCGGCTCACAATGCGTCCTGGTTCATCTTTTCAGGTCCGCTTTCAGTCCGAATTTTGGGCTGAATTTGGATCAAAAACAGACGAAAAGACACTGCTGTAGAAATATGTGAACCGGCTCCAAAGAGAGCCAGTTAAAATCTGCTATTGCAAACTCAGCCTCAATGTTGGTTAAGAGTCTAGTACGATGGTTTTCAGCATTGAGAACCCAGGTGTGTTAGTGTTAATAGAACATTTTTGACTATAGTTCTGCTTTAAACCCTACTCCTAACCTTTTACTGTCCCAAGATCATCAGCACAAAAACCCGACACTCCCGCACTGAAAGTGTATACCCAAAACCAACCTCTCCCCGCCAGTTGTCTTTATTTTGACATCTGAGCCAATGGAGTTTGTTGATGGGGAAGTGATGTTGTCTAACTTTGTTTTACGTAATAGTTATCTGGGTCATGACCAGACAATTAGATTGCAGGTAGTCTTTCTTTCCTGACACAAGCCTAAAACATTATGGAGCATTTTTTTATTTGGCATCC
This sequence comes from Lithobates clamitans, assembly GCA_037952925.1. Classification (NCBI taxonomy): domain Eukaryota; kingdom Metazoa; phylum Chordata; class Amphibia; order Anura; family Ranidae; genus Lithobates; species Lithobates clamitans. The sequence goes on from JBBGZY010000573.1 coordinate 7,446,058, forward strand.
AAAAACAAATTAGAAGAAGCAGATAAGTACTATTTTCTTTACATTTATTACTAGATTGTGTCTTGCTTGCAGTAGTTCTTGCATAATAACCCTAAAGAGAGAACCTTATATTAGAAATAAAAAAATCGTTGTCTCCACGCGTAGAAAAGCCTCTGCGCTAAGCTGGAACTAAGCAGCTTGTTGGAACATTTGTGTCCTTGCTTGATCACTCAAAATCGTCTTTAACTGCAGAAAAACACAAACAAGATGTTACAGGCATATTCAAACAAAAGTGGATCTTTTGGAGCTATATCTATTTTGTCATATGCTTGCAATCAAACCAAAGCTGTTTTTTTTTTTTTGTTTTTTGCTTTAGGCATTTGGTCATAGAACCCATTACTAAGATACAAGAGCTGCCATTTCTTTCCAGATAAGGCAAGTATTTCAGCCTTTTTTTTTATATAAATTATAGCTGGTACTATCCTCAACTAACTATAAACTGCGGGGGCGTGGCCAAGGCAGGCATGTGAGAGGACGCATCTCCCACAGCTCCCAGCAGTGATCCGGTAACCGATCCTCCCCCAGCCCACTTACCGACTTTATTTTGCCCTATGCAGCATGGGCACGATCCTGAGACCCCAGGGGATCATCCGCCGGCACTCTGCACTAGAGGAAAGTTCCGAAAAGGACAAATTGAGATGACGGGCCTGGAGATCCAAGATGGCGCCGCGGCGTCTTCAGCGAAACACACACCGCGCGGACAGGACAGGCAGAAGGACTCTTGGCCTAAAGCAAGTAAGACACCTAAAACCACTGGTAAAGACGCCCCCAGAGACATGGTTTATTATGCTCAGAAAATGGCTGGGGCATTGGGAACAGAGCAATCATCATCTAGCCAGGCTGGGACACATGCCATGCAGGCAGACATCACACAGGCTCCCTGGGGAGAGGAGGAGGGGGAGCAGGCGGCCCTTGAATCTGGGGAACCACAGAGCTCAGCGGACCCGGACGCCACGCAGCCTACTCTAGCTGACATACTCAGAGCTGTGAACAACTGCACAGCTTCAGTTAACACTTTGAAGGAGCAGTTTGGGGGTCTGAGAGAAGATGTGTCATTACTGAGGCAAGACATGCAAAAGATACGTGAACGCACCACGGCTGTGGAAAGCAGAGTCAGTGACATGGAAGACCAGCTACCACCTTTGACACAGGATACCAGAACAGCACTGCAATTAGCCAGGGATGCATGCGATCATGCAGAGGATTTGGAAAATCGCTTAAGGCGTAACAATGTCCGCATAGTGGGGTTGCCTGAGAAAGTGGAGGGCAGGGACCCCACCACCTATGTTGAAAATTGGCTAATGGAACTTTTTGGGAAAAACGCATTCTCCCCATTGTTTGCGGTGGAACGTGCCCACAGAGTGCCCTCACGCCCTCCTCCGCCAGGGGGCCCCCCAAGATCCATTCTTGCAAGAATTTTACATTACAAGGATAGAGAAGCAGTGTTGAGACATGCTCGTGAGAAGGCAAATGTCCTCCATAATGGTGTTCGGGTGTCTTTCTATCCGGACTTTTCGGCAGAAGTCCAGAGGCGCAGAGCTAAATTCACAGACGTGAAACGCAGACTGCGACTTCTGCAACTCCCATACGCCATGTTATATCCGGCGAAGCTTCGGATTGTGGTGAGAGGCCAAGCACAATTCTTTGAATCTGCTAAGGACGCCTCAGTCTGGCTGGATAGAAATGAGCAGGCATTGAAACGGCAGGCTCCACAAGAAGAAGATTGACAAGACTAAATCGGATACTTGCAGAAGACTGGGACACTAGAAACAGTCGTTTTGCTTCCCTTTCTTTTTTCTAGATGGGCAACCAGAGCATACCTCATTTTCTATTTCCAGTGTTGTCAGATGTTCCTTGGCTGGGGGACTGAATATTCCTAAGCAGTGCACTGAGAGCGAATTGGATTAAAAGTCGAATCTACAAATGATTGTTTCCAGTAAAAAAGAGCGATGTACGGTCGCATGCGTTACTAAAGTTGCCATGTTGGCAGAATGTGCAGTTTATAGCACAAGAAAGTTTTCCTTTCCATCACCCCCAACTGAAGCGGGGAAAGTTTCAGCAATAAGAGTTACAAGCAGAGAGAAGAATATCTCAACAGGACACGACTACTTCAACCTTACGGCAAACCTAGCAGAACCTCGCTACAGAAGTGGATACCCAAAGTACCGGTCAACACTACTTACCTACCAGCGGACATGGCGGACATCCCATTAGTATCCTGGAACGTTAGGGGATTACATTCCCCGCTGAAGCGCACCATGATTCGCATGTGCCTGAAGAAATATATTCCCGGAATTCTTTGCTACCAAGAAACCCACTTGACTGCGGACACTGTGAGCTTCCTGAGATACTCCTGGGTGGGAAAGGCCTATCACTCCACGCACACCTCCTATTCCAGGGGGGTAAGCGTGTTGATCCATGGTAACCTGGACTTTGAAGAAATTGCACATGAAATTGATAGTGAAGGTCGATATGTTTTTCTTCATTGCAGGTTGGGCACATTGACTTGTGTGCTGGCGGTAGTATATATTCCCCCCCCCTTCACGGCGGCGGTGCTTAGGTCCCTGCTGACATTTATGGATGGCAGGCCTGACGCACCATTGTTGGTAACGGGGGACTTTAACTGCTGCTTAAATCCAGTGGAAGATAGACACCCAGGACCCGGAGCCTCTGCCCTCTCCAGGGTTACTCCCCTGGCGCGGTTGTTGCAAGAGGTGGGCTGGGTGGATGTCTGGAGACATAGGAACCCAGGAGTGAGACAATTTACATGCTTTTCCAAAACCCATGGTTGTTTATCTAGAATTGACCTGGGGGTGTGCAGCTTAAACATGCTCCCGTTTGTTTCTGATATGATACATAGGCCCCGCAGTGTATCCGACCACTCACCAGTGGTTATACGGCTTATAATTGCCCCAATAGCTACATTACCTAAAGCCCCTTGGAAGTTCAATGCTTTTTGGTTAAAACTGTTCCGCTCACATGAGGGGATAGTTGGGAGCATGTGTGAGTTTTTCCGCACCCAGGATCCAAATGAATCGATAATTGGGCAATGGGATGCCTTCAAGGCATATTTGAGGGGTGTGTTAATAGCTGAAATGAATAAGGTTAAACAGGACTCTTCCGCACTTAAAAATGAACTTGAAACCAAGGTACAAGAGATGGAACAGTTGTACGTCACGGATCCTTCTGATTCGACCAGGGAGGCATGGCAGGCAGCTCTCTCTGCATACCGACAGCTGCTATCCTCCTCGGCCGATAAGAAGAGATTCTTTGCTAAGCAGGCGTTTTTTGAGGAGGGCGAGAAAACAGGCCGCATACTAGCGAGAATCGCAAATTCGTACCAGAAGTCCCCAACTATAGGTGCTATCAGGACTAAAGCGGGTAACATAGTTAACACGCCTGAGAAAGTGATGCAGGAACTAAACACTTTTTATGAAGATTTGTATAAGCCGGGTACATCTTATACATCTGAGGAGTTAAAACAATACTTAGATCAGATAGATTTCCCTAGATTAAACGAAGATCAGAGAGGGCTCTTGGAGAATCCTCTTACAGTGGAAGAACTACAGGATGCTGTTGGATCTTTCCCTAACTGCAAAGCGCCCGGGGAAGACGGAATCCCCATAGAAATATACAAACAGTATCCTACTGAATTATTGCCCCAGTTGCTTAAAGTCTTTAATAGAGCCCGGGAGGAAGGCCGTCTACCAACATCAATGTCAAAGGCCAATATTGTTTTGCTGCTCAAGCCTGGTAAGGATCCAGTAGATCCCGGGGCGTATCGCCCGATTTCTTTGCTACAGAGTGACGTGAAAATATTAGCGAAAGCTCTGGCCATTAGACTAAATGGAGTTATTACTTCGATTGTCCATGGAGACCAAGCTGGTTTTATGCCCAACAAATCGACGGCAGTCAATTTGAGAAGGCTATTCCTCAACATGCAATCCAAAGCAGACAATATGGGTTCCAGGGCCTTGCTGTCATTGGATGCCACTAAGGCATTTGACAGCATAGACTGGAATTATCTGTGGTCGGTCTTGAGGAGTTTCGGATTCGGCCCCCGGTATGTCTCTTGGGTTAGGCTCCTTTATAGCCAGCCGGAGGCCGCTGTGAGGGTTGCAGGCTACCTATCCCCAAGCTTTGTGTTGAGGAGGGGTACAAGGCAGGGTTGCCCCCTGTCTCCCCTCCTCTTTGCACTGGCTATTGAGCCTTTGGCGATCAGGATCAGGGCAAATCTGGGCATTACGGGCTTCTGCTACGGTGACATGCAGGAAAAAATTATGTTGTATGCTGATGACACCATGCTCCTACTCGGTGACACTGGCCCCTCCCTTCAAGAGGCCATGTCGACCATATCTAAATTTGGGAAGTTCTCTGGCCTTCACATAAATTGGTCAAAGTCTGCCCTTCTCTTATTGGATGGAGATGATTCACAGGAGGTCTGCGCCACTTGCCCCATCCCGATTGCCACTACTTTCAAATATTTGGGGATTCAAATTACGTCCCAGCCCCGAGACTTTATACATCTAAATATATTTCCACTCCTACAGCGTTTTAGAGACAAAATTAAGACATGGAACTCTCTTTTAATGTCAGTAGCAGGTAGAGTAAATTTAGTAAAAATGATTCTCATGCCCCAGTTACTTTATTTTCTACACAATACCCCCATGGTTATTCCCTTAAAAATATTTCACATAGTCAATGCCATTTTCCGAACCCTTATTTGGAAAAATGGTCCCGCCCGGATCAAATTAGAACACCTACAGAGACCCAAGGACTGCGGTGGATTGGCATTGCCCAATCCATGGCTGTACTACCTGGCCTCCCAACTGCAGCATCTGATTGGTACATTCGTCCCGTCACACAATTCATCCCACAGGCTAATGATCCATACAGTAGGTAAGGGACCGATACACATGGCTTTAGAGGCATTGGCCTTCACTAAACCACATAAAAAATACCCAACGTTTAGCCTAATTCAAAAGGTGTGGAATAAGACCAAATATCTCCAAAATGTAGATGGATATACGGAATATAGTCCCATTTGGCACAATGACACATATGGGGAACTAGCTAAATTACAATGCGGAACTCGCTGGAAGCGGTTTGGAATCACTCATATCAAGCATATATTTAGGGAAGGTGTGTTGCGAACATTTGCTGATCTAAAAGAAGCGTATAACCTGCCAGCATCAATGTTATTCTATTATATGCAACTTAGACACGCAGTACAGATACAGGGCCGCTCCTCGGAGTGGCACTTGTCCCCGACCCCGGTTTTCAGCCTTCTGGAGGATGCCGGCTCATCTAAAGGATTTATCTCTCAATGCTATGCCATCCTGTTGCAATCCGTGATGAGACGCCATCCCTTGAGGGTGAGAGAGAGGTGGGAGGCAGAGGTGGGACAGCTAGACGAGGATCAGTGGGAGGAGATCTTTCAGGCAGTGAACCAATGTTCACTTAATGTGTCACAAAAACTCACCCAACTATATATCCTATTGAGAACATATTATACCCCGCACAGATTACATTTAATGAACAGGCTGACGGAACCAACATGTACTAGGTGTAAAAGGGAACATGGAGATCTGATTCATATGCTGTGGAGATGCCCCAAGCTGCATACGTACTGGGCGGGAGTGGTTCAAACTATTAACTCAATATTTAATGTGGATCTTCCACAGGACCCTAGAGCATGTCTCTTGGGTGCTCTGGAGGAATACGAATGGGAAGGTCACAACAGAGAAGCTGTGCATAGAGTACTCTTTCAGGCCAGAAGGCTGATTATGACTCACTGGAAGTCCGATAGGTCACCGACTGTTAAGGAGTGGACTGAAAGTATTAACACAACTCTAAAAATGGAAAAATTGATTTACCAACATAGAGGTAGCATGCAAAAATTTGAAAAAATATGGGGTCCATGGTTAGATACACCGGGATTGGCACCTATGGAACTGGTATATGACAGGTTGTTAGGTAATAATGCCGGGTGAGACCTAGATAGAGGTTGACTGTGACTAGAATAACCTTTTAACAATGTTATATGGAGATTGTTACTCTACTATTGGATTATGTGTAGCACAAGAGGTGATGTGTAAACCTGGCTACAATGCTTGTAATGATTTCCCTGCAAACTCAATAAAACCTTGTTGGATTAAAAAAAAAAAAAACTATAAACTGCAGTATATTGAGGCCTGGTTCACAGTGATGTGAATTCTGATGCGATTTTGATCAGTTGGGAATGCTGAAAAACGTTTTCTTTGAAGGCCATTTACTTTAATGCAGTACATTTCTGATGCGACTAAAAAAACAGCCATGCCAGTTTGATCCTGTGCGAATTCAGCTCCGTAGACTTCTAGGGATCTTCTAGAAATACTGTGTTCACATTACTGTGAATCCCAGCTTTTTTTTTATTTATTTATTTTTTATCTTTTTGGGCCTCTATTGGCCAGACAAAAGGGTAGCTGTGACCAAGCCCATCACAAATTCGCATTAGATTTGCACTTGACACAGAAAAATCGCACTATGAATTTGCACCAGAATCGCACTCAAAAACTGATGTAATTTGCATCACAGCAGTGTGCACCGAGCCTTAAGCCCTTCATAGGCTGCTGGCAGCTGAGTAAGTAAACTATAATATAACAAAGCTTAAGCTATCTGAGAGTTGTTAATCACCATAAACATGCAAGAACTTGCCTTTAGCATTACAATGAGCCTCTTCATTGCATACCCAAAATGCCTTCTGGGTTATGAAAAGGGTACACAAACTCAGCCTCTCCCTTAGGCAGGCCATACATTATGCAATTTTTGTGGGGAAAAAAAAGAAAATTGCTTGATTCGTTAACTGTTGATGAGGGAATCATCCCTGCAGCACCAATTGATTCTGCCAGTGGGGAGCCTTCCCTGGCAGCAGAGCAGAATACAATGATCAGTGTTGCCAGCTACAGCAGGCAGCACTAATCATTTGGGAAAAACCTGACAGGCTGGTTATACACAAGTCAATCGATTGATCAGCTTGTGTACAACCAGGGTGCCCTTACATAGATTGAAATTTGTCCGGTCCCTGCTGAACCGGCCCAATTTTTGATCCATCTATGGCCGTCTTTACATACAATAGCAATGTAGGATCAGACAAAACCTTTTTTTCTTAGTTCTGGATAAAGTGGGGAACGGTTAGACCCTCTGTCGGGTTTTTACAACTGTTGTAAGGGCCGACAAGCATTGGGCTTGTAATGACGGCGGGAGACGACATTGATTATTGCTAACGGCTATAGCAGCCTCTAGCGATAATAGCAAGTGAATCCTGGTAGGCTGGTTGTAACCAAGTTGATCGATCAATCAACTTGGTACATTTAACCTGCCCATAGATGGTTCGAATCTCAGCCCGTACCTGCTGAACTGGCTGAGATTTGACCACGTCTATAGCTGGCCTAAGGCACTTTTCTTATGGGTTCTTTTCAGTCATTGAAAAATTATTTAATGCAATGAAATACAAATAAATATTTAGCATTTACCATTAAGGGGTAGAGCATATTGCACATCGTACTCCTCAATTAGCTTATCTTGAATATCTGTAAAAAAAAAAGGTTTGTACAATTTATACTTTAATATAAAATCAGTTGTCTAGCAAAATAACTCACTTTGGCTGCGTGATCATGGTATCAATCTTGCCACTAAGAATGTATTAAATCAGACAAGTGCATAGGATCCTTTATTTGGAGTGGAGCGATCCCAAGATTGGCCTGCTCCACGCTCTGGCTGCCTGCCCACCTGCGTGGACTGGCCCTTCCCAATTTTCAAGTTTATTATTGGGCGGCAGTTCTAGTGACAGTCCAGTGGTGGTACCAGGGGTCTTAATCCAATGCGGCAGTCTGCCTGGAGGCAAGCTGTTTGGGGTCACTGGCTGGGCTTCGCAGCTTTGCCTACAGGGGACCGACTAGGGCGACATGGCGGATGTGGACTGCTGCCTGGCGGCGCTTTAAGCGGCCGGATCAGTGGTCTCCGGCACAACCCCTATGGGGTAACCCCACCCTACCCCACTTCCAATCCATCCCAGATCCCCAGTTGTGGGCCAGATATGGCATTACAACACTGGACCATATCATGCCCTACTGCAGTTTACAGATTTGAACGTCAAATACAACTTACCTAGCTGGATTGAATTTAGATATCTGCAACTTAAACATGCTGCCAGGGCTCAATTCCCTCGCCCGCCTATACTCAAGTCTGACCCTATAGAGGAGCTTCTGGTACCAGGGGACCTAACTAAACCCTTATCCACTCTATATGGTGCACTCCTGGGCAATGACTTCCCCAAGCTAGAGAAAGTGTGGGAAACATGGCACAGTGACATACCCTCACTAGACAGGGAAGGATGGGAGGACTGTTCAGAATATGGCCCCAAATGAGTTATCTCCTCTAAAGACAAACTCATACAGGTAAAATTTTTGCACAGAATATACTATACGCCCCAAAGACTTTACAGAATATTTCCAGATAGGGACCCTGAGTGTCCTAGATGTAAAGCACACATAGGAACATTCATATTTTCTGGGACTGTCCCGTCATCTCAGACTATTGGACGAAGGTATTTGGGGAAATAAACTCTAGACTGCAGCTGTCCCTCCCAATGCTACCTGAGTTGGCCTTTTTTAGGGGTTCATGATGACGAACAACGCTCTCGTCACTCCAGATTACTAATTTCATACCTTCTCTTTTACGCTAAAAAAGAAATACTCCTTAAATGGATTATGCCAATCCCCCCTCTCTCTCCTCCTGGAGGGCACAGATTGGAGCTGCCCTACCTATGTATAGGATTACGTATATAAAAAGGGGTTGTCAATGGAAATATGACAAAGTGTGGGCTCCCTGGACCTCAGACTAGTACACTGAGGAGGACTACATATACTAGCATAGAAACTAATTACTACATACTGCCAGATAATGTTTGGATTGTAAATACCGTGTAATTCTGTGTACTTTTGATGCATGTTTTGCTGTACACTGTATGTGCACACATACTTCTTCATGCAATGTTCTGTACCATACCAATGGATATACTGTTTAATTCAGTCAAGCACAGTGAAGTACCCACAGTACACCTGTATGTTCCTGGAAAGTCTGTTTTTGCAGGTCTAGATGAGATCTTTGACCCAGCTTGGGGAATAATATGCTATCCTGTTAAAAACTGATACTTGCTCCATTTGGAGGGCTGGATCCTATATTGGGACTGTCTTTCTCCGAGACTTCTTGCCATTGCTAAGTGAATGACTTGAACTACAAGTACCATCAGCCTTTGTGGCTGACCATTTGTAGTTCTGAATGGACTGTGAGGTCGCTGATGAGTAGCCTTGTAGTTCATTCACAAGCCATGCAGGCAGGGGCGTGGCTAGGGGGTGGCTTTTGGGACTATATCCCCGAATCTGGGGCCAATAGCCCTGAGTCTCTGCAGGGGTCCCCAAAGGGGAGGGGAGGCTCTCTGGGGACCCTTATGTAAGTGGGGGGCTCTCTGGGGACCCTGATGCAAGGGAGAGGCTCTCTGGGGACCCTGGTTTTAAGGCAGAGGCTCTCTAAGGACCCAGATTTAAGGGAGAGGCTCTCTGGGAACTCTGATGTAAATGGGGGGCCCTCTGGGTACCCTGATGAAAGGGGGAGGCTCTCTGAGGACTCCGATGTAAGCAGGCTCTCTAGGGACCCTGATGTAAGGGGGGCTCTCTGGGGACCCTGATGTAAGGGGGGACTCTCTGGGGACCCTGATGTAAGGGGGCTCTCTGGGGACCCTGATGTAAGTGGGGGGCTTTCTAGGGATATATATATATATATATATATATATATATACACACACACACACACGTATATTACTGTATATACATGTGTATGCCCGCCCAAGCTTATGACTTTACTATGCTGCTATAGGCTCTAGCCCGAGATCTTTTGTAGACCTAGCAACGCCCCTGCATGCAGGTATGGGCTGAAATCTGCAGGGCTTGTCTGCAGGAGTCTAGCATTGCACCCCTGATCCACTGTTTGATTTTGTTATACCAGGTGTATCGACTGTGTGCTCCATTTTGGCTGAAGGAAGGTGTTTTGCTTGTTTCATCAAGTTCAATAAAGACTGTAACTTTTACAAGTGGCTGGCTAGTAATATCGGGCTCTACAGCATGGATGTACCTATTTGGCCCATACTTCACAATATGGGTTTTCTGGGCTTCAGCAGCCCCATGAGAAGTCAGGTTCTGACATTGCAGTTCTGATGTGGCACCTTCTGATGCCTGCTATTTAACTACAGTGCAGATATAGGGGGTTATTTACGAAAGGCAAGTGCATTTGAAAGTGCACTTGGGAGTAAAGTCGCTGTAGATCCGAGGGGGACATGCAAGGAAAATAAAAAACAGCATTTTAGCTTGCACCTGATTTAATGATAAAATCAGCAGAGCTTCCACTCATTTCAGATCTGCCCCTTAGATTTAGAGCGACTGCACTTCCACATGCACTTTCAGTGCAAAGTGGATTTGCCTTTTGTAAATAACCCCCATAGTCTATCTCATACTTTATCTGATAGCAAAACAAATGTTTAGCTATGGCTAAGCATTAGGGTAAATGTTACTACTGCCCCCTTAAGATAAGGCCAACACCAGCGGGCAGACACAATTATGAGCGTACTGTATATGTAGCAATCATTCTCGCAAATCAATGTTTGTGGCTGTCCTACATCTTATGGTACCTTCAGCTATGTGAGTAAGACATGTCTGTTCTTACGTTTGCAGTCAATTTTTGCACGGGATCTGGTTCCTGGAATCTCCGTTCCATTCTTGTAGGCACACCAGCAATATCCGGTGCTTCTCCAGCACTGCTCAGACTTGTAGTCGCCATTCTCATCACATTCTGGTATGTAAGCACCAGGCAGAGCGTGCATACTGGCCCTCGCCATGCATTCTGACATCACAGAGGCACCTGATACATATAACCACATACAAATAAATGAGTCCAGTTTAAAAGTAGTTTGTAGAATACATAAAAACTATTTTCTTCACAACAGAAGAAACCCTTCGCAAACAATCAAACTCTTCCTTTGAATCATACTTTCTTTGATACGTTATGTTTCATCTTACGTAAGTGACTAGAGTGCAATTGGTCAGAAAGGATTATGTTTTGGATTTTTCTGTTTTTACTTCTAAAAAATTTTTTGTAATACGCACATATGAATGCCCACAAGTTCAATTTAAAGCTACACTATATTACCAAAAGTATTGGGACGCCTGCCTTTACTGGCACATAAACTTTAATGGCATCCCAGTCTTAGTCCGTAGGGTTCAATATTGAGTTGGCCCACAATTTGCAGCTACAACCAGCTTCAACTCTTCTGGGACCGCTGTCCACAAGGTTTTGGAGGGTGCCTATGGGAATATTTGACCATTCTTCCAGAAGCGCATTTGTGAGGTCAGGCACTGATGTGGACGAGAAAGCTTGGCTCGCATTCTTCGCTCCAATTCACCTCAAAGGTGTTCTATCCAGTTGTGGTCAGAACTCTGTGCAGGCCAGTCAAGTTCCTCCACCCCAAACTCGCTCATCCATGTCTTTATGGACCTTGCTTTGTGCACTGGTCCAAATAATTTGGTGGAAGCGGGATTATGGTGTGGGGTTGGGCTTAGTTCCAGTGAAGGGAACTCTTAAGGCGTCAGCATACCAAGACATTTTGGATAATTTTATGCTCCCAGCTTTGTGGGAACAGTTTGGGGATGGCCCCTTCCTGTTCCAACATGACTGCGCACCAGTGCACAAAGCAAGGTCCATAAAGACATGGATGAGTGAGTTTGTGGTGGAGGAACTGCCCTCAACCCAATAGAACACCTTTGGGATGAATTAGAGCAGAGACTGTAAGTCAGGCCTTCTTGTCCACATCAGTGCCTGACCTCACAAATGCTCTTCTGGAAGAATGGTCAAACATTCCCATAGACAGACTCCTAAACCTTGTGGACAGCCTTCCCAGGAGAATAGAAGCCGTTATAGCTGCTAAGGGTGGGCCAACTCAATATTGAACCCTACCGACTAAAACTGGGATGCCATTAAAGTTCATGTGCGTGTAAAGGCAGGTGTCACAATACTTTTGGTAATATAGTGTATATACAAGGACACTATTTTTTTTTTTAACAGCATAGCAAATGTGTGAATAGGGGAGAGGATATTGTCACTTATCAGACTCCACATTCACAGATTGTGTTACAGGCAATGAAAGAACATTTTTTAATGAAGGAGGAGGGGTATGTCCTTTTACGGGAACTTTTTCACAGCGGCTTCACAGAAGACCTGGAAGCTATTAACCCCTGCAGCCCCAAAACTTCAGAGACAGAAAAAAGACAGGGCACAAATGCGGTGAAGATTTTCCCAGAGTTCTACTGCCTGCACAGCATGGCACATACTTCATTAAGCTCCTTTCACACTGGCGGAGTTTGCCTGCTCAGTCTGCCTGATTCCCTGCTGAGCAGTGGGATGACAGATCCGTGTCTGCTCTGCTGATGCAAAGCGGACCCGGACACAGTCCACTGCCCTCTATGGGCTGTTGGATGCAAACTGACGGCCTGTCATCCGACTTAATTTGCCAGATAGATGGGGAATGGATCCCCATCCATCTGTTTTTAGCGGATCGGATGCTGGCGGGTGATAATTGACTCATGTCTATTAACATCCATTGCTCCATTGGGAGCGATGGATAAGCACAGGTAAATTAGCTCACCAAGGCTGCATCAAAAGGAAGGTGGGACTTTGAATTGAAGCGGTTGAAATGCAGAGGTAATGGTATAGATATAAAGTTTTATTGATATCAAATTATTAAATTACGTTTATTACATATATGTACAAGATGTGGGCACGGTAATACAGAGGTGTAAAAAACATGGCTGAATAAAATAAATTCACCACAATCAAATAGGTAGTATGCGACAGCAAAATGGCCTAAACACGCCAAACACAGCGTGCCCGGCACCTGTATAGATGATCACATGGTAAAAAATAGCTGGGTTCATATGGGTAACATCATGGGCCATAATGAATGTGTCTGTAGCATCATGTAGCTCTATGCGTTTCGTGGATTAATTTCCACTCGTCAGGAGCAGATGCGACATATCCCTGTAAATATAATAATAATTATATTTACAGGGATATGTCGCATCTGCTCCTGACGAGTGGAAATGAATCCACGAAACGCGTAGAGCTACATGATGCTACAGACACATTCATTATGGCCCATGAACCCAGCTATTTTTTACCATGTGATCATCTATACAGGTGCCGGGCACGCTGTGTTTGGCGTGTTTAGGCCATTTTGCTGTCGCATACTACCTATTTGATTGTCGTGAATTTATTTTATTCAGCCATGTTTTTTACACCTCTGTATTACCGTGCCCACATCTTGTACATATATGTAATAAACGTAATTTAATAATTTGATATCAATAAAACTTTATATCTATACCATTACCTCTGCATTTCAACCGCTTCAATTCAAAGTCCCACCTTCCTTTTGATGCATCCAAATATAGGGATGGAGGCACGTATGTGTACCTCATGTAAAGTCCCACATTCCCCCATTGTTTTCTCTAGCTCACCAAGGCTATAGGAGATTTTTTGTGGCTAACCTTCAGCTTTAATTACATTTTATATAATCTAAAAACAAAATCCCATACATTTCTTGTAAAATACATATGTTTGTATAGAAAATGCCTAAGTGAACACATAATCAATGTAAAATAATATTAAAAGGTATGACAAGACTTTCATCACAGACGGCAGCTTCAACACCACAGACATGAAAAGTTAATGCAAGCTAAATTATTGTGCAGCCAAGAAATGCTGAATGAACTAGTTTTCCTCTTCTGCTGCTCCCTTTTGTTGGCCCTTCTTACATTACATTGCACCTTTCCAGCAGATTCAAACTTTCTGGTTTTTTTTTGTTTAGTCAGAATGTGATTGATAACGCTGGGGTACTACTGTATATGGTCAAAAGTTGACATCGGACCCTCACACCTATATAAACTTGCTGGACATCCTATTCCAATACTATAGGCATTAATACAGTTGCCCTCTCCCTCCTTTCCCTTTTTCAACTCTAATGGCGCGTACACACGGTTGGACTTTTCGACCGGACTGGTCCGACGGATCAAAGCCGACGGACAATCTGATCGTGTGTGGGCTTCACGGACCTTCAGCTGACTTTTCCAGTCGCAAATCTGACGGATTTTAGATTTGGAACTTGCTTCAAATCTTTATGTCGTAACTCCGCTACACCCAGAAATCCGCTCGTCTGTATGCTAGTCTGATGGACAATAAACAACGCTAGGGCAGCTATTGGCTACTGGCTATCAACTTCTTTATTTTAGTCCGGTGTACGTCATCACGTACGAATCGGTCGGACTATGGTGTGATCGTGTTTAGGCAAGTCCGTCGGAAGTACGCTGGAAAGTCTGTCGGACCAGTCCGGTCAAAGTCCGACCGTGTGTACGCGGCATAACAGAATCCACACTTCTTGGAAGGCTTCCACAATATTTTTTTATGTCGTAATCTGTGCCAATTCAACCAGAAGAGCATTTGTGAGGTCAGGTACTGATGTACAGTGAGAAGACCAGGCTCACAATGTTCCAATTCATCCAATAAGGTATTAAATTAGGTCAAGGTCCAGGACTTTGTATGACCACTCAAGTTCTTCCACAATAAACTCGAAAATCCTTGTCTTTATACACCTGGCTTTGTGCACAGGGGCACAGCCATGCTAGAACAGAAAGGGGTCTTCCCCAAATTGCTATCACATGGTTGGAAGTAAAACACATAACTGTTTAAAATGTCTTTGTATGTTTTAGCAGTATCATTCACTGGAGACACCAACTCAATAATTTGGAGGGGGTCTGCATACTTTTGGCCATACAGATAGGTGTGGCCGTCAGGTGTCCACAAGCTTTTGCCATATAGTGTACAATTCCTATTGGACATTCAACAAATAGCTAAGGCCCAGTGTTTTTAAAAATAGAGATCACTCAGGGCCTTAATATTTTAGTGTTGTAACAGATAAACCACAGCAAGCTCCACCTCTGTGCCCAGCAAAATAAGCCCCATCCCCAACTAATACTGATAGCACAGAACCTTATGTTCACCATAGAAGACACAGAGGACTTTACATGGTGCATGGTGTCAAGCTCCATTGATTATAATAACCTTCAACACCCACATACATGCTCCTAATGGATGCTCATGACACAGTCGTTGAATCTCTATCCACTAGTTTCTCTGTAAGATGGCTTTGTTGTACTCTTGTGTACTACTATATATAAGAGGAGAGAACATATTCACCACTTGGACTTTCATCAATAATACTGGGCTCTGTGTCGGTAGAGTAACTGGTAGAAGCATAAACCAAGTTTTCGCTAAGGCGATCGTTGTCTTTCCACATTTCCAGTAAGTCTCCAACTCCTGAGGAACAAATTTTGGAGACTGTGAAAGGTGCTGGACAGAAGATGACTTTATATGCTATACGTCCAGGCTTAGCAGCATCTATTAGCTGAGCGGCACAGAGACAGACGGAGACTTCAGCGCCAATGCAGAAGATACGTGGTTTATGCGTTTTGTTAGTCCAAGTAAATTTTGGTGTGTTCTTGTGTTATGAAAAAAAAACTTTACTTGCTGCATCACTGGTTTGGTTTCCATTAAACACACCTTCAATGGAGATGTAAGGTAAGACATGTATAATCCTAAAATGCACTACACCTCTCATGTAGAGGGAAATATGTATCCTAAATCTATCAGTCTCAATAGTACTTATCTACTATATTTAATATAGAGCTGGAACATCCACAAGAATACCTAGGTAGCAGCCTAGGGCCTGGTTGCTGTCTAGGCAGCCCAGCTACAACATTCATGCTCCTGAAGTAAACTGTAGTGTTGGTCAAAGCTTTGTACCTGCCTGTCGCTTGTAGGCAGTTGTTGTCAGATGGGGAGTGCTATGCCAGTACAGACAGTGCAAATGGCAAAGCTCCTCTATGCCTACTGCAATGCTTGTTAATGTCATTTGATGGGATGAGGGGCCAAAGCTGCTACCTTGCCTAAGGTCCTATTCTGCCTTAATGCTCTGATTTTTTATTTTTTTTTAACAAAAGGCCATCCAAATTATAATAGATTAAATAGTCTGGTCAAGGGCTTGGAGCCTTCACAATGCCTAGAATTTCCTGTTTCTTATCACTGGTGTACATATTCCATATTTGTACTAGGCCACTGCCAATATGACAACATTTTCCCACTTTAAGGAGCTGTTTCCTGGTAATGCTGACTTCTAGCATTCTGATGAACTTCTACATACATAGCTACGACATACTTCATATACCACAATTCTGTGCAAGCACCATATTTCTAAAGCCAAAACAAAGAACACACAAGGCTGTAAGAGCAGCTGCTTTTGCCTTCCCATGTTGCACCATGGCAGCATAAAGCCTGTATGCAGTGCCTGATCTATTACACCTCTACCTGTTGGAGTTGGCTGAGGTGTTTTAGGGTTCTGTGCTGGAGTTGGAGTGGGTGTTTCAGGGTTTTGCACCAAATAGAACAAGTACCACTGCTGCATCCATGCATCAAAAACCTTAAAAAGATAAAAAAAAATTGTTAAGGTCATTATAAAAGATATATTTTATTTGTTACAGCATTGTACAGACAATGAGTTTTTTTTTTCATTTAAAGTGTGTTTAATTTTCTAATTCTAGATAAAATAAAAACTGTCAGGTTATGTTTATTGCTGTGTGCATCCAAGTGGAGAGATTTCCTCTCACTTCCTGTTTTGTCTAATGGGACACAGAAATCAAAAAATCAAAAATTGACAGGTGGTTTAACCCTTCTTCACTATAAGCAAAAAAATTATAATTTACATATATTTTAATTTTAAAAGTGGAACTTGCTTTCCTTCGCAACCAATCAGGTTTCATATGTTTGTAGCAAAGTCTAAAGATTTCTATGTTCCATATGAATTATAAACACTGACCATCCACTCCTGGTCACTCAGAGTCTTCTTCAGCTTCCTCAGATTGTCAAGAATGGTGCCATTCAGTGTTGGGTATTTTCTCAGGGGGTTAGTTCTCTACAGATAAGAAATGGATATTGAAAAAGGTATAAATATATCATGTATATGCTATACATGGGCAACACAGAGCATTCATGGTTCAGGAATAGAGATAAGACCCAGGCAGAGCGACATTACTTGTTACTGTACAAAATTAAATGCAATTTTTTTGGTAAAGCTGTGTTCCAGGCAAAAGCCAAATGAATGCACCTAGGCATTCAATCATTCTTTTTTCTATGTAATGAATGTGAATACCTGATTTTGAATTGGTATCAGCCTCTTGCACAGTATCAGACAGGGAGAGGGAGGGGCAGAGCTGGGAGCCAATCAGGTTTGCTACATGCAAATGTGTAGGAAAATGCATATAGGAGGAGAGAGCAGAGTGATGACCTTGTCAGGTGGTTTTTTTTTTTTGCTGCTCTTTCACTATCCAGTCAGAAGGCTGCGGTGAAAACAAGATGCCACTGTATTCCTTAACCACTTCCCGACCGGCTCCTGTAGATATATGTCGACAGAATGGCACGGCTGCTCAAAGTAACGTACCCGTACGTTACTTTGAATTTGCCGACGTGTGCGCGCGTGCTTGCCGCGAGCTCCGTGAGTCGGGTCGCGGGTCCCGCGGACTTGATCGCCGCGGGGATACCCGCGATCGCCTCACGGAGAGGACGAACGGGGAGATGCTAATGTAAACAAGCATCGCCCTGTTCTGCCTAGTGACAGTGTCACTGATATCTGCTCCCTGTTATCGGGAACAGAGATCAGTGGCGTGTCACACACAGCCCATCCCCCCTACAGTTAGAACACATCCCTAGTACTGACTTAACCCCTCCCTGCCCTCTAGTGGTTAACCCCTTCACTGTCAGTGCCATTTACACAAGAATCAGTGCATTTTTATAGCACTGATTGCTGTATAAATGACAATGGTCCCAAAAATGTATCAAAAATGTCCGACATGTCCGCCATAATGTCGCAGTCACAATAAAAATCGCTGATAGCCGCCATTAGTAGTAAAAAAAAATTATTAATAAAAATGCCATAAAACTATCCCCTATTTTGTAAACCCTATAACTTTTGTGCAAACCAATCAATAAACGCTTATTGCGATTTTTTTTTTAACAAAAATATGTAGAAGAATACGTATCGGCCTAAACTGAGGAAAAAAAATGTTTTTTTAAATATTTTTGGGGGATATTTATTATAGCAAAAAGTAAAAAATTATGCGTTTTTTTCAAAATTGTCGCTATTTTTTTGTTTATAGCGCAAAAAATAAAAACCACAGAGGTGATCAAATACCACCAAAAGAAAGCTCTATTTGTGGGAAAAAAAGGACATCAGTTTTGTTTGGGAGCCACGTCGCACAACTGCGCAATTGTCAGTTAAGGCGACGCAGTGCCGAATCACAAAAAACGCACTGGTCAGGAAGGGGGTAAATTCTTCCGGGGCTGAAGTGGTTAAATGTAAGTGGCATTATTCAACTGGTTGTATTATGGGACAGGGCTGTGTAAATCTCAGGAATGTATGGACAAACATACACATTCTTTGGCTGGTAAACAGCTCCCATGTATTTCATCTGTGTACTTAGCTGTTTTTTTTTGTTTTTTTTTTTAGATTGGTTTTAAATAGAAAAAAAAATAAGAAGTGAAATTAGTTAATGGCATTTGAATAGATACAGCCACTCACCAGGAGCATGTATTTAACTGCATCTTCAATCTTGTTGCTCTCCTCTGCAATAGCTTCCAGGTTCTACAAATAAAGAAGTTTGTCTTGTAAAACTTGATTATTTTCAGTAATGTTCCTGCAATTTCTTTGGAAGATTATAAATCAGCACTGAACTTGTCACTATTGTCTTTATTCCATAAAGAGCATCAATTCTAGTTTGTAGAAATAACCTGCAGCAACCATTTAGAATTCACTCTGCTGGTGTCAGACCAAGAAGGATTCTGAAAACCATGCTGTGGGATATCATTCTTAGAGCTTAAAGTAGAACTATAGGCAAAACTTATTTTTTTTCATTTTGAATAGAGCAAGGGAGGGTTATAACCCCTGTCAGATTTTTTTTTTCACCCTCTGTGTCCCATTGTGGAGATTTCCCTTCACTTCCTGTTCCATAGCCAAACAGGAAGGGAGAATAGAAATCCCTGCAAATAATGGGAATTCCTTGGGGACCCCCACATCACCAGAACTAGTGTCCCCATTGGAAGATTTCCCATCTATTACTTTTCTGGGGACAACCCAAAAATTGGGATTTTCTTTTGCTTTCACTTTCAATGATAATGGTAAACAGGACAAATAAAGAGGATGAATCTCCTTAATGGGGGCACAGACAGCAATAAAAACTGACAGGGGTTCTAGTCTCTCTCCACTCCATCCAAAACTAAAAAGAAAGCATTGCCTTTAGTTGTACTTTATGTATAGTTTATATTTTTGGGATAAAGCACAATACAGGGGGTTATTTACTAAAGCTAGGGTGTGCAAAATCTGGTGCAGCTCTGCATAGTAACCAATCAGCTTCCAGGTTTTATTGTCCAAGCTTAACTGAACAAGCTGAAGTCAGAAGCTGATTGTCTACCATGCACAGCTACACCAGATTGTGAGTGCACCTGTTTTAGTAAATCTCCCCCTACATATTAGTTATGTGTAATGGCGTGTATCCCATTACCTGCAGGTATCTGATTCTGCTACAAGTCCTCCACTATGTGCCTTGTGACTGACTTCCAGCAAAGGAAGACAGCCACTAAAGATGGTATCTGGTGGCTGCGAGGAAGAACAGAGTGCAATATTTGTAGCAAAAGCAGATAATGAGATACATGCCATTACACATAATTAACATGTATTGTGCTTTATTCCAAAAAACATATACTATACTTCAGCTTTAAATCATTTGTGAAGGCTCAGGGTTTTCTTTTAAATAATAAACATGTTATACTTACCTGCTCCATGAAATTGTTTTGCACAGAGCAGCTCTGAACCTCCTCTTCTGGGGTCCCCCCACCGGCGCTCCTTCTCTTCTCAATGCACCACCATAGGAAGAAGCTTCCTATAGGGACACAGCTGTGTGTGTCTATAGACAGACACACAGCGTGGCTCGGCCCCACCCCCGCTCTCTGCTCCAATGACTCCCGCTGCTTCCTCCATGCCCTTTGAGGAGAGAGAGACCAGTTACCTGTGGAGAGCCGTCCGTATCGCTGAATGCCAGTGGAATATTAAATGATGCAATCTTCAGTTTCTGCCGATTTTGCTGGTGTGGAGCTGTAGGTGGAAAACATGACAGGTATTAATTTATGCAAATGCGGCTCGGAAAAAGCAACATTTCATTTTCAAAAACTTCTTTGCCTTGTCCAGATTATGTCAGTTTTGTATATACTAAAGAAGTCAGTGCTAGACATATTTTTTGACTAATTCTTGAAATATTTAATTTATGTATTTTCATATTTATAATTATCACAGGCGTTAATTAAGTTGAATCAAGAAACATTATTTAGACAGGATTGTAAATGCAAATTCCAGGAAAAATATATTTATCCAAAATGAAACTTGTTTGTTGGCTGGATGTCTTTGGTGAAGTAAAGTCTACACCTAGTGGCCAACAAGGGGATCTTTTCTTTGGCGCTATACCACTGTGCAGTCTACTGTAAGTCCTATATTGGCTTATAGACCATATATTCTGTCATCTCCCTAGTTTCAAAGACTGAAATTCCTTAATACATATGTAAGCTATCCCACCTGCTAGTGGAACCTTTTAATGCAATGTAAACATAATGGGGTGGATTTATTAAAGGCAAATAGATTGTGCGCTTTGCAAGTGCAGTTGCACTCATTTTCCCCAGAGCTTAGTAAATGTGGTAAAGCTTCACTTAAGCATGCCAAATCATGTACAAGAAAAGTAAAATTAAAAAAAAAAATTTTTCCTTGCATATGATTGGATGATGGAAATTGGCAGAACTTTACCGTATTTACTAAGCTCTGGGGAAAATGAGTGCAACTGCACTTGCAAAGCTCACAATCTATGTACCTCTAGCAAATCCACCCCACAGATGCTACAATGGTTGATATTAGAGCTTGCTACTTACATGAACCAGGAAGATTCTTGATCATATCCTTTAACTTTAATGCAGTTGTGGTTTCCGACAGCCCCTTAATAGTGGAATGCTGCTGGGTGATAAAGTAGACAGACACAGCTTGACCTGCGATAAGGAGACCCACAAAGACGAACAGGACGGGCATCGCTGTACTTTTGTTACAGGTCAGAGTGCTGTGGAAATAAAAGAAACAAGAAATTGTATTAATAATATGCATCAGACTAGAAGCTAAAGCCTACAAGGTAAAGCACTGCTGTTAGAGCCAGCAAGCTTCACAGTACTACTCATTCACGGCATTTGCTCCATAGGCCCTAATGAATGTAATATTATTAAAAATATTGTCATCCTTTATGAATTGCCATTTAAAGTTTAACTGCACGTTTAGGTCAATTAGATTTACTGGGATATGATGTCTATCTCCAGCAACCCTCATGGTTATGGTGACCATACATGGTTCCATTTTTTTAACTAAGATTGACGTGCAAATTGATCAATTAGCCTAGCAGGCTATGACTAAGCACTGTCAAGTATGAAATGCGTCAGTTTGTCGAGCAGCCAGGTTGGAATTCTATTGACCTTTTTGCATCGGTCTGCAGCACTGAGATACTTTGTTAATGAGTAAGATCATATTTTGATCTTACGCAGAGAGGGGAGGGGGACACACACACACACAGGAGAGCAGGCTGTGGATGATGGAGGCAAGTAAACCGACCACGATGTCAGGGCTTAGCAGCCATGATTATCATGGTCAGTTTACATAGGGGAGGAGAGAAACTGGCAGGATCATCCAGGTTTTTTAGGTGTTACAGGGGTCCACATTACACAGCACAAGCACTGTGCTGTATAAAATGCTTTAAAGGAGCAGGATCCATTTTTTGGGGGGGTTAACAAATGCTTTAGAAGACAGAGCTACCTAGCCTGATATCACGGTAACACTGGCCAGTCAGACATGTCTAAATATCTGCTAGTACCGTATTTCTTGGCGTACAACACGCACTTTTTCCCCTGAAAATTGGGGACAAAGCAGGGGTGCGTGTTATATGCCGACAGCGTACCTCACCGAGCCTTCATCTCCACTCGGCTTCTCGGCTCTCACGTCACACACACACATTCCCGCCTCCGCCACTGGTATTGGACCAGTGTTCTGCCTATCACAGGAGCTGGTCCAATCCCGATGGCGAAGGCGGGACTGTGTGTGTGTGTAACAGAGAGCCGAGTGGAGAGTATATGACGCTCAGTGATTTCCTGATTCAAGCTGCTTGTGAGGCTGCAAATGACGGTAGCTTAAAAATGGCATTAATCAGACTGCATTGAGGACAATAATCAGGCTGCATTGATCAAGCTGCATTGATGCATTGATCAGGCTGCATTGATGCATTGATCAGGCTGCATTGATGCATTGATCAGGCTGCATTGAGGACTTTATTTGGGCTGCATTGAGGACATTAATCAGGCTGCAGATGGACATTGATGGGCACTGACCCTAAATTTGCTTCAAAGTTGTTTATTTTAAAAATATGTTTTTTTCCTGAAACTTCCCTCTTAAAATTAGGGTGCGTGTTATACGCTTGCGCGTGTTATACGCCGATAAATACGGTAATTTTTTATTAAGTATAAATGTATTGTAGCACCCCTAACCCCCGGAAGGCAGCCTGGGCCCCCAAGTGTCTGGGTTAGCTGAGAGCTGGATCCTAGACTCTTTGTGGGGCATGAATAATTGGGCACCAGTCGCTTGGGAAAGGTTAACAGCCTATTTAAACTAATAAACCCAGGGATTAGAGCACAGGATACCCAAAAAACAGACAATATACAGACTCAGAATCCTACCCTCCCTTTTTGAGGTCTGTTTATCTGTGTATGCATGTGCAATTTCACAAAAAAACTTATGGTCGAGCAAAGCAAACAAGAGAATGAAGATTTTATTAAAGCTTTTATTAAATAAAGAAAAAAGGGGTATGGCTCTAACACCAATTCAAACTTATACACAAATTTCACAAATAATTTATTAAATCACAATAAAGTCCATAGTCATTCCTTAATGTGGATAAAAAATTCACCACCATGAAATCTTCTGTGTGCCAATAGATATTGCTCCTGATTGTGCCACTCAAGTCACCAGCCTCTTTGTAAAAAATACAGACTCACCACCAGCAGTCCAAGGACCCCTAACTTAATAAAGGTCAACTAGTGCATTGGGATATAGTTTTCAGATCAATCGCCCCATAAAACCCAGGTCTCAAAGCGTCCCCTCAGTCTTTCATATTAGCTCCAGAGACACCGCAACAATAGGCCAGAGAAGTACTCATTTTGCAAAATCACGTCTTCAGGAAGCTTCCTGAAGATGCGTTTTTGCGAAACTAGTACAGGCTCTACGGAGGTCATCACTTCAGGCTCTGGTGTGACATCACATCCTGGCCCAAACTTCCAGTGGTTGGAACACACGCCAAGTGGTGTGGCAGTGCTGATTTTTTACAAGGGCGGTTTACATTGGTGCCGAGTCTGGGCACTCGAGTTTGAGTTAATTTGACATTAACCCAAATGTATACTTTATACATTTGGGTTAAAAAAATACTACACTATGGTACTTCTCTGACTTGTTGTGTCTCTGGAAGACTAAGTGGACGTTTGGTTTGGAGACCTGGGTTTTATGGAGTGATCGATCTGGAGACTATATCCCAATGCGCTAGTTGACCTTTATTAAGTTAGGGGGTCACTGGACTGCTGGTGAGTGTGCATTTCTTACACAGAGGCTTGTGATTTGAGTGGCATAATCAGGAGTAATATCTGTTGGCACACAAAAGATTTCATGGTGGCGGATTTTTTATGCACATTAAGGAATGACTATGGACTTTATTATGGTTTAAGTATTTATTTGTGAAATTTGTGTACAAGTTTAAATTGGTGTTAGCTCCATACCCCTTTTTTCTTTATATCATTTAGATTAACTTAATTTCACTACAGGGGCATTTCACTATTTTTTGTGACACAAGCAGGTGCCTTTATATATTTTAATCGTGAAGTTTTTATTAAGTTTTACTGGAATTTTGTTGTCACAAGGCTTTTACTATAGTAGACAACATTTACTTTGTCTGAAAGCAGTTCTCATTATTGGGACAGAAAAAGGCCTTCATGCTGCTGTCTTGGAGAGCTTTAAAGACTTGTAGTGTACGGGCCTTCCTGATGGATACTATAGGTAGGCCTTCATGCTACGTAGTCTTGGTAAATCTAAATGAGTTTGTACAATTTTATTGTTACTTGTATGCCAATTTTACTTATGCAATCTCAACAGTCTTTTATCAGTGCCAGACATAACATTAGCTTTTCATCCAGGGTTTCTTCTGTTGAGAAGTTGGTTGCATGCTTTAGCGAGTCCTAATACGAGTGAGGTAATTATTCACTGTGATCTTTTTCCTGGAGTTTAGCTATAAACTGTAGCAATCTGCAGATTCCAAAATGCTTCTCCTCAGCAACTGGTGACATCATGCAGTTCTAAATATGTGATTTGCCATTCGAACAAAAGGCCATATCCACCTTCCCACATGCAAACATGGATCATTTTTTTTCACTCCGCCGTTGTTGAGATTAGAGCTTATAAATCTGTGCCACTTAAAGGGTATGTGGACAGGGTAGTTTGCCAGATCTAAAATCACAAATAGGTATTTTTCATGTGCATTTGAACTTATTTATCTTGAGCGAGCTTTTGAAAATCTGCCAGTTTTTGCCAGTGATCCTGCTTGATATGGCAGCCATTTTACAACTTTTACTTCGCCTGAAGTGGGGTGTTGTCCAGTAAAAGTAAAACTGTACTCTGCTTTTTAGAGCAGCTGATGGAAAGGAAGGACAACACAAGGTTGGGTATTTACTTCAGGCAGTGTTACACAAGGTAAAAATATGCTTGCTTTAGTATACATCCCATTTAAAGCATATGTCTGGGCAAAACAAAAAAATCAATTAAATAAAAATCAAATATCTAATATAAGGTCCGCGCTGTGATAAAGGAGGCTGCTAGCAGAAAGTTTGATATACAGTACAAAAACCCTATGGAACCATAAAGATAATGACCTGCACCGCCATATAGAGTGCAACAATTAATTACAAAGTGTAACAATTAGTCACATATCTATATAAAATGCAAAAATCAACATAAATGTAAATACATCATTCCTAAAGTGCGTTATAATATCACAATAAAAATAAAGTATATGTACAAAAGTGAAAAAAAAAAAAAAGTCTTGTCCTTTATTCGTTTTTGGACTATACGGGACTTTTTGTACTTTATGCACATTTATACATATATACTTTATTTTTGTTATGATATTATACTGCATTTTGGGATTGATATATTTATATTTATGTTGATTTTTACACTTATAGATATGTGACTAATTGTTGCACTTGAGTTGAGTGCAGGTGATTATCTTTATAATTAAATAAAAATAAAAAATCTGCAATACATGCAGAAAGTGCAAAAAAAAGTCTTGCCCTTTATTCGTTTTTGGACTATACGGGACTTTTTGTACTTAATGCACATTTATACATCTATACTTTATTTTTATTATGATATACTGCATTTTGGGATTGATATATTTATATTTATGTTGATTTTTACACTTATAGATATGTGACTAATTGTTGCACTTGAGTTGAGTGCAGGTGATTATCTTTATAATTAAATAAAAATAAAAAATCTGCAATACATGCACATTTCCCCATGTTTTACCCCTTTAAAACATTGTAAGTACAGAGAAAAAACTGATAATTTGCGAAAACTCAGTGAGCCTCTAACATCCCATGAGCTGACAACGCTGCCTCTGCTGCACTGAAATCCAAAGCAGTGTTATGAGCCCCGCCCAGTTCTACTCTGATGGAATACAGAATAAAACACCACCACCACCACCACCACCACCATTCTCATCTCTAAAACAAATGGGAAGGGGAGAATAACTCTGGCATGGCTGGCAAAACCACTTTAAATTTCAGTGCAACAGAGGCAGCATTGTCGGCTTTAACAGGAGGTTAGGGGCTCACTGGATTTTTGGCAGATCAGCAGGTATTTTCTGTCCTGGCAGCATTTTTAAAAATGTAAAACATGGGTAAATGTGCGTGTATTGCGGAGGTTTACTGATTTGTTTTAATCCGCTTTAAATGATCAAGATGTAAGCTTACATTGTATCATGTTACAGCGTTGTTACATTCCACGCTTATGATATTGCACTCCTTGCAGATAGATGTTTGTTCCTGAAACAGTATCTTTGTGTTCTGAGACATAATGGCAGCAATTTAAAGTGTGTCTGTTGCCTATACACTTTTTTGGCACTTCCCAAAGGTGCTTGATGAGCTTTACAGTAACAAAGTGTGGCCTGGTCTCAAAACGGAGGTTGTATCAAGCTGCATTTGTTGATTTGTTTGTCAAGTCTCAGAAGAACAAATGCTTTAAGTCCCTCTACACCCCCAGGCCCAATAACAGCCATTGGACAACTATAGAGGCTAACCACTCCACCTATGCTGGACGCATGCAAGGCATTTTCAGCCAATAGTAAAATCATTTTCAACCAGCCTTTGAATAAAGCAAACATATACATCAAAGCAAATAATCGCCAACTGTTCATGGTTTTGACAAAAGATCTTGCTTGTATGTTCCGTCAATCAATTTGGATGTTTTTTTGCTATTATCAGTTGATTCAAAAAAAAGGATGACGTTGCGTGAAAAGGGCTGTGCATGGTCAGCAAAGGTTTAATATTTAGAAAATCCAATTGCTGTAAGGACACAAAGGGGTCTATTTTCAAAACATTTGAATGGCAATTCACAAAGTGAAAGTGCATGTACATTTATTGTGTAAATGGGACACAAAAAGGAATGGTATTAAGCTATTTCCTCTGCTGGTCAAATATTTTTCATTGATTTACAACAGAAAATACAACTAGATGTACTTTATAGGAAATTCTATTTAGTTTCCAAATTAAGTATTTTCCATTTTAAATCAATGAAAAACATTTGACTAGGAAATAGTCTAAATTTTACTTTTTTGCCCTATTCGAGAAAAAAAAATGGATGTACATGAACTTCCACTGAGCAAACTGATATGCAAACGTTTTTATAAATGCACCCCCAAGTGTCAATCAGTTATTTATTTTGTAGCCCATTTGCTATAGGTATCAAAAACATGTACTAAAGACTGGTAAAGCATTTTCAAGAATTTAGGGAAACCAAAAATTTATTGTAGGACTCCATTTGCAATCCTGATCCTCAGGTATCGGCATTTAGGAATGCTTCATCTATATACAAAAGTGTTATAACTGCATTTCTAACTATGGGGTCCAAAGCTATTTATAGTTCCTGTAACCTATTTGAGGGGACAGAGATTGACTAAAGCTTGCCATACACTATGCAGATTTCACCCGATTCTCGAGGAATCGACCAAAATTCACTGCCTGGGTGGCCTTTTCCCTACCCTCCTGCCCGATATCCTTCAACTGAAAAATCAAAGGAGCCGGACAGAAAATTGTCCACTGTACCCAATCAGCCACTGGTGCAAAAAAATCTATCTTTGTCTGGCCAACTTCTACCACTACAAATCGTTCTACATATGGGCAATTCGGAGATTTTTCCTGTGCTTAAAATGGCTATACAACTTTTTCTCACTTTTAATGCCGTGTTCACACGGCCGGACTTTTCGACCAAACTTGTCCGACGGACCGAATCCGTCGGACAATTCGACCATGTGTGGGCTTTATCAGACCTCTAGCGGATTTTTTCTGTCGAAAATGTGACAGACTTTAGATTTAGAACATGTTTCAAATCTTTCCGACGGACTCGTGTCCGGTCGAAAAATCTGTTTGTCTGTATGCTAATCAGACGGATGAAAACCGACGCTAGGGCACCTATTGGCTACTGGCTATGAACTTCCTTATTCTAGTCTGGTCATACGTCTTCACGGTCGAATCCGTTGGACTTTGGTGTGATTGTGTGTAGACAAGTCCGTCAAAGTCCGTCGAAAAGTCAGACGTGATTCAGTCCGTCGAAAGTCCGGTCGTGTGTACACAGCATAACAGATATTTTTTGTGTGTGAGAGTGACAAGCAAAAGATTGTCTGAAAGCTGCCAAATGTAAAGATTGATCTTTTTGAAGGAAAGACATAAGCAGCCCATAGTCTTTTTTTTTTTTTTTTTTTTTTCCCGTTCAATCAGCAAGTTGAAGAAAAAAAATGACATGATTCCTGCATCCACATATTCAATGTGGATGGGGGAACCCTCCTGCTGAGCTATTGTATTCTAAAAGCAGGGAGACTTCCTGGTAATCAGAATACACTGATTAGCACTGCCGGCTATAGCTTGCAACACTGATCTAACGAGGAAACCCCAACAGGGTGGTTGTACAGAAGTCAATCGTTGATTGATTTCAGTACAACCAAACTGCTTATATATGGATTGAAATTCAGCTGGTCTCTGCTGAACTGACCATATTTCGATCCATGTATGGCTGGCTATAGACATAGACATAGGGAAGGTTGGGATGGAGGGGGGGGGGGGTAAAAAAGATGGGTTCAGGAAGAAAAATATGTCAAATTCTATGAGCACCCTTATTTTGACTTTTTTATTCTCCAAATAAATTATAGAGTCGCAGTGTGCAGAGATAGACTAAGAAGGAAAGAAGTGCAGAAAAATGCAGAGACAGACAGAGAGAGAGTAATGCAGGGACAGACAGAAAGAGAGAGGGAGAGGAGAAAAAGAGAGAGGGAAGGAGAGACAGATAAAAAAAAGGGAGAGAGGGAGGGAGAAAGATATGCAGAGAACAAGAGTGGTACACAGAGAAAGACTGAAAGAGAGATGTACTCTGAGATAGAAAGAAAAAGAGAGGAAGAGATATGCAGAGACAGCCTGCGAGACTGAGATACACAGAAAGCGAGAGACATGCAATGATAGAGAAAAAAGTACGTAGAGAGAGAAATATGTAGAGAAAGACAGAAAAATCGAGAGAAAGAGGCACAAAGAGACAGAGAGAAGTATGTAGAGAAAGACAGAAAGAGAGAGAGAGAGATATGCAGAGACAGACACAGAGAAGTACTGTATGTAGAAAAAGACAGAAGGAGAGAGAGATACGCAGAGACAGACACACAGAGATGTACATAGAGAAAGACAGGAGAGAGAGAGGTATGCAGAGACAGGCAGACAGAGAAGTACATAGAGAAAGACAGGAGAGAGAGAGGTATGCAGAGACAGACAGACAGAAGTATGTAGAGAAAATCAGAAGGAGAGATAGAGAGGTACGCAGAGACAGACAGACAGAGAAGTACATAGAGAAAGACAGAAGGAGAGAGAGAGGTACGCAGAGACAGACAGACAGAGAAGTACATAGAGAAAGACAGAAGGAGAGAGAGAGGTACGCAGAGACAGACAGACAGAGAAGTACATAGAGAAAGACAGAAGGAGAGAGAGAGGTACGCAGAGACAGACAGACAGAGAAGTACATAGAGAAAGACAGAAGGAGAGAGAGAGAGGTACGCAGAGACAGACAGACAGAGAAGTACATAGAGAAAGACAGAAGGAGAGAGAGAGGTACGCAGAGACAGACAGACAGAGAAGTACATAGAGAAAGACAGAAGGAGAGAGAGAGAGGTACGCAGAGACAGACAGACAGACAGAGAAGTACATAGAGAAAGACAGAAGGAGAGAGAGAGAGGTACGCAGAGACAGACAGACAGACAGAGAAGTACATAGAGAAAGACAGAAGGAGAGAGAGAGAGGTACGCAGAGACAGACAGACAGACAGAGAAGTACATAGAGAAAGACAGAAGGAGAGAGAGAGAGGTACGCAGAGACAGACAGACAGAGAAGTACATAGAGAAAGACAGAAGGAGAGAGAGAGGTACGCAGAGACAGACAGACAGAGAAGTACATAGAGAAAGACAGAAGGAGAGAGAGAGAGAGGTACGCAGAGACAGACAGACAGAGAAGTACATAGAGAAAGACAGAAGGAGAGAGAGAGAGGTACGCAGAGACAGACAGACAGAGAAGTGCGTAGAGAAAGACAGAAGGAGAGAGAAAGGTACGCAGAGACAGACAGACAGACAGAGAAGTACATAGAGAAAGACAGAAGGAGAGAGAGGTATGCAGAGACAGACAGAGAAGTACATAGAGAAAGACAGAAGGAGAGAGAGAGAGGTATGCAGAGACAGACAGACAGACAGAGAAGTGCGTAGAGAAAGGTACGCAGAGACAGACAGACAGAGAAGTACATAGAGAAAGACAGAAGGAGAGAGAGAGGTACGCAGAGACAGACAGACAGAGAAGTACATAGAGAAAGACAGAAGGAGAGAGAAAGGTACGCAGAGACAGACAGACAGAGAAGTACATAGAGAAAGAGAGCAAAAGGTATGCAGAGACAGGGGGAGAAGTATAGAGAGAAAGAGTGGGGGGGGGGGTATACAGTCGAAAGAAGTACAGTATGTGGTTACATAGTTAGTCTGGTTGAAAAACACAATTCTATCAACACAATAATATACCCACAGTTGATCCAGAGGAAGGCAAAAAAAAACAAAGCATGATCCAATTTGCCCCAGCAGGGGAAAAAATAATCCTTCCTGATCCCCCAAGAGACAATCCGATATTCCCTGGATCAACTTTACCTATAAATGTTACTACCAAGTTATATTATATACATTTAGGAAAGGAAAGAATCCAGGCCTTTAACGCAATTTACTGTAGAGAAAAAGAAAGAGAGGTACACAGAGACAGAAGTACGTAGTGAAAAAGAGGGCGAGAGGTACACAAAGAGAGGGAGAGACGTACATAGAGACCGAGAAAAAGAGAGGGAGAGACGTACATAGAGACCGAGAAAAAGAGAGGGAGAAGTAATCAGAGACAGACACAGAGAGAGGGACACACAGCAAAGAAAAAAAGAAGTGTTAGACACAAATCTTTCCAATATAAAGATGTCTTTTCTGTTCTTGCCTTTACAAATAAAAAATCATTATTTATTGTATTTCCTTGTCTAACATACGTCATTACCAAAAGGGTGTGCTACTTTTCCTGAACTACTTTGTGACTAGGTGCACACGATTGTTTCGTTTTGAAGTGCAATTTCTTTTTTGCTTTGATTGAAAAGTTTAAACTTTTTTCAAAGTTCATGAATACTTCTTTTTCTCATTTTTGCTGCATCTAGTAGATCTGGGCAAATACATGGACAGATCAGGCCACCAGTGACCTCATAACTATCTATTCTATTAACAAGCGTTTCAGCCTTTTTCAGATTTTTTTTTTTCAGTTGGCAGGCTGAAAAAAAAAAAAAAAAAAAATTCCCTCATCCACACAAGTGCTATTGTATTCTGATGGGGGGGGACTTCTCTACTGTTGGAATACACCGATCAGTGCTGCAGCCGATCGAATGAAAGTCTTCCAACAGTCCCATTCATCAGTAGTCCATCTACCGAACAGGGAGGGCCACACACAGATCGAAATTCTACTGGTCCCTGCTGATCTGGCTGAATTTCAATCCGTGTTCCCAGGCTTGATTTATGGAAATGTCCCCAAGTGACATACTGTACCTTACACTATAGATTTTTGTGGTTTTAGGCTCTGTTTCCACTACTGCGAGTTGTTGTGCGACTTGACACATGTGAAGTCGCATGACAAGTCAAAACCCATGTATTTCAATGGTCCCCGTTCTAATTGGTGCGACTCAAAAAAAAGGTTTTTGCACTGCTTTGTTCCGACATTGGTGCGACTTGTTCTCACATTTTCACCGGTCGCATGACATCGCATCACAAATCGCATAGCAAAGTCGCAGTGTATATCGCGCGACTTTGGGGACGCAATAGTGGAAACATAGCCTTAACGAACCCTTTCCAGTTGTTCAAGCGTTACCGAGATGCAAAAGCTCTAGAATCAGAAAACTCAGGTTCATAAGTGTTTGAAGATCTGTACCGTGATTGTCTCTCCCCGGTTTCCACCACGGTCTCCTCATTCGGGACCAGGTTCTGGCTCTCATCTGCCATCTTCAAATGTGTAGTCTGCACACCTGAGAAAGTGACTTCTCTCTGCAAAGATCAAAGCCGAATGCTGCGTTGGACTAGCTTGCAACTGCAATAAAGTCTATAGAAACCACATTGAGAAGTGAAAGTGATATTTTTAACCAAGTCAGCGTTGGAAATACCCGAATAATACTGGGCTGAGCTTCACTTGTCTGGAAAGAATCTCGCCATCCTATTGGCTGCTGCATTGCATCACTTGTAGTCAGGTAGACATGTTTTGTGTGTTTGTGTGAGGTAGCTGCACCAATACTTCCAATGTATTCAGTCATCTAAGTAATACTTTACCTTACATAGTATAACAAAAAGATTTAAATATATGAAAACAATGTAAATGTATTGATGCTATGATTTTTTTTTTTATTCTTTTCTGTTTTTTTTATTCTTTTCTGTTTTTTTTAAAGTGTATGTCCAACCAACATTTTTTTTTTTTTAGCTTTGGATAGTGAGGAAGGGTAAGGCTACACTAATGCCCTGTACACACGGTCGGACTTTGTTCGGACATTCCGACAACAAAATCCTAGGATTTTTTCCGACGGATGTTGGCTCAAACTTGTCTTGCATACACACGGTCACACAAAGTTGTCGGAAAATCCGATCATTCTGAACGCAGTGACGTAAAACACGTACATCGGGACTATAAACGGGGCAGTAGCCAATAGCTTTCGTCTCTTAATTTATTCTGAGCATGCGTGGCACTTTGTCCGTCGGATTTGTGTACACACGAATGCTCTCAAACTTTGTGTGTTGGAAAATCCGATGGAAAATGTCCGATGGAGCCCACACATGGTCGGAATTTCCGACAACACGCTCCAATCGGACATTTTCCATCGGAAAATCCGACCGTGTGTACGGGGCATTACACTAACCTCCTTTATTCGCTTTATTTAGGCCTCATTCACAGGGACATACATGTGTTAATAGGATATTTCTAAATTAACATAAATACCTGTAATGATTTTAATTGGTATAATTCTCACTCTGCACTTACCTGCGTTGAGGTGCATTCAGTATAGCTGCGTTTAGAGGAAATAGAATTCTGTCCTTCCAGGGGTACAGGAACAGGTTAGATACTCTGAAAACATGTACAGTGCCTGTGAAAAAGTAAAAAAAGTATTCATACCCCTTGAAATTTTCCACATTTTCTCATGTTACAACCAAAAATGTAAATGTATTTTATTGGGATTTTATGTGATAGAGACAACACACAAAGTGGCACATAATTGTGAAGTGGAAGGAAAATGATAAATGGTTTTCACGATGTTTTACAAATAAATAAAGTGTGTGCATTTGTATTCAGCCCCCCTGAGTCAATACTTTGTAGAACCACCTTTCACTGCAATTACAGCTGCAAGTCTTTTTGGGGATGTCTCTACCAGCTTTGCACATCTAGAGAGTGACATTTCTGCCCATTCTTCTTTGCAAAATAGCTCAAGCTCTGTCAGATTGAATGGAGAGCGTCTGTGAACAGCAATTTTCAAGTGTCGCCACAGATTTGTTTATATAATGTCCAGTGTGCATGAGGCCTAATAGGTTTTCTTCTAAGATTTCCCTGTATTTGGCTCCATCCATCTTCCCATCAACTCTTAGCAGCTTCCCTGTCCCTGCTGAAGAAAAGCATACCCACAACATGATGTTGCCACCACCATGTTTCATGGTGGGGATGGTGTGTTCAGAGTGATGTCCAGTTTTAGTTTTCGTCACTTACAGCATTTTGCTTTTAGACCAAAAAGTAAAATTTTGGTCTCATCTGACCAGAGCAACTTCTCCCACATGTTTGCTGTGTCCCCTCACGTGGCTTCCCACTGCAAACAGGACTTCTTATGACTTTCTTTCAACAATGGCTTTCTTCTTGCCACTCTTTTATGAAGGCCAGATTTGTGGAGTGCACGATTAATAGTTGTCCTGTGGACAGATTCTCCCACCTGAGCTGTGGATTTCTGCAACTCCTCCAGAGTTACCATGGGCCTCTTGGCTGCTTCTCTGATTAATGCTCTCCTTGTCCGGTCTATCAGTTTAGGTGGACGGCCATTTGGTAGGTTAGCAGTTGTGCCATACTCTTTCCATTTTCGGATGATGGATTGAATAGTGCTCCGTGAGTTTGGGATATTTTTTTATAACCTAACCCTGCTTTAAATTTCTCCACAACTTTTCTGACCTGTCTGGTGTGTTCCTTGGCTTTCATGATGCTGTTTGTTCACTGAGGTTCTCTAACAAGCCTCTGAGGGCTTCACGGAACAGCTGTATTTATACTGAGATTAAATTAAACACAGGTGGACTCTATTTACTAATTAGGTGACTTCTGAAGG
Source organism: Lithobates clamitans (assembly GCA_037952925.1). Lineage (NCBI taxonomy): Eukaryota > Metazoa > Chordata > Amphibia > Anura > Ranidae > Lithobates > Lithobates clamitans. The sequence goes on from JBBGZY010000573.1 coordinate 7,480,604, forward strand.
CAGTTGGTTCCACTAGATTTTAGTTAGGAGTATCAGAGTAAAGGGGGCTGAATACAAATGCACGTCACACTTTTCAGATATTTTTGGAAAACCATTTGTTATTTTCCTTCCACTTTACAATTATGTGCCACTTTGTGCTGTCTATCACATAAAATCCCGATAAAATACATTTTTGGTTTTAACATGACAAAATGTGAAACATTTCATGGGGTATGAATACTTTTCAAATAGTGATCTGGGCGGGATAAAGTTTGTCAAAATCTATGAGTGTCTGAAATACGCGTCAAGTGGACTCTGTACCAAGTGGTTCTGGCAATTAGGGTTGTATGCTCTCAGGGATGTATGCCTGTTACACAGATATTCTGTGTCCTGAGAATGCATTCATGAACTCATACATGCCTAAACATGAGCACCACTCGGTACAGAGTTCAGCTGCTGCATGTTTCAACCTGTCATTAATGTTTAAACGCAGGAGATCATATTCTCCTGTGTTTAAACATACATGCGCTTACATGCATTTGTGCATGCATTTTTACACCTGAAGAGCTTCTTTCCTTCTATAGAACTGCTCACTTCCACTTTCCAAGCCCAAGAAACAAAGGCCTGAAGCTTGATACTAAAGTCCACTAGGAACCCCCGTAGTGTCCATCTCCCAGGTCCCCTGCAGCTCTCACTGGTTCCTCCTGCTGAGCTTCATGTCACTACTGGATCCTATAATGAAGAGGAAGTCAGCAGGAAGAACCAGTGGGAGCTTTGGAGGACCCAGGAGATTGACACTTCCGGAAGGGTCAGTTTACCAGTGGACTTTAAGGGACGATTCCTAAACTTCACAGTGGACTTCAGTGGCCCGGGAAGTGGGAAAGGTATTTACTGTCTTGTTCTACAGGTATATCTGGATAGCTAGGTGTGCTTTAAATAGCACCAGGGTTATTGTAAGGAACGTCTGTTTCAAACGATACTAAAGATCTTCTATAGATAAAAGTCAGGAGAAAAGTGATACTTTTTTCAGTTTAATGCTCCTCACCACAACAAGCAATACTTACATCACTTTCCCTCCCCTGCCACTCCACTCAGGAAAGACAGCTCTGTATAAATTCAAGTTAGATCTGCAGTTTAAGCTTACACATGACTATCACCTCGCCCCCGTGTGCAAGTGCTTTTTGTTTGTTTCTAAATGATAGGTCTCAGGTTAAAGTGTATATAAACTCAAAACCAAAAATATAATATTTTTGAACTTTACTATTCGTTGGTCTGGTAGCTGTGCTTGTTCTCTTTTTTCAGGTTTCTTTTCTTTTATTTTCATCTGGTATTCCTACAAATCAGGGGCATACCTACAGGGGTCACAACTGTGACCCCGGCCCTATACTACAGGGGGCCCGTGAGGTCCCCCTATACGCCTGTATAGGACGCACAGGAGGATCAGTGGGGGCAGCTACATACACAGGAACCAATCTCTCAATGTTCCTCCTGAAGCCGCTGAATATCTGCACGAGGGAGAGAAGGAGAAGCGAGCTTTCGGTGGCTGCAGGAGGAAAATGGAGAGATCGGTTCCTCTATATGCAGCTTCCTTCTGCTTCTCCCACTGACCCCCCTCATTCTCTGCTGCTGAGGCGAAGATTGAGAGCTGTGTCCCCAATCTCATTTCTCTATCTCAAAGGCAGTGGCGGCTGGTGCTCAATTTTCTTGGGGATCGGACCCACGACCTCTCCAGCCAGCCAGAGCAGCATCCACATAGTCCCTGCATTCCAATTGACATTAATGGGACTGCCTGTTAGAGGATGCATGGAACACCTATTCAACCCCGTGTAGGTAAATACGACTCTCCATGGGCTGCCCCTTACACAGCGCTAAGTACGCTTCAGTTCTCACCCTTGTGAACAAAGCCTATTTCTCTGTGCATTGTCTACAATACAGAACATAATTCATTTCCCTGGTCCTATTGGTTCACAAAGCTTTAGCACAAGGATAGGAATCTTTCTGTAATTTGGAAATCTCATTATAACTATTTATAAAAAATATGGATCCTTATTCTTTGTAAATTGAACCTACGGTATACAAACCCTCTAAAGAGTTTCAAGAAAACCGTGTGTTAAATGCTACTGAATGTTTTGCTCAACTACCAAATGAAATTTCTAGAACTGTATGACATCACCAGTTGCTGGGGAGAAGCATTTGCAGAATATGTGCTTTATAGGCATGTAGCGAAAAAGGTAAGTAATTCCCTTTTACTGCTCATATTTTTCTTTTCCGAAATAGTTATTTTAAACTGTTTTAAAGAATTCCAGGCAAAACTTAGTCAAATAGAAAGTGAAAATTCAATTTGCTAAACTCAACAGTGTAATCTTACCCTAAACGTACCTTTAATTATTCATTCATCTACAAACTGAGAATGCATAGATTTTCCTTGTGCTTAAAATTTCTGTATAACTTTATTGTGTGTGTATTGTAAAATGAAAAGAATGTTTGACAGTTTTATTGTGACAATGCTGAGCCAATGATCAAGCATGGGTGTTCTCACATGGAATGAATATCATGCTTCTCTATAAGGTTCCTCCATCAATGCTGAACAGCCTGGATGGAGGACTCTCCCCTGCCAGCTATGTATTCTGACAGCCGCAACTGTCAGAATACCCAAACAGTGGTTTCATCTGATAAGTGCAATCATCACTGTTCACACACGAATTTGCAGCCTGGCTCTTTCATTTTTCAGAACAAAGTTTGTCGGGTGAGGTGGTGCCAACAGAGCCACCTACGGTTGGAATTTTGGCTGATTCAGCAGGATTAGGATGAAATTCGAGCCATGTACGACCAGCAGAGCAGATATTTTATTTACTCCCAGTGTGTTATTAGGGAAACAGGCTTTAAAACAAATAGTTTGATTTGCTCTGCTTGGACAGGGCCCAGTCACACTGCCCTTATGCTAAACGCTCTGCAGTCAGCAAACAGTTTCAGCTGCAGTGAGCCGCGGTTAGGGGGGTGGTGTGTTTTAGTGCATCACAAAGTTCCCTTTTTTTTTTCTTTTTGGTAAACTTATTTGAAATACACAAAGTGACACTTCATTCATGTCACTGCACAGGAGTGTGACGTGTTACGCTGCTGTGCAGTGCCTTCCTGTGCACTGCGATAAAAATGCAGCATGGGCCCTTAAAGGAGTTGTAAAGGCAGAAGGTTTTTTTATCTTAATGCACTCTATGCATTAAGATAAAAAAAAACCTTCTGTGTGTAGCAGCCACCCAAACACCCCCCTAATTACTTACCTGAGCCCCATCTCTATCCAGCGATGCTCACGAATGTCTAAGCAGTCCGGAACACTCCTCCCGATTAGCTGAGACAGATCAATGGCGACATTGGCTGCCGCGGCTGTCAATCAAAGTCAGTCTGCCAATCATGGCAGAGAGGGCCAAGTCAGGGCTCCGTGTCTGAATTGACAGACGGCGCTGTGACTCGGCTCCAGTGCCCCCATAGGAAGCTGCTGACTGTGGGGGCACTCGATAGGAGGGAGGGGCCAGGAGCAGCAAAGAGGGACCCCAGAAGAGGAGGATCCTGGCTGCCCTGTGCAAAACCAACTGCACAGAGGAGGTAAGTATAACATGTTTGTTATTTTTTTATTTAATTTTTTTTTTAAACAAGATTTTACAATCACTTTAAGCTTGCGACACACATCACAATTTGATTGTACAATCACTTTTAGTGTTGCCAACAACTCTATAGTACAAGAGCTTTGCTAAAAATATTTACATCTGAACAGATTCTCACACCCTTTAGAAAACCCTTGGGGCGCAGGACCGAAAGTGAAGGTGCTTGTGCCCAATTCATGTGCCTGTCATAAATCTGTTGGTGCCTGGAGTGTTCACAACAGACACACATTCCTCAGTGCACTCCCCCCCTCCCCACACATATGGCCATAGAGTGTTGTCCCAAGGGAGGGCAGAGCCTGATGGGGGACATGAAAAATTCTTTCTCCATTAGGCTACTTTCACACTGGGACCGCTTGTTTTAGCGCCACTTTAGCGCTGTTTAAGCAGCACTTCTTGTCCGCCAGCGGGGCGCTTTTAAACCCTGCTAGCGGCCAAAGGGGTTAAAACTGCCTGTATTTTGGCGCTTCCAAAGCACTTTTCAGGCGCTATTACAGGCACTATTTCTAGTGCTAAAACTCCTGAAAACTGCCTCAGTGTGAAAGGGGTTTTAGGTTTGCTTTACTTTTGATTGACAGCGCAAGCAGTGGGCAGATCCATAGCCGCTATTTGTTCCAATGGTTGCTTTTGAATCCGTCCACTATACCATGTGATTTGTCCTACTAGTGACAAGTCATTTCACAAATACAATGTTATATTTGAGTGAGAGCCCTTTCACACTGGGGCGGGGGGCGGCGTCAGCGGTAAACCGCTGCTATTATTAGCGGCGTTTTACCGTCTGTATTCGGGGGGTAAAACCGCCCCGCTAGCGGCTGAGAAAGGGTTAAATACCACTGCAAAGCGCCTCTGCAGAGGCGCTTTGCCGGCGGTATAGCTGCACCGTCCCATTGATTTCAATGGGCAGGAGCGTTATACACTCCGCTCCCTCACTGCTCCGAAGATGTTGCTAGCAGGACTTTTTTTACCGTCCTGCCAGCGCATCGCTCCAGTGTGAAAGCCCTCGGGGCTTTCACACTGGATACACAGCAGCGGCACTTTCGGGTCAGTTTGCAGGCGCTATTATTAGCGCAATAGCGCCTGCAAACCGCCCCAGTGTGAAAGGACCCTAATGACAATTCCACTATCCCCAACCCCTTTGTTTACATCTGGCTTTTGGCTTTGGAAACCTACATGATACGTTCCTAGTAATGCCATGTCCGGGGGGGGGGGGGGGGATTCCTCCATCAACCTTTTTTTTTTTTTCAGTCAGCCCGCTTTAGTAAATTTAAATTAAAATGTACAATTAGACTGTTATGTATGTAGCCATCATCACACAAGTGGCGCTGAGCACACCTGTCATGGGGGTAATATGTGGAGTGTCCATATTGACCTCCAGCTGGAAATGCCTGAGTGGCCGTTTGCAAGTCCTAGACACTGTTATGTGAGACACGTGGGGAGGGTTCTCAGCACTGTGTAAGGGGCAGCAAAGGAGGAATTGGAGTGTAATTCTAGCACTGAACAGTGCCTCCAATCCAACGAACATCTTAAACCCCAATTCTGGCCTCAATCCCCCACTTACCGAAGACCTCGAACTTCATCCCCTGTATGTATGTTGTACTTCATTTTTTTTTACCTTTTTCAGATATCTTCAGGCTAGTTAAGTGGTGCACTGGGCCTATTTTTCCTCTTATCTGGCCCAGGCCGAAGATGCAAAGAGTGGCTCTGACATGATGACATCATATATGCCCTCTGTATCAATACACTATGATTGAAGGGCACCATGCTGAAGGGTCCTCAGGAAGCCATGATGCACAGCATTCAGATTATATACTCAGTCTTTCAAGTTGCTGGGAGCTAGGTTACTTTTCAGCCTAAAAGACTGTGGACATCTTATGGTGAAAATTAAGTACTATGGGAGCTCCAAAGGCTAAGTTCACCTTTTTTTTTTCTAAAATCTAGCTCTAGTACCAATATACTATTAATGTACCTCGGCTGCAGAAAAAAAAAGCTTTCTTTGATTTTTAGAACAAGGCCTTACATTACCCCCTGCTGTGTTCATAGAAAACTTCATTACTTCCCGATATGTAGATTTGGGACGTGAGGGCCAGTAAGACACAGGAAGCAGTTTACCAGCTGACTTAATTAGAAAACACGCCTTGCATCCATCAACTAGGTTTGTACGGCATCCCTCCACATGTGCATTTGCCTGGCTTGTCAATGGGCCGCCTGCTAAACTCTGTGGGGCTGGAGGTTTGGACACCCCTGGTGTAGTGCAAGGGCCTGCCCTGATTGGATACAGAGTAAATGGATAGATATGTGGGTCCTTCTATTCTATAGTATTGGTAAATCTAAAGAAAATTGTACAGAGATTGTACAATCAGATTGTATAGTGTATGGCCACCTTTATATATGTACATTGGAGGAAGTGGACGGAGACAATCAGCATGTCCTCATAACTACCTGAGACACTTCAGTTTTGAGTCTGGAAATCCATACACCAATGGCTCAGCCAGGCACCACACTTTTGTTTCACATATCAGATACCAAAGCCACAAGGAAGTTTTTTTATATTAAATAGCATACAAGATACAGGACAGAAATTACCAAGCAGCCTTTTTGTTCTTTAGCCTTACTGGAATGACAGGGAAATGTATTGCTTACACAAGAACAAGAATGTTAATTGTGTACTTAGCTGTGCCCTTAAAGTGGTTGTGCACCCTGTACAACCACTTTTACCTACAGGTACGTCTATATTAAGGCTTACCTGTAGGTGCTGGAAATATCTCCTAAACCTCCACGGTTTAGGAGATATTTACAAAAAAGCTGTGCATCGATGTCTACGGTACATGCGCCGATGTCTATGGCACATGCGCACTGTAGAAAGGGCAGATTGTGCCGTTTCTAAAGGGGACATGCTGTGACTGGCGGCTCCTGCACGTGTCACAGAGCCGGAGTTCGCACCCCCGGAAGGAAGAGGGGTGAAGATGGACGCTCGCTGCTAGTGGGGACATCGGTGACATCGCAGGCTTCAGTTTCAGGTAAGTGACACATAATGGGCTACTATGTAGAAGAAGAACAGGCAAAACATACTCTGACTCATGCTGTAAATTTGGGAGTCTGCAATTGGGTCAGGATTGTTGGAGTTCAGGGCTGGATGACTCCTCTCAGTAGCTCTCTGGTGCTTCCCCGTTTCCAGGGGGTTGGAGAACATTCTGAAAGATAGTGGGTGGAGACTAGGAGGGGCTTCTTAGCATATATGGAGGTCCCTAGCCAATCCCCGGGAGTGGGCCTGGCGGTGAGCCTTTAAATATTGACGAGTCGTGCCAGCGGGGCAGTCTGACGGAAGATGGAGATGCAGTGTTGAGGAGGCTGTCGGTGGCCCTGAAGGGTACTCCCTAGTTTGGGGGGGATTGGGTGCTGGAAGGATCCTACCATTGAAACAAAGGGAGGAGGCTTTCCTGGAGACACAGGAGCAAAGAGAGGACAGAGTGAGTAATTCAACACTGTTGGAGACTAACAAAGGGGGGAGACTGCCTCATGTAGTAAGTCTACCTTAAAGACAGCGGGGGGGGGGGGCTTAAGTCTTCTACCTTTTTCACTTTTTGTAATAAACTTAATTATTTTTATAAATTGTATTGTTGCATTTTTGGCACCATAATAATCCCATACACTCAGCTCTTTACTCTTCTACCTTTTCATGAGAGATCTCCAGTGAGTCAGCCGGGTGGGCTGATGTAGAGAGTCAGCCGGATGGGCTGGTGTAGAGAACCAGCCGGGTGGGCTGGTGTAGAGAGTCAGCCGAGTGGGCTAGTGAAGAGAGAGTCAGAAGGGTTGGTGAAGGAGGCAGCTGCAGCAGGTGGGCTAGCATTGCCTAAAGCACTTGTACATAGGAAGATGTCCCTGAAGTTATTGCTGCCATCAAGTGGGCATCCCATAACCTCCTATCCCTATCCAAGTTGTTAACTCCTAATAAACAACAAAAACAAAGCTACAAACTGTTTTCTGACTTAGTGTGCCTGTGAAGATTCCGTGTGCCTGGCTGTGCAGGAGTGGGGAATCCCTGTTTATCTGCAGCTCCTACGTGGGGTATGCTACATTTGGGGTGCTCGTCCGGGATATCTCGCATGGTAACCTGCATGGCCATTGCCCCTACCAACCGAAGTTCATCAAGCCAGGGGACTGCGCTTTGTTGCTAAGACCACAAAGTGGGTGAAACAGGAAGATGAAGTCATGTGCATTGCCAAACTGTGACTGTTGCCATGTGATTCAAGTGCCGTTGTTCCTAGCAACCAGCAGAAGTTGCTGCCAAACTAGTGTTATACTACATGCCCAGTTGCCCCAACCGTGGCTGCGATGGCTACTTGTGTCAAGATCTTCTTATTCAGTGAGAACTGTATGGTGTGCTGTTACCCATGGCAACAACGGTGGGTGATCGCGCCCATGGATTAAAAAACGCGTAGCGGTCTGCATAAAGCTGGGGATTGTGACTGTGTACTGCAATGGCCTGCTGAGAAGTGAAATGTGCACGGAGATGTCTGTTTTTACCAGTGTTACCTTATATTATAAGTAAGTCTAATGCTGTGGTTTCTTTGGGTTAGATGGTTGGCTTATGTATCTACCCTTTATCTATGGTCCCCTTCTTAGTTTTATATATATTTTTGTGTTTTCACCATGATATACTGTTGATCATCTGGCGTCCAATCCTTTGGCTTTTTTGACTGGATTCTAAACTGTGTACTAATTTATGAATGGATTCTTTGTACATCTCCAGCCTGCCAAGGTATTTTTCTATACTAGTTATTAGCCACATAGATATTTTTCCCAGACTCTAACTCTTGCTCAGGGAGTTTATAATAAGTAATGGCTTTTTATTTATTTTATATTTTATATTTTTTGCTGTCTATGCCTTTTCTGGACTATATCTTATCCGAGGCTGTACATTACTTGACAATCTCTCTTACATAGATTTAGAATTGGTCCCCTTTGTGTGCTCCATCATCTCGTTGGCTCTTCCTTTGTGCTCTGGTGCCCGCCTAGGGGGGTTGTCAGTGTGTGGGTGTTTTGGTTGTCTCGCACAATAATGCATATGCATATACTAAGCCATTTTCTTTATATTGTACTTAATGTCATTATTTTGCTGTAAATATACTGTACCCTGTATTTTCATGTGTCCTGATAAAGTGGTCTTGGCGAAATGCGTTGACACATGAAGACTTATAATCATCGTCAGAATTTATTAATAACGATTGTTATATAAATATATATAGTGTATTGACCTAAAGCACCACTGGTTTTTAATTGGAGATAAACATGCATGGTGTATCTCATTTTTAATATGCTATATAATAAAAATGTATGAATTTATGTGAGTTGTACTCTCCATGTCTGGCCTCTATAGTCCGATTTTCCTCCTTTTTTTTCTAATTTTATGGTATATATTTAATAAACACCAGCAGTACAGAACCATTGGAGGCTTATATGTCTTTCTTGCTTGGCGTAAATGCAGAGCGAGAGAGGGAGATCATAGTGGAGTCTTCACTGGAGGTGCCGCATGTGTCCCTGTGATTGAGGATCTATTATTCGAGACTAGGGATGAGCTTGATCTTCGGGTCGAACATAAGTTAGACTTGAACATTGGGTGTTCGCCTGTTCATAGAACAGCGAACATTGTGGGGCGTTCACGGCAAATTTGAGCGCAGCGGAACGCTCCATAATGCATGTATTGCTGTATGATGATTGGCCAAAGCATGCATCTGACCTGCATGCTTTGGCGAATCACAGCCCCCTCTGCTAAGAGAGCCGTAATTAAACAAAGGCAGAGTCCCTTTGGCCAATTATGGCTCAGGGGACTAAGTCCACACTATATAAGGCAGCTTACACGGCGGCCCTGTATAGTGTGGTGTTGCAAAACAAAATATACATAATGTCCGGAATGCCACCAAGGAGAGGCAGATGCTCACAGGCCACTAAAAGAGGGCAAGCAGCCTCTGTGTCTACAGTCACCAGTGCTGGTCGTGGACATGGTGCATCCTCTGCAGGTGGCCGTGGGGCACGCTTGTCCCTTTTTCTGCTGCTGGCCGTGTTATTGAGCCCGAACATGCAGAAAAGTTGGTGGAGTGGATAACAAAGCCGTCCTCATCCTCTGTCATCCAGGCTCAGAGTAGTTTGCCTTCCAACGCAGCTGCCAAAGTGCCCTATTCTACCGGCTCCTTGTACACAGTCACTCCTTCCGTAGCCCCACCATCATGCACGGAGGAGTCCCCAGAATTATTCGACCACAGTGTCGGGTACATGCTGCTGGAGGATGAGCAGCGATTTGAAGGCTCCAATGTTGGTTTCCAGGTTGAGGGAGGGAGTAACATGAGCCTAGGGAGAGGAGGTGCCCAAGAAGGACAAGAAACTGGCAGTCATGTTCCCCCAGCTGCAGCATACTGCCAAGTTTGTTCCAGTGACGAGGAGGGAGGGGATGATGAGGTCACTGACTGTACTTGGATGCCTGAGAGAAGAGAGGAGGAGGAGGCACAACTCTAATGAGGCAGGATGTCCTCTAGGGGGCAGCTTAAGGGCAGCCACCTTATTGCATCACACCGCAGAGCTCCGCAGGTGCAGGGCGCTGCAGACTCCCCGCTGACTTTTAAAAGTTCCTTGGTGTGGGCCTTTTTTTCGACACGTGTGCAGCAGATCGCACCATTGCTGTTTGCAACCCATGTCTGAAGCGGATCAAGCGTGGCCAGAACAGCAGCGCCGCTTGGGCACCACATGCTTGACCAGACATATGATGACCTGCCATGCAGTCTGTTGGCAACAGAACTTGAAACACCCACATCAAAGAAAAAGGCGCACTTCTCCTTGCTCCTCATCTAGCATCTACAACCCCATTATACCTCCAGTCCTGTCAAAAACCTGCACTGAGAGGAATGAAGGTATAGCAATAGGTGTCCCTAGTTCTTGCAGCCAATCTGCTATCAGTACACCACCATCTGATTTTAGCAGGCAAATTTCCCTACCCCAGTTGCTAAACCGTAAAAAGAAATTTGGTCCCAGCCATCCACATGCTCAGCGTCTGAATGCTAGCTTGGCCAAATTGCAAACACTGCAACTGCTGCCTTTTCAGCTGGTAGACTCTGCCCCCTTTCCTGAATTTGTGGAATGTGCTGTACCTCAGTGGCAGGTTCCAAAACGCCATTTCTTTTCAAGGAAGGCCATTCCGGCTCTCTACCGGCATGTGGAAGGCAATGTTTTGGCCTCGTTGGACAGGGCGGTCAGCAGTAATGTGCATATTACGGCTGACTCATGGTCCAGCAGGCATGGGCAGGGACATTACCTTTCCTTCACGGCGCACTGGGTAACTCTGCTGGCAGCTGGGAAGAAAGCAGGACAGGGTTCAGTATTGTTGGAGCTTGTTCCGGCACCACGCCTCCAAAATGCTAGTGGTGATTCTGCCACAGCTCTCTCATCCACCCCCTCCTCTTTTTCTTCCTCTATGGCCTCTTCCACAGATTTGTCCTCTGAACCAGCGGTGCTCCGTAAGCCTTCAAGGGGCTATACAAGCAGTCAGGCAAAAAGATACCATGCGGTGCTTGAGTTAGTCTGCTTAGGGGACAGGAGTCACACTGGAGCAGAGATTATGTCAGCTCTGCAGGGGCAGGCTCAGAGGTAGTTGACACCACACCAGCTTCAACCAGGAATGGTTGTATGCGACAATGGCACCAACCTTCTCTCCACCCTCCGATAGGGACACTGGACCCATGTTCCATGTTTGGCACACATCCTGAATTTGGTAGTACAGCGGTTCTTGAGCAGGTACCCAGGCTTACAGAATTTCCTGAGGCAGGCCAGAAAAGTATGTGGTCATTTTCGCCAGTCATATAATGACAGTGCTCGGCTGGCTGACATTCAAAGGGAATGCAACCTGCCCACCAACCGCCTCATTTGTTACATGCCCACCAGGTGGAACTCAACATTGGCAATGCTGCAGTGGCTGCACAAGCAGCAGTGGGCCATCAATGAGTACCTGTGCGAGTATGGCACCAGGACGGTCAGGGGAGCTTGGCTTCTTTTCGCCACGCCAGTGGCTACTGATCAAGGATGCATGCACTCTCCTGTCACCATTTGAGGAGGCCACAAGGATGGTGAGCAGCGACAATGCATGCATCAGTGACACTGTCCCTCTAATCTTCCTGTTGGAGCACACGCTTCATAGGATAATGGACAGGGCACTTGAGGCAGAACAGCGGAAGGAAGAGGAGGACTACCTTACCTTTCAAGGCCCCCTTTATCCAGATAGCATTCCTGCGGGCCCCGCCAAACGCATAGGAAGAGGAGGAGGATTGTGTCAGCATGGATGTAGAGTATAACACTCAGCAGCAGTCTTCAAGGGATGGTTTTCAGTCCCCAGAAACCCAAGGAGTTGTACGCGGCTGGAAGGAGGTTGTTACGGATAATGTGATCCTTAGTGAACCATGCCTCTGCAAACTTACGCTGCATGGCCTCCCTGATTATGGAAAGCCTGCAAAAGGACCCTAGAATTTATGGTATCAAGGAGAGAGATCATTACTGGCTGGCAACCTTTCTTGATCCACGTTACAAGGGTAAGGTTGCAGAACTCATCCTGCCTTCGCAGAGGGAGCAGAGGATGAAACATCTTCAGGAGACCTTGAAGAAAGGTTTGTGCAATGCATTTCGAGACCCTGGGAGAGGTTAAAATTTCCTGGTGCTGGACAACGTGTTGCTGAGGCTTCATTAAGTCAGAGGAAGAGCGGTGGAGAAGGTGGCCGGCTGACCGACGCCTTTAAACAATTATTCTGTCCTCAGCGCCAAGGTCTGATCGGTTCAACCAACCATCGCCAGCATCTGCATTACATGGTGAAGGAATATCTAGGGGCAAGAGCAGACTTGGATACCTTCTCAACAGAGCATCCACTGGGTTACTGGGTCTTGAGGATGGACCACTGGCCAGAACTTGCTCAATATGCAATTGAGCTACTGGTCTGTCCTGCATCCAGCGTTCTTTCTGAACGCACATTCAGTACTGCTAGAGGGTTTGTACTGGATCATAGAGTGTGCCCATCCACAGACTCCGTTGATAGGCACACATTCATAAAAATAAATTAGTTTTGGATCAGCAGCTAGCAAGCACTTGATGTTGATGTAACTGATTGTATTTTCTATGGATGTGGGATCCCTTGAAGACTGCCTATGCTGACTATCCTATTCCTCCTCAAACTTGATGATGCTAGCTTCCAACAATATTTTTGGTTTAGGGCACCACCACCCAAGGCCCAATTTTTCTGCCCCTGTTTAACAGGGGCATGTAATTACAGTTTTTGATATAACATTTCAATGCAAGGCCCGTTCCTGCGCCCAACAGTAACTGTGATGGCTTACAGTGTTGTGGCACCACCACCACCACCCAAGGCCCAATTTTTCTGCCCCCTGTTTAACAGGGGCATGTAATTACAATTCTTGTTATAATATTTCATAGCAGGGCCCGTTCTTGCGCCCACCAAGAGTAACTGTGATGGCTTACAGTGTTGTGGCACCACCACCACTAAAGGCCCAATTTTTCTGCCCCTGTTTAACAGGGGCATGTAATTACAATTCTTGATATAATATTTCACAGCAGGGCCCGTTCCTGTGCCCAACAAGATTAACTGTCAGGGCTTACAGTGTTCTGGTACCACCACCACAGCTAAACCATCTTTGACTGTACTTCTCCTTTAATTTCACGTTTCCCAATCACTCCAGTGCCATTTGCTGTAATCTTCAGATTTCAGAGAAGTGAAAACACTCACTTTTTGCTCACCCGTATTGAACTGCACCATCCATTTTGTCATTTCAATTGTATCTCTTATGAAATGCTGGTCACCTATGTATGGTAATTAAAGTGATTGTAAAGTCTTGTTTTAAAAAAATAAATAAAAATAACAAACATGTTATACTTACCTCCTCTGTTGCAGTGGATTTGCACAGGGCATCCTGGATCCTCCTCTTCTCAGGTCCCTCTTCGCTGCCCCTGGCCCCTCCCTCCTGTCCAGTGCCCCCACAGCAAGCAGCTTGCTATGGGGACACCCAAGCCGAGCTGCAGCTCCGTGTGTCCTTTCAGACATGGTGCTGCCATTCGGCCTCGCCCCCTCTCTCTCCTGATTGGCTAACTGACTTTGATTGACAGCCAAGCGAGCCAATGGTGCCACTGCTGTTTCTCAGCCAATCAGGAGGGAGAGTCTCGAATGGCCGAGGGACTTGTGGACATCGCTGGACAGAGATGGGGCTCAGATAAGTATTAGGGGATGCTGGGGAGGCTGCTGCACACAGAAGGCTTTTTATCTTAATGCATAGAATGAATTAAGGTAAAAAACCTTCTGCCTTTACAACTCCTTTAAAGCTAAACTGTGGGGAAAATTCAAAATGTAATGCTCATTTTTGTCTAGGGTACCGTTCAAAAATAAATGTTACCTACCTTAACCATCATGCTTGCAGGCTTCCTCTTCTCTGTGCCACAAGATTGCAAAGCCACTTCTTCTTTGATGCTTCATTGGTTGCAGCCTTATTGATGTCATCAAGTACAATGCAGGACCAGCAGTAAGGCTGCCACAACTTGGAGCACCAGAGGGAATAGAAGAGCACCGGCTGCCGGGAGAGTTAGGGATAAGGTAAGTAAGAGTTTTTAATGGTCCCTAGACAAAAACAAACATTTAGGCTGGGTTCACATATTAGCAAGCAGCAGCTCACAGCAGGAGTCTGGTGCGTCCTCGTTCGCCGTTTCAGGTCCGATTTCAAACCGAATTTTGGGCTGAATTCGTACCTGAAATGGACCAAAAGACGCACAGGGCTCCTGTGCAAATTGCACTGGAGCCGCTGCGGAGATACGTGAACTGGCTCCATAGAGGGCCGGTCACAATCTCCTGCTGTGTGAATTGGATGTGGAGAAACCTGCATCCAATTTGCACTCGTGTGAGCCCAGCCTTAGTGGGAACTCCCCTACACTGAGGATGTATTTTTGACATTTCCCAAAAGTTTAGCTTTCATTTTCAGACATTGCGTACATATCACTTGTCCTACACTTCCCTTTCTAAATGTTTCTGAAAAACAATCTTCTGCAGCACCACAGCTATAGATTTCTTCTCTAAATGATTTAAAGCCAAAACTTTTTATTTTTTTTTACTTTGGATAGAAAGAGAATGGTTAACCTTTTGTTTTTTTGTTTTGCTGCTGTGTTCCCTGTTGGGAAGATTGCATGGTGGACTCAGACAAAAGCTATAAACAGTCTTATGCTGCGTACACATGATCGGACATTCCAACAACAAAATCCATGGATTTTTTCTGACGGATGTTGGCTCAAACTTGACTTGCATACACACAGTCACACAAATCTTGTCGGAAATTCTGAACGTCAAGAACGCGGTGACGTACAACACGTACAACGGCACTAAAAAAGGAAAGTTCAATACCAAGTGCGCCACCCTTTGAGCTCCCCCCCAAAGCGCACTCGAGGTCCGTATAAAATATATGGAGTACTTTGCGGGTAGGGGGGCCATTGATATGCCAGAAAATGTTTAATAAACATTTTTTCCAACATTGTTTTTAGTTAAACTGAAATAATATTTCCTTTGATTTACTGCTTGTGTTTCTTTTCACTGTCTCCTAGGTTCTCCAGTGGGCTTTTTTTTTTTTGGACATTTTCTTCAATAGTGCAAACGTAATTTATTTGATACATGAGGTGACAATCTCTTCTTCAGTGAACTATTATTATGTAGTGGGTCTGCTGCACACACACACCTTGTTTTTGTTGTTAATGTATGTAATGCATTACTGATCAAAATATTCATCATTTTCAGCACCATGAATGAATTTTGGGGAGTCACGAAAATGGCCTGATTGTGGCAAATTATAAAGCACTGTGGGAGTTATTTACTAAAGGAAAATCCACTTTGCACTCCAAGTGCACTGCAAAATTGCACATGAAACTGCACTGAAAGTGCACTTGTAGTGCAAAGTGGATTTGCCTTTAGTAAATAACCCCCATTTCAGTGTAAACACCAACTTAGTCCAAAAAAGGGGCATTGAAAGAAGAAGCCACACATTGTTGAGTAGAAAACTTTTTCCTCTGTGCACATTCACATGTGCGTTAGAAAAGGGTTTTTGAACAAACCAACATATTTTAGTAATAACATTGTTGTTTTTGACAGTACAAATAGCCTTTTTTTGTGTTTAAAACAGGCATGTTTAAAACCATAAAACAATACACAACTCAGGAACTTACAAAGTTCAACTTTGACAAAGTGAAGGCAATATCAGACATTAGTATGTCCAAACTGTGTTGATATCGCCTTCATCAGATGGGGTGATGTCACCCCTGTGAAAGACAAATTTTGAAGATGCACACAAATTGAGAGTCAAAATGTGGATTTCCCTCCTGATCCCATGCCCAAAGTCAACATGTGCTAGCTCCCATCATGGGGGATCAATGGACGTGTTTTGGGGGTGCAACCCCTTCCTGTCACCTACTTGATTTGCGAGGAAGGGGTTGCACCCCCAAAACAGGTACATTGATATCCCGTGATGGCAGATAGCTCATGTTGACACACTGTGTGCATCTTCAAAATTTGGCTTTCAATATACTTCAAAACAAATTTAAAAATGTATAAAATATCAACAAATTACAGAATTTTGGTGTGTTTTAGTTTCTGCCTTAACCATCAATGATGTTTTTGAGTCTTTTTTCCACATCATTGATGTCTTCTGTAAATCCTGATTGCGCACCATCTCCCAGATGAGTAGGTGTGCACTTGCACTTGTGAAATGAGATTCTTCTTCCACAACATCCACATCACCTAAAATAAAAAAACACACCATGTATTATAAATATGCGGGGATACATCTATTACCTGAATCTGTGGTCTCAGACACTCACCTGTTGTCACTATTTCGCCCACTTCATAAACCTCTCCTTCCTCCACATCTTCTGGTTGTGGTGTGGGGATTTCCCCTTCTTTAGGAGGTGGGGGGTCCCTGGTGTCCTCAGACGTCCCGAGTCTTTTCTCCCCTATGTGAATCAAAAATAGGTATACTTAGCACACAGATATTTGAGGCGAGAAATAGTAATAGGAAACATTGCTTGGAAGTGAAGTACAATTGTCTTTTTTGGCAGAGTTCCAAGCAGAAGACATTATTTTTTTCCCTTTCTAAAGCTGGAATACTTAACTTTTTTTTAATAATTTTCACACATGGAGACATCCCTAGTATCCACTGGAGCACCTGTGTGGGACACTCTAAAATGTTTGTTCTGGTGTCCCACACTAGTGCTCCTGCGTCCAGATGTGTGTGTCCTGTCCTTTTACACTGAATCAAGTTTGCATTTCATTCTAGTACAAACCCATCTAGACAACAATGTCATAAACTTCTTTTAATACAAATAGGCCTGAACAATGTAGTTAACATGGATCTGCCAAAAACATTGTATTAGTGGGTGAACGAACAATGTTTACTATGAACGATTACTGTGCCCACAAACCTGAAAGTTGCATTTTAAACTGTACAACAGTAAAGAAAAGCACATGGAGCAGCACAAACGTAATAAGAATAATATGAACACACAACAAATACTTACGTTTTTGAAGAACTCTCTTGATCTTTCTGTACTGATCGTGCTCCCTCAATTTCAGGTCTGATCAGCGTTTCCTCAGTTGATTCTTGGATCTCCGTACTCCAAAATTCCTGTGCAGACTTTTCACAACTTTAGTCATGATCTTGGCCTTTCCCACATTTGGGTTTGGGTAAGGTCCATGCTTCCCGTCATAGTCGGCCCTCTTCAAGATGTCCACCATCTCTATAAAGGACATATTTGAGGCCTTCAATTTCCTCTGGGATCGGGACGTTCGTGGCTCGGGCCTTTCGTCGTTGCTGCTGTCTGCATGCACTTGCTCTTTTTTCGCCATGTGCTCTCCCACTGCGCAGAAAGACAAGGGGCGGGGAATAGACTAGAAAGAACGTCAGGGGCGGGCGGAGATTCACGCATGCACAGTGTATATAAAACGTAATACACGCGTGCATCGTACGTACGATCTGTGAGTGAAGGAAGGTATAGCGGAAGCGCCGACCGTTCTAATGAAGGTACAATTTTAACTTGGTGCATCAGTGGCCTATACTGCTTCTAGATTGAGGCCTATATTGGGACAAGAGTAGGAGAGTTTAGCCTGACATTAGTTTTTGTCTTGTGTTGTGTCTTGCAGGTAAAATGGATCTATTCAATGATGAGGACTTTATCCCAATATTCCTTAATATGTACAGGGAGCTGCCCTGTCTGTGGCAGGTAAACCACCCCTTTTATAACAATAAACCAAAGAGGAAGGCAGCGCTGGATCAATTGCTGGAATTTGTGAAGCCGGTAATCCCCACGGCAGACATCTCCTATTTGAAGGCCAAAATTGGTGGCACGAGCAGCACTTATAATAGGGAGTGCAAGAAGGTCCAGTATTCCCAGAGATCGGGAGCTGCAGCAGATGACATTTATGTACCCAGGCTGTGGTACTATGACAGACTGCATTTTCTGGCAGGCCAGACTGAACCCAGGCCAGCATTCTCCAATCTTCCTTCAAGGCTTCCTTCCACCTCAGCTGAGGCTTCCGACGTCCAACCTGGGCCTTTCAGCCAGGAAGAAGTGGAGGAGCCCAGCTTGAGCCAGGTATAGCATTGTTCAACATATTTCTAGTCAAATCATTAATGATGTTAACTAGATGTTATTATTGATCAGTAATTTCTGATTTTACAAAGTGTTTTACATATCAATAGACAGTAGTGCCCACAAATGATTGGGACAAGAATGAAAAATGCTGGGATCTGAATGCTAGTCTTTTTTATTAACATTCAATTTGCAACAGTCATGAACTGAAAATTGTGTGTGATTGATGAACCAAAAAGTAAAACTATGTCCCTTTTTCATACACAGGAAAGTCTCAGCCAGGAGGAGGCAGTGGAAAGTGGCAGCCAGGAGTGGTGGGGGTAAGTGGCAGCCAGGAGGTGGCTGTGCCCAGTAGCCTGCCCGAATCCCAGGTCCCTCCCCTCCGCCTTCCACAACAAACTCCCAGGAAGAGGAGTAACCTGGAGGAGGCAGCACTTGGGCTATTTCAGAAGGTTACTGCGTCCCTCAGAACCCCCCCAATATTCAAGAGGACTATGATTACATGGCAGCCGGCAAAATGCAGGAAATGGAGTAGGGCCAACGCCTCTTATGTGAGGAAGTTATCTTACAAGCCCTAAATAAGGGGTTGAGGGGCGAACTCACTAGCCAAAGCCATGTTTCTGAGTTCAACCATGGTCCTCCTCCACCTCCTGCCACAACTACAACACCAGAGCCACTACCTGGAAGCAAGCGTGGAAGGAAGACAAGAAAGTGATGGCCTGGGTTCAGTCTGGTCTGACAAAAGACGCAGGCTGTTATAAGACCACAGCCTGGGGACATATATGTCATCTGCTACTGTTCCTGCTCTTTTGTAGTCCTGATTGTGCTCACTATTAAAAGGACTCCTCAGGCCAACAATTTTGACTGTAAAATAATTGATGTGTGCCCTGGGGTACAAAGGCTTCGCAAATTTTACCAGTTTCTCCAGCGTTGCCTTCCTTTTTATTTTGTTATGACCCATATTAAATGGCTATTTCTTTTTTACAAATACTTGCCTATGTGTTTTACTTCAAAAAGGACAGTTTGTTTGTGAGTAGGCAGGTACATTTCAAAAATACAATGTCAAATTAACAAGGGACACCAACACCAACCTCCTTGAGGTTAAAAAATACAAGACAATAATGGTGTTGTGGTAACTTGACACAAAACGAAAGAAAAAATTATGGAGATCACTATAAAAAAAAAAATTAGTCATGAGATCACAAGAAATAATAAAGAAATCAGGTTGTCAGAACTCTGTGTGAATATCAGCAGCAGAACAACTTCATTATTCTAGCATTCTAAAAAAGAAGAGAATGTGCTGCATTAAAAGATTTTAACATTTGCAGCGTGACGAATGTGCTATCTCCATTACGAACGCTAGTTTTAGCAGACCGAGTGCTTCCGTATCGTACTTGATCCTGAGCATGCGTTGAACTTTGTGCGTCGGAATTGTGTACACACGATCGGAATTTACGAGAACGGATTTTGTTGTCGGAAAATTCGAGATCCAGATCTCAAATTTTGTGTGTCGAAAATCCCGATGGAAAACGTCCTATGGAGCCTTCACACGGTCCTAATTTCCGACAACAAACTCCCATCGAACATTTTCCATCGGAAAATCTGATCCTGTGTACAGGGCATAAGAAGAGTAGGGAAGGGTTAGAACAGGGGTGTCCAACCTGCGGCCCAACACAAAATCGTAAACTTACTTAAAATTTTTGATTTTTGGGGGGGGGGGGGGTATTTTTTTTTTTTTTTTAAGTAAAAATGCATTTACACTTAGAGACCACAAGCAGCTGAAGAAAACTTTGACTGTCTCTTTACTGGACGATTATTAGTTTCATCTTCTCAAAGAAAAATATCCCACTTTCTTCACAATCACGCCTTATTCATGTCATCAGTTTTCAGCAGCGCTCATATTTGTGGGCAATTATTTTCAAGGATGAAGCACACAAAGGACAAAATTAGAACCAAAATATCTGATGAGCATCTTGAGAATTCATTGAGAATTGCTACTACATCGATCGAACCAGATATTGTTGCGTTAGTTTATAAAAAAAACAATGTCAAATAGCGCACTAGTTTTATATTTTAAAAAATGAAGTTTTATTACTAACTATTGTTAGTATATTTCACTTGTGGCCCAAGACAAATCCTCTTCTTCCAATGTGGCCTAGGAAGGTCAAAAGGTTGGACACCCCTGAGTTAGAACTTCTGCAGATTAAAGCTCCAAAGCACACTAGCATATTTTCTTTTAAGCTAAAAAAAAATGCTGGAAAAATCACTGCCCAAAAAAATGCTGATAATTGCTTTTAGTAGTAGCGGTTTAGCAGTGTTTTAAGAGCGTTTAGGAGCATTAGCATTTTATTGCCGTTTTTGCAGTAAAAAGAAAAAAAGAGCTAAAAAAATGCTAAAAACGCTCCAGTAAACTCTACAAAAATGATTTTTTTTTCTGCTCCTGAATGCTGAAGCTAAAAAAATGCTAATAGCCTACAATAGTGTGCATGGACACAAAGGATAACACTATTTAGCTTTTAGGAGCAGAAAAAAATGTTAGTAACAGCTTTTATGAGCTTAAAAAAACACAACTGTGCATGGAGCCTTATTGCATCTGTGACTTTCTGTCCTGATGACAACTGTACTCCCATTTCTTGCTTAGGTGTTACAAGGACAGGAAGTGAGCGAAAACCCCAGTGGTGTCACAGACACAAATAAAAACCATGCAGAAATTGTTACGCTTCCCTACTCTACCCCGTGAATCAAAACATTTAAAAATCAAATGTGTAACTTAGCACTTTCACTTCCGTATTGCTGGGTCTGTTGGATTTCACCTAAATTTCCTAAGAAGTGACCAATTAACAATCTGGATAAACATTGCAGATGAGAATCTGAGAACACAGGATGAGTCACTAGAAGAGCAGCTGAAAAAATAATTTCCACTGAAATTCATACAGTATATGAGCAAAGCCTATCATCTTTCTCACCAACAATAGAAAGATGATGAATCTGCCTGGATGGCAGACACACAGCCGACCATCCATCTGACTCTGTGTGTTCTATAGGATAGAATGAGTGTGCTAAATTGCCTTCAAATCACAGTATACTGCCATGTTTTTTTTTGTTTTTTTTATGTGTTCTTAATTTATGTTATCCAGAATTTATATACATGTGATGGCAAAAAACAAACATAGTTTAATGTATCTGATCTTCTGCCCCCAAAAGCTCCTCCACACTGCTAAAATGGTCCCTGCAGTCTGGTGGTCTAAGATCCTCTGATGCAGGGACCATAACTTTTCATTGGCTGTGAGGAAGCAGAGGGATGCAGGGACTATAACCCTGCATTGGCTGTGAGGACACCAAAGGACCCAGTGACCATAACCCTGCATTGGCAGTAAGAACGCTGAGGGATGCAGGGACCAAAACTCTGCATTGGCTGTTTGAATGGGAAGTAGAAGATCTGGTAAGTAAAAGTGCTCTTACTGTTCGCTAGACATAAATGAGCAATTAGCCCTTGCAATGCAAGAGAGGACTTTCACTTTTCCTGTGCTGCACGCAGCATCACTTCCTCCCAGTTCCCCAGTCTCTACAAGGAGCTAACGTTGGCAAAGAGGTGAGAAAGCATCCCTGCACAGGCTGCATTTTCCAAAATGTTAAAGTGTTGCTAAACCCAGGACCCTGCATTCACTATATCTGGTCTCCCACAGTACACAGAACATGGAAATGCAATTATTCTTCGTAAATATAAACTACTAAATACCTTTTCTCATCAGCAGTATATAGCAGTCTTGTGACCTCTGTCAGTGTCCAGCCAAGTACTGGTTAAAGCTTGTAGGAGGAGTTTTCTGACTATCCTATGAGACTGCAAGACCCCTGATCCTCTGTCTGGAAGGTGCCAATTGGCCCTGTGCTCATCACATGCACTCTCTCAAGGAAAAAAAAAACCTCTCTAGCAATACACACCAAACTGAGCATGTGCAGTGTGACTCCATAGACTCTGTGTTATCAGGAAATTATTAGGGGACAGTAGAAGGAGGGGAGGATCAGAGAAGACAGATCAAACAGCCTTTTTACACAAAGATTAACCCCTTAGGTTCCACAGTGAGTATAACAAGCATGCTTTACTGCATATACAGACTGATTTTACTGTTGTGGGTTTAGTAACACTTTAGAAATTTATCAGTAGTTGGACTTGGGCTGAAAATCATATGCTTTTTTAAATATAATGGTATCATCATGGTAATATATTTTTTTATAATGGCACACAAAGAAATAATAAAAAAAACTGCCATTATAACAAATTTGAAAAAAACAAGAAAAACACTGACAGATCACCTTACACCACTTTTATTCTGGGAAGGAGGTGAAAAGCTACCCTGCAAAGGCTGCATTTACTGTGATCAGAGATTTATGCAATTTTTAAACTGGAAATTTGAAAAATTCCTGTATGTGGGGAAATTAGTTTTTTTCTTTAACCACTTCAGCCCTGGAAGGATTTACCCGCTTTATGACCAGGCTGTTTTTTTACAATACGGCACTGCGTTGCTTTAACTGACAATTGCACGGTCGTGCGACGTTGTATCCAAACAAAATTGATGTCCCTTTTTTTCCCACAAATAGAGCTTTCTTTTGGTGGTATTTGATCACCTCTGCTTTTTTTATTTTTTGTACTGTAAACAAAAAAAAGAGCGACAATTTTGAACAAAAAAACTAAATTTTTTACTTTCTGCTATAAAACATTTCCAAAAAAAAGAATGTAAAAAACAAATGTATTCATCAATTTAGGCTGATATGTATTCTGCTATATAATTTTGGTAAAAAAAACCGCAATAAGCGTATATTGATTGGTTTGCGCAAGAGTTATTGCGTCTACAAAATAGGGGATAGATTTATGCCATTTTTATTATGTTTTTTTTTTACTAGTAATGTCGGCGATCAGTGATTTTTTATCAAAACTGCGACATTGCGGGGGACAGATCGGACACCTAACTGACATTTTTTACTTTTTTTGGTAACCAGTGACATTATTACAGTAATCAATGCTAAAAATATGCACTGTATTGTGCTGACACTGGCAGGGAAGGGGTTAACATCGGCAATCAAGGGGTTAAATGTGTTCCCTCACTGTGTGTTCTAACCGTATGGGGGACTGTGTGACTGGGGAATCACACAGATCTGTCTCCCTGCATAGCAGAAAGACAGGATCTATGTGATCTCACTTTGGGCGGGGGGGCTTGTGGAACCCAGCATACCTTGGAGAGCACTGGAAGCTCCATGTCCAGCTTCCCCAGGCCCTCCTATGTGTAAGTTACCCTGTGTCTATTAGGGGCACAGGGTGACCCAGAACTCCAGTTGGGTCTGCCTAACCCAACTCACCATACAGGCACACCGGACTCAGCACTTCCTTTTGACACTGTTGTCCTGGATTCTATGTGTGTGGTTTGTGCTGAAGAAGTGAAGGGGCTATTTTCACTTGGGACATTAATATTTGTGAGCAATATCCTTCACCTTTAAGACTGCTAGACTCTTGTAAGTGTATTTCACGGACCATTGCTGATAAGGTGGTATATTGTTAAAATGTTGAATACCTGTGTGTCCCTTATTGCTGATTGGACGGTTTACCCCGTCCTGAATTAAAGGGAGGGGTGATTGTTTCCTGAGTGTATATCTATTGTTACATGTGTTTGAATAAACAGTCTCTTGTTTTCACTACATTGAGTTACAGCTAATGACTGGGTGCTCTGAAGGATCTTGGATCGTGCTGGTACCAGACAGAGGAAGAATTTATGGCGGACAGACTCATCTTGAGTACGGGGGTCCGTCACAAGTAGCTTCCCTCAAAGGATATGTGGATCGTCTGAGAAGTCTAAAGACCGGCTGTGAGAATGACCAAGCTGCCTCAGATGCACGAGGACAGAGAAACAAGAGAAACTTTGATCTCAGGGTGCGAGTGTAGAACTTGAAGCTGGAGTGTTCACTGATCGCTGGAAGTCACAGTCCTATGTAATTTGTTAGCAGCTACCAGGGCTACCAGTATATCAGATCCGGCCAGCGGGAAGTGCGGGCCCGCTGAAGATCTGGCATCGTAATCATCCATTGCCCTTGTTGGAAACAGTCCGTGTGCCACTACAACTGGGCCCCCAGCCTACACTTAAAGCTTCACAAAGATCTCGTCCAGTGACTAGATCTCAGTCAGTACCCCTAGACGTAGAAGATGAGGACAGCGAGGATGAAGAGATGGGAGTAGATTGGCTGTGGCCATCTCAAATGTCAGAGTCTGCTGCTTTCCCTTCTTCTCCTCCCAAGGTGACAGACACTGGGATTCTCAGGCCAGAGGCCCCAGAATTTGTGCCTCAGAGTCAGCCTTCAGAAGATCCAGAAGACTCTCAATCTCCTCTGTTGGCAGCAGACCTTGCGGATTCCCACTTCCTTGCTGAGGAGGAAGAAGCTGAAGTGGAGGAGGAAGGGGCTAGTGAGCCTACAACCTCTGAGTCTAAAGAGCAGAGAGAGAGAAGAATTATTCGCCCACCTAAGAGGCTGACATTCTAGGTGAAAACTCTGAGGAGGTTATTCTCACCCCTCAAAGGACTCTTGAAGCGCCTGATCCTCCCAACACTGATTTGGTGGAGGACAACCCCAACTCACCCCCTGACACATCTATCCGGATCACCCCAGTCTCTGTGGCTTATGAACAGAACAACCTCCCCTCTCATGACAATTTGTGGGTGGTTTATCTGTCAACTCTGTTTCCTGATATGAGCTGTTTGAGTTTGGGCTCTTCTTATGCAAATGCATATTGTTTGATTTCTTGTGTGAATTAACCTGCTTTTTCTCCGCGTGTCTAAAGTCTAAAGCATGTAACAGGTTCAGGACTTTACTGCCTTTGGAGGACCAAAGGTTCTTTGGTGAGGGGAGTGTGTAGCAGGTGCTGCAGCCTGAAACTTACATTAACAACAACAGGCAAGCTGACAGGGACAAGTTCAGAGTGTCTGCTGCTGGAAGGAATTTCCCCCTCCCTTTTTGCTCCTCACTGTGGATGAGTCAGAGGACTTCACAGGCAGGACAGCCCACTCTGTTTGTTTCTTTCTACTGTTTCTTCATTGGCAGAGGGAAGCTGGCCAATCAAGGGAGGACTGTCCATGCAACAAGGAACTCTGGGAAATGGAGTCCTTAACACAGGCTATTTCATTGTAATCCATACAGTGAGAACTACAAATTCCACCAGCCTTTATGGGGGAGAAGGGATCTTGCCCCAGAGGCTTCCTAGGGGAAATTAGAGTTACCCTGAAGGGAGAGAAAAGACTGGATGCTAGAGAAGGGTGCTGTGGCCCTAAGTCTGTGTGAACATTCCTGCTACAACCTGGAGGTTGGCAGCGGACATCCAGAACTAAAGGAAAGACCCTGGGAGTATCTACAGGCATACCTGTTAGCGTGTGGTGTTTCCGTGAGGAGGAGGCCAGTCGGGCACCCATAAGGACCAGTATCATAATATTCTCTCTCTGGACACAGGATCAGTAAGAGGGGCATTTGCCCAACCCTACCTAAATAAGAACACTGAACTATTGTTGTTACTCTGACCCATTTAATAGGAGAATTTGTGACGCTGTTACACTCTGCCTGGCAGTGATATTACCCAAGTGATTTAACTCAAAATTACCAACGCCATTAGAGTTCTTGCTGTCTACCAAGCCTTTGTGGACGTACTCTGTTTCCCTCCACTAAAGGAAGTCAAAAAGGGCACCACCTTGAAGTCATTCAAAGTCTTAAAGAGCTTGGGCTGGATGCTGGAGCGAGCGGTCACAAGATTTCACCAGTTGTGGCGTCTGCTAACAGGCCCTTCCTTTTTTACTATACAAATAACAACACTCCTTCGTGTATAGCCTTCACGCACCATCTTGCAGGGTCTTTTCCTGTTTCTCGGCCCCAGTGGGTCCTCTGGTTTCCCCCTTTCGGGTCGGTGTTGTGTGGGCGTGAGGGAGCTGGACCAGCATTTATGGGCTAGGCATTCTTCTGTTTTTAATGTATGCCTCTATGTTGAACTCTCTGGCTCAAGCAATTTGGAAACAACCATCCTTGGTACCTCCATGTTTTTAATTGGCAACAACTGTCATTCAATCAGTCCATAATACTGGTTTTCTTGTCTAAACTTTACCCCTGAAGAAGGAGAACCACATGTTTACTCCGAAACGCATTGGGTACAAGAAATACTAGCTTGCTTTATGTATTCTATGACAACACTGGAATGTTCACTTTAATGTGTTTTTTTATTAAATGTTTTGTATTTTTCATATTCAAATAAATATGTTTTCATATTAGAATATTATCTATTATCTCTGTGCCTTAAAAGTCCACCACCAGGGGATCTTGTTTTATTTCTTGTAAATACTGGATGTGGCACAACCATATGCCCAATCATAACCGACTTACCTCTGTTAACTCCAAAATCTCACTTTTTCCCGAATTCTCTGCAGAAGTGCAGAAGCAGAGGGCACAATTCAACGATGTAAAGAAATGATTGAGGGCCCTCAACGTACAATATTCTATGCTGTAGTCTTCCCGCCTCTGCGTGGTAGCCAGGTACAATTCTTTGACAGACCAAAACTGGTGGCGCAATGGCTAGACAGAGAGGAACGCTCCATCCGGGAGGAGGAGGCAAATCGCAGACTGGCGGTATTAGGAACATAAGATCGCTATACGTCGAACACAAAATCCAACACCATATACCTTTCCCCACTATTACTTCATTCTTGGCAAGGCGGATGTCCTAAAGGATGATAGAAGAAGATGCCATCAACCCCACTTCACCTGGTGCACCACTTAGGCCTACGGGACGCACCAAAGAAAGGCCAAGAGACTTGTTCCCCCAAACTCATGATGCCTTGAAAGTCCCTTGGGGACGAAGATTCTTCTCAATGTTTTTTGCAAAGGCCCTGTTGGCCTATTTGCTTCTCTCCACGGACCAAGACCTCACACAGAACCCCAGAGGGATGATCCCACTGTTCCATGCTGATCCCGCAACAAAAACTGAACTCCAGCATGCTCAAAGGATATTTCCTCTTTTACCTTTGTTCTTAAATTGGTATGGCGCACATGTAATTTATGTGGGTGGAGACTACACCCTCCTCCGACTTCTACTTGTCGCTAGGACATTTTGCAATGATCTGACATGGCTAGATCACATGTAGTGCTTAGTTGGATGAGAGGGGCCTGGGTAGCGGAGTGAAAAGGTTGGCTGCGACGCATGTGGCTAACGCCTACGGTCCTCCATACTTTGCCTACAAGAAACGCATACAGTATGCATACAGACGAATTCATACAATTCTCGGCTCGTATGTTCAGCCAACAATTTCACTCTGCATATTCCTCGTTTTCCCGAGGAGTGAGTATACTGATCCCTCAGGGATCCCCTTTACTTGCACACTTTCAGTGATAGATGACAAAGGGAGGTATATTATTCTCAGATGCAACTTGAAGGGCCTGGAATGCATAACAGCGAATGTGTACATACCTCCTCCCTTTTCTGCAGAAGTCCTTAACATATTGGCAGGCTTTTTGGCCCACCACCCTAATGTTCCTGCTCTTGTTGTTGGCGACTTTAATAATTACTTAAACTTCCAGCTAGACAAACTTACGATGGCCTGGCCTGATCATTTTAAGATGGGTGACCTGACACCATTCGCTCATCTACTAGAGGAGATGGGACTGCATGATGTCTGGCGTCTAAAAAAACCCCAAGCTAAGACCTATTCCTGCCACTCTGCATCACACAGGGGCCTCTCCAGAATTGACCTTGGTCTTTGTAATGAGGAAATGTTATCATATATTGCTGATGCTCAGTATGAACCGAGGACGGTCTCTGGCCACTCTCCATACTGGGCCAAGATAAATACTACCGGCCCCAGCAGAAGGAACCACTGCAAAATAAATCCATTTTGGCTCTCCTTGTTTCCCACACCAGACTCAGTAACTACTGCTATTGCGGATTTTATTTTTATTCATAAAAATACAGCGTCTTTGGGCTGGGACACTCTTAAGGCCTTTCTCAGAGGCCAGTTTATCAAAGCAATTTCTTCCATAAAGACTAGGATCAAGACCTGGGAGCTCTCTGTCCTGCAGGAACTAAGAGAGGCGGAGTCAGGGTTCATTGCAAATCCGACTGACGATACCGAAAGGAGATGGTTGGAGGCACAAAAGTTAGCTAACCACATGACAACGTCAAAAGCAGAAAACAAGCGTTTTTTCTTGCAACAAAAATACTATGAGGAAGGGGAGAACACTGGACATATGTTGGCCATGATGGCTAAGTCCTGTAGAGGCCCCTCCTTCATAGCAGCAGTTCAAGATACCTCCGGCCGGGTGGTGACTGTTCATACTGAGGTTATCAAGACATTTCAAGAGTTCTATATAGATGTGTACTCCTCTAGGGTCTCCTTGGCTCCCACCGATATCCGGGACTTCCTCTCCGGGTGCAATTTGCCATGCCTTGAGCGGTCTGACAGGGACATGTTAAATGCCCTTCTCACAACCGACGAAATATCAGAGGCCCTGGCTCTTTCACCCCCTGGTAAGTCCCTGGGAACAGATGGACTACCGGCGGAGGTATACAAAAAATATGCCGACAGTATGCTACCACAACTAAAGCAGACTTTAATAGAAGCCCTAGAACTAGGTCAATTGCCCCCATCCATGTGGGAGGCCACTATAATTTTAAAACTTAAGCCAGGCAAGGATCCCTTCCTCCCGGACTCATATAGGCCCATCTCCCTGCTAACGACGGACGTGAAGCTTCTGGCCAGAGTGCTGGCTAGCCGTCTAGCCTCCGTTATTCAAAAACTCATTCACTGTGATCAATCAGGGTTCATTCCCTTCAGATCTACGGCACTAAACATAAGACGTTTATTTCTCAATCTACAGGTCCCAGTGGACAACCCAGGTAATAGGGCAGTGATATCCCTTGACGCTGCCAAGGCTTTTGACAGCGTCAAGTGGCCATATTAATGCAAAGTCCTGGAGAAGTTCAGTCTGGGGAAAAACTTCATTAGATGGGTTCAGTTACTCTACACAAACCCTACCGCCAGACTGTGAATTAATGGTGATCTCTCTGACCCTTTCCGTCTTTACAGAGGTACGAGGCAGGGGTGCCCATTGTCGCCCCTGCTGTTCGCTTTAGCCCTGGAACCGTTGGCGGAGAGGGTGAGAGCGTCACCATTGATATCCGGATTCATGAGGGGCCCTGCAGTCGATAAAATATCACTATATGCGGGCAACACTCTATTATACTTGAGAGATACCTCCACCTCACTACAGAATGTGATGTCTTTAGTCACTTAGTTTGGCACCTTTTTCTGGCTTCTCCATAAACTGGAGCAAGTCAGCCCTCCTACCCTTGGATGAGCTCCCAGCATCATTGCCAGAGTGCGACCAACCTCTTCAGGTTGTCTCCACCTTTAAATACCTGGGAGTACAGGTTACTCCGGATTCCGCCAAATACCTAACCCTGAACTTGCTCCCTATTATTGCTAAGTTACAAATTAAATGCAGCGCCTGGTGTAAGCTACCCATTTCTATCACCGGTAGAGCCAATAAAGATGGTGTGAGCGCCTCAGCTATATTACATATTGCATAACTCCACTCAATGGATCCCACGTAGATAGTTCACACGCATCAACACTATATTTAGAAGCCTCCTATGGAAAAAAAAGATTGCTAGAATTAAACTATCCACACTACAGTATAGCAAGGACCAGGGTAGGTTGGCAGTACCCAACATGAGACTCTATTTTCTGGCCTCAAAGCTTCAGCATCTAGGGGGTTATGGAGGAGTTGATATGGCAGACCCTATCCGTAATATCCTATTCCATGGCTCACTAGACCTTCCCGCCACTTCACATCTGGAGGCAGAACTCCCCCAGCACCCTAAATCAATGCCTACCATAAACCTACTGTCCAAAAGATGGGGCCCTCATTAAACATAGCTTGGGGATGGAGGGCTTCACGATCCACACTCCACTGTGGCATAATCCTTGCTATACGGAACTGCAAAAATTAGAGGGGTTCCAGTCTTGGGAGGCTAAGGGCCTTATATTGCAACTTTATACACAGACCATTTTTAAATCCTTCACTGATCTACAGGAGGAGTTTGGGATACCGAAACATAACTTCTACAGATACCTCCAACTTCGGCATGCTATGCAATCGCAGACACAACTGTCCAAGATGGTACACATAGAACATCCTGTAAAACCCACATACTTAACACACAGCATAAAAAAGGTATGATCTCACAAATATACAGCACACTCTCATCTAGAATGCAGGACGCAGCCAAACTGCCGTGTAGACACCAGTGGGAGCAGGACATAGGGGAGATTGGGGGCGAGGACTGGGAAATATGTTTACAGTCTCTGCCGATCGTTTTGGTATCACCATCGTGTAGGCTCTCCCAATTATTCATTTTGCATAGAACCTACCGTACCTCGGTGCTGCTTCATAGATGGGGCAGGGGCAGATGTGCCCAAGATGTGGGGGGGCTAACGGGGATCTAATACACCTGATGTGGCGCTGCCCCAAACTATTCAGATATTGGAGGACGGTAACTAATACCATATCATCGGTCTATCAATCCACTGTTCCGCTAAACCCTGTCACTTGCTGGGCGCGGAGGATGAGGAACTTTTTACCCCCCCAACTAATGTAGCTGTTTCAAGATAGTTGTATATCGCCCGCAAGCAGATAGCTCGCCTATGGCTATCACAGCTTAGTCCAACAACGAAGCAGTGGATTGAACAGGTAAATAATACACTAATTAAAGAAAAGCTGACGTACCAACACAGAAACGCGGTCAATAAGTTCTATAAAATCTGGCAGCCTTGGCTGGACACCCCGGACACCCTCTCAGCTAGTTCTCAATAGACTGCTCCAAATGTAACCCTCTAGATCTGTAAAACATTCATTAACTATCTGCACCATATCAAGATAGCATAAAGTCTTGAGCCTGATCAAGGAATCAGGGATCAGTTTAAAATCCCCCTTCTTTGCTGCCGAGCCAGCGGTATAAATTACTATGACCCAACAAGATCTTGGTTGTGTTGAGAAGCTTCCGTTAATTTCACCTTCCCGTTGGAGGGTAGTTAGTTCAACTACAGTTTCCTCTTGTTTATGAATATCAGTGTGTCACTTACATTGCTATTGACTTACTAGTAACTGCACGGTGCTAAAAGCAAAGATGGAGCACACCTGTTATAAATATTTTGTTAGGTTATATCCGAGTTTTTTGCTCTAGGCCACCACCTGTATACTATGCTGTTATTGACGCACACCCTGAAGTTATATTGATGCATTTGTTTATATTGTACATTTGATCTTGTGACACAATAAAAACCTTTCTGATTAAAAAAAACAATGGGAGAGACACAAACTTGTGTATTCTGTCCACTAGACAAGTCATCAGGAGACATACAATGTCCCAGCAGGCTGATAGTGTGGAATTAGTTTATCTTCATAGATCTCTTGAAGGTTATGGTTGATAAATATTTCTGTCCCAAGTGAAGGAGCCTCTCCAACCCAGTCTGCAGGAGGGCTATCATATTTCCTCTGACCATTACCCTGTACAAGATTAATATTACACCTTTCCATCCACTCCCGAAGCTTTATTGTCCTTAATAAAATAATTAATCCAAGCCTTGCTCTCAGCATCCATTATGTGATTGTCTATCATTAGAGAATGATCTGCTCTCTCCATGGGCCATAATCAGTGGGTAGAAGGTTTGCCCCTAGTCCTGTCCAAAAGCCCCTGTCCTGGATGGGTCTGTCACAACATACATGTTTAACTCCTTGCAAACCACATAACACATATGCATAGTTGCCAAAATTTCAAAAATTTCCAGGGACACTATATTTTTTATGCGCATGGGAGTCGTTCTACATGAGGCATATCATTAAATCAATGCCAAACTTTAAACTGATTGTAAAGTGTGTTTTTTTTACCTGCTCTGTGCAATGGTAAGAAAGAAAACAGAAAGCTTTACAATCACTCTATGTTAGGATTCATTCAAGGTAGTTGAGAAATTAGGTAAGGGATAATTTTACAAATATGAACTTGTCCTTTAAGGTGGCCGTACATGGAACCATACTGACCCACAGAAATTATAAAATGATATGACCCTCATTTGCTTGTTAAGTCACTAAAGTTTTTTCCTAAGGAGTTAAAGTGGAAATTCAGACCAAACTTTTTTATGGTTCTAGTTTTTGGAAATGGGATTGAACTTCTGTTATGTTTTTAGTGTTGTCTTTGTACCCACTGGGGACACCTGTTCAACTAACAGCTGTCAAAGGTAGGATTTCCCCCATTTTTAAAGAAAATTGCCCTTACTTCCTCTTGTATCACTGACAGTTGTCCACTTTCCTAACCTATCTAAAGCGCAAAAATGTTTTGGATGGTTCTACCTTGTAGGAAATCTGTTATTATTCTAACACAGGGATGGATGCTATCTGGGCCTAATTTTTTATTCATCTTAATTCTTTTTAGGCAAAACCACAGCTCTTCCTGTGTTGTGCAACTAATATTGAAAGAGGAACATTGGTTTTCTCTCCACCATATTATATTGCATCAGCAACTTCTTTGTGAAGACACATCCTGTAATATTAGCACGGACATTAATATAACAAAAATCAAGGCATTAAAAGTGGGTATTATCATGCTGATTTTAAATGTATCAATTACTAGGGTTGCCACCTTTTTTTCAAGTCAAACCTGAACACTTTAGCAGCACAGGGCACAATTTGTTTCTGTAGTATACACTACAGGATTATAAAAGACCCAGGACACCTTTAGGTGCCCTTAGAAGAGTAGTAACTATGTGAGCTACGGCAAACAGTGGGCGTGGCCAAACTACTTTTGCTGACATCATTGTCCCGCCCCCCAGTGATGCCAAACCCATAGCTCCCAACTGTTCCTGATTTTCGAGGGACTGTACCTGACTTGGAACAAAGTCCCTCTGTCCCTCTTTTTGGTCTGATCTACATAGTTGTATATAAAATGCACTTTTTATCTTTCAAAAAGTGTTTCCCAATGCTAAACCTTTCATCCAATTTCTAAATTGTAGCATTTGTAAATTTGAAAAGCCAATATAAAGGAATAGTAGTGGTAAAAAAAAAAAAACAAACGTGTGGATTTAACCAATCATTTTTCTTTATAATTCTCCTTTAAGGGGGTGTGGCAGGGGCATGGCATGGGGAGTGTCCTATGCCTACATACATTTGCTAATAGGTATCCCTCATTCCCCTCTCCAAAAAGTTGGGAGGTATGCAAACCTGCCCCCAGACAGACGCCGCAGCTCCTGGACAGCAACAGATTTGTGTGGGACTAGCCCACAGCCCAGGCTGAATAATGTGTCCTGGTTTCAGGCAGACTGAAACCCGGACAAATGATTAAAAACCCAAACTGTCCGGGTGAATTTTGGACAGGTGGCAACCCTATCAATTACCCTTATTACATAGGGGTAAACCAATATTCATTCACCTAAGAACAACTTCAGCCAACAGCAACAGTAAGCTGCAGAGGCACGTGGCAGCAGTTACGTCAGGATCTGAGTCTAGGCCACTGACTGGTTACTATTTACATAACTTTCTCACCATGCTAGACTTTTTGTGTCAGCACAGTTAAAAAAAAAACTGTGGGTACATAGTTATGTTATTTAAAATAATACGATTACTGAGAGGGCATGAAGGGATAAGTGGGGTTAGTTCAGCAAGCACATCCCTTTTGTCAATGGTGCTAAAAGTGAGATTTTATGGAAAACTAAGGTGTATTAAAATTATATACATTATTTCTACACCAACTATTTTGTATTTTAATGCAATCAACACATATTGGTCCATTTTACTCTGCAGCCAGTCTTAAGTTTCTAAATATCACGAAAAGGTTCACCAGAGCAACAGTATTTGGCTTGTAGATACAGTTTGCCAGAATTCCCATCCCTCTACCCCCTCCAGGACTCGCTGCCTTCTGATAAAACTGCCAGGAGCATGATATCAAATTGGAGGTGCAGCACCCTTCTTGTGTAGGTGGCTAGGCAAATTTAACTTTGGCTCCTTCTGTAATCAAGGGAGCAGTGATTGTTTGGTCTGGCTTGTTCAAAGTCTCACAAACTGGGAGTTTCATTGCTTCCCCCTGCCTCTGGAAAGGCTTCCAGAGCTTAGGGTGGGAGATTCAAATCTACCAGCCTGAATATTTATCTGTTTCCAGCATATCCATGGTGGGGAAGTGTCCAGTAGGGGGCTGGAATGGGGATAAATAGTGTGAGACACTGGAAAGCAGGGTACCATCTCCCAAGGAGGGTTACAGAGGTGCAGGAGCTGCTGCTGTCTAGCAGCCTATGGACTGTACAGCTTCTCTAAGAGGCCTTAGAAGTGCCAGGACTAAAGGCTTGAATGGACTCAGCTCAGAACTAATCACAGAACCACAACACAAGGGATCTGGTTCAGGGAGGTGCCATCTCACTCACTGGGTTGGTCTGGAGGAGACTGGAAGTAGGTAGTGACCTTAAACTGATCCCTGAGATTGTGTGCTGGACCCCGCGCTGGGTACCAACAGCTGAGAGGTGGCACAAGGTGACCAGACACCCAAAAACTATCTCTATGGTCTTCATCTGTGGAGCCTTGGACTGATCACTGCTAGCTACTACTACTAAAGTAGTAAGACTCTAATTACCAACTACTGAGCATTTTGGAGTATCTCATGCCCCAACCCCTCTCCTGTTACAAGTTTTTTGAGCAATAATCCACCAAAAAAGACAGCCCCTAGGCTGTTTATTGAAGCCGGAGTAAATGGACTGTTGCTTTGGTGGTGGGGGTAGCACTAAACAGGTATCCCTGTGCATGGAAAGCATTATGAACATCTAAAAGGATACCAGAACTTTGTATTGTTTCATACAGCAACATGTGACTGACCATGTGATTATGGCAGGCAGACCCTCACACTTAGCATTTAGGCTTATTAGTGCACTGGCATGGCTTAAAAGACAGGAGGGAAGGTTCTCACTGATTATCCCTTTTAAAATTGCTAGTTGCCTGGCTATTTTGTTGATCATCTTGTGTTCACTACTTTGAGTCACTGATGCAAATTAAGCATGCAAAAAAGTTTGCTAAAATATTCACAACTTATATAAGTGGCCTGGGTGGAATTTTTCTTCTCGGCCATCAGTTGAAAACACTGGAACATTGGAAAGCACTCAGCCAAACCTGATGGACAGGCTGTGTAAATAATGGTGACATCCATGTTAGGAGAATAAAGGGGGATTTATTCTTTAGAAGAAGGGACTGGAAACACAGGAAAATAAGCTTGTGAAAACAACTGGAGGGTTCAAAATAAAGAAGCAATCAGAATATGCAAATGATACATTTTAATCAGTACAGTATGAGGTTCATTTATGAAGGTAAAACAAAATTAATTCTTTTAGTTGCCCATACACGTGGCAATCTTAATTATATTACAACCCCTTTTAAACCACCAGTATTGGCAAATTAATAGTATTAGAATACAGGATTTATATAGCGTCAAACAATTTGCACAGAACTTTAAAAAATAAACAGTTACAGTACAATTTAATACAAGAGGATTAGGAGGACCCTGCTCGTGGAGCTTACAATCTAAATGAATACAATCACAATATGGTTGGTTAATTGTGATATTCAAAAATCTAATTGAATTGGAATCAAGACAGGAAAAAAAATTGATCAGGTTTATTTGGACACATTTGATTGAGAATATTTCAATCCCATCTCCTGGCAGTCAGTCAAAACCATTATTTTATGCAATTGATCACTGCTATTTACACAAAAAATGGAATTAAACTTGCAAACACTTTATCAAATTGCCACGTGTATGGACAATTTAAAGAGGTCCTGAGCACAAGAAGTTGTGCCCCAAAAAAGCCGGCAGAGGGGAATGGACTAGTCTCCAGTATTGCCTGTGGTCTACCGACAGCAGACAGCTGATCTTTTCCTTATTACAAACTTACTATTCTTTTTTCACACTGTAGCTGTTTGAAGGGAACCATGTCGGTGGAGTAGCAGGGCTTTGCTTCCTCTTCTCAGAGCTACCCCTCTGATGACTGCTGATATGATGATTGGTGAGTTAATATTTAGGAAGTGGCAGAAAATATGAAGAAGGCACAGATCCACAGAAAGAATGAAGCAGAAGCCAGGAGATCCTTTTTTTTTTAAATCAGAAAAAATGTTTATTAAATACAAACAGTTTGATAATCCAAGACAAGGTGGTACACAACATCTTGCACAAGAGAAAAAAAAATACAATTGTATAGATAGTCGAATACAGATCTGATAAGTGCCATCTAACCCATCTTCAGCATTCCATCTACACCAGGGGTCTCCAAACTTTCTAAACAAAGAACCAGTTTATTGTCCCTCAGACTTTCGGGTGGCCAGACTATGGCCAGCGGTAGTGGAAATTTTCCTGGCATCAATGGTAGTAAACATTGCCACGTTTGGTATTGGGGGAGGAGCAGTGCCCAATTATTGGTCTCAGTGGGAGATATTGTGCTTTATTGTTGGTGTCAGTTGGCAGAATAGTGTCTCCTGTATCAGTGGGAGGAGTAGTGTCCCAAAGGCCGGACAAAGGCAAGCAAAGGATTGCATTCGGCCCGAGGGCCGCAGTTTGGAGATCACTGATCTACAAAATGAAGCAGTAACGTTACCCACTCAGAAAAAGGTATTAGCTCAGAGGTCTCTCGTAATGGCCTACCCGGCATAGGTATCTGGTATACAAGTTCCCTTCGGCTAACTCCAGGGGTATCAAGCCATGGTCCTCACAGATTTTTAAATCTACAGGGGTAGCCCCTGTGTAGGTAAATATGGCTTTCAAATGAAGGGAATTGCCTATAGAGGTTACCTAAGACTTATGAATAGGGGGATCAAGGGATTTCCAAAGTTGTAAGATTAGCTTTCAGGCATGAAAAAGTGCGTCTCCTATGGCTATTTTGGGACATTCCTCCTCAACAACCCCCTCACGGACACTTAAAAAAACAGGATTTAGGATCAAAGTGGATATTTACCCTGAATACCGCATTCAGGGTATCCAGTACTTGTCTCCAATAGTGATGTAACTTGGGGAAACACCAAAGTAAATTAATTAAATCCCCATGATATCTTTTACATCTATGACAATATGTCTCCCTACTGTTGCCCATCTTACATCTTATAGTGCCTGAGGGGGGTATAATGAGATTGCAATAGAATGTAGAGCTGAGATTCTGGGTCACATTAAGTGAGCACATTATCACAGCCTGAATTGCCTCATCCCATTGGTCACCCATCATCGGCCCTAAAGCCCTCATCCATTTTGACACCGCCTTTCTAGGGTGCCCTTCAGATGGCTTTCACACCGAGCTGCGGGGGGCGTCGGCGGGGGGCGGGGGGCGTCGGCGGTAAAGCGACGCTATTTTTAGCGCCGCTTTACCGTCGTTTTAGCGGCGCTATTCGGGTTAGCACTGTCCCCCTAGCGACCGAAAAGGGATAAATCTGCCCGCAAAACACCGCCGGCGGTATCGCAGCGCTGCCCCATTGATTTCAAAGAAGCTGCTGGCAGGACTTTTTGTGACGCCCTGATAGTGCACCGCTCCAGTGTGAAAGCCCTAGGGCTTTTACACTGGAGTGAAAGGAGCCGCTTTTTTCAGGCGCTATACAGGCGCTATTTTTAGCGCTGTATCGCCTGAAAAACACTGGCAGTGTGAAAGGGGTCTTAAAGTGGATGTAAACCCAATGTCATCCTTTCTAAACTACTGCCATAGGGGTTATCTATAAGGATATACATGCCTCCTTCATGTATCTTTACCTGTCAAATGTCTCCCCTCTGTCTGTTATTAGACCCGAAAAACTGCATATTCTGTGGGTGGGTCTGTTGTCTGGAGCTCGGTGGGTGGAGTCGTGATGTCAGTAGACTCCCCGCCCACCTCTACACTCCCCTGTGTATATTTCTAACACTGAACTTCTATATGATCTGCTATGATCTCTAACATCCAGTGAAAAGACAGGAAAGTAACCACATGACTTTAACATGACAAATCATGCTGAGGTGTGGAACAGCCAATCCTTGCAGAGCTACTGAAGAAAGGAGTGGGGGAGGGAATTAAAAAATACTGCATGTGTCTTAGGCTGAAGCACGAGATGTAAATCACTTGTCACTCACAGCAAGGGGGAGTATTTGACAAAGTTTTTCTCAGTTTGTCAAGAATTATCTCACTGAACAATAAAAGAGGATTGCTCAGAGCTGGATTAACTCTGTGTGGCAAGACTGGGCTCAAATGATAGGAAATCTTATACTCTACAGTATGATATAATTTTTTTTTTTTTTCGGGTTTACATCCACTTTAAGGAATCGCCAGGAGATCCTTGAACTGGAGCTTCTTCTTCAGCAAAGAGAACAGAGAGTAGCACAGTAATGACATCAAATCTCACTCCAAATCTCCTGAGACTAGTAGTCACACACAGACAGCAATACTTCTCACATACTAAATATACAGCTATAAGAACAGGAGTGTCAAGGCACAGTAAGTGTATTTTTCAGGATGAATTCAAGACAAAAGGTAGATTTTTCAGGGTACTGCTCAGTTTAAAAAAACCCACCCTTGCAGTGCCCCCATTACACTTGGTATTTATTATATTTGTTATTTTTAGAGGAGGAATGAAGAGGCTCTATCACTTACCCGACTGCTCATGCCAACTAGCTCCTCCTCTGCGCCAAGCTTTGACCTATGGGTGGAGCAATACAGGGCCATTAAAAAAGAATTTCACTAGGATTTTTTTAAATGAAATGTAAGCAGCTACAAATACTGTAGCCAGTAATTTTTAAAAGTCAACGCTGTCTTCCCACAGCCGATTATTCCCAGCTTCTTTGGATCCCTGGCCAGCCATCTTGGATTTTTGAGCTGGCTGTGACTTCCTGATGAATCACCGCCACCCTCCCCACTGTGCATGTGTCAGGAACGGGGTGGGATGAGCGACATAAGTGGGTGCCGCTACAGACAGAAAAAACGATACTCAGCCCCCCCAAAAAAATAACTTGCAACTCAGTTACAGGCGGAGGGGGAAAACTTCACTTTTTGAGTGACGTACCGCTTTAACCCTGTATTGTACACTGAGAAGGCTGGAGTGCTGGAGCTTACTGAGCAGGTTGCAGTAGACTGTGCTTGACAGCTCTATTATTAAAGCTAAACCAGCAGTGTGGAACACATTGCACATCTATGTACAGGAAGCTTAGGGGGGGGATACCGCATTTTTTAAAACAGGTTTAATATGCTGTTACTGATGCAAACAGTTCTGCTTCATTAAGTGCAGGGAGTATTCAGTGATGGGTAGCCTACAAGCTAACAAACAGTTTCAGCACCTGCTAAAACACTCTTTGCAAACATTTAACAGGAAGAAAATCAACACAGAGCTGAAA
Organism: Lithobates clamitans; assembly: GCA_037952925.1. Taxonomy (NCBI): domain Eukaryota; kingdom Metazoa; phylum Chordata; class Amphibia; order Anura; family Ranidae; genus Lithobates; species Lithobates clamitans. The sequence goes on from JBBGZY010000573.1 coordinate 7,520,337, forward strand.
AATCTAAATATCCGTAGCAGAAAAATTACTAGCTTAGAAACAACCAGTATGGCACCACCTTTAAAGCATGATACACATGAACTAGTATGGTAATCACTATTTTATGTGAGGCCTATAATGCAGCTGTTTCATTTTACCTTCTTCCTACTGATGACCTGTCCTGTAGTTTCCCCAGACACTCACCAACCAACTGACATTGATAGAACTTAATATTTTTAATTCTTTTCTTGCAACTGTATTGGCATATGGAGATAGGGTTAGGGGATACCTAAAAACAGAAGAAAAAAAAATCCTTCCACTCAGTATACTTCTCTTTAGGCCCAGACAGACTACTATCTTTGCAAAACAAAGAAAAAGAGGGCGCACCAACCTTGATCCCCTTCTCCTCAGATCACCCCTCGAAACGTGTCAGCCTTCTGGAAGGTCCTTTGACCTGCTTAGTCTCAGTAACCTGGTTGTTTTGCGTTTACTATGGCCTGTGAAATGCTTTTATCTGGAACATGTTTATGAATATATCTCTTTTTTTTTTATACTATTAAAGATACCACTTGGGTAATGCGCAAGGTTGGTGCACCCTCGTTTTCTTTGTTTTACAGTGGGTCTTTTGGGTTCCTCCCCCAACCCTTAGAGGGCAGCAAAACCTGTGCTTTTCTGTGAATCACCAAGAGCCTGCTATATATCCAATTCCATTACACCACCCTCGAGCGCAGGAGAATACTACTAGACTACTATCTTTTACATACGTCCCGACCATTCTGGATTTCGCAGGGCTGTCCTGGGATTTCCACAAAATCTCGGTGTCCCACGAATTTGGGCTGAGCCACAGAGCCCAGTGTCAGAAAAAAGCTCTGCCACTGGGTTCCACTAAAGTACCTGGTGGGCGCATGCTAGTACCAGGCAACCAGGGCGATTGGCCAACCGAGGTAGGCTTCCCCTAGGCTCCTCTTCTGCTCTAATGTGTCTCATGACACAACAAAAGGAGGAACCTAGGAGGAAGGACTTCCCCCCAACATTGATCTGAGCTGTATCTGAGATAGACAGGTTTTATGGAAGGGGGGTTGCAAGGGGGGTTACCAATGATAAGCGTAAATACAATTTTTGCTGGAAGTATAGGGTGTATGTTGACAGGAGTATTGGGAAGTGAAATAAGAGGATTTATGTTGAGGGGCGATTTATTATGGAAGGGGGAGTTTGGGAGGAGGATCTGAGTTGAAAGACAGAATTAGGGAGGAACTGGGGGGAACTGTGCTAGTAGGGGGGAGAGATTGTGCTGGCAGGTGTTTATGGGGGGAGGATTTGTTATAGAAAAGTAATTTGGGGGGGGTTTGCTGGAAGAGGCAGAGGATTTGTGCTGGGGGGGTATTTGTGCCAGAAGATGGATAGGATTTTTACTAGGAAGAGGGGTTTGGGGGAACAGCATTTGTACTAGAAGAGAGATTTGGATGGGGGATTTGGGGGAGGGATTCTCCCTGGGGTGCCCAAAGGTACCTCCATTTTTTTTTACAATCCAAGCATCATCTCGGCACTGAGGAAAATTGTCCCTTCCTGGTCACTATCCCACTCACTCTCAGTTCATAACGCTGAGATTTCTATGGTGATGTGGATGCAACCACTGTTAAAATGTAAACCTTGCCATAGTAAAGGGCAAGCATGTGGGCGTGGCCTGCCTTTGCCCGTGTATGTGAGGGTACCTTTGCATGTGTGTGTGTGCTCATCAATGCCCCGGAGCAGGCATGGCTGCATTCATGTGAGAGCCAATATTAAGGCAGAACCCAGGCTTAGAGATAAGCCATACACCATGTGTAGCTACAACACCTACAGAGTGCCTCTTTGAATATACTGCCCCATGTCACTACACACCTTGTCGTTGAGTGGTCTTGGTTAACTCCTTCCACTCTTACATACCATGAGGCCAGGTACCACGCTTCTGACTGGCTGCTGTGTACTTTGTATTAATTAGCCCTAGCAATAGCACTCCTTCTCCCACTGTCTTGCTGCATTAACCTTTAGAAGTGGCCTATCATCATGCCCCATAATGTTTCACAGACCCTATTCTTCTGATACGCCAAATTCTACCATACACCCCTTGAATAACTTCAGACCAGGCTCAAAACATTAAAAAACTTTACTAAAGATTTCTCAGAAAGGTCCAATAGAGAATTTAGTGCAAAATGTTTTAATCCTAACTGACTAGTCTCTAGCTGCCCAGGCATACCTTGATACAGGTGATAGTCCATGATTGGTATTCTCCGCAGGCTGGCAGTTCTCTGATCATCCAGTGTTCCATAGTAGGTTCTTTACTGCCCCATGTTCGTTGCAGCAGGAATGGGCCAAAGCGTGAGTGGTAGCTGGACAAGTGATGACTGACCCCCCCCCCCCCCCATTTAATAACACACTGGGTAGGAAGGTATGACCTAAAAAGTCAGGAAAAAGGAGACTGGAACAGGTTAATCCCTTCCCCACCTGGGCAGACTAACTGGCTAACTAAAGCAGTACCTATATCTGTAGGCAACCTGCCTACAGGCAAGCAGCAGCCAGTTTAGCACAGGAGCTGTACAGGAATGCAAGAAGCCCTGAGTGCAGCTGAGCAGAGGCTGCAATCTGCAATATATAAATATATGCCAGTGTTTGCTTTAACCCTTGACAGGTTTAATAATAATCACAATGTGTTTATAGGGATACTAGTGTGCTGCTATATACAATGGAATTGTGTTTAAATACGAGTGAAATATATGTGCAACAATTGCAGAACTGCCGCAACCACTGTTATGGTATACTCCAAACACTAAAAGAATGTACCGTATAACAATAAAGGAATGGTGCACTGTTCAAAAAAACACACTTGGCTTAAAAAATACCATGAACCATGTCATATATAATTTTTTGTGAAATACTATTTAGTGTTAAATATACATTTATACAATAAGTGACCCTAATATCATCAAAAAATGCCTTACTACCAAATATAGTGAAAAGATATTGTCAAAAATATATTTAAAAATAAAAAATCAATATTAAATGGAATTGAAAACTCCTTAGTATCAACTAATAACGATGAACTCCATCTTCACAAACACATTTCAATTGATGCAATGTGTGAAGGTTCCATCCGTAGCCACAACAGAGCATTACTTTGTTAAAGCGGGGTTCCACTCAAATTTTGAACAATATCTGTATGTATTCTCTTCCTTGCCTAGATGCTGACATGCCGTTTAAAAAAATTTAAATTGCCGTAATTACCTTTTATTTTTCTATTCTTCTTTGCACTTCCTGGTTCTCCTCCCGTGGGAGTAGGCGTGTTTCTAGCCTCTCCCAGACTCCTGGGAGCTAGTCTCAGGCTTCCCAGGATGCCACTGAGCATGTGCGGGAACGAGCGGTGAATGCTGGGAGCACAGCATTCACCACATCCAGGAAATAAATGCTTGTGGGCTTCAAATGCCCACAATGAAGATGGAAACCGCCTGCAGTGAATAATATAAGTTATTCTTTCCGACGAAATCTGACACAGGCGGACATATTACACACAATATGTGAGTATGTAATGCTGAGAAGAAAAGTTTGTGAATGAACTAAAAAAAAAAAAAACAATAGATAGGTGGACCCCCGCTTTAACCTCCCTGGTGGTATGATTATGTCAGATTTTTGTGTTTTAAAGCAGTACATTGTTTTGCATGGAAATTAGGCGTTTTATATTGTAGGCCTATAATTCTTAGGAATAACTCACTTAAATCTGTCCAAACAAGAGTCTAGTAGACATCCCAGGTATGATAAAGTTTGAAACAAGAAATCATAAATTATAATATAATAAATAACTATAAGTAATTATAACAAATAATAAAATAATAATAACATTTATTCAATAATGTAATCAAATCAAAAACACAGAAATTTGCTCAGTTGCAGAATTGTTGCTGTCGTTACTTTCAGTGTTTGATGACGAATTTCCCCACAAACAACTAACTCTCAATTCTGCGAGTGATTCTAATTTACTATCTCTGTTTTCTAGCTGGTCTAAAACCACCTTTGAAGTAAAGGGACGCTTTTTGGTTGCCATGGACAATCACAAGTTTCCAAGCAGAAAGAACAGTATATGATATAAAACTGCATTCAGGGCACTGGACAGAGCATTAAGGACAAAAGAGAGGTGGACAGAGCATTAGGGACACAGCGGGAGGACATTGCAGGATCTTGGGGACAGGGTAAGTAACTTTCCCAGGATCCTGAGCTGCAATCCCGAATGTAGCTCGGGGTTACCGCTTTTGGTAATGAAAATTTACCCCAAGCCACACTAGGGAATACCGCCAGGGAGGTTAAAAGGCAAAGTATACTCCCAGATTCCCCGCTGGAATCCCTACTGCACTTCCCCACCACTCCTCTCAGCCAGTCCCGCAAATTAATACTACCCCATCTGCTCAATGCAGCTCGGAGGCTAATCCCAATATACTGGAAGAAAGCCACAGGTTCCTACACGCACCAAATGGATAGCCTTAGTTAATAATATCATGGCTGCAGAGGCGTGGATGGCGAAATGTAAAGACAGATATGAGAAGTTCTACTAAATATGGGATACTTGGATAAACTATGCCAGTCCGGCTGGGCTGTCCGCCCTGGGACCCTCGCAGGCTGTGCCCCCCCCCCCCCTGATTGATGGGGCTTGGCCGGGGAGGTCTCGGGGCACCGCAGACCAGAGGGTGAAGCTACGGATGAGCTTTGACAAACCTAACACAGCTCAAATTGGTTTACCATGCTAGCAGGTGTTACACCCTTTTTACATTTTGCTTTTATTTTTATTCTGATTTCCGTACATGTTCTATACTTTTGTCTTTCTTTCGGCCCTGGTACGTTGGGTCGCTGCCCGATCCTTATTTCTGACTGAGGGTCTCAACCCTCCTCAGCGATATACCAGAAGGGAACGGTAAGGGAGATCCAAAGTTGTTTGAATTCATATGATGTGGTAGTAATATGATGATAATCTATCCCCCGGATACGATCCCCCAACTGTGTGTATCTCTGAGTAACTCTCCTGATGAGTATATGTACCCGGAGAGGGGCTCTTTATGTGGTGTCTTTTCTAACTATATGCTTTGTTTTATGTTCATTTGTATGTTGTTATATGAAAAAATTTTCAAAATAGAGATTACATAAAAAAACAAAAGGCGACGTATAACCTGTAAGGTGAGCGGGCATTGCACACAGAGGTGTCTGGTGATGGCTGTGTGACACGAATTTGGATTCAATGTATGGAACCTTCACATATTGAACCTTCATCAATTGAAAATGTGTTTGTGAAGATGCACTTCATTGTTATTATTTGATACTAAGGAGTTTTCAATTCCATCTATTTTAAATTTTTGATTTATAAATATATTTTTCACAATATCTTTCCACTATATTTGGCAGTATGGCATTTTTTGGATGATATGAGGGTCACTTATATGTGTATATTTAACACTAAATGGTATTTCACAAAAATTTATATATGACATGGTTCATTGTAATTTTATAAGCAAAGTGTGTTTTTTTTTTTTGAACAGCGCACCATTTCTTTATTAAATTAACTTTGTCAAATAATAACAATGTGTATGTGCAGGGAGGGGGCAGTGTGTGCAGGGAAAAGGGGGGGGTAGTGTTTACTGAAAGGGGTGGCAGTGTGTAAGAGGGCGACACAATGTGTACAGGAAGTGAATTTAATTATAGTTATTTACCATTTCTAATTACTATTAAGCCACACTCAATATTTAGCATTATTTAACCACTTAAGCCCCGGACCATTTGGCTGCCCAAACACCAGAGCACTTTTTGCAATTCGGCACTGCGTCGCTTTAACTGACAATTGCGCGGTCGTGCGACGTGGCTCTCAAACAAAATTGATGTTCCAACGTTTTTTTCCAACAAATAGAGGTTTCTTTTGGTGGTATTTGATCACCTCTGCGGTTTTTATTTTTTGAGCTATAAACAAATTGTGACAATTTTAAAAAAAAACGCATTATTTTTTACTTTTTGCTATAATAAATATCCCCAAAAAATATATAAAGAATGTTTTTTTTCCCTCAGTTTAGGCCGATATGTATTCTTCTACATATTTTTGGTTAAAAAAAATTGCAATAAGCGTTTATTGATTGGTTTGCGCAAAAGTTATAGCATCTACAAAATAGGGGATAGTTTTATGGCATTTTTATTGATATTTTTTTTTTACTAGTAATGGCGGTGATCAGCGATTTTTATCATGACTGCGACATTATGGCAGGCAGATCGCACACTTTTGGCGCGATTTTGGGACCATTCACATTTATACAGCGATCAGTGCAATTAAAAATGCATTAATTACTGTGTAAATGTGACTGGCAGTGAAGGGGTTAATCACTAGGTGGTGCTGTAGGGGTTAAGTGTGTCCTAGGGAGTGATTCTAACTGGGGGGGGGAGGGGCTATGTGTGACATGACACTGATCACTGCTCCCGATTACAGGGAGCTGTGATCAGTGTCAGTATAATTAGGCAGAATGGGGAAATGCTTGTTAACATCAGCATTTCCCCATTCTTCCTCTCCGTGAGATGATTGCAGGTAGTCCGCGGGACCCGTGATCACACTCATGGAGGTCGCGGCGGGCGCTCACGCCCGCAAACCGCTTCATAAAGGGCAATGTACAGGTACGTTAATCTGCCTGTACGTGCCCTTCTGCCGACGTATATCTGCGTGAGCCGGTCGGCACGCAGTTAATTGTACCCACTTTTTGCGGGACAGACTGCAGGTCAGTGAATTCCTGAGGTGTCCCTCACTTTCTAATTCCCAAGTTGGGAGTTATGATTCTAGTATCTTTTGATGTCTGCCACAAGGCTATTTACTGTTGGCCATGGCAAAGCCATATTCATAACCCAATACATAGTGGGAGATTTAGTAAAACTGGAACACTCAAAGCTTGTTCAATTAAGCTTTGACAATAAAATCTAGAAGCCAATTGAAAGTTGCACCAGATTTTGCACACTCTAGTTTTAGTAAATTTCCACTATTGCATCTTCTCACTCTACCTACTGGAGATCCCTTCCCAGAAGCGAGCAAAAGCAATTTATGTCCTTGAGCTTAGGGGAACCTATTGAACTCAGAAAACACAAACAAAACTGGCTGGCTGGTTAACTTCATCTGGATAGGGACACTCCAGCTTAACCACTCCAATACTGGACACTTTCACCTCACTGGACACATTCACCTCACTGGACACATTCACCTCACTGGACACATTCACCTCACTGGACACATTCACCTCCTGCCCAGGCCAATTTTCAGATTTCAGCTCTGTCACACTTTGATACATGCAACACTGTACCAAAATGAAAATGTTATCATTTTTTTGAGACAGAGCTTTCTTTTGGTGGTATTTGTCTATTTCTTTTTTTTGGTATATAAAATAAAACATATTTAAACATTTGAAGACTTTAGAAATTTTTGAAAAAATACATATTTCTTTGTTCCTGTTATAAAATTTTGCAAATAAATATTATCTTTCTTTATAAATTCAGGCCAAAATGTATTCTGCTACATTTCTTTGGTAAAAACCCAAATCAGCGTATATTATTTAGTCTGTGTGAAAGTTATAGAGTCTACAAACTATCTATATAGTATTTGAAAATTGATCAGTCCTGATGTACCGACTGCCTATCTCATTTCTTGAGGCCCTAAAATGCCAGGAGAGTACAAATACCCTCCAAATTACCCCTTTTTGGAAAATAAACAATCCAAGATAATTAGTAAGAGGCAAGTTGAGTTTTTTGAAGTTGTAATATTTTGTTACATTTTTTTGGAAGATGAAGAAATTAAATAAAATATGTTTTTTTCACAATTAATTTTTAAAGTAAAAGCAGGAGCAGTACAGTGTCATCATATGACTGGTGTGGCTTTGATCAGGGATCCTGACTGATGACAGTATGCAAAAAAAAATATATATATATTTTTCAATTTGTTTAACCATTTTTGTTTTTTCTTTACAATTTTCTTTTTTTACATACTGTGACCAGAGCAGTGCAGTTTTACCATAGCTGACACTGTACTACTCTGGGGAAGTGATCAGGATTTTTTTTACACTATGATTGCTTAAAAGCAATAATGTTTATAAATGTCATTCATTCAATGCCATTGTGTACTATTGTGATAACTGTGATAGGCCACAGCTATCACATGGTACAGATGCACTGTGCTTGGCCCTATCTTTACCATGTGATCACCATGATCAAACACAGAGATCATTAATGTAGTACACAATTAATGGCTATGAATGAAGGCCATTCATTATGTACAACTTACTTGTAATCACTGTGATTGGTCACAGCGATCACATGGTACCGGGGCCAGCCCAGTACAACGAGCTGTCTTCTTCTGTGTCCAGTGAACACAGCAGATCTTGCTGCAGCATGGCCGTTAGGGCATGCGAGAGGTGCGTGACTGGAAGGACGTCATATGACCAGTGGCGTAACGTGGGGGGGTGCAGGGGGTGCCGTGGCCCCGGGCGCGACATTTGGGGGGCCCAATTTTGTGCCAGTAGTGTCACTACTGGCTGCCGCCTCCTAATTTTATGTTCCTGTGTCTCCCGCGCTCCGGCCGCCATGTAGAGTGTCCGGCGCCCTGTGATTGGCCATATGGGGTTCATGTGAGTGCTTCTGAACTCCCGCCTCCGCACATGACCCATTCTCGGCCGCTGTCTTCTCCTCCTCTTATCCTCCAGAGAATCGGGACCGATCCAGGCAGGACAAGGTGTGTGAGACTCCCTCGATTCGTATTACTGGCCCCGGGGGCAGGGGGGATGAGAGAGAAAGAGAGAAATACTGTATGCAGCCCGGCAGCCGCAGGACAGTGTATATGTATGGTGGTCAGTCAGTCCTCCAAGGAGTTTCTCTTCCCTTCTCATGGCTTTAAAAGTTGTGAAAGACTTTCACTATACTGTCCTGCGGCTGCCTACAGTATTTCTCTCTCTCTCTCATTCACTGAAAGTGTCCATAAATGCACATCATGGCTTCAGACATAAAATAGTAAAAACATCACCACTGCGTTGTTTATCATTTTCTTAGGCCCATTTCACAGTGGGGCGGGGGTGGCGTCGGCGGTAAAGTGCTGCTATTGTAAGCGACACTTTACCTTCGGTATTCGGCCGCTAGCGTGGGTGGTTTTACCCCCCGCTAGCAGCCGAGAAAGGGTTAAAAACCACCGCAAAGCGCCCATGCAGAGGCGCTTTGCCAGCGGTATAGCTGCGCTGTCCCATTGATTTCAATGGGCAGGAGCGGTGTATACACCGCTCCTTTACCACTCCAAAGATGCAGCTAGCAGGACTTTTTTTACCGTCCTGTCAGCGCACTGCTTCAGTTTGAGAGCCCTCGGGGCTTTCACACTGGAGAGACAGCAGCGGCTGTTTCGGGACGGTTTGCAGGGGCTATTATTGGCTCAATAGCGCCTGCAAACCACCCCAGTGTGAAAGGGCCCATTGGTTAAGTGATGCGCCTGCTAGGGTGATTTTTGACATTTGCTCTATGTGTGGATTTTTTTTGCTTTAATTAACCACTTTAGCCTCGGAAGAATTTACCCCCTTCCTGACCAGAGCACTTTTTGCGATTCGGCAATGCGTCGCTTTAACTGACAATTTGCCCACCCATGCCATTCTGCCGACGTACAGCGGCGTGCGCCAGTCGGGAAGTGGTTAAGCAGCAGCTTAGCATAATAATATTGGTCTGTGTATCTCTTCCAGGAGCGCCAAGTATTGTATATAGAATTTTGGATTGTTTTATCCTCCTTGTTGGGGGGTGTATAAAAATTAAGGGGGCGCTTAGTAATAAAAAATAAATTAATAGTGATCAATAATACATAATCGTTGTGAACAATACTGAACAGATATCAACATGAAATAAATACACATTATATTATATTTATTTCATGTTGATATCTGTTCGGTATTGTTTACAACGATTATGTATTATTGATCACTGTTAATTTATTATTTATTACTAAGCGCCCCCTTATTTTTATACACCCCCCATTAGCTCAAAGCTTGCTCACTAAGCACTTTGAGGGGAGCAGCTATTTTGTACATTTCACCCATAGCGTGGAGTTCTTCCCTTTCATTATCCTCCTTGTTAGTGTATGTTACGTGTGACCCAAGACAATTTATCCAATGTCACCCAGGAAGGTCAAAAGGCTTAGGCTCGTTTTTGAAGCTGGTCTTGACTACATTGTTTATATGCTTACCTACATAGAGGCTTAATATTATAGTATCTTTATCCTTTTTAAATGCCCAGGCCCACCATCGGGAATAACCCCCTACAGATGCTAAAAGAAAGATATAGGAGCTCATTGGCTTGTCAGATTCAATACAGCGATGATGAGTTATGTCAGGGTGAAATGGGGGGGGGGGGGGTGTCCACATCTGGGGTATTTGTTTTTAAGTTGGGCCATGGCTCATATTCAACCAGATTTCAGCTTATTATCCTGCATAAAATATGTACCTATAGCATAGCTCCCAATTGTTCCTGACTTCAAGAGACTGTCTCTAATTTGGAATAAAGTCCCTCTGTCCCTCTCAGTGGCGTAGCGTGGGGGGTGCAGGGGGTGGTCAGTCAGTGTAGTATATAGTGGACAACATTATAGTGTAGTATGGTGGTCAGTCATTGTAGTGTAGTATGGTGGTGTCAGAATAGTGTAGTATGGTGGTCAGTGTAGTGTAGTATATGGTGGTCAGTGTAGAGTAGTATGGTGGTCAGTATAGAGTAGTATATGGTGGTCAGTATAGAGTAGTATGGTGGTCAGTATAGTGTAGTATATGGTGGTCAGTATAGTGTAGTATGGTGGTCAGTATAGTGTAGTATGGTGGTCAATGTAGTGTAGTATATGGTGGTCAGTGTAGTGTAGTATATGGTGGTCAGTGTAGTGTAGTATGGTGGTCAGTATAGTGTAGTATGGTGGTCAGTATAGTGTGGTATGGTGGTCAGTATAGTGTAGTATGGTGGTCAGTGTAGTGTAGTATATGGTGGTCAGTATAGAGTAGTATGGTGGTCAGTATAGAGTAGTATGGTGGTCAGTGTAGTGTATTATATGGTGGTCAGTATAGTGTAGTATGGTGGTCAGTATAGTGTAGTATGGTGGTCAGTGTAGTGTAGTATGGTGGTCAGTATAGTGTAGTATAGTCAGCCACCAGATGAGACCTTGTTGTGTGTCTTCTCCACAGACCGAAGCAGCAGCCGAAGCCCTCTTCAGACAAAGACTACTGGGACTGCAGTCAGTGTGTGCACCTAGAAGTTTAAGGGTACTTCCGCCCGGTGAGTCTCACTTCTCCTGCCACCATCTTACCTGCACTTCCAGGGGGACAGGCCATCTTGACCCTCAGTACTGACATTGTAGTTATCCTTTAGAGCTCTAGGTGAGCATTGCCAGGGGACGCTGTCCAGGGAGGAGGCGGTCAGTTGGCAGTGTAGTTCAGTGTTTCTCAACTCCAGTCCTCAATGCGCCCCAACGGGTCATGTTTCAGGATTTTCCTCAGATGAAATGGCTGTGGTAATAACTAAGGAAGTGAAACTGATCAAATCACCTGTGCAAAATAATGGAAATCCTGAAAACATGACCTGTTGGGGCGCCTTGAGGACTGGAGTTGAGAAACACTGGTGTAGTTGAGCCACCAGCAGACCAGATCTTGTGTGCCATTGATGGGTGGGACAGCAAATGAACAGCAAATGAACAATTATGTTGTCTTTGTAGTTGATGTGTTGAGAGGAGAAAAATGGAAAAGTAATTGACTTTGACAAGGGACAGGGTCATATGTGTATTGGCTAGACAACTGGATCAGAGCATCCGCAAAACTGCATAGATGGATTGAAGTTCGTTTGGTTCAGCGGGGACCAGCCAGATTTTGATCCATATGTGGCTGTTCCGGCTTGTCAGAAGTTGACCCAGTGGTCTAGTAAATTTTATATTTTATTTTTAATATATATATATATATATATATATATATATATATATATATATATATATATATATATATATATATATAAAATATAAAATTTACTAGACCACTGGTATGTAAAATATTTTTTTTTTTTTTAAACTTTGAAGTTTTTTAAGGGTAAAAGTTTAAAGTTTGACGCCATTCCACGAGTGGGCGCAATTTTGAAGCGTGACATGTTGGGTATCGATTTACTCGGCGTAACATTATCTTTCACAATCTAACAAAAAATTGGGCTACCTTTACTGTTGTCCTATTTTATAATTCAAAAAAGTGATTTTTTTCCAAAAAAAGTGTGCTTGTAAGACCGCTGCGCAAATATGGTGTGACAGAAAGTATTGCAATGACCGCCATTTTATTCTCTAGGGTGTGAGAAAAAAAATGTATAATGTTTGGGGGTTCTAAGTAATTTTCTAGCAAAAAACCTGTTTTTAACTTGTAAACACCGAGTCCGACTCCGAAAAAGATGTTTGGTCTTTAAGTGGTTCAATTTTCATGGTATACAAGACATACAAAGTAGTTGCCTTCCTTATGTGCTAGCATTCTTTCCATGAGGCTTTGTGAGTTCACTCTATCAATATCCTCTCTAATGTTGGGGGGAGTAGTTGACTTCCATTTTTTCGCTATGGAAATGCGTACTGCAAACAGAATGTGTACCATGACTTTCCTGTGTAGGAAGAGAAAAGCATATATCCCCAGGCTTAGTAACGCTAGTGCTGGGGAGGAAGTACACATTGTTTTGGTAGTCTTCGATAGTAGGGAGAATACATCCTTCCAGAAGGTTTGTAAGGCTTTGCAGTGCCATATTATATGTAACAGGTTGCCATTGTGATGGCATTCCCTCCAACATAATGGCGATAATGTGGGGTCTATAGTGTGTAGTACCACCTGTAGAGTATTTTATGTGAGTTGTCCCAGTGGTCTACACAGGCTGAAGAGGTACTTTTTTTTATTTTTTAAGCAGCAAAAAGAGCAAGGCAATAGGCATAAAGGTGAATAAACATTACAGTGAAAGTAAAAAGAAATAGTTATACAATGAAGGCAAGAAAGTGATTACACTTATTTATTTATTTTTTTAATTTTTCAAAATACTACTCAATATATACCATGCCAAACAAAAAAGAATCAGGTGCACAAGACAGGAAAGGGAGGAAGATAGAGAAAGAGCAACAAGTTAAGCTAGCTGGAAGCCTTAACAGGTTTCTTGTGAACAGAGACAGCCTTGCCTGAGGATGTTTCTACTCAGCCAAATATTCTGCCAGATATTATTGACTAAAAAGTTTTCACTGATATTGGCTAGTGGCCTAAAACTGTGGATGAAACTTTGAAAACTGAACTTGTCAAGCGAGGAACAGTGGAACTGCAGAATAAGGATGCATTGTTTCCAAGAGACAGTCATGGCAGGTCATTTTCCAAGGACTGGTTCTACATGAATTTGGAGAATGGTGAGACTGTGTTAAGGACATGGTTGGTGTTTTCTCCGGTAAACAATGCTGCATATTGCTTTCCTTGCATACTTTTTCAGAAGGTTAAAGGGAAAAGTTGTTTTGGAAAGCCAAGTGGCTTTAATGCATGGAGAAAGCTAAACCCCAGATTACTAGAGCACGAGCGCAGTTCATATCACTTCAGTGCATTTACAATGTGGAAAGCAATTGAAATGCGGCTGCAGAAACAGGAGACTATTGATGCTGCTACCCAGCTTGCACAACGGAGGTCATTTGACAAATGGAAGGCAATCTTAGTCAGAATACTGGATTGTGTGCTGTATCTAGCCAGGCAAACCTTACCCTTACGTGGTCACTCCGAAAATCTAAACACAGATGGTAACTGTGGAAATTTCTTAGAAACTTTCAAGTTACTTGCCAAATACGACCCAGTTGCCAAACAACATCTTCACAAAGTTCATCAGACAGATGGCTACGATGTGTCCTAACTCTCTCCACAGAGCCAGAATGAGTTCATTAGCCTGCACGGTGATCACATTAGAACAGCCATCTTTGAAAAAAATCACAAAGGCCAAGTATTTTGCTATGATGTTTGACAGCACTCTGGATATTTCTCACACTGACCAAATGTCCCAAGTGATTCGATATGTGCACATTGCAGATACAGAAGTCCATGTGATAGAGTCTTTCATTGACTTTATTCCGTTATATGGGAAATCGGCTGATGTCATTACAAAACAAATTTGTGACAAGTTGCAAGCAGACGGCCTTAAACTGGAGCATTGCTATGGCCAAGGATACGACAATGCTGCAACTATGGCTGGACACAGTAGTGGTGCACAGAAACGTATTTTGGATATGAATCCCAAAGCAGTGTTTGTGCCATGTAACAATCACTCTCTCAATCTTGCTGGGGTGCATGCAGTTGGTGTTGGGACAAAGTCTGTGACTTTCTTTGGCACTGTGGAAAAAGTGTATGCATTCTTCTCAAGCTCCACCCATAGGTGGGATGCCCTTAAGAAGCATGTACCAATTCATGTAAAGCGATCATGTGACACAAGATGGAGTTCAAAGCATGAAGCTAATAGAAGCTTTGGAAGTGTTGAGAGATGGGCCAGAAGAAACCTCTGAAACCAAGGGTGATGCAGGAAGTCTGTTAGTTTGCATCAAGACCTATGTTTTTTTCTCTTTCTTGCATTTTTGGAGCCCAGTACTAACCGAAGTGAATGATACTCAGATCTACCTGCAGCAAGAAGAACTTGCGCTTGATCAATGTGTGCAAAAGTTGAAAGCATTGGCTTTATTTTGCCAGGAAAAACAAGATTGTCTGGTGTCAAAGGCAACTGAGAAAGCTCTGCAGGTATGAAAAACATATTGCATTTCTACAGAGAGAAGAATTGGAAGACGTAAGAAGATGGCTGGAGAGCAGAGTTGAATGCTGCATCTATGATCACTGAAATAAGTCGACTTCGGCACCACATTGTCTTATATAAGGAAGTCAATCCTGATGTGCAGATTGAAAACTGGTCTGCTTTAGATTTGCTTCGGTGGGTGTACAAGTGGAAGTTGAAAGAGAGTTTAACTAACTTTGTTGTGACATTAAGAATCTTTCTTACTATTACTGTTTCTACTGCCAGTTGTGAAAGAAGTTTCTCAAAACTTAAACTAATCAAAACATATCAAAGATCTACAATAAGCCAAGAAAGACTGAGTAACCTAGCAATACTGTCCATTGAGAGAGACTTCAATGTAGATTTTAATTCTGTTGAAAAATTTGCACAAATTAAAAGCAGGCGATTTTAAAACGGACCTTCTGTGTTCTCATTGGTGGACATTCCCTGCTTTCTCCTCCAACCACTATGTGCTTTGGGTCATTGTCATGTTGGAAGGTAAACTTTCTTCCCATTGACATCTTTCTGTCAGCAGATTTTCATAAAGAATTTGATGGTATTTTGCCCCATCTTTTTTTTCTTTTAACCTGGACCAGTGCTCCAGTCCCAGATGCTGTAGACCTCTTTAAATCCTCTCTGACCTCCTGGTTCTTTAATCAGTTTGGGGCAACGTCCTGATCCAGGGAGGGTCTGTGTTGTGCCAATTTCCTTCCACTTCTTAATAGACTTCACTGTGCTTCCAGGCATTGATAAAGCCTTTTGTTTTATTTTTTTTATTTTTGGATCCATCTCTTGACTTGTACATGTCCACAACTGTATGTGCCTTGCCACCCATAGTTGATTGTTTTATTCAGTTGCACTACCAGGGACTGAAATATTCCAGAAAAGCTTTTTTACATGCTGAACTAATCAAAATGACCACAGCTGAAAGTCAAATGGCTTTGTGTGCCATTGGCAAGATGATTAACTACACCTGGTTGAGTTTACAAGTCATTTTTAGGAGAGGTGGGATACAGCTAGATAAAACAAAAACTGTCTGTCTCCATTTCAGGCTGCAAAGGAACAAAGTGTGATTATTTTAAAGGTGGGGTGATTCTTTTTTATACCCACTGTAGCTCTACTTGCAAAATGGCCCAGCCTGAAGTGATCTAGCAGAGCTTGACTTTCTGTTCCACAATTTTCTGTTAGTACCATCTTAACCGCAGCTAATCTGTGACATAGGGGGTAAGGGGTTTTATACTGTACTAGTCGAAGGGACTCATTGAGTGCTAAAAGTCCATGCGTTAGGGGGCGCAAATTACTTGCCTTGCCCCAGGCGCTGACAACCCACGCTACGCCATTGCATATGACATTCAACCAAGAATTAGAAAACTCCTGATCGGCCATCTTTTTACTATATGCTGGTCGGGAGGTAGTTATATATATATATATATATATAAATATAAATAAACACAGTATCTTACAAAAGTGAGTACACCCTTCCCATTTTTGGTAAATAGTTCATTCTATCTTTTCATGTGACAACACTGAAGACATGACACTTTGCTAAGAGTGAGTGTACAGCTTGTATAACAGTTTAAATTTGCTGTCCCCTCAAAATAACTCGACACACAACAAAAGTGAGTATACCCCTAAGTGAAAATGTCCAAATTGGGCCCATTTTCCCTCTCCGGTGTCATGTGACTCGTTAGTGTTACAAGGTCTCAGGTGTGAATGGGGAGCAGGTGTGTTAAATTTGGTGTTATCGCTCTCACTCTCTCATACTGGTCATTGGAAGTTCAACATGGCACCTCATGGCAAAGAACTCTCTCAGGATCTGAAAAAAAGAATTGTTGCTCTACATAAAGATGGCCTAGGCCTTAAGAAGATTGCCCAGACCCTGAAACTGAGCTACAGCACGGTGGCCAAGACCATACAGCGGTTTAACAGGATATGTTCCACTCAGAACAGGCCACGCCAAAGAAGTTGAGTGCACATGCTCAGCGTCATATCCACAGGTTGTCTTTGGGAAATAGACATATGAGTGCTGCCAGCATTGCTGCAGAGGTTGAAGGGGTGGGGAGTCAGCCTGTCAGTGCTCAGACCATACACAGCACACTACATCAAATTGGTCTGCATGGCTGTCATCCCAGAAGGAACCCTCTTCTAAAGATGATGCACAAGAAAGCCCGCAAACAGTTTGCTGAAGTCAAGCAGACTAAGGACATGGATTACTGGAACCATGTCCTGGGGTCTGATGAGACCAAGATAAACTTATTTGGTTCAGATGGTGTTAAGCGAGTGTGGTGGAAACCAGGTGAGGAGTACAAAGAGAAGTGTGTCTTGCCTACAGTCATGCATAGTGGTGGGAGTGTCATGGTCTGGGGCTGCATAAGTGCTGCTGGCACTGGGGAGCTCCAGTTCATTGAGGGAACCATGAATGCCAACATGTACTGTGATATACTGAAGCAGAGCATGTCAGCCTGTCAGTGCTCAGACTATACGCCGCACACGGCATCAAATTGGCAAAGTCTGTTCTGAGTGGAACCTGTCCTATTAAATTGCTGTATGGTCTTGGCCACCGTGCTGCAGCTCAGTTTCAGGGTCTTTTCAATCTTCTTATAGCCTAGGCCATCTTTATGTAGAGCAACAATTCTTTTTTTCAGATCCTCGGAGAGTTCTTTGCCATGAGGTGCCATGTTGAACTTCCAGTGACCAGTATGAGAGAGGGAGAGTGATAACACCAAATTTAACACACCTGCTCCCAATTCACACCTGAGACCTTGTAACACTAACGAGTCACATGACACCGGGAAGGAAAAATGGCTAATTGGGCCCAATTTGGACATTTTCACTTAGGGGTGTACTCACTTTTGTTGCCCAGTGGTTTAGACATTAATGGCTGTGTGTTGAGTTATTTTGAGGGGACAGTAAATTTACACGGTTATACAAGCTGTACACTCACTACTTTACATTGTAGCAAAGTGTCATTTCTTCAGTGTTGTTACATGAAAAGATATAATAAAATATTTACAAAAACGTAAGGGGAGTACTCACTTTTGTGATATATATATATATATATATATATATATATCTGTTCACCTTTGGGATGTGGTGGAATGGGAAATTCACATCATGAATGTGCAGCAGACAAATCTGCATCAACTGTGTGATGTTATCATGTCAATATGGACAAAAATCTCTGAGGAATGTTTCCAACACCTTGTTGAATCTATGCCATGAAAAATTAAGGCAGTTCTGAAGGCAAAAGGGGGTCCAACCCAGTACTAGCGAGGTGTACCTAATAAAGTGGCTGGTGAGTGTATATATATAAACATAAATACTTTTTTTCACTTTTTTAAGTGATTACATAATCTCTGTTTTAAGCTGCATAGAATGGAAAGAAAGATGCTGCGCTAAACTTATATTAAGAGTGACAATTCTATCAAAAACTCACATAAGAAGACAAACAATAAAGTATTCAAATATCATAAATGAAAAATGTGAAATTAAGCTGCATAGAAGGCTTAGATAGTTTGGGGCGGAAAAACTGCAGTGCACTAATCTTCCCAGTGAATGGCTGTGCGGGGTGGAGCTTTCAGCACAAGTTTGATCGTTGGAGGACAGACAGGCCGTTCGCCCAGTACAGCCATAAAACTGGCCACGCTGGGATGGATGTGCTCTCATGCCTAGCATGGTCAGTTTGAAAAGCAGGGGAACTGGCAGGAACACCAGAAATTTCACACAAAGGAAGGAATACAAAGAGAACAGGATACTTTTTAACACAAGTACATGGTACAGCAGACACATATCAGGAATAAGAAATGTCAGAGTAACATATTCTTTAAGACAGACATCTAAGTGAAGGAGTATAATGGAGCTGTACAATCGAATGATCAGCTTCTGTTGAACAGAGAGGGTTACACACTGATTAAAATGTGGTCAGTCCCTGCTGAACTGGCTGAATTTCAGTCAATGTACACCCAGCATAAGGCCTGCTGTATGTCCACTGGGCCCAACTACAATCTTCAAAGCCCGCAGAAAATCAGAGGGATAGCACAATTGGTCAAGACTAACTGCCTGTCACTTCATTTCACGATCAGAATCAGTCGATGTAGTGAAGGGGCCAAAGCTGCTACTGTGCTGGCACTATTTTGCTTTAATCTGTCTATTATACTATACATTTGTGGCAACCCCTGCCACCCCTCTGAAAAGCGATACACAGTAGAACACATTTAAGAACATTGGCAGGTAGCTGGGAGCCAATATGTTCGAATCCCAACCACGACACTACCTGCCTGGAGTTTGCATTGTTCTCCCTGTGCCTGTGTGGGTTTCCTCCGGGTACTCTGGTTTCCTCCAACACTCCAAAGACATGCTGGTAGGTTAATTGGATCCTATCTAAATTGTCCCTAGTATGTATGAATGTGAGTTATGGACCTTAGATTGTAAGCTCCTTGAGGGTAGGGACTGATGTGAATGTACAATGTATATGTAAAGCGCTGCGTAAATTGACGGCGCTATATAAGTACCTGAAATAAATAAATAAAATATGTTGCACAGTTGCTGCACGGCCCCATTCACTTGTAAACAGCAGAAGCTGCCTTCTTCAGGATTATCGGAATTTTGAACATTCGGTGTGCTTGCTCTAATGAGATCATGCGGTTGAGCGTCAAAAGATTAGCAATAGGGACTTTCCAAGGACAGGCCTGGGAGTTTTCTTTTTCTCCCACATCCCAGATTAATTTTATATTACAAAGTTGAAAACTTCAGAAACTTCTCTATATGGTTACACAATGATGCAAGCATGCTGGCATGTTCTTAGAAATGTGGAAGTGTTGCACACAGCAAACTGATTTCTACTGTATATGAAGCGCACATTAGAAGAACGTAGAACCAGAATGTGTTTGCTGCATAAAAAAGAAATACTAAGATAGTCTTCAGTAGATATTACTCAGGACTTGCTATGCCCATGTCACAGAGACATGGCAGATGTGGTGGACCCACAAGGCTTATAGAGGCAGGGGTACTGAGAGCCAGCATGGGTCCATGTCAGGGATTAGTGCCTGGCGTTCAGCTTTAAAGCTTTTTAACTTCTTGTTAGGAATATGTATGTAGTGCACCCCCTAAGAAGCCACAAGTGTAAAGAGATCCCCCACCCTGGGCAGCCAGGCACACCACATTTTCACAGCACACTTGAGGCAAGGAACAGTCCAGCGCTTTGTTTTGGATTTTTATTAGGGGGTTTAACTTGGATGGGGAAAAGGGTACCAATTGACTTTAGCAGAAATTTCAGGGACAAAATTCCTTCTGTGCAGCCTATTTGCACTCAGCTTCCTCCAGCACAACACTTGCTTGAAGCACTACAATTCCCAGGACCAGCTGGCACTGTTAGATCGGTAGCAAATGCCCTTTACAGTCTTAGTGCCCAGCTGTCCTTCTGTGGCTACCGATCCCAGCACCACCTTTTCAGGCACTGCTAGCTCACCTGGCTGCAGCTGCCCCTTTCTCCAGCCCTCTTGGCTAAACTTCCACAGTCCTTCCAGACTGATTCTGCATCCATCCCAGACTGCTCTCACCCAGTCCTCTCTGTCCTCCCCAACTGTAACACTCACCAGCCCACCTGGCTGTCTTGCTCCCTGGAGATTTGCCCAGCAGTGTTCTCCTCCTGCTTTCCTCACACCTGTTCCTGTGCCACTGGTCAGGACACCTCTGTGTGTCATGAAGAGGGTCTCTTCTGCCCCTGAGCCCAGGCCTGAGGTCTCCCCCCCCCCCGACTAGGGGGCCACCCTTACACTCCATCTTCCACCCAAACTCCACTGCCCTGGCTGGGCTGACCCTGAGTAATTGAGGGGGGCCTGCCCCCTGCTAACCAATCTGTTTGGGATTGGTCAGGGCCCTCATGAATACTCTCCAGGCAGCTCCTCTTAGACTCCTCCCAACTGCTTCTGGAATCTTCTCCAAATTTCTAAAAGTAGGGGGAGGTATCAGAGATGCTGCCTGTGAGTCATACTAAAATCCCTGAGTTACTCAACCTGACCGAAAAAAAAAACCACACAGGCTTGGCTGCCAGCCAAGCCTGAACATTTTGCCTACACTAGCAAAAAGTCTAGCACACTAGCTAGGGGGTGCTACATGTAAAAACCTTATTGTGCATAATATAGGCACAGGCCAACTTTAAAATACGATTCAGATCCAGTTTGTGATTATTAAATCGCAGATAGGAGTGCTGACTGTCACTTTAGGCCAGCTGCTAGTAGGCTTCAGCACTTTAAAAAAATCTTGCTAAAAGACTGCTAGCAACCTATTTTAAGTGACAGCCAGCAGTCCTGTTATGATCTGTGCTAAACCTTCCCATAGAACATGAAAGAGCTCTTTAAAATCTTTACCAAAGCTGCTTGAAGCTTGTTGTACACACTGCTCTTATAGTAGCATAGACATGTGCACTGCCCAAAAAGTCACTCGTTTTCGTTTCATTCGTTTATTTTTTTTTTTCGTTTTTCAGGTCATTCGTTATGATCACAATTCGTACATTCCTAAATTCGTAATTTCGTACATTCGTAAATTCGTATATTCGTAAATTAGAAAATTCTGAAATTTGTAAATTTGAAAATCCAAAAACCCGAAAATTCAAAAATCTGAAATAGTAAATAACTATTAAATTATAGGTATTGTAATTTCCTTTCAAATTTGGCTGTTAGTGAACGTAACAAATACAAATGTATCCGAAGTTACGAATTATCCGAAATAACTAATGCTGCATCTAAACAAATGGAACGGAACAAATCAATTATAAATAATTTACTAAGTTACGAATGTACGCATTTACAAAACTACGAATTTACGAATTTATGAACGTACGAATGTACGCATTTACGAATGCACGAATTTACGAATGTTTGAATTTACAAATTTTTCGAATATTCGAATTTACGAATATTCGGAAAAATTCATTAAACGGGTTTCCGTTAATTCGGATATTTCCGAATTAAAAAATTTGTTGAAATTTGTTAAAAAACGAATTTGGAACGAAACGAATTGCACATGTCTAGTAGCAGAAGCCTGTGTGACTTTTTCTAGCCCTTCATCTGATAAGTGTACTCTGCAAGGGAGTGACTAGCGCTGGGCACCCAGGGCACATGGTTCGCACCTCCTGCGGGTTTGCCCCTGGTTTCAGATGCAATGATTCCCTGTCACAGACTTCAGAGCCAAGGAAGGCTTCCCCTAGGCTCCTCCTTGGCTCCGATGTGTCACAGGACACAGGTCTGTAAGTTTAGGAAGAGAGGTGAAGGGGACTGGGGAATAGAGGGATTGGTAAAATAACAAACTGGTACTGGGAGTGAGAGGATTTGTGTTAGGAATGGAATGGAATAGAAGGGGATTTGCAGTTGGGGAATTTGTGTGGGGGGGATTTGAAAAAGAGGATTTGCACTTAGAGAATTATGGGGGAGGGAAGATTTGTGTTAGGAGAAGGGATTTGGAAAGAAGAGTTGTGCTGAAGGAGAATTGAGGAGGGGGTTACTTGTGCTTGGGGTTTGTACTAGGAGGGGGGATATGTGTTGGGGGGTAGAAGATTTGTGCTCAGAGGGAGGTTGGATTTGTGCTGGGGTGTGATTTTGGAGGGGGAGGGATTTGTGCTAGGAGGGAGGATTTAGGCGGGGGATTTGTTATTAGGGGGAGGGGAAATTTACAGTAGAAGGGTGGCATGGGAGAGGATTTATGTTGAGGTGGGTAATGGGGGGCGATTTGTGTTGTGGGAGATTTGAGGAGGAGAAGATTTGTGCTATGAGAAGGGATATGAGGGGAAAGGAGATTTCTGCTGGGAGGAGTGATTGGGGCGTGTGTATTTTTGCATTTGGGGGGGTAGCATTTGTGCTAGGAGGGGGAATTGCAGGAGGCGGGGTATTTGTACTGGGAGGATGGGGAATGTTGAATTTTTGTTTGGAGAGGATTCTGGCTTTCAAAAGAAGTTGTGCTTGGGAGGGTGAACTTGCAGATTAGTGCTGCATTTTTTACATTTATGCCCCTTCAACCCTTTTAGTGCCTCTGTACGTTAGTGGCAGCAGGGAGTTTTATACACAATCCCAGCGGTTGCAGTCACCAGGATTGTGTGTAGATTGGATAACCCAACTGTCAGCTGCCAGATGAAGCGAGCTAGTGGCTCTGCAGCAAAAAGTTTAGTAAGAATACAGTTTAAAGTGGTTCTAAAAGCCAGAAGTTTTTTTATCTTAATACATTGCATTAAGATAAAAAAACCTTCTGTGTGCAGCTCCCCCAACAGCCTCATCTTGATCCAGCGATGTTGCACAACAGACTCGGCTCTCCGGGACTCTCCCTCCTGATTGGCTGAGACACACAGCGGGCGCTAGTGGCTCAGCTGCTGTCAATCAAAATAAGTTGGCCAGAGGAGAGAGAGGGGGCAGGGCCGAGCCGCAGCTCCATGTCTGAATGGAGGCACTTGGCAGGAGGGAGGGGCCAGGAGCAACGGCGGGGGACCCAAGAAAAGGAGGATCCGGGCTGCTCTGTGCAAAACCATTACGCAGAGCAGGTAAGTATGACATAAAATAACCAAATATTGTTGCGCTACTACAAAAAACGTGTGAATGGAATAGCAGCCAGCTTCACCAGTGTAGTGACAGTGTAAACAGAGTGAAAAAATAAATGCAGCGCTAAACAAAAATTCATAAAAGTTAACTAGCACAGTGTATACTAGTAACATATATGTGACAACTAATCATTCAACGTGATCAAAGATGACAACCACATTGAAAAAAGTGGGAGGGTAAACCTCAATGGCTAAAAGTAATGTCCATAACAAAATGAAAGTTCATCCACCTAAGCAACATAATACTTCTGGTGCCGAAGAGGAAGAGTGTATGTGATAAGTACACTTAAATCGCATGGGTGGTCTTCATATGCTGAAAATCCACAGGAAAAATGGAAGGAGTAAATACGCTTACCAGAAAAGGTAGACACATTCACCGTATGGCTAAGTGTCATTCAGGCTTGTGGATCCACCGATCCAGACAGATGCTTGTGGAGAGACGTTAGAACTGAGGAGGAATCCCTTCAGTTCTCCCACATAGAGGAGTTTATCTCCCATGGTTGAAACACAGTGTAAGCTACATTCTCCAGCCTTTCATTTGCTGCGAAGGTGAATCCATCCACCCCCTGCGGATCTGAACACCATCCGTTTCCCACGGCCGCCTCAGAAGGAACCATTGGAATCCACTACTAACATCTCTCCACAAGCATCCATCTGGATCGGTGGATCCACAAGCCTGAATGACACTTAGCCATACGGTGAATGTGTCCACCTTTTCCGGTAAGCGTATTTACTCCTTCCATTTTTCCTGTGGATTTTCAGCATATGAAGACCACCCATGCGATAAGTGTACTTATCACATACACTCTTCCTCTTCGGCACCAGAAGTATTATGTTGCTTAGGTGGATGAACTTTCATTTTGTTATGGACATTACTTTCAGCCATTGAGGTTTACCCTCCCACTTTTTTCAATGTGGTTGTCATCTTTGATCACGTTGAATGATTAGTTGTCACATATATTTTACTAGTATACACTGTGCTAGTTAACTCTTATGAATTTTTGTTTAGCGCTGCATTTATTTTTTCACTTTAGTATCACTAAGTTTAAAAAATGAAATTTGTAATTCTAGGCCTATTATTCATGGTTGACTCTGAACTGCTGACCCGTAGGGGCTTTCAAAGCATCACATATGAAAATATAGAGTAACAAAGTTTGTCACAGTTTCAGGGGTGCACGCATTTTTGAGGCTTGACATGTTGGGTATCCATTTAAAGCAAACAAAAGATTATGCTCTAGGTCAGGGGTCTCAAACTGGCATCCCTCCAGCTTTTGCAAAACTACAATTCCCATCACGCCTCTGCCTGTGGGAGTCATGCTTGTAACTGTCAGTCTTGCAATGCCTCATGTTTCGCAACAGCTAGAGGGCCACCAATATGAGACCCCTGCTCTAGGTGCTCAATCCCAATACAAAGGTGATCATATACAACTTGAATCACTAGGCTGAAGGACAACATACCACGCTGACATGCCAGTAAATTATTTCACCATGTGAGTGCGCTACCTCAAGTGTTTTTAATACTTTTCCACTATAAACCGGCATGTTGCACTATATTGGGCTCCTGGGCGCCTCTCTACCCTATTTCTATTTTTGGGTATCTATTTACTAAATGCAACCTAAAAGTGGGTGATAAAGTGCGTTTATGTACACTGCAGTTAACTTTAGTGTATTTTTTTTGTTTTTTACTGAAATGCGCTAACATATAAAAAAAAAATGGACCTGCCACCAGTTTATTCTCTAGGGTCTGCTTTCAGAAAATATATGTTTGGAGATTTTATGTAATCATGCCTAAAACTATGTTTTAAACCTGTGAAAAAAAAAAAAAAAATGCAAAAACGACACTGGCAATGGTTAACCATCCCATCGCATATTCAGTGCGCCAGGGCGGCCCGGTTGCGCGAATCAACGTACCTGTATATTGCTGCTTCTTCCAGGTCTGGGGTGGGCGTGCGGGCGCTGGCAACCCCCTCCCGCTGTGATTGGACACAGCAGGAGCCAATCAGTGCAGAATGGCTATTCTTTCAGAGAGTAAGATGGAGATCTACAGAATACAGACAGAATACTTTATTAATCCCAAAGGGAAATTGGGAGATTGTTACGCCACAGACACACTTAAAGACAACACAAGATCACAACAATAAACTGAACAAGATGCAAAAACTCAACAAAATTACCAATAACAGCCATTAACACCAAATAACTAAATTAAAACTACACTACAAATAAAACATCCATACAGTTAAAATACAACATAGAATAAATAACACAGATTAAAATAACAGGCAATCCCTTTATGTTTTCTATCTCTCGATATTAACCACTTCAGCCCCGGAAGGATTTACCCCCTTCCTGACCAGAGCACTTTTTACAATTCGGCACTGCGTCGCTTTAACTGCTAATTGCGCGGTCATGCAATGCTCTACCCAAACGAAATTTGCGTCCTTTTCTTCCCACAAATAGAGCTTTCTTTTGATGGTATTTGATCACCTCTGCCGTTTTTATTTTTTGCGCTATAAACGGAAAAAGACTGAAAATTTTGAAAAAAAATGATATTTTCTACTTTTTGTTATAAAAAAAATCCAATAAACTAAATTTTAGTCATACATTCAGGCCAAAATGTATTCGGCCACATGTCTTTGGTAAAAAAAATGTCAATAAGCGTATATTTATTGGTTTGCGCAAAAGTTATAGCGTCTACAAACTAGGGTACATTTTCTGGAATTTACACAGCTTTTAGTTTCTGACTGCCTATGTCATTTCTTGAGGTGCTAAAATGGCAGGGCAGTACAAAACCCCCCCCAAATGACCCCATTTTGGAAAGTAGACACCCCAAGGAAATTAAAAATGGTAGAAGGGTTTGGCGCTGTTCCTATTTAGTTTCCTACCTCCATATAGGTTACTGGATTAAAATAGATTCTTAGGTGCACCGTGCATATATCAAATATTACATACAATATGGATTCCCAAGTATACTGTGCATGAGTCAATTAAATATTCTGCTGCAATATTATGCAGTCATAGGTGATACACAACTTAAATGCTTACATATGTGATATTGCTAATGGGGGAATAAAGGGGGGGAGGGGGGGGGGAGGGAGAGGAGAGTGAGATAGGGAAGTGGGGAGGGGGTGTAGGAAGACTGTTCCTAAGGAAAATTACAATAACAGAATAAAGTGCAAATGTGCTGGTGCAATCCAAAAGGCAACAGTGACAAGATAAGGTGCAAACGTGCTTCAAAATTCTTTAGTAAGTCTCTTGTGCCATATTCTTGTGCTGTGGTGATAACCCTTCACTTATAATATCTCTTTGCTCTGAAAGTGCAGCCACTCATCAGATCACTTCACCCCTGCAGGGGTAGTAGGCGGTTACAGTTTTATCGCCACTGTACAGCGATCGCTGGCGGGCTCAGGATCGTGGTATGTCATATATAAAGAGAGAGGGAGTGCCCATAGCGTAAAATTGCTTTAAAAAGGTTTTATTACACAAAATGAAAGGGTACTCACACTTTTACAGTAAAAATCAAGCGAAATGGTAAAAACGTCAGAACCGTCATAAATGTCCTTCAGCGCTGGTACAGGAGGTGATATTTGGGAAGCACAAATTAGGCCACGCCCTACGCGTTTCGTCGTTATCACATATGTAAGCATTTAAGTTATGTATCACCTATGACTGCATAATATTGCAGCAGAATATTTAATTGACTCATGCACGGTATACTTGGGAATCCATATTGTATGTAATATTTGATATATGCACGGTGCACCTAAGAATCTATTTTAATCCAGTAACCTATATGGAGGTAGGAAACTAAATAGGAACAGCGCCAAACCCTTCTACCATTTTTAATATATCTCAGCTGTCCCCATTTTAGGGTGACTGCTTGTTGGGAGGCAGCAGTTCCAAACCATACCAATCAAGTCTTTATGTTCATTGCACGGGTTCACCATCCCTTTACCCCAAGGAAATTGCTGAGAGGCATGTTGAGCCCATTGAATATTTATTTTTTTTGTCCCAAGTGATTGAATAATGACAAAAAAAAGAAAAAAAAAAAAATTACAAAAAGTTGTCACTAAATGATATATTGCTCACACAGGCCATGGGCATATGTGGAATTGCACCCCAAAATACATTCAGCTGCTTCTCCTGAGTACGGGGATACCACATGTGTGGCAATTTTTGGGAGCCTAGCCGCGTACGGGGCCCCGAAAACCCAGCACCACCTTCAGGATTTCTAAGGGCATACATTTTTGATTTTACTCCTCACTACCTATCACAGTTTTGAAGGCCATAAAATGCCAAGATGGCACAACCCCCCCCCCAAATGACCCCATTTTGGAAAGTAGACACCCCAAGCTATTTGCTGAGAGGCATGGTGAGTATTTTGCAGCTCTCATTTGTTTTTGAAAATGAAGAAAGACCAGAAAAAACATTTTTTTTTTTTCTTTTTTCAATTTTCAAAACTTTGTGACAAAAAGTGAGGTCTGCAAAATACTCACTATACCTCTCAGCAAATAGCTTGGGGTGTCTACTTTCCAAAATGGGGTAATTTGGGGGGGGGTTTGTGCCACCTGGGCATTCCATGGCCTCCGAAACTGTGATAGGTAGTGAGGAGTGAAATCAAAAATTTACGGCCTTAGAAAGCCTGAAGGCGGTGCTTGGTTTTCGGGGTCCCGTGCGCGGCTAGGCTCCCAAAAAGTCCCACACATGTGGTATCCCCGTACTCAGGAGAAGCAACAGAATGTATTTTGGGGTGTAATTTCACATATTCCCATGGCATGTTTGAGCAATATAACATTTAGTGACAACTTTGTGCAAAAAAAAAAAAAAAAAATTGTCTCTTTCCCGCAACTTGTGTCACAATATAAAATATTCCATGGACTCGACATGCCTCTCAGCAAATAGCTTGGGGTGTCTACTTTCCAAAATGGGGTCATTTGGGGGGGGGTTTGAACTGTCCTGGCATTTTATGCACAACATTTAGAAGCTTATGTCACACATCACCCACTCTTCTAACCACTTGAAGACAAAGCCCTTTCTGACACTTATTGTTTACATGAAAAAGTTATTTTTTTTTGCAAGAAAATTACTTTGAACCCCCAAACATTATATATTATTTTAAAGCAATTGCCCTACAGATTAAAATGGTGGGTGTTTCATTTTTTTTTTTTTCACACAGTATTTGCGCAGCGATTTTCAAACGCATTTTTTGGGGAAAAAACACACTTTTTTAAATTTTAATGCACTAAAACACACTATATTGCCCAAATGTTTGATGAAATAAAAAAGATGATCTTAGGCCGAGTACATGGATACCAAACATGACATGCTTTAAAATTGCGCACAAACGTGCAGTGGCAACAAAATTACTACATTTTTAAAAGCCTTTAAAAGCCTTTACAGGTTACCACTTTAGATTTACAGAGGAGGTCTACTGCTAAAATTACTGCCCTCGATCTGACCTTCGCGGTGATACCTCACATGCATGGTGCAATTGCTGTTTACGTTTGACGCCAGACCGCCGCTTGCGTTCGCCTTAGCGCGAGAGCAGGGGGCGACAGGGGTGCTTTTTTTTTTATTTATTTTTTTTATTTATTTTTTTTTGCTTTTTTATCTTATTTTTAAACTGTTCCTTTCATTTTTTTTTTTTTTAAATCATTTTTATTGTTATCTCAGGGAATGTAAATATCCCCTATGATAGCAATAGGTAGTGACAGGTACTCTTTTTTGAAAAAATTGGGGTCTATTAGACCCTAGATCTCTCCTCTGCCCTCAAAGCATCTGACCACACCAAGATCGGTGTGATAAAATGCTTCCCCAATTTCCCAATGGCGCTATTTACATCCGGCGAAATCTAAGTCATAAAATGCTCGTAGCTTCCGGTTTCTTAGGCCATAGAGATGTTTGGAGCCACTCTGGTCTCTGATCAGCTCTATGGTCAGCTGGCTGAATCACCGGCTGCATTCTCAGGTTCCCTGTTGAGACAGGAGAGCCAGAGAAAAACACGGAAGACGGTGGGGGGGGGGGCATTCCCTCCCACTGCTTGTAAAAGCAGTCTAGAGGCTAATTAGCCGCTAGGATTGCTTTTACATGAAAGCCGACCGCTGGCTAAAAAGAATGATACCAAGATGATACCTAAACCTGCAGGCATCATTCTGGTATAACCACTCAAAGTCGTGAATGGCGTACCTGAAGACAAAAAAATGGTTAACAATAAAGCACAGTAAACGGTAAAGTATAAATAATTACATACCTGAAAAGCAAACATGATAAAACATAATAACAATAAAACATTGCAGAATAGAATACAATAAAAAAGAGCAGAACAATAGAGAGAGAATAGAGAGAGAGAGAGAACAATAAAACGACAACTATTTTTTTTTATTTTTGTTTGTGTTTTTTTTTTTTTTACACTTTTTTTTTGTAACTGTAACTTTTATAACTGTAACCGGTTCCAGGTTCGAGTCTCTCAAAATGCGATGGCATCTTGGGAGACCCTGTGAAAGTGTGCCTAGTATGTGCAATGCTGTACGCTACGCTAATACTCAACTAGTGCATGGTAGCGTTCAAAACATTCACCAAGTGTTACTGCAGTGCTGGTTTGACTACGACCGGGGTGTACTACGCCGCTGGTGCTTGCCAGTTCACCAAAACGCTACAAAGAAAAGTGTCAGTGATCGATCGATACTGCACTTGGGTGGGCTGGACTGGGCTGGGCCGGGCGGAGGGGCAAATCTGGGCTGATCCCGCTAACACTGCGTTTTTGGGAACCCTAAACTGCTGGGGACGCTAGTATAGATCTGATCGGATCAGATATTGATGCGTTCAGATACTATACCACTAAGAGAGGTGTACGGTGCGTGTACGGTGCGTGCGTGGGTGTTCGCGGTACTGGCGCTAATCTGACGCTGCCTAGGGCGACGCATATCACCGCCGGGCGATCAGGGGGCTAAACCTTTATTCGGTAATAAACGGCGGGTGCCCTGACACTATAAAAAATAAACGAACTAACCAGCGTCACCCGTAACGGTTATACGGTGATCAGTGGTGAAAGGGTTAACTAGGGGGCCATCAAGGGGTTAAAACATTTATTAGATAGTATATGGGGGTCCCTGTCGCTATAAAACACTGACGGCGAACCTAAATATTTACGTCCCTAACTAGCGTCACCAGCGACACTAATACAGCGATCAGAAAAATGATCGCTTAGCGACACTGGCGACAGGGGGTGATCAAGGGGTTAAAACTTTATTAGGGGGGTAAGGGGGGTACCCTAGACCTACAGGGGGCTAAACCTTTATTCGGTAATAAACGGCGGGTGCCCTGACACTATAAAAAATAAACGAACTAACCAGCGTCACCCGTAACGGTTATACGGTGATCAGTGGTGAAAGGGTTAACTAGGGGGCAATCAAGGGGTTAAAACATTTATTAGGTAGTATATGGGGGTCCCTGTCGCTATAAAACACTGACGGCGAACCTAAATATTTACGTCCCTAACTACCGTCACCAGCGACACTAATACAGCGATCAGAAAAATGATCGCTTAGCGACACTGGTGAGGGGGGGGGTGATCAAGGGGTTAAAACTTTATTAGGGGGGGTAAGGGGGGTAATACTAACTGTCCCACCACTGCTAACTGTCACAAACTGACACTATGCAGTAATCAGGAAAAAAAAAAAAAAAAAAAAAAAAAAAAAAACCTGCTTGGTGTCAGTTTGTGACAGGGGGGGGGGGGGAATCGGGGGTGTAATGTATGCCTGGCATGTTCTACTGTGTGTGTGTGTGTTTGGTGCACTTACATGTCATCTCTCCTCAGCGCTGGAACGGAAACTGCCAGACCGAGGAGAGATGACATCACATCCTCTGCCTCTGTGTACTATACAGAGGCAGGGGATGTTTCTCATTGGCTGGGAGCGATCGCGAGGGGGGGGCCACGATCGGATGGCCTCCCCCTCGTCTGTCATCGCTCCCAACCAAATGCCGACCGCAGCTGGCACCGGGGGGGGGTCCGATCGGACCCCCCACCCGCGGGAAGGCAATCACGTTTCAGGTACGTGATTTTGCCTGCCCGTGCCGCTCTGCTCACGTATATAGGCGTGAGGCGGTCGGCAAGTGGTTAAGAGGGCATTTGACACAGTATCCTGGCAATATATGCAATATTCATTACAAAAATTGGGTTTTGGACCCCACTTTTTAACATGGATCAAAGCATTATATAATAAACCCAAAGCCTATATAAAATATGCTGGATACAAATCTGATGCCTTTAATATCGAAAGAGGTACCCGACAGGGTTGCCCATTATCTCCCTTATTATTTGCCCTTATACTCGAACCCATGGCCCAATACATCAGAACAAACCAAACTATAACTGGCATTGAAGTAGGAGG
Organism: Lithobates clamitans; assembly: GCA_037952925.1. NCBI lineage: Eukaryota > Metazoa > Chordata > Amphibia > Anura > Ranidae > Lithobates > Lithobates clamitans. Next base: position 7,552,119 of record JBBGZY010000573.1, read on the forward strand.
TATTACACACAAATTATGTATATTTGCAGACGATATATTACTTTTTCTATCATCACCACAGGTCTCTGGTCCTAACTTAATACCAGCTCTTGATGGATTTGCAGCCCTATCCGGCCTTATGATTAATCCTAAGAAATGCCTAGTGCTTAATATTTCACTCACAAACATGGAATTGATCCTGGCTAGGGCTGCACTCCCATTCACATGGGCAGAAAAATCAATCCCATATCTTGGAATTCATTTAACAGCATCTCATTCTGACTTGTTCTCAACCAATTATCCTCCTGTATTAAGACAGATCACAAATCTAATAAAACAATGGTCGCAACTTCCTTTATCCTGGATAGGGAAGATTAATGCAATCAAAATGACTATTCTACCCAAATTGCTTTATCTATTCAGAGTCCTCCCTACTCCAATTCCTTCCTATTTTTTGAGAATAGTACAAAAAAGAGCAACTTCGTTTATATGGGGCTCTTCTAAACCACGTATACCTATACACACACACTACATCTTCCCAAAAATAAAGGAGGCCTGGGATACCCTAATTTTACTAACTACTACAGAGCAGCACATTTGGCCAGTCTGTCCAAATACCATGCAAAACAGGAAATCCCATTATGGGTATTTATAGAGGCTTCAGAAAATGACCCTCTATTAATATCAAATTTATTATGGCTTGATCCTAAAGACCGCTTTAAAATTCATAATCCCATAACTAAACACTTCTTATCTCTCTGGGATAAACTAAAAACCAAATATCAGTTACAATCTCCACACAATCCTCTCCTTTCTTTTATCAGAAATCCGGCCTTTTATCCGGCATGGATCTACCCAAATTCTTTTAAAGCTTGGACAACATCAGGCATTCAGACACTAAATGACTTCATAGCATCTAAATCATTCCTTTCATTCCCATCGCTTAGAGAAAAATATGATCTACCAAACTCTGAGATATTTAGATATCTCCAAATCAAAAATTTCTATACACCATTCCTAAAGGGGGATACACCATTATCCCAATTATCCATTTTTGAATCAATCTGTACAAAAGATCCATTTGCTAAAAGGTACAATTTCATCACTTTATAATCAATTATATGGAGTAGCAAATCTTAATAGACCCTCTTACGTTCAGAGGTGGGAGGAGGACCTGGGACGAACTTTAGAAGACACGGACTGGTCTAACATATGGCTCACATCTAAGTCATCTTCACCCAACATCTTAGCACTGGAGACAAATTATAAAGTCCTAACTCGCTGGTACCTTGTACCCGCTAGAGTGGCAAAATATTCACCTAATACCTCAGCTCTTTGTTTTCGAGGATGCCCAGAAATAGGCACATATTTACACATATGGTGGACGTGCCCAGTAATCCAAACCTTCTGGAAGGAAGCCTTCGTGATTGCATCTAAAATATTTTAAAAAAATACTACCACCAGATCCATATTTAACTTTACTTAATCTAAAACCGGAATGGTTAACACTCTCTCAATTCAAACTTATGATCCAACTAATAACGGCTGCAAAACAAACAGTGGCCAAGGCATGGAAATCTCCTACATTGGTACTAGCAGAAACAATTCACAGAATGAATAATACAATGTCCCATGCTAAGATGGTAGCCATCGATCAAAATCAAATTCCAAAGTTTGAAAAACTTTGGCACCCTTGGATAAAACAACAGTTCCTGTCAAACTTCAATGACTCTGTCCTGTTGCCATGGTAACAGATTAAATGACTTACAGAGACACCCATTCTAAGGCTTCAAAGAGAACTAAAAAGAATAATAAACTGACGAGCGGGACAACCTTGTGGACCATACCTCTACCTTTCAACCCTTTTTCTTCTTTCTCTTTCCTTTTCTCCATCTTACGATTAAAGCTCATTATCAGAATTTATTTGACCTATATACACACTCTACTTGTAAACCATATGTATAGTAGGTAAAATCATTTAAATACCTACAAAAGTAACTAAGGAAATGATATATATCTTTAATTTAGGTTTACGTGAACCCAATGTTTAATATTTGAAATTTCATGATATTTACCTATATAAACCCTACTGTAAAACAATGAGCTTACTTTATAGATCCTTGTAAACTTACTTTATGTATCTTTATAATATTGTATACTCAAACTTCTTTTGACAAGGAAAATAACAGGCAAATACAAATCTTGTGTTTCTTCTAAGCAGGAACACAGATCTCCCTCTTCCTCCAGTTAAGCCACCCCCACACAGTTAGAAAGCACTCCCCCTAGGAGCAACACTTACCACTTTAATCACCCCTGATGTTAACCCCTTCCCTGCCAGTGTCATTAGCACAGTGACATTGCATTTTTTTTTAGCACTGATCACTGTATTAGTGTCACTGGTCCCCAAAAAGTGTCACTTAGTGTTCGATTTGTCCATCGCAATGTCCCGCTAAAAATTGCCGCCATTACTAGTAAAAATAAATGCCATAAAAAATATCCCATAGTTTGTAGACGCGACAACTTTTGTGCAAACCAATCAATATACGCTTATTGGGATTTTTTGCAAAAGCGTAGCAGAATACATATTGGCCTAAATTTATGAAGAAATTTGAATTTTTAAATTTTTTTTCATTGGATTTGTTTTATAGCAGAAAGTAAAAAATATTATTTTTTTCTTCTCAAAATTAACGGCCTTTTTGGTTTATAGCGCAAAAACTAAAAACCACAGAGGTGATCAAATACCACCAAAAGAAAGCTCTATTTGTGTGTGGGGGGGGAGGGAGGACATAAATTTTGTTTGAGTACAGTGTTGCATGAATGCACAATTATTAGTTAAAGCGACGCAGTGCCATATCGCAAAAAATGGCCTGGACATCAAGGGGGGTGAAACCTTCTAGGGCTGAAGTGGTTAAAGTAGAACTATAGGCAAAAGTTTTTTTTTTTTTCCATTTTGGAGTAAGGGAGGGTTATAACCCCTGTCAGATTTTTCTTTTTTGCCATCTGTGTCCCTTTTCATAGATTTCCCTTCACTTCCTGTCCCATAGCCAAACTGAAAGTGATAGGAAATCCCTGCAAAATAAGGAAATTCCTTGGGGACTCCCCACATCACCAGAACGTGTCCCCATTGGAAGATTTCCCCTCTATTACTTTTCTGGGGACAACCCAAAATTTGGGATTCAAGTGTTCCAATCCCTCTCCGCTCTATCCAAACAAAAAAATAGGTTTGCCTTCACTTCACTTATACCTAAAGCCCCTCCAACTGCTATTCAGCCACATTCAATTTCAATGTCCGGCAATGTGTACTCTGCATTTGGGGTGCCCAAAGGTGCCCCAGGTCTTTTACAATCCTAACAATATCCTCTGTTACTGTGTTCAAGATACAGACTGGAGCTTACATTCACAGATATACACGTTGATTTGCCTTAGGAAGTCTTATACCCTCACAGTCAATTTCTGAGCCTGTGCAATGCAACTGGATGCAGTGACGGATTAAATCTGGTCTACATTAATTACATTTCTGAGCAAAAAGGAGCCTTAGCATCAGTGACTCTCCATTATCCATGGCTATGGTCTTTCTAATTTTCCAGTTCCACGCATTTAGTTATTGGGCATATGCACCTTTCACAGGGGTCCCGTCCTGTTCCCACATTTTAAAAATGATCAGATCAAAGTTTGCTCATATCTACCTTCTAAATGCTGCTCTAATTTAATGTCACAAAATTGCAGTGCATGACTTTGTCCTACCAATTTAGGTAGCTGGTAAAGTTCTCCCTCTTGTGGTGAGAAGAATTACATCAAAACCTTGGCAGTAGGGATGAGTCAAACCTACCCGGGTCAGGTTCAGCGAGGATTACAGAAGTCTTGGTGTCAAATCCAATCCCTATTGAAATCAATAGGAGATGAATGTTTAAAATCAGTTCTGGTCATTTTCTAGGCTAATAGGCAAGGAATTGTCAAAAAATGACATGAGGGGCTGTTCACCAGCGCAGTACTAAAGCACAAACAAGCACACACAAGCAAGATAGAAAAACACATTTTTTATTTAAACTTGATTAAGAAACAATATTGTTGACATACATATTAAAAACATAACATGATTAGACCCTATGCAGCACTCTCACCACCTACATAACCAAAAATTACCACAGTACTAAGATCAAGGATGATTCAACATAAAGCAGAGTTCCAGCCGAAAAAAAAAAAAAAAAAAAATTTAAAAAGTCAGCAGCTACAAATACTGCCGCTGCTGACTTTTAATATTAGGACACTTACCTGCCCAGGGTGCCAGCGATGTCCTCATCCAAAGCCGATCTGTTCCTCGGCTCCCGGGTGGAGGCGCCGGCATCTTCGGTAAGGGAATCAGCAAGTGAAGCCTTGAGGCTTTACAGCCTGGTTCCCTACTGCGCATGCGCAATCTCACTGGTCCCGTGGGAGCAAATACAGGTATCTGCCCCCCCCCCTCCTCCCTGAAAGGTGTCAAATGTGACACCGGAGGGGGGAATCTGAAAAGCAGAAGTTCCATTTTTGGGTGGAATTCTGCTTTAAGTAACAGTATTGGAGAGGATGGTTGGTGGCAGAGGCGTAATGAAAAAGACTCTACATGTTGCGCGCCTTTAAGCTTTTCTTCAGGAGTTTGCAATCTTGTGTACATAAAATAAAAACAGAAACAGACAATCAATGAATCTAAACATCAAGATCAAATATAGCTATTTAATTATATCTATATATAGATAGATATATATATATATATATTTAGAATAATTAGTAATAAGCATGTCATCTGTATGCGTCCCCACTCATAGACAGCCAAGCAAAGCAGCACACAACCGCAAGGGAACAAGACCTGGCTGCAGGGGCACATATAAAACTTTATAAATGTAATCCAACAAACTAGGTAGCAGAGGTAACATGGATAGGTAGGTAAAAACCGCTTACGGTACTAAGTAACAAAAGTAGTATGGGCAGGGGGCCTGGCAAAAGAATCCACCAATCCCAGACTTCTAATGCCTTAACCGAACTGTATAAATCTAAAGAGAAATGCATTATGCCACGTACACATAAGTGGACTTCTTGTCGGACTGAACTCCGAAGGACTTTTCAATGGAGTTCCGACAAAACAAACGTGCCTACACACGATCCCACCAAAGTCCGATCATTTTGAACGTGATGAAGTACGACCGGACTAGAAAAGGAAGTTCAATAGTTAGAAGCCAATAGCTGCCCTTGCGTTGTTTTCGGTCCGTCGGACTAGCATACAGACAAACGTTTTTTTCGATAGGAATCGAGTCCGTCGGAAAGATTTGAAACATGTTCTATTTCTAAAGTCCGCATATAACGGCCAGAAACTAATCAGCCAGTCTCAAAACCCTTCAAAAATAGTAATCAAAATGAACAACAAAGTCCTGTGGGGGACCAAGAGCCTTAAGGCTGAAAAGAGAGGAGAGAAAAATAATAAAGTAATAAGTAAGTGCAGGGTATATAAAATTTACCCAGACCCGCCCGGCTGTATTCAAAAGGCAGCAGATGCAATTTGGGAAGGCAACAGCAACCTACCTAGTGCTGGTGGATAAAGTAGTAAACCCGCTGTCCATAAGCTTCCAGATAGAGTGGGGTTGTCTCTGGCCAGGAAGCACCGCGTCCAACTGTATACACAGTATCTCACAAAAGTGTGTACATGCCTCACATTTTTGTAAATATTTTATTATATCTTTTCATGTGACAACACTAAAGAAATGACACTTTGCTACAATGTAAAAGAGTGTACAGCTTGTATAACAGTGTAAATTTGCTGTCCCCTCAAAATAACTCAACACACAGCCATTAATGTCTAAACCACTGGCAACAAAAGTGAGTACACCCCTAAGTGAAAATGTCCAATTTGGGCCCAAAGTGTCAATATTTTGTGTGGCCACCATTATTTTCCAGCACTGCCTTAACCCTCTTGGGCGTGGAGTTCACTAGAGCTTCACAGGTTGCCACTGGAGTCCTCTTTGGTCCCTCTCTGCTCCTGTTGCAGGGTCCCGTCCTCCCACGTCAGCAGGGGAATTGGACGCATGCACGGTAGTTTGCGGCCAGTCCGGGCGATGTCATTTCCGATTTCGGGTATTATTTTAGGCACAGGTTGCGTTAAAAAATGTTATTACGCACGTCCAGTCAGGACGTATATACAGTTGGACGCGGTGCTTCCTGGCCAGAGACAGCCTCACTCTGGAAGCTTACGGACAGCGGGTTTACTACTTTATCCATTAGCACTAGGTTGGTTGCTGTTGCCTTCCCAAATTGCATCTGCTGCCTTTGAATATGGCCGAGTCTGGGGAAATTTATATACCTTGCACTTACTTGGACCCCCACAGGACTTTGTGGTTCATTTTGAATATAAAACAAGGATAGCCCATACTGGGACATTTTTTTGTAACCATATGCTACCATCCTAGTGTCATTACTATTTTTGAAGGGTTCTGAGACTGGCTGATTAGTTTCTGGTGGTTACCCCCGTCTTGAGAAATATTGAGGAGACCTGGGTAAGCACATTTTTTGCAATCCCTTGTATTAATCCCTCTCTGGCCGTTATATGCAGTTATTTTATATGCGATGCGTTTTGGGCTCTTTATATGCAGATGTATACATACTGTTATACATTTCTCTTTAGATTTATACAGTTCGGTTAAGGCATACGAAGTCTGGAATTGGTAGCTTCTTCTGCCAGGCCCCCTGCCCATTACTACCTTTGTTACTTAGTAACATGTGTTTTTTTTACCTACCTATGTTACCTAGTTTGTTGGATTATATTTATAAAGTTATATGCGCCCCTGCAACAAGGTCTGTTTCCCTTGCGGTTGTGTGCTGCTTTGTTTGGCTGTCTATGGGTGGGGACAGGGGCTGTGTGTGTGTGCTTCAGATCCGCGCTATAGCCAAATGACAGCTACAGCGCGGATCTGCTTTGCCGGGCCTCCCCTTTCAAACCTGGCCACGCCTCCCTGAAGGGCACGTGCTGTGCTCACCCGAGTCAATGAGACTCGGGTGATCACAGATCCGAGTCATGGGATCAGCTGTCAGCCAGTGACAGCTGATCACGTGATGTAAACAGAGGATCGGTAATCTCTTTTTTTTCTTCTCACGTTGACAGCATGAGGAGAAAGAAAGCCGATCACCGGCTGCTGTTTGAAGGGACATCAGTCCCGAACAGGCAGAGCCTCTGTGCCCACCAGTACCGCCTGACAGTGCCAGCAATCAGTGCCCACAGTAAGTGCCAGCAATCAGTGCCCACCAGTGGTGCCAATCAGTGCCACCTTGCAGTGCTGCCTATCAGTGTCACCTACCATTGCCCATCAGTGTCAGCTATTTGTGCCCATCAGTACCACCCCATCAGTTCAGCCTATCAGCATAGATCAATGAAGGAGAAAAATTACCGGTTTGCAAAATTTATTAACAAAATATAAAATGGTTTTGTATTTAAAAAAAAAAAAAAAAAAAAAAAACTCGGTCTTTTTTTTAACAAAAAATAAAAAACCCAGAGGTGATCAAATACCACCAAAAGAAAGCTCTATTTGTGGGGCAAAAATGATAAAAATGTAATTTGGGTACAGTGTTGTTGTCGTTCAAAGAGTGACAGCGCTAAAAGCTGAAAATTGGTCTGGGCAGGAGGGGGGTTTAGGTGCCCAATAAACAAGTGGTTAAATAGCTATATTTGAGCTTGATGTTTAAATTCTTTTTTTACACTAAAGATAGTTCTTAATGGCATTGGTTGCATGTTAAGGGGTCATTGTCCTGCTGCAGAATAAATCTGGGGCCAATAACACGCCTCCTTGGTGGTACCCAGTTTCCCCAAAAATAAGACCTAGCGTGATTGTCGGTGATGGCTGCCATATAAGCCCTACCCCCCAAATAAGACCTACCCTGTTTCCCCAAAAATAAGTCCTACCCCCCCCCCCCCCCCCGAAAAATTCAAGTTAGACTTACCGGTAACTTGTTTTCCAAGAGTCTTTCAGGACAGCACATGAGAGAGAGGCTCCACCCACTAGGAAACAGGAAACACAAACTCCACCACATTTTAAAAGGAGGCTCCTCTCCACAGCTCGTCAGTTGTAGTAGAGTACCTCCGGCCCAAGCTGGAACACATAAGCATAATACGGTTAATTCACAGCATATATATATATATATACATACATACATACATACATATATATATATATATATATATATATATATACACATATATATATATACACACACACACACTTCCATATACGTATAAATATGTATATATAAACATGAAGGGCGGGTAGTTTGCTGTCCTGAAAGACTCTTGGAAAACAAGTTACCGGTAAGTCTAACTTGAATTTTCCCTTATCGTCTTTCAGGACAGCACATGAGAGGATAATCGAGACTTACCAACTAGGGAGGGACAACAGCCTGCAGGACCTTTCTGCCAAATGCCTGATCATCAGCTGACAGAAGATCCAATCTGTAGTGACGGACAAACGTAAGATAACTTGACCACGTAGCCGCCTTACAAATTTGGTATGGGGTGGCACCAGCTTTTTCTGCCCATGTAGTGGCTAGAGCTCTGGTAGAATGTGCTCGTACTCCCTGAGGAGGAGACAACCCCGACTGGACATAAGCTTCTGAAATGGCCATTCTTAACCATCTGGCAATTGATCCCTTTGAAGCTTGCCTTCCTTTTCTGTTGCCAGAAAACAAAACAAATAAAGAGTCCGAAGACCTGAAGTCCCTTGTTTTCTCTAAGTAATGTAATAAAGTTCTTCTTACATCTAACTTATGAAATAATTCTTCCTTACTTCCTGAAGGATCTGAACAAAAAGTTGGCAGGATGATTTCCTGCGACCTATTATGGACTGATGCCACTTTTGGTAAAAACGCAGGATCTGTTCTAAGCACAATCCTGTCTGGGTAAATTGACATAAAGGGCTCTTTAACTGAAAGAGCATGAAGTTCTCCAATTCTTCTCGCAGTCGTAACTGCCACTAAGAATATTGTCTTTAGAGTTAAATTCTTTAACGAGATTGACTGTAATGGTTCAAAAGGATCTTTTGTGAGAACTTGTAAGACCACTGTCAAGTCCCATTTTGGAAAGTGTCTATTGGGAACTGGTCTGGATCTAGTAAGTGACCTAAAGAACCTCTTGACCAACGGAACTGAGGAAATAGGTTGATCCAGGTATACTCCTAGGGCAGCCACTTGCACTTTGAGAGTGCTAATTGCCAGCCCCTTGTCCACCCCCTTCTGCAGAAATTCCAGAACCGACACAATGTCTTCTAAATTTTGGTTTGCCGAGCGACACCAGGAGTTGTAGACTTTCCAAACCTTAGCGTAGATATCTCTAGTCACCTTCTTTCTACTAGCCAGTAAAGTAGATACTAGAGGCTCTGACAAACCCTTGTTTTTTAACAGCTGTTCCTCAGATACCAAGCTGTGAGACTTAGTCTTGCTATATCCGGATGATACACTGGACCTTGAATTAGTAAGTCCTGTCTGAGGGGAAGCTGCCAGAATGGTTTGACTGACATTAGTAGAATGGAGGAAAACCAGGCCCTTTTTGGCCAGTACGGGGTGATCAAGATTACCGACACCTTCTCCTTCTGTATCTTCCTCAATACTAAAGGAATCAGCTGAAAAGGGGGGAAGGCATAACCCAGCTGGAAATTCCAAGGATGTGCCAGGGCATCTATCCCTGTCGATCCGTTGTCTCGGTGCAGGGAGAAGAACTGAGGGAGCTGAGCATTTTCTCTTGATGCGAATAGATCCACCTGTGGGCATCCCCACTTCTGGGTTATTAGAGTGAATATTTCTGGATTCAAACTCCACTCTGCCTCCTGAATCCTTTGTCTGCTCAAGAAGTCTGCTACTCCATTCAGCGTGCCCTTGAGATGAACTGCTGACAGGGAAAGTAGATGACTCTCTGCCCATCCTAGGATCTCTGAAGATAGCAATAGAAGAGTCCCGCTCCTTGTGCCCCCTTGTTTGTTCAGGTATGCCACTGTGGTGGCGTTGTCTGACAATATCTGCACATGGGACCCCCGAAGGCTTGGAGAGAAGGCAACCAAGGCTAAGGCGACTGCCTTTAACTCCCTCCAATTTGATGACCTTCCTGCTTCCACTGGGGACCAAACTCCCTGAGCTATGTCTTGACCCAAGTGTGCTCCCCATCCCCAACTGCTGGCGTCTGTGGTCATCCTTCTCTCTGTTGGGAAGGACCAGAGTAAACCCCTTGACAGCACTGCCTGATTTCTCCACCACCAAAGGGTCTTTTTTACCCTGGTGGGAAGCTTTACCTTTGAGTCTAAAGCTTCTGGACTGTGATCCCAGATCTTTAAGAGAAAACTCTGAAGGGGTCTGAAATGGAGTCTGGCCCATTGAATGGCCGGCATGGTTGAGGTCAAAGTTCCCAGTACTGACATAATCCTTCTGACTGATACCTCCAGGTTCGTCTGAAGGCTGGATACTGCCTGCAATACCTTCACTTTCTTCTCTTCTGGAAGAAAGATCTTTTGATCCACTGAGTCTATCAGATACCCCAGAAATTGGACTCTTTGTGCTGGATTGAAATTTGATTTTTGGATGTTTATAATCCAACCTAAGGTCTCCAGATGACTGCGAGCCTTGATCAGATCCTCCTGTAATCTTTCCCTGGAAGGGGCAAAGAAAAGGAGGTCGTCCAGGTAAGGGATAACCGCAATCCCTTGTAGCCGGAGGGGAGCTAGGGCTTCCGCCATAATTTTGGTAAATATTCGAGGGGCGGAAGATAGACCAAACGGGAGGGCCCTGAATTGAAGGTGCAGAACCTCCCTCCCCATATTCACTGCCAGCCTCAGATATCTCTGGGACTGAACAGCTATAGGTACATGCAGGTACGCATCCCTTAAGTCGATTGATGCCATAAAGCATCCTCTGACTAAGAGATTTCTTACCGAAAAGATGGAGTCCATGCGGAATCGCTTGTATTGGACTGATCTGTTTAACGGTTTTAAATTGAGGATGAGCCGAAAGCTTCCTGATGGTTTCTTTATCAGAAAGATATGGGAGTAGAACCCTTGGCAATCTTCCTCCGGAGGCACCGGAACCACAACACCCTGTTTTATCAGATCCCCTAACAGGTTCTTCATGGCTAGGGCTTTTGTTGTGTCCTTTGGCAGATTTGTTATGCAGTACCTCTCTGGAGGAAGGTTCAACAGCTCTATCCTGTAACCCTGGGCTATTAAATCCAAAACAAAATTGTTCTTTGTTATGTTTGCCCAGAGAGGAAGGAATTTTTGAAGCCTTCCTCCCACAGGCACCACCAAGTCATTGTGTTTTATTGGCCTGCGTAGGAGGATTGAAAAGGACATTCCCTTTGCCTTTTCCTCTCTGCGCCGCCCAATTCCTTCTTTTTTCTTGGGGCCTGTTACTCTTTTCCTGATTTTTTTGAGGTCGAAAAAACCGCCTAACCGGCTGCTTTTTCTTTTTAACAGGAAAGGATTTCTTCTTATCAGCTGTTCTATCCAAAATAGATTCTAGATCGGGACCAAAAAGCTGATCTCCCAAAAAACGCACTCCGCATAACTTATTTTTGGAAGCTGCGTCCCCAGGCCATGTCTTCAACCATAACGCTCTCCTGGCCGCAATGGTCAGGGCCCCTGACCTAGCTGACATTCTTATAGAATCTGCAGAGGCATCAGAGATATATGATACAGCTGCTATAAGGGTTGGGAAGGAATCTAGAATCTCCTGTTTGGGTGAATCAGCTATAATATGTGCTTTTAGCTGATTCAGCCAGAACTCCATATTTCTGGAGACACAGGTCATAGCCATAGCAGGCTTGAGATTCCCTACAATGAACTGCCAGGCTTTCTTAAGCTGTTGGTCCGCCTTCTTATCCATAGGATCCTTCAAAGTACCCATGTCCTCAAATGCCAGATCCGTTGATCTAGATACTTGGGAAAAAGCTGCATCCAACTTCGGGACTTTATTCCAAAGTGACTCAGGATTATCATTAAATGGGAAACGCCTCTTGTGAGCTCTTGGGAAAAAGGGTTTTCTCTCTGGGTCAGCCCATTCTTTCTTAATGGTCTCCGAGATTACCGAATGTACAGGGAAAGTGCGACCTGTTGCTTCACCAAGCCCTTCATACATTCTATCGTGCAGCGATACTTCTCTTTTTTCTTCCTCCATTCCCAATGTTGCATAAATTGCTTTCAACAGACTGTCTACTTGTTCCAAGGACAGTTTGTATCTAGAAGGTGCATCTGCCTCTTCCTCTTCTTCCTCCTCCTCCTCCTCCTCTTCCTCCTCCTCCTCCTCCTCTTCACCAGAGTATGAGGGGGAATGCCCCTTTTGGGTAGTCGGGCCAGCCTCAGCCTCTACCGTTGGGGTTAAGTGTGAGTCCTGAGAGGGGTCTGAGGTAGTTGCCTGACTTAATGCTGGTGTTACAAGAGAAGAGCGAAAAGCCTGTATAGTAGCATCTAGCTCTTTCTTAACTGATGCGATTATGTCGCTGCACGCAGAAGAAGCCTCTTCCTTGACTAAGGAGTCAATGCAAATTTGACATAAAGTCTTCTTCCAACCCTCCAGTAACTTTGCTTTACATGAGGGGCATCTCTTTTTAATAGCTGGTTCAGAGCTCTTAGCCTGCCAGAAAAAAATGACAAAAGAGAAAAAACACCAGCATTCATTAAGCCAAAGCTTCCTCCTAACGGACTCACCACAGGTGCACAGGAGGAACAACAGTTAACCCCATGTGCCCAGACAGGCCCCAGCCACCAAGGGGGAAAAAACATTTGTGAGAGGGGCACCAAAGTAATCAGGATATTCACTATAGCCTCTTACCTGGGCCTTACTGGTGCCTGTGCCTGTCCCACATGCAGCTGCCACAGAATCCATAGTGGTGCTGCACCGATCGGTGGCTCTTACGAACGTCGGTTCCGGAGTCAAAAAACGCCGTTGCGCCCGACCGGAACCGGAATATAGGCACCAGGACCGCTCCTCCCTTCTTCCTCTGCGCCACTTCCGATCGGAAATGATGCGCCCGTTCCTAGTGCCTTCCCCTCGTCGGATACCTCACTTCCGACCGGTCGAGTCTGTACTCTCCCAAGATGGCGGCGGCCAGTAACGCCGACATGCGGTTTAAAAAAAGCCCGCGAACGGCTGCCGCCGCCTAAGGAGCGGCTCCAGGAACGGTTCAGCTCATCATGAGCAAAGAAAGAGAAAAAAGGAGCCCACTTACCAGCAACCCTGTGGCGTGGTGTGGGAGGATCGGACTCTCTTGGAGGAAAAAATAGGTATGGTGGGGTAGGCAGCCTGGCCTCTCAGGATAGCACCATAAGAGACCCTGGCCCCTACTAGGTGTTCCCTTGCCGGAGGAAACACAAAAACTGACGAGCTGTGGAGAGGAGCCTCCTTTTAAAATGTGGTGGAGTTTGTGTTTCCTGTTTCCTAGTGGGTGGAGCCTCTCTCTCATGTGCTGTCCTGAAAGACGATAAGGGAAATAAGACCTACAAGAACTTGAACTAGGGCTTATTTGGGGGGTAGGGGTTATATTGCAGCCATCACCGACAAACACGCTAGGTCTTATTTTCGGGGAAACAGGGTATGGCATGATGAATAAGAATCTGCCTGTATTTCTAAGCATTAAAGTGGAAGTCCATGCAAAAACTAAAATCCCTGCATCTATAGCCACCAACATTCTAACACTAACCTGTCTAGCCCTGAAAAGAAAAAAAAAAAATCAGTATACATACCTTTTCTACAGGCGATCTGACCAGATCTCTAGCGGCTGAAGCTCGGATCCCACGCTGAGCTGTCAGCCGTGGCTTCTCTGTGGAGGCGGGTGCAGAGGACACGTCTGACAATGAAAGCCTCATAGTAACTATGGGTGACGTCACATCCCATTCATGTCACAGCCGTTGTCGGACATGTACTCAGCAGAGCTTCCGCCTCTGGAGATCGGGTCGCATTGCCTGCAAAAAAGGTATGTATACTGATTTTTTTTTCTTTACAGGGCTAGATAGGTCAGTGTTAGAATGTTGGTGGCTGTAGATGCAGGGATTTTAGTTTCCACTTTAACCCCTTCCCGCCGACCGTACGCAGATCTGCGTACTTGGCTTTCCGGGGTTATACCGGGATGATGCCTGCAGCTGCAGGCATCATCCCAGTACTGTTGTTTAGAGCCGGGGATCGGCTATCCGAATATAACAACCGATGTGGCTAAAAGCCGCTCGGCTGTTATACCGGAGGAGCGGGAGGGCACTTCCCGTTTACTCGGCTGCCAATAGCGCCGGTTTAAAAAAAAATACACAGTATTCAGAATCGCCGTTTTCAGCGATCTGAATACTTTAAAGTGCAAAGGAGGGATCGGAGGTCTTTTAGACCCCCGATCCCTCCATAAAGAGTACCTGTCACCACCTATTACTGTCACAAAGGATGTTTACATTGCTTGTGACAGCCATAAAAGTAAAAAAATTTTTTTTTTTTTAAACACAATTTATAAGTATAAAAATAAATAAAAAAAATATATATATTTTTTTTTTAAAGCGCCCCCGTCCCTGCGAGCTCGCGCAGCGAAGAAAATGCATACAGAAGTCGCGCCCGCATATGTAAACGGTGTTCAAATCACACATGGGAGGTATCGCCGCGATCGTCAGAGCGGGAGCAATAAGTCTAGCCCTAGACCTCCTCTAACTCAAACCTGGTAACCGTAAAAAAAATTTAAAGCATCGCCTATGGAAATTCATAGGTACCGTAGTTTGTCGCCATTCCACGAGTGCGTGCAATTATAAAGCGTGACATGTTTGGTATCCATTTACTCGGCGTAACATCTTTCACATTATACAAAAAAATTGGGGTAACTTTACTGTTTGGATTTTTTAAAGTTCATGAAATTCTCCCTTTTCCAAAAATTTGCATTTAAAACACCGCTGCACAAATAGTGGGATATAAAATAGTGCAACAATCTCCATCTTATTCTCTGCTAATATTTATATATATAAAAATATGTTTGGGGGTTCTAAGTAATTTTCTAGCAAAAAAAAAAAAAACGGATTTTAACTTGTAAACACCAAATTTCAAAAATAGGCTTAGTCATGAAAGGGTTAACACCATTAATACTGACCAAATCTCCAGCTCCATTTGCATAGATATTATCTCTACTTTAAACTGTGCTTGGAAAAACAGTAGAAAATAAATTTCTAAAAAGCAGCGGCAATCCTGCGAGATTATCACAGGTGGGCAATGAGTAAAGAGAAATAAAGCCATGCTATAATCTAGTGAGTAAATGACGCAAACAAAACATTGTTAATCTCAGTGTCAACATTTATAACATAATGCAGTTAATAGCACCAGTGTGCATCAAAGTCCAAGTGCAGATACAGTAATACCATGGATTACGAGCAGAATTTGTTCCAGAAGAATGCTTGTAATCCAAAGCAGTCGAAAATCAAAGCGTTTCCCCATAGGAAATAACGGAAACTCAGTTAATCTGTTCCACAGCCACTGCTTGTCTATGCAGTACCGCATGTGGCCAGTGGTGCGGGGGCGCCGGAGATACGCGGGAATGGAGCGGTTAGCGTCACCGGTGCCCCCGCACCTCTGGCCAAATGCGGTACTGTACACCCCAAAGGCTTGAATCCTGCTCGCAAAGAGTCTGGATTTTTTTTTTTTTTTAAGCACTTCCCACCCACCGTATGCAGAATGATGGCCGGGAAGTGGTTCTGTTATACTGACTGGGCGTCATATGACGTCCAGCAGGATAACATGCCAGCGCGCGCCCGTGGGGGGAGCACAGCGCGACATGTCACTCTGACACGCCGCATCTCCGATCGTGATAAGGAGCCTCTGTCACAGCTGATCATCGCGTGAACCAGGAAGTGCCAGTAAACGGCATTTCTCGGTTCGCGCTGACAGGGAGAGCCGATCGGCGGCTCTCCTTGTCAGAGAGGGGGTCTGTGCTAATAATCAGCACAGCCCCTTCAGTTGTGCAAATCAGTGTCCCAACAAAGTGTGCCAGTGCCCACCACAGTGCCAGTGTCCAGCAGTAACACCTGTCAGTAATCTTTCAGTACCTCATCATCAGTGCTACCTGTCAGAGCCAATCAGTGCCCATCACAGCCGACTGTCAGTGCCCATCAGTGCCACTTATCAGTGCCTGCTCATCAGTGCCCGTCAGTGAAGGGGAAAACAAAGATTTATGACAAATACTAAGAAAAACTTTTTTTTTTTTTTTCAAAAAATGTCTTTTTTAGTGTGTTTAGCAAAAAATAAAAACTCCAGGTGATCAAATACCACCAAAAGAAAGCTATTTGTGGAAAGAAAATGATAAAAATTTAGTTTGGGTACAGTGTTGCATGACCGCGCAATTGTCAAAGTGTGACAGCGCTGAAAGCTGAAAATGGTCCTGGGCAAGAATTGGCAAAAGTGCCTTGTATTGAAGTGGTTAAAATAGCTCGTATTGCGGAACGCTCTTAAACCGTGTTACTTGCAATCCGAGATTCCACTGTACACGGTTATATAAATGGAGGTTCTCAAAAGAAGCAAAAAAAGTTCATAAAATTGAAAACCAAATAGCCTCATTAATACATTAAGTCCTCATAAGTAATAGGAAGGAAATAGAGTGCATTGAATCACCAAAAAGGTCTCCAGATTGTGACACCACCTCATTTAAGATGCAGGCTTACCAGATGAGCATATTGCCAAAACACCCTGGCCAGTATATTCCTAGGACTCTCCTGCAGGATCCCCTCAATGGATATGGATATACGCCAAAGTTCCCTTCCTCTTCTCTGAATTTCAGCTTCTTTTTCCAGGGACAGTCAGATGGTTATGGAGTTGTTGGGGGAAAGTGGCAGAAGAGGTCAAGAACATGAAACCGTAAGTTTATCCTAAATGAGTCCATCCAAAAAAATTTCAAGGGTTCACAAATCTACTGAGGGCCACACCTATGCAATTCTAATACTCTATCTTGTTCCCTCAGACTCTGATCCATTATGCAGTAAGGGATGGATACTGCATGTGAGACCCCTCTCACACTGTGCCGCCAGCGACGCTATTTTTAGCGCCGCTTTACCGTTGTTTTAGCAGTTTTACCCCCGCTAGCAGCCGAAAAGGGGTTCAATCAACCCGCAAAATGCCAGCGGTATCACAGCGCTGCCCCATTGATTTCAATGGGGAGCAGTGGTCTACACCGCTCCAAAGAAGCTGCTGGCAGGACTTTTTCTGACACCCTGCCAGCGCACCGCTCCAGTGTGAAATCCCTCGGGCTTTCACACTGGAGTGAATGGAGCAGCTGTTTTAGGGTGGTTTGCAGGCGCTATTTTTAACGCTATAGCACCTGCAAAATGCTCCAGTGTGAAAGGGGTCTTACTACTTCTCTTCAAGCTCACAACTATGGAATGACTCCAAGAAAGACTGCAAGGGAGCAAAAAAAAAAAAAGGACCGAGACCTTCGCAGTCTTTCTTGGAGTCGTTCCATGGCTGTGAGCTTGGAGAAGTAGCCGAGTCCATAACGTATCTATCCCTTAAAGCATGATGGATCAGAAGAGTCTGATTACTTTTACAGGTGGCAGAAGGGAGTCCCATCCTCCTCCACCCTTAAAAGGGCTCTCCCGAGCAATTGGTTCCTGGGACACAGTGAGAGGAACTATGTTGTGACGTCCGGAAACTGGATGAGGATTCTGTCACTTCCTGTTTCAATACCATTGCCAGCCAATAAAGCAGCCGATCAGACAGATCTGTGTCTGATCAGCTACATTGGAGGCCAGAGGGAGAAGAGATCTGGGGTCTAATAGACCCCAGAACTCTGCATAAAGAAGATCTGTCACAGTCCATACTATCACAAGGATCTTTATTCCTTGTGACAGCAAGAAAGTTAATGAGAAAAAAAAATAAAATGCTAAGTGGAAAAAAAAAAAAAAAAAAAAAAAAAAGCACCCCCCCCCCCCCGTGCTTGCACACAAACGTAAACTGCGATCGTACCACACATGAGGTATCACCACAAATGTCAGAGCAATAAGTCTATCTTCAGATCTCCAATTCTAAACTGGTAACATGTAAATGTCACCTGGGGAGATTTTTTTTATGCACCATAGTTTGGTGCCGTTCCACAGGGGTACGCAATTTTAAAGCGTGACATGCTTGTTATTTACTCGGCAGATCATCACTTGTATACATTTTTCCAAAAATTGGGGATTATATTGTTTTGCATTAAAAGTGTATTTTTTTCCAAAAATTTGCATTTGAAAACTGCTGCACAAATACCATGTGACATATCCAACACCAATCATTTTATTCTCTAGGGCCTAAATTGGGTTTTTAGAAAGTTTTTTTTTTTTTTTTTTTTTTTTAAATGTAGGAGAGGGATGACAGAATTGGCCCAGACTGGAAGGGGTTTACCTGCACAGAGTCATGTCGCAAGACTCACATTTGAACAGAAACTGCCGACAGTGGACAATCCACCATAGGCTATGCATACAGAGCAACAAGCACCCTGAAAACAACATGCTCAATGCACATTTTATGTATAGCACCACTTCTTTCTCTGTGTTTCTGCAGGTAGGGCGCTGACACGCAGCCGCACAGGTGCGAACCTAGCCCAACTGCTTCAGGGCTGTTTGCAGCACACCATATTAGGCAGAAAACTGAAGCCTGAAATCCTTAAACCTGATTAAAGAAAAACACTTTCAAAATTATATACACACACACACAGCCCAAAATGAAGAAATTAAGAATTAAAAGTAGTATGGGTCTCCCCCCTCCAACTTACCTAGGTGGATGCTGCATCTGTCCAGAGCACCTCTACACAAAGAACAGAGTGATCTAACATTGCCGATTGCTCAGTTCTCTCATCTCCCAGAGCAGAGCTGCTGACTGTCAATCAGCATTTCTCAGTTCTGCTCCTCCAGCTGAGCTGTGGAGGGGGGCGTGGAGCGACAGTCTCAGGCTCTCAGAGGCTGAGACGGGCATCAGTCCAGGCACCTGGCGGATCCAGTCTTTAGTTGTGATGAAGCGGTGCCTGGGCTGATTCCTGTGATGTCAGCAGAGAGCCGACTTCAGTCAACTCTCTGCTGAAAATGGGTCACAGGAGTGCAAAACTAAAAATTGCATTCCTGTGACCCATAGAAGCCCAGCCAAACAAGCTCAGGCTGGACTTCTCCTTTAGATTGAAAGGGTG
This sequence comes from Lithobates clamitans, assembly GCA_037952925.1. Classification (NCBI taxonomy): domain Eukaryota; kingdom Metazoa; phylum Chordata; class Amphibia; order Anura; family Ranidae; genus Lithobates; species Lithobates clamitans. The sequence continues at coordinate 7,571,254 of JBBGZY010000573.1, forward strand.
ACATGTTAAGAGTTTTGACTTTATATCACTTTGGAATTATTTCAAAAGCTGTCACAAGGACAAAAAAAAAAAACCCACACACACCTTCCCATCAAAGGACACTGACCTCAAAGTCCCAATGGTTCTAACGTTTTCCCACATCATCCAAAATGTTTAGTTTCAACTTTAGATACACATTACAACCCAATAAGTTTAATATACTTGCCAAGTCACAGATCTGGGACAAATCTGCAGATCAGGAGTCACAGCTGTGGAGTTGCGTATTGAAGGAAGAGGGCAGGAATGACAAACAGGCAACCAAAATGTATAGAAAGAATTGTTAACAAATGCAGCCCATTTTCCTTTCCTCAGGTCCACCTTCACAATCTGAAAAATGCTGTCCTCATTCTTTTGCAGTGGAAAATATGAATGCAAATATTGAATATATCAGGTTTTTTAAACTCCAGTTACCCTTGGCAGAGGAAAAACAAAAAAAAACAAAACTGAGCATTCTTGTACACAGTTTAGCTTTTTTTTCTGCCAGAAAGCTCCAATCAAATGCAAACCAGAAGGGGTTTTTCCCCTGCCTCTAACCTTCCTAATGTGCATGGACACATAGAACATTGAGCTGCTTTTACAGGTAAAACAACTCCTGTAGAAGCAGCAATTTTTAAGCCAGTGTGCATGGGTTACATGAGATTTTAACAGTGTAATTTGAAGAAAAGATCAAACAGAAGCATTTTTGGTCTGATTATTTTATTAACAACTGAAAGACAAAAGCAGAACTACAGACGACGACCACGGCGACCGCCCTTTCTGCGGGTGCTGTCTGAAGGGATGGGGGTCACGTCCTCTGAAAAAGGGTGAAAAAAGTCACCATTAGAAAAATTACACTTTGCAACATATACTGATCAGCATTTAAACCAACTATAACCTCTACAAGTATGAAAATAGCAACCTAACATTTTGGGACGATTTACAAGATGTTGAGTAAACCATGATCATTTGCCCATATTGCAAGTAAAAATCTCTCTCCATCCTACAAACACTTCCGTTTCACTATTTTCCTGTTCAGACAGAAGCAGTCCCGATATAGAGCACACTTGAAATACATCTTTAGAATGTTCTCTTGTGCAAATAAAACAGACTCCATGGTAATCTTTTCCTTTTAATTTTGGATAATGGAAGAAGAGTTTGTTTTGTTGCTTTCCCTTCTGGCCTAAAAGCCTTTTACTTTTTGTCTCTGACAACAGGAAAAGGGAAGGGGATTAGGTTCCACTGGACAGAACACAACAAAACCTGAATCCCCTCCCTTCTAATCCCTTTCTATTCTAAAAGGTTTTAACTGTACATTAACATTTATATTACATTTTACCATCACTTCCTACTCAAGTGACTCCATGTCACTGGAGACAGGATGTGAGGCAAAATCCACCAATGGGGCCAGAAAATGCAATAAAAACCTGAAGGTTTTGCCACTGTGCTCTTGCTGAGTGCACTCCCTTCAGGCATACCTGCCCTTAAATGTATTCATTTAGTTGGGGTGAAGTTATGCTTTAAAAAAAGCAGAAGGAATACAGAAAACACTTGTCCTGAAATCCTTGCAGTTCCTAAACCATGTTGTACCAGTTAGACTAAAAGTCACGTTCACACCTGTGCCTTTTAAGTATGATTGGGGCGAAGGATACCATTTATTCCATGGCCGCTTTTGTTTTCCCTTTTATTTTTCACCTGGTAACCATGTCAATAACACTTCCTGTACTAGGATGGCTCACTGGGGGTACTGTATCAGAGAAGTAACATTGTCACCCTGTCAGCAGAGGAAGAGAGCAGAGTTTACAGCTCAAGGCAGATATACACTTTAAAAATTGTATATTTAATGACAAAAAGGGAGCAAAAAAGTGATGTTATGGTTAACATTTCCCCTAATGGCACAAGTTGTGGGTAAAGCGTATATGTTGTAAACAGGCAGGTGTGTGTTTTTTCTGTAAAAAAAAAGTTCAGCTTTAAGTGTTCGCAGACTTGCCAAGTTGGACTATGCGATGTTAATACAGTGATCTCCCAGCTGAGCTATTGTGTTTTGCCCATCTGCTAGAACAAACCGGTCAGCAGCTGTTTTTCCAGCATGCCCATTTGACAGAAGCCAGACGTTCAGTCAGCTACTGTTGGACAGCCTGCTATACACACAGGCAAAATGTCGGTCGGTTTCAGTTAAACCAGCTGATAATCAGCCTGTGTGAACCAGATCATTTAAAAAATAAAATAAAAAAACACCCCACACAAAATTAGACATCCTCTTCACAGCACTAGTATTGCAACAAGATTTAGTTACTTGCAAATGGCTTTCAGAAGTTTTTGGCCCTTCATGCCTCAAGGAAACATCCTGTCTAAAAAAAATCACTGCTTTTAGGGAAGGCTGTCATTAAAAGGGGATACTTTAGCCAATTTTTTGATGCTAGTGAACTTTGAAGCCACAGCAAATTAATTTTATTATTCAACTGACCAAGTAAAGTGGGATTGTGAAAATATGGATTCAAGGATCATATTGGCAGCATCCTAATTTAGGGCTCCCAGTTTGCATCCAACTGTTCAATAAAAGCTCAGTCCACACAAGACTGGCATTTCAGGTTTCGGTAGATGCTGTAAAGGGGAAATCATTGAATGATTTTGTTGAATGCATAAAGTAATTGAAAAGGAGATGATTTTGAGTTTCAGGTATCCACAACTTTCATGTTAGGCCCCTTTCAAACTGGGGCGGTAGGGGGCGTCGGCGGTAAAACAGCGCTATTTTTAGCGCTGTTTTACAGCGGTATTCGGCCGCTAGCGGTGCGGTTTTAACCCCCCGCTGGCGGCCGAAAAAGTGTTAAAACCCCTCGTATAGCGTGGCTATAGCCGCGCTGTCCCATTGATTTCAATAGGCAGGAGCGATGAATACACCGCTCCAAAGATGCGGCTTGCAGGAGATTTTTCCTTCTCCTGCCAGCGCACCGCTTCAGTGTGAAAGCCCTCGAGCTTTCACACTGAACAAACAGCGGAGGCTGTTTAGGGGTGGTTTGCAGGCGCTATTTTTAGTGCAATAACGCCTGCAAATCGCCCCAGTGTGAAAGGGGCCCTAATTACAGCCAGGCCCTGTGCTCCCTGATACCAATATCACTCAGAATGCAACTAATGCCGCGTACACACGAGCGGACTTTGACCAGACTGGTCCGACGGACAATTCGACCGTGTGTGGGCTTCATCGGACCTGCAGCAGACTTTCGGTCGAAAATCTGACGGACTTTAGATTTGGAACATGTTTCAAACCTTTACGTCGGAACTCCGCTGGACCGAGTTCCTATCGAAAAGTCTGCTCGTCCGGACGAAAACCGACGCTAGGGCAGCTATTGGCTACCAACTTCCTTATTTTAGTCCGGTCGTACGTCATCACGTACGAATCCGTCAGACTTTGGTGTGATCGTGTGTAGGCAAGTCCATTCGTTGGAAAAGTCGTTGGAAGTCCGGTCGAAAAGTCTGCTCATGTGTACGCGACATAAAGGAGCAGAACTGTGCTGCACAAAAATTCTTCAAAGTAACAGACTGCTTCTAGCTCCCCCATTTAGCAGATAAAACGAGCACATGTGCAACCATAATTAAGCGGCAGCAACTAGGTCACCTAACATCTTTCAGACCGTGATCAACTATTAATACATCACTTCCATTACCTGGACTACAAGTACACAGAAAATATATATAGTGCTAGTTCTTAGAGCTTGGAGGAAGGGAGGACTGCATTATTTGTCATATCCAATTTACAAACATTGGTAGGTGGCCTGAAAGATTTAGGACAATACTCAACAGTACTCAGGGACAGCAAGTTCAAGACAATGGGGAGATATGTTATGTTCTTACCAATGCGACCAATTTTCATGCCTGAACGAGCTAGGGCTCTTAGTGCAGACTGGGCACCAGGGCCAGGGGTCTTGGTCCTGAAAGAAAAAAAAAAAAAAAAAAAAAAAAAAAAAAAAAATGAAATGAAATGCCAAACACCACACACATTTTGTACACGTATGAACTCATTAGCACAGCTCCCCATGTATGAAGGATCAAAACACCAGGATTCTCTTTATATTGCTCAGGTCATTTAATCAACACTGGAACTGTAACATCAGCTTAATAACGCATCCCTTTTTTTGTTTTTTTGGCACTTTGATACACTACATTTTAGCAGGATAAAACTTTTTGGTGCCCGATAGCCCAGCAACAGATTCGCTATCCATAACTAAACAGAGCAGGGAATAAAGAAAGTGTAGCATGAAAGTTTTCAAATATTTGACCACACTAGCCCGCATATAAAAACGCTGAATATACGTTTGGAAGATCCTTGGTGTACAGGCAATATATACTTCGGTGCTTTTCAGCACATTGCACTGCTAACTTTTCTTGAATTATGTTTGAAGTGTGACAGAGCTTCTTACTTTTAACTCAGGTTTCAGTGTCTGTTCACACCAGCTTGATTCCAGTGTGGGTTCCCGAATTGCATAGAAATTGCGGGCAGTTCACACCGCCCTATGCGAACTGCTGTGGGTGTCAATAGAAAGTTAATGACACCCCCAGATCTGTACGCATTTCGCAGTGCGAACTGAATTCAGGCAGGAATCAGATGGCAAGGGTGTGAACACAATCATTCCCTGGTTGGGAGGCTCCGATGTTTATTATTATTTTGTGGATGTTCTCCCTTACGCCACTCTAATCGATTCAATTATTGCGAGTTGATATTTATGGTATGTAAGACAATGCACATTGTTTCCCGTTCCGTTTGCACCACTCTCTGGGCGGAGGTTGTGTTATCTTGCTGGGGCCAAGCGATTGCTGCACTTCATCCACCCTTGTGCCCATCTGACCTCCTCGGTGCTGCCCTCAATTATTATTGTTCACTTTTTATTTGTTATTATCACTTTGTTTTATTGGCCCGTCCACAGAGCTGGGGGCATAAGAGGGAGGGTCCTTTAGGACTCGTCCTGATTGATTGTAGGTGCATGTGAGTACACCTACATACATATATAGACTGCTGAAGGAGGATTCACTGCTGTGCTCTGAGGAAGAGGGGATGTTGCCCTCGAAACGCATCAGCTAGCAGTGACCCCTGCGAGTTCCTCTGACCTTTGGTGGGTCCGCTGATTTTAGACTGCATGCTGTTATTTGAAGATTGTTTACACTATGAGATCTTCCACAACTGTTTGTAAGCAATTCCTTTTTACCATTGGTTTTAATAAATTTACATCCAAAAGGATAATGCACATGGCTGGTGCGCCCTTTTTTTTTCTTTTTTCTCGTTGTCTGTTAGGATTCCCCATCCTTGAGGGCAGCAGGGCCTGTGGTTATACACTGTCTGGTCATCCACTTGTGCGCAGGAGCGTTGTTTCTTCATTATCACACCTGTATTGCGCTGTGAATGGGGCACCCAGTAAACAATTACCTCTCTGTGCCATAGTGGTGACCTGCATTTATCCAGTGTGAAATAACACAGGTCACCGCTGATAGTGTGACTGATCCCAAGACCTAAGATCCAAGATCTATTCAGCAATAGTAAAGAACCGTTCAAGGCAGCGGGCAAAGTCAAATACACACAGCTGAAGTGCACATTAGAAGTCTGAACAAGTTAACTGACATTGTGGACATAAGACTTAAAGAGCTGCAACTCCCTGTCTGAATAGCTTGGCTCATGTGCCCCCATAGGAAGCTGCTTGCTGTGGGAGCACTCAACAGGAGGGAGTGCCTGTAGAAGCAGCTCAATGCTATCTTATGTTTCATGCACGTTAGGACGTTTAGAGGCATAATAATTTTAAGCTCAGAGAGACGAAAACCACCACTTCAGTTTTGTGTTTGAGAGTTTTCTGGCAGAAAAACAAAAAGCTAAATGTGCCTAAATACATGTACAAAAAACCCAGTGTGCATGGACCATTAAAGTGGTTGTAAACCCTTTACAACCACTTTAAACTACAGGCAAGCCTATAATAAGGCTTACCTGTAGCTGCACTGGATATCTCCTAAACCTGCACGGTTTAGGAGATATCCCTGTATTTGCATGTGCTGACGTCATCGGCACTTGCGCCCGTACATGCCGTTCCCGGCGGCCCCTGCGCGGGAGTGACGTCATCGCGACTCTAGTCAATCACAGCGCCGGAGCCGCGATATTCGGAAGTAACCCCCCCCCCCCCGGGAGATGTTGGCTGCCGGAGCAGTGAATGAGGACCGCTGCGGGGGCTTTGATCTTAGGCAAGTAATTCATAATGAGCTAGTATGCTATGCACTCTAGCTCATTATGCCTTTGTCTTGCAGGGTTTTTTTTTTAATGTTTCAATAGGATTTGCAACCACTTTAAGGCATTAACACATTGTGCACCTTTTGGTAATGCAACTCAACAGGATGAGAAGATACTGAAACATAACTCCAGCACAAACCCCCCCCCCCCCCCCCCCCCCTCCAGGGTGATCAGTTTGTCAGCACCTATTCTTCTAACCCAGACTTCAGGTGGAAACCTCATTCTAAGGAAGAAGAAATGACCACTCATTTGTCAAGACTTGGGCATTATTAGGGTATATGTACTTGGAGAGGGTACCAAGAATCAAACGCATTGTACCAAGTACTGTTTATGATACAATCAATGTTCAAAGTAAACACACGAGATTTAAGCGTTCCTTATGGACACACTCATCTGCCCTGAAAAGGAACGACTTTCTTTTTAAGAACCATTTGCAGAACTTCCTAGGCCTTAGTTGCATTTTCTTAAAGAATTTTTCTATGCCCAGGATTTGTGGGTAGATTATTCATGAGAGCTCTGAAACCCAAAATGACACAGATTGATTTGCACGACGTGTTCACACAGCCCTTACCTGTTTCCTCCAGTGGCACGCAGCTTGATGTGAAGAGCTGTGATGCCAAGCTCCTTGCACCTCTGAGCGACATCTTGAGCGGCTAACATAGCGGCATAGGGAGAGGACTCATCTCTGTCAGCCTTGACCTTCATTCCACCAGTCACACGGCAGATTGTTTCTCTGAAATAGCAGACAAAAGCTTGTGAGAAAGCCATTATTTTTAAACTTTCCTCCCACTCTCCACAAGTAACATTGCAGTAATGATCCCCACAAAAGACATAAAACAGCACTTACTTGCCAGACAGATCAGTCACATGCACGAAGGTGTCGTTGAAGGAGGCGAAGATGTGGCAGACTCCAAATACATTTTCTCCTTCAGCCACTTGTGGCCCCAGGCTGATAACCTGTTCTTCCTTCTTTTCCTTACCCTTACGTGGAGCCATTTCTGAAAAGACAAAGCAAACAGAGCATGTTTGTTTTTTAGAGAGGCAAACACCCTGGACCTGCAGCTTTTGTATTTTGGTCACCTGGGCAGGAAAAGTGGAACTGGGGGGGGGGGCCTTAGAGTTAAAAAAGGGAGGAGGAAAGATTAGGGCAAATATGTAAGGTCTGCTACGCTTCACTGCGCTTAATTAAGTCCTTTACCGAAAAATAAGACCTTCCTGTGGATCTCGTGCCCACTTACACAATGTCAACAAATATTAAAACAGGATAGTATATAAAAGGTCATGGTTGGAAGAGACTAAAGGAATCAAAAAGCCGATGCCTTAACTACTTAGAGGTTTTACCCACTTCATGACCAGGCCATTTTTTGCTATTCACCACTGTGCTACTTTGGCAAATGGGCGGCCATGCAATACTGTACCCAAATGAAACGTCTTTTCTTCAAAAGGTGCTCAATAAGTGTATATACTGTGTGTCTCCCAGAGGAAAGCGAGGGGGGGGAGGCTGGAACAGAAGAGGCACTGGAAGTGGCGTAGATACCCACGGGTGGCTCGGGTATCTATGCCCAGAAGTGGGAGAGCAAAATACATTAGACAGGTATCTGCCCCCCCGAAAGGTGCCAAATGTGACACCGGGGGAGGAACCGGAAAAGCGGAAATTCCATTTTTGGGTGGAACTCCGCTTTAATTGGTTTGTGCAAAAGATGGCATCTACAAATTCTGATATCTCTATATCCACACACACTGGAATTTACAGCGCTATGACACTATGGTAATAGCAGCGATCAGCGACTTGTAGTGGGAATGATAGTGTGGCAGGCTACTGCCTCATCACTGGCTGAGATGCACACTGACACTAATACAGTACGCTGTGACTACTAATGACAATGGCTTGGAAGGGGTTAACATCTAGGGGCAATCAAGTTCTGCTTTTACTTTGCTATCAGTCTGTTATTTGTCCCTGAAAACAGACAGATTACTGTTCTCTGTACAGAGTCCTGTGTTTATGTAAACAAAACTCTGATTGGCCACAGCCGATTGGCTGAAATCAGCTGCCAAACTCATGCAGTCCCCAATCACAGCATGGGTCGGCAGATGGCATGCGCATCCCAAACCTAGAAGAAAAGGCTGTGACGTACATTAACATTGCCTGGAGTTGCTGCCTGTTTGCGGTACAACTACTGCAAGCAGCAAGTGGTTAAGCTACAAAATTTTAAGCGGAGTTCCACCCAAAAGTGCAACTTCAGCTTCAAGGACTCCTACCCAGCTCCCACCAATGATCGCACCGCCTAGGTAACGACTCCTCTCCCCCTCCAATCTTCTGGGACACATTACAGGTCCCAGAAGATTGCTTGTCCATTCAGGACGTGCAGCGCAAGCTGCCACAGCTGGGTGCCCACACTGGTGATGCTGGCACCAGGGAGAGAACCAAGGCTTCGGGTGGCTGCATCGCTGGACAGGTGTTTATTAAAAGTCAGCAGCTACACTTTCTGTAGCTGCTGACTTTTAATAAACAGAAAAATGGAGTGGAACACCGCTTTCAATTATTACACTACTAAAGGGTTCCGTTACATCAAAGCCCCATGTTCAGTCTGGTTCTACATGCATTTGTAGTGGGCTTTTTTTTGTGTTTTGTTTAAGGCATTTCAATGCTTTTTTTTCTGGAGGTACATATATGTAAAAAAATGCTGCATGCGGTCTTTAAAAAACAAAATGTGAAATAACCGCAAGTTCGGCTCATTCGAATACATTGACTTTTCTTATATTAATACTGCAGTAATAAAATTATTATTTTTTATATATACACACAATCAATATCTATACATACTAATATATATATATATATATATATATATATATATATATATATATATATATATATATATATATATATATATATATATATATACACACACACACACACATACACACACACACACACATTTGGGGTACACAATCCCAGTGCATTTTTAAATGCAGCTTAAAAACCAAGAAAAATGAATGTATTCCAATAAGCCTAACTCACACTGTTACAGTACTTTCACGAGTATTTAAAAAATACATTATGCAGCTTTTTTTTTTGCAATGGAAAGGATTGTGAACATAAATGTACAAACATGTGTAACACAACTTATCACATGCCAAATGCAGGCCCAAAACACATGCAGAAACACACAGAGATGGTGTAAACTAGCGCTAAACCTCAGGTTGCAGGTGGTCCAGAATCCACATGGAAGCCAGGGATTCATGTTGGAGCTGGACTGAGATATTAGATTCAATCTCTACATACTCAGTATTATATTGTATTGTAACTGTACTGTCTACCCTCATGTTGTAGTAAAGTGCTGCACAAACTGTTGGCACTATATAAATCTTGTATAATAATAAAGTCACACTGCCCAGCATCCCCCATTATTGAATGGTGCACAGATCTATTAACTAAGTGGAGCAGCTTGGTGGACTTGTTTCTCCCCCACATACACCTAATAGGATGTCCATGTTGTAGTTGAGACATGACAGCCCCCCTATGAAGTCTCCCCCAGGTACACAGGCCTATTTCCAGCCATAACAATATAAACAGCTCCTTCTCACAGAGCATCTCATATAGAGCAGATCATCCCATACAGCCCAGTCTCCCTTCAGTACTCGGCCTGGCTGTACCCTGCAGGGTGAAGCTACATCAGGCCCGGCCTTCTAGATCCCCACATAACTCCACTACCGCCTCCCCCCAGCACCATACCCCCCGGGATATATACAGGGGACCTTCCCCCATCATAAGCACCGGGACCCAGCCGGTATGGCGCCGCCACCACACCGGATTCCGTAGGATTACACGGACAGGCCGCACTTACTGCTACGTCTTCTCGAGGAGCCGCTACAGGAAAGGAAGGAAGAGAGGCGGAGGGGGCAAAGGTCACTCCCTCCACCGGAAGTGCTCGGGAAACCACTACCTCTCCTTTATACCCTTAATAACGAACAAGTCGCATTCTGTATTAAATGACATGACATATTAGTGACTAAAACATTTGCGACAATTGCTTGTGTAGTGTTTCGGGTGGAGTAATAAATTATTATCGAAGATATTGAGAGTTTGCCAGTAACCAAAATGGCGGAAGTTGATTTTAAGCTATTGATACCTGGACGTGATCACTGCCTGCCAGTTCTTCTGTGTCAGAGGCTGTGTATGCAGTACGAATACACCATAGCTCACAACTGTCCCTGATTTGGAGCAATGTCCCTCTGTCCCTCATTCCTCCTCATTTGTCCCTCATTTTGGTCTGATCCATATAGATGTATATAAAATGCACTTTTTATTTATCAAAAAGTGTTTTTCAGCACTAAACCTCTCATCTGATTTCTAAATTGCTGCATTTGTAAATTCCAAAAAAACAATATAAAGGAATAATAGTGGTAAAAAAAAAAGCACTTGTGGGTTTAACCAATCTTGTTTTTTTTGTACAATTCTCCTTTACGGGGGCGTGGCCAGGGGTGTGTCCAATGGCTGCATACTTTTGCTGATAGGTGTCCCTCATTCCCATCTCAAAAAGTTGGGAGGTATGATACACTTCCCTGAGCAGTGTGTGTGAGAATATATATTATATAGCATACACATAGCTGGCTGGTTCCCGTGTCCTCTGTGGGTGGCTGGCTGGCTCCCTGGTGTGGCTGAGTCACCATGGGTAGCTGGCTGGCACCCTGGCCCTGCTGTGGGTGGTTCCCCATGGGTGGTTGGCTGGAACCCTGGCCCTGCTGTGGGTGGGTCACCGGCATCGCTGGCTAGCTGGCTGGCACCCTGGTCCTGCTATGGCTGGCTGGTGTGTCCTCTCCTCTTCTGCTGTTCCAGGCACTGTTTGTCGAGGCGAGGGAGGGACTTGGAGGCAGGCAGCAGCCTTTGCCCTATCCGGGACGGTAGAACTAGAAGGTTTGCAGCAGGCCCAGTGCGAATGCATGTATGCGGGTCCTCTCTGTGTCTATTTGAGAGTCTGTTAGAAATCGCCCCCTCAGTGCCCATCAATGCAGCCTCACCAGTGCCCCTCAAAGCAACCTCACCAGTGCCCATCAATGCAGCCTCACCAGTGCCAATCAATGTAGCCTCATCAATATCCCCTCAATGCAGCCTAATCAGGGTCCCCTCATTGCAGCCTGATCTGTGCCCCTCAATGCAGCCTGGTCAGTGTCCCCTCAATGCAGCAATGACCTGTCCCCCTCAATGCAGCCTGATCAGTGTCCCCTCAATGCAGCCATGATCAGTGTCCCCTCAATGCAGCCATGACCACTGTCCCATCAATGCAGCCATGACCAGTGTCCCATCAATGCAGCCATGACCAGTGTCCCCTCAATGGAGCCATAATCAGTGTCCCCTCAATGCAGCCATGATCAGTTTCCCATCAATGCAGCCATGACCAGTGTCCTCTCAATGCAGCCATGACCAGTGTCCTCTCATTGCAGCCATGACCAGTGTCCTTTCAATGCAGCCATGACCAGTGTCCCCTCAATGCAGCCATGACCAGTGCCCCCTCATTGCAGCAATGATCAGTTTCCCATCAATGCAGCCATGACTAGTGCCCCCTCAATGCAGCCATGACCAGTGTCCCCAATGCAGCCATGACCAGTGTCCCCTCAATGCAGCCATGATCTGTGTCCCCTCAATGTCAGGCTCTGCCCATGACCCACCCCTGACCCCGCCCCTACATTTTGCACAAAGTACAACTTCTGCCTTTTTCTTTTTATGGGACCTGGAGGCGGGTCTCTCTCTAATGCCCCGTACACACGGTCGGATTTTCCGACGGAAAATGTGTGATAGGACCTTGTTGTTGGAAATTCCGACCGTGTGTAGGCTCCATCACACATTTTCCATAGGAATTTCCGACACACAAAGTTTGAGAGCTTGCTATAAAATTTTCCGACAACAAAATCCGTTGTCGGAATTTCCGATCGTGTGTACACAAATCCGACGCACAAAGTGCCACGCATGCTCAGGATAAATAAAGAGATGAAAGCTATTTGCTACTGCCTCGTTTAAAGTCCCGACTTACGTGTTTTACCTCACCGCGTTCAAAATGATCGGATTTTCCGACAACTTTGTGTGACCGTGTGTATGCAAGACAAGTTTGAGCCAACATCCATCGGAAAAAATCCTAGGATTTTGTTGTCGGAATGTCCGATCAATGTCTGACCGTGTGTACGGGGCAATACAGTGTCCATTAGACAGTCAATTAGAAAGCTTCCCCTCCAGGCCCTGGGCCCCAGACATGGCTCTGAGAGGGCCCCCTTCAGCATCCGGGCCCTTGGGCCACAGCCGAATGGACCGACCGGTCAGTCCGTCCTTGGGTACATGACTTTTAATAATCGAACACTTACCTGTCCCAGGGTCCAGCAATGCGGGGAATGAAGCCCCGCTCGTCTCCCCCTCCTCTCTGTGGCGCCAGCATTGTCACTGTGGGCGCCTGGCTGTGGCTTCACAGCCTTGCACGCACTGCGCATGCGCAAGCGGCGTGCTGTGACTGACTAGGCATTCATCTGGGACCTGTGACGTGTCCCAGATGATTGCCGAGAGAGAGAGGGTAGAGGTGAACCCTCTTCCGGCGCTGCGGAGCCCCGGGAGGAAGCGGGAGCTGGAAACCTCTAAAAAGAGGGTTTCCCCTGCTCCCCCCCCACCCCCAAAAAAATGACATACCAAATGTGGCATGTCAGGGGGTCACCTTCCCTTAAACGGAAGTTCCATTTTTGGGTGGAACTCCGCTTTAAGCTGTTTTTGCAAGCACGTTTAGGTGCATCAAGCGATTGAGCATTTATTAATTTCATTGGCCAGAATAATAGTTTATTCTGGCTAATAAAATGAAAAACGCTCAAGCGCTAAACACACCTAGTGCTTAGAAGCATTTAAATGCCTTTTGGCTTTTTTTCTGCCAAAATGCTTCTCTCTTGATTGCAATCCGAATGGTCCCTGCTGTCTCTGGGATCCATTTGTTTCCCAGCAGACACCGGGGGGGGGGGGGGGGGGGAGGCATAGTATAAACATACTTTATGGAATGAAATGATGAGGACCATAATGAAAGTGTGAATAGCTTTTCCCTCCAGAGTTCTCGTTCCAGAAATATTCTTTCTGCTGCTTTTGGATCATCACAATGGGGGTTATTGACTAAAGGCAAATCCACTTTGCACTACAAGTGCACACTATAAATGCAAAGTGCACTTGAAATTGCACTGAAAGTGCACTTGGAAGTGCAGTTGCTGTAAATCTGAGGTGTAGATCTGAAATGAGGGGAAGCTCTGCTGATTTTATTATCCAATCATGTGCAAGCTAAAATGCTGTTTTTTATCTTCCTTGCATGTCCCCCTCGGATCTACAGTGACTGCACTTCCAAGTGCACGTTCAGTGCAATTTCAAGTGCACTTGTAGTTTACACTTGTAGTGCAAAGTGGATTTGCCTTTAGTAAATAACCCCCATTGTGATGATCCAAAAGCAGCAGAAAGAATATTTCTGAAACGAGAACTCTGGAGGGAAAAGCTATTCACACTTTCATTATGGTCCTCATCAATTCATTCCATAAAGTATGTTTAATGTCTTTAGGGCTCCTCTGACGTGTTTTGTCATTCTTGTAGCATTTGGAAAAGAATATTTCTTCTCACAATATTTGCAAAGTGCAGCTTTTCTCTCAGCAGAAATTATCATACAGGATTTATATAGGGCCAACAGTTTACACAGTGCTTTACAATATAAAAGGGAGACAATACAGTTATAATACAATAAAATTCAAGAGGATTAAGAGGGCCCTGCTCAGAAGAGCTTACAATCTAATAGGGTGGGGCAAGTGGTACAAAAGGTTGTAACTGTGGGGAATGAGCTGATGGAAGTGGTAGAAGTTTAGTTGGAGATGTGATAGGCTTCCCTGAAGAAATTAGTTTTTAGGGTTCGCCTGAAGGTAGCAAGAGTAGGGGATAGCCGGACAGGTTGAGGTAGCGAGTTCCAGAGGATGGGAGAGGCTCTGGAGACAAGCATGGGAGGAGGAGACGAGAGACCATGAGAGTAGGAGGTCTTGAAAAGAGCGGAGAGGACGATTTGGGTGATATTTGGAGACAAGCTTGGTGATGTAGCTCGGGGCAGAGTTGTGAATGGCTTTGTATGCTGTGGTTAGTATTTTGAATTTAATTCGCTGGATGATTGGGAGCCAGTGTAGGGATTTGAGTAGAGGGTTGGCAGACCCTGAGCGGTTGGTAAGGTGTATACAGGGCCGGATTAACATAGGGGCTGGTGGAGCTGCAGCTCCAGGCCCCTCCCTCAATATAGGCCCATGGCAGTGGCCTATGAATATCTGTGTGCCTTCCTGAAGGAAGAGGAGCCCTCTGTACACACATGGAGGAGACAAGTGTTAGTCACTGCAGCCGAGTCCTGTCTCTGTCGATGCCTTAATCCTATCACAGGATCTGTTACACTCACACAGATCCTCTGTGTCTGGGAGCTGTCTGGGGGAGGGGCGCTGATGTTCTAACCAGCAGGAGCCCGGGAGGAAGGACATATCCCATGCTGTTGAGATAAGGTTAGTACATTTGTTAGGGAGGTGTTTTATTGTGCTAGGGGAAAGACTGCTGCTTCCCCCCATGTAATGTGTTGTGCCCACCATGTCATGTCATGTGCATTGCAGTGCCCCCCATGTAATGTGCTGTGCCCACCATGTCATGTCATGTGCATTGCAGTGCCCCCATATAATGTGCTGTGCCCACCATGTCATGTCATGTGCATTGCAGTGCCCCCCATGTAATGTGCTGTGCCCACCATGTCATGTCATGTGCATTGCAGTGCCCCCATATAATGTGCTGTGCCCACCATGTCATGTCATGTGCATTGCAGTGCCCCCCATGTAATGTGCTGTGCCCACCATGTCATGTCATGTGCATTGCAGTGCCCCCATATAATGTGCTGTGCCCACCATGTCATGTCATGTGCATTGCAGTGCCCCCATGTAATGTGTTGTGCCCACCATGTCATGTCATGTGCATTGCAGTGCCCCCATGTAATGTGCTGTGCCCACCATGTCATGTGCATTGCAGTGCCCCCATGTAATGTGCTGTGCCCACCATGTCATGTCATGTGCATTGCAGTGCCCCCATATAATGTGCTGTGCCCACCATGTCATGTCATGTGCATTGCAGTGCCCCCCATGTAATGTGCCGTGCCCACTATGTCATGTGCTGTGCATTGCAGTGCCCCCCATGTAATGTGCTGTGCCCACTATGTCATGTGCTGTGCATTGCAGTGCCCCCCATGTAATGTGCTGTGCCCACTATGTCATGTGCTGTGGATTGCAGTGCCCCCCATGTAATGTGCTGTGCCAACTATGTCATGTGCTGTGCATTGCAGTGCCCCCCATGTAATGTACTGTGCCCAGTATGTAATTTGCTGTGCATTGCAGTGCTCACTATGTAATGTACAGTGCCCACCATGTCATGTGCTGTACATTGCAGTGCCCACCGTGTAATGTGCTGTACATTGCAGTGCCCACCGTGTAATGTGCTGTACATTGCAGTGCCCACCATGTAATGTGCAGTGCCCACCATGTAATGTGCTGTGCCATGCAGTGATCCCACCAAGTAATGTACAGTGCCCACCATGTAATGTGATGTGCCATGCAGTGCCCACCATGTCATGTGCAGTTCCCACCATGTCATGTGCTGTGCCCACCCTGCCATGTGTTGTGCCCAGCATGTAGTGTGTTGTGCCCACTGTGCAATGTGCTGGGCTGTTCAGCAGTGCCCATGTCATGTGCAGTTCCTAACATGTAATGTGCAGTTGCATTGCCCACCATGAAATGTGCTATGCCATGCAGTGCCCACCGTGTAATGTGTTGTGCCATTCAGTGCCCACCATGTAATGCGCTGTGCCCACCACGTCATGTGCTGTGCCATGCAGTGCCCACCATGTAATGCGCTGTACCCACCATGTAATGTGCTGTGCCATGCAATGCCAACCGTGTCATGTGCAGTGCCCACCATGTAAATTACTGTGCAGTGCCCACCCTGTCGTGCTGTGTTGTGCCCACCATGTCATGTGCTGCGCCATGCAGTGCTTACCATGTAATGTGCTGTACCCAGCATGTAATGTGCTGTACATTGTCCACCATGGCATGTGCCGTGCAGTACCCACAATGGAATGCGCTATGCAGGGCTCACCATGTCATGTGCGGTGTCCACCAATTAATGTGCTGTGTTCACAATGTAATGTGCTGTGCTGTGTCATGCAGTGCCCACCATATCATGTGGTGTCATGCAGTGCCCACCATGCCATGTGCAGTACCCACCATATAATATGCTGTGCCCACCATATAATGTGCTGTGCAGTGCCCACTTGTAATGTGCAGTGCCCACCATGTAATGTGCTCAGCTGTGCCCGCCATGTCATGTGCTGTGCCCACCATATAAGGTCCTGTGCCCACCGTGTGCATGTGCTGTGTTGTGCCCACCATGCAATGTGCTGTGTTGTGCAGTACCAACCATGTCATGTACTGTGCCTACCTTGTAATGTGCTGTATTGGGCAGTGCCAACAGTGTAATGTGCTTCGCCCACCATTAAATGTGCTGTATCAATGTATCCACCATGTAATGTGTAGTGCCAACCATGTAATGTACTGTGCTACTGCTATCCCCCCCCCCGTGTAATGTACTATGCTGTGCCCCCCACAGACTCACCCCCTCACTCTCACCCCCCCCCCTCTCTCTCTCTCTCTCATCCCCTCTCTTTCACCCTGTTCTCTCTCTCACCCCCTTCATCCCCTATTCTCTCTCTCTCGCCCCCTTTTTCCTACCACGCTCTCTCTCTTTCACCCTCT
Organism: Lithobates clamitans; assembly: GCA_037952925.1. Classification (NCBI taxonomy): domain Eukaryota; kingdom Metazoa; phylum Chordata; class Amphibia; order Anura; family Ranidae; genus Lithobates; species Lithobates clamitans. Next base: position 7,588,358 of record JBBGZY010000573.1, read on the forward strand.
CTCTATTCCCCTTTTTCTCACCCCCTCTCTCTCTCGTCCCCATCTCTCTCATTCAACGCCTTTCTCTCTCTTTTCCCCTCCCTCTCATCCCCTCTTTTTCAGCCCCCTATCTCACTATCACCCCCCCCCCCCTCTCTCTCTCTCAACCACTCTCTCACACCCCTCTCTCTCTTTAACATAATTCAACAAAAAATTGTTTGCGTTTTCATTTTATTTATTTTCATAAAAAGGCCCACCAAAATCTTTAGCACCAGGCCCATGTTGCTCTTAATCTGGCCCTGGGTGTATATGTCTGGCAGCAGCATTCATGATACTGAAGAGGGGATAGGCTATGGAGAGCCAGGCCAATGAGAAGGGAGTTGCAATAGTCAAGGCGAGAGATAACGAGGGAGTGAATGAGGAGCTTGGTGGTTTCATTGGTTAAAATGGGGCGAATTTTAGATATGGCATGGAGGTGAAGTCTACAAACTTTTGACAATGATTGGATTTGAGGCTGAAATGAGTCAGAGTCTAGGATTACACCTAGTACCCTGGCGTGAGCATAAATGTTTCCCAGATCTAGATGTTGGTCTCACCATTTTACTGAGAGGGGGAAAAGACTATAGCAGACTGTAGGCATATATTATGCTGTGATGGAGGAGAACATTAATAGGAATCATTTAAAGGTTAAAAAAGATAAACACATTTGTCAGAGAAATGTACCCTCTTACCTGTCAATTAAGGCCTTAGAGGACAGAAACTATTATCTACTGTATTAAGGTGACCAGATTTTTAAAATGAAATCCGGGGACATTTTTTAAATTTTTTTTTACTGGCAAATGGTAAAATATTTTATACGCATATTATCCTAAATGATATATGCAGTGTATGTGAGTATGGAATGATTGTAAAAATGATATAGATGTTATTTCTCACACTTCCTCCATGAGATAAAAAAAGATACTTCTTAGAATTTTTTGGGAGGGGAGGGATGGGGCAGCTAAATTCAAATCCAATACGGGCAGGGGCGGCTCCAGACAATTTTTTTGGGGGGTGCTGTGGCGGTGCTTGAGGTAAAAGTGAGGGTGCAAGTGTGGTGCGCTACCTGTGGGCGTGGCCAAAAGTGGGTGTGGCCAGCAAGTTGCCGCGGTCAGAAAGTGGGTTTCTTCATGGCGTACAATGGTGATCAGTATATCCTGGCCTCTGTATACCAATAAAAAGCCAAAACATGCAGCACAACTCTACTCTTCCTTTATACAATTCTACAAATGGACTTATAAGTGCAATGGTGAAACCTATAAAATAATATCCAGTGCAAAACAACCAATGTATTGCAATGTAGTAGTGATGGTGTCACCCCCTCTGCAAAAATATTTTGAGAAATTGCAGAGCTTCAATGTGCAAATAATGGTGAAACCCCCTACATACAATAATAACAGAGATGCAAATCAAGCAGTGTATTAGAACATAGTAGTGATGGTGTCACCATCTCTGCAAAAAGTAAGAAATATTGCAGAGCTGCAATGTGCAAATCATGGTGAAAACCCCTATATGTAATCATAGTAATAAAATGTAAAATATGTACATCAATTGTACATTTTATTATGTTAATATATAAGGGGTTTCACCACGATTTGCACATTGCAGCTCTGCAATTTCTCAAAATATTTTTGCAGAGGGGGTAAGACCATTATTACTTTACTCATATTGCAATACATTGGGTTGATTTGCACTGGATTTTCATTTATAGGTGTTACCATTGCCCTTATAAGTCCATTTTTACAATTTTATAGATTACGTGTAGGGCAGCGCTGCATTTTTTGCTTTTTATTGATTCACATTAGATGAGGGAACCAGCTAACAAGATTCTCTTATTGTTTTTGAGGTTTTTTTTTGTTGCATGGCAGTGGTTTTACTTTGTTATGTCCTCTGTATACTGGTAGCCACTGGCCCTGCATATTGGTGGTCAGTGTGCCCCCTGTATGCTGGTGGTCAGTGTGCCCCCTGTATGCTGGTGATCAGTGTGCCCCCTGTATGCTGGTGATCAGTGTGCCCCCTGTATGCTGGTGGTCAGTGTGCCCGCTGTATGCTGGTGGTCAGTGTGCCCGCTGTATGCTGGTGGTACGTGCTGGGTTCAGGAGGATGCTACTTGCAGGGATCAGGAGGATGCTACATGCAGAGTTCTGGTGGATGCTACGTGCAGGCTTCAGGGGGATGCTACGTGCAGGGTGCAGGGCTCAGGAGGATGCTACATGCAGGGTGCAGGGCTCAGGAGGATGCTACATGCAGGGTGCAAGGCTCAGGAGGATGCTCCGTGCAGGGTGCAGGCTTCAGGGGGATGCTACGTGCAGGGTGCAGGGCTCAGGAGGATGCTACATACAGAGTGCAGTGGTCAGGAGGATTCTATGTACAGAGTGCAAGGTTCAGGCATGCATTACATACAGAGTGCACGGTTCAGGAGTGCATTGTACGGAGTGCAAGGTCCAGGAATTAGTTAAACTGAAAAGACACCAATTACCGTATTTATCAGCGTATACCACACACTTTTTGGGTGGGTGCGTGTTATACGCTGATCCCCGCCGATCTCCGCTACGCTGAAGGGAGAGGAGCGAGCGCCGCCGATATACACATAGCCGAGTGTACTTGGCTAGGCTCGGCTCCACTCACAGTCACGCCCAGTCCTGCCATTGGACCTGTGTTATGTCCATCATAGGGGCGGGACTGGGCGGGACTGCGAGAGGAGCGCTCGCTCCTCTCCTCTAGAAATCAGCGGAGATCGGCGCCAATTTTAAATAATCAGCCTGCCTGGCCAAGGCTGCAAAGACACAAGGCTGCAATGACACAAGGCTGTAATGACACAAGGCTGCAAAGACACAAGGCTGTAATGACACAAGGCTGCAAAGACACAAGGCTGTAATGACACAAGGCTGCAATGACACAAGGCTGCAAAGACACAAGGCTGCAAAGACACAAGGCTGCAAAGACACAAGGCTGTAATGACACAAGGCTGTAATGACACAAGGCTGTAATGACACAAGGCTGTAATGACACAAGGCTGCAAAGACACAAGGCTGTAATGACACAAGGCTGCAAACAAAGACACAAGGCTGTAATGACACAAGGCTGCAATGACACAAGGCTGCAAAGACACAAGGCTGTAATGACACAAGGCTGCAAAGACACAAGGCTGTAATGACAAAGGCTGCAAACAAAGACACAAGGCTGTAATGACACAAGGCTGTAATGACACAAGGCTGCAAAGACACAAGGCTGTAATGACACAAGGCTGCAAAGACACAAGGCTGTAATGACACAAGGCTGCAAAGACACAAGGCTGTAAAGACACAAGGCTGCAAAGACACAAGGCTGCAATGACACAAGGCTGCAAAGACACAAGGCTGCAATGACACAAGGCTGTAATGACACAAGGCTGCAATGACACAAGGCTGCAAAGACACAAGGCTGTAATGACACAAGGCTGTAATGACACAAGGCTGTAATGACACAAGGCTGCAAAGACACAAGGCTGTAATGACACAAGGCTGTAATGACACAAGGCTGCAATGACACAAGGCTGCAATGACACAAGGCTGTAATGACACAAGGCTGCAATGACACAAGGCTGTAATGACACAAGGCTGTAATGACGCAAGGCTGTAATGACACAAGGCTGTAAAGACACAAGGCTGCAAAGACACAAGGCTGCAATGACACAAGGCTGCAATGACACAAGGCTGCAAAGACACAAGGCTGCAATGACACAAGGCTGCAATGACACAAGGCTGTAATGACACAAGGCTGTAATGACACAAGGCTGTAATGACACAAGGCTGCAAAGACACAAGGCTGTAATGACACAAGGCTGCAATGACACAAGGCTGTAATGACACAAGGCTGCAATGACACAAGGCTGTAATGACACAAGGCTGTAATGACACAAGGCTGTAATGACACAAGGCTGTAAAGACACAAGGCTGCAATGACACAAGGCTGTAAAGACACAAGGCTGTAATGACACAAGGCTGTAATGACACAAGGCTGTAAAGACACAAGGCTGCAATGACACAAGGCTGCAATGACACAAGGCTGTAATGACACAAGGCTGTAATGACACAAGGCTGTAATGACACAAGGCTGTAAAGACACAAGGCTGCAAAGACACAAGGCTGTAATGACACAAGGCTGTAATGACACAAGGCTGTAAAGACACAAGGCTGCAATGACACAAGGCTGTAATGACACAAGGCTGTAATGACACAAGGCTGTAAAGACACAAGGCTGCAAAGACACAAGGCTGTAATGACACAAGGCTGCAAAGACACAAGGTGAGAGGTGCCATAAGTGCAGCCATGATTTTGTGTAAAGACTTTTCTGGTACATCATTAGTTAACAGAAAGAAAAGAAGTTGTAGGTAGCTGAGTAGTCTTACTTGCAGTGTCTGAGGGGGAGGGGATGCCAAGGCATGCAGCATGCAATCTGTGTGTGCTCTGAAGATTGTGAGGACTTTGCAGGGGGGAGAAAAGGCCTGTGCAGCAGCAGATAGTTGAGATGGAGTTTTAATAGAAGAGTGAGCAAACCTGCTATCTTCAGAGGTTGTGTCTCTACTTGGTGACTGCACTGCTCCTCCTTCTCTCCTCAGGATTTGTTAGGCCCGGGTGCAGTGATTGGTGGGTACAGCTGGTCTCTCTATATGTGCTGCTCCGTAGGGGGAGGTCAGAGCTCTCCAGGGAAAGATGCTGGACAGAGATGTTGATCATAGACATCCAAGACAAAACCCAAGATTTCTGATTTGCGCCCCAAGACTGCCTGAGTAGTGAGAATGAATGGAGCTGTCAAGTCCAACCTCTGATGTCGGGATGGGCGGGGCCAATATGCGGAGCTACGCCCCATTTGTCAGACAGCCCGTGCATAGACAAATAGCTGGCGGTTTATGCATTGGTGGGCGGGGAGGAAGGTGGCAGGGGGCGGGACCAATTGTAACTAGTGTATATGTACCCACAGTGGTGTATAATAAACCTGAATTATACACCGGTGTGGGTACATATACACTAGTTACAATTGGTCCTGCCCCCTGCCACCTTCCTCCCCACCCACCAATGCATAAACCGCCAGCTATTTGTTTATGCACGGGCTGTCTGACAGAGGGGGCGGAGCTCCGCATATCGGCCCCTCCCATCCCCGACATCAGAGCATGGGTTTGACAGCTCCACTCACTCTCAGTGTCACTGCGGCCCTACGCTCCAGGCTTGCCCACCAATCCAAACCACACTGGATGATATTGACATTGCTGCATGTCCTGCTAGGGCTAGGTAATAAGTATAGGTACCCCCCTGAATCCGGGGACAGATCCGGGGACAGACGTGGTCCGGGGACAGTGTCCTCAATCCGGGGACTGTCCCCGGAAACCGGGGACGTCTGGTCACCCTATACTGTATCCCAACAATCACCCAACTGTAGGAGGTACAAGATGGAGCCCACAAGCAAACTAAATTGGAGCCTTTCCCCTGCAGTGCCCCGAGTGGCAGAAATGCATATTTCTCTTGTTTGAGAACTGCATTGTGAAGTACTGTGTTCCTAAACTATATTCCAGGATTTGCTTGTCTTCAGCTGAGGGAACTTGCAATAATTTAAGACTTTACATATAGTCTCAGAAATCTTTCATTAGGGTCATAATGTTATAAAGTTTGAATACCATGTCATAGATATCTTACTTATCATTGTAAAAGAACAAAAACAAAAACACGGCTTTGAAGAAAAATGGAAAAAACCCTGTTTTTTCCCAATTTTTCATTTTTATTCCAGGTCTTCCCATCTCTAGGCCTTAATCTTTATGGGGCCCCTATGCCTATAATGAGACCCAATTAACTTTAAAAATGCAGGTAAAAGCTCTGAAAAACATGTATTTTACATGCAACTTGTAGCATTTTTTTCTTTCTTTTTTGTGCAATGTAGCTTTGAACTTGCTAGAAAATTTGACTACTCCAGGAAGTGTCAATTACCTAGTATAGACCCATCCCACTTTGCAAGTCATAGTCCTTTCCTTTTCTAGGAGTGTCTAATTACACTCTGTAATGACCCAGCTCCTCCACCCCACCCCTTACCTCTCTACATAACCTTTTATGAAGCTCTTAGAGTGACAGCTTTGAGTCTGCTGGGCTTGCTGACATTGTAACCAACAACACCCAATAATGTAACAATCACAACACCCATATTAGACTATATTAGGGAACAATTTTTCAATCACGTCATTAAATCACAGGCACTGCCTGGCCAGAGACCCCAGGTTTAGTTACCAGGACAAAGATGCACCTCCTAGGATACCCCTATCTGCAGATCAATCCCTGATCCCTAGGCATTGGAGATCAACAATAAGCCCCAAAACTCGAGAATAGGTTGAGGAGCCTAACCACATTATGTAGATAAGGGACCCAACAGCTAGCCTATAAGATAGGGACTTGAATTTCATGGAAATTTTGTATACTTATGCTGGCCATACACTATACGAAAAATCGGCCGAACCCATTTTCGATAGACGAACATTCGGCTGTGAGCGCAAACGATAGTGTCATTATGTAATGACTGATAAATCGTTCAGCGGACATAATGATTGCATTTTTTGTTCGTTTTTTTTTAACCACATGCCGACTGGGCCATAGCCGAAAGACGGCTACAGCGCGATCGGCTTATTCTGGGTGGGTGTCCATGGACGTCCTCACAAAATCACGCTCCCACGCGCCCCCAGGAACATCCGTGACCGCCGGGTTCGGGGGACTCGCCGCATCACGGATCACGGTAAATGGCCGCTGACAGCAGCCGTTTACCACGTGATCGCTCCATCAAATGACAGAGCATCACTTGTACTGTGACAGAGCATCTCCTCTCACACTGTACCGATCGGTACAGTGTGAGAGGAGAGAAGGAGAGATTGTAGCACTGTGGGCACTACAGATCCAGCTGACAGTGCTGCTCAGTGCCCATACTCTGCCATACTATGCAATACTCGCAATACTCTGCCAATACTCTGCCAATACTATGCAATACTATGCAATACTCTGCCAATACTCGCCAATACTCTGCCAATACTCGCCAATACTCTGAAATACATTTGAACTGAAACAAATAATTTTTTTTTCTTTTTTTACCGAATTTTCAGTCTTTTTTGATTTATAGTGCAAAAAATAAAAAACCCAGCAGTGATTAAATACCACCAAAAGAAAGCTCTATTTGTGTGAAAAAAAGGACAAACATTTTAAATGGGTACAGTGTTGCATGACTGAGTAATTGTCATTCAAAGTGTGAGAGCACCGAAAGCTGAAAATTGGTCTGGTTAGGAAGGGGGTTTAAGTGCCCAGTGGTCAAGTGGTTAAATTTACCTAGTGCAGACAGTTCGGACAGGAAACACCTTTCAAACCTTTCAATTTATCGTTCATTCGGCAGAAAATTTCCAAACTTGTCCTTCGTTTTTTCGGCTCAAAAACATCCCAACGATTATGGATTTTGTGCCCATTAACTGGCCGAAAAACGAACGACCTGTCTAAATGACTGAATTTTGGGCCGATTTTTCGTATAGTGCATGGCCAGCATTAGATTGACTTTTCTACTTCATCACGCATTTAGTCCTTCGTATGACATGCATATTATACTTGCTTCAAAGTCAAGGTGTTCTACTGAGACAACCTCCTACTGGATACCCTCCTCTTCCTTTTCCTTTATTTCCTTCTGCCCTTTCCTGTGTATTCTTTTGCTCCCCACTCGGCCAATTGATTTTGAGTCATTTTATAATTGCTAGTAATTGATACCTATACTGCATTAGCCTGTAATGGTTTTTTGTTGCAACCCCAATAAGGGTAGGATTGACCTTTTGCATCTATGTACCTTTTATAGAGTCTTTTTTATATGTGTATTTACATGTAAATACTTAACAAAATGTATTCTTAATAAAATATGTTAAGTGCACATACAATCTATGGGAAGTGAGAGTTTACTTCAAGTGTAGGTCTTTTCATAAACTCCAGTCCAGCTAGTCAAGAATGTTTCAGAGCTTTTTGCCCACTTTTACTGAAAGGTAAATTTCCCTATATTAGGATAGTTACACAGGGGTTTTTGTATTCTAAACGCTTTACAGCATTCAAAGCGAAAATAACCCCTTGGTTATAAAGTTGCCTACACTGGCTCACAGCCTATTAAAACACAGACACTTACGCCAGAAACCGACAATATTCTAATGCTGCTCCTGCAGTAAGTGTATCTCCAGGTATTGGCCTGGTCAGTACAGACAGACATGCATCCCACACCTCCCTGGCAGCACAATGGTCTCCTTGGGAGGATGAAGCCCTGGGCTATAGCCGCCACTTATACTAAAGGGACTGAGCACACCTGCCCAATCAGAATGCTGGTTGCAAATTGTGGAGCTGCGGCTGGAGGCTTTACTGTGCCCAATACTCAAGAAAGACTCTGGCCTCCAGAACCCATACCAGGATTTACCAATCCTTGAGAAAACTGCAAAGGCAGTTCTCATAACAAACATCCCACAGCCACTCAACCACATGGGTCAGAACCCTGGTTTACTTCTAACCATTCTGACACTGTGACACAGCCCTGTCTTGTCACAGAAGATTGTTGTTTAAATAAAAGGTCTGGCAACAGAGTTTCTTTTACTAGTTACATACATATAAGAACTAATCAAAATGAGATCCTGTGTATAGCACTTCAGTGTGTTATAATTGCCAATAGTCAGGGCAGGCAGGCTTATTTTTCGGTTCTGAGCACCACAGATGGACATTGTTCGTTTTTGGAGCATGGGGGTTGATTTACTAAAGGCAAATAGACTGTGCACTTAGCACCAGAGCTTAGTAAATGAGGTAAAGCGTCACTTTGCAAATAGTACCCAACCACATGCAAGGAAAATAAAAAGAAAGCATTTTTGCTTGCACATGATTGGATGATGGAGGTCAGCAGAGCTTTTGCTCATTTACCAAGCTGTGAAACAACTGCTCTTGCAGAGTGCAACTGCACTTCGCAAAGAGCAAAGGGCATTTGCCTTTAGTAAATCAACTCCATAGAACAGTGCCTTACCTGAAGGCCCCACCTTCACCCTACCCCCCGCAACCCCCCCATCCCCCCACCCCCCAAGTGGATCCCTCAGTATTTTTACAAGTCTTCATGAAAATCTAATCTAATGTATTGCAGCTTACCAGTTCTTAAATGTAGTGGCTGTATGCACTTACATTTTTCAGGCTAAGGAACTGTGGGGATCTGCTGCCCTCTACTGCCTAAATTTGTAAATACCAGTAAGTAGTGCTAGCAGGCAAGTGGAATTTTTGAGGGCTGAACTATATAGATCAGACCAAAATGAGGGAAAAATGAGGAGGAAAGAGGGACTTTGCTCCAAATTAGGAACAGTTCTTCACAGACAGTTGGGAGCTATGCACTGATGGTGCACTGCACTAAAACACAACCACAACGCAGTTTGCTGTCCAGGTGCATTATGGGTTTGGCAGAAGGTGGTGCAGTATTAGGCCATGTTCACATGGGCGTTTTATAGCATATGTCTGTGTGAGGGCCATCTTTGCCTGCTCGGGGATGCACAGGTGTTCCATACAGGCAGTCCCATTCATGTCACTTGGCATGCAGCAGCTGCACAGACACAGCTGCTATTCGAGGCCGTGTACCCACACAGCTCTCAAATTATGTGTAGTGGTTGTGTCCATGCAGCTGCTTGAACACCCGTGCATCCCCTGAGCAGGCAAAGACTGCCCTCACATGCACATACACTATGCTACACTTGTGTGTGTAGCACCCGCTACCTTAGGTAGGTGCTAGTGTAGGTTTTTGTGTAAGCTGCCAGCGCAGGTAAATTTAAGCAGGCCTATGCTGTGACCTGTGAGCTAGGCCTGTTAGTTTTTGATCTGGGGGCAGGGGAGTGGTTTAGTAAAGGCAGTAGGTGGTTGACACATACTTCGGCTCTTGGGCGCCTCCTCTGTTTCCAGGGAGAATGTTCTGGAAAAGGGGCAGGGCATAGAGCTGGCGTGACATGGGGTACATGTGAGGAACTCTGACCAATCCCCAACTAGGATTGGCAGGGGGCAGGCCTCCTACATATACCCATGGTCAGCCGGCTGGGTGAACTGGATGATGGAGTGTTAGACTGTCGTGTCTGAGGGAAACCCCTTCCTGGGGGAGGGGGGTGTACCTCAGGCGGGGAGCTCGGGATCCTCTCCTTACCTGGTCATGGAGAGGTGTCCTGGAACAGGAGCTGGAGGAGACAGTTGGTACGCACTTCCAGAGTAAAGTCATTCAGGAAGGATCCAGGCCAGGCGTTGGTGAGTGGAAAGCACAGTGGTAAGCTCTGGAAGAGGCATGCCAGGAGAGCTGGATGTAGAGCCAGAGGGAGAGACTGTGGGAGTTTTTTTTGCCAAGTCGCTGCAGCCAGGAGGGCAGTCAGACTTGCTGGGATCAGTACTCCAGTAATCAGTAATCTACATTTATTCTTCTCAAGTGAATTGAATGCTACCACAAAGGGGTACTTCTGGCCCCAGCCTACAAAGGGCTATCAATTAAAGACACTGGGACCTATTCAGTGTGAGGCCTAGTCATGTTCTGATGGTGTGACAGGATTACTAAAATTGGACAGTGAAGAAGTGCGCTGGAGGAAGTGAGCTGGAAGAGGTGTTCTGAGGTAAAATGTCAGGGAGAGGTGTTCTGAGGTAAAAGACAGTCAAGCTTAGGGTTAGCCATCTTGTCCTGCTCAGAAGTGTGATGCAGTTACTTTTATTCTATAAAGTACAATTTATCCTATGGGCATCCCATGTCCCTTTTCCCCAACCAAGTTCAATGCCCTAATAAAAACAACAAAAACAAAGCAAAAGACTGTTCATTGACTGAAAAGTGTGTCTAATGGAGGTCTGGGAGCAGGGTGAAATGTGTTTGATTCTGTAACACGTAGCAACCCCGCGGGGTCATCGCTACATGTGAATGAGGCCTAAATAATTTCAGTGATTGGACTTGCAATACTGTGAATGGGCCTCTAGCAATCCTGTCACTGGAGAGTTGCTATCAGCCACACAATTGTTAGTATGATATAGCCCTGAGCTATAGGAAAGCTTGGAAGATAACTTAGTAGCTAGTCCCCTTACCAGATGGGAGATGCTGTGCAGCAGGAAGTGGGAGCCGGAGTATAGAGCTGGGCAGGGGTGGAGCTGATCCTCAAGCGGCTTGCACATTGGTAGTTTCTGTGTAATGCACAGTACGTCATTAGGTCCTAGCAACTAATGACTGAGAGGAAAAGTAAAGTGGGCAGGGGGGTTGGGGAGAGAAGCAGACGGCGCAAGAATGTCGGAATCCTCAGTGGGAATAGTACGTGTAGGAGAAGACTTTGCATTCACTGAGCATACCCCCACTGAGTGGAGCCCACTGCCGCTCCGGGACTTCAGCCCCCATCCACGGGACACCGGGACTTACTTGAAGTTGCGTGATGGTTCTCCAGACTTCGGGACAGTTGGGGGCTATAGTATATGTCAATTTCATCAGGACGCTGATAATACCTGTTTGTACATTGGATGTATATACTTTTATTAATCTCTTCTTATATAAGGCTTTTTTTTTTTTTTTTTTTGAAAAGAACATGTTTATTCGTATTCAAGGCAGACATAGAAAGTTTGTACAACATATAGTTACAGACGTGAAAAGCACTACAGAATAAACAGTGATGTGCTCACAATGTGTCTAAGAATTATCATTAGCATAATACATTCCATACTGCACCCCGACACAGGAGCTGTACCCACGTTTGCTAATCCTATTACGATATCACAGCGTACATTGGAATATGAAAATAATATAGAATAGCATATTTGCACTATACCCCTGTGGCACGCCCCCATCGAGCTATTCCGTACAAGTCTCACTAGTCTCAAGCCATTTATCCCACACTCTGTTGTATTTGCTTGGGCAACCTCTATGCTTATAAAGCAATTTTTTGTTGGGCAGTGATTTATTAATTTCAGCAAACCAGCTGTGAGTTGAGGGAGTTTGGGATCGCATCCAATGTTGAGCGATTACTTTCTGGCACAGAAAAGAGTTTCCTGTAAGAATGTGGCTTGGTATTTCTCGATTGTGACATCTGGGAGCAGTCCCAGGAGGCACAGTTTGGGATCCACCTGCACTGGGGAGCCCATTTGGTCGTGTAGGAATTTGATAACTTGCGCCCAATAACTCTGGATATGTGGGCAGGACCAGAGCAGGTGGAAGAGAGAGCAGGGGTTGTCTGCACACCTTGGGCAGTTAGGACTTTGGTCTGGGCGAAATTTCGCTAGTCTGGCCGGCGTAAGGTAAGATCTATGGACTATGTAGAGTTGGGTAAGACGGTCAGACAGTTTAGGAGATACTTGTTTAATATTTCCCAATACCTCATCCCAGTCCGAATCATCCATGGGTCCAATATCTACCTCCCATCTGAGCTTAGCTGTGTCAACTACCCTGGCCACCGTGCGTGTGCGAATAATTGTGTATAGAGTGGAAATTAACTTCTCGGGATCCTCACCCATAACTACGTCGACCATAGGTAGCATTTGGATATTGGGGAATTCTGTCGCAAATTGGGTGTTTAGGGCGTGCCTTAGTTGGATATATTTAAATTTCATGAGTGGGGATAGTGCAAACTCTTCTTGTAGCGATTGAAAGCTTCTTACACCCATGGGAGAGATCACCTGGAACAGGTATATTATACCCTTTGTAGCCCATGTAGTCGCTCCTGGCAAATGCTTCAGTTCTGGTAGTTGTGGGTTGTGCCATAATGGGGTATGTGAGTGGAAAAAATCCGCCCCGACAAGTTTGAGTGTGCCCACCCATACGCTCTTGTGTTGGTGCAACAGGGGGTTCCGAGCAGCCCAGCCGCCCCCACTGCCTCTGCCTCTGAAGATCACCTGAAGGGGGGAGTGAGCAGCTGAGTTTGGTTTCTTGCAGGTCAAAGTTTGATATCTAATGGTGTCAGTTTTGTGGAGATGGTATAGGTGTGAGAGTTGTGCCGATATATAATATGCATGTAGGTCTGGGAGGGCTGCCCCTCCCGAGGAGGTCGGGTTCTTCAGAGTAAGCCATGCCAACTTGTGTCGGCTGGTTCCCCAAATAAATGAATTTAATATATGTTCAATTACTTTGAAAGTTTTAAGAGGAATAAGAACTGGCGAGTTCCACATTATATATAGGAACTTTGGGAGGAGCACCATTTTGAATAGATTAATCCTACCCATAATTCCCAGTGGGAGTTTTGCCCAAGCTTGTGTACGCAGTTTTAAATATGCGAGTAGTGGCTCAATATTATTGGGGAGGAATTCTAGGGGCTCCTTGGTGATCTGTATACCAAGATATTTGAAAGACGCCACTCTTTGTAGAGGAAGGGATGCAGAAATTTGTGTAGGTGCAGTTGGGTCCAGTGGCATAATTTGTGATTTGGTCCAGTTTATGCTCAAGCCTGAGTGTTTGCCAAAGTCTTCTATGGTCTGTAGGGCAGCCTGGAGAGACGGGCCTGTATCCTGCAAGTACAGCAGCATGTCGTCTGCATAGAGACTCACCGTCTCCACCAGGCTCCCCACCCTAAGACCCTGAACGTCTGGATGCTCCCTGAGGGATATAGCCAGAGGCTCAGCAGCCAAGGCATAAAGAAGTGGGGAGAGTGGACACCCCTGTCTGGTTCCTCGTTGTAGTGGAAAGGGTGTCGAGGTCCTCCCGTTCACAAGTACAGTGGCCTCTGGAGAGAAGTACAATAACTGGACCCATTTGGTGAATTTGGGGCCAAAGCCGAATCCCCTAAGGCACTCCCAAAGGTACTCCCACTCCACGGAGTCAAAAGCCTTGGCGGCATCTAGTGCCACCACTGCTCTGTCTCCTACTGTGTCATGTGCCGCTTGAATAGTAATATAGAGCCTACGGAGATTCATGGCCGTGTTTTTCCCAGGCATGAATCCCGTTTGGTCGGGATGGATTATGGATAGGATAATACGGTTCAGGCGGATAGCAAGTATTTTGGCTAAGATCTTGATATCTGCCTGGAGGAGTGAGATTGGGCGGTAGGACTCTGGGTATTGGGGGTCCTTGCCAGGTTTGGGGATCACTACGATTACTGCTTGCCTAAGGGATTGTGGAAGAGATCCAGTCTCAAAGATATGTTTGTATAGTTTTAATAGTTCGGGCACTAGAACTTCGGAATAGGAGGCGTAAAAATCCAGGGGAATACCATCCCGCCCAAGGGCCTTGGCTGGGGCTAACGAGGCTATCGCGGCTACTATCTCATCAGGCGATATTGGGGCCTCCATTTCCTGCATCTGGGACTCTGACAGTTTGGGAAGGGGTATATTCTGGAGAAAAGCCTGGGTCTCCTGCGCTGCAACCCCGACCCTAGAGGAATATAGATCAGCGTAATAATTACGAAATATGTTTGCCACTGTGTCTGGGTCAGATGTTATTGTGCCCTGGGGGTCCCTAAGAGAGACCACCACCGGGGGGTTCGTGTCTTGCCTTGCTAAGTATGCCAGGAGTTTGCCCGCCCGTTCCCCCTGCTCAAACACCCGTTGTTTAGAGAATAGAAGCTTCTGGTTGGCTTTTTCGAAGAGGAGTTGGTCTAGCACCCTCGTTCGTAATTTAAGAAGGGATGCTTTGGCGGGTGTGGGGTCTAGGTTGAATTCTCTGGTATCTATGTCTAGTTGTACAGTGGCCTGTGTCAGTTTGATTTTGGATGAGGTTTTTAGCCTGTTAATACGATGGGAGATAATTGTGCGGACATGCAGTTTAAACGATTCCCATATCATATCCATAGGGGCGGTGTCGCGGTTCGTGTTAAAATAGAATTGCCATTCTGAGTTAATGTCATCTTGGTCCTCAAGTAGTGAGAGCCAAAAGGAGTGTAGCCGCCAGGTACGGGGTCCCGCCGGGGGGGCAATGCGCAGGGTGGCCCAGCAAGGGGCATGATCCGATAGGGATCTAGTGTGATACCCAGATTCTGTGAGGGATGGTATAAGTGTGTCTGAGAGCAGTATTAAATCTATTCGGGACATAGAGGAGTGTGTGGCCGAGAAGCATGAATAGGCTCGTGTGTGGGGGTGTCTGCAGCGCCACGCGTCGGTCAGAGAGAAGTCACGCAGCAGTCGCCCAAATCTAGTGGTGTCCGGGGACAGGCTATCCTGCTGCATGCGTAGTCTATCTAGTGAGGGGTTCACAACTTCGTTAAAGTCTCCCAACCAGATAGCAGGTGTTGCTGGGTACTGTGCCATGTATGTTAAACCTTCAGTAAGAAGGCTAGAGTTGTATGGTGGGGGAATATAAAAGGCCATGAGTAGGTATTGCGAACCACATATTGTACACTGCAGAAAAATGAACCTGCCCTGGGGGTCAGTCCGCACCGACAATATGCCAAACGAAACTGATTTGGCAATGAGTACGGATACTCCTCTAGAGTACGAAGAGTGGGTGGCGTGATACGCCCAGCCTATCCACGGGCGCTTCATTGCCAACTGAAGTTGGCCTGTGATGTGCGTCTCGACCAGCACCGTAATGTCTGCTCGATACGACTTGAGGCATCCGAATATTGCGGTGCGCTTAACCTTGTCACGGATTCCTCTGACATTCCAAGTCAGAAACTTGATGTCGGTCATCCTCCAGCAGACATATAGCGCGGTGGGATTGTTGCAGGACAACTTCCCAGGGCAAGTTCATATACATTCAATACAATAAATCTAAGTTTGTGAAATCTTATCAGTGCAAGATGCAATCTATGTTCATATTCCTTGAGTTGCATGAGAATAGTGTCCATGTTCTTTAAAAGCAATAGTAACAACAAAAACATTTCCCTGACCCCCCTCCCAGTCCTCAGCCACCCCAACCTGGCTGGGACATCAACCCCATAACTGGTGTCACTACCTTTGAACATACTTAAAATTGTATGAGCCGAGGTAGTACACAACACCCCTAGCAGCCACAGTGAGAACCTATCCGGCTACACTCACGGCTTAGGGTCAAACCTATTAGTAAGGGCAAATATACCCTGGGTTATTATCAGGAATGAGAGACGTTCTCCCATCCGGTTGTGGCATATAGACATTGTAATCAGCCTGTATTAAGTTGCATGGGTGCAAGGCTACCCCCTGTGTCTTATATAAGGCTTTTATTATTACTATATTGGTGTGCATCTATAGTAGGGACAGAAAAGAATCACCCCCTTTAAAATAATCACATTTTGTTGCTTTGCAGCCTGAAATGAAGACAGACACAGTTTTTGCTTTATCCAGCTGTATTCACTCTTATAACATCCAAGTGAAAGATATAACATCAGCAAGTCAGAAAAAAATAAAAATAAAATAAAAAACAGAATCACTGAGTTGGAAATAGATCACCCCCTTGTGTCTGTATTTTGTTGAACCACTTTTTGCTTTATTACAGCCTTTAGTCTGCTGGGATATGTCTCTACTAGTTTTGCACATATAGACTTTGCAATATTTGCCCAATCTTCTTTGCAGAACTGCTGAAGTTCAGTTAAATTTGATGATGACTGTTTGTGGACTGCAGTCTGCAAGGACATTCACCTTTTTCTCTTTCAACCACTATGTGGTCAGTTTTGCTGTGTGCTTTGAGTTGTTGTCATGTTGGAAGGTAAACCTTCTTCCCATTGACAACTTGGGCATTGACAGAGGGCAGCAGATTTTCTTCAAGAATTTGACGGTATTTTGCCCCATCCATCGTCCTTCTATCCTAACAAGTTCTCCAGTCCCTGCTGCAGAGAAACACCCCCATACCATGATCTTACCACCTCCATGCTTTACTGAAGAACAATGTTATTTGGATGGTGAGCTGTATTGGATTTACACCAGACATATTGTTTGGTGTTGAGGCCAAACAATTGAAATTTAGTCCCATATGACCATAACACCTTTTTCCTTCTGGTCTCAGAAACTTCAAGGTGTGTTTTGGCAAAGCTCAGTTGTGACTGCATATGGCCTTTCTTGAGGAGTGGCTTTTTTTCTGCAACCCTCTCATACAAGCCACATTATTGGAGAATTTGTGATATTGTTGCCCCATGCACATGACCACTTTTTGTCATAAAATCCTACAACTGCTTCAGAGTTGTTGTAGTTTCCTCCTGGTTCTTTCATCCAGTTTGGAGCAACATCTTGATCCAGGGAGGGTCTTTGTTGTACCAAATACAGTGCCTTGAAAAAGTATTCATACCCCTTGAAATTTTCCACATTTTGTCATGTCATGTCATGTCACAACCAAAAACGTAAATATATTTTATTGGAATTTTATGTGATAGACCAACACAAAGTGGCACATAATTGTGACGTGGAAGGAAAATGATAAATGGTTTTCAACATTTTTGCCCTGCCCTGTTTTTGATTTTTTTTTTCTGACATGTTGATGTTATATCTTTCACTTGGATGTTATAAGCTGCACTGAGTAAATACAGCTGGATAAAACAAAAACTGTGTCTGTTTTTTATTCAGGCTGCAAAGCAACAAAATGTGATTATTTTAAAGGAAATGATTCTTTTCTATACCACTGTATATGATTATAGTTAATGTTGTGTGCGGGTTTTGCAGTGGCTCTTCTGCTCCCAATTACTTTTTTTTAGGTTGGAAAAGAAGGAACGGCTGCACACCCATGAAAACGATCCAATGTGATTTTCTTGTTCTAACATGAGTCACACACAACAGCCACCAAGACAAAGACACAGGACCCAGGAGGTGATGCGTTTCACACTGTCATTAGTGCTTCTTCAAACATGACAGTGTGAAACACATCTCCTCCTGGGTCTTGTGTCTTTCTCTTGGTGGCTGTTGTGTGTGACTCATGTTAGAACAATAAAATCACGTTGTATCGTTTTCGTTGGTTTGCAGCCGTTCCTTCTTTTCCAATTGTTTTTGGTGGCGAGCCGTGGCTAGCACCTGGCACATCCGGATTACACTGATTTGCTCACCTGGAGCAGCGCTCTTTCTTCTTGAACTTTTGTTTAGGTTACTGAGGGGCCTTGTCCTGGGTGGAGGCACTTCCAACTTTAATATCAAACCCATTCTTGCACTTCAGGTTCTGGTTCTTATTTACCCACAGGTTTAGCAAAATACCAGTTTGGGGAGGGCCATTTCTCATAACCCCCCCCTACAGAGTGCTACATTTGGATGCACTACTGAGCTTGAAGTAGGATTGACAGTAGTAAGAAGGAGCAATATAATCCAGAACAGTGTCATCAACCTGCCCCTCGATGCATACATACACTTACCATGTACTTTCCTGCCAGTTAATGTAAAAAAAGAACCCGTATTGCCTAGCTATTCTCACAGAATGAATAATGAACACCCTAGTGACAATGCAAGTGGTACTTAGATGTTTGAAGTAAGAATGGATAATAATCCTTTGACATACAATATGTCCTGACCACAGCCAAACTGGATGCCACAGGACATTGCTGGCTGGCTGCCCTATCCAATTATCAATTCACTCTAAAGTACAAACCTGGCCCAAAAAACTTTGGAGCTGATGCTCTATTTAGATGTCTAGAATTGGCTTCTGTTATTGAAGACAGTGAATGGGAAGATCTCCCTGGTCTCCACATTGGGGCACTGTGTGCTATGGCTGCAATAGTTGAAGATCAAGTCACCTTTTCTAAAATTCAGCTAATAAACTCCATGAAAGGTGGACCAGAAGCTTTGCCAGACATGTTTGCCTACCGTGTGTCACTGGAGTTATTTGAGAACTGCTCTATTTCTCCACAGCAGATGATCAGGAGTCAAAAGGATGAGCCCCTAATTGATCCTCTCTATAGGGCTGTGAGTGCCAAAGTGAGAAAGGTTCACCTATCAAGTGTGGTCAGTTCCTAAGAGACTGGGAGGAATTTAAGATAGGCAAAAGACTGCTCTATTGTGTGGTGTTGTATCATGACCACCCTGGGAGATAACAACTGGTTTTCTAATATTGTTTTCAAAAAATGGTCTTCTGAAGTCTGCATGATCACAATGATGACCTGGGACCTGAGAAAACTCATAGCCTAGTTCAAGGCAGCTGATAAGGCAGTACAGCCAAGCCTTCTGATGAGCATTAGGGCCGGTGTCTTGCCGAACAAGTTCCCTCGGCGGATAAGTTCCCCCCTGTACTGCGCAGGCGCAGCGCCTGCGCAGTGCGAACTACTAACAGCCGCCGGAGATAGCCGAAGCTCAAGATCGACAATCAGCTGTACACGGCGCCTGCACTCTGGGTCCAGGTTCCTTCCCTACCATCCAAGTGGACCTAGAGGGGGAATCTAAAAGAGGCCGAAGCGAGGCCGCGCCCGAAGCGCGGCGAGCGAAGCGTGGCGAGCGAAGCGAGCCCGCGAGGGGCCCTCTTACAGGCGCCGTCTACAGCTGATTTGGACCTATTCCTGCCGGATCCTACTGCGCAGGCGCAGCGCCTGCGCAGTAGAGGGGGGTCCTTATCCGCCGAGTGGAACTTTCTCGGCAGAACACCGGCTGCACTGCCTTATTGCTGATACTTGTGACTCTTGTGGATCCCCCTGCAGTGCTGCTTGGTTCTACCCTTCTTTCTCCCTCCGGCTGCACTGAAGGGGGATCGGTTCTTGGATCTGTGCCCCTTTCCACCTGCTGTCCAGCACCTTCTGTGTGCCGCCCTTCCCTAAAGTGCTGCCAGGTTCCCTCCTCTCCAGGTGACAGCTCCAGGCACACAGGGGATTGGTTTCAGTGGGGAGTGTGGAGGGGGCACTTCCCATTCATTCACTGTCCAGTGCAGCTGAGGCTGCAGAGAAAGGACTGATGAATCTGTACTCCATTTCTCAAATGTAAGACATCAAGGGTCTGTTTAGACCCATATTTCACCAAAGGCTCCCCAAAAGTGCAGTTAAAACTAGAAAAAAATAATAAATAAAATTCTAAAAAAAAAAAAAAAAAAATTCTAAAAAATCATTTAAAGAAGAGCAGTCGGCATTTGGATAGCTCTTTAGAAAACATTTGACAGGCAGCGAGGAGGCATATTTCCTCTTCACTGCCTGCTTTAACCCCACACTAGCGCAACCTCATTACAGAGAAGTGCTATTCAGTTAAATGGTACCTGTTTGATGGAGGTTTAACTTCTGCCATGGCTGAGAAGCATAGCATCGTGGCCATGGTATTTTTAGCGAAAATATATTTTGATATTTTCAGAGGGGGGCCCTGTCAGGTATGCTGTACAGGTCCCCATGATTTCTAACGGCAACCCTGGTCTAGTTCAAAACCGTTTCTATTGGTCTAATATGAGAGATACCATGACTAGCTTATGTACACATGGCCTCAGCCCTGCCAGTTCAAGCTGCTCCAGTGGGGCACTTACAGAGTTCAGGCCCTATGGAGTCTGTATAGATTTTCTCTGGATTGAAAGTACTGGTGTTAACTGACCACTTTGCTCAATACACCCAAGCTTTTCCTACCAAAGATCAAAGGGCAGTTACAGTCACAAGATTGCTTTGGGAGGAGTATTTCATCTCTTACAGCCAACCCCACAGGTTACACTGAGATCAGGGCAGAGATTTTGAGAGCAAGATAATTAACCGTTTGCCGACCAGCTCACAACGATATACGTCGGCAGAATGGCCCATACGTCCCGCTAAACAGAGTGTCACCACTTCCTTCTGATGAAGGGGACTTTGTTCAGCTATTGTTATTTATTTTTACCTTTATGGGGACATTTAGACTTATTTTCTAGCGCTGCACCACTCCTCCTAATAGAACGGGGAAGTGCCTATGTAAACAAGGCATTTCCCCGTTCTGCCTAGTGACATGACAGGGATCTACTGCTCCGTGTCATCAGGAGCAGTGATCTCTGTCATGTCAGTGGTAGCCCATCCCCCATTTTGTATGGTTACAGTGTCGCATGACCACGCAATTGTCAGTTAAAGGGACGCAGTGCCTTATCGCAAAAAATGCTCTGGTCGTTAAGGGGGTAAAATCTTCCGGGGCTGAAGTGGTTAAAGAGTTACTTCAGCTGTTGAACATTAGCAAAAATCAAACCACTCCAAATCACCCTGAAGGAATGCTCACCCTGAAAGATTCAACATGACCCTGCTTGCTGACAACAAGCTTGGTACCCCACTTGCCAACAACACTCATAGCTGGAGCCGCAGGGTTGAAGCCATGATCCATGCTTAGAATAACACCAGGCATGAGAGTACAGGATTCTTCCCCTACTTCCTGATGTTCTAGAAGGAGCCTAGGTTCCTCTGTGTAAGATACAGAGATTTCAGAGCTTTGAAACCAGGTGACCAAGTTTTTCTGCAGAGCTTGGGAGTATCTGGTAAGCATAAACTCACTGACAGATTGCAGAAACAGACTTTTTCAGTGGTGAACAGAATGCCCAGTTTACCACTATGCAAGGTAAAGGGTCCCGTAGGTAGGATCAAGGCCTGGCATAGAACTAATTTGCTGCCTATCCGTTAAGTCAGTAATGACGATGGTTCAAATGACACTTCAGAGTGTGACTCACCTCAGCTTCAGGCCTCTCATGTGATATTCCTGATACCCATGAAGGTGATTGTACTGTAGTTGGAGGATTCTAGCTCAACACCCTCTCTTCCTAAAGAGCCACTAAACCCTGAATCTCCAGAGTTTGTGACTGAACTGGTGAGCCTGCCTAGTCAGGGACCCAGTCTTTGCAGATCCTCCTAAATATTTATCTTTTATTCAGTCACACCTCCTGGGTCAGTATCTGGGGGATTGGCTAGGGTTGGAAAAACTATTCATAATCCAGTGATTGACTCTCCCTTGCTATCTCTGGAACATTCTTCCAGCAGCAGACTGGAACAATCAACCACCACGTTTAGGGAAAGCCTGAACAAACCTGAAAAATGAATTGCAGCTCAGCTGGTTACAGCAAAGCCATATACTAAATTTAGCCAGACCAGGACAGGAGCACTGCATATGGATGTACTGGTGTTGTTAGGGGCTTGCATCCAGGGGTATCCTGTTGTGTGTCCAAGTCCTAAGCCTGTAACAATCAACTACAAAGGACCAGACTGCTAATTATTGAGTCTAGGAGAGTCCAGCAGCAAAGAAAGCCAGGGCCGTCTTACTGAGCGGGCACCCCTGGGCACTGCCCGGGGGCCGCAGGTTCACCTAGGGCCCCATCAGAGCCAGACAAATAGCACTAGAAGTGGGACACGGGATTGGGCTGAGTGGGCACAGGCAGTCCAGCAGGCGGTGGCATCTTTGTTTCCCTGAGTGACAGTGTCGTTGGCAGCTCCGCCTCCACCTGCTGCCCAGCAGGCCCAATCCTGGGCGGGTGCACCGCGCTAAGGCGGGGGGGGGGGGGGGGGCGGCGAATCTCAAGTGCCACGGATCCCCCTCCCATTTGCCCTTCCCACCTGCAGGCAAATAATAGGAGCACTGACGGTGAGCCGGTCCAAGGAGAAGAAACTGTGTTGCCACCCCCCTCTCCCCCCTTCTGTCAGCAGTGAGGAGAGCAGCTGTGTCTCTGTCTGGAGAGAGCAGCTGCGGGCTTTTCTTCCCCCCTCCCTCTCCTCCTCATGCTGCTGTACTCAGGAGCGGAGCCCTCTCATTGCCAGGTAAAATAAATAAAAAATGGCCACAAAGGAGGATCATGGGACATGTAGTCCCAGGGACTGGCAAGCCCCAGCAATCCTAATAGAGAAACTGCAGCCCCCAGCATGCCCAGCTGAAGAGGAGGGAGAGAAAACCAGGCTATGGGTGGCAAGTGACACGCTGAATCTGGTGGCAGGGGACCGGTGGAAAGTGACATGCTGAATCTGGTGGCAGGGGACCGGTGGCAAGTGACATGCTGAATTTGGTGGCAGGGAACCAGTGGCAAGTGACACGCTGAATCTGGTGGCAGGGGACCTGTGATCCTTGAGAAAGTCACGTGACATGTGATGATACGCGTGGGGAGAAGGAGTCAGTGACGTCTTCGCATAGTGTTCGTCAAACACAGCGATAGCTGTATGAGCGGTGAAGCTGTCTGACCATTAGAACAAAAGCGATTCAGCTACTGCAAATGTGTGAGTGGATTACATTGTTTGCCCAGTCTTGTAGCATTTAAAAACACTGCGCAATTATGGTTTTTCTTTTATCTTTATGTGAATCATCATCTTGCAAATGTAATTCATCATACAACTGTGATCTGTGAGAATTGAAATACAACCAAGTTCATCAAAGGCAATTGATTGGACATTCAGACCTCAGCTGGATTAACACAAACAGACACTATTTATTGCTGTTTTTTTTTTCATCTACATATATCTAGGGATGTGTGTTCCCTTTTATGTTTTTTGATACATCTATTTGCACCTATTCACTTTACTGATTGTGATATCAGGGTATATGTTTTTTGATGCATTTTTTTGCATTCTTTCACTTTGTTGATTGATTATTTATTTGCACTTATTCACTTTACTGATTATGATATCAGGGTATTTTTATGGTTTAGGATTTTATATATAAGCACCACTCCAACAGATGGGGATAGTTTGATAAGCGCACCAACATATTTTATATTGACCTGTGGCAAGTGACACGCTGAATCTGGTGACCATGGACTGCTGGCAAGCGACACACTGAATCTGGTTACAGGGGACTGGTGGCAAGTGACACGCTGAATGTGGTGACAGGGGACCAGTGGCACGCAGAATCTGGTGACAAGGGACCGGTGGCAAGTAACATGCTGAATTTGGAGGCAGGGGACGGGTGGCAAGTGACACGCTGCATCTGGTGGCAGGTGACGGTGGAAAGTGATACGCTGCATCTGGTGGCAGGGGATGGGTAGCAAGTGACCTTCCCCTGCTTTCCCTGTCAATATCAACGGCTCAACTATCAACCCATCTCCCCACGCCAGGGTCCTAGGTGTAATCCTGGACTCTGAACTAACCTTTCGACCCCACATTCTATCACTATCCAAAGCTTGCCGCCTCAATCTCCGCAACATCTCCAAAATACGCCCCTTCCTAACCAATGTCACCACAAAGCTTCTAATCCACTCCCTGGTCATCTCCCACCTCGACTACTGCAACTCCCTCCTCATTGGTTTACCTCTAAATAGGCTATCCCCCCTTCAGTCCATCATAAACGCTGCTGCCAGGCTCATCCACCACACAAACCGCTCAGCGTCTGCTACACCCCTCTGCCAATCCCTCCATTGGCTGCCACCCAATCACCGAATTAAATTCAAGATACTAACTATAACTTACAAAGCCATCCACAACCTGGCCCCCAGCTACATCTCTAACCTAGTCACAAAATACCAACCTAATCGTTCTCTTCGCTCCTCCCAAGACCTCCTGCTCTCAAACTCCCTTGTCACCTCATCCCATGCTCGCCTTCAGGACTTCTCCAGAGCCTCCCCCATCCTCTGGAATGCTCTACCCCAATCCGTCCGATTTTCTCCTACTTTATCCACTTTCAGACGATCCCTGAAAACTCATCTCTTCAGAGAAGCCTATCTGGCCCCCACCTAACAACTGTACATTTATCTTCTCAATCAGCACATCACCCACAGTTATTACCTCTTGTATCTTTTGACCTTCCCTCTTAGATTGTAAGCTCTAAGGAGCAGGGCCCTCTGATTCCTACTGTATCAAAGTGTATTGTATTTGTACTGTCTACCCTCAAGTTGTAAAGCGCTACGTAAACTGTTGGCGCTATATAAATCCTGTATAATAATAATAATAATCTGGTCACAGGGGACAGGCAGCAAGTAACACGCTGAATCTTGTGGCAGGGGACAGTAGTAGGTGACAAGCTGCAAAGTCACAGTACAAAGCGAGTACAAAGAAGGGCAACAAAGTTAATAAAGGGTCTTAGTATATTAGTTATGAGGAAAGGTTGCGAGCACTGAACTTATTCTCTCTGGAGAAGAGACGCTTGAGAGGGGATATGATTTCAATATACAAATGCCATACTGGTGACCCCACAATAGGGATAAAACTTTTTTGTGGAAGGGAGTTTAACAAGACACGTGGCCACTCATTAAAATTCGTAGAAAAGAGGTTTAACCTTAAACTGTGTAGAGGGTTCTTTACTAAAAGAGGGCAAGGAAGTGGAATTCCCTTCCACAGGCGGTGGTCTCAGCGGGGGGGGGGAACCGATAGTTTAAAAAAATTATTAGATAAGCACCGGAACGACCGCAACTTACAGGGATATACAATGTAATATTGACATATAATCACACATATAGGTTGGACTTGATGGACTTGTGTCTTTTTTTCAACCTCACCTCCTATGTAACTATGTAGGTAGAAAATATTGTACTTTAATTCTTGAGAGTAAGTGTGTAAATTGGGGCAGGTTTGTAGGGGCCCCATAGCATTACTTTACCCAGGGTCCCATGATGCTATTAAGATGGCCCTGCAGAAAGCTGTCATATTTTGTGTATTTTTGTGGGCTGTTCAACCTTTTTTGTCAGGACAGTACTACTAGTTTCGTGCCTTACACTAAAGGCTTGGAAGCATATAAAAAAAGTTGGTACTGATAACATATGGCAGTCCTGTCTACTATTACATTTACGTTTTAACATTGCAATTAGAGATGAGCTTGGGGATTCTCCAAACTCATCTCTAACCCAAATTCCAAACTCTCACTTTTTAAAATTCCTGTAATGAACACCAACTATAAGCTAGCATACAGACACAGGCCAAAATTCTCAGGGTGGAGTCGTTGTCCTAGTAAAGAGCAGGGTATGTTTGCATCTGCACCTGCCCTCCCGCCTTCCACGTCTCTGGTTGCTAGGATGCTGTTAGAAGCTGTTATTGGTTGCTAAGATGCTGTCAGTTGCACATCGACTTAGAAACCACTGATTATATGCATTTGACAGGGTCCTGGCGGGCTAGAGGTTGAACATGCACTGAGGATTGAGTGTCATATAAACACTCTGGTCTTTGTACTGCCCACACATGGCTGCTCGTGACAAAATCATGTTCTGACAGATACATAATCCTGTCACTAAGTGCAGCATTTGTTGCACTAACATTTGACATTTTTCTTATGAGTGTCTACAACACTCTTTTTTATGAATTCCAGAAAATGTGTCCCCTACTGCAAGTGCCCCCTGGTGCATGCTCTTGTAGACTCCATTTAAGGGGTAATGCTAGTATTAGGAAATGTGAACATTTATTTTTTAAACTTCAGGAGGATCCAATACATTTTTGGGATCATAGTAAAAACCTGATTGATATTTTAGCACTTTGTGAACTGTAAATAGCGGAGGTCCCCTGCTGTATTTAATTGTGTGTAATGGCTAGTTGTCTCCTGCAGGCTTCTGACTTCTAAAGGGCATGCCTATAATAAAAACTTCTGGGTCTGTATTTATTCATTAATATATTGTTGTCTGATATTTTTTGTTTTGCCTGGGGTTCTCATTTCGATGCAAGCAAAGGGGAAAGAAAGTTCAGCCTATATTTAAACAAATACATGGCAGAGCACTGAATCCCAGGAGCATATATTCACTGCAGTTTGCATAGCTTTATAATGACAGTATTGATTTTACCATGGGTATAATGGAAAGCTGATGACAATCTGAGGTTAATGAGATTGCATAGTAAAGACAAATAAAATGACCTTAGATGTTCTGTTCTGGTAGATATTGTGCAAAATCCTCCCTTGTGGAAGACTATTATGTACTGATCCATACCTGTTTTCATATTCTACAATGACTCATTTGGGAGTTTTTCTCAGGTATTTTTGGAATAGATATAGACTTCTCCGCAATTAGTGTGACAAAGTTGCCATCATCCCTAAACAATATGCAATAGGAACCTCATTAGAATGGGATTTTTAAGGCAACAAAGAGAAAAAATGTTTTTAAAAAAATTGAATAAGTTTTATTTATACAAAGATTGTTAAAAGGTGATTAAACATATGAAAATATACATTTACAAATGATACAAAATGATACACTACAGAAGTGGCAAAGAATTATATGATCCAACGCGTTTAAAAATGATTAAATTTCTTCTTCAGGGATAAATTTTTGCCAATATCTGAAAGGCACAAGAGTAACATAAATATACATACATATCTATTTTTGAACAACCGGCAAAAAATATGTGTAATAAGGCTTACAGTAATCATGATTGACCCAGCGAAATCTCAGTATGATACTCCAAGAACCCCCATCCAGCCAGGAAACGGTCTTATATCGTGCAAAGGAGCCCTCAGATATTGAGATCCAATGAGAGACGCCAAATGTCCCAAGCAAAAAGGAAATGCTTAGGGGAAGGGGAATGTGAAATCTGAAAATATATATGTATATAATTATGAACATCATCTGTGAGGGAGATAATGCATTCTTTAAAAATGCATTATTTTTTTTTTTTTAAAGAATGCATTATCTCCCTCACAGATGATGTTCATAATTATATACATATATATTTTCAGATTTCACATTCCGCTTCCCCTAAGCATTTCCTTTTTGCTTGGGACATTTGGCGTCTCTCATTGGATCTCAATATCTGAGGGCTCCTTTGCACAATATAAGACCGTTTCCTGGCTGGATGGGGGTTCTTGGAGTATCATACTGAGATTTCGCTGGGTCAATCATGATTACTGTAAGCCTTATTACACATATTTTTTGCCGGTTGTTCAAAAATAGATATGTATGTATATTTATGTTACTCTTGTGCCTTTCAGATATTGGCAAAAATTTATCCCTGAAGAAGAAATTTAATCATTTTTAAACGCGTTGGATCATATAATTCTTTGCCACTTCTGTAGTGTATCATTTTGTATCATTTGTAAATGTATATTTTCATATGTTTAATCACCTTTTAACAATCTTTGTATAAATAAAACTTATTCAATTTTTTTAAAAACATTTTTTCTCTTTGTTTGTTGCCTTAAAAATCCCATTCTAATGAGGTTCCTATTGCATTCTCAGGTATTTTTGTGCCACTTCCAAACTGCTAATTTTCATATTTGTAAGTCAAAATTGCCCCATTGTTCCCAGCTCCATTCCTGGCCACCCTGATGCCTCACATCTTCTTTTAGACTGTATTCACACTACAGCAGTTTGAATCGCGGGCAGATTTTGCGCGGATCTGCCCGCAATTTGACAGCGCTGAGGTGTGAATGACAAAACGCGGGACTCGCATTCGAGATCCCTATTTGAATGACACCTCAAATTGCGGTGCAGGTCTGCACGATAAAAAGTGCTGCAATCACGGGATGCACCAGAGTATCCATATGGGAAGTACTTTTGTTTTATGGTTATTTAAATAAAAGCATTTTTATTCAACATACTACACTATGGCGTGTTATCTCTTCATATGAGGAATCATCTCTGGAGATCCCTTTCCTGGATATGGTGACAGAGGCTGTGATGCACAGATGATCGATCCGGATGTCCTGGGATAGTGGAAGGAGGAGCCATTGCTAAAGGGACCACAGGGAACCATCTGGAGACTTCCTATGATATTCCATATTGCCTGTCACCCTTGTAGTTGGTATAAGGAGCTGGAGAGTGGGGAGCCATAGGGGGAGCACAGAAGTCACGGGTTTTTTCTTGACACAAGAGTCACCAGACTGTTTGGAACTTTTTGCAACATATTCTGTTTTGCTAAACCAATTTTTTGGAGTATTGCAGACTTTTTCACTTCTTTTTTGCATAAACGTTTTTTTATTTTTTGCACGGACTGCACAATAGCTTAGCACTGCAGATCACATTAGTATACATGCTGGTGTCATGTATTATTTATTCATGGTTTAATTAATCACCCTATTTTTAACTGCTTTATTGTATTTTTATTGTTGATTTTTTCCACTGAATTAGTTTGAACCAGTTATATTTTTATAGGGGGCTATTTATATTAT
This sequence comes from Lithobates clamitans, assembly GCA_037952925.1. NCBI lineage: Eukaryota > Metazoa > Chordata > Amphibia > Anura > Ranidae > Lithobates > Lithobates clamitans. The sequence continues at coordinate 7,617,154 of JBBGZY010000573.1, forward strand.
GTGTTTATCATCACAGTAGTATTGGTGTTGCACATTTAGTTCACATACCCCCTTAAAAGGGAGCGCCATTCACCCCATCCTTTATTAATCACGGGATGCACGTCGTCCAAAAATAGTTCAAGAGCTACTTTGGGGAGACATGCGATTCAAAACGCTGCAGTGTGAATGCCGCCTTAAAATAGTGGTAGTCTCCCTTCTTCTAATGCCTTGTTAAAGAGTCCCTGTCACATCGCCTATTCACACTTTTCAGGATTCCTGCAGTAAAACACGTGAGTATTTACTACATTCTGCATAGCGAACCTCTCATTGGAGAAGGATTTCTGATATGGCCCTAACTGCTAATATTTAGTTTGCTTGAGCTTTATAAGGCCTCATTCACACGGCTGTAAAAATGTCACTGATGTTATAACATTCGTTTTCTAAGTTCCTGCATAATGATCAGCAAAATAGTTGCATATAAATCCATTTGAACATATAAAGACATGCATGTGAACTTTTTTTGTGATAATTTTTTTCCCTTTGTTTAGACTTAATTTATGCACTTACGTGTTTGTATACATATGCATATATTTATATATGCGGAAACACATAAAGCGCATGTTCTTAGACGCACATTTTTGGATTCTGTTACGGATCTAAACGCAGAGCATGGTTATGCACCTGTGGCAATGGCTCCATTGAAAGCAATGCAGCTACTTTCAGATCCATAGTTTACAGCTTGTATATGCTTTTTTATGGCTGTGTGAATGAGGCCTAAATCATAAACAAGATAAAAGTACAAAGTAATTATTGTTAATAAGACATTCGTTTCAACTTTATTTTTTTATTATTCTTTTTGCATTTCTGTGTTACTAATCTCTTGCAGCAATTTCACGTGTACAAACAGCACAGTGATAGCTGCCAGTGTTAACTTAGTTGAAGAAAACATGTTGAACTTTTCGGCAGCGGCCTTTTTACAGTGACAAAAAAAATGAAACGAAAAGAACACCATGTTTTTCGTCCACTGACGAAAATCAATTCAGTTTTCGTCAATGAATGTGAGGGAGGGACGGTTACCCATGTGAACTTCCGGTTTCCCCGGAGCTCCACCTGTGTACAGACTGAGTGCTTCCGCTCCCAGCAAGCAAGCGAGTCATTAGCATGCTTAGCAGTTAGCACTGTGCAGCATTACAGCCCTCCTCAAATGACCGTTCAGAGCATTACACACCTCCCAACGAGGGTCCTGACTCATGACCATCCAGAGCAGAGCACTGTGTGTGTACATTACAGGCCTCCCCTCAGACCACCATCCAGAGCACTGTGTGCATTACAGGCCTCCCCTCAGACCACCGTCCAGAGCACTGTGTGCATTACAGGCCCCCTCAGACCACCGTCCAGAGCTCTGTGTGCATTACAGGCCCCCTCAGACTGCCGTCCAGAGCTCTGTGTGCATTTCAGGCACCCTCAGACCACCGTCCAGAGCACTGTGTGCATTACAGGCCTCCCCTCAGACCACCGTCCAGAGCACTGTGTGCATTACAGGCCCCCTCAGACTGCCGTCCAGAGCTCTGTGTGCATTTCAGGCACCCTCAGACCACCGTCCAGAGCACTGTGTGCATTTCAGGCCCCCTCAGACCACCGTCCAGAGCACTGTGTGCATTACAGGCCTCCTCAGACCACCGACCAGAGCACTGTGTGCATTACAGACCTCCTCAGACCACCCTCCAAAGCACTGTGTGCATTACAGGCCTCCTCAGACCACTGTGTACATTACAAGCCTCCTCAGACCACCATCCAGAGCACTGTGTGCATTACAGGCCTCCTCAGACCACCCTCCAGAGCACTGTACAGCATTACAGGCCTCCTCAAACCATCCAGAATGGGTAAATCTGTATCTGTGAGTTTGTTCAAACCTTAATACCATAAACAATAACATTAGATTTTTTTTTTACTCCAGAAGTATACGAGTTCGGAAAATCTAGAGAAATGCTTAAATAATGCATTACAATTTAACTAAACCAATTAGATTTTAGCTGACTAAAATTTACTGCAGATTTTCGTCAAATAAAACAATTGCAGCTGACTAAAATGGCAGTTTAGTCAAAAGAATGACTGACTAAAACTAAATCGAAATTTGATGCCAAAATTAACACTGATAGCTGCATGGCTTTTCTTAAACTGCTTTCACACTAAGGCACTTTACAGGCGGTATAGCGCTAAAAATATCACCTGCATAGCGCCCGTAAAAAGCCTCTCCTCTCACTCCAGTGTGAGAGCCCAAATGGTTTCACACTGGAGCGGTGCGCTGGCAGAACGCCAAAAAAAGTCCAGTCTCTTCAGGTTATTTTATCAATGGACTGAACTCTGTGTATAGAAGCTCTCAGTTTAACCATTTAAAGACTAAATCTTTTCTGACACTTGTTGCTTACAACTAAAAATCCTGTATTTTCTGCTAGAAAATCACTTAGAACCCCCAAACATTATATAAATATTTTTTTTAGCAGAGACCCTAGGGAATAAAATAGCGGTTGTTGCAATATTTTATGTCATACGGTATTTGCGCAGCGGGCTTTCAAACGCAATTTTTAAAAAAAAAAAATACACTAATGAAATAAAAAAAAAAAAATAAGCAGTAAAGTTAGCCCATTTTTTTTCGTCCAAACGTTTTGATTACCTGTTTTTGTGTATTTAATATTTAAGATATAGTTATTTTTTTAAAATCTAAATTATACATACAAGTGAACTGATTGGAGGTTTGTTTTGTTTAATAAATGTTTAAATCTAAAAAATTTTCTGTATCACTTATTACTTAAGGCTGCTTTCACACTGGAGCGGGCATGCGTTGATGGTAAAACGCTGTTAGTTTTATGGGCGCTTTTCCGTCATTTTAGCGGCGCTATTCGGCTGCTAGCGGGGCGCTTATAACCCAGCTAGCGGCCGAGGAAGGGGTTAAATGCGCCCCTGAAGCGCTGCTGCCGAAATGCTTTGCAGGCGCTTCGGCAGCGGTGCGCATTCATTTAAATGGGCAGGAGTGGTATACACCGCTCCAAAGATGCTGCTTGCAGGACTTTAACATCCTGCCAGCGCATCGCCTCAGTGTGAAAGCACTCAAGCTTTCACACTGAGACTGTCGGGGAGCCGTTTTACAGGCACTTTACAGGCACTATTTTTAGCCCAAAAGCGCCTGAAAAACACCCCAGTGTGAAAGGGGTCTAACTGTTAGATTTTATGAGATCAAGGGGAAAAAAAAAAAAAAAAAAAAAAAATCGGCCTAATATATCGGCCCAAAAAAAACGGCCTAATTTATCGGCCCAAAAAAATCGGCCTAATATACCGGCCCAAAAAAATCGGCATCATATATCGGCCATCGGCCACCGCAATTTCTAAATATCGGCATCGGCCAGAGAAAAACCCATATCGGTCGACCTCTAGTCATAAGTGTTTTTACCCTCTAACAAAGCCTTTCTCAACCACCTTTTCAACACAGGAACCCTTGAAATAACTTTCTGGTCTCAGGGAACCCCTGCTAAAAATGACTATAGCTACAACTCATGCTACTTTAGGGTGATGGTGAGTGGGAAGAATTGACTCCTTATAGATAGCTAAAAAGATCAAGGACACCAGCAGTATAAGCAGTGGGAACTTATCAGAGAGGCAGAAATTGCTCCTTGCTCAAGGAACCCCTAGCAAACGTGGAGGAACCCTGGTTGAGAAACCCTGCTCCAACATCTCAGGATGGTATCTGAGATAGTTAGAGGTAAAATAGTGCCTAGTGAAGGTCTTGAAGGCCATGGCAGAAATGTACATAATGTGCTGCTGTACTGCAGTGCCATTCATTGTAAACAGCACCCCAAAAGCACATGCGGTGTCATGGGGCACAGCACAACTTACATTCTCCTGCGACCAATGCGTTCACACATTGAGAACAAATCACAGGAGGAGAGAGTAGATGGATGACCTCATACATATGATGCGCATTGTCCAGTTACAGACTGCGGGAGGTGTAACTAACGTCACTGATCATGTGGGCAAGTACCTTTGCCATGCTTTCAGAGTCCAAGGTTGTACAAGGAGGAACTTGCAGCTAGAAGAGTAAGATGGAACATGTATATAAGATTTTTGCTTGGGTTATGCTTTGACCTCCATACCTCTTCATAAGTTAATATTTCCATAATATTCATTACATATTCTTAACCGGTACTTTAGCAAGTCTTCTAATGAATGCCTGAAAATGCTCTTTAGCGTACATTCACATGGATGTTTGCAGACACAAGGGAGCTCTAGCATAAACTCCTATCATTTTCTCACACCAGGGAAGCTACATACTACCGGTCATATAAGTGCATGGCACATGTACTCATGTACACAATGATGTTCTTTCTTTATCGTACATCACGGGACACAGAGCACCATAATAATGACTAATTGGGTTATATGCTACCTTTAGGTGATTGGACACTGGCAACCAATAGTAAGACGGTTCCTCCCATATAACCCCTCCTATACAGGAAATACCTCAGTTTTTTCGCCAGTGTCTTGAAGGTGATGGTCATGGCTGTTGAAGCTCTTCAAATAATGTCCCATTGAGGATGTTATAATCGGATCCATTCGGATGGCATAAGAAAGTTAAAGTGGATGGTACCCGAGCCTCGGTTCAAGAGCGAGGTTTTGCTTGTAATGTGTCCTATATGGCGCTGGACCCTTGTTGAGTTGGTATTCCTGGTCATAACTTGCCCAAGATAAACCAGAAGGGTGCCCTACGGGTCCAAGGTTGTGGCCCCCAAAGAATGGGGGACCCGGTCCTTGAAGGTCCTCAGAGGCGCTACCCGCCGTGATGGGGGAAGATTGGGCCTGGTAAAACAGGCCCTGCTGCTTGGGATGGTGAGTACTCCCCTTTGGGAATTTTTTATACATATATTCCCTCTGTTCCACTGAAAAACCTTTGCTTGTGTCTGGAAATTACAGATGGCCAGCCCCATGCTGATGCAGCATCAGTTTCCCCTGAAAGACCTGCGGCATCTGGCCCGGCTGAGCCATTGCATTTGTCAGGGATAGTGGCCACTACCAATATTCCTGCCTCGGCTTATGTTACAAAGGATGATTTGGCATCTGCATTAGCAGGCCTTGAGGGCAAAATAGCTGGCATGATTGCTTCTGTAACAGAGGGAGGGAAGAAGCGTAATAGATCTCCCTCCCCTGAGCCCGGGCCAAGTGGAGAATCACTAGAGCACCAGGACTCTTATAGCTAGATGGGTCCAGGTGATCTGGAACCAGAGTGGGCAGAGGATTTGGAGGAGGTGGCCATAAAAGACCGGGAAGAAGGAGAGGCTGAAGAATCCTCAGCGGAGGACTCAGGTTCAGAGGAGCCAATTTCAGCCTCCCATTCCCAGAAATTGTTTATCAAATCTATGACTGAGATGGTATGAGTTGAGTTTAAGTTACCCCCGGTTCAGGAGTCTGGACACTCCTGTTCTACTTTGGGATCCTTGCGACCTCAGCAAGGTTTCCAAGCGTTCCCTTTGCATCCATTATTGGAGCAGGTGATCTACACAGACTGGGATCATCCTGAAAGGATATACTTGCCTCCAAAAAGGTTTTCTATCTTATATCCTATGGAGGAAAAGTTCAGGAAGAGATGGGGTACACCTTTGGTGGAAGCCGCCATTTCTTCAGTGAATAAGAGTTTAACCTGCCCAGTGGATAATGCCCAGGTATTAAAGGATCCGGCCGATAAAAAGCTAGAGTCCTTATTAAAAGCCTCCTTTGCGGTGACTGGTGCAGCAGTTCAGCCATCAGTTGCAGCTATTGGGATTTGCCAATCCCTAAAACACCATTTTAAAAGGTTAATAAAAAACCTGCCTTGTCAGGAGGAACCTCCCGAGAAATTGTCGGAGCTTCCTCATGCTTTATGTTTTGCAGTGGACGCATTGAAAGACTCAATCCAGCAGATGTCTCGTTTTGCGTTACTGTCTGTACATAGGCGCAGGGTTTTGTGGCTAAAGACTGGTCTGCTGAGATGCCATGCAAGAGGCTACTTGCAGCTTTTCCATTCCATGGAGAATGCTTGTTTGGCGAAGATCTGGATAAATATATCCAAAAGATCTCTGGAGGAAAGAGTGCCCTCCTACCTACTAAAAGGAGAGGTAAGCAACCCTCTTATAAAATTCCCAATGCTCCAGGACCTAGTGCTTCTTCCCCCAAGCGGTATCGACGGCCTCAGCCGTCTGGTTTTAAAAAAACCTCAGGGTCAGAGGAAGCCCTGGAACCAAAAGCCAGCCAAGTCCAAGTCAACCTTGTGAAGGTACGCCCCCGCTCTCACGGGTGGGGGGCAGGCGTCGGTTGTTTTTGGATGCATGGGAAGATCTGGTCCAAGACAGATGGGTTATTTCCACTATAACACAGGGTTACAGAATAGAGTTGCGGGAAATCCCTCCAAACCGTTTTCTGTACTCAAGGCTCCCGTCGGATCCAGAGAAAAAGAAATGCCTATTCCTAGCCTTGCAGCATCTGCTGAAGCAGGGGGTAATTGTCAAGGTTACGCACGAACAAAGATTCAAGGGGTTTTACTCAAACCTTTTTACCGTGCCGAAACCAAATGGGGAAGTAAGGCCCATTTTGGACCTCAAGGCTCTCAACCTCTTTGTAAACGTCCGGTCCTTCCGTATGGAGTCGGTTCGTTCAATAATAAAATCTCTGAGAAAAGAAGATTATTTAGCGTCCATAGATATCAAGGACGCATACCTTCATGTACCGATCTTTGGTCCACATCAAAGGTTTCTGCGTTTCGCAGTAGAGGGCTGTCATTTTCAATTCATGGCACTGCCATTCGGTCTAGCCACGGCCCCCAGGGTTTTCACAAAGATTCTGGCCCCGGTATTGGCATCCCTAAGGTCCCAGAAGATCTCCGTGGTAGGTTATCTGCACGATCTTCTCCTGAGGGATTGCTCTTGCCCCACCCTGATCCAAAACATGTGAAGAACAGTGCGGGTTTTACAACGCCTAGGTTTGATTCTAAATGTGGACAAGTCAACCCTTTGTCCAACCCAAGCCTTGGTATATCTGGGTCTGGTCTTGGACACCGCCCAAGAAAGGGTGTTTTTACCCCCCTTAAAGGTCATTTCCATAGTGGAACTCATCCAGGTGAAAAAAGAACCAAGGCCTTCTATTCGGCTGTGCATGAGGTTGCTGGGCAAAATGGTGTCATCCTTCAATGAAATTCCATATGCACAGTTCCACTCCTGGGTGTTCCAGAACAGCATTCTGGAAGCCTGGGACAGGTCTGCTCGAACCTTAGATCATCCTATGGTTCTATCCCCACAGGTACAATGGAGCCTCTCTTGGTGGTTAAAAACAAGCAATTTGAGAAAAGGAAAATCTTTTCCACCAGCAGCCTGGAGAGTAGTAACTACAGACGGCAGTTGTCTCGGCTGGGGAGCAGTCCTGGAGGAGGCGTCTGTCCAGGGAATATGGTCCCAGGCAGAAAGGACCTTGCCCGTCAATCTATTGGAGATTCGAGCAGCTCGCCTGGCTCTGCTCTTCTGGAAGTCCAGGTTACGAGGTCTCCCTGTCCGAGTTCAGTCCGACAACTCCACGGTAGTGGCATATATCAACCACGAGGGAAGTACCAGGAGTCGGGCAGCCTAAAGAGAAGTAAATTACATATTGACTTGGGCAGAAAAGCATGCGCCGTTTCTTTCGACAATGTTAATACCGGGGGTCTACAATTGGCAGGCAGACTTCCTAAGTCGCCAGAAATTGTTGCAAGGGGAATGGTCCCTGCATCCCGAGATTTTTCTACAGATCTGTCAACACTGGGGGACCCCAGATGTGGATCTGCTGGCATCCAGATTCAATGCCAAGCTGGACAGGTTTGTATCCAGGACCAAGGATCCACTTGCTGTCAGGATAGACGCATTAGTATTTCCTTGGGATCAGTATTCTCTGATATATGCCTTCCCTCCGATCAAAATTCTGCCGCACTTACTACTCAGAATACAGGAGGAACAAAAGCCAGTGACCCTAGTGGCCCTAGCGTGGCCTCGGAGATCCTGGTACTCGAAGATTGTGAAGTTGGCAGTGGGGGACCCATTGGTCCTTCCGTGCCGTCCAGACCTGTTGTCTCAAGGACCGATATTCCATCCTTCTTTACGGTTGCTGAATTTGATGGCATGGCTATTGAGACCAGAATATTGAAAGACCGTGGTATTATGGGTTCAGTCTTGTCTACTCTAATAAACGCTAGATAGTCAGTTTCTAGAGCTATCTATTATAGAGTCTGGAAGTCATACATTTCTTGGTGTGAGGAAAGGAAGTGGAACCCTCATAGGTATACGATTGGAAGAGTTTTGGCCTTTCTTCAAGCAGGCGTAGACTTGAAGCTGGCTTTAGGGACAATTAAAGGACAGATTTCAGCCTTATCTGTATTTTTCCAAAGACCAATTGCATCCCATTCTTTGGTATGAACCTTTGTCAAGGGAGTAACCCACCCGAGGCCGCCGGTTAAGCCGCCTTTATGTCCCTGGGGCCTAAATTTGGTGCTGTCAGCCTTAAAGAGTCAACCGTTTGAACCTATTGGACATATTCCGTTTGTCCTATTAGCCAGGAAATTGTTTTTTTTGGTGGCTATAACATTGGCTAGAAGGGTGTCAGAATTGGCCGCCCTTTCTTGCAAAGAACCTTTTTTGATTCTTCATCAGGACAGAGTGGTCATGCGCCCTCATCCGGATTTTTTACCAAAGGTAGTTTCCAAATTTCATTTGAATCAGGATATCATTCTACCTTCCTTTTTTCCAAACCCTAAAACTAGGGAGGAAAGGTTGCTTCACTCGCTTGATGTGGTGAGGGCGATCAAAGTTTACTTAAAGATGTCAGCTTCTTTTCGGAAGACTGACTGCCTTTTTGTCCTGCCGGAAGGTCCCAGAAAAGGACAGCCGGCAACAAGTTCAACTATATCTAGGTGGATTTTCCAGACTATTGTCAAGGGGTATGGATTAAGGCGCAAGGTTCCACCTTGGGATTTAAAAGCACACTCCACTAGAGGGGTTAGTGCATCATGGGCAGTACACCAACAGGTGTCTATGGCTCAGGTTTGCAAAGCGGCCGCTTGGTCTTTGGTTCATACGTTCACCAGGTGGATGTTAGATCTCAAAAAGAGATCTAACATTTTGGCCACAACGTGTTGCAGGCAGCTTTATAGTCTCTGGCCCGTTTGGGCTTAGGGATATTGTGTCCCCCCCCCCCCCCCTCAGGTGCATTGCTTTAGGACATCCCAATTAGTCATTATTATGGTGCTCTGTGTCCCGTGATGTACGATAAAGAAAAATGAATTTTTAATACAGCTTACCTGTAAAATCCTTTTCTTGAAGTACATCACGGGACACAGAGGTCCCTCCCCTCTTTTCTTGGATCGTCATTGCTTGCTACAAAACTGAGGTATTTCCTGTATAGGAGGGGTTATATGGGAGGAACCGTCTTACTATTGGTTGCCAGTGTCCAATCACCTAAAGGTAGCGTATAACCCAATTAGTCATTATTATGGTGCTCTGTGTCCCGTGATGTACTTCAAGAAAAGGATTTTACAGGTAAGCTGTATTAAAAATCAATTTTTTGTATTGGGTTTCACCCATGCATGTGTGTATGACAAATTTCCCAAATGCAGAAGTTTCACATTAGAAAAAATACATCATAAAAGTATTGGTGTTTAAAAGTGCATAAACTGTGCATCTCTATGGTTAGCTGTACATGGCACCTGCGGCTCTCCAGGCGTAGGAAAACGTCAGGAGTTTTACACTAAAGCTTGCCCGTGCCTGCGTATGTCCGTGTATACATCAAATATACAGTATGTTTTGGTTTCATGCTTGCAACTGAGAATGTCATTTTTCACTGTGTGCAATGCTTATTCTAGCAGACATATTTATTTTTATGTGCAGTTACTTTAGAACAGTGGTTGCCAACCTTTTGGGCCACTAAACTAACAATTTTGAATCCCACGGAGCACTAACATGAATTTTTCATGCCTTATAAACACACACTGCATCAGCCAGTATCCAATGGTGCCTTATACCAGTGTTTCTCAACTCCAGTCCTCGTGGCGCCCCAACAGGTCATGTTTTCAGGATTTCCATTGATTTGCACAGGTGATTTGATCAGTTTCACTGCCTTAGTAATTACCACAACCGTTTCATCTGAGGGAAATCCTGAAAACATGACCTGTTGGGGCGCCTTGAGGACTGGAGTTGAGAAACACTGCCTTATACAGACTCATCATTGGATCTCACCTCCTTATCCAGGCATGTGCTCCGTTCCACAGTCTGTGATGAACGCTACCATTGGAAGTCCCCTCCTTCCTCCGCTCAGCTCTCTGCACTACTCCCGATGCCTCGCTCTGAGTTAATAGGAGCTGGAACTACAGAGGAAGAATGGGTAGTATCAATGTGCGCTGACAGTATTGACAGCATGCATGGAGAACAACACTGGGCAGTATACACCCACCACAATGTTGATTTGCGGCAGGACCACTGCTTGAGAGGATGTTTTTTCACTGTGTGCAGTTTGGTCTACGCATGGGCAGTAAGGGCTGCTACTCATACCATACTTAGGTACTTTTTCAGCCAAGACATGTGTAGTGCGGACAGGGCACAAGTAGTGCCCTCTTGAATCTTTGCTATGCTATGGGCATGCTCCAACTAGTAGTTTGTGGAAACAGGGATTAGAGGTACACAAGAAAAATAAATCATAGTAACCAAAAAGGTAATATACACCTTTTATATAAAAATTAAATAAAATGCACATATATTTACAGGAAAAAAAAATGTGCATGTATTATTTTTTTGCTTAAGAGTCTGCAAAGCATTGCACCTGTGATCAGTGGATTATGGGTGCGATACCAGGCTTCTGCAGACTCTTCCCCCAGCTTTATGTCTGTCCTGAGATACGGGCTTCTAGCTGGAGGAAATGTCAAATGACGAGTGCAGGGATTATCACAATTGCATTCCACCGAGAACTACAAATCTGTGTGGCAGATAGGACCTTTAGTTCAATTATTCACAGTTGAAGCCCCGCATAGTAGTGCATATTTCAAAAGTGACAATGGCTGTGGTAGTGGTGGTTTGGGGATGAGGAGTCCTATTTGCACCATGTTACATCCTAAATACAGGTGCAACATGGAGCAAAATATGGAGTTAACCCTTAATGTAAACAGCACTATTGCACTGAGGCCTTAAATCCACCTGGAATTTAAAGCTGACCTCAGGGCAAGTTAGGGATCACAATCTCCGCAGGAGGCCACTCACCTGTCCCACTATCCAGCAGTGTACTCACCCCAGCTGTTTTCTCCCCGAGTCCTCCCTTGGTGGCACCAGCATCTTTACTATGTGCACCCGGCTGTGACAGCTTGCGGCTTCACAGCCTGGTGCCCACTGCGCATACGCGAGCGGCTCTGTGACTGTCCCAAAGTCTTCTGGGACCTGTCATGTGTCCCACAAAACTTTGGGAGGGAGAGGGGAAGGAGAACTTTCACTTCTGATTGCCTAAGTGGGGGCAAGTACCTGTAAAAATTGGGTACCCGCTCCCCCCTCCTGCCCAAAAGCTCAATTTCACAAAAAGAAGCTGGGGAGGAGGCCTTAAAGCAGAACATGCTCTTCTGGGTGAAGCTCCGCTTTAAGTTATACTTGAAGTCAGATCTCCAAATAAACCTACTTGTTTTAGGTCAGACTTAGAATGTAGAAAAATTACAGGGTCAGAATTACAGCCAAATACAATCAAAAGAAAAATAAAAAAGCCAAAAAACAAAAAGCTAACATTTAGGGTCCTTTCACATGGGTAGTCCACCCGACAGACTCCGCTTTGCTCAGCAGGGGATCTGATTCCCGCTGAGCAGGCAGGTGACAGGTCCGTCTCCGCTCACTGTGCTGAAATGGACCTGTAAAAGCCTCGCTCTTCTCTAGGGGGAGATCGGATGAAAACGGACCGCCTGTCCGTTTTCATCCGATCCGCCAGACGGATGGAAAATAGGGTCACCATCCGTCTGGATTTCATGGACAGGACCGGATAGCAGTGGGTGTCAGCAGACATGTCACCACTGCCCCATAGGGGTGAATGGAGGCTCTGATCAGGTCCGCCTGAAAAACTAACAGGTGCACCTGATCAGAAAGCCCATGTGAAAGTGGGCTTAGAAATATTCCAAGCAAATATTACAAGTGTAAAAATCAAAGGTCATAAGAAGTACTGCAAGGATAAAAAGGTAAAGGCCCAACTCCAGCCCCCCCAAAAATTTTTTAGTCTTTTATAGAGAAGAGAAGAATAAGGCCTAACTCACCCAGGTGTACTGATGTGTAGCATCCGTGTAAAGGGTTGTCTTTGCCCACATGGAATGCATAGATGTTCAGTGTATCTGCATGCAGGCAGTTCATTCATGTCAATTGGGACACAGCGGCTGCAAGGAAACAGCCACTGGTCCCAATTTGACAGCCTTGCAGGTGCAGGTCCCTGAACACGCACTGTCTGAAGGGGGCCACGCATCTGCATGGCTAGCAAATTGAGACCAGTGGCTGTGTCCATGTACCCGCTGCGTCCCAATTCACATGAATGGGAATGCCTGAACACATGTATACTAGGGGGGTGGTAGTTGCGCTGTGATAGGGAAAGGGATAAGGAAGGGAAGATGCTACGCTAAAGTGCATATGGCAAACATGCCAAGTGACCTAAAAATAACCAGAATTTAGTTATAAGTGAAAAATACGACAAAAAAGAATTACAAAACACACAGATCGGTGTATATAGTGAATGACGGGAAAAAAACACACTAACCAATGGATATATAAATAAAGACTACTAAATAGTGTAGACTTAGAGACAGAGTGGTATTAAATCACATAGAGATGAACGGTGTGCATGATGAAAGAGGCAGTTAAACTGATACCATGTAAGAATAAATAAATGCATATAGCACTAAGTGTAAAAAGAAAAAAAACAGGTAGATGAGGAATAGCAAATAGTCCTGATAAAAATCAAAAACACTCGACCAATAAAATCAAAGAAAACACCATGCAGCATAAAGATGTATCGGCATGGATGGCAGCAGAAAAAATATTTATGAATATTCCCAAAAAAATCTGAAAAAACACATAAAAGTGGTGTTGAGTATAAACGACAGTCCCACCACCAAGTGTAATAATGCTTGATCACAGTCCAAGGAAACAACCAACACACGACAGGTGAAACAGGGGGGGTGTTTTTCTTCGATGGGGGCACCTCAGTGAACACAGGCCCCTTACCTTACGGCTGTAAGGTATACAGCATATATATTAGACGCCCAGCAAGGTATGGAATCCAAGACCGTTGCAGCAGATGATATAGCTCGTAAATGCAGTGGTATCCCATGCAAAAAAAATAGATAACATATAGTGTGATACCGTCTAGAAATGAGGGGATAAGCGAGCTGGAGGAGGAAAGGGGGGGGGGGTTGCACTCACTTGTAACAGATGAGCGCAAGCCTCAATCCACGAGTGCCGAACTCGTATAGTCCACACCGCTGGCCGTGTGGACTATACGAGTTCGGCACTCGTGGATTGAGGCTTGCGCTCATCTGTTACAAGTGAGTGCAACCCCCCCCCCCCCTTTCCTCCTACAGCTCGCTTATCCCCTCATTTCTAGACGGTATCACACTATATGTTATCTATTTTTTTTGCATGGGATACCACTGCATTTACGAGCTATATCATCTGCTGCAACGGTCTTGGATTCCATACCTTGCTGGGCGTCTAATATATATGCTGTATACCTTACAGCCGTAAGGTAAGGGGCCTGTGTTCACTGAGGTGCCCCCATCGAAGAAAAACACCCCCCCTGTTTCACCTGTCGTGTGTTGGTTGTTTCCTTGGACTGTGATCAAGCATTATTACACTTGGTGGTGGGACTGTCGTTTATACTCAACACCACTTTTATGTGTTTTTTCAGATTTTTTTGGGAATATTTATAAATATTTTTTCTGCTGCCATCCATGCCGATACATCTTTATGCTGCATGGTGTTTTCTTTGATTTTATTGGTCGAGTGTTTTTGATTTTTATCAGGACTATTTGCTATTCCTCATCTACCTGTTTTTTTTCTTTTTACACTTAGTGCTATATGCATTTATTTATTCTTACATGGTATCAGTTTAACTGCCTCTTTCATCATGCACACCGTTCATCTCTATGTGATTTAATACCACTCTGTCTCTAAGTCTACACTATTTAGTAGTCTTTATTTATATATCCATTGGTTAGTGTGTTTTTTTCCCGTCATTCACTATATACACCGATCTGTGTGTTTTGTAATTCTTTTTTGTCGTATTTTTCACTTATAACTAAATTCTGGTTATTTTTAGGTCACTTGGCATGTTTGCCATATGCACTTTAGCGTAGTATCTTCCCTTCCTTATCCCTTTCCCTATCACAGCGCAACTACCACCCCCCTAGTATACATGCGTTTTTGTCTGTTCGGAGCAGTCTTATAGGTGTTGCAGCAGTGTCCCCCTCTCAGTTTAGGAGTCCGCAAGCAGCGCAGGAGTTCCTTGCCTAATGCCTGAACACAGATGCACAAACACTTCTGCATCCCCTGCAGGCAAAGATGGCCCTTCGCACGAAGTACACCTGTGTGAATGAGTAAGAATCTTTGTCAAGTGTTTTCCGCTGTCTGTGTTCCTGCAGGAGACATTTACTTGTGCTTTTCGGCGTCCATGTGACCAGTCTCAGAGAAGATAGTCATGGGGACAAAGACTGTAACTAAAGCACATTTAATAGATTGGGGATTGGTTAGAACCTCTCTCAGGTTGTGTATTTCTGTGCTGATGACATCTGCACCCTCTGCGTGTGGTTCCCCCATAGATCTCATTGGTTCCTCCCGTTATGTTAAAGTGGTTGTTAACTCACTTCTAATGAATTGTCTTATCCCCTCTGTACCATTATAACATGTGTCCCTGTGCCTGTGTAATGTAAAAAATCCGCTGATCTGTACCGATATAAGCTCCGCTCCTGCGCTCAGCTGATTCCTCTCTTCAGCTCACAGCTGCAGTGTGCGGGGCTGAGCCCTCCCGCTGACGTCAGTCGGGGAGGAGAGCGAGAGAGCGCATCGACAATCAGCTGAGCGCCCAGAGTGGAGCTTATACAAGTACAGATCATCAGATATTTTACATCACACTGACACAGGGGCACGTTATAATGGTACAGAGAGGATAAGACAATTTATTAGAGGATATGAGAGCAGCAGGAGTGGGTGGGGCTCGGAGGCAGACGCTGGTACGAGCAGGGAGAGGACAGAGGAGACACAGACACGAGAGAGCTGCAGAGAGCAGGCTGCAGATGACGGAATCACGCGAACTGACCACGGTGTCAGGGCTCAGCAGCCATGATTATCGTGGTTAGTTTGCAGAGGGGAGGGTATAGCCAGGCAGGATCAGCCAGGTTTTTTAGGGCATACAGAGGGCCAAATGACACACCACAAGCACTGTGCTGTATAACATGCTTTAAGGGAACAGGATCTGTTTTTTTTTTCTTTTGGGGTTCACTTACTCTTTAACCTTACCCCTCTCTCCTGCAGTGACGTGAGTGATGGCGGAAAGAACCAGTAAGATATGTGGGAATCCATGGAGGTCGACATCCCCAAAAATGTTGGGTAACCAGTTCTAGTGCTCAGAGCAGAGTTTGCTAGTGGGAGCTTACTTGTACAGGTAAGAGGAATTATATTAAAAAATAAAAAAAAAGGAAAGAAAGCAGGATTACTTAAAAAGTCCTGTTGATACACACATGATTTAGATCATTGAGAATTAGCTGGACAGAGGATGCAGGTGAATACAGAAGCTGCAAACAGATGAGATGACACATGTTACAACAAAAGGCATGCACCAGAAGAACTGTGTCAGCTGTCAGTCCAGGGGTTTAATTGCTTTTAAAAGGTGCAGTTCCACGAAGATGGAGGAGAACAGAAAGACAGGACAAATCACACCAAGGGCAACTGAATTTCATACATTGCAAAGCCATTATTCCCACAAGCATGATTACAGAAACAGGAGGGGTAGAAGTTAAAACATTTCCACCATTTTAAGTTAAAAAGATCGTTATTTACATAGATGAGGCATTATCTGTTGCATTCTTTGACATTCATCATTATACAATCTAAGGCCTTTAAAGTGAAATTTCACCTTTCTAAAAAAAAAAAAAAAAAAAAAAAAAAAAAAATGAAAAGATAAGGCAGGTTAGTGAAATCATAAGCTTTGTAAATACCTTACCTGTCTTGTTTGGAAAAGCCTGCAAAAACGCTTAGGGGTCTATTTATGAAAAAATTTGCATAGCTATTTGTCCAGCAGATCAGCATGTACATTTATTCAGAACAAATGTTCTGAAGAAAACATTCTAGAGAACGTTAGAGGGAATTAGCAAATAAATTAAACCTATGGTTACACTTATTTGCACATTTTTGCGTGTTCTCAAGAATTGTTACATTGTATCTGTTGTTACAAAGGCGTATCCATTTCAATGTTCCTCAGCTCCATCTAGTAGCTATAATGCAGAGTTTAAGGCTGTGTTCACACTGCAGTGCGGAGCGGCTCATAGCAGGGGTTCAGTGCGGCTCACAGCAGGGGTCCGGTGCGTTCCTGTTCGCTGTTTCAGGTCCGATTTCGGTCCAAATTTTTGGCTGAATTCGGATCTGAACACGGACCAGACGACGCACAGGACGCCTGTGCAATCCGCTCTGCAGCCACCACAGAGATGTGTGAGCTGGCTCCACTGAGAGCTGGTCAGTGTCTGCTGATATGCGAATTGGATGCTGAAAAACCCACATCCAATTCCCAAGAGTGTGAACTCAGCCTTAAAGCGGTAGTAAAGCCCGCTTTGTCATTTTACCTACAGGTAAGCCTATAATAAGGCTTAGCTGTAGGTAAAATTAATATCTCCTAAACGAGGACTGCTTAGGAGATTCACCCTGAGTGCAGCCAGTGACATCACCGATGCATGCGCTCTGAAGGTCCAGCATATCTTGCTGGACCTTCAGAGCTTCGTGCTGAAACTGAGGGCTCCCGCGCGCATGCCAATCACACAGCCGAGTGCACGAACCTGGAAGAAAGACCAGGGGAAGAGGTCAGCCCTCTTAGTGGTGACAGCATTGAGCTGGAGGGCTTCGTTCTAAGGTAAGTATTTCATAATGTGATAGTTAGTGATGCATACTAGCACATTATGCCATTGTCTTACAGTTTTTTTTTTTTTTTTTTTTTTTACTGCCTATAATAAAACATTAATTTAGTAGAAAAAATAGCTCAAAGAGCATTTGTTTTTGCCCAGTTTATACAGAATGAATGTACATACGGAGTCGCTGGACAAATGGCTTTGCAAATCTTTTTATTAATAGACCCCTTTATAGTATACATCACGTCCCATGGGAAATGTTTTCAATTTTCAAACTGCCAGAAATTTAGATAAGATTTCCTGTATGTGTGGCTGTTTACATTATGTCCAGATGGAAACCACGTTTAAAAAGGGAGGAATTTAACTAGGTGCACTGTTAATTACATGACTATGCACTGTGAAATAAGCTTGGTATTTATTCTTTGCTTCCCTTATCAGCCATAAATTGGAGGTCCGGGAAAGTTGCACAACAACCATATTACCAAGCCTGCAATATTTATTCAAGTGTATCTAGTCCCGATTACTTACTATAAACCATATATGTTGCTATACAGGTTTCTGTAATATTGGGTAACTTGGCTACAATTCTATTACTTATTTGTAGATCTAAAATCATTTTTATATATTTAAGGAAAAAAAGGGCTATTTGGTATATCTTTTAATAGAAATCCTGCTCTGTTTTGTATTGTGACAAATGCACAAAAATAAAAGTTTTTATTGTTTTTACTTTTTTTAATACTGTAATTGTATCTGACAATTATTAAACAGAGGCATATTACCAACAGTAGGTTTATTTTTGAATAAAGCCTCCAGCCTGCACATGATCACAGCTGACATAGTGATCACATGATTGGGGAAACACCTTTTTTCTTTCAGATCGTTTGTGGGGACGGGAGCTGTGACAGCCCAGTCTGATGGCTATCAGTTGTGCAGAGTGTCAGCTGATACTTATCAAATGGGAGACTTAGTTTAAAGCATAATTTCACCTTTTATATAAACATTTTTTTTTTTTCACACTGGAGCCTGTAAAGCACTGCACCCGTGATCAGCAGATCGCGGATGCAAAGCCAGGATCCTGTACACGATCAGTATCCTGTCTGCCCGTACCTGCTCTACGGGCAAGGCAGTTACTGAATTGCAAAAATCAATGAACTACAAGATCGCTCACCAACGCCTTCGCAGTTCATTGACTAGTACAAGCCGTCAGCCGCAGTGGCCGACAGTACTTGTACTTCATTCATTCACAGAACTCTGAATGAATGACGGGAAGGTGTGGGCAGAGCCCCTCACACAGTTTTTAAATTTAGTGGACGGGGGATCCTCTACCTGCACCTGCTGTCAGTCACAGGAAGGGGAGGGGGAGAGAAGGCAGGAGCTGGAACATGCTACATGTTACACCCTACAGTGCCTTGAAAAAGTATTCATACCCCTTGAAATTTTCCACATTTTGTCATGTTACACCCAAAATCGTAAATGTATTTTATTGGGATTTTATGTGATAGACCAACACAAAGTGGCACATAATTGTGATATGGAAGGAAAATGATAAATGGTTTTCCAAATTTTTTTACAAATATGTGAAAAGCGTGGGGTGCATTTGTATTCAGCGCCCCCCCCCCCCCCAGTCAATACTTTGTAGAACCACCTTTCACTGCAATTACAGCTGCAAGTCTTTTTGGGGATGTCTCTACCAGCTTTGCACATCTAGAGAGAGTGACATTTTTGACCATTCTTCTGCGCAAAACAGCTCGAGCTCTGTCAGATTGGATGGAGAGCATCTGTGAACAGAAATTTTCAAGTCTTGCCACAGATTCTCAATTGGCTTTAGGTCTGAACTTTGACTGGGCCATTCTAACACATGAATATGCTTTGACCTAAATCATTCCATTGTAGCTCTGGCTGTATGTTTAGGGTCGTTGTCCTACTGGAAGGTGAACCTCTGCCCCAGTCTCAAGCAGATTCTAACAGGATTTCTTCTAGGATTGACCTGTATTTGGCTCCATCCATCTTCCCATCAACTCTGACCAGCTTCCCTGTCTCTGCTGAAAAAAAACAACCCCACATGATGCTGCCATCACCATCTTTCATGGTGGCGATGGTTTGTTCAGGGTAACGTGAAGTGTTAGTTTCCACCACACATAGCGTTTTGCTTTTAGCCCAAAAAGTTTTGGTCTCATCTGACCAGAGCACCTTCTTCCCCATGTTTGCTGTGTCCCCCACATGGCTTCTTATAAACTGCAAACTGGGCTGCTTCTTATGACTTTCTTTCAACAATGGCTTTCTTCTTGCCACTCTTCCACAAAATGCCAGATTTGTGGAGTGCACGACTAATAGTTGTCCTGTGGACAGATTCTCCCAACTGAGCTGTGGATCTCTGCAGCTCCTCCAGAGTTACCATGGGCCTCTTGGCTGCTTTTCTGATGAATGCTCTCCTCGCTCAGCCTGTCAGTTTAGGTGGACGGCCATGTCTTGGTAGGAGTTGTGCCATACTCTTTCCATTTTCAGATGGATTGAACAGTGCTCTGTGAGATGTTCAAAGCTTGGGATATTTTTTAATATCCTAACCCTGCTTTAAACTTCTCTACAACTTTATCCCTGACCAGTCTGGTGTGTTCCTTGGCCTTCATTATGAGGTTTGTTCAGTAAGGTTCTCTAACAAACCTCTAAAGGCTTCACAGAACAGCTATATTTATACTGAGATTAAATTACACACAGGTGGACTCCATTTACTAATTAGGTGACTTCTGACGGTAATTGGTTCCACTAGATTTTAGTTAGGGGTATCAGAGTAAAGGGGGCTGAATACAAATGCACACCACACTTTTCAGATATTTATTTGTAAAAAATTGTAAAACCATTTATCATTTTCCTTCAACTTCACAATTATGTGCCACTTCGTGTTGGTCTATCACATAAAATACATTTGTGTTTTTGGTTGTAACATGACAAAATGTGGAAAATTTCAAGGAGGTATGAATACTTTTTCAAGGCACTGTAAATATGGGTGGAACATGTAACATGTTCCTAAGGTGAATTTAGCCTTTAACATGCCCTCAGCATGGGGTATTGTGCAGGGGGGAAGTTAATCTAACGAATTTCAGTCTGGAAAAGGTTTTTTGTTTTTTTTCCGTTTTTGATGTCAATTTAGTCCTGATGTTCCTACCAACAAGGTTTATCCATTTCCTTTCCTAGGGTGACACTACTTACTCAAACTGTGGTGTTCTCACTCTTTCCTGCATGCTCCTGGTTTGAACTATAAGCAGCCATGCCACACACACACACACAGAAGGGAATTTACTAAAACTAAAGAAGACAAAATATGGACCAGCTGGCAACCAATCAGCATCTAGCTTAAAGTAGTTGTAAACCCTTACGTATAGCCAGTAAAGTGACTGGACTCAGATGGTACACAAAGATAAAACAGATCCTCCTAAATAAGTTGAACCTGTTTAGCTGCAGTCTTCTCTTCTTTATAACCAATTAGGTCCAGAATTCATAAAGCTTGTCTGAGTTGTCAGTAAAAAGGGGGCGGATAAATCAAATTACACTCATAGCAGAGCTCATCGAGGAGAGCTCTGAGAGCTAATTGGAAGGAAGGGACACCCCCCCCCCCCTTCACAGCACACAGGAACAGAGCTGAGGCTGTCAATCTGCAGGAGGTCCTTCCTCGTCAACATTTTTCTTATCAGAAGTGATTCATGCTGATAGAGAAACAATGCAGCAGACAGAAATGACAGGGGTCTTAATTAAGACAAGTACACACTATAGAAGGATATGTTTAGTTCATATTTCATGTCTGAGGTTTACCACCACTTTAACTGAAGAAGCTGAAGTTGGATTCCGATTAGTATGCACAGCTGCTCCAGAATTAGTCTGCCTTAGCTTCATCAAAGACCCCTACAGCGCACTGGCAGCGCTGTAACCACCATAGTAAAACTGACATTTAGAAACCACTGAAGAATGCACACATTAAAAAAAAACTCATAAAAGATGTCTACAGCATGTGCACAGTGCAGGAATAGAACGCATGAACAAGGTAATGGGAAAACTATTAAAAAAATTAAAATAAAATAAAAAACGACCCCATTTTATTTACAGTGCTCTTCAAAACAAAATATTTTTTGTTTTACTTTCACTTGAAGCATGTGGACATACAAGACCTGTTTTCAGTTGGTACAGTGCTGTGTATGACCACTAGAGGGATTTTAGAAACGGAGCTGCAAGCTAGCTGTAAATTTCCAAGTTTAGAGACAAAACAGTCCATGGCTGCTTCATACTGTCCGTCTGTTAGACACATAAATTAAGTATTTTCTCCCATGACAGAAAAATCTGGACATTTCCCACTGGGCGTAATGGATACCCTGAGGACCAATAACAGCAAAAATGGGGTAAAATATGTAATGGGTGCCATTAAAGTCAGGGTAAGAGTGGAGTTTTCCTACAAATTCAGTACATACAGTGACATGGGACTGCACCTTAAAAACATTAGCATGTCTTGTTAGTGTTTGGTTGGTTAAAGGAATGGCATATGTACAGATAAGCCAATAATACTGGGGTTCACAGGACTCTTACAGGCAGTACTGTACAGCAGGTTTAGGCAAATGTGATCCCTGGCTAGATCAGCATAGCATGCTGGGAATGTTAACACCACAGCTAAGGTCACATGATTACCCTTCCTGTCTTAGCGGTTTGCAAACTCCAATGTAAAGTAACATATCATCCAAAAATCCCTGAAGGTTTATTGCTACAACATACTCATAGTCAGAATCCCATAAAGGCAAAGTCACAGAATTGTTCGCCTGGCTCTTACGCCTCCCAATAGTAGAGCTAAAAGGGCAAATACTTCCAAATAATCTGTCTCAACCTGTAAAGACCCCAAAAGCTCTTTTTTTTTTTTTAGGGTGAAAAAAAAAAAAAACTAAGAGCTTTCGTACCGGCATCGATACCAGTGCCACAGAAGGCAAATTAATCGGTAAATAATTCAGTACACTGCTAGCACCAAACTGTACACTAAATACACAGATTCTGGGGTTTCCTCCCAATCATTTGTGTTGTTCATTCTTTATTCTCCGGATTCCAGGACAGAACACTAAGAACATGGAAACTTCTGCAGTCTCTTCTCGGGAAGACCAGGAATTATTTGTGAAATACATGGTATTTCTTAGCATTGTGGCACTTCCGTCTATAGATGGACAGGCTAGGAGATCTATCACCAGTCCACATTGTCAGAGTTTGTTTTGTTCATTGAAGTTGTTTTGGACTTTACTTCACGCCTATTCAAGATTCACAAGTAGCCCATGTTTTCCAATCATTGGGGCTTACTACATAATAAGTGGTTGAGTCCATGTACAACAGTCAAAAGTGGAACCCTTACAAGCAGGGATCCTACACAGAATAAACAAGGCCTCTAAAACAGGCCCTGCGGGATGAGATTCGGTGGCTGTGCAGTGCCTTTAGGAGTCGAGGGCCTTGGATGTTCATCTCAACAGAAGTCTTTCTGTTTTAAAGTGACCGAGCGTCACCCATCAAGTGGATAGGCTATAGATCCTGGTCGATGTCTTTGCTTGGCCATCCCTGGAGAAACTTGTAAGACCATACTCTTGTCCCAAAAGCAGCAGGCAACAGCTACCTCGTGTTCTGCAGCTCCTCCCGTAGCCAAGTGGGCAAAGTCTGGCCCATCTTGTAGAGCAGCTTGGACAGCTCGACGTTATGGTCCCTATAATAGTCTGTCAGGAAAGCGTGAGACTGCAAAGAAAGAAGGGGAAAAAAATAAGGTACTTAGAAGTCACTGAAGTTTATTTGCAGCTTGTGCACAGTGGACACAATCTTCATAAGAATGCAGCAATCAAGAAAGTTAACGGTAACAATAGTATGCTTTTGGATAGCTTTATTAGGTTCATTCTTCGAGGGCAGGAAATGGCTGTGTGATGCTGACTGTCACACAGCCAGAAATTTGAATAAATACTGAGAGCCTAGGGAAAGCTTTATAGGATTGCTGAATCCATTACATGAAGATCTCATCCAAAAATGAGTCACTGGAGTAACTACACCCTGTGATAGCCTAGCTAGGTATTGAATGTGAAACTGCAGTATAATATAAAATATATAAAATATTTCATTTTATTAGTTCTGCTTATATTTAGCCAGCATATGCTGCTCTCAGCTCCTTTCCAAATGGTTTGCAGACTCTACTTAGCACCTCTGTTTTAAAAAGCCTGTGTGCATAGCTCAGTAGCTCAATCTGTAATTCACACAAAAGGAGTCACAGCTGTAATTCCCTCCACTTGCTGCTGTATGAAGACAGCTCTATACTAGGTTTTAATAGACACAGGATTGCCTGACGGCCAACAGCTTGTGCTATGTTATCTCTGGAATTTCCTGAGCATGCAGATGATCCAGCACAGACTTATTGCTATAACTGGGAACGTTCAGACTTTTTAATATATTTGCATGAATCTATGTTTTTTCACTGAGTATGTCACAGATTTGATCAGTCAGATGTACTAGCGCTGCACATAATTTCATGCATAAACAGAAATAAGGTGCTGACAGTTATAGCAGTGCCTGCCCACAATAGCAGCACCTTTCAGTGCCTCTATTTCACATAAATGCTAGACTATTCTGATCAGGTGAAGTGTGGAAGCACTTCCTGGTAGTGTAGCTTGCCCCCCAACTTCCTACACATACATATTGATCAGTAAGGTAGCCCATCACAATGACTGGCCAAAAGGAATTCAAGGAGAATGAGAAAGCTCCAACACTACCATATAGTGACTAAACTTTTCTCAATCTGGCCAGTCTGGTGTTCTAGCAGAGTGAGGGCACTAAAAGCTTCTGCATGTATGTGTAGTCAGCAATTTTTCATTGCTGTGAAAGTGACATTTATTTTAACCCACTGACATCAAGGATTTTGAGTATCTGCTATCCGAACTAAAACTACTGCTGAAAAATTTGCAGTGGAACTAAACAACTAATCAGGTACTAAAGTGGTTGCTCAGTGGTCTATTTACATTAATCTGTGGCTTGCTGCTAGTTCTGCAAGTGGAAATATACTGCAAAAGTGTGCAACACTGAAAGACTGTTGCAGTTTTTATAGGAAACTTACATCTGAATCCATATCTGGGTATTTCCTGCCCTTACTCTTCCCCAGGCATTTGGTTTTCCCACCATCCAGAAGTTGGCACCAAAATCCCTTCTTGGAGTCAAACCTGGAAAAAAAAGGACACCAAAGCTAGTATTATGGATTTTACATAATAGTCCTAATGATAGACTTGCCTTGCCAAGTGAAAAACATGCAGATTGGAAAAAAGTATGCTGCTCTTTAATATATATATATAAGATCAATTTTAGATTTTATAAGAGCAATAAAATGCAGTTTTACAAGGGGAACTCACAGTTATAGTCTCATATTCTCCACTACTCTTGTTATATGAATGTGATCATTATTTGTGTTTTTACAGGAAAGTAATGTCTGCTTCATATGCAGATCTTCCACAGGACCATATAAGAGGCGGTAGAGAAAAAAAAATGACTTAATGTACTCGAACTGCAAAAAGACCTGAGATCCTTCTCAGCAGCCCAGTAGAAATGAGGTAAGAAAGCATAGGTACTTACGCCAGTGTTTTGTGATAGTCCACAACATTCGTGACTCCTAAGAATTTCTGCACAGATTCCATTACAGAGGCAGGCTCAGTACGTAGCAACTTGCCATCTAAAACCAGTATCTGGAAGATAAGATACAGTAAGGATTCCTATCATTCAATCAACCTTTAGAAAGGCAGTTTAAACGCAGTTCAGACAACTCTACTTCAGCTCCAGTCATTTTAAAATCATCCTTTGTAAAGTGCCATACTGCCCTACCCATGGACACCTTTTCCCTTTTATGCTAGTTTCAAACTGATTGGATCGGCTTCCATTATAAAAATCAAGAACTTCATTACTGTACTCATCACTTCTGAATGCCTCCAATGCCCTAACTCCTTTCTATTGCTCATGCTGGAAGGCAGACTTTGGTTCCCCACAACTCCCTGAAGATTGGTCCAAGATGTGGGAGGCTCTATTCTGCTCATCATGGAAAGTTGTAGCATTGGAGAACTCGTTTAAGGTCATGTTCAGATGGTATTATACCCCAGTGAGAATTGCAAAAGTACCTCCTTACATATCTAGCTCATTGCTTTTGAGGATGCCCCGACCCAGGTAATATGACGCATATACGGAGAACATGCCCTAAGATTAAGGTTTGTGGATTCGAGTTTATGCCCTGGTCAATATGATTTTTAAATCAAACATATGCAGAGATGCGTGGAAAGTTGTGTTTTTGGACTTTTATCATGCTCAGCTGCATTATCTGCAGACTCCCCAGAGGCGGGGGGGGGGGGGGGGGGGGGTTGTCCCATCTCTTCAACTTCCTTACCCTCCTCTCCTTCCTCTTGCTTAGATTTCCTTTTCTTCTAATGCCACACTTTGCTCCATATCATTAGTTGCCCTCATGCTGGGCCACCCTATTAAGCACTGACTTTTACACAGGAGGGCTCTCATGATAGCGTAATCGAATCATAGCTTGGCCTTTAGGGATCTGTCATATACATGTCCACCCCAGGTGCTGTCTAGATCACTATTTTTGCAGGTTTTAAATCTTCTGTTTTTTTTTTTTTTGCAATACCTATTTTTGCAATATTTGTTTACAATTGTATCTCTTCTCATTTCCTTAGAAGAGTGTACTGTTATATCGGCATCTCACTTTTGTTAATGTCAGTTCATTATGGTCTATAATAGGCCCATTTTGTCAGTGCTGTGGACAGCCTAGTCTTATGACCACTGTTAATTCTTATCTTGATGTAGGTTACTTGCTATCTTTGTATGCACATTTTTTTTTCCCTAAAAAAATTATTCTGAAAGAAAAATCAGGCAAACACATTCAGAGAATGTATCTTTTTCATCCCTCATAACTAAAGTATCCACCTATAAAGTAGTTTGTTATCTTGGAAAAACCAAATGAAGAAGTCCCAGGGGTCGAGAGCACAGAAATATCAGATTTCTAGCAGCAAATGGTCAAATCGCCATGGATTACAGTGGGAAATCCAAGGATGCCAAATTCGAAGGAACTTATCGTGGGAGTTGGTCAATATTGCTGTCAGTTTTTAAGTGACCATGTTATTGTTCATATGGTGTTTCACCACCTCAAAGCTAAGAAAGGGAGACTTCCATGCTCTGGCAATAGTAAGCTTGGTTGCTGTCAAAAGGTGAGCAGCGAGTTGTCCAGCAGGAAAGGATGTTTTTTTTTCATCAATTAAGGATGTCCAAAGGCAGTCCAACTGAGTGGGCAACACAGCAAACACCATCAGGCTTGAGGAAAAAAAAAAAAAAAAAGAACTGAGGACTGCCTTAAAAAATTGCCTAAAGCACCTTACGCCTGAAGCCAGACATCAAATGAGGTCACAATGTCCACCTGGTAGAATTTACAGAACATGTAAATCGAAGACCAGGTGACAACCTTGAAAACTGAGAAACAGTTCCTTGATCCTGAAACTCAAAGCACTTAGACACACTCACACATCTAGCTGAGAGTGCCTTAACAGGAAAGAGTGGATCCTTGAGATTATTAGCTTGAATGATGGGAGTGCCTGAGCCACCCAGAGATGGTGCAACAAGAATCCTGTGCACCCTTACAGTGTCAATTCAGGATTGCAAAAAGGGAATTAGTCCTCCTGAAAGAAGAAGTTGCTAAGTGATAAAGCCTCACAGTTCATACCCAGACAACAGTGAACAATGCAAAACAAGAGGAAGTTCCTTGCAAGACAAGGCTGCCAAGTTCAGACACTCACCTTGTAAAGGTGATGGCTACAAAAAACCACCTTTGTGGCTGGGAATAGAGGAATTAATTTCTTTAAGAGGTTTAGGAACTAAAGCAGAGAGAACCAGATTCATATCCACAAAGGAAACACCCGGTATAAAGGTGTTCATCAAACAGTGAAAAGTCAACGGTATCTGTAACAGGACAGAAACCTGAAGCCAAACACTGGTCTATAACCAGCTGCAGGAAGGACGTATTTGCTTCATGGAGTAACTCCTGGAGTAAGCCTGACACACACATCAAGTGAAGTATCATATCCAATTGGGGAGTTTATTGATTTTAAATAATCAATAAATTAAACATTTTTTCTATTTATCCCAACATTGTATGCTGCGTCACTCATTTGGTCCTCTGGTTGCTCACTGTCTTGGTAGGGACATAACCCCTTCTTTTGATATGTATCAAGTGAAGTATGCCTTTCATGTCTGACGATGGACCTTGTGATCAGTAGACCTTTCTAACCTTTAGCACCTTGGGAGTACAGACTTATATATGCCCCTCTCCCACAGAACCTGGTCTTCAACACTCATGCCGTTAAAGCCAGCAACAGGGAAGTGAATGGCAAATCAGTCCTTGGGACAAAAGATCCTGACAATGTATCAGAGCCCATGGAGCATTTGCAGGAATCTTACTAGGTTGATGTACCACATCCTTTTGGGCTAGTCTGGAGCAATGAGAATCACTGGAGTGTCCTCGCTCTCGTTTCTGCAAAGCAGATGATGAAGTAGTTTTAAGGGAGGAAAGGCAAATTTCAGAGGATCCCTGTACTTGGAGACAAAATTGTGCAGTTTGCTGTTAAAACTGGAGGCCAAGAGATCCACATCTGGCCTCTCCAACCTGCAACACAGGTCTTAGAACACCTCTGAGTGTAGAAAAAAATTCCTGGGTCCAGGCACTGTTGACGCAGGAAGTCTGCCTGTCACGTAAATTGCTGACAAGGCAGGAATGTAAAGTTATGCCCAGGAAAGGATCTGACTGACCTCTGGTTCCTTCCCAACGGTTGGTACAACACTGCTGTGGCATTATCTGACTAAATCTGAATCAGATGACCCTTTAGTAGGATCCAGTGCTGTAGAGAAAGCCAAACTGCCCAAAGTTCTAAAATGTCGATTGGAAAACAAGACCAAGTCCCCTGCACAAAAAGGGTGCCCAGGATTCCTCCCCATCCCAAAAGGCTGGTGTTCATTGCATGGATCCTCCAAAAGACAGGAAGGAAAGACTTCCCCGATTCCTGAGCCACAAGGCCAGGGACAACCTGGTTTTTGTTGACAGACAAATTTGTCTGTCTTGACTTACCCCAGGATGACAAAATGTTGTAGTTTTGAAGTTTGGAGTAAAACTGGACAAATGTGATGGCCTTCCTAATATCAGACCCAGGACTCTTATGCAAAGAGTCAAATAGCTTCTGAACTGGACAGTTCAAATCTGAGACTAGAGTGTGTATAGTTTCACCTGTGGAAGGAACAATCTGGCCTGAGCTGTGTCCCAGACATTCCAAATGATGAGTCAGTTCCATCAACAATTTCAGATGTTTCTGGATAGATCCAAATTGCTGTAACATCTGTATAGTGAACATCGTCCAACAGGGTTTTTTTCCTTAACAAGGGGTATTCTAAGTATGGGGATGCCACAAAAGCACAGCAGGGCTAGAACTGGGGCCAGCAGCTTAATGAATACACCAAGGTGCAGCCAAAACGCAAGGCCATGAAACAGTGCAGTGGCCCTACAGCAAACTGCAGGAACCGCTGATGCGCTAGAAAGATAGGCGATGACAGATTTGCTAGGCTCCATGCAGAAGCTTTGGACTAGAGAACCCTAGTCCTTTGAGCTAGGGAATGGTGAACAGTTTGCAAAAACACCTGGAACCTTTCTGCCACAGGTACTGGAGCTATGATACCATGATCAAGAAGAATTGGGAGAGCTCAACAGGGATTTGCTAATCTGTGTGGAAAAACAGGAAGGCTTTAGGTGAGAAACAGAGGAGGGGCCAGGGAGCAAAATTGATTGAGTTTAAAAAAAAAACTAAGAGGAAAAAAGGTACTGGCAAATTTTTTAAAATAAAAAATGGAGGCATCTCTGTAATGGTCATCTCACTGCTGCTGAGCTCCTCCAACCTCTTTCAGCCACTTTCTGTCTACTGGTATCTGCTCCAGTGTTGGCTGACTAAAGTGGACCATGCCTGAGCAATATGTGTCAGCACAGCTGTCTGCAGGCCCCACCAAGTGTGCATTTAACAGGGTGACAAAATCACTAGCATAAATAGGGTATAGTTATTATCCCCAATTATTTGAATTGGCTACTACGGAAGAGGTTACAAAAATTTTCTCGGATGCCCACCTAACCAATTGTCCCTTGGATCCTGTTCCCTCAAAACTACTACGGTCAACCTCTTCTTCTATCCTATGCTCCCTCACCCACATCTTCAATCTCTCCCTTTCTAGTGGCATTTTCCCCTCCCCTCTAAAACATGCACAGATCACTCCCATTCTTAAAAAGCCCTCACTGGACCCCACCGACCTGAACAACTTAAGACCCATCTCATTACTCCCATTCACCTCTAAACTTCTAAAACGCTTAGTCTACAACCGTCTTAGCTCCTACCTCAATGAAAATAACCTTCTTGACCCCTTACAGTCTGGCTTTCGCTCACAGCACTCCACGGAAACTACCTTACTAAAACTCACTAACGATTTAATAACTGCTAAAACCAACAGCCAGTACTCCATACTCCTACTACTTGACCTCTCTGCGGCCTTTGAAACTGTTGACCACCCACTCCTTCTCAATAAACTACAATCCCTTGGCCTCCGAGATTCTGCTCTATCCTGGTTCTCTGGCTATTTATCACAGCGCTCCTTCAGTGTCACCTACAACTCTGTCTCCTCCTCTCCATTGCCCCTTTCTGTGGGGGTCCCCCAAGGCTCGGTTCTTGGACCCCTTCTCTTCTCTATCTACACCTCCTCCCTTGGTCACTTAATAACTGCCCACGGCTTCCAATACCACTTATACGCTGATGACACCCAAATCTATCTGTCTACTCCTCACCTCACTTCTTCAGTCTCCTCTCGCATTACTAACTTACACACTGACATATCAGCATGGATGTCGCACCACTTCCTTAAACTAAATCTCTCTAAAACTGAGCTATTAATATTCCCCCCTGCCTGTGCCCCCCTCCATGACTTTTCCATCAAAATCAACAATGCAACCATCAGTCCCTCCCCTCACGCCAGGGTACTAGGTGTAATCCTAGACTCTGACTTATCATTTCAGCCTCAAATCCAATCGCTGTCAAAAGTTTGTAGAATTCACCTCCGTAACATCTCTAAAATTCGCCCTTTTTTAACAAATGAAACCACCAAGCTCCTCATTCACTCCCTTGTTATCTCTCGCCTTGACTATTGCAACTCCCTTCTCATTGGCCTACCGCTCCATAGGCTATCCCCTCTTCAGTCTATCATGAATGCTGCTGCCAGACTTATCCACCTTACCAACCGCTCAGTGTCTGCCAACCCTCTACTTCAATCCCTACACTGGCTCCCAATCACCCAGCGAATTAAATTCAAAATTCTAACAACAACAATCAAAGCCATTCACAACTTTGCCCCAAGCTACATCACTAATCTTGTCTCCAAATATCACCCAAATCGACCTCTCCACTCTTCTCAAGACCTCCTGCTTTCAAGCTCTCTCATCTCCTCCTCCCATGCTCGTCTCCAGAATTTCTCCAGAGCCTCTCCCATCCTCTGGAACTCGCTACCTCCATCTATCCGGCTATCCCCTACTCTTGCTACCTTCAGGCAATCCCTGAAAACTCATCTCTTCAGGAAAGCCTATCACGTCTGCAACTAATCTCCTACCACTTCCACCAGCTCATTCCCCACAGTTACAACCTTTTGTACCACCTGCCCCACCCTATTAGATTGTAAGCTCTTCTGAGCAGGGCCCTCTTAAATCTATTGTATTGTATTGTATTATAACTGTATTGTCTCCCTTTTATATTGTAAAGCGCTGCGTAAACTGTTGGCGCTATATAAATCCTGAATAATAATAATAATAATCCAATAACTGGAAGTGCCAACACAAGGACCTCCATATAGGATCATCTGGAAATAATTTATTCAAAGCTATATACAAAAGATGTAAACTTATATAAGATTTTGGTGCTTGGGTTAAGATATACTTTATTAGTCCATCAACATGTCAAAGCAAGAGAGTCTACTATGGGGGGGGGGCTGTAGGCAAATATGATGAGCTTAGATTGTAAGCTCTGATGTGAATGTTCAATGTATATGTAATGCACTGCATAAATTTACGGCGCTATACAAGTGCCTAAAATAAATAAGCAGATACATTGCATTGACTGTAAGCAACAACATCTAGATAACAAGTGAAATCCTTGGGCTTTGCATCCTGCATGAATTTGAAAGTGTTAATAAACCTAGTAAACTGCATTCACTATATCTGGTCTCCCACAGTACACGGAACATGGAAACACAATTATTTTAGTAAATATAAACTGCTAAATATCTTTTCTTATCGGCAGTACAGGTGCATCTAAAAAAATTAGACTATAATCAAAAAGTTAATTTATTTCAGTAATTCAATTAAAAAACGGAAACTCGTATTATATAGATTCATTATACACAGAGTGATATATTTTAAGCATTTCTCTCTTAATTTTGATGATTATGGCTTACAACTAGTGAAAACCCAAAATTCAGTGTCTCAGAAAATTTGAATATTGTGAAAACTTCAATATTGTAGACTCATGAGGGTTAATTTACTAAACCTGGAGAGTGCAAAATCTGGTGCAACTCTGCATAGAAACCAATCAGCTTCCAGGTTTTATTGCCAAAGCTTAATTGAACAAGCTGAAGTTGAAAGCTGATTGGCTACCATGCACAGCTGCACCATATTCTGAGTGCTTCAGTTTTAGTAAATCAACCCCAAGGTGTCACACTCCACTTAGCTAATTAACTCAAAAAGCCTGTAAAGGTTTCTTGCACCGTTAAATGGTCTCTTAGTCAGGTCCCATGATCATTAAACAAGGTGCATTAAAACCTTGGTTTAAGAGTGCTTTGCAAGATAAGCAAAATGTTTTGATAATATCTTGACTTTATATACAAGCGATGTTTTGATATACAAGTAGCGTCATGTCGCAAATGAGTATAAAAGAGACAAGAGGCGCCGTAGCAATAAGGTTACATTTAAGGAAGGTACAGCATTTTGCAACTTACATGGTTGATGATTAAAACAGGCATGTCTAAGTATGCAGACATCCGGGGTAAAGCTATCCACATAGACCAGGGATATGCAACTAGCGGACCTCCAGCTGTTGCAGAACTAGAACTTCCATGAGGCATAGCAAGACTCTGACAGCCACAAGTATGACACCCGAGGCAGAGGCATGATGAAACTTGTAGTTTTGCAACAGCTGGAGGTCTGCTAATTGCATAACCCTGACATAGACCATCCTCCGCACCGCCATCATCCCTTCCACGCTGTGCTACACGAGCGTTAAAAGCCTGGCTTTCAGATAGCTCTACTGCAGGGTAGTCTTCCTGGTCATGATTGCAGACTGATAGTGGTGAGAGCTGGCGGTGTGGGTGATGGTCTATGTGGACAGCTTTAGCCCGGATACCTGCATACTTAGATGTGCCGCCTGTTTTAATCATCAACCATGTGAGTTGCTAAATGTTGTACCTTCATTAACCACTTGCCGACCGTCACACGACGATGTACGTCCAAACTTTGGTGGCGGACATCATTGTTATGGCAGCAGCTAGCTGCCATAACCCCGGTATCCCCGTTTCCGTGCGGCGGTCAGCTTTCAGATAAAAGTGGAGAAAAAATAGGGAAAGAAACTGCGCTATAAAAATGTGAAAAATTAATAGTGAAAAAAGCAGCAATTCCAACAATAAACATCAATTGTAAAAGTAAAGCATGGAAAAAAAGGGGATCGCCCTAAATAAATGTGCAATCTTGCATACATGACATAAGTGCAAAATACATACAATGTGTTTAAAAGGAGGATAAATGCATGTGACAACTGCATATAATCCACAAGAGTGTCACATCAAATGAAAAAAAATTATAATAAAATTAAAATGAATAAGTGACTACAAATCACCCATAAATATTCAAAAGAAAGAGTCCAAGTGATAAGCAATAATTGATCCGTGAAAACCAGAGAAGATCCACCACCGGGAATAGAAGGGGTCACTTCTTACCGGATGGCCATGATCCCCCACTACAGAGGATCACAGCTAGCAGGTAAACTTTAAAACTGGCTGCGGGAACTTCTGTCAGCATCCACTAGGGGTCATCACACCGTCAATAACAACAGCAGAGCTTGTGGCAGAGATGCACCATAAAAACACAAAAGGGAACTCGCATAGCATAAAACCATAAGGATTTATTTAATTTCGTATACATAAAATGGACACTTACAAAGATCCAGAGAATAGATAGCCTTAAGTCCGGTTCTTGGCCAAATGAACACGGACAAACCCGTCCTGCTGGAGTACAGCACAGCTTGGAGGTGACGTCAGCGCGTCTTCTAGCTCCTCACTACGCGTTTCGTGACATCATCACGTCTTCCAGGTGCCCCTGGATGACCTTTTTGACTTACCCTCCTTGTGGAAGGTGTCAATGACTATCTTCTGGACCACTGTCAAGTCAGCAGTCTTCCCCACGATTGTGTAACCTACTTGACCAGACTGAGAGGCCATTTAAAGGCGCAGGAAAACCTAAAATCTATATAAAATACACGTTCTAATCTTTTTAGATACACCTGTATATAGCAGTCGCGTGACTTCCACCCGTGTCCAGCAGAGCACTGGGTAACGCTTATAGGAAGAGTTTTCATTCTCCCCTGATCGTCCTATGAGGCTATATGACCCCTGACCCTCTGTCTGGACAGTGCTGATTGTTCCTGTGATGATCACATGCACACTTCCAAGACAAAATAACAACTCTCTAGCAATATGCACCAAACTGAGCATGTGCAGCTTGCCCCCAAGGCTCTGTTCTATAAGGAAATGGGTTGGGGACAAATAAAGAAGGAGAGGATCAGAGAAGACAAGATCAAAAAGCCTTTATACACAATGTAGAGGATTAACCCATTAGGCTCCACAGTGCCTATAACAACCATGCTCTACTGCATATACAGTGATTTTACTGTTTTGGTTTTAGAAAATAGGATTTTTATAACATCTTACCTGTAAAATCCTTTTCTTGGAGTACATCATGGGACACAGAGGCTTAAGTAATTACTTAATGGGTTATAAGCTACCTTCAGGTGTTGACACTGGTAAACCCAATCAAGGAAGTTTACTCCCTATATAACCCCTCCTCCTTCCAGGAGCACATCGTTTTTTCTTAGCAAAGCAATATACTTAAATCCCCAAAAAAAGAGGGGAGGGACCTCTGTGTCCCATGATGTACTCCAAGAAAAGGATTTTACAGGTAAGCTGCTATAAAAATCCTATTTTCTTTATCGTACATCATGGGACACAGAGCCTTAAGTAATTACTTAATAGGACGTCCCATAGCAATGCTACTTGAGGGGAGGAAGACACAACCTGCAGGGTACCCCCAGACTCGAGGATCTATACTGCTGCCTGCAGCACACTGCGCTCAAAGGTGATATCCTCATACCTCCTTATATCCACTTGATAAAATCTTGTGAATGTATGCACTGAAGACCAAGTTGCGCCTTGCAGATCTGAGCCATGGAGGCCTGGTGACATACTGCCCAAGAAGCACTAACCGACCTGGTAGAGTGCGCCTTAACTTGAAACGGGGAAATCTTACCCCTTAAATCATAAGTTTGAATTATCACTTGCCGAATCCACTTAGCAACAGTGTATTTCGACGTTGCCTGTCCCTTCTTAGGACCCTCTGGCAAAATAAATAAGACATCAGTCTTACGAATCTGAGCAGGTGCCTTTAAATAGATTTTCACTGCTCTCACCACATCAAGACAATGCAGTGATTTTTCTTCCCTGGAACATGGTTTTGGAAAAAAACGATGGCAGGACAATATCTTGGTTCAGGTGAAAACCTGAGACCACTTTTGGCAAAAAGCCTGGACGAGGGTGTAACACCACTCTGTCCTCATGAAAAAACAAATATGGCTCTTTAGAAGAAAGAGCAGCCAATTCCGAAACCCTCCTTGCTGAGGATATAGCAACCAAAAATACCAACTTCCTTGTCAAAAAGGACTAAGGGAATATGTTGTATTGGTTCAAATAAACTTAGTTTTGTCTGTGTTACAAAAACTGTTAAGTCCCAAGGGTTCAAGGGAGGTTTGACGGGCGGATTAAGCCGCGTTACCCCTTGTATAAAACCCCGGACTAAAGAATGAGTAGCAAGTGGTCTTTGAAATAAGACTGATAAAGCTGAGATTTGACCTTTAATAGTACTTGAGGCCAATTTAATTTCTACCCCCTAATTGTATATTATAGGCAAGAATTCTGCCTATGATATCTCCGAGGGTGCCAACCCTTGGATTCACACCAGGAAACATAAGCCCTCCAGACTCTATAATATATAGTTCTGGAAGCTGGCATTGTCGGATTGAATCCTGACAGGACAATCCCGTAACCTGAAAGTCCAGGCCTTTAGAGCCAGACGTACTGCCCGAATCTCTAGGATACTGATGGGCAAGTTTCTTTCGGTTCTTGACCACTGTCCCTGGACAGTTGTCTTTTCTAGTACTGCTCCCCGGCTTGAAAGGCTGGCATCCGTCGTTACCACTTTCCAGATGACTGGTCTGAAGGATCTTCCTTTCAGTAGATTCTGGGTTAGTAACCACCAAGTGAGGCTTTGGGACACTCTTGGGGACAGCTGTATTGGTAAGTCTAAAGCTTGAATTGTTTTGTTCCAAGCAGACAGGATACTGTTTTGCAAAAGTCTTGAATGAAACTGGGCATAGGGAACTACTTTGAATGAAGCTACCATGGTTCCTAGTAAGCTCATGCAAAGGTGAATGGAGGGGTTGCCATTTGACCTGACCATCCGCACTCCTTTATGAGCCTGGGTCTGACCCTGAGGTCTTCCTCTAGAGTCTGAAGGCGGAGGCCGTCGCCACTGCCTAGAGGTGGAAGCCCCTGGTGCGGGGATAAGAGCCTGTTTAAATGAAGGGCGTTTATACTTTCTTTTGACTGGCAAAAGAGTACTTTTCCAACTAGAAATTGTTTGGATAGATTTGTCCAAGTCTTCCCCAAATAATCAGTCCCCATGAAAGGGGAACCTGGTTAGGAGGTTTTTACATGGTGCTTCAGCTGCCCAATTTTTTACCACAGAATTCTACGCATATGCACAAGCATAAGGCGCACCAGGTGAATAGAATCTTTAATAGCATCTATGGCAAAGCATAATGCCTTTGGTAGTTCAGCCAAATCCTGAGCTTGTTGTGCAGGAAGCTCTCTAAGGACCTGTTTAAATTGGCCCTTTAGGGATTGGCAGACGCCTATCGCAGCAACTGCAGGCTGAGTAACGGCACCTGCCAAGGAAATGGCAGACTTTAGCAGGGATTCCAACTTTTTATCTGTTGGATCCTTAAGCATCTGTGCATTGTCTACAGGACAAGTTAGGCTATTATTCACATTGGAAATCGCAGCGTCAATTGCTAGTACTTAACATCTTTTGGAAAATTTCTCCTCCAGAGGATTGAAAATCTCTTAGGAGGGAGAAAATGCTTATCCGTGTGATCCCATTCAGCAAAAATAAGCTTTTCTAGTAATGCATGTGCAGGAAACGCATGCAAAGGATGAGAAGGTTTTAAGGAACCCAAGGAAGAAGCTGAGCTTTCAAGAGACTCCGTTAGGGGTAGCATGAAAGTAGAACGTAAGAGTTTGTATCAGCAATTTCTCAGATTGAGAGGCTGAAAAAGGTTCATCTACTGTTGTTTCCTCCACAGAGGAATCATCGGTTTGATTTTCCACCTGATCGACTGAGGGTAACACCTCATCCTGTGCCAACTGTTCCCCTTGCAAAGGTTCTGAAGTTGGGGAAGGGGATCTATCACGCTTCCTATCTATTTGAATGGAGGATGCGATTAAAGCCGCTAATCTTCCATCCAGACCCTGCAAGGAGGGGGAAAGGACATCTTCAGTCATGTATACAAGGGCTAAGATGTGAGAAGCAGCTGCACCATCAATTTGTTCCAATGGCTCACC
Organism: Lithobates clamitans; assembly: GCA_037952925.1. Lineage (NCBI taxonomy): Eukaryota > Metazoa > Chordata > Amphibia > Anura > Ranidae > Lithobates > Lithobates clamitans. Next base: position 7,654,334 of record JBBGZY010000573.1, read on the forward strand.
CTGACTTGCCATAACTGGTAATTCAGGAGAGGATGACAGCGTGGAAATGCGACTCGAGATCCTAATGCCTGGGGGTGAAACCTTTAGAATCTTTTTGGTTTTTGTGGTATCTTTTTTCGGCAGGCATAGTCCTAAGTACAAAAACAGAGGCACTATACAAATTTGCACTTAATTGCTGAAAATAGTCATGACTTTAAACCGCTATAAAGTTCAGCTTAGTGTTGGAAAAAGAGTGTCGTTCCTGTATTAGGAATGCAAGTTTTGCAACTCATACGTGTCCCACAGCTCATGTCCTTGTGTTGCAGGCTGCTTGTCTCTTCCTCATCAGCTGAGGAAAGACCGTCACAGCTGTGGTATTTATCTGTTTTTAGCTTGCCGTGTGTCCTCGTGGACGTTCATGGCACCGCGTTTAGGCCCCGCCCCCTCCAAGAAAAAATTCTGTGGCGGCCATCTTAGTGGTTTGAAACGCTGGACATTTCTACATGCCTGTTTTACCTACATTAAATGTGAGTGGATCCATTTTTATCTTCAATAAATTGGTTTGTATCGATCATTGCGCAATGAGCATTCCTTTCCATTTCTATCTATCTCTCTCTCTCTCTATCTCTCTCTCTCTCTCTCTCTCTCTCTCTCTCTCTATCTATCTATCTATCTCCATCTATATCTATAGATGCTGGAGCTTGCCTGCAGTAGGTCTTTTCTGGATGTGGAGTGATTCCCTTATCCTTAATGGTCTTACATGAGGTGGAGCAGCTTTAACCAAATGTGGAGTGATGTAGGAAGGATCGATGGTGCCGCTATTCAGTATATTTAAAAGTGTGTGCCCCATACACTGATGGTAAGAGTCAGTACTATTGGGTGATGGTGATGGTCTATCTTTCCTTCCATATATGAAGACACCTTAAAGGGACTTTATGCTGATCGAGCAAACGTTTTTTCGATGAATTTTATTATTGATTTTTGTTTTTAAGCGCTCTACTTCCTTTTCCACAGATATTTTTAATACCAATAAATAAAGTTTCTTCCCTTACCTTATCTTTGCCGAAGGATTTTCTGAATTAACAAAAACAATCCAACCTTCACCCATCACGGCGGGCTGCGTAGCAAACCTTCAGGGACTGGGTCCCTAAAACGGGGTTCCAACTGCCCTGGACCTGTAAAGCACCCCATCAGGAAGTTTAGGTAATGTAACAAGACCTAAGCCCTGGGTTCCTGGGGTCCAGCCCTACAAAGAGAGGCGTTACAGGTAAAACCTCGTGCTTCGGATACGAGGCCCCAGGTACCATCCTTTTAGGCCTCAGTGGCACTTTGGATGGATCTGGTGTATGGAGGCTATTTAAAACCAGCATGAATCCCTCCTAGAGCTCCTCAGAGCACATCTTCACTTGTGACCAACACCTTTAGACACTGGCAAAAAAAACGATTTGCTCCTGGAAGGAGGAGGAGTTATATAGGGAGTAAACTTCTTTGACTGTGTTTACCAGTGTCAACACCTGAAGGTAGCTTATAACCCATTAAGTAATTACTTAGGGCTCTGTGTCCCATGATGTACGATAAAGAAACATTTTTTAATGATTTTTTTGGCTGGGGTGCACCTTTAATTTTCTAAACAGAGAACATTACTTCTTTTGTGAAACATTGCTTACAAAAAGGACATGTTAACTGTAATGGACAATGGCATTAGTTACCTGGTTAGCATGAAAGTGGTTTAGCCAGCGTTCAATATGAGTGGAGTACCATCCTGGGACCAGGCACCTGTTCTGTAGAGCTCGTAACTTTGAAGGAGTGTCAGGCCCAGCAGTAATGACTTCTTGGAAGGTATATTTGAGGGCCACAGGGTCATCATGGGCTCTCTGGTGCTAAAAAGACAAAACAAACTTAACCTTTATTTGGTGATCCCTAAATGATCTTACACATTTTTGGTGGGAAAAAGTTTTTCTTTGATTAATGACGCATACTAAATAGGCATTAAAAGAATAAAAAACACTTGTTCAAGCTTGACAATGCCCATATGGTTTTAACAAACCCTGCCAGCCAAAGCGAAGTGCTCACAATATCGCAGATGATGTGATGTCATTTCAATATTACAAATATTGAGAGAAAGCAAGAAGGAAGCGCCACATACCAGAGAAATAACCCACCCCATCACCTAGTCTCCTACTACCACCACCAGTCCAATGCAGCTCTGATCTCCACTACAGCTCCTTTTCTTGGAGCCTGAGAGTCACTGAATGTTTTAACCTTTGGGGTATAGTGTTGCCTATAGGAGGTTTGGACACAGGCAAACAAAAATCGTAGGACAGCCCAGGGGACATGTATTACCAGCATGTTTTGTAGCAAGGCAGTATAGAGAGCATGATCTTAAGTACAGAGGGAATAGCCTGTATCCCCTAATGAATTCAAAGAAAAGGATTTTACAGCGAGTACAAAAGTCCAATTTAGGACTTTAGGACATCCAAAAGCAGTTCCATGGAGGGTTGGGTAACACAGCCAACAGGCCCAAGAAAAAAAAACAGAACCTCTAGGGACTGCCTGCAGCTCAAAGAGCCATCTAAAGAACCTTACGCTCAAAAACTGACATCACATAGGCCACCTGGTAGATCTTAGAAAGATTAGGTGGCAGCTTTTCAAATCTGGGAAACAGTTGCTTAATGCCAAACAAAACAAGAAGCACTCGCAGATCTAGTACAGTGCTCCCTTACAGGAAAGTGTGGAACCTGATCCTTGACACTATAAGCTTGAAAGAAGGACTGCCTGAGCCACCTAAAAATGGTAGAACAAGAAGCGGGGGACTATCTGGCTTTACAAAAAAAGAATCCTGAAAGAAGCAGTGGCTGACAAACATACTTGCACAGCCCAAACCACATCCAGACAATTGAGTGAAATTCCTTTTGGCGAAATAAAGCTGTACAGAAAAACAATGTCCTGGTTGAGGTAAAAGGCAGAAACTTAGGCAAGAAAGTAGTCCTTGACCTTAACACCACTTTGTCCCTGTGCAAAACAAGAAAAGGTTCTTTGTAGGGTAAAGCCACCAGTTTGAACACTTGTCTTGTAGAGGTGATGGCTACAAGGAACACCACCTTGTATGTGAACAGAGAGCAATGTCTCTAATGAGTTCAAACAGTGGTTGCTGATGCACAGAAGAAATCAGACTGTCACTGAGTGACAAGGAAACATACAGAGAGATGGGAGCAACATAGGTGATTCCACACATGGGAGTAAGTCACATATGTGCAAGTCACAAGCAAGTCTCAAGTCTTAACCTTCAAGTCACAAGCAAGTCCCAAGCTACTGTGGCGAAAAGCAAGCAAGTCAAGTTGAGTCCCTGCTAGAAGTCAAGCAAGTCAAGTCATTTATTTTGGTCAAGTCAGAAATTAAGTCAAAATACTGATCTACCCCATTTCCATCTTTAAATGGGTTAAAAGTCAGTTTTCAGGAAAGGTTTTGTTTTATTTTCAACATTAACAAAACTGCTTAGTGGTTTTTTATTGGCATATTAAAGAAACACTTTGAATGCCCAAACAGCAGACAAGGAGCAGAACACTCAGCAATTAAATGGCCAACAAGCCTGAAAAAATGTAGTCCTTGCTGAGGGGGAAAATAACTAAGCTCAAAGTTTGAACTGGACACAATGCCAACATCTGGACACTTGAATGGTGATGAGAATAGCCACTTAAAATGCATTGCATTTGCAAATAAATTAAATTGGAAAGTACTTTCTCGCTCAGTTGTGAGCGATGGGGTTGCATTATCACCCCACCACGTTCAACAGGTGCGCTTGATGCAGGGACTGACATAACTCTTACCGCTACCCTGAACAGCTCCAATGGCATTTGGCAAATGCTGATTGGCTCAGAGGCGGTGGTGGGCTAAGTGTGTGGGTAATATTTTCGGGGGTGGTGCCAAGTCATTGCAAGTCAAATAGCCCAAGTCAAAGTCAAGTTGCAAGTCATTAGTGACAAGTCAAAGTCAAGTCGAGTCGTTTATTTAAGTTTGTCAAGCAAGTTGCAAGTCCTCAAACAGGTGACTCAAGTCAAGTCATTTGACTCAAGTCCCCCACCTCTGGGTGGACTCCCTGTACAAAGGTCTTAATTAAAGAAGTGTGAAGATCTCTGAAAGAACAGAAAGGGCATAAATCTTGGCCTTGATCGTGTTGAGAGCCAAACGCTGGTCCAGAATCAGCAGCAGGAAACAGAGCATTTCTCCAATAAAGAAATGGTTAGGGTGGAAGCCCTGAGGCTAACACCAAGTGAAGTCTGCCTTTCATGACCAGTGAAAGACATTATGGTAAGTAGTAATCCTTGCTTTTGGCATAGTAGGAAACAAAGACTTAAAGATGTCCCTCTGTCTCTCAAAATCTGGGCTTTGACAGCCTTGCCATTAAACCCAGTGCCCATGAAGCAGGACAGTAAATTTGTTCCAGACAGAAAGATCTGGACAATCTGGAGCCCATGGAGCATGTCAGGAGTCTCAGTGTACCATATCCGCCTGAGCCAGCCAGGAGCAGTAAGGATCAATGGAATGCTTTGATCTCAATCCTGTAAAGTATACAAGGAAAAAGTTTCAGGAAAAGAAAGGCACAGATTAGGGTGTACTGATCCCATGGAGCCACCAGAGCATCCCCTGGCCTATACCTATAGACAAACCATTTTTGTGTTTGGAAACTGTAAACAGTTCATAATAAAAGCCTTGAAACTGTTCTGCCACAAAAACTGGGGCAATGACACTTGTCTCAGAAGCCCGAAGAAGGCTGCATCGAGATCTGCCTGTGTGGTGACAAAGGAAAGTTCACTTCCTAAACTCAAGCATCTGAGATGCAAGCTGTTGCTTATACCCACCAGTTCTGGAAAGTAGAAGCGCACCTTCTTGCTGATGAAAGCTTGTTTGAGGATTTGACAGACTTAAGATGCCAAGCGAGACTTAGTGATTGGACCAAGATAAGCTTGGTGAGTCTAGCCATGGAGGGTGCAAGAGTAATGAAACAAAAAGGAAGTTTGGTGCTGTTCTCAACAGCAGCGTACTTCATAATGGTATGAAGAGTAGATCCAAAGAGCTGTTCTCCTTTAAAGACCATGCTGATCAAATCCTTGCTACATGCTAGTTCCAAAGTCCAGCACTTTCTCCAAAGTGCCTTATGCATCTGTACAGATGGAGACCCATGTGAGACATAAGCTCGGAAGCTTCCAGCAGAGCATCCTAAATGAAAATTAAAAATATAGCCATTTGCTTCATGTGTTCTACAATCAATGGCTCAACCACCGCAGTGGCAAAATCTCTTTAAGAGATTTTGACTATTCAACTATTGTTTGATTGTTTGGCAACATGACACAGCCAGGATGGGGTGGAAGGCAGGGCCTTCCAGCAAGAAGGGTATTCTAGAGAGGACTTCAAAATGCCTAATCGATTGGGTCCTTAAAGGCAGATGCATCTTGACTAGTATAGTAATCATCTTGTTAAGACAGGAAATGGCTGGATCTACAGTGGGAACAGACTGCTTCTGCACCAAATCCTCACCATACAGACAAGACTAATAAAGCGCTTGAGGGGAGAAAGTAAACCATCAGGATGTTTACAGTGTCTGTGTAGAAACAGTTGGAAAGCGGATTTAGTGTAGAAGTTCACCGCTCCAGGACGAATACACCTCCCAAAATAAGCTGTCTCCACAATCAAACAGGGTGCCAGCTCTGTTTGCAACAGAAATAAATAGAAAAAATATATAGCTGGATAGTGTGGCTATCCAGCTATATATTTTTTCTAACGCGGATTTAATAGTTTTAGGTGACCCAAGGCTGGAGACAATACTGATAGGAGCAACAGACTAATCCTCTAGTTTAAAAGTGGTCCATACTACAACTATATGATCCAAAACAGTAGCAGGACCTGTTTGGCTGTCAGACTACAGTAGTGGAAGATTTGTCCATCCACTGTGTTTAGTGTGAATAGAAAATCTGTTGGATCTCAGTCTGCAGGCTGAACGAAAAAATGTTCTACCAGTATATGACCAAATTAAGAGCAGAGAATAACATAATCCTAGGCGTCAGTGTGGTCAGTAGGTGTGCTGCAAGCAGACTCCGAACAATTAGTAGAAAGTTGGTTGGGAGCACCCAGTACAGTGGGGATGTCCTCCCCCCAAGTTCCACGTGGCTCTTTACAAGCAGGAGCCACTTTTTCAGAGGTCTTTGGCTGGGAAAGAAAGTGTGTTGCGTGGAACATTCCACCCAGCAGATGGCGCCAGAGCTCAGTTCCACAGTGTAAACCTATTGCAAAGCAAAACCAGTGGGAATAGAGAATAAAGATGTCCAACGACCTACATAAATAAGGTAAGGTGCCAATGCACAACCTGCCCAGCCAACTCACGAAGTGTGTCTTAAGAGACAGGGAAAATGCTAAGGCAATGCCAGCAGCCTTGGACATAGAAACAGCTCTACACCCAACTCTTATTAGAACAGAGTTTGGAATGTACCCCATGCAGAACCCAGTGCCTGAAGGCAGGCCCAGACTCGCCATTGGGCACCTGGGCATTTGCCCAGTGGGCCGCATGTCTGGGTGTGATATGCAGAGCCGGCAGCGGATTCCGACATGCAGGGCCGGCCGCTGATGTTCCGCATATGCTGGATGGTGGTGGGAGGAGCGGAGAGAGTCTCCTCATTCCCCGCCTACCAAGCTGATCCATGGCAACCCAGGCTGCCGCTGAACAGGAAGTCTGTGTTCACGCATGCGACACACAGCCAACGGTCACCTGGCAACCAGGACACCAGAAGAGGAGGGGGGATGGAGAAGCAGAGGAAGAGGCCTTATGCACCACCACCTACTGAGACCCACCTCCTGCACATGGAAGCCAGCAAGGTGCTGCAGCTGCCTACAGGGAAAGCAGTGCGGCTGCCGAATGATGTACACCCATCTCCATTCCTGCCAGTAAAGGGGTTGGATCTGATGCTCCAGGCCAGAAAGCACTGCTTTTGCTAATGGTAGCTATGATCTTTTTCTTCAGTAACTGCAGTGTACTTAATCTTTGTGCACCTGCTGTCTCTGGGCACTCCTCTCCCTCAGCAGCCTTGTGCCAGGCTCAAGATGAAAGGGACAAAAAAATTATATCCAGAAAAGTTACCTGGATGAAGTATTTCACAGGCTTTGGAAGCACTAGTAAAAGTAATGGTCAAAAAAAAAAAAAAGAGTTATAAATCAATATTCCTTTATAGCTGGCTCTGTAATTTTTTATAACTGGCTCTGTGAGTAATGCTTTATAAATGGCTTTGCAGTACTAATCGAGCCAGTTATAAAGGAGTTTTGCTTAATAACTGTTTTTTTGACCATTACTTTTACTAGTGCTTCCAAAGCCTATGAATTACTTCATCCAGTTAACTTTTCTGGGTAGAATTTTTTTCCCCCTTTCATCAATGTCAGCCGACATTCGGCCCATGTGTATGGCAGCTGGTCCGACAGAAGCCAGCCATTCATCCCGGCTTCTGTCGAAGGCTCGTGCCTGAAAAAGGTCCGTGTTCTTAGCCAGTGGCTGAGAGTGCTGACCGGAGTGTTCTGGCGAGGGGCGTCCCCCTGTCAGAACACAATAGCTCAGCAAGGGAGATCTCTGTACTAATATTGGATAGTTAGTACAGCGGTTCCGACCTGAGCTGTCAGTTTATTGGTGTGTACAAGGCTTAATGCTTTAGAACAGGCTTTTCAGTATTCACAAAGCATTACTCGCAGAGCCAGTTATAAAGGAGTTTTGCCTAATGATTGGCTTTGTGAGTACTCCATTGTATCTGGCTTTGCGAGTCATGCTTTATAACTGGCTTTGTAACCACTACTTTAGATGTTTTAAAAGGGAACTGCACTTTATAACAGGGTTTGTTTTCTAAAGTAGTAGCTCCCAACCCTGTTCTAAGGCTACATTTGCAGTTGACAGTTTATTTTTTATGTATCTATTTGTATCTATTTTTTATGGCACTCTCAATTTCTTTGAAAACATTTTTCAGCACACTATGCCCTAAAGTTTCCCCCTGCATTAGAGCAACCCATCTTGTGCTGCTTCATACTTTTTTCAGGACTCCACCATCAAAACCGGAGTTAAAGTAATCTAATCCACACATCCTGGAACCCCACATCCCATCATCTACCCCCCCCCCCCCCCGGCTGCTCAGTCTAAAATGCCCAGGCCTATTTTTTTTGTCCCAGTCCAGGCCTGCCCGAAGGTCACTTCCAGACTATGCCAACAACATCCAGCCAAACAGGGGCAGGAAGCCAGACTGAGAACATCCATGCGAGTCTTGATTAAGGGAACAAAAAACAAAAAAACAAAAAACATGATAGCAAGAAATAGGTTAGTCATTAGCACAGTCCATCCTCATAGGACACTAGAAAATCTGAGGCATGCAAGTAGGAAGGATTATCCTGGGCTGGCCTACAGTTGTTTGTTTGCCAGTGTCTAACTCTCTTGTAGGTGGCAGTATAAATTAAAAGTAAAATATTTCCTGTGTCCATCAATGGAGAAAGAAATGTAAATATCTGTTAAAGTGGATATATCAAATATTCATATATATAAAAATACACTAGAAACTTGCATAAGTCATCTAACAAATAGAATTACCTGATACCAGGAGTAAGCACGGTCTGCAGGATTAATAAGGATGGTGACGAGTTTGGCTTTGGGGAGAAGTGCAGCCACACGCCTGGGAACTACTTCTGAATCAAAGTAGTTGGCGCTCTTCTCAAAGTACAAGTCTGAAGTGGTGTTGGATGGAATGGGAAAAAACTCCATATACCTGGAAAAACAAATATGCAAATTAAGTGCTGTTAGAGTTAGGTTGCCTCATATTATAAGCTAGGAATACACCAGCGACTGCCAGATAGATTTTTTTTTTTTTACATTTTGCTATACATATTTGCAGGATCTTTAAGGGGATAAAACATGGGGAAATATGCATGCACTGCAGAGACGTACTGCATTTTTTTTTTGCACTGACATTTGCTTAAAGGTTGCATACAATCTTTGGACTGTTGAGTCACAAAGTCGTGCCTAGCCAGGTAACACATTTTTTTTACATACCCTCCATCAGACTTGGACAGAAGCACCCCTTTTCAACATAATTCTAAGCAAGTATTTAGGGCTCCTTCACAATAGTTTATTACATGCCTTGTTCACATGACAATGCTGTGTTGAGGCGGGTTGCATTTTTACGCAGCATAACTCACTGCTCTGCATGTCACTAATGTGCGCTGTGGTGCATAGACTGAATAGGATGAAGTGTCATTTTGTTCCACTTTAATAAAGTTAAAAAAAAAAAAAGATAAACAGTGACTTGCATTGTAACAATACAAAGCACCACCCTTACACAATGAACACCAGTCCACACAAGGTTTAGAGTGTGAGTTGGTGTGAACAAGCCTTTTCGGCAATGAATCTGGCCCCCGTCACCTTGTAACACTCAAAAACACACGTTTCTATGTGATTCACTGTGTATTTTGACATGCGTTAGTCTGTTTTTCTGCATTTTAACACCCTTGGGAATGCACCAAAGCACAAGTATGTTTTTTGAATGCTTCAATTTAAATGGAGCCTCAGTACACTATTTTACTAACAGCCACCAGCAAGAGAAAAACGGAGGAAGCATACCAGTCAATTCCCTTGTGGTAATTCTGCCCATTGAAGAACTGGATCTCCTCAAATGTCTCCGAACTAGGGTAGTTACTGCTCAGGTCTGGGTGCATTCCTAGGAAGAGGTATAAAGCAGTGGTTCCTGCGAAGGCAGATGGTAACAAAATTATTCAATACTGTACTCCCATCAACTTTCTGTGTACATTACTAGAATAACAAATACAAATATTGCAGCATATAAAAAGTTACTTATAACATTTGAAGCGTGGTCTATAGACTAAATAAAGAGGTGTCATTTGATTACAGTTTGGACACCCGTGTCTGTTGGTGGTGTCATAAACAACATGAACATACAGGTTTTCTCCTATGTAATGAAGAGTGGCATTGAAATTATGGTTTTGTCCTGTCTTTGGGAAACAGTGACCAGGTTAATGCTTCGTAACTTGTAACATGTTATTTTTCCCAGAGAATTCTTATCCAGCTAGGATTGCAGGCAACCAGACAGACACATATAAAAGAGGGTCTAATATTTGCAGACAGTTGTGCACTTTCGGCTTTCTGTCATTTTCTTTTGAATAGTTTGGTGAAGGCCCATTTCTGTTCCCCTGTTCACAAATCCAACCACATAAAGCCATAGTTTAATGTATTTAGTTTGGAGGAACTTAAGTGGCTTACATTGAACCCTGATCTTAACTCTATCAAACACTTTTAAGATGAAATGGAGTGGTAACTGCATGCCAGGTTTTCCAGTTCAACATTAATACTTAACCGCCAAAATGCTTTTTGGCTGAGTAAGTTCAAATTCTTACAGACACACTCCAAACTCTGGCGATGCAGCAATGTGCACAAGAGCCTCGGCTCTCCCTCCTCACTGGCTGAGCCATTGGCTCCTGCTGCTGTCAATCACAGTCAGTGTGCCAACGGGGAGGCTCTGTGTGTTAACCGCTTGCTGACCGCAGCACACAGATGTACATCGGCAGAATGGCACAGGCAGGCAAATGGGCGTACCTGTACGTTCCTTTAAATTTGGCGCCTCCCGGACGCGCGTGTGCCACCGCATGCCACGGGAACGCGATGTTTGCCGGCGGTCCGCGATTGCGGTGTGGAGAGATAGATTGGGGAGATGCCTATGTAAACAAGGCATTTCGCCGTTCTGCCTAGTGACATGACAGGGATCTACTGCTCCCTGTCATCAGGAGCAGTGATCACTGTCATGGCAGTGGAGGCCCACCCCCCCCCCCCCCCCCACAGTTAGAACACCTCCCTAGGACACACTTCTGTTATTTACACTTTTACATTTACACAGTAATCAGTGAATTTTTATAGCACTGATCACTGTATAAATGACAATGGTCCCACAATGGTGTCAAAAGTGTCCGATGTGTCCGCCATAATGTCGCAGTCACAATAAAAATCGTAGATCGCCAACATTACTAATAAAAAAAAAATTATAATAAAAATGCTATAAATCTATCCCCTATTTTGCAGACGCTATAACTTTTGCGCAAGCCAATCAATATATGCCTATTGCAATTTTTTTTAACAAAAATATGTAGAAGAATACGTATCGGCCTAAACTGAGAAAAAGAAATGTTTCTTTTTATATATTTTTGGGGGATATTTATTATAGCAAAAAGTAAAAAATATTGCTTTTTTTTTTTCAAAATTGTCGCACTTTTTTTGTTTATAGCGCAAAAAATAAAAACCGCAGAGGTGATCAAATATCACCAAAAGAAAGATCTATTTGTGGGAAAAAAGGACATCAATTTTGTTTGGGTGCAATGTCGCATGACCGCGCAATTGTCAGTTAAAGTGACGCAGTGGCGTATCGCAAAAAGTGCTCTGGTCATGAAGGGTGTAAATCCTTCCGAGGCTGAAGTGGTTAAAGGACACGCAGAGCAGCAGCATGGGAGCGAGCCTGCTTGGGTGCCCCCATAGCAAGCTGTTTGATCTGGGGGCACTGGGCAGGAGGGAGGGGCCAGAAGCGCCGGCGGGGGGACCCGAGAAGAGGAGGATCGGGACTGCTCTGTCAAACACCACTGAACAGAGCAGGTAAGTATAACATGTTTTTTTATTTTTAAACTTGCCTTAGTTTGCCCACTAACAAGAAAATGGTCTATTCATTTTTATCATAGGTGTATTTTAACCACTTCAGCCCCGGAAGATTTGGCTGCTCAATGACCAAGCCTTTTTTGCGATACGGCACTGTGTCGCTTTTACTGACAATTGTGTGGCCGTGCGACGCTGTACCCAAACAAAATGGACGTCCTTTTTTTCCCACAAATAGAGCTTTCTTTTGTTGGTATTTGATCATCTCTGCGGTTTTTATTTTTTGTGATATAAACAAAAAAAAGCGACAATTAAAAAAAACACAATATTTTGTACTTTTTGCTATAATAAATATCCACAATTTGTTTTGAAAAAAAAGCAAAATTTTTTCCTCAGTTTAGGCCAATATGTATTCTTCTACATATTTTTGGTAATAAAAATCGCAATAATATTGATTGGTTTGCACAAAAGTTATAGCATCTACAAAATAGGGGAAAGATTTATGGCATTTTTATTATTATTATTATTTTTTTACTAGTAATATCGGTGATCAGCGATTTTTATAGGGGACTGCGACATTATGGCGGACAGATCGGACACTTTTAGCACATTTTTGGGACCACTGGCATTAATACAGCGATCAGTGCTATAAAAATGCAATGATTACTGTGTAAATGTCACTGACAGGGAAGGGGTTAACACTAGGGGGCGATCAAGGGGTTAATTGTGTGTCCTAGGGAGTGATTCTAACTGTGGGGGGATAGGACTGCCTGAGTGAGGAGAGCGATCGTTGTTCATACTTGGTATGAACTACAGATTGCTCTTCTCACCCCTGACAGCACGGAGATCTGTCTGTTTACATTGACAGATCTCAGTTCTGTGTGGAGCGATTGCGGGTGCCCAGCGGTCGCACGTGCATCGGCTCCAGCGGCGCGCATCCTAGTGGCCAAAAGGCGAACCAACGTACGGTAACGTCTTTTTGCCCAGGGGAGCCAACCGGCCGCAGTACAACTGCGGCGGCTGGTCAGGAAGGGGTTAAATGATAGAGACAGAATATCAACCAAAAATCCAGAAAAAACACATATAACATTCGTATCAAATGAGTTGCAGTTAAGTAAAATAAGTATTTGATCCCCAAGCAAAACATGACTTAGTACTTGGTGGAGAAACCCTTGTTGGCAAGCACAGAGGGAAGACGATTCTAGTAGTTGTCTACCAAGATTCCACACATCTCAGGAGGGATTTTGGTCCACTCTTCTCTACAGATCTTCTCTAAATCATTAAGGTTTCTTGGCTGTCGCTTGGCAACTGGAAGTTTCAGCCCCCTCCATACATTTTCTATAGGATTAAGGTCTGGAGACTGGCTAGACCACTCTATGACCCTAATGTGCGTCTTCTTGAGCCACTCCTTTGTTACCTTGGTGGTATGTTTTGGGTCATTGTCATGCTGGAAGACCAATCCACGAACCATCTTCAGTGTTCTGGCTGACGGAAGAAGGTTCTCATCCAAGATTTTACAATACATTGCACCGTTCATTGGCCCCTCAATGCAGCCAAGTTGGCCTGCACCTTTAGCAGAGAAACAGCCCAAAAGCATAATGTTTCCACATCCATGCTTGACTGTAGGGATGCTGTTCTTAGGGTCATAATCAGCATTTTTCTTCCTCCAAATACAGCAAGTCGAGTTAATGCCAAAGAGCTCAATTTTGGTCTCATCTGACCACAGCACTGTCTCCCAATCCTTCTCTGAATTGGTAAACTTCAGATGGGCCTGTACATGTCCCCTTTTGAGGAGGGGGACTTCGCGGGCGCTGCAGGATTTCAATCCATGGTGACATATTGTGTTACCAATGGTTTGTTTGGGGACTGTGGTACCAACTGCTTTGAGATCATTCACAAGCTCCTCCCGTGTAGCACTTTTCTCATGAGTCAAAATCTTGCATGGAGCTCCAGACTGAGGGCGATGGATGGTTATTTTGTATTTCTTCCACTTGCAAATAAATCGCTCCAAAAATTGTCTCCTTCTCACCAAGCTTCCTGCTGATGGTCTTGAAGCCCATTCCAGCCTTGTTCAGGTCTACAATCTTGTCCCCGACATCCTTTGACAGGTTTTTGGTCTTGCCCATGACGACTAGGTGTGAATGGAAAAAAGATCTGTGTACCACATGAGCACATACTGTAGCCAGTCTGTGGGAGCCAAAATTATTGTTGGTTGGTAGGGGATCAAATACTTATTTTACTCACTGTACTGCAATCTTAATTTATAACTTTTGTATCCTGTGGTTTTTTTTTTCTGGATTTTGGTTGATATTCTGTCGCTATCATTCAAAATACACCTATGATAAAAATGATAGACTCTTCATTTCTTTGTAAGTGGGCAAACCTACAAAATCTGCAGGAGATCAAATAAATATTTTCCCCACATTTCTGACAGTTTTCTGTAGTATAATATACAATGATTATTACATGTGGCCCTTGGTGATGTCAGGGGCTGCACTCAAGCCAAGTAAGTTCTTCACCTCTGATAAACACCCACCACAGCTGCCACACTTCCCAGCAGCTGTGCCAACCAATCAAGTGCTTCATATGCATTCTGGTACATGGTCAGTCTATAACTGACGACTCTTCATTTCCCACATTATTTTCACCCACCTAACATCCTGTACTAATCCTGGCTCCCGCTGTGCACACAGCACATCCTGTATTAATCTCAGTTTCCCCTCTTTTCATACTCTTTATCAAGCAGTAATCCTTCCTCTCAGTCTCTTCTAGAACGCCCTGACTAATGATCCCCCTTCCCAGGGGATAAATATAACAGTACATGAGAAGGTGTTACAAGCTGTACAAACACACACCATCAGAATTCTATCCCCCTGCTACGCATTGGATTGGAGTATGGAAGAAATACCTGTTTTCTGAGGTCCGATTATAAGTAATTTGGGAAAGCGGTCACACGTCTTCTCCTTCGACCAAATGTCTTTATGCCGTTTATCCTCGCAAGGATCCTGCAGAAAAAGCATAATTCTGTTACCGGACTATAAATTACAGAAACTGATTTCACTTGGGGAAGGGAAAAAGTTGACCAGGCTGATTAATGGAGTCACTGGCCGGCAAATCATTTCCTTACCTTATTCTGTGTTCTATTCTAGTTTACTATGGGAAGCGATGATTGAGGTCTGCAGAGAGTAACCCCTCACCTTCCCTAAGGACTTGCGGATTGCAGCAGGCTTGGCTGCTCTTCAAGTCCCAATCATTGTAGGCGGCCAAGTGGTCAGAGAGAGCAAAATGGATGCACAGATCACGCCGGGATGTACAGGAGGCTATTACCGCCAAGTCACTTCCAATATATAAAACAGCAGGCAACATAAGGTGAAGTCTGCAAATGTATGGTTCATTTCAAAGATGCAAAAAGAGCAATAAGACATTTTAGGTAGTATATTCTGCAAACACTGGGAGACAGACATGCATCATTTATACACAGGTTTTTTTTCTCCCTTCATGTTAGGCCCAAAATATTTTCAACTTTGGTGGAATTTAAAGCTGAACTGCATGAAAACAACTAAATACCTAGTTAAAATTCATATATAGAAGTTGTCTAGATTGACAAGGATTTGTACATTCTGTAGATTTAAAGCAGTTATAAACTCTCACATATACTAAAATGACTAGCCTCAGGTGATGCAGAGATGAAAGAAATCCTCCTTCATCAATTATACCCTGTTTATCTACAATCGTCTTTCCCCTATATCCATTAAAAGTGCAAAATTTACACAGGATCTCTCAGCTCTGAAAAGCAGGGGGTGGAGAGCTGAAGTTAAATCGGTGATGAGAGCTGATAGGAGGGAAGAGACACACCCCCTTCACACAGCACACAGGAACAGAGCTGAGGCTGTCAATCAGCTGGAGCTTCCTCCTGTGTCACCATTCTTCTCTTGGTGTCAGGAAAACGTGTCAAAAGTGACTTATAGCAGAGGAATGAGGCAGCAGACAGAAATGACACTTAAATCGGTACAATTGTTGGCAGGGGATTGTCTGTTGACAGAGGACTGTCTGTTGACAGACTGTTCTAAAATCTTACTGTTAGTACACTCCTTTTGACAATTGTCCATCTTTCGGCCAACAGGTGACAGACTAGTAAATTTTCGGCAGACAACGGTTTGATGTCAGATTTTCGTATGGTCAGTACACAAATCCATCACACAAAACACGCATGTCAATGCTCACCAAATACAAAATTAGCAGAAGGGGCCCAAAGGATTGCACTCAAGAGCTGAAATTCCTCATGGTAAGTCACTACGTTTGTGTTCGTGGCACGACAATTGTGTACTGTTAGTATGTAAGACAAGATCCTGGTACACGCCCTTTTGACAAAAATCAGACGCTCGGTTGGCCAACAATCGTACCGTGTGTACAAGGCTTTAGTGCTCTGGATTGAGACAAGTACTCACAAAAGAAGGATATGCTTTATTTATATTTCATGTCTGAGGTTTACAACCACTTTATGATGAATGCACCGTATCTGGGCATATAGCGCACATTCTGGCCCTCTCCTTTGTCAAGGAGTCCACAGATGCTGTGTACAGTAGCCTAAAGAAGACAATGACTGTATGCAACTACACTCGCGTATGGGCAAATACGTGCATAAAACACATGTATCTATAAGGACATACAACTCTGGACACAGACTGTCCGCACTCAGAATTGCATGCTCATATGCATATACGTGTATAGCAATGCACAGCCAGTGACTTCTATAGGAGGCTGTATGCAGCACCTGTGGGTTCTCTGGCAGAGAAATAAGCAAGAACTTGTGCTATAACGGCTATATACAGCCACATGCATAAGCCCTTACACGGCCAGATGGTTTGACCTTTCTCTACTGCAGTTAAGCAATACGGCTAGGTCACCTCTCTGTCCCCAGACTGTGACTGAATGAAAATGTATGGGGTTTCTTTTATACCTGCCTGAAGTTCAGTTTTGAAGCTCAACTCCAGCTTTTGATACACTTTACATACAGTGCTGTGAAAAAGTATTTGCCCCCTTCCTGATTTTTTTATTTGTTTGCAAATTTCTCCCACTTAAATGATTCAGATCAAACAAATTTTAATATTACACAAAAGATAACCTGTGTAAATCGAAGATGCAGTTTAAATTATTTCATTCATGAAGGGAAAAAAGCTGTTCAAACCTGCCCTTTCCCTATGTGAAAAAGTAACTGCCCCCTCCCATGCTGAATCATGAATGAACTGTGATTAACCACAATTTTTTGGAAAGCTGAGTTAAATTTCACTTGCCACACCCAGGCCCGATTACTGCCAGACCAGTTGACTCAAGAAATCACTTGAATAGAAGCTGTCTGACAAAGTGAAACACGCTAACAGATCACAAAAAGCCACACAACATGCCACAATCTAAAAAAATTCAAGAACAGATTAGAAACAAAGTAATGTACATGTATCGATCTAGGAAGGATTTTAAAGCCATTTCTAAGGCTTTGGAACTCCAGTGAACCACGGGGAGAGTCATTATCCACAAATGGAGATAACTTGGAACAGTGGTGATCCTTCCCAGGAGTGGCCGGCCTACAAAAGTGACTCCAAGAGCATGATGACGACTCATCCAGGAGGTCATAAAAGAACTCAGAACAACATCTAAAGAACTGCAGGCCTCATTTGCCTCAGGTTAGATCAGTGTTCATGATTCAACAATAAGAAAGAGACTGAGCTAAAATGGCATCCATGGGAGAGTTCCAAGGCCAAAGCTACTGCTGATCAAAAAGAACATAAAGGCTCATCTCACATTTATTAAAAAAACATCTTGATTATCCCCAAGACCTTTAGGCAAATATTCTGTGGTCCGATGAAACAAAAATGTAACTTTTTGGAAGGTGTGCGTCCCGTTACATTTGGCATAAAACTAATACAGCATTTCATAACAGGATCATATCAACAGACATGGTGGTGGTAGCGTGATGATCTGGGGCTGCTTTGCAGCTTCAGGACCTGGACGACTTACCATAATTGATGGAACCATGAATTCTGAGCTCTACCAGAAAATCCTAAAGGAGAAGGTCCGGCCAGTGACCTCAATTCCAAGTGCACTTGGGTTATGCAGCAGGACAATGATCCAAAACACAGCAAGTCCACCTCCAAATGGTTCAAACAAAGCAAAATTTAGGTTTTGGAGTGGCCTAGTCAAAGCCTGGACTTAAATCCAATTGAGATGCTGACCTTACACAGGCCGTTCATGCTGGAAAACCCTCCAATGTGGCTGAATTAAAACAATTCTGCAAAGAAGAGTGGGCCAAAATTGCTCCACGCCAATGTGAAAGACTCATTGCCAGTTATTGCAAGCGCTTGATTGCAGTTGTTGTAGCCAAGGGTGGCACAACCAGTTATTAGGTTTAGGGGGCAATTACTTTTTCACACAAAGCCAGCTAGGTTTGGACAGCTTTTTTGCCTTAATAAATGAAACCATCATTTAAAAACTGCATTTTGTATTTGCTCGGGTTATCTTTGTGTAATAATAAAGTTTGTTTGATGATCTGAGTCATTTAAGTGGGACAAATATGCAAAAAAAAAAAAAATCAGAAAGGGGACAAATACTTTTTCACAGCATTGTAGTTTGTTTGGGTCATGTCCCTCATTTATATGTGAGGCCGCTGGATGTGTGGTATAAACTGTATGTAGCTGAGGCTACATATAGCATACCACAGTGTGTTCCAGGTTAAAGTCCAGACTTCCTGTCTCATACTCAAGACACAGTAGAGTATCTGATCAGCGCACAGCCAATCAGTGAAAGCAATGCATTCTATCAATGAATACAAAGCTTCCTCTGATTGGCTGAGTCAGAGAGGCAGGCTGATGATGTCACAACCTCAGACTCAGCCAGAGGAAGATTTGTATTCATTGTTAGACTACATCGCTTTCTCTGAATGGCTAACCAATCACGAATAGATGCTAGTGTGTTCCGGGTAGGAGACAGGAAGTCTTGGCTCTAACTTGTAACACAGTGTGGTAAGCTGTATGTAGCCTCAGATACAGTGTATACCGCACATCCAGTGGCCTTACGTTAGTGAGGGACATAGTTTGTTTGGGCCAGCTTGGCCCAAAAACTATGTAAACTGTATCAAAAGCAGGAGTTCCGCTTTAATGTTCTGGTAAAAACAAATCTTCAAACTGTATTGAATACAAAATAAGGAAAATACCGAATATTGATGGGGAATTCCACCAAATGAGCCTTAGTTGAGGGAGCAGAAAAAACAATAAAATCCTTAGATCCAAACCTGAGAGCAGATCTAAAAGTGTTAGGTATAAGACCCCTTTCACACTGGGGGGCGGCGGGTTCGTTAGCGGTAAAGCGCAGCTAGTTTTAGCGGTGCTATACCGCTGTTATAGCGGCGCTTCGACAGCGCTGCCCATTCATTTCAATGGGCAGGGGCGGAGGAAGAGCTGTGTATACACCACTCCCGCACCGCCGCAAAGATGCTGCTCGCAGGACTTTTTTTCCTGTCCTGCAAGCGCATCGCCCCAGTGTGAAAGCCCGAGTGCTTTCACACTGGGGCGGTGCGCTTGCAGGACAGGAAAAAAAGTCCTGCGGAGGTGGTATGAGAAGCCCTTTTTTAGGCGCCATTTTTAGAGCTAAAATGCCTGAGACGTGCCCCAGTGTGAAAGGTGTCTTAAAGTACAAATAATGCAAAACAATATTACCTTACACCCCAGCTTCCATTTGTTTAATTTTGGCACTGGTGAAGTCACTGGGCCTTACCATGTGATCCAAGAAAGCTTAGGATCCCAAATTGCATGAGAAGATAGTCTAGCAATATGCAGGAAATGCATTTTTGTGGAATTTGGGATACTTTGCGTTCCAATGATCCTGTGAGAAGGTCCAGTGATGTCACCCTTGCTATGGCAAGCTTGTCAGAATTTGGGGTGTAAGACAAGTATTTTTACAATTTTTTAATTTTTTTATTTATGTTTAGTGAGCATTTTTTATTCATGGAATAGGGCTGCAATATAATCATGATATACATTTCATCCAAGCTTTATGCAGTAAAATTAGATTTTCTTGGCGTGAGATTTTGCAATTAGAAGATTGTGGCAAAGGCCATAAGCGATAATAAAACAGAGTTCATTCAATCACACCAACTATAAACCCTTGGGTGGCACTTTCCTTTAAATGTGCATTACTTAGATGCAGGAATCAATATTTCTAAGTGCCCGAGCAATGATACCGGTCTCAGTGTCCGTGCATATACGGATAAGCCTGAATCATCATCTATAAGAATATATCCTGTCCATTACAGGATGCACTTTATGGATACTGCTTTAGCTACATGACTGGCAAAGGATGCAATAATACAGTTGTTTGATTCAAGCTTTTATTCTTCAAGTGTGTTAAAAGTTTCTACACCAACACATCCACTGATACTGCCCAGTAAACTTTTCTTCCAGATCATAACAGTGTACAGAAAGGAGCCTGCAGCCCAAGTAGAACTAATGTCACAGTAACTACTTCTCTGTAACAGAACACCTATAATGGTCACATTCCACTACAGTCTTACAAATGCCATTCTTTTTGCAAAATTAGTTTGTGGAGATGGATACATCGGCTAACTTCTGCAGTGACGTGTGAATCTAAACCAATGGTTTACAGCAAAGTCATGGCCATTTATCTTGATTTCATCAATGCAAGACATGAACGGCACATTTTATGGCTGAGATTTGTATCCACACCGGAAAACAGTCTACAACTTCCCAAGTGACCCATAATGAATTCTTATTCTGAATTTGCAAGACAGACAATATATAATTTATGTATTAAACTACACCTGTAGTTTTTGTAAAAAGAATTATTTGGATTTCCAACTCCCATATATTACTAAAGCCAGCCATTGACGGAGCATTGCAGGAAAGAATCGCTTGATTCCCCCATCAATACAGACAAGATCATGATAGACAGAACACTGATCCAATGCGGGGAAATTGAATCAGTGTTCCGTCTATCATGATCTAGGAGGCGGGGCTTTGTTACAGTGGACGGCCGCTGAACAGTTCAGAACCTAGCTCCATGACACAGAGGAAGATTCCTGTGTAAAACTCTGTGTAATCAAGGTACTGGTGAGGCTGCAGATGGGCACAGTGAGGCTGCAGATGGGCACAGTGAGGCTGTAGATGGACACAGTGAGGCTGCAGATGGGCACAGTGAGGCTGCAGATGGGCACAGTGAGGCTGCAGATGGGCACAGTGAGGCTGCAGATGGGCACAGTGAGGCTGCAGATGGGCACAGTGAGGCTGCAGATGGGCACAGTGAGGCTGCAGATGGGCACAGTGAGGCTGCATTGATGTGCACTGATGAGGATGAAATGGGCACAGTGAGACTGCAGATGGGCACAGTGAGGCTGCATTGATGTTCACTGATAAGGCTGAAATGGGCACAGTGAGGCTGCAGATGGGCACTGATCAGGCTGCAGATGGGCACAGTGAGGCTGCAATGATGTGCACTGATGAGGATGAAATGGGCAGAGTGAGACTCCAAATGGGCACAGGGAGGCTGCATTGATGGCACAGTAAGGCTGCATTGATGTGCACTGATAAGGCTGAAAGGAGCACAGTGAGGCTGCATCTCTAGTATCATGTCTGCAGCCTCTGACCATCTCTTGTATCATGCCTGCAACCTCTGACCATCTCTTGTATCATGTCTGTAGTCTCTGACCATCTCCTGTAGTATGTCTGCAGCCTCTGACCATCTCTTGTGTCATCACAGTATTTCTTTTGGCTAATCAAACTTCTAACTGGCTGGAGAAAGATAAATATCACTTGAAGACAAACTTGCACTTTAATTCAAGAGAGGGTCTGGGGAGGGGCGGGGCTGAAGGATGGACCGGGGTGGAGCTGAAGGGGGGCACCGTCAGGTAGGCTGTACAGGGCCCCAATATTTCTATCAGCGGCCCTGGCCGTAGCTATTGTATTTTAATAACCAACCCTGCCAGCTATCAAAGTATCAGACAGTGCTTGCATCTGACTGGATGCAAGTGCTGTTTGGCTGATGATTTTCCATATGGCTCCTTCCATTTTTCAATCGGGGGATGTCAAGCACGAGGGAGCCAATAGGCCACCCATGAAGGGAATTTAGGCTGGTTTGTCATGAACAAGTGACTTTGTAAATTCTAGGACACTGTACAAACACTACTTCAATACTAGTTCTCTATCATATTGAAGTTACGTTACCCAGGCAATGTGTTTTCTTACCTGCCACAAGGGGTCCTTCTCCTCTGGGAAGATTTGGAAATACTTGTGAGCAAGCTCTACAGGGGGCAGAGTCTGCAGCTTGAGGTTCGTCCAGGTGTTGAGAAACTGCACCAAATGCTTGAAAGTGTACAGGCCTAGACGGTCATTGCCATAGTTAGATAAGTGGGTCATGAAAATGCTGATCTGAAACAACATTGCGTCAAAGTCAGAAGACAGAGAGAAAATGCAAACCACGCATAAACAAAAACAAAGTTCAGAAATAAAAAGGTGCATAACGAAAGCAGACAAAGTTATATATGAAAATCTATTAAAAGGTTGAGCAAAAAAAAATATATATATATATCTTTTTTTTACAGGGGGTCAGCATTGAAAAACTACACCATTGCTGTCCTTTACTCTAGGTGCTTGACTGTCATACTGATCCAATTGCTTTAAAGCCCAACTCCAGGAAAATGAAAAAAAAAAATCCAACCCTGCTGTCATGGCAATGATTAATTGTGCCTAGTGGAGAAAAGGCTCCATCACCTACCTTACACCCATTCCAGCCAGCTCCAGCACTCTTCTACACTACCTGAAGCTTTGGCCTTTGGTTAGAGCCTCAACGTCTGCATGGAGTTTGATTGGAGCCAGACATGGCTTACAGAACAGCTGCGGGTGACCATTTATAGCCCTTAAGGGAGATTTAACAAGCATTTAATCCATGCAGTGCGGGGATGGGGTGTGGGGGGGGGGGGCTGGGATTGCAAGAGTGGATTTTTAAATTCTTTACATTTTTTATTTTTTTTATTTTTCCTGGAGCTGGACTTTAAAGCTTGGTTCACACTAGTGCAACTACTTTTGACTCCAACTTTCATGCAACTTTACACTCTCTGGCACTCAAGTCGCAAGAAAGTTGTATCAAAGTAGTGCAGGAACCTTTTCAAAGTCACATAGATTAGAACTGGTGCCACTGAAATGAATAGAATGCAACTTGTCATGCGACTTTATGTGTCCAAAGTCGCACTAGTGTGAACGGAGCCTAATACTTTTAGTGTCACAAGCCCAAATACAATTATGCAAATCAGAAGTTTGTCTTTGAACTGACTATCGGCATGCTTGTCACAGGTCTGTGGTTCAAAATATCGAACCCAGAGACAGCCAGGCAACTAGTATTTTCTATAAGAGGTCAGCAATGATAGCCTACATAATTTTCTTTTTATTGGATTCTTTGATATGAGTATTCAAGTGCAGAGTAGACTTTTGTTAGAGACCCCTTTGTGTATCGTCATGGAGGGATTCTCCTTATGCAACAATCCTACTTTGTCAAGGCTGTAGTGTCAGAATTTACCTTTAACACCACCTGCAAGTAAATACTGGTATTGAAACACAACCAGTGAATAATATTAATAAACCACAACTCTCTAACTGGAAGAACCACATTTTTGTTTTAAAGCAGCGGTTTCCAAACTGCGGCCCTTTGCTTACCCTTATCTGGCCCTTGAAACACTATTCTGCCAACTGATTGGGCACCATTTCTCCCACTGACACCAACAATGGGGCACTATGCCTCCCAATGTTGGGGTTACCATTGCCCCCGTAATCCCACAAGTGGTGAGGTTTACTCCCACTGATGCCAGAAAAATTTCCACTCCCACTGGCCACAGTTCAGCACCCTAAAGTCTGAAGGACAATAAAATGGCTCTTTGTTTAGAAAGCTTGGAGACCCCTGTTTTAGAGCACTGAAGAGTATGAACCTCAATTAGATCTTCATTGCTGCCCGTCTCCTCAGAGAGATTTCCTCTCCATTCCTGCCACAGAGACACGAGGAAGATTCATAATTTCTCTCTAAAATCAAGGTACATCTTACCTTTGACAGCTGTCACTAAAAACTAGTGTCCCCGCTATTAGATTTTCCCTCACCTCCAGTTTCAATTACAGCTGCCAAATTCTGAAATTCCACTGACTTTTTGTTTATATGACAGAAAGGCTGCACGTATGAAAATCAATGTTTCCCTATGGGAGCCGTCCTAACTGGTCCGACACAAGTCGGTCCGACTTTGAAAATGCTCCCTGTACTACTTTGATCCTACTTCAGCCCATTGACTATCATTGAAGTCGGATCAAAGTCGGATCGCCGTCTTGTATGATCCGACTTTGGCATGCGACTTGTGCTCAAATGATCTTGAGGGGGAACTCCGTGCCAAATTTTAAATAAAAAAAAACGTCCTCCAAGAGCATACCAGGATCTTGGGTCTGGTATGGATTTTAAGGGGAACCCCCTATGCCAAAAAAACGGCATGGGGTCCCCCCGGATCATTCCAGACCCTTATCCCAGCATGCAGCCCGGCCGGTCAGGAAAAGGGGTGGGGATGAGCGAGCGTCCCCTCTTGCACCGTACCAGGCCACATGCCCTCAACATGGGGGGGTGGGTGCTTTGGGGCAGGGGGGCGCCCTGCGGCCCCCCACTCCAAAGCACCTTGTCCCCATGTTGATGAGGACAAGGGCCTCTTTCCGACAACCCTTGCCATTGTCGGGGTCTGCAGGCGGGGGGGGCTTATCGGAATCCGGGCCCCCCACCCTATGTGAATGAGTTTGGGGTACATCGTACCACTACCCATTCACCTAGGAAAAAAAGTGTCAATAAAAAAAACACATTAGACAGGTTTTTAAAGTAATTAGGCAGCTCCGGGGGTCTTCTTCCGGCCATGGGATGGGACGGTGACGTCATCTTATGACATCACCCGGTGACCACGCCCCATACCTATATAAATCGTTACGCACCGCGCACACCCTGCTTTGCAGCGGGAGAGAGCGTCGTGTCAACATCGGAAGAAGAGAAGAGGGAAGAAGACGACGGAGAAGACCGGGCCACCGCTAGCAAAAGAGCGGGCAAAAGAGCAGAAGATAGCGGAGGAGCCCGGCAGAAGATACCGGAGATCAGGAGAAGAACCGGAGAGCGCGGAGAAGAGGCCGGAGAGCACGGAGAAGAAGGAAGAGACCCCCGAAGTCGGAAGAAGATCCCCGGAGCTGCCTAATAAATTACTTTAAAAATCTGTCTAGTGTGTTTTTTTTTTTTTTATTGACACTTTTTCCCCAGGTGAATCGGTAGGGGTACGATGTACCCCATACTCATTCACATAGGGTGAGGGGCTGGGATCTGGGGGCCCCCTTATTAAAGGGGGCTCCCGGATTCTGATAAGCCCCCTGCCCGCAGACCCCGACAACCAACGGCCAGGGTTGTTGGGAAGAGGCCCTTGTTCTCATCAACATGGGGACAAGGTGCTTTGGGGTGGGGGGCCCTCTTGCCCCAAAGCACCCATCCCCCCATGTTGAGGGTATGCGGCCTGGTACGGTTCAGGAAGGGGGGGCCACTCGCTCGTCCGCACCCCCTTTCCTGGTTGGCCGGGCTGCGTGCGCGGATAAGGGTCTGGTATGGATTTTGGAGAGACCCCCACGCCGTTTTTTTTAGGCGTAGGGGGGTTCCCCTTACTATCCATACCAGACCGAAGGGCCTGGTATGGTTTTGGAGGGGGAACCCATGCCGGTTTTTTATTTAAAATTTGGCATGGAGTTCCCTCTCAAGATTCATACCAAACACAGTGCCTGGTATTGGCGGGGATCCAAGTCGGATCCCCGTTCATTGAAAGTCGGACGTATGTCGGTTTCAAGTCGCAGGGCTCAGTTGGATCCAAAGTAGGAGGGCTGTCGTGTCGCACCAGTGTGAACCCGGCCTAAGGCAGCAAGAAGTGATTTCCAGCATAACCATCAGGTGTGTTGCAAGATCACAAGATTAAAAAGGGACTGCTGTGGACTGGTACTGTACAAAGTCTGGAAAGACAAACAAACCTTACTCCCTGTATCCATCTTAAAATGTAAATTTTCAATCTTGAATATACTGTAACTTTAACACTGTCCCCCTTATAAGGAGCTTACTATAGCAGTGATGCTTTTCTCCATTCCTCAAATGAAAATGTCTACACACTTACTAATTCTGATGATAGTTTGTAGCTGTCCACCAGACTTCAAAACCAATGGCCTGCCACCAAATTTCAATGGTTTCCTTTTGAGTTCAATCTCGGTTTATTGGACTTTTCAAGAATATGAATATAATTATGATAAACAGAGGTTTATTGATATGCTTGTAGCCTAAATAAGTCATGTCATTCATTTACGGTTATATTGACATAGGCTTTCCCTTCTCTAACCTGCATCATAATTAGTATTGTAAATATATTATCTAGATACGAGATGATCCAAAATCCTGTCATACTATGGAAGAACCAACGAATTTGTATTCTGCTAAAGCTGTTCCAGGTCTATGATCGAATCCAACACCCAAATCTGCTATTGTCCCTGTTAACACTATGGTAAACATTTAGAATAGATTCCTATAATCTTTAATGGGAGGACATTTTAACTAGATAAGGATCATATTTCCACCTGAACCTTGGCAATGCCAACAGACATCAGTTCTGGCCAACCAGATATTCACAATTCAATTGGAAATCAATCAAAATCACGGCATGCTTGTTGAAAGACTATTTGCGGCAAAATGGAAACAATTTACTCATTGGTATAGATGCCCAGATGTTCTTAATCGGTTTTAAAAACAGTGAGCATCTGGGAACATCTATATCACCAGGAAAATTGTTTCCATTTTACAGCATAGTCTTTCAACAAGCACGCAGTAATTTTGATTGATTTCCAATGCAACTGTGAATACTTGGTCACTCAAAACTAAAAAACATGAAAGCGCAGGAGGTGGACTTCTGTATTTTCATTTGTTTTCCAGTTTTGAGTGAAAAGACATTCACACTTGCAATGGAAATCAATTAAAATCAATGCATGCCTATTAAAAGGCCAACAGAATTACCAAGTGTATGCGGAACATAGTACTGCATATTTGTCAATTCTATTCCTCTGCCCCAAAGTGAGTGAATACTTGTTTTCATGCAGGTACCAAGTACCGAACCTGGCAATAAGAGAAAACTTGCCGTGGTAAAGTGACCCATGCCATTCCTTTTGCTATTCCATCTAACAGTATCTGTGCATAGAGACTGTTGTATGCTTGTCATTGCTCTCTCTCTCATGTCACAGCTCTCCAACAAGCCCTTAGACAGCAGCTGTGAAAACTCTGTGTAAAAAAAAAACAACTTTATTTTTAGAAGTCAGATGTACAATGCCTGTGTAGAATAAGTCTGCCTGGATACAAAGACATCATCCTTCCTTTCCCAAGTAGCTGGAATTATTTTACTTACTAAGATATGCACAGGTATTGTTAGATGGGATAGTAAACATAATGGCATGGATCACCTTAAAGCGGTTGTATACCCTCCTTTCACATTTTTACCTACAGGTAAGCCTAAAATAAAGGCTTACCTGTAGGTAAAATCAATATCTCCTAAACATGTACGGTTTAGGAGATATTCACCTTGCATGCAGCCGCCGTCAGCGGCGCATGCGCTCTGAAGGTCCAGCTGATGCTGCCGGAAAATCAGAGCTCCTTGCTAGAAAGAGGACCGCGCGCATGTGCGGGAGTGACGTCATCGCGGCTCCGGCCACTCACAGCGCCGGAGCCGTGAACCCAAAAGAAACGCAGAGGGAACGTGTTAGCTCCCTCAGCGGCGACTGGGAGGAGCAGCTGAGATTTGAAACGTGTGTGGGCAGGCTGAATGTACCAAGTTGATCGATTAATCAACTTGGGTACAACCAGCTTGCCAGATTCACTTGTGATCATCTCTAGCAGCTGCTATAGCCACTAGAAATATTCACTGTCTTCTCCTGGTGAAGACAGCTTCCCCTGCCCAATTGCTTGGCAGGAGGGATTCCCCTGTCGGCACTGTCGGTGGCGATGGGGGACTTGTGCAAATTTTGTGGTTGCAGGAAAGAAATTTGCACTGTCTATGGCCCGTCTTACTATTGTGTAGACTGAGTGTGTATACCGGACCACACTATGCTGCCGCTGCAGTGCAGTTCCAGGACCTTAATGCCAAGAGTGGCTGGACATAATTACATATATTTTGCTATGTAATGCAGTTTATGGTTAAACTGTATATTCAATTGTGTATTTAGCTTTATGCTTGGAGTTTCACTTTAATATCCACTTTCACGGTTTCACAATTGGTCCATTTAACAAGAAAGAATATTTTGTGTACACAAAAAGGAACATGAAATCAGTTATTTGTCAAGGCCAGCACAGAAAAGTGCAGACTGATTCCCGAAGTCCTTGTCCCAACTGTCCGATAAACACCTTCCAGGAAATCAAGCTCATGCTCTGCTATCGAAGAGAAATAAATCTTAGAATTTTCAAGCAGCTTGAGCATTATGTGTGTACTTCCATATATTTATCTCAGGAAGAACCCTGAGGTACAATTGCTGCTTCATTAAATATTGATTCTGTATTTAATGGCTCTTTTATAGCCTCCAACAACCTGCAGTTTATTGATTTAAGAAACTGGAACAATCTCAAAATTTGCACCCGACGTTCACAGCTGGCAGCCTTAAAATGGAACTGAAACTACAATGAATTTTGCAGCTAAATGTTCAGCTTTAGGGACCCAACCCTTTTGTTATATGCACCTGTTTAATTTCACTTGAATAGGCAAAAGAGCTAGGGTTTCACAGCAAACTTCCACAATAATGCATCAAATGTGCGTCATCCTTACAGAAATCTTATGTGCATCAAAAAGTTCAGTCTATATCGTACTCTATACTTGAAAAAAAGAACCTATTTCGGAGCTTGAAACATTATTTATAACACAGAATATGTGCATGCTTTGCACTTTAAGCCCCCATTCATTCGTGCTACTTGTCATGCGATTTGACAGATCAAAGTCACATTACAAGTTGCACCCAGTTTCTGGCTATGGAACTGTTCATATCAGTGAAACTCTGACTTGCACTGATTTTGAAAAGGTTCCTGCACTATTTTTGACGATTTAATGTGCAACTTGCATTGACATCTCTGCATGAGGTTGCACAGATATTGGCAAGCCGCACGTGAAATCACAATGACCATAGCAATTTCAAAGCCCACTTCAGTGTGAACAGGGGCTAATAAAGAGCTAGACAGAACATTTAGAAACAGAAGACCTCTGTGCAGATGACATTTTGATCATTTGATATAAGATATTGGATTTGACAAATTCATGTCTTTAGGTTATTGTTCTTATGCCTGAGCCGATTTATAGACAATGGACTGGAGTGCACTTCACTATATATGATCCAAAATACTGCACTCTTCATCTATGTACGGTCTTAAGTTCTCTTATTAATTTCACTTTCCTTTATATTTTGTTCCATGTTTAAAAATGATACTGTACATTTAAAACCCTGTACACTTTAAAGTGCACCTGTGCTTTGCCCATGCAGCTTCTATTCACTCAACCACCACTCTGGCACTTGACAGTGAAGGAAGAAAGCCCTGTATAAGCTCCAGGTTACTACTTGAAGCTTACACAGGGCTGCCTAGACCCCTGCCCCCTTCCCCAATATGTAACTACTGTAAACCAAAAATATAGCCACACACTTGTCTTAAGCTGTCCATACACTAGTATAGGGGTAATTTTCCCAAAGGGCCAAGGGGAGGAACTGGGATTCTTGTGAAGGGCCGAACTTAATTCTGCTCAATATTAATTTTGGACTTGGGAAGGCGGTAACTATGTAAACATATAGAAAACAAACACCTGATGCTAGGAATAATAGGTACAATTGCTCATGAAATAGGTTTCTTTAAGATGGGCCGTTGGGTTGGTAAAAACGGGGGGCTCAGTCATGATTTTAACACTTCAAGATCATCTACCTGAATGGTAAAAAAATAGGTGGCTAGCTCTGTTAACATACCGCAGCCACTGCATTTTTAAAGGAGAAGTTTACCTTTAAAAAAAAAAAAATAATAAAAGCAATTTTTTTTGCAGGTAAATACATGTGTTTACTATTTTTATTAGGAGCCTGGAAAGCATTGCACCAGCGATCAGCAGAGCTCCGATACCATGCAGGTCTCCTTCAGACTGTCCGTGTGAGCTGTCTGCCTGTACATCGTATGGACAAGCAGTTTCACACTGACAGGAGGAATCAATGAACTACAAAAGCACTCAACAGCGATGTGGTAGTTCATTGAGAACTGCAAGCCGACAGCTAAAAAAGCTGCCAGTAGTACACTGTGAATGAATGACACGGCCGGGCGGGAGAAGCTCCACATGGCCACAGTTTCTTTAAATTGTGGCAGCAAGTGCAGGAGAAGATCCCCTGCTCGCTGCCAAAACAGGGAGTCGGGAAGGGGGTGATTTTTCGGGGGCCGGTACATTTGTAACATGTTACACCAGGAATATGGGTATAACATTTTACAAAAAATGTGAACTTATCCTTTAACTTGGGCTGCAGACAAGTGGTGCCACTTGTCAAAAAAGACCATTAAGAGCAACAGGGCAACTGTGAGCAATGCATGGGATTGCAGTGCGGTAGTGTGGTATTATAGGATTAAATCAGGCACGGAGGTGGTGATATAACAGCTCCTCACGGCCGATCAAATGCCCTCTGAAAAGCACTACGACTGGAGGGAGGAAGACTGAAATGGAGGCCGGTGATTTCTGTAGATCCTGTTTCGGAGTGAACAGATGGGCAGCTCCTGGGGTTTGCTGTGTGCAAGCACTAGCACAGGAAGGACTTGGCCAGCTAGCAGAGTGGTGGGAGAGCGTCAAGACGTCCACTAAAGACAAGCCTCCACATTGTACCAGTCAGCTTCTCAGACTCTCTCCTTCCAGTTTTTGCAGCTCTCTACATGGACATCTGTCAGCGTTCCTCTCCGAGCGTATCAGCTTCGTCAAAGGGTCAGCGCTCCTTTACGAGCGCGTCAGCTTCCTCAATGGGTCAGCGTTCCTCTCCGAGCGTGTCAGCTTCCTCAATGGGGAAGCTGACAGGCTCAAAGAGGCCTTCTGACAGTGGAGCCATCAAGGGTGAGATAGGGACAGCCTGCAGTTTGTCCAGGTCTGCACTAGTAGAATTTTGTTCGGGGTCTTCACCATTGGTTTTCGACCAAGTGGCGAGAAAATTCAAAGTAGTGGGAAGGAAAATCTTTCTCAAATGAACAAATTTCTAACAGCCATATATAGTCTCAAGGTCCTTGCACTGTGTTTTGTGTGTTAAATTTCTAACAGTGAATGTGGCTTTCATTGAAACAAGCCCATTTGTTACAAACTCGAATGTTAAAAGAAAAATATACCGTATTTATCGGCGTATAACACGCACTTTTTTCCCCTTAAAATCAGGGGAAAATCGCGGGTGCGTGTTATACCCGATCCCCTGCTGACATCGGTTTGAAAATGGTGCCGCCGGCGCAGAGATAAATGGAGCCGTGACTCAGCCACTTTCGGCTCCACTCGTAGTCCCGCCCGGGATGGGCGTGACTGTGAGCGGGGCCGAGCGCCGCCCATATACAGATAGCCGAGTGTACTAGGCTAGGTTCGGCTAGCTCCGCTCACAGTCACGCCCAGTCCCGCCCTATGATGGACACAGGGACTAGGCGTGACTGTGAGCGGAGCTAGCCGAACCTAGCTGAGTACACTCGGCTATCTGTATATGGGCGGCCCTCGGCTCCGCTCAGTCAGGCCCATCCCGGGCAGGACTACGAGCGGAGCCGAAAGTGGCCGAGAAGAGCCGAGGACCGGCTCTGTGTGTCTCGGCGGCGCCATTTTCAAACTGCAGTGACACTGGCAAGTCACTGCAGTTTAACTGCAGCCTGGGCAAGGCTGCAAATGGACAATGCAAAACAGGAGATGAACACTGATAAGGCTGCAAATGACACCAAGGCTGCAAATCACACCAAGGCTGCAAATCACACCAAGGCTGCAAATCACACCAAGGCTGCAAATCACACCAAGGCTGCAAATCACACCAAGGCTGCAAATGACACTGGACAAGCATGCAGATGAACGCTGTGCAAGGCTGCAGATGGACACTGATAAGGCTGCATTGATGGGCATTTAAATGTAAGTTTTTTTCCTTAAAACTTTTTTTTCCTTAAAATTCCCTCCTAAACTTGGGGTGCGTGTTATACGCCAATAAATACGGTATTTTGGTGTAGTTTTGAACATCAATGTACTGGGAATTTTCGTAGGAATTTTCATACAAATGTTTGTTTAAAAGTCTATTGTATGACTAGGTTTAGGAGCCTTATTGATTCCACAGGAAAGCAACAATCAAGACACTTAGTGAAGGTTTATGCCAGTATTGGTGACAAAGTAATGGCTCTCAGTTTCTCATCATGTGAATTGCTCAAAATTGGTGAACCCTACCTCTGAGGACATCCCCATCTTGTTTTGTGGAGAGTTGCCAAACCTAAACCATTGGGCTCAAGTAATGACTTTTCTCCAATAACTAAAGAATTGCATTCAGCGAGAGGACAAAAAGTGTAACATCAGAGGAAGGGTAAAAAGTCACAAGATGTCCAGTATCTAATGTAAGTACATTACTGTTACTTTTAGGCCTCAACTTGACACTGCTGCTAAAGCTGTCCATAGATTGTTCGAATCTCAGCTGGTTTAGCAGGGACCGGCCTAGATTTGAACCATCTATGGGCAGGCTGATTGTACCCAAGCTGATCCATTGATCAACTTGGGTACAACCAGCATGTCAGGTTTTTCATGATTCACCAGTGGTTGCAGGAAAGAAAATCGTACCATCTATGGCCAGCTTAACACAGAATGATTGGCTGCACAGAAATGCGATCAACTATCCAAGAGTTGATATTTTATAAAGACACTAGAACTTTTAGGTTTTCTTTGCACCTTTTTACCCTGTACAAGTGAATAGGAATGCAGAAGAATCTCAGATAATACTAAACGTATGCTGCATTTGCACATAAGCCCTAACGCACACATTTGTAATTGGTATAAGTAGCTCTTTCACATAACGCTGCTTTTTTCATTTAAGGTTTAATTGTCCTTTAAATAGCACAAATGGGAACGTAAACATAATAGGTAATTTTATATAGCATAATTGAAACAGACGTTTTGTTTTCAGAGAACGCATTGACTAAGTGGTGGCTTTTACATTTGCCTGAGTTCTGTAAAATCAGAGGTTTAATAAAAAAAAAAAAAAACAACACAAACTTACTGCTGCAATGCAAGTGCCTTACTGACACTTCAAATAATTTTTGTGAGCTTGAAATACCCTCTGATCCTGAGCATTCGTTGTAATAAAAGTCTTAGGCTTCATTCACACCGGCGATTAGGGCTGGTGCAAACTGTAGTGGCCAGGAATCAGATTCCTGCTCTCAGCAGCAAAGTGCTGCTGCCGGCCCCGCTCACTATAATGACAGGTCACCGACGGCTGCAGCAGCTATTCACGGCTCTCTCTACAGCCAGTGATTACCTGTGGTGATCGCTGCTGGACACACACTGTGCGTCTGCAGTGATTACCGCAGGTAATTGCTGGCTTTGCAGACAGCCATGAATACATGCAGCTGTTGGCGACCTGTCCTCATAGTGAATAGGGCGCTGATGGCTGCACCTTGTCGCTGAGAGCCACGACAGGAATCTGATTCCTGCTGCTACAGTTTGCACATACCCTAATCGCCGGTGTCAATTTAGCCTTAAAAGGAGAAGTTTTCCTTTGGGGGCATGTTACATCCATGTTTAGGGTGTAAAATTGTAACATGCTCCTATACACCAACCTCCAGCACTCCCTGTTCTGTGAAAGAGGGCGGGGGATCCTCTCCCCTCACCCGTTGTCATTTTTTTAAAACAGCATGGCTGTGCAGGGCCCAGCCCACACAGCCACATCATTCAATCACAGTTTCCTGTGCCACGGCAGACAGCTTGTACTTCTCTATGCTTCTATGGTAAATGCTTTCATAGTTCAGCGATTCCTCCTGCAGTTTAGTAACTGCCCATATGGGAGATTGCCGTTGCAATGCTTTACTAGCTGCAGTATAACAAAATAAAAATAAATGCACCTTTTTTTTTTACCTGCAAAAAAAACAAGCATTTTTTTTTAAAGGTGAACGTATCCTTTAAAGTGTATACAAACCTCAACAATTAAAAGAAGAAGTCCAATCCGTTTTGCTCTCCTGTGACCCGTTTTTAGCAGAGAGCGGACTGAAGTCTGCTCTCTGTTGACGTCACTGGCATCAGTCCAGGCACTGCGTAATCCCGACAATGAAGTCTAGATCCGCCAGGTGCCTGGACTGATAGCCGTCTCAGCCTCTCAGCGAGCTGCCGAGATGGCTGCTCCCCGCCCCTCCACAGCTCAACGCTTCAATAAGTGTGGATGAGCAAAGAAGGAGACCTGCTGATTGACAGTCAGCAGCTCTCAGCTCGGGGAGCCGAGAGAACTGAGCCATCGGCAATGTTCGATGGCTCAGTTCTCAGTGCAGAGACGCCGGGGGACAGATGCAGCATCAGACCGATGCTTCATCCAACTAGGCAAGTATGATTATGGGAAAAACAGGATTCCCATATCTTGTTTGCTTCCTTTTGGTCTATTGAACATATCCTAGAAACAGTTTGAGGAGTGCAAAACAATTACCCATCGGTCCACCTCACATTCTGTGCATTCTGCAGTTTTACCAGCTCTATTCAGTTCACCTCAATTAAAACTGAACGCCATCCATTCTATGCCATTAAGAAAAGACGGTGGTACCCTGTGGTGCTGTCCTAAGGTGAAAATGCTGCTCCTTCATAGATAATGGTGAGTGAGCTTTGCCATCTTAGGACAGTGTTGCTGGTAGGATGACAGGTAAAAAATAAAGAAAAAAAGCCTCAACAAAATGAATGCCGCCACCACACCTAAGGACTCGTAGTCTGCATTATTTTACATTTTTGTTCTCAGGTTTGGATACACTTTATGATCACTCATTGGAGACATCATCCCCCCCACCATCCGACTATCCACTAAGAGCGCTTCAGCTGCCAACAACAGATCTTTCACTGGCTTGCATCCAGTGGAAGGAGTGGAATTCTAAGCTGGAAAAGTTGAGGCCTCCATTATAATGCATAATGCATATCCAGGACCTGAGGTCGGCCCAGGTGCACAGGAGATGATTTGGAATTTGTTGCCAGCAGTTAGTATACAAATATAATAAATGCTGACACTTAGCTTTTAAAAGAGCAGGTGGGCAGCTCAGCAGTACTGGATAACATTTCGGATAACTCTTCAAGGCTTACGACAAACACAGTAAATAAAGTCACAAACGGTTATATACGAATGCATTGCCCATACAGACAATTTTTTTTTTTGTACTCACAGGATTTAGCAACACTGTAAGGAAAAGTTCTCCACCGTTAATAATCTTATCCAGTTCCACAGGTCCCCCAGGATATTCATTATAGAATATGGTGTGTGTGAAGAGGCCGCAGGTTTGCCGAGGTAGGACCTGCAGGAGAGATTGTACATTTTGAAAAGGAATCAGGATTTCAATTTAAATCGTGTTAGAACTCATATCTGTGTTCTGTGCTCATTAGAGAGCCTACGGAACTCGTGTTCTATTTACTGTAAATCAGGAGACACATAAGAGTGTTTTTAGCCAGAACCAATTTGGGTGAAACATGACCTGAAAAATCACACCTTAAGATGATGTATGACCCAGGTCTTCTGAATACCTAAAAATTACTTAACTGAAATTCTGATAAGAGATTTGCATACTTTTTTCTGTTGTATTAATGAATTTGATTTATTTCACAAGAGCAAGGAAAAGACTTTCCCTTGGTACGGCTTGGTTCACCCCTATGCGTTTTTTAGCACAATTGGGTTTTGCAGAAACGCACTACCGTCTATTAAACATGGCTTCCTATGGGACACATTCACAGCTATGCGTTTTTTCAGCCGCTGCGTTTTTGGAAAAGGGTCAGAGAATTTCTTGGCAATACGGTGCGTTTGTGGTTCAAGATTTTAAAGGACACGCTGCAGAAATGCATTGTGTGTTTTTTTTCATGCTTTTTTTTTTTTTTTTTTATGTGCCTAAAAAAACCTCTCTCCTTTAACACCTTATATTGTCTTATTCCAATAGGCCAGGTGGGAGCACTGTTGTTCTGGGACCAAGTGATATGACATTATCCAAGGATGGGGCCACAAAAGGGAATGTATCAATGAGGTTTTATTTCTTTTTATTGTATTTTGCAGAAAAAGGTACAAAAATAGTGCACCTAAACTGCTCAGCAGAGCTCAGTGCAAAAAAAAAAAGAAAAAAAAAAAGGAAATTTAACAAAAACAAAACAACTTAGGCCTCTTTCACACGGCATATCCGTCCATTTTTCAGGTGGATCCGAGCAGGCCACCCATTCACTAAAATCAGACGTATGGCGATATGTTCGCCATCCGTCTGGGCGGATCGGATAAGATCTGATGAAAACGGACATGCTGTCTGTTTTCATCCAATCGCTCCATAGGAATCAGCAGCGTTCTGACAGGCCCCTCCCCACTCAGTGAGCAGAGACGGACTCGTCAGCGGCCAGCTCAGCGGAGATCAATGAGCGGGGAGGGGCCTGTCTGAGCGTCGCTGATTCCTATGGAGAGATTGGACGAAAACGAACAGCAAGTCAGTTTTCATCAGATCTCATCTGAGTCGATCCGCCCAGATGGATAGCGTACGTATCGCCATACGTCAGATTTTAGCATATCGGATGGCAGATGGGTGTCAGCGGACACATCTCCGCTGACATCCGTCTCCCCATAGAAGTCAATGGGTGGCCCGCACGGATCTGCTTGAAAAACGGACAGGCGGATGCGCTGTGTGAAAGGGGAACTAAAACCCCCCTTCCCAAGCTGCACCTTGCTCAGGGTATACACAATAAAATAATAATACATAAACCATATTCATAGAAAAGGACTTGATACATTCCATATTAGAGGTAAGGAGTTCAATTCACCAAGCAGCTCAACCCCTAAGTAACAGTGGTCCAGTGCGTGTCCAGTCCAATGCAACATTGGCAATGGGAATGTTTACATGGGAAGCGTGAGTAGCTAGTGGCATTGGTGGAGGGAGAGGATAGCTAGGGCTGCCAGATTTTGTCAAATTTTTAAGGTCATCCTCTGCTCAGATCAGTCACTTTGTAATATGGTATCATTTTGTTCACCAAGGTCTTCTAAAAGGTCACAGTAAGAATGGGAGGAGCCCTCCAAGGTAGAATTATGGCCTTGCGTGCATAAAACACAAGGATACAGAGCAGTGTTCTAAGAGCTCTAATAGGCACCACTCCCTCCACTAAACCCGACACACCAAGGTCGTCAGCAGCAGTGACACTACCAAGACATCATTAAGACAACTGGACACTCCCAACCAGAACCCTTGAACCACTGAACAGTGCCAGAAGATGTGAGTAAACTCGGCCAAGGTGTGCGAGCAGTGCCAGCACTCAGCTGAAACGGAAGGGTAAATGGTGGATAATGTAGCCGGCGTGAGATAGATGCTGTGCAAAAATTTTAAATGGATGAGTCTGCCCTGACCACCACCAAATGAGCAAACAGATATTCCCAAATATCCTCCCAGTTCTCCCCCCTGCAGATCTAAGACATTGACCCACTTAGCTTGACATTTAACAACTGAGGGTGGGAAAAGATGAAATAGTTCTTTGTAAACTGCAGATAATGGCTTCTTCAGGGAGTCGTTGTGTAGCAAGTTTTCAGTCAGGAAGGAGCGAGTCTTTGTTCGATGGACACCAAATTGAGATGTGAGGGCCACAGAAGATATCTAAAAAAATAACTATTGGGATGGGCAAACTGCATTTTTAATTAATCAAAGTTCAAAAATCCCATGCCATAGATAATATCTCCCAGGGTTTTTTATTCCTTTAGACGCCCACAGGGCAAGATCTGGGAAAGTTGTGAAGTGGGGTAGACGAGGGTTTAACCCAAGTGGGGAAGGCTGGGGAAACGTCATCCCGATGGGAGCCATGAAGGCAGAGAATATGCTCCCAGGCCTGAGAGTTGCTGTCATAGAGCCAGTGATAGGAAAATTAGCTCTAGACCCTCGATACAGCAAAAATGTTAAACTCTCATATGACCCCCCGATAGCAGGACTGTGGCCGTGGCCCAATCCCAATTATCTCTCAACAGCCAAGGTCTAGAGAGGGCCATCTGCTCTGCCAGATAGTACTTATAGAGGTTAGGGATTGCAAGGCCCCTCTGCCCTCAAAGCTCCAGTAAAGCTTGGGAGTCCAATCCTAGGGGAGGAAAATTCCCAAATAATAGGAGTCTGTGAATTTTCTTGAAAAAGGCACGTTGAACCCATACCGGTGCTTTATGGAGGAAACACATAAAGACTGGAAGGATTTTAATCTTAATTAGATTTACTCTCCCTATTAAGAAAAGGGGTAAATTACCCAATGATTCCATCTTACGTTTTAAAAAGGATAACGGCAGGAGGTTGAGAAGGTTATATAGTGAGACATTCGAGCCATAAACTGCACTCCTAGATAAGTAAATTGCGAGACCCATTGAAGTTTAAGCTGCCTGGTATCGATAATAGTTTAGATTTACATGTAAGGCCCATGTCACATCTGTGATCCATGTCGGCGACAGAATTACTTTCCAGGGCACAGAAATACTCACCTGTTTTCAATTTGACGTACCTTCGCTGCTCTGATGAGTGATAAATTATTACGTGACATCCTGCAGCGTTTCCATCAGCAAGGGACCATACTTTGCTAATCCGGCCAGTGAGGAAGTGACACCATAGAAGCAGGTGAGTATTTTTGCTTTTTTTGGCAAACCTGTCACTGCTATGTTGTTGCCAATGACAGAATCGCATGTGTGCAATGGGCTCAATGAATAAACTTGATGTAACAAAAACACTTTAGTATGCATTATTCTGTAAAACAAACCTTGTTTCTGTTCATTTGAAACAGAATACACACATAAAGGCATACACACATAAAGGCAGCAAAATTATCACATACACAGGCTCTGCTTCCTAAACTTGTTACATAGTCTTCTATGGGGCATTCTCCAGACACAAGAGATGCTCAGGAGGTGGCCCCACAGAAATCTATGGCATTTGTTTGAAAGGGCACATACCCTTTAGAGGTGTAAGTATAGAGTACTTTCATTCAGAGCCCAACTGTAGTTTCCACAAAAACGATACAGAACATGAAGCTCATCTTCTGTCTGCATATTGACAAACATAAAAGTTATGCAACCAATTCAGGACTAACCATGATTCCGTTGTGGATGAAGCCCCTCCTAAATCGTGCAGGCTTCAGATGAGGGTACTCTTCTGTGCTGGTCACCTTGATTCCCCAGATCTGTTTCCAAGCCTCATACAGCTGTACATGAATGGGATAGACACCAGAGTGATGAGGCGCTACAGCATAGCCCATATCAGTGGGGATACCATGCTCCTAAAATAAAACCAAGACATTTGATTTTTACTTACTACAGGTACTTATATAGCGTCGTCAATTTACACAATGATTTACACATATATTGCACATTCGCATCAGTCCCTACCCTCAAGGAGCTTACAATCTAAGGTCCCTAAACTCACATTCATACTTACACACACTAGGGCCAATATAGAGAGAAGCCAATCAACTTGCCAGCATGTCTTTGGAGTGTGGGAGGAAACTGGAGTACCCAGAGGAAACTCACACAGGAAGAACATGCAAATTCCAGGAAGGTAGTGTCGTGGTTGGGATTCGAATCAACGACCCCTAATGCAGCTAGGCAGAAGTACTATCCACTTAGCCACTAATCTGCCCGGAATGGAAGAATAAAGTATTCTTCCATTGCTGGCATAATGGTTTAAAGCCAATCTCCAATAAAGCAGTGTAACACTTATATGAAAATAAATGTATGAGAAACCATTCACCTGCCAAAAACAATGGCCAGTTTTGTGATCCAGGAAACCCTGCCTGATCCTCAATTTCTACAGCAGCAACACTGCATGGTCAAGAACACAACCTCTGCCTGCTGACTGTACAGGGAAAGAGTAGCAGAACCATCATTCTACTAACTCTGCTCTTTCTCCTCCTGTTAAAGATTATGTAAACCCAACATTTCTTATTTCGTGATATGTGCCTGCTGCACCATGTACGTGTATCAAAAAGTATCCTGTTCTTTGTATTGCTTCATTTGTGTGAAATCCCTGGTGATCCTGCCAGGCCTTCTGGTTTCCTATTAAAAACTGACCATACTAAGCAGGAGAGCAGCAAGTTCTCTAGCTGTACTGGGAACTCAGCCTGCTCTTCTCCAATGATCAGACTTGTCCTGACCCACCCTCTGCACAGTCCATCACTGGGAAGATCGATTTGCTGCAGCTTCCCCTCCCCCAGCTCTTACGCATCTGAGAACAGAGGGAATGTGATCACTTAAAAATAAAAAAATGGGACGAAAGCTATTTATAGCGTGTTTTTTTATATCTATACACAAATCTTTGCCTTACATTTCTATTTTAAACTGAATGGGTTGTTTTACAAGGCAATCATTTATAATCATTTTAAGTTCACTGACCACACACGTGCATAGCCTAATCGGTTAGAAGTGCTGGCTCTCTCTTTCTTAGTACTCATTATTGCTTTGCATGGTATTACAGGAGATTAAAAGAGATCATCAAGATACATAATTAGAAAGGACAGCAGAAGGCAAGTGAAATGGGTTAATTAACCTTACCTTTATATTGTCCTAGCCAAAATCCAGAAGTCTGAGGGGTCACCATTTGCAGCGACTAAAAAAATGCACACCCTGGCGGCATTGCCCTAACAGTAGCGCTGTACCACTGTCAATGATTTTTAACACATTATACTTGCCCCCTGCTGTCTTTTCCAGTTATATTTCCTGGATTTTTCATTTTGAATATAGCTGCATTATATACAATGCATATGTTTTATATGGGTCCTATGATGAACTCAGTACCACATGATACAGTGCCTTGAAAAAGTATTCAACACCCCTTGAAATTTTTCACATTTTTGTCATGTTACAACCAAAAACGTTAGTGTATTTTATTGGGAATTTAAGTGATAGAACACAAAGTGGCACATAATTGTGAAGTGGAAGGAAAACGATAAATGATTATCAATTTTTTTTTACAAATAAATATGTGAAAAGTGTGGCGTACATTTGTATTCAGCCCCCTTTACTCTGATACCCCTAAGTAAAATCCAGTGGAACCAATTGCTTTCAGAAGTCACCTAATTAGTAAATAGAGTCCACCTGTGTGTAATTTAATCTCAGTATAAATACAGCTGTTCTGTGAAGTCCTCGGAGGTTTGTTAGAGAACCTTAGTGAACAAACAGCATCACAAAGGCCAATGAACACACCAGACAGGTCAGGGATAAAGTTGTAGGGAAGAATAAAGCAGGGAGAGGTTATAAAAAAAATATCCCAAGCTTCAAAGATTTCAACTGGGATATCTTTGTATAAAACAGGGAGAAACAAGGGTGGGACTTTATATGAGACAATGAATGAATAAGGTGGATTTGAGCGCCAGTTGCCGAACGTCAACAGCCGTTGAGGCACTGGTGTAGCCTCCCTCATATCACGCAGAGTGACGCTGGTAGTATTCCGCGGCCAGCTGGTGCTACAAATACCACACGCTGATGGAAAACTTGCTCTACTTACCCCAAGACTTTATGCACTTTTTATATGATGTTTGGCTTTTTTCCTTTCAAGTCTAAGGCACTAACTCTGTTTGCTGTTCACTTGCTGGGCATTTAAATGGTATCTTTCTTAATGCTAGCTCTGGTGAGGTAGAGGTTTTCTATCATTCAAGTTCCTTTACCTTGTATTAGGCTCTTCTATCATTATATGTCCTTTGGGCTATAGTGTTTCTCTCTGCCAGTGTTTCAGTCCTACTCATTTACACATCGTTTCTTCCACAGAAATCGTCTGGGAACGTTATAAAGTATTCACCAATATTACCACTGCTCATTGGGGCTCGCATTCATATAGATTTTCTATACACTGTTTGGGCCGCCGTGCAGCCATGGATTATGCTGCTTCAGCTACCGGGGATGGTACCCCCATGGTGCCTTCAACTGTCAACACTGCTATTTGTATATTGAATCTACCTGTAAGTAAGAGTGGTTGGGAACTGTTTGTTCCACCCCTTCCTTTTATCACTCTGTCCCAACCATTAGAGAACTCAGCATTTACTCATATTTTTTTTTATAGATACATCTACTTTTAATTGCTCCTGATTGGGAATACCCATCAAACGCATAGAGCTACTGTTACATGCTACATCACTGCAAATATAAGTTTGAGATTCATCTGTCTATTATGTCAGTGAGCAACTTATTACCATTATTATTATTTTAATTTGTCTTGGAATATATGTATATACATGTAATATCAAGTTGTCATCTATTGTCATTGGTTATATATAATTTATCATTATATGATTGTTTACCAGGAATCAATTATTGCATTTTCATCTTTAGTAGTGTGCTTCATTTAAAGTTCCATAATTCCCCCCTTTTCTCTGGGGTATTTTTGTAGATGAAATGCGTCAGTTTTGATGAGTCCTTTTGATGCCATTGCGTCTTTTTGAATTTTATGCTTTTGTGATCACAGAGGAGATTTTTTTACTTGATGCAATACATCTTGGAATCTATGAAAAGCCTTTTTATTCCAAATAAATACGTAACCATATGGTGTTTCACTATGTGAAGGCTTTCTGTTGTTTTTTTATGGATGCTGTTAACCATAAACCTACAAAACGGTTCTGTGGTGGGAGGTTTTTTTTTTTTTTACCATCTGGGACATTGCCATCCTGATCCATATTCTCACTTGCTGGGTCGAGGTTGCCTAAGGTGGCTCAGCTGAGGAGGAGGAATTGCACCACTCGCTATCCAGAGCTTTGATATCACATGCCTGATTGATGCTACCTTCTGGTAAGTGTATTTAATCTTCTCACTTGGGTGGTGGATGCACACATGGCAGTGACTCCTTTAGTCCTAAACTCCTGGATTCCTTCCCATCAATATATACTATACTTGTTTTAAT
Source organism: Lithobates clamitans (assembly GCA_037952925.1). NCBI lineage: Eukaryota > Metazoa > Chordata > Amphibia > Anura > Ranidae > Lithobates > Lithobates clamitans. The sequence goes on from JBBGZY010000573.1 coordinate 7,697,148, forward strand.
CACCAATGGGACTATACTACAAATATTGATTTACAATTTGCACAGTGCACTTTATTTAGAGACACTGTCAATCAGATGATGTTGTTAAGCCCCATACACACTATCAGTTTTTCTGCTGATTTTTGTCTTCAAATTTACCAAAAACCATGTAGTGCAAGGGCCTGCCTGAGTGCATACAAATTGAAACTCCTAAGGTTTGACCTCATATTATATGGTTTTGGTAAATTTGAAGGAAAAAAAATCAGCAGAAAATCCGATAGTGTGTATGGGGCTTTAGAGTTTTTTTTTTGTATATGCTAATCACAATTTGTTTTGTATATCACATTATGTTGACATATCAATACTCAACATTTGATTATTAGCACTGCACTGTTTCCATTTTATTCATTCACACAATTTTTGTTAGAAAAGAAGTGCTGGCCTGCTATTGTTTATTTATGTGTATAGCGCAGTGTTTTTAGAATACTTCCAAATATACACTATACAGTTTACTTTCAATTTTTTCCTTTAGATTGACCAAAACCATATAATATGAGGTCAAATCTCAACACTTTTAATTTGTATGCAATCAGGCAGGCCCTTGCACTACATAGTTGAAGGTAAATCTAACAACAAAAGTTGTATAGTGTGTATCCAGCTTTAGAGTCTGCAAAAGAATAGAGACTGGGGCGGAGGATCACCTTCCAGCAGGACGATGACCCTAAACATACAGCCAGAGCTACAATGGAATGGTTTACATCAAAGCATATTCATGTGTTAGAATGGCCCAGTCAAAGTCAAGACCTAAATCCAATTGAGAATCTGTGGCAAGACTTGAAAATTGCTGTTCACAGACGCTCTCCATCCAATCTGACAGAGCTTGAGATATTTTGCAAAGAATGGGTAAAAATATCACTCTCTAGATGTGCAAAGCTGGTAGAGACATCTCCAAAAAGACTTGCAGCTGTAATTGCAGCGAAAGTATTGACTCAGGGGGGCATTAGTAAAAAATTTGGAAAACCATTTATCATTTTCCTTCCACTTTGTGTTGGTCTATCACATAAAATCCCAATAAAATACATTTACATTTTTTTTTGTAACATGACAAAATGTGGAAAATATCAAGGGGTGTGAATACTTTTTCAAGACACTGTATGCATATGCCTAAAGTGCCCAAAAATCAAGGGGTCATCATGAGAGTATAGGGCAAACCACATTGGAGGGAGGTCGGGGAACAAGCTTAGTTGTAGATTTTAACCCTATTCATGAAGGTGTTACTGTGCCCTCATCATGACCACTTAAAAGGATAAGTTCACCCATTTTTAGGGTGGAACATGTAACATGTTCCTGCTTCTGCAGTCTCTCCTCGATCCCCCTTCTAATTGTGACAGCAGGCCAGGGATCTTCTCTTCATACCCACAGACGATTGCGTTATCCACAGAGTTCTGTGAATGAATCAACTACAAGTACTGACACAGCCTTTGTGGCTGATGGCTTGTAGTTCTCAAACTACCAGGGTGCTGGTGGTGGGTGCTCTAGTAGTTCATTGATTCTTCCTTTCATTCAGTAACTGCCTTCCCGTGTGAGGTACGGGCAGAAAGCTACACAGACAGTCTGCAGGAGCCTGAGATTGCACCTGCAATAAAATAAATGTACATTTTTGTTACCTGTAAAAAAAATGTGCATTTTTTTTTTTGAGGTGAACAAGGAAACCACATTTAGGTTTTTTTTTCTAAAGCAAAATTTGGGTTTTATTTCAAACAGTGGTTTATTGAACAGAGTTTATTGGGAACAACATATTATATGATGCCATTGTTGTTGGCAATATCAAAGATGGCACAGCTAGGAATTGTGAGATCTAAATGGAAAAAGGAATAAATAGACATTTATGGGCTGGTGTAGCCGGCAGGCACAACATACTGTGGGATGCCAGTGAGTTCCCCATGGAGGCAGACTGTGGCCAGGTGGCATCATGGCTAGAGAGAGTGCATATACGTAGAGCAGCAGTAATAATGACAGGCGTTAACCGGAGGCTAACATATTTTCCTTGTATGGGAGTCCTGCATCCGACATGGTTCAGTACAAAAAGCCATATAAACAGCAGCTGTTGTTAATGGGGGGTCGGTGGTAAGGGAAACCCCCCTGTGTTACTACATGGAAGGAAGAGAAACTAAAAGGAGATTTTAGAATAATTGGCCATTATTGTTTTTGGCTACCATTTCATACATTTGTGACCAGACTGCTAATAAAGAAAAAAATAACAGGACTTGTAAACAACTTTTAAAAGGCTATGGGACCAACAGATACCAATAAATATATTAGGACAGAAGATGATTTGCAAAGAATCACATTAAAAAGAATGAACAACCAGGGTAAGGTCACAGGTTCTCTTTCTAGACTATTATCCTAGCCCAATACACCCTTTTGCTGTACTCCCCCTCTGTCAGTCTATTGGAGCTGTGCGTCTCATACCTGTGCTGGTTTGTGTCAGACTTTACATAGGGTATAATGACCTACACCCCCCCCCCCCACACACACACACACACACGACAGTGTTGAAGCCTGGAGATTGGCCACTCACGCATGAGCACTGCATCCTGGAAGTAAAGGCATGCTCCCTATTCCCAGAGGTAGAGGATTATGTTGACTGGTTCAAATTAATGAATGGAGCAGTGAGGGATCATAGGGAAGGTAGGGAAGGTGGGGATGATAGGGAAGGTGGGGAGTGGCTAGCAAGAGAATCTTTCACTTTGCCCTGAATAGTTCACAACAGTGTTCAATTAATCATGCACTTTGCTTTTGCCATGAAGATGCTGACCTACCAGCATTGCAATCACATTTAAGTAGAACTCACCAGATCTTAAAACATTTCTGATGTAACAGGGCTGAAAGTGCAGGCACCTAGTAAAGTCTTCTGATTGATTCCTGTGTCCCTATGGAGCCCCTTGAATCATAGGCTCAGGCTGTACACGGGGCATTAACTTTTGCCATATTGAGATTATTCTCTGCTTCACTGAGCAGCAAAGGGTTAGGGATTTGACAGATGAATGATAGGGGGCAGGGCATAGATCCCGCAGGGGTGGGCTTAATATGACCTTAGGCAGAATGTGAGGATTTGCATACAGCCAGGACCCTAAGATCCAAGGGTGCTTCAATGGGTCAGAGATTGATCTGAAGACTAACACAAGGTCCTGCAAGGACCTGTACTTTTAGCACTGTTACCAGTTTCTATCCAGGTCTAGCTCACTTTAACTTTTAATGCTTCTACCAGCATTCCTTCTGTTCTAATAGGATTGTTTAAAAATTGGATGAATTCATGCAAGTACTAGATATGCATCTGCATTCAACACCATGTGAACTCAGCCCTAAAGCTGGCCACAGGTGGATCGAATCTCGGCCGGCTCAGCAAGAACCTGCCGAGATTTGATCCATCTATGGGCAGGCTGATTGTACCCAAGACTTGCATGTTGGATTTTTACCATGTGGCAAACATAATAGCTTCGCAGGAGGGGTCAAGCGATTTTTCTTTCCTGCAACCCATGATTGCAGGAAAGAAATTTGCATAATCTATGGCTTGCCTAAGAGTCAAGATCACCTTATATAAAAACGGAGACTCACCACAGCAAATTTCCTGTTCAAGGACATCTGCTCAGCCAGTACTGATTGGTTGTGGAAGAGGTGGGGTTGCATGTGACTCCACATATGAGGGAACCACCAGAACTGTTTGACATAAGACAGCAAGAGGTCATCTCCTTCATCTTCTGCATCAGTACCTGTGGCAGCAATCCAAGGAATACATAGAATGAAATATGTGACCATCAAATACCCATGACGCAAAGCAGAACTGATCAAAGAAAATCTTCATTTTTCCAGAGCTTATTGACAGACCAATAATTAAAGTGCATGTCAGAGCAAAAGAAGGAAAACAAAAAACATGTGCAGTACATTTATTTATTTATTTCAGTTACTTATATAGCGCCGTCAATTTACGCAGCGCTTTCCATATACATTGTACATATACATCAGTCCCTACCCTCAAGGAGCTTACAATCTAAGGTCCCCAACACACATTCATACATACTAGGGACAATTGAGATAGGATCCAATTAACCTACCAGCATGTCTTTGGAGTGTGGGAGGAAACCGAAGTACCCAGATGAAACCCACGCAGGCACAGGGAGAACATGCAAACTCCAGGCAGGTAGTGTCGTGGTTGGGATTCGAACCAGCGACCCTTCTTACTGCTAGGTGAAAGTGCTATCCACTACACCACTGTGCTGCCCAGTACATCTCTGCAATGCATGCACATTCCCCCATAATTTATCCCTTTAAAAAGGCCCTGCAAGTACAGAAAAATACCTATTTGCCAGCTCAGGCCCTCATTTACTGTTATGGGTTGACAACACACAGGATGTTTGTGGTCTGAATGCTATCAGCCTTCCCAGTTGTCTTAACCCGGGTACACGTGTACCAAAATGCTGATCTAATGTTCTGTTGAATGGTCATACTGGAAAACCAGCATTCGATCAGCGCTTGCAGCCAATGGCTTCAAGCTCTGATCAGTGTATTCTGCCCTACCAGAATACAACTGCCCTGCCAGAATACAATAACTCAGTGTGAGAGATTAATGTATCGCATGCATCTTTGTGTTAATGCAGGTATCGTTCAGTTTTTGTTTTTTTATTCAACCTGTTGGTTGAATGAAAAAAAAAAAAAAAATTGTGTGTGTACCCAGCGTTATGCCAAAATACGGACCACCCCATCTTCACAACATAGGAATGAATTGTCCTAAAGTCCAAGATAAGAACCAGAAGGGCTATTAAGACTTCAGGAAGTGTGCCCAGATAAATGTAAGCGTTTGCAATTATAAAATAAACACTTTCCATGGTTTATTGTTAGGATCTACATATACTTTAACCACCTCAGGATTTAGAACATAGAAGATAATTCCTAAAGGGCACATCTCTAACATCCAGATCCATCCAACCACCACTATTAATGACAATTACCATCTGTCAAAACGTAGTAGATTCTGCGGTCAGGTGACATTTGCAGGTGTCTTAAGCTGGCCATATATGGTTCCGTTTTTTTTTTTTTTTGTTCAGCCAGCAGGTTGAACGAACAAAATGAAAACCACTTCGATTGTGTGGCTGGGGGAATCCTCCCAGCTGTGCTATTGAATTCTGACAGCGCGGGGACTACGCAGATCTGCACTGCAGCCACTGATCAAATGCCTTTTTTCCCCTCAAAAGTCTGTTCAACACAAGTTGATGCATCAACTTATGTTGAGCGGCAGTGGCCACACATGGAGCGAAAATTAAGGCGGTCCCTAATGGAACTAATCAATCTATGGCCACTTTCAGAGCAAATGACCTTTGATTTGCAACTATCACAAGTTTTTTTTAAATTTTTTTTAATAAAGCATATTTCTATTTTACCCCTTGTTAGCCCCTAGTTAACTCTAAATCAACCCCAATTAACTCCTTCCTCCCCTTAGCTATTATTTTTCTACTGATTTAAAAAAAAAAAATATATATATATATATATATATATATATATATATACTTGTTTGGTTACTTTTATTTCAGTGTCACATAGAAAGAGAATGCTCAAAGTTTAACAAAAAAAAGGGTTTTTGGGACAAATTATAGAATAAAATGTATAGTTTTTATTTACACTAAAACTATCATTGATGGAAACGGAAAAAAAAAAACACAATTTTTTTACAATTTTGTTTATAGATTCCATGGAAGATAAAATCATTTTTGCAAAACAATATTACCAAAATAGAGCCTAGTTTTCCCCCCCAAAAAAGCGATGTATGAATGACTTGGTTATCTAAAGTATTGACAAAATTATTGCCAAATAAGCAGACCTATAGAAGAAAATGGCAAAATTGCTCTGGTACTATAATTAAAGTGGTAACTGGAGTGACTTTTAAAGCGTAAATGAATCTTTCACTTTGCCATTCAGAGAAAAGCGAAAGGTTTGCTTGTTAAGGCACCCCCAGTACTCCACTTCACAGTATCATGCCATTTGTCTGCAGGAGTGCTGAGAAACACCCAGTAATTCCGGGTATGGGGGTGCAGTGCACTTTTCCCCCCAATTTTTGGTGCTTGGCCCTCCAGGCATGGACAAACACATGTGAGGGAGGGCAACAGGTCACTAACCCTGTGTAAGCTCTGACAATGACTAACAAAGCTTACACCATGTCTGGAGTCAGTGCTCCCACACAAAAAAGAGCTATGGGGAAGCACAAAAAAAAAAAGGAACGGCAGGTTGTGGGGTGCCTCATCAAGTGACATATGCTCTTTGGTAACATCCCAAGCTGTCAGAAGAGAAGGTTACAAGAAAAAGCACCAACCAGGATCAGATAGGATTCCAAGACTACACAATGGGTCCCTTGACCTTACATGTCCTTAAGTTTCAACAACTTAAAAGATTACAATAAGGTCATTTTGGTGCACTTGTAATTTTTGAAAACTGTGCCATACGAAATTCTTCTTTACAGGACAACCCCCCCGCCCCCCCCCCCCCTTTGGGTAACAATGTTGTAGCTGTAGCGTAGCCACCTTTCTATTATATGAATGTACAGGCTCTTGTGTTACTTGAGCCGCCTTAAAAATGAACTGTTGGAAAAAATATATGTGCTCCTAATTAAACAAGGCAAGACAAGAGGGCAAATCTCTCTAAAACAGAGAAAGACAGCATTGATGGTATTTTTCTCAGTGGAAAGTGAAAAGAGAGAACTTTGGACGTGTTTTTGCTGTTTGCATCGCCACTGAGATTTCCCCACTTCCTGTCTACGTGACAACAGTCAACAGATTGGAATGAAAGGACATAGGCATCAATTAACACTGAACAAACCCTCGCCCACTCTAAACAAAACTAAAAATCAGAGAAAGCAAGAAATAAGAGATGGCGAAGGGGTCTCATTCAGGACTAATTATACCCACTCTACCTGCTATTTGAGACTTGCATAGAGTTCCACCTTCTTGGTGAAAGTGGTAAACATGATTTATTCTTACGTGAAATATTTTGTATGTACCCAATAAAAAAAGAAAAAACGCAAATACTATATTTGCTGTAGAAATATCTACCACAAACATGCAAGTATCAATATTAAAAAGAACTAACTTATTAATGCCTAGTATACTTTTCTCACCCACCTGTGTGGAAGAACTTTCCAGAAAAGCCAAGATTGAAGGTGAAATTTGGGATGTGCGCTCTTAACTCATTCTGGGTATCATACAGTGCCTGAAACAAAACGGTTACAGTCACACACAAATGTAATCCAATAATATAGGTCATAGTTATAATAAAAGATGAAAGCTTACATGACCACCATATTAACCATGCCTACCTTTACATCTTCTACTTTCATGCGAGTTCCCTCCTTCCCAACAAATATATCGTCGATATCAACCAGTACGTAGCGGTTGAGGGGAAGAGACAACCTTTTTCCAGTCAAGAATGACACTGCATCCACAAACACCAGCTTATGAAGCCAGAAGTTCAAGTTGTTACCGAAAAGCACCCTTTGGATACCATCATGCAGTCCCAGGTCCTGAACAACTGTTGTGTGGAGGGCCGCATCTACACTGAGATGAGGTATAGTCTCTGCTGACTTGGTCTTGGCCAGTAGAACTGGTTCATAAGTGGTGTGGTTGGACTGGAACACTGTCCAATCTTCTCCTGGTAGTTCACCTTTTTCCACCTGGTTGGGCTTGGTTATATACAAAAGAGGGGATTTGGGATTGATGCTGCAGTCCTTGAGGCCTAGATTGGAGTGAAGGTACAGGGGAAAGCCTTTCAGCTGGGCGCTAAGCAGACTGTTTTCATTGGCCTGTAGTAAAAAGAAATGCAAAAATGGATGTTTAATGTCGACGAAAAACAATGTTCCTATATCAAACAAAGGCTAAAGAAACTCCAGTTAACATTTTTTTTTTGGATTGACAGACGAAGAGTTAGAACCTCGATGACCACCATCGCCGCTTCTGGAAGTGAGGACCATCTCAGCATGTGCAAAGCGAGGTTCCTTTTAAAGCTGAAGTTTAGTATTTTTTGGGGATACAGCACCAAACACATTTGTTACATGTAATGGCGTGTATCCCATTACCTGCAGGCTGATGCTTCTTGTAAAAATATTTCCTTCAGTGCCTCCTTCACAGCCCTTAGACATTGCCCTTGGAGTGTGGGAGTTAAAAGCAGCCACTGCTAGTGTCGAGAGTTGTGCCAGTCACCTATCCCCTTCTGCCCTCTCCACCATTCAGAGAACTTGCATTACTATTCTCTGGCAATTTATTGAAACCTAGGATTGGACGGTGGGAGATACTGTGAATTATTGCCCCCTCCTCTATTCGTATAATGCAATGCACTGTCAATTTACAAGAAGCAGCAGCCTTTGGATAATGGGATACCTACCATCGGGATCTGGACACAAGTCAAACAATGATGCTGTCACAAGTCAGCATTCAAGAACACAGAGAGTCTCCATCTGCAGACCGCCCCACCCATATGGACCTAATCAGAGATGGCTGTGGGTCAGGGAGATTTAGAAACGTTATACATAATTATGATCCAAATAATTAAAATCCTACCTAGACAATCAAACTGGTAAACATTGCTGGCAAGATGCAGGATGTGTCCAAAGCAATCACTTTCTTACTAGTACCTGTTTACATATCACTTCAGAACCAAAAGAGTGTTAATATGTGAATTCACTAATTTGTTTGGTAACACTCTTTTCAGTGTGTAGGGTTAACAGTTTGATTGTCTATGTAGGATTTTATTTATATCATTATTATGTTGTATATACACAGTGCCTTGCAAAAGTATTCGCCCCCTTGGCTTTTTACCTATTTTGTTACATTGCAGCCTTTAGTTTAATGTTTTTTTAATCTGAATTACCGTATTTATCGGCGTATAACACGCGCCGGCGTATAACACGCACCCCAAGTTTAGGAGAGAATTTTAAGGAAAAAACATTTTTAGGAGGGAAGTTTAAGGAAAAAAAACTTACATTACAATGCCCATCAATGCAGCCTTGTCTATCTGCAGCTTTTTCAGTGTCAGTGCAGCCTTGCCCCAGTGCAGTCTCATCAGTGCAGCCTTGTCAGTGCAGCCTTGTCAGTGCAGCTTTGCCCCAGTGCAGCTTTGCCCCAGTGCAGCCTTGCCTCAGTGCAGCTTTGCCCCAGTGCAGCCTTGCCTCAGTGCAGCTTTGCCCCAGTGCAGCCTTGCCCCAATGCAGCCTTGCCCCAATGCAGCTTCGTTCGTGCAGGTCTGCCCCAGTCCAGCCATGTCAGTGCAGCTTTGTGCACTCAGTGTAGATTCAAAAAATGGCGCCGAGACTGCAGGGAGCCGAGATACACATACTCGAGTGTTCTCGGCTTTTTCCGGCGCCGCCGTCACGCCCAGTCCCGCCCCTGGACCTGTGTTATGTCCATCATAGGGCGGGACTGGGCGTGACTGTCAGCGGCGCCGAAAAAAGCCGAGAACACTCGGGTATGTGTATCTCGGATCCGACAAGAGCAGAGATACACATACCCGAGTGTTCTCGGCTTTTTTCGGCGCCGCTGACAGTCACGCCCAGTCCCGCCCTGTCCCGCCCTATGATGGACATAACACAGGTCCAGGGGCGGGACTGGGCGTGACGGCGGCGCCGGAAAAAGCCGAGAACACTCGAGTATGTGTATCTCGGCTCCCTGCAGTCTCGGCGCCATTTTTGAAAGTACCCACGGCTGTGTATGTCGGCGGCGACCGCGGCAATTGCCGCGATCGCTTCGATGACACAGAAATCGGCAGGGATCGGCCTATAACACGCACCCACGATTTTCCCCTGATTTTCAGGGGAAAAAAGTGCGTGTTATATGCCGATAAATACGGTATATGTGATGGATCAGAACACAATAGTCTAAGTTGGTGAAGTAAAATTAGAAAAATATATACATAAAACTATTTTTCAGAAATAAAAAAAACTGATAATTGGCATGTGTGTATGTATTCACCCGCTTTGTTATGAAGCCCATAAAAAGCTCTGGTGCAACCATTTACCTTCAGAAGTCACATAATTAGTGAAATTATGTCCACCTGTGTGCAATCTAAGTGTCCCATGATCTGTCATTACATATACACACCTTTTTGAAAGGCCCCAGAGGCTGCAACACCTAAGCAAGAGGCACCACTAACCAAAAACTGCCATGAAGACCAAAGGAACTCTCCAAACAAGTAAGGGACAATGTTCTTGAGAAGTACAAGTCAGGGTTAGGTTATAAAAAAATATCCAAATCTTTGATGATCCCTAAGAGCACCATAAAATCTATCATAACAAAATAGAAAGAAGATGGCACAACAGCAAACCTACCAAGCGACGGCCGCACACCGGCAAGGAGGACAATAATCAGAGAGGCAGCACAGAGACCTACGGTAACCCTGGAGGAGCTGCAGAGTTCCACAGCAGAGACTGGAGTATCTGTACATAGGAAGACAATAAGCCGTACGCTCCATTGAGTTGGGCTTTATGGCAGAGTGGCCAGAAGAAAGCCATTACTTTTAGCAAAAAACAAAATGGCACGTTTTGAGTTTGCGAAAAGGCATGTGGGAGACTCCCAAAATGTATGGAGAAAGGTGCTCTGGTCTGACGAGACTAAAATTGAACTTTTTGGCCATCAAAAAAAAAGCTATGTCTGGCGCAAACCCAACACATCACATCACCCAAAGAACACCATCCACACAGTGAAACATGGTGGTGGAAGCATCATGCTGTGGGGATGTTTTTCAGTAGTCGGGACTGGGAAACTGGTCAGAGTTGAGGGAAAGATGGATGGTGCTAAATACATGGATATTCTTGAGCAAAACCTGTACCACTCTGTGTGATTTGAGGCTAGGACGGAGGTTCACCTTCCAGTAGGACAATGACCCCAAACACACTGCTAAAGCAACACTTGAGTGGTTTAAGGGGAAACATGTAAATGTGTTGGAATGGCCTAGTCAAAGCCCAGACCTCAATCCAATAGAAAATCTGTGGTCAGACTTGAAGATTGCTGTTCCCAAGTGCAAACCATCCAACTTGAAGGAGCTGGAGCAGTTTTGCAAGGAGGAATGGGCAAAAATCCCAGTGGTAAGATGTGGCAAGCTCATTGAGACTTATCCAAAGTGACTTGGAGCTGTGATAGCCGCAAAAGTTGGCTCTACAAAATATTGACTTTAGGGGGGTGAATAGTTATGCATATTGACTCTTTCTGTTATTTTGTCCTATTTGTTGTTTGCTTTACAATAAAAAAAAAAAAAAAATCTTCAAAGTTGTGGGCATGTTCTGTAAATTAAATGATGCAAATCCTCAAACAATCCATGTTAATTCCAGGTTGTGAGGCAACAAAAAATGCCAAGGGGGGTGAATGCTTTTGCAAGGCACTACAAGTATACTTTTACCCTAACTGGCCCAATCTCTACGATTAAGCTTGTAAGGGTGAAATGTGTTTGAGTGGGGTGGTCTGCTGGTGGGGCTCTCCATGTGTTTGTGCTGACTGAATAAAGCTTTACAATGGACAGCATCAGTGTGCAACCCTGTGTTCAGATAGTGACCAAGGTAGACCTCTTGTGATTCCCAACTGACATGAATGGATGACTGACACCAAAACTGAGAAGGATTGAGAGGGACCCGGTGCAGTGCACTTACCTAGAATCTCCAAACTATAGGATACACAACTTTGCACATATCTAATGTGTTTGGTGCTGTATCCCCCCCCCCCCAAAAAAAAAATTTTTTATCAATTCATGATATCAATTTCAACTATGTGGTGCTATAACAGGAAGCAAAACAGGAAAAGCTGACTGTGCTACTGTACCTAAAGGGAGTAAGAACCAGGAACTGAAAGCCAGCACAAGTGTCACAATCCTAAAACACCAATTCAACATTGAGCCCTGGTTCACACTGACTGCGGAAATGAAATTGTGCAAGTTCAAAAACTCGCACAATTTCATTCCCACATTGTCAGTCCCGACTTTGGGGGCGATTTCAGAGACATCTGTGCGGGTTTCTGCACAGATGTCAATGGAAATAGAACCCCGAAATCTACTTTTGGGAATCAGTGTGGCGCCGCAAATGCAGCGTCGCACTTATACGGACGCTGCCATTGCCGCCGATTTGGCATGCGATCTGACATGTCAAATCGCATCAATGTGAACCAGGGCTTAAGCAGAGTAAAACATTAAGGATAAAGAAGCAATAAATACTACACATGCTCCAAAAAGAGCCTCATTGTAAATGGGTATGGACTAAAATCACAAATAAATAGCAACTGAAGGTAAAAGAGAGAAGGACAAGGAACCAGCATGTAATAGCAAGTCTATATTCCCATTATACTGCATAATAGATGGGTACTGGGGGTAGAGGAGCTGTGATTTCTATTATACAGGATTTATATAGTGCCAACAGTTTGTACAGCACTTTACAATATGAGGGCAGACATTACAGTTACAATACAATTCAATACAGGAGGAATCAGAGGGCCCTGCTCGTTAGAGCTTATAACCAGCTGAAGCTGCTGCCTGTTCACTTCCTGGATTTACACAGAGGCACGCCTCAAGCTCTGCAGCTCTCATTGGCCCTCTTTTGACTCACCCCCCTTCCTGGGAAAACTCTCACAAGAGTGAGAGCTGTACATGATGTCATAAGCCTAGGCTAATGACCAGACAAGAAAGAGAAAGTGGGCTGTATAAGATATTTACTGGCAGAAAAAAAATGTACTATCCAAAGTTAAAAACAAGAGCAGAACATTTAATAGATGGAAAGTTGAAAAAATGACTGAAGGTCCGCTTTAAGAAACATTCTAAAAGTCACAACCACAATGGGCTCGGCAAGCCCCCCTATATGACCGCACTCAAGCCTGGCAATAGGATTTTTTGTCATTTTGGATAGAGTAATGAGGGTTATAACCCCCATCAGATTTTTTTTTTTTTGCCATCTGTCCCATTACGGAGATTTCCCTTCACTTCCGGTCTCATAGCCAAACAGGAAGTGAGGAAATCCCTGCAAATTAGGGACCCTCAGGCCACCAGAGCTCGTGTCCCCATTGGAAAATGTCCCCTCTATTACTTTTCTGGGGACAACCCAAAACTGGAGATTTTCATTTACTTTCAATGATGATGGTAAACAGAAGAGGATAAATCTCCTTAACGGGGGGCACAGACAGCATTAAAAACAGACAACCGTACTAATCTCTCTCCTCTATCCAAAAAATAAAATAAAAAATGTAGCCTTTAGTTATACTTTAAGTGTGGCTCTTCTCTACTTATTCTCTGTGAATATGCATTTTAACCTGCATTCAAACTCATGCTGCTATTTTCCCAGCTAATAACTTAGTACAGTTGCACTTTAAGACTGCTATCTTATGACCATGGGGTAAAATGGAGCCAAAATACTGCTAATTATAATCTGGAATTCACCTGAATTTAATTGGGATTTTATATCATTGATCTACATAAAATAGTCTATAATATTGAAGTGTAAAAAATCCAGTTTCCTAAATGATCTACAAATTAAACCTGAAAAGACTTGATTGTAAAGTATTCATCTCTCTTGTGCAGTAAAACCCCTAAATAAGAACGCTTGCCGCTAATTGCCTTCAGAAGTTACATAAATGGAGCCCACCTGTGTACAATTAACGGTCACGGGATCACAGATTACATGCACATGTTTCTGGAGGGTCTTACAGTTTAGTTTGTTAGGTAACATACTCAACTAAACAGTCACGAAGAATACACTTGGAACTATCAAAACAAGGTTTAAAATAAAGGTCTTGAAAAGTTAGGATCTGAATTGGGTTCTAAAAAGAAATGCCAACTTTTTAACATCCCCCAGAGCAAATCCACGATGAATGGAAAAACTATGGCACAACCACGACTCTTGGAAATGATATATACCAAAACTTTGGGTGACTGGGTAAGGTGGGCATTACAGAAACAATTAAAAGTGTTACTAAACCCAGGACCCTGCATTCACTATATCTGGTCTCCCACAGTACAAATAAGATGGCAATGCAATTATTTCAGTAAATATAAACTGCTAAATACCTAGGAGTCTTGTGACTTCTATCAGCTTCTGGCCGAGCACTGGTTAAAGCTTATAGGAGGAGCTTTCATTCTCCTCCGACTGTTCTATGTGGCTGCATGACCCCTGCTCTCAGGGTCTGGGGTCTGATCAGCCCTGTGCTGATCACATGCAGCCTCCGGGAAAACAAAAAACTCACTAGCAATACACACCAAACTGAGCATGTACAGACTGCCTCCTGGGGCTCTGTTCTATCAGCAGATAGATTGGGGACAGTGGAAGAAGGGGAGGATCAGAGAAGTCCGGATAAAACAGCCTTTTTATACAATACCCAGGATTAACCCATTAGGTTCTACAGTGAGTATAACAAGCATGCTTTACTGCATATACAGACTGATTTTACTGTTGTGGGTTTAATAACACTTTAAAGTGGTTGTAAACCCTTACAATCCACTTTTTGCTACAGGTTAGCCTTTAATAAGGCTTACCTGTAGCTACTCTGGATATCTCCTAAACCTTTTAGGAGATATCCCCTGTATCTGCATGTGCCGACATCATCGGCACATGCGCACTGAAGCAATGGCGCGTACGTGCCATTGCTTCAGCGAGTGTGCTCATGCGCGGGAGTGACGTCATCGTGGCTCCGGCCAATCACAGCCGTAGCCTGCGATACTCGGAAGTAATTCCAGGAGCAATGTCGCCGGCCAGTGCTGTGTATGGGCACCGCAGCGAGGGCTTCGATCTCAAGCGGGTATTACATAATGAGCTAGTATGCTATGCATACCAGCTCATTGTGCCTTTGTTTTGCAGGTCTTCTTTTTTTCTATGTGGGTTTACAACCACTTTAAGTAGTTGTTCTAAAAACAACTGCAGAGAGATAGAAGAAAAAAACTATAACCCAGATGATTTCCAAAACTGGAATTTAAGGTAAAGTAATGAAACAGCCGTTGCTGGAAAAAACTCATACGAATTCCTGTTTGGACCAAAAAGCATGTAGGACACTCAAATGACATGTGAAAAACAGAATGTACGAAAGTTCTCTGGTATGATGAGACCAAAACTGAACTTGAGTTGGATAGTCTACAATGCTCATGAGGTTGCCATGTCAATAGTGGTGGTTGCACCATATTATAAAGATGGTTTTTCAACAGTACTAACTGGGAGAGAGGTCAGGATTGAAGGCATAACTGATGGAAACACATGCAGGGCAATTCTAGTGAAAATCCTGCCTCAGTGGGCATGAGACCTGAAATAAAGGAGGACATTTACCTTCAAAACAGGACAATGGCCCCAATCAAGGGCACTTTCACACAGGTAATCTGATCAGAGCCACCTGTCAGTTTTTGACAGGCGGACGTTATTGGAAGGTCCATGCATTCCTATAGACCGGCAGGTGTTAACGTGTTTGTGTCCGTTTACACCCGCCTACCTCTGGGTCGGATCAGGCCCGCTGAAAAAATATATAAAGAAATTGGAGGAGGGCTACGTCCTCTTCCATTTGGGCGGACCGGATCAGAGGCAGCTAATGCTGCGTACACACGACCGGACTTTACGGCTTACTTGGTCCTGTGGACCGGAGTCTGTCGGACAATTAGATCGTGTGTGGGCTCCAGTGGACTTTTCCCCAAAAGTTTGACGGATCTAGAAATGAAACATGTTTCAAATCTTTTTGACGGACTCGAGTCCGGTCAAAAAGTCCGCTCGTCTGTATGCTAGTCCGACGGACAAAAACCGACGCTAGGGCAGCTATTGGCTACTGGCTATGAACTTCCTTGTTTTAGTCCGGTAGTACGTCATTATGTACAAATCCGTCGGACTTTGGTTGATCGTGTGTAGGCAAGTCCGTTCATTCGGAAAGTCCGCCGTAAAGTCCGACGAAAAGTCCGCCGGACAAAGTCTGCCGTAAAGTCCGCTCGTGTGTATGCGGCATAAGTGTAAACAAACAGCAGAGTACATTTACACCCAGCCGCCCATAGAGCAGAGCAGGCTCTGCCTGTATTTGCTCTGCATCAATCAGCAGGGGATCAGCAGACAGATCCCCTTTTTATCGTAATGGAGTAAAGGCGCCCCTGTGAATAGGCTCTTAGGGCTCATTTACACTCTCAGATAGCAAGGATAACTTGCCACAAATTGGTATCAGTCTGTTAACTTGCTGCACATTTTCACTGGCAATTTGTACACTTGCAGAGCACTTGAAGCACAAGTTCTAGTTGACACTTTTCCAATTTGTAGCAAATTTGCGTATCAAGTCTACAGCAAGAGCTCTGGAAGTCACACTGACCCCTGTGGTGGGATGACTATTGCACAACATAACTGAACCAGAACTTGCAGCAGACTTGCAGAATGTTTGCAAAGAAAGTTGATCTGGAGTCATGAAAGGAAGATCTGCTGCAATTGTGTAACAAACTTGTGAAGCCTGGCAAGTCTAGCAATAGCTTAGCAAATCATTTTTAAACTTGCAGCATAATTGCTTGCTTTCTGAGCTTGTGGTTGGGAGGCAGTAAAAATGCGGCCGAGTCAATTTTTGTACTACCCCCAACCACCTCCCCTCCAACACACAGGAGTGTAAACATGCCGTGGCCACAATGCTATGAAGCTACAGCAAGAATTAAGCCCCCATGGCAGGTAATGAGAAGTACTCACCACTTTTATGCAACCTATTTAAGTGAATGGGGCTGCGCCACACCCATTTGCAATGAACATCTCTCAGAGCACCATTAAATCCATAATTAATAGATGGGAAGACTATGCCACAACCACAAGTGCAGCCTTTCAGGAGAACACCTTCGTGCTCCCTTTATGCGGACCAACCCAATCTAAAGGTTCTCCAGAAGGTCCTGTAAAGTGTAATGGCTGCAGCCTCCTTCAGTGGTGATGGTCCTTGCTCACTGCATTGACCGGCGCGCATTGCAAGTGGGTTGAATGACGCTGCTCACCATTCAGCCCATAGAGACTGAGAACATTTAGGCCTAATGTACACAGGACGTTTTACAACCTCTCCTGAACAATTTAACTTGACAGATAGTAACCGACGCTTAAAAACGTCTGTTGTGTCGTGCTTACATGCTGCATTTGCGTTTAGAAGTGTTTTTTTTTTTTAAATAGTCAAAAAATATGAAATGCCTGTAAACGAAATGCAGCTAAACGCGAGTTACCGCATTTACAAGCTGTTACAGGCATTTCAAATGCCTCTGAACATCCGTCCCGAACGCATTTTTTTGCTTTCCAAAAAATGCCTCTAAACTCAACTGCCTAGAAACGACCCTGTGTACATGTACTGATAAGATAACATAGAGGAGAGTTCAGGGGCAGCTGAAAAAACCGCCCAACTGCTCCTAAACGTCCGTTTACCAGCAGTAGTGTACATGAAGCCTAAGGCTAGATTCACACCTATGCATTTTTAGTGCTTTTTGCATTTTGCAGATTTGCACTACAGTCCATACAGAACACGTTCTGTAGTGCAAATCTGCAAAATGCAAAAAGCACTAAAAATGCATAGGTGTGAATCTAGCCTAAGGCCTGGATCACACCTATGCATTTGTTAGCGCGTTTTCAGTTTTGCAGAAACACACTACGGTCCATTTAACACGGTTTCCTATGGATGTAGTTCACATCTGTGCATTTTATGGAAAGGGCCAGGGACTTTCTGGTTTTTGGTTCCATAGATTTCAATGGATCAAAAATGTGTATTGAAAAATGCAAAATGCACCTGCAATATGCAAACTGCAACATGCATAGGTGTAAATCAGGCCTTAATGGTGTAAAACAATTACTGCTAGACAGCTTTTAATCGAAAGTTTTTTACATTTTCACTTTTGTTGAGCTTTATTTTCACCTGGAGTTCTGCTTTAAATGAATTTCCTGCACTTAGTTTCTATCACCAAACAGATTATGCTCACCTACACAACATTGCTTAGCCAGCACAAGAGAATTTCACACCTGCTCATTAGTGGAAACAAGCTGCGTACTCGTTTCAGGTGATGAGAAAGAGCTATTTGTTGAATGCCGCCGCTTTCTGACACAAAAACAAAATTACACATGATTTTTTTTTTTTTATCACTTTTTCTTGTTAAGTGTTGCGCACACCAAGACAGCAAGATAATGTTTTGCAAATAACAGTCTCAGCTTGCATTTCAGCACTAGGTCTCGATCTAAAGATACCATTTCAAATGAAACGTTTGCTATCGTCTGATCAGTGAGGGAAGGGCAAATAGCATAGAATGGAAAATACCACACGAAGTTAAAAAAAAAAAAAAAAAGCACGCACATACATGATCCCTGCTCAAAAATAACGTTCTACTTGCTGGCTTAAAGCAGACCCATAGGGCTCATGCACAAGGCTGCAAAGAAACTGGGTTTTTATCAGTACAGCATTTTTGCTTATTTTACAGATTCTAACGCAGGTGTATTGTTTTCTAGTTTAAAAAAAAAAAAAAAAAAAGTCAAACTCGTGCTGTGCTCAGATATACGAAAAACTAAAAACAGAAAAATCTGCATCCAAAGTCCTGTTTATGGACCGTATTTTACACTATACACATGTTAACATTTGTGCTAACGTTTATAGGTGTACAGAGCACATGCACATGTACTCTATTGGCCTAGACAAGAATTTTCGTAAGATCTTGTGGTCAGTAATATCCTGCAGGAAATCATAGGGTCGTATTCATGAACCCATGATGTCTGGCTCCTTCCCCTGTAAAAATCACTTGCAGATACTGTATGTGTAAAATATACCCGTAAAAAAGGAAAAAGGTTTTCCTATTATACCAACTTACCGTCTGTCGTCCGCAACGACTGAGAAAAGGTGACGCCATTCTCCTGGGAAGATTCTATGGTATATAGCGAGCTCATAAGCTGACGTTCTTCCTACGGACTGGGGAGTCTTCATGAAATTTGGGGGACTTCCAGGTGTATGGTGCATCATGCTCAGCAATACAGAAGACCAGGGTTTATTATTTAGGCACAGGTCCTTACCTCACAAGCTGCCTAAGCCCCCACCCCCGAGGAAGTGTTCCCCCGACATGCTCCTCCCCTCCACCATCACCCCCGAGGAAGTGTTTCCTTGACATGCTCCTCCCCTCCACCATCACCCCTGAGGAAGTGTTTCCTTGACATGCTCCTCCCCTCCACCATCACCCCTGAGGAAGTGTTTCCTTGACATGCTCCTCCCCTCCACCATCACCCCTGAGGAAGTGTTTCCCTGACATGCTCCTCCCCTCCACCATCACCACCATTAGCCCTTCCTTGTTTCCTGAACTTTTGTCTGTCATTTTGCCTTATGATTGGGCACTCTGGGGTAGATATTTTCATATCCTCCTATTTTTTTTTTGTTTTTTCTTTGAGATAAAAACTGTGTTGGAACAACCATCTTTATAAGGTAAAGAATATTCATATAGCTTGTGCAAGCAATACATTCCTTTTTTTTTTCTTTTTACACTGCAAATTAATTCAAATAAGTGTTCCAGAAAAAAAAAATGATATGCCAATTTGTAATTACTGCACGCAATATGCTGGATAGTGAGGACTTCAAAATGTGGGTGGAACTCTGCTTCAAGTCAAGAAAGTTTCCATATCTTTGGCAAACCCATCGGACTTAAAATGATCAATTTTTGAATAATAATGACTTTTTACTACCTGAAAGCGGTGTTAAAAGTACATTACACAAAAGCTGAAAGTTAGGCATTGAGACTGTCAACCTGTTCAGTCCTTTAGTTGTTCATCCAGGTATCGTGCAGTACACCAGTCTGCCATAATCCTTTTTTGTTAGTAATTTTGATATCCTGGAGCACACTTAAGCTGGATATACACTTAAAGAATTTCAAACACAACATTTGTATGAAGGTTCTTAGGAAAATTTATACGAAAATTCTCAGAACATTTGAATATCGTTCAAAAATAGTTTAAGACGTCTTTCGCTTTTAGTGTTCTGGATTGAATGGCCTTTACCGAACTAAAGCTATTTACACGGTTACAAATTTGTACATTTGAGAAAGCATTTCCAGTCTGCCCCTTTGAATGTTCCTGTCACTGCGGTCAAAAATGAATGCCAGTTTGCCAAAACTAATGATTAGAAATAAGAACAAGTTTTGTATTTGTGAACTTTTTCAATAAAAAGACTTCTTTGAAGTTAAAAAAAGAAATAAGAACAAGTGTTCCTTGTGGTGGAACACCTTCAGCATAAACTGTCCCAATTCTGGAAACCATGCTAGTTTGCTTGGCAGATCATACTCCCCTTAACTGGTCTTCCTCAATGCTATCACTGTTTCTGGAGTGAGGCAATGGCAGCCAACTAAGTAGCCCACCATAGTGATGAGCCAGTAGCAAAGGGGTGGGGGAGGACAAGAAAGCTCACCAACTGGTAGTGTCAGAGCTTTGCCTATTTAGTATGGAGAGTATGTATCCACAGCAGAGGAGAATGACAGATGGCGAGATATGTGCAGGCACCTAAGTCAGTTAAAACTGCCACCCACCATCTTACCTGGTCCTTCTCAGCCTCTTTGCTAGTGGGGGGATTAGAATTAGAGGGTAGTGACAACACAAAACGGGAAGATGCAGGGTGGCACTGAAATTAACTTTGGTAGTTTGTGTAATACCAAGCACCATGCCATTTGTAGAATGTGGAGTGTCCTCATGTACAGAAACAGAGGTGGTGAAGATCCAACGACCTTTTAGCTAGACATCTAGAATACATGAAGGCAGCAGTCATAGAACTTTATATAGAGCTGCTAGCCTTTTACATCACCTGGACACATATACCAGCTAGGAAAACGCCTTTTACAAGTAAGAATCAATGTTAAAAAGCAACGCTGCAATAAATCTATTTGCGACTAAAGTACTGCTTTAAAGAACCCTCGAGCACTAAAAAAAAAAAAAAAAAAAAAAGTATAGGTCTATACCAGTGTTTCTCAACTCCAGTCCTCAAGGCGCCCCAACAGGTCATGTTTTCAGTATTTCCCTTAGATGAAACAGCTGTGGTAATTAAGGCAGTGAAACTGATCAAATCACCTGTGCAAAATAATGGAAAGCCTGAAAACATGACCTGTTGGGGCGCCTTGAGGACTGGAGTTGAGAAACACTGGTCTATACATTCATGTCTAAAAGTCTGTATTAGGCTCTCTAATAAAATGGTACTGAAATGTGAAAAAACTCCCTTTATTTTTTGCTTTCTAATTTCTCTACTTCTCCTCTGAATGAAGCCAGATTTGTGGGCATTACTAACATTGAGTTCAGTTACCACCAATCACGTAGAGTTTAGTAAGTGAGCCTGGGGGTTTCCACCCAGTTCCACTCCCTCTATCTTTTCACAGGTTGCTAGGGTGCTGGCAGCTGGGCTGCACAGCATCATGTGTTTCCATAGTGCAGACTGCCCAGCACCATAACAACCAATGATGCAAAGTAGCCTGGACCACAGAATCCCAGCAACCAATTATAAGACAGATATATGTCCTGATGTTCTGAAGTGAATTCCCAAGGCTCATGACAGTATTTTTGTCACAGCTGCAATTTCAGTGCTGGTGAATACATAGTAGATAAAGGGTGTCAACTTCTGTGGGAGAGCTATCCGTGCTAAAATCCTGAACTTGAAGCGGAGTTCCACCCATTTATAAGTAAATTTAGGTTTTAATAAATCACTCACCTGTCCCACGATGCGGGCACAAGAAGCCTCGCTCCTCTTCCTCTCTGCAGCGCCGTCATTCTAACTGAGGGTGCCCGGCTGTGGCTTCACAGCCGGACACACACTGCGCATATGCACTGTGAATGGCCGGGCAATCTTTTCTGACGTGTCCCAGGAGATTGCAGGGGGGGGGGGGTGAACTTCCTTTCGGCGCCGCAGCGCCAGGGGAGGAAGTGGGAGCTGGATGCCTGTAAAAACTGGGTACCCGCTCCCCCCCCCAAAATGACATGCCAAATGTGCCATGTCAGGGGCTCACCTGCACTTAACGCAGAAGCTCCATTATTGGGTGGAACTCAGCTTTAATCCTGACCTGAATCCTGAACACATCTGTGATTCAGAAGCATTCCCATAGACCTCGATGAGCCTGTAATTTGCACCTGAAGCACATCACACTGCTCACAGGACTTTTTGTAAAGTCGCACTGCGGATGCACCACATATACGTGAACAGCTTCAATGAAAATCAATGTTATTTCACATGTCAAGCGAATTGAATGGAGCATGCTGGTTCTTCCGATAGAGCGTAATAGAAGACCGTCTAAGTATGGAAATACACAAACGCCCTAAAGTTTTAGGGGTGCTAGTGCTGCTGCCATCACTTTGTGAAGATCCAGGGAAAACCTTTCCATTGTGAATTTAGCATTTTGCCTGGAGTTTCTTTCACGGCTTCCTGGATAACCTACTCACTGGACAATGATCCAGGAGTGTGATGATACCCAATGTGGAAGCTGGAGGCATAGCAGTGACACAGGAAGCTGCAAAGCTGAAACAGGAAGCAGTGGTGTCACCTGCCTTGCTAAACAGCACATCGAAGGTTCTTAAAATCAAAAAAGACTGGCTGCGCAGATTAACACATCCTTTACCAGGTAAAGCACATCACATATATACTTATTTTGTCCTCTGCGTTTCACCCCTTTGCCTGGAGCTCCAATTTAGGCAAGCATTAAGCAGTAAGCCAGGGGAAAGGTAATCCCCTGCACGGTAACCGACATGTTTGTGGATTTCAGAAATGCTCACAAAAAGTCTATTTATTTTTCCATGGCCGCAGCTGATGGCGCAGGATTACTCGTGAAAAGTTAAGTAAACAGGTGGCCCATGCAATTCCAGCCATGGCAGTAAAGATTGGGTTACAGAGAAACCTGCTGACACAGACAGACCTCATGTGTTGTGCAACATAAAATGATTATGGTTACTGTAATTCCTGACATATGGTTACAGTGACAGGCCCCATCTCACGTGCTCAGTGGATCTGCTCCGTGCAATGCAGCTGCATGTGCTAAACTCTGTGTATACCAAGAATGATCGACTGAAAACCTCAGAGATGGGTGTCCGAAGGCAAAAAAGTTTTGGTGTCCATCAAAATAAAACCATTATTAAATTTGAAGATTCAGTACAAAGAAACAGAAACTCCAGGAAACAAGTTAATTAGATCAGCAAAATTCTGATGCAACCCACTCAGAACACACTGCAGCAGTGTTCAAATCCAAGAATCTTCTCAGTTTTTGTTAAATCGGAGTCTTAAATAATCTTTAGGACAGTCACATGGCAGACAGGTTCCTTATCGAGGAGTCTTCAGTGGAAGGAAGTCTTCAATGATGCTCTATGCATCACTGTATGTGAGATGAGGGCGCCGTGGTGATCCGCTTAACTGGGTGGGCCTATGACACACTGCACTTAATGGATGTCCTCAGTCTTCCAAGTTGAATGATGCTGGGGCATCTTGTTTGTGCCTAAAGAAAATTACTGCAGGGACAACCTTGAAACACTTGCTGAGGGACTTTTTTTTTTTTACAACACGTTTACATAGAATTGGCCTTTAAATGAAGAACAAAAAGTTAGGGAAAATTTCCAGCAAAAAAAAAAAAAAAACTTCCTCGGGAATCAGCTCCGACTGGGATTTAGTCAATTCTTGTCATCAGTCCCCATGTTATTTTTTTTTTTACCATCCACCACTGATCAGGCATACACTACTACTTTTGCTTGTCACACAGGCTTTGCTTTTTGTGCTGCATTTCAGCTTACAGTATAATGATTCCTGCATAGATCTCTTATTTGTTATATTAGCAATGGGACTTTGGGGTAGGTAGTGCAGTGTTTGGTTTTCAAATTATTTGTACAAATAAGTTCTCATTCCATTATTTGCTCACATGTTATTTGTTTTCTACATGGTTGGTGTATTATAGTACATTATACACATTGTGTACATTGTAGGCTGACCCCGGTCAGTGTCACTTAGAACTCTATTTGATTTTGCTGGTAGATGACATTTCTTTACAGGAACTGGTGCATTGATTTTCTAAAGGGGGATTATGTTTTTAACCACTTCAATACCAGACACTTAGACACCTTCCCGCCCAGGCCAATTTTCAGCTTTCAGCGCTGTTGCAATTTGAATGACAATTGCGCGGTCATACAACGCTGTACCCAAACAATTTTTTTATCATTTTCTTCCCACAAATAGAGCTTTCTTTTGGTGGTATTTGATCACCTCTGTGGTTTTTATTTTTTGCGCAACAAATAAAAAAAGACCGAAAATTTTGAAAAAAAAAACAAGTTTTTCTTTGTTCCTGTTAAAATTTTTTGGAACCAAGTATGTTTTCTTCTTCAATGACGGGCACTGATATGGCTGCACTGACGGGCAGTGATACGGTGGCACTGATGGGCACCGATGAGGTGGCACTGATGGGCACTGATAGGTGGCACCGATGGGCACTCATGGGTGGCACCGATGGGCACTCATGGGTGGCACCGATGGGCACTCATGGGTGGCACCGATGGGCACTCATGGGCGGCACTGGTAGGTGGGCACGGATGGACACTGACGGGTGGCACTGATGACGATTGATGGCACTGATGCCCCTAAGGGTGGCATTGCTGGGCATCAGTGCTATATAATGGTGCCAATCAGTGCCCATTTGTGGGCACAGATTGGGCATTGACTGGGCACATTGAGCACTTGTGGATGGCCATGGGGTACATACCTGGTCATCCACATGTTGCCCCTCTCCCTGGTGGCAATCCCTGGTGGTCCAGTGTGGTGATCTGAGGGGGGGCTGCGCTGATAAACATCAGCGCAGACCCCCCCCCCCTGTCAGGAGAACTGCAGATTGGCTCTCCTCTACTTGTGTCTGTCAGACGCGAGTGAGGAAAAGCTGATCAACGGCTCTCCCTATTGACATCGTGATCAGCCGTGCTTGGACTTGGCTGATCACGTGGTAAAGAGCCTCCGCCGGAGGCACTTTACCAAGATCGGTGTAGCGGTGTGTCAGACTGACACACTATTTGCTGCGATGTGCGGGCGCGCGGCAGCATGTTGTCCTGCTGGACGTCATAGAACGCCCAGTCAGGATAACTGAACCACCGCCCGGCCGTCATCTGCTATGGGCCGGGTGGGAAGTGGTTAAAATGTTTCATAGTGGGTCATATTTGTGGGAGGTTATGAATTTTTAAGTTATTTACAAAAAGTTTCTTTATATTTACTGCTCGTTTACACTTGTGGTTGGGGGAAGTGGGGCAGTAAAAAAACAGCCAAGCCAGCTGAGCTGTGTTTTTTACCTACCCCTTCCACCTATAAAGTGTTGCTAAACCCACAACAGTAAAATCAGTCTGTATATGCAGTAAACCATGCTTTTTATACTCACTGTGGAACCTAAGGGGTTATTTATGTCCAGCACTGTCCAGAGGGTCAGGGGTCCTGCAGCCTCACAGGACAGTCAGAGGAGAATGAAAACTCCTCCCACAAGCTTTAACCAGACACTGATAGAAGTCACAAGACTACTATATACTGCTGATGAGAAAAGGTATTTAGCAGTTTAGAATCATTAAAATAATTGTATTTCCATGTTCTGTGTACTGTGATCAGATATAGTAAATGCAGGGTCCTGGGTTTAGTAACACTTTAAGCTGTGAAGGCAGCTGTATGGAGTGGCGGCCATCGGTAATTTTTATTTTTTTGAGGGGGTGGCAAACAGTAACCACAACCTATCCATTATTCATATAGCGAGTGGGTGGTGTAGATAGAGGGGGCAACACCCGAGTGCCCCCTAATGGGCCGTCACTGGTCTGCCGCATTCAATAGACAGTATCCTTTGTCCCATTTAAGTGAATAGAGCTGTGCCACAGACCGCTCTGCAATCGTGTGTAATGGACATAAATTTAAACATGTGGCTATCATTGCCGTATCTTTGAAAGCAATTCTTGGTGGATCACTTTTCAGAGGCACTTGACAGGCATCGAGAAGGCGAAATAACACCTCCTCACCAAACTGTCTGAACCTTGTAAATGCCGCACAACGGCGCTGCAACTTTGTTTCACAAAACTTTCCTAATACAACAAAATAAGGCTTTATTGCACACTGGACATTATAAAAAAAAAATCAGTAACGTTAGCTGTAGCTATAGAGTGAGTTTTTCAGCCTTTTAGTAGTAGCATTTCTCAGCATTTTTTAGCAAAACTATACTCCCATAAAAGCTTAAGGCTCAAAAACGCTGATAAACGTAGAATAACCGCGTTTTTAAAGCGGGGTTCCACCCAAATTGTGAACAATATCTGTATGTATTCTCTTCCTTGCCTAGATGCTGACATGCCGTTTAAAAAAATTTAAATCGCCGTAATTACCTTTTATTTTTCTATTCTTCTTTGCACTTCCTGGTTCTCCCGTGGGAGTAGGCGTGTTTCTAGCCTCTCCCAGACTCCTGGGAGCTAGTCTCAGGCTTCCCAGGATGCCACTGAGCATGTGCGGGAACGAGCAGTGAATGCTGGGAGCACAGCATTCACCACATCCAGGAAATAAATGCTTGTGGGCTTCAAATGCCCACAATGAAGATGGAAACCGCCTGCAGTGAATAATAGAAGTTGTTCTTTCCAACGAAATCTGACACAGGCGGACATATTACACACAATATGTGAGTATGTAATGCTGAGAAGAAAAGTTTGTGAATGAACTAAAAAAAAAAACAAAAAAAAAAACGATAGATAGGTGGACCCCCACTTTAAGCTATTTTTAGCTTTTTTCAGAGTTAGAGCATATTTTCAGCTGAAAAACTCCTCTCGAAACCAACTAGTTCTTTGGGGCTTTTCCAGCTAGAAAACGCTCCTGCCAAAACTGCTGATAACAGCCTATGTGTGCATGGACACATAGGATAACATGCAGAGGAAAAAAAACCCAAAACATCTAAAGTCAAAAACAGCAGCTGTAAAAACGTCCAGTGTGCATGAGGACTGATAATAGCATAGAGCCCTCCACACACATATACTGTATTGGAATTATTTGAAGGTATGAAACAGACAATAGATGATGGAATTGAATTTGATTTTTTTTTTTTTTTTTTGGTTTATTGTGTTTGGTAACACTTTAAACATTTTTATGGTGCAGGCATTTACTGTTTAAGGTATACTTTTTTCTAGTGGTTCATATGTCATTTCAGTTTCCCTTGTCTACATACTCAGTGCTGCTGGTTTGAGTAATACCAACCTGGGAGGGGTTCTAAACTTCCCCACTCTACCAAAAAGTCAAACTTCCTTTTAACTGCTTCAGCCCCGGAAAATTTTACCCTCTTCCTGACCAGAGCACTTTTTGTGATTTGGCACTGCTTCACTTTAACATCCCTTGTAATAGAAATAAGCAGGACAGGGGCTCTTTAACCACTTCAGCCCCGGAAGTATAGGCTGCTCAATAACAAGGCCATTTTTTGCGATTCGGCACTGCATTGCCTTAACTGACAATTGCGCGGTCGTACGACGTGGCTCCCAAATAAAATTGAAGTCCTTTTCTCCCCACAGATAGAGCTTTCTTTTGGTGGTATTTGATCACCTCTGCGGTTTTTATTTTTTGCGCTATAAACAAAAAAAAGAGCGACAATTTTGAAATAAAACCGCATCATTTTTAATTTTTTTACTTTTTGTTATAATACATATCCCCCAAAAATATATAAAAACTATTTTTTTTCATCAGTTTAGGCCAATATGTATTCTACATATTTTTGGTAAAAAAAAAAAAAAAAAAAAAAAAAAATCGCAATAAGCGATATTGATTGGTTTGCGCAAAGGTATGGCATCTACAAAATAGGGGACAGTTTTATGGCATTTTTAATCTTTTTTTATTAGTAAGGGCGACTATCTGCGATTTTTATCGGGACTGCGACATTATGACACTATTTTGGGACCATTGTCATTTATATAGAGATTAGTGCTATAAAAATGCACTGATTACTGTGTAAATGATACGGGCAGTGAAGGGGTTAACCGCTAGGGGGCGATGAAAGTTAAGTGTGTCCTAGGGAGTGATTCTAACTGTGAGGGGGGTGGGCTTCAAGTCACATGACAGAACACTGCTCCCGATGAGAAAGAGCAGTGATCTGTCATGACAAAAGCCAGAACGGGGAAATGTCTTATTTACATAGGCACTTCCCCGTTCTGAGACTCCGTGACACGATCGCCGGGAGACCGGCGGACATAGAGTCCACCGATCCCCGTCACGCTGTGCGCATGCCTGCTATCCCCACCTCTTAAAGGAGACGTACAATTACGTCCATTTGCCCACCGCTGCCATTGTGCTGATGTATATCGGCGTGCAGCGGTCGACAAGTGTTTAAATTATGACTGAATATTTTGCACAGTCAAAGCCTGACTGGAAAAAGCCACAAACCCCTCAGCAGTCAGCTAGACCTAGTGGACCGAGTGTTGTTCCGACGACTCCCAGGAGGAAGTCGCAAATACGAAATGCATCTGGATGTGACTGTACGCCAACCATTAGTGACGTTGGACGCAATACCGGAACTGACGTTCCGTGCGTTTACGATTTCGTGCGGGTGAGATCCCGTTTACACGCGCTGGTCAGCTGTTACCATGTCATGCCAGTTTCTTGCAGCTGCAGTGGATTTGTTACATGCCTATATTTATTCGATTCCATGCAATATTTAAAGCTTTTTTTAACTTGAATACATTTTTATCAAACCGTTCTGCACTATTGGAGTACTGCTTGTTTATATGTGGCTTTTCCATGAGATCTACTTTCACAATTGGATATCGATGGATGATTTAACCTTGTGTGGGTTGTGGCTTATTTGCCGAGCATGAGAGTGCAAGGCAATTTCATCTGGTGAGTGCACACCTAGAGGGGGGCGGAGTCACCATTTGCACGCGGTGTGGGGGATGATTTTTGAAGCTAATCCTTTCATACAACACGGTGTTGAATCACAATGAGCTTTCACGTTCCTTCAATGGACTGTTCAGTTGTGGACTTTGTTCATTCATTTATTTAAAGAATTGCATACAATTTATTAATTTCATCTTTATTAATTTATGTTAGTGATTATCATTCATCACTGGGTGATTTGTTATTCATGATTTAAAGTCACTTTAATTCACAGCGCCACTATTTACTATAATATATTAGTTTACACAGTAAATGCTTATGATTATCTGTTCAATTTAAGTGGCAGCTTTAAACACAATTGTTGTACTTGGCGCAGTGGTGGTACCTATAGTGTGGGTGTACATAGCTTTTGTACCTTCTGATTTTACTGGTTTGAGTAATACCAACCTGGGAGGGGTTCTAAACTTTCCCCACTCTACCAAAGGCTAACTCGACTCATGACTGAATATTTTGCACAGTCAAAGCCTGACTGAAAAAAGCCACAAACCCCTCAGCAGTTAGCTAGACCTAGTAGACCGAGTGTTGTTCAGCCGACTGGGAGGGAAAGAAAGACTCTCATGAATAGAAAAACATCCGCTGAAAGGAGATGTCCACTAAGGCCCTTCGCCAAGAACAATGGCTCATTTACAACTTTGTCAGAGGATTACGGCCACTCCAATAGGCTTAATAGGATGCATCTTGGTGATGCCGCAGAAAGGGAATGCATGAGTCAGCCTTCGCTCAGGAAAATATTTCAGCGCTCTTAGAAAGCAAACCACCAAGGCCTGTGAGGTCCTGGACTACCAGCCTAAGAAAGTCAAAGAACCCAGGAAAAAAATTAATGGAAACACGTTTTGGTCCAATATCAAATTGTCTATTTGTGTATTATGTATGCGAGTTAAGGACCTTAGATTGTAAGCTCTTTGAGGACAGGGACTGATGTGAATGTACAATATACATTTAAAGTGCTGTGTAAAATGGATGGCGCTATACAAGTACCTGTAATAATAACAATCCTTATGTCCCATTTAACATGTATGGATTTTTTTTTTCATCCCTCAAGAGCCTAGCGCATACTGTGTGTCGAGAAAGAGCTCTTGAGGGTGTAGTTGTGGGATGTGCCCAAGAACTGACCTGGAGCACCATGCTGATTCCTTCTGCCAGCATATGCCCTTGCAGGACTTTTGCAAGCCTGGCAAAGTCACAGATGGTAATAAAAGTTGCTTCACTCTACAAGAACAAATGTTACGACGTGGAAGGGAGGTTTGGCAGTAAAATGTGGGTCATGCTTATACAAATCCTTTAAACAAGAGTTCACCATCCTACTAATGTATTTAAAAGAGCAAATCCACCCAAAAGCCTTGGGAGGAGTTGGCGATCAAGCCGTTTTTCTTAAAGCGGAACTTTACCTATAACAACTTGATAAGCAAGGAACATACATTTCACATTAACCACTTACCGACCGCCGCACGATGATGTACGTACAAACGTTGAACGGGGATATCGTTGTTATAGCAGCAGCAGCTAGCTGCCATAACCCCGGTATCCCCGTTTTCGTGCGGCGGCCGGCTTTCAGATAAAAGTGGTACCTGCGGCGGATTCGCTGCGAGATCACTGTTATCAGTGGTGCGATCAGGTGCCCTCCGCTGCTTACCGGAGCCGTCGGTAGTGGCGGAGGCAATCGCGTTCTTCTCTGTGGTGTGCCTGGAAACGAGTGAGGCTAAGATGGCGCCCACTCGTTTCCATGACACTGCTGGGCGGAAGCGACGTCAAAACGTCACTTCCGTCCACGCCTCTTAAAAGGCACATTTTTTTCAATGTCATTTTTTTTTTTTTTTTATTGCATTTTAGTGTAAATATGAGATCTGAGGTCTTTTTGACCCCAGATCTCATATTTAAGAGGTCCTGTCATGCTTTTTTCTATTACGAGGGATGTTTACATTCCTTGTAATAGGAATAACAGTGACACTTTTTTTTTTAAAAAAAACAGTGTAAAAATACATAAAATAATGTAAAATAAATTAAAAAAAAATATTTTAAAAAACCCCCGTCCCGACGAGCTTGCGCGCAGAAACAAACGCATACGCGAGTAGCGCCCGCATATGAAAACGGTGGTCAAACCACACATGTGAGGTATCGACGTGACCGGTAGAGCGAGAGCAATAATTCTAGCCCTAGACCTCCTCTGTACCGCAAAATATGCAACCTGTAGAATTTTTTAAACATCGCCTATGGAGATTTTTGAGGGTAAAAGTTTGACGCCATTCCACGAGCGGGCGCAATTTTGAAGCGTGACATGTTTGGTATCAATTTACTTGGCGTAACATTATATTTCACAATATGAAAAAAAAATGTGGTCTAACTTTACTGTTGTCTTATTTTTTTATTCAAAAAAGTGAATTTTTTCCAAACAAAGTGTGCTTTTAAGACCGCTGCGCAAATACGGTGCAAAAAAAAGTATTGCAACGACCGCCATTTTATTCTCTAGGGTGTTAGAAGAAAAACCATATATAATGTTTGGGGATTCTAAGTAATTTTCTAGCAAAAAAACCTGTTTTAAACATGTAAACACCTAAAATCCAAAACGAGGCTAGTCCTTAAAGAGGGAGTCCACCTAAACCACAAAAAAAAAAAAAAAAAAAAAATCATCAAAAGCCAGCAGCTACAAATACTGCAGCTGCTGACTTTTAATAAATGGCCACTTACCTGTCCCAGGGTCCAGCGATGTCGGCAGGCGACGCCGAGAACCCGCTCGGTTCTCGGCAGCTGCCGCCGCCATCCTAGGTGATGGAATCAGGAAGTGAAGCGTTGCGGCTTCACTTCCCGGTTCCCTACTGCGCATGCGCGAGTTGCGCTGCGCATCGCAAGTGGTCCCCGCTATCTCCTGGGAGCTGTTTGTTTCCCAGGAGACAGCGCGGAGGGACAGGAAGAGGCATAGACTCCCATGGGAGTCTATGCCGGAAGTGGGTGCAAATACCTGTCTTAGACAGGTATCTGCACCCCCCTCCCCCCTGAAAGGTGCCAAATGTGACACCGGAGGGGGGGAGGGTTCTGAAAACCGGAAGCTCCAACGGAGTTTTGTGTGGAACTCCGTTTTAAGTGGTTAATAACAATGCTACCAAGACGAGTGTGTGCTGTAAATTGCCCCCAGCAATGCTCTGATTTCTTTTTGCTGGAGGCGGCCATTTTGCTGAAGCCCAAAGCCCCTAAACAGCAGCAAATCTTTAGGCTGTCAGCAGATCGGCCTCTACAAATTTGGCACAGTGCCTAAAAATAGAGAGCAACTGAGCATGTGCAGAGCAGGGTGAGACAGCATTACTGAATTTTAAACAGTATAGGCACTTATTTTTAATGTTTTACATAGCTATACCTGCAAAAAGAGGCTAGCCCGAAACAATCTAGCAGGATGTAATTTTCCACATTTCTACATTTCACTTCAGTTGATTATGAAGGACATCAGTACACTGATGAGGTCTGCACTCCGCTCTCTTCTCCTGTCAGTAATATCTCATTGCTAGAGTAGATACAGATTAACAATGCTAGAACCACCCTTTTCATTGCACTGGAGAATGGGGTGCTCACTGCCCAACTCCATCTTAGTCCTACAGGCCAACCAGGGGGATTGAAATCCTTTGCAGCTACAGCAACTTGGAGATTACAGTTTTTCTTTCTTTTAGTGGCCGAACAGAATGGAGAAGGATAGAAGGTGAGGTTGATGCTGGTGACCTAGCTATTAAAAGTGAACCCGTTTTGTCCTGAATATGGAAAGCCTTAAAGTAAAATGTCAACCCTTACTAAACGACATTTAGATTGCGGGTAGGAAGGCTTAAAGGGTACCTGTCAGAATAGAATCCACAACAAGTATTCAAAGTCATGAGTTCCCACATCACTTACTGCATATTTATTCTGGGTCTGTAACTCACAAGGTAGTGAAGGAAGGGTGAGGTTGACAGCTCCAGAGCTTGAACTTTCAAAAACAAGAAAGTCACAGTTATTTCCACCATGACAGGTTGAGATGAACTTGGAACACACGTATGTAAGGCTGCATTTGCTGAGTTAACATAGGTTGTGCTGTACAATAGCACATAATATATGCTGACCCTTATGAAATGAAACTGCCTATAAAAAAAGTACTGTATGCCTTAATAGGTTTTCTACATCTATCTGCATGTTGCTAAATATGTCAAGTTTTGCAGCAGTTCTCAAGGCATGCCTTAACAATCGTTTCCATAGTGCACTTCATTAAATGCCTCAACTGCTCAATATTCTGTGACTGGGAGACTGGTGCTTGTCATCTAAACAGTAGTTGGTTGTCAAGGGAGTACTTGCACCTGTTTAGGTGACGAATTAGCTAGAAGCAAGAAAACAGTACAGTAGTGTATAAAAACTTTTAAAGGAACATGCTAAGTTTTCAAATCCCTGAAACTTGGCTTTTGCCCTTACCTTGAAAAAACCAATGATCCCCACGCCATACTCCACACAGTATTTGTCCAGTAACTCTCGATTCCATGCATCTAAGTTAACATATTTCAGAATGTTTTCATACACAATTAGTGCAAATCGCCCCCTGTCTTTATCGGTGAGAGTTGGCATATCACCCTTGCCCGGGGCTATCTCGGTCCGATATTTAAAACGACTTGACTCCAATATAGCCACTATCTCCTGGCCAAGCTGGGAATAGAGGCTCTCCACAAACACAAGCACCAGCGGGTCCGTACGTGAAGAATCCACAGATCTCATAGACTTCACAGGCAGAAGACGGGAAGGGCTGATTTTAGGTTCATCGCAGTCCAGGGATTGGGTGTCACCCCCTGAAGGCTCCAGCCCCCTTTTCCAGCCATACAGGTAATAGGCGGAGATGAAAACACTAAGAAGACAAAAGGCAAAAAGAAGGAAGAGAACCAGTTGTGGGCTTAATGGCCTCCCAAACCTGCGTGGCTTCAGGGACAAGCTCATGGTCCTTGCACCTTCCCAGAAGGAGCGGGCACAAGCACTCACAAACACAAGCCCAGACACTTCTGTTACGTTGCAAGTACCCTTAACTCATCCTCTTCATGTCACCATGGCATGTCCATTGAAAGTCCAGTTCCAGGATGAATCGGGTGAATTGGGTGTGCAAACTTATCCTATTGAGGGCTTCTCCGGCAAAACTAAGGGGATGATGCGCTGGAGGGAGGCTGTGGCATAAGTGGCTGAAGTGGTCGTCATGCATCATTTGGGGAATCAGGCCTGTGATGTCGTCTTATACTTCAGAATGACTTTATTAGCTGGAAAAAAAGTACAGAAATAAGATTTCAGATAAGATTTCAACCTCCCAACAGTCCCGCTCAATCAACTACATTAAAAAATGAGATATGAGATCTAAAACACGTCAACCACTAGACTCACATGAAAAGTTATTATTGCATATTCACCTGTTCATGATAATTTAGTTATTGGGGGTGGGGTTAGAACATTTGTCATTTGAGTTTAAGGCTGTGTGGGTCCCTACTTGGAAGATTCTCTCTTCCTGTACTGGGTAGCCACCATTATTAGTGAATGAAGTGAGAAGAACTCTGATCACGTGTTTATGAAGTATCTGCAGACACCCTACAACAGGAGGCACCTGAACAACAACGACCTTCATGGAAGAATCACCAGATATTATCTCAATGAAAACTGTAACTTTAAGAATATTAAAAATGTAATTTGAACCTACATTAACATGTTGTATCTTTATTTTGGAGGTTGGGTTTAAATATACTTTAATACTCTTCTAATAAACATTGATTATTTTTAATCTTCATGCTGGTAGCGATAGTAAAAAGATAGGAAGGTATATCATATTTACTTATTTTAACCTTTTTTTCCCCCCCTTCAGTTACTTTCTGGTCCTAGGCAAATGATGTCATACATCCCAGAAGTCTTCAGGATGGGAGGAGGAGGGGTTTTCTCACCTAAGCACACCTTCCTGCATGCATGCCTAAATAAGGGCAGATGGATTCCAGGAAAAAATGCTACTAGGGGTTCACCGAATGGAAATTTTGGTGCCGAAAATGAAGTATGCACTAGGCCGAAAACCTGAAAACAATACCGAAAATGACCATTTAAAAAAATATATATATTTTTATATACAATTGTATTGTATTCGACTTTTTAATTAATAACATCAATTTAAATGAATTTATTGTTGGCCATTATTGGCACCTTTAGTGCAAGAAAAGCTCCAGAAAAATGCAGTCTGCAGTCTCTAAGGCCCCTTTCACATTGGGGCGGGGGTAAAGTGCCGCTATTTTTAGTGGCGCTTTACCGTCGTATTTGCGGAGATATTCGGCCGCTAGCGGGGCGCTTTTAACCACCACTAGCAGCCGATAAACGGTTAAAACCACCCGCAAAGCCCTGCTGCAGCAGCACTTTGCCGGCGGATTTCAATGGGCAGGAGCGGTATACACACACCACTCCTTCACCGCTCCAAAGATGCTGCTAGCAGGACTTTTTTTACCTTCCTGCTAGTGCACCGCTCCAGTGTGAAAGGCCTCGGGCTTTCACACTGAAGAGACAGGAGTGGCTCTTTCGGGGCGCTTTGCAGGAGCTATTTTAAGCGCCCCAGTGTGCCCGTCATGCAGCATGCCAGTGTCTGTGGATGCAGCCTCACCAGTGCCTGTCATGCAGCTCAACAGTGCCCGGATCACAGCAGCCATCTCTGTGAGTCACGGAGCTGTGAATTGAATTGCCTGGGCCGCAGTAACAATATCCCGCCTCCTGTGATCACGTCATGCGGATTCAATGTCCCACCATTGGATCAGTGTGCCATCTGTCACAGGAGGCGGGACATTGTTATTGCTGCCTAGGCTCCCCGGTGATTTACGGAGATCGCCACTCTGTGGAAGGGAGGAGAGGAGGAGGGAGGACTGGGGCGAGCCAGGATGACACACCTGCAATGGGCGGCACCCACTCAGGCCCCGTCCCATTTTCGGCATTGTGTCGAAAACACAATTTTCGGCAGTTTTGTTTTTTTCCGGACCGCCGAAATTTTGGTGCATCCATAAATTCTACATAAATCATTTGCTCTTACTCAAGATGGCAACTACCAGAAATGCCAAGGGGTGTTTTTCAAAGTGATTTCTCAGAAAAATAAAGCATGGAGACATGGATGGATGGATGGATGGAGGAGTTTGCTTTGAATATTAAAAATGAATTAAATAGAGTTTTTGGTTTGTGGTGCTCAGATACACTGAAGATCTACTTTAAACACAAATTGAACCTTTTTAGTACAAGAATATTCTTCTATAAAAGTAATCTTAAAAGCATAGTACACCTTTCTGACAACATTTCATGTTACACCAATATTTAGGGTGTGCCATGAAACAAGATTACATTCCACAGCCCCCCAGCCTCAAAACTACCCTTACCTGAATTGTGGGTGCTTCTCCCTGCAGCATCTTGGGGATATTTTAAAATTAGCACTGCTGTGCGTGGTTTCATCCACACAGCCGCATCATTCAATTGTAGTGACCTGTGAATGGAAGACTACAAGTACTATCTGCCACTGGAGCAGGACTCAGATTTCAACTGGGAAAAATAATGGTCACTGTACTTGTAGTCCATCGTTTAGTCCAGCCCCATAACCCAAGGAGCTGGGACTGGGGGAAAATATGCAAGAGCCTGTCTGTGCATTGCACCCGTGATTCACTGAATGCTGTTGCAATGCCCCTTCAGCTCCAATGCAATAATGCATTAAATTAATTAAATGTACATTTTTTTAATTTTATTAATGTGGGTGGTACCTATTATAGTTTGCAAAAGGTGGACTGTGCTTTTAAGCTGATTACATTCACGTATAGCTATAAAACAAACTGCCATGGCTTCTATTTAACATGCACAGCTGTATTCCCCAAGATTGTATGCTAATAAGATTGATCAGAGTGAGCAGACAGTGCTGGCACTAGCCTTATCTCAGAGGAAACCAATCAAACAACTGGCTGGTGCCTTGTCCCTCAGAAAGCAGAAAAAGGAGGTGGCTGCTGGTATCCATAGATAAAATGATCATTGCCCAATCAGATCAAAGTTGGAGATGTTGGCCTTATATCCTTAGACACCTTTTGTTCTCCTATTCAGAAGTGCCTACATCCAATGGTTAATCATTTTAAAGGAAAGATCAAGACACAAAAAAACCTTGGCATCGGTCGAGAGTATATACTTGTGATGTGGAGAGGGGAAACGGAAGCTTAGCAGACATTCCTTACATCAACATGAAACCAAAAATGATCAGCTGTGTAAATCCTACCCCACCAAAATCAACTTTCCACCTTCCTGGCAGGGAATGTATTCTGCTGTCAGAAAAGGCCTAACGACATACGAACTCCCCTAATATCCCCATGAATTATCAAATCAGGAAAACATACTCTAATGTCCATAGGCATCTTAACCACTTCCAGTCCGGCCCAATTCAGAGATTACTCTCATATATGTTAAAATCAGCATTTTTTGTAAGAAAATTACTTAGGACCCCCAAACATTATATATTTTCTGAAAGAAGGAGGCTTTGGAGAATGAAATGGTGGTTGTTGCAATTATTTTTATGTCACACGATATTTACACAGCCGTTTATCAAATGCAAATATTTAGGAGAATATATACCTTTAGTGAATTTTAGTGCACACGCACGCACGCACGCACGCACGCACGCACGCACACACACACACACACACAAAATACTGCTACTTTGAGTAAATAGATACCCAACATGTCACGCTATAAAACTGCACACACCGGTGGGATGGTGACAAACTATGGTACATTAAGTTATCCATAGGCGATGCTTTAAAACCCTTTACAGGTTATCAGTTTAAAAATTAAAGCAGGTCTGGCACTAGAATTTTTACTCTCACTTGGACATTGGCAGTGATACCTCACGTGTGGTGCAATCGCCATTTACATATGCATGCGGGACCTACGTGTACATTGACATTTGCTTGCACATGAGAGCAAATGGGGGCTGCCTTAAAAAAAAAATTTAAAAAAAATTACAGTCTCTCTTTAACCACTTGCCGACCGTCGCACGTCGGCACAATGGCAGCGGTGTGCAAATGGGCGTACCTGTACGTCCTCTTTAAGAGCCGGGTATAGCCAGCGCAAGCAGCGTGACCGTGCCTGCGGGGCCGGTGGACTCGATGTCCGCTGGTCTCCTGGCGATCGTGTCACAGAGCCTTAGAAGGGGGAAGTGCTTATGTAAACAAGGCACTTCCCTGTTCTGGCTTGTATCATGACAGAGATCGACGCTCCTTGTCATCAGGATCAGTGATCGCTGTCATGTGACTTGAAGCCCACCCCCCCCCCCCACAGTTAGAATCACTCCCTAGCACACACTTAACCCCTTCATCGTCCGCTAGTGGTTAACCCCTTCCCTGCCCGTGTCATTTACACAGTAAGCAGTGCATTTTTATAGCACTGATCGATAAAAATCGCAGATCGCCGCCATTACTAATAAAAAATGCAATAAAACGATTCCCTATTTTGTAGACAGTATAACTTTTGCGCAAACCAATCAATATGCGCTTATTGCGATTTTTTTTTAACCTAAAATATGTAGAATACATATCGGCCTAAACTGAGAAAAACATTTTTTTTTAATATATATTTGGGGGATATTTATTATAGCAAAAAGTAAAACAACATCCCTTGTGATAGCATGGGCAGTGACAGGTAGTCTTTATGGAGAGATCTGGGGTCTATTAGAACACTGATCTCTCCTCTGCCCTCAAAAAATCTGATGAAGCCAAGATCAGTTTGATCAGATGCTTGCCTAGCCGATACCGGCAAGTAAACAACCAAAACCGGAAGTGACGTAAGGCACATCGCTTCCGGCTTCATTCGTCACAGAGGAGAGGAAGGAATTGGTGATCCTTCTCCTCTGTCTGCATTAAAAGTGGTCAGGCACCTATAGAGCCACTCGGATCACTTTTACAGGAAAAATCGCTGCCACTAAAAAATTAGCAACTGCAGCCATGATGCTGGTATAACCACTTGTTCCCAGGACACATGGGTATGTTCTAAAGACAGGAAATGGTTAAAGCTGGATGCAAGGCAGACATCAAAAACATAAATAAATGCAAATTAAATGTATT
Organism: Lithobates clamitans; assembly: GCA_037952925.1. Taxonomy (NCBI): domain Eukaryota; kingdom Metazoa; phylum Chordata; class Amphibia; order Anura; family Ranidae; genus Lithobates; species Lithobates clamitans. The sequence goes on from JBBGZY010000573.1 coordinate 7,736,092, forward strand.
CCTATAATGTAACTCATGGAACACTGGTCATACACATCAGATTCCTTCATCCATGCTACACTGCCCAGATGGACAAATTTCCCGCTGCAGCTATTGTATATTGACAGTTGACCCCGCCAGCTGTCAAAATACCCGAATGGCAGCTGGTTGGTGGCTGGAATGGCAACTGGTTGGTTGCGGGTGTTGTTGGTCCAGGAATGTTCCGTCCTTGGATCTTTCAGTTAGGTGGGAGTCGGACTACAGGACAATCTACTGCTCAAGTTTCTGGTTCATCAGGAGGGGCAGGATTGGGAGCTAATCATGTGCTGTATGCAAATGTGTTGACAAGAAACCTGCTGATAGGTGGAAATAGCAGACGGATAGCCAGGGTTTGCCCTTTCACTAAGAAGTTAGCAAGCTAGGGATGGAGAAAGGAAACCTCTGGTTTTTAGTAGTGTTATCCACCAGGTTATGCGGTGCGGCAGGGCTGTGTAAATCTCAGGACTGGACAGACATGAATACAAATCCTTTCACGGGTGAAATAGCTTTGTGTTTAGCTGTCTGGGTGGAGTTTAGCTTTAAGGCATTTTTAGTAACATAATTGCTTATTGTATGGAGAAGGGAGGGGGAGCTTAAAATGGTTTGAAAGGCAGAAGGTTTTTCATCTTAACGCATTCTTTCCATCTTAACGCATTCTATGCATTAAGATTAAAAAAAAAACTTGTGTGCAGCAGCAGCTCCTCTCAGCCCCCTTAATACTTACCTGAGCTCCCTCTTGATCCAGCAATGTTGCACGAGAGCCACAAAGTCCGGGGACTCTCCCTCCTTATTGGCTGAGACACAGCAAGGGGCACATTGGCTTCTGATGCTGTCAAAGTCAGTGAGCCAATGAGGAGAGAGAGGGGACAGGAATGGGCACAATGAGCAGTAGCTCGGCTGCCCCCTTAGCAAACTGCTTGCGGTGGGGGGGGGACACTCGGCAGGAGGGAGGGGCCAGGAGTTCTGGCGGGGGACCAGAGAAGAGGAGGATCGGGCTACTTTGCACAAAACCACTGCACAGAGGAGAGGAGTATAAAATGTTTGTTATTTAAAAAAAAAAAAAGGAAAAAAAAAAAAAAAAAAAAGACTTTAGTATCACTTTAAGGAGATCTGGTCAGATTGTTAATTTTAACAACAATCTTCACACAAGAATACAAATCTAAGATTATTATATACACACATACATACATATATATATATATACACACACACACACACACACACATATTATATATATATATATATATATATATATATATATATATATATATATATATATATATATATATATATATATATATATATATATATATATATACACATATATGCACACACACACACATATATATATATATATACACATACACATATACACACACACATATATATATTATATATATATATATATATATATACATACACATATACACACACACACACATACATATATATACATACACACATACATATACACTGTATATAGCTGCATGTCATTTACATGAAAGCCTCTCTTGTGTATACATTCCAAAAGCCTTGAGACTGCAGGTGGCCACGGTTTATCTTGGATTTAATATCAGCAGCCCCATAAGACTTGTAGCTTTCACCCAAGAGATACTGAATTCTGAGCCCTTTGCTCCTTCCCTGGCAGCTACATAAGGTCAGTCATAGACCGTGCCAATCTCTCCCGGTTCAGCAGGAACTGGCCAAGATTTAAACCGTGTGTGGGCAGGCTGAATGTACCAAATTGATTGATTGACTTCGGTACAACCAGCCTGCCAGAGTACCTTCCAATTATCGCTAGTGGCCGATATAGCCTTTTTTCAATAATCACTGTCTTCTCCTGGCTGGGACAGCTTCCACTGCTGGGAGCAGAAAATTGCTTGACAGGAGGAATTCCCCTATCAGCACTATCTGTGTTGATGACAGAATTGTGCAAATATCTTTGCTGGATCCCTGCGGTTGCAGGAAAGAAATTTGCACCGTTTATGGCTAGCCTAAGAGGTTATATAGGGAGGTGAGAGGTGGAGGAGCTGGGCCAGCACAAATCCTAATTAGACACTCCCAGACGAGGAGAGGGTTAGGAGGTGCAAGGAATAACAGGGGCTGTACTAGGGAATTAGTCAAATTTTTCTAGCATGTTCAAAGACACATTGCAGTAAACAAAAAATATAATTTATTATAATTTATGGAAAAAGAAAACATTGCAAGTAAGCATTTAAAATACTTGATTATCTGTGCTTTCACCCGCAGTGTTAGAAACTTGACGGTGTCTCTTTAACCCCTATGGGGTGACGTTAATATCAATCAGCCATAAAAACCCATCAGTGTCAATCTACTCCCAACCTTCAGATAGGGGTTGTTTGGCATTTGAACTCCCCGGATTTCTCTGTAAATGGCCCGAACGGGCAAAACGGAAAAGCTCTGAGCACAACGAGACATTTGCTTTTCGCATGCGATCTTCCTTAAGCACGTTAATACCCTTGAGATATTTGAATGTTTCCATTTTAATCACCATTGCTCTTATCTGCAAACACCCTTTCAATATCAGTGGAGGTGAGAACATCCTACACAATGCAGCTCTGCTGGAGTTACTAAGCTCTCATTACCGAAGCCTAATTTGCATTCTCAACTCCCAAAACATTTTTTCCTCCCGTCTGCCTCCCAGTGCTCCACATGAATCAAACCTGCCCAGTGACAAGCAGATAGAATGCTGCTATGTAGGTCATACTCCCTCTGGGGAGAAGCCAGCTCCTTGCTATGCCTCAACACCTTGACAGGTGCTCCTCAGTGATCTAATCTTTCCCTGCCAAGTGGTCAGGCTGACTCCGACTTTCCCCAAAGCTCTTCTAAACAGACTACCTTTTCTTCTTCCCAGATCTGCAGGATCCGACACGACTAACGCGCTTTTCCAAGGGCACCCTAATGCTGCCCTGCAGCTTTCAGCTACTCTACTTACAGCATTAGCATTCTGCAAACACGGCTCCCAAACTGCACCCTAATCCCGTCCTACTGTGCCGAGCTACCCTAGTACAATCCCATACATATCCCTGCCAGTGCTCTGAGATGGGTCCGTACGTGGGGGAGGCAGTGCGCAGCAACAGCTTTGACAGTTAAAGGGACAGGAAAAATACATTTCACAGAACTGAAGACATCTGAGACAGGTGCTGATATCAACCCCTACACAGAACAGACTTCTGTCTGGCACAATATAGAACAATGATTCATTAAAGCAAACCTGTCAGCGGGAACTTCCTGGAAAAATAAGTCCCTTGATGCACTGCAGTCCCTTCTGGTCATCTAATAAACGTGGGAAAAAAACCGCGCTAGAAAATATGACCATAAAAAACGAAAAAACAGTAGCTGCACAGACAAACACCAATATCCGTGTAAACATAAATCAATAATCAAAAATAAGTGCGCTTACAGCTTGTATACAAAAATTGATGACAATAATTAAAAGATGAATTGTGAATTTCCGTGCATAATGGCGAAATCAAAAGTATATATCATAAAGAGTGATGCAATGATAAGCAACTGTGAAAACACTGCAAATATACCATATACTAAATGAGTAATTACATCAAACTACTACAGGACAGAGTGAACTTCAATAATAGTAAAAAACAAAAAACTAGTGATGCAAGTCCATAAATTAGAAAAAAAGAGCGAAAAGACAAAATAAAGTTCATGAATGAGTGAGTATCGGTTTCATGCAGATAGGGAGACACATCCACGCTCCGTCCCGCCATGACCCATGTAGCTGAAGGAAAAGGAAAGGAGTATAAAGATGTGACTCTCTGTTGAGGGGACTCCAAAAGCAGTGCTAAAGATGGACCCTTACCACGAACGGTGGACCTCCCTTATAGCAAGGTCTATCGAGCAAGCAGATCTAGCCCTCTGCAGGGACCGTAACGTGAAGCTGTCCAACCCCGTTGCTGTGTCCAGCTTCACGTTACGGTCCCTGCAGAGGGCTAGATCTGCTTGCTCGATAGACCTTGCTATAAGGGAGGTCCACCGTTCGTGGTAAGGGTCCATCTTTAGCACTGCTTTTGGAGTCACCTCAACAGAGAGTCACATCTTTATACTCCTTTCCTTTTCCTTCAGCTACATGGGTCATGGCGGGACGGAGCGTGGATGTGTCTCCCTATCTGCATGAAGCTGATACTCATTCATGAACTTTATTTTGTCTTTTCGCTCTTTTTTTCTAATTTATGGACTTGCATCACTAGTTTTTTGTTTTTTACTATTAATGAAGTTCACTCTGCCCTGTAGTAGTTTGATGCAATTACTTATTTAGTATATGGTATATTTGCAGTGTTTTCAAAGTTGCTTATCATTGCATCACTCCCTCTGGTCATCTAAATGACCTTAAAGTAGTAGTAAACCGCATTTGGTTAACACAAGAAAAAAAAAATAAAAAAAAAAATCGCGTACTAGCACATTACGAGAGACTTCCCTTAGAACGAAGTCCTCCAGCATCGCCATGTCACCGCCGAGAGAGCTGACATCTTTTACGGGTCTTTCTTTCCGGGTTCGTGGCCTCCAGCTCCACAAGTGGTCAGGGGCGCATTGACGTCAGTCTTTTGCATGCGAGCCGCCATATACTCCACGGGCTCTGAAGGTCCGGCACTGTAATGCCCCGTACACACGGTCGGACTTTGTTCGGACATTCCGACAACAAAATCCTAGGATTTTTTCCGACGGATGTTGGCTCAAACTTGTTTTGCATACACGCGGTCACACAAAGTTGTCAGAAAATCCGATCGTTCTAAACGCGGTGACGTAAAACACGTACGTCGGGACTATAAACGGGGCAGTGGCCAATAGCTTTCATCTCTTTATTTATTCTGAGCATGCGTGGCACTTTGTCCGTCGGATTTGTGTACACACGATCGGAATTTCCGACAACTGATTTTGTTGTCGGAAAATTTTGTATACTGCTCTCAAACTTTGTGTGTCGGAAAATCCGATGGAAAATGTGTGATGGAGCCTACACACGGTCGGAATTTCCGACAACAAGGTCCTATCACACATTTTTGTCGTAAAATCCGATCGTGTGTACGGGGCATAAGGCTACATGCACACTGAAGCTCATAAAATGGCAATTTTTGGGAGTTTGGGCATTTTTTTTTTTTTTTTTTTAACAGGCCCATAAACTCCCCTCTATGTTATCCTATGTGTCCATGCACACATGGACATTTTTGGATGTTTATCAGCAGTGGAGTTTATGGGCTGTTTTCTGAACGCCATAAAATCGCGTTCAGGAGATGTTTTTCTGACCCCAAAAAAACGCCAAACGCTGATAAACGCTCAAAAACGTGGCTCACCAGCGTTTAATGTTTCTTATCCATTAGGAAAAAAAAAAAAAAAAAGAAGCTAAAAAACACTATTGCAAAAACGATAAAAAAAATGTTGAAAGACTCACTGCAAAGCTACTGGCGTTTTAAGAACGTTATTTTACCGTCCAGTGTGCAGGGAGCCTAAGCCAGACTTTCAAAGCGCATGCTCCGGTGAAGTCATCGGCTGCATGCACTCTGGAAATCTCCTAAACTGTGCAAGTTTACAATGTACTCACAGTACCTACAGGTAAGCCCTATTATAGGCTTATCTCTAGGTACAAGTGTTGTAACAGTGTTTACTACCTCTTTAAAGTGTCACTAAACTCACATCATAAAAAAAAACAAAAAAACAACTATCAATAAAGGCTATATTATTACATGCGGTTACTACTCACTCAGTCACTATATTTATTTTCTGTATTCTGCAAAAAACCTGTTTGGTCCTGCTGGTTTCTATCTCTACCTTCTGTTCAAGTCCCCAATTCAGCTAGGAATTTTGCAGCTGTAGTGACATCTCTGCACGTGCTCAGTTTTTAGTGAGTTTCTGTGCTGGGCCCCCCCCCCCCCCCCCCCCGATCACATCTGAGCAGCCCATGTGACTATAGAGTCACATGCAGGCATATCCCTCCCTCCTCCTCTATGCCCACTAACCAGTTAACACAATGGGGGTGGGATATTACATGTAGATTAATGGTGGCTTCACCTCCCTCTTATTCTAAGACACAGACTAGAGGGACGGGACACAGCCTGTGATTGCCAGAAATCCTTTCACACCAAGTTATTTTCACAAAATAATAAAGATTTGATTTCAAATATAAATTTGTATGACAATTTAAATCAGTTTACTGATATTATTTATGTTTACATTGTCTTCCAAAGGCTTTTTTTGTCGTTTTGTTTTTTGAACATGTGACCAGCAGCAGAGGACTAGAAGCTCCTTCTGCTTATGTTTCCCTGCAGACAGACTGGGAGAGAGCTGGGTCATGTGACAGCTGTATATGGATTAGGAAAAAAGGTACTTAGATGTTTGTTTGTTTTTTGTAAAACAATTACAGTGCCATCATCAGCATACAGAAATAGAAGGGACAATGTAAATTAAATAATGTCTGTTTAGTATCACTTTAAAGAGGAGTTCCACCCAGGGGGGCCGTCAAAAAAAAAAAAAAAAAAATTAAAAAAAATTTACAAATACTGCAGCTGCTGACTTTTATTTGGACACTTACCTGTCCCTGGGTCCAGTGATGCGGGGGATCGAAGCCCCGCTCGTCCCCCCCTCCACTCGTCGGCGCCGGCATTTCAACTGTGGGCACCGGGCTGTGGCTTCACAGCCTGGCACCCACTGCGCATGCGCGAGCGGAGCCGCGCGCCGTGATTGGCCGCTCAATCACCTGGGACCTGTAATGGGTCCCAGATGATTGACAGGAGGGAGGGAGCAGAGCGGAGCCCTTCCTGTGCCGAGGGGGAAGTGATGTCACCAGCCCAGGCAAAGGAAGAGGCAGACTACGAGGGACCACCTAGCAACAGGAATTTAGAGGTAAGTGAAAAAAAAAAATATCCAAATTTTTGTTGTTGTTTTTTTAGAATTTTTGAGGTATTTTTGTTTTTTTGGGTGGAACCCCACTTTAAGTAAATCTAAAGTCACAGCATACACTTATTTTATAAAACCAGTACTGTATTCAAGTAAGCATATGAAATGTACCTATTATGTGTATTGCTAATACAGTGCCGATTTCATCAAATAAAAGTGTACCATGCAATCCGATTGCAGTGCGCTTCCAAAAGTAGAGCATGCACCGCTTTTGCTGCGGTGCGATTTCAGCCCATTCAAAGTGAATAGGCTGAAATTGCACTGCATGTGAATTGCACAGGAACACGCAGTGCGATTCACAAGCAGTTCCTAGTGCAAATGGGCCCTTACTTTAAATTTAATAGCGATTACCTCCAGCTTCTCTGGGTTCGGATCTTTCTGCACAAAGCCCTTACATCACTTCCTTCTACTGCCCAGGACATGTCCCATGAGGCATTGCTCCTCACACATTCACTAGTTCTCAGGCAATTACTGACATGTATGAACAGTGTACTGAGCTGTATGTGTGCTGCACTGTGCATACTGACAAATAATGCATTCTGTATGCAGGCCAACGAATCCGCTGACCAACTAATCCATAATGAAAATAGTTGACAACTATTTTTATTATCGATTATTAGGGCGATTTGTTGTTTCAGCCCTAGTTTTGGGACTTTATCAAGGCATTTGCAGTTAAATATGCCTTGATGAAGGATCCCTGCGTGGCTTCGAAATTTAAATCTTTTTGATTTGTGAAAGCTGTGCTGACAACATATGATATAAGTAGTTCATATCATTCTATCTTGCTCTTATTGTCGCTGCCATTGCTAGTCCTTTTGCGTCTGATCAAGTTTCAGCTGAATTGCAGTCAACACAATCAAAGCAATTATCTGCTGTATACAGAATTAACGTTTTTTGTTCTTCTATTTTTTTGTGATCTGTGAACAACCTGAAATCACAGGAATGGGTTGATCATCGACTGGCACTATGTATTTATAATATCAATAGGCGATTGTCAGGGACTTTAAGGAATCCTTCATACTCTGCAGCAGACAGGAGAGGTAAGTCTGGTAATTGGCCTCTGGGGGCAACACACGAGACAGAAGCAGGTAATGGAACATCGCTCTGCTCATATAGCAAGTATGTCTGCAAACACACCTGTGCTACAGGAATTAATATTTCATATCCGTGTCATCAATTCTGTACTACACTACGGAAAAGGCATAAAATATTCTCCGAGGGCCTGTTCTTACCAAGTTGATGCAGTAATGTATGTATTACCACAATGCCTGGCAAAGAATGTTACGCGTGTTGGTGCAACGCGGAGTAATTCATTCTAAATGGCACCCAAGTGCACCTGCCCACAGGAGGTGCGTTGCAGCATAAGAACTCACTAATGTGCGCTGTGCTGCCAAAAAATAAGTGCATGCACTCTTTTCAGCAGCGCACCGAAAGTTAATATGTTCTGTTGCAATGAACATCCGTTGCAAAGTGGAGCATGAATGGCACCACACTGTACCAAAGCAATTAACATTCATTGGTGTGAACAGGCACAGTGTTGGACAACAAAAGAAATGGCGGGACTTCATACTACAGCTACCGTTTAAAGAGAATGTAGAATATTTATTTTTTACATATATTGTATATTGTTTGTTCTATTAAGAGATACATTTTTAAAGAATTGCAAAAGAATACTCCACTATCCAGCCAGCAGGTGTCACTGTAGGCTCTTGTTCAGGTTTTCAAGGTTGAATAATGCCTTTTTGCAGAGCTCAATAGCTCAAGCTTGAATTTCCAAATGCAACTGAACAAGTCAGAGGAAATTACTTGCCGCGCCCCCCCCCCCCCCCCCCTCTTTTGCTCATGTTAGGCAGTATGGTTTAAATCAAGGAGAAAGTCTGAAACTAAACAGCGTCTGCTATGCCATCATAGGAAATTTCCTGAGTTCTAGCTGGTGGTCGGGCAGCAAGTAATAAGTTGCCCACAGACATGAGATGGCATACTGCATATACATTATGATCTGAATATTGCAAGTCACGATCCTGCCAGAGTGATGCAAAAGACTTTATTAACTTGTAAACGCAACTAAGTTTTTAAGTATCTCCCATAAGGTGGAGTGAAGTGGAGGGTGAGAGTGACGCAACCTCACTTAAAGTGGTTGTAAACCCTTCCATATACCCAGTGAGGTGACTATCCTCAGGTGATACACAGATGAAAAACCAATCCATCTACATAAGTTGTACCCATTTATCTGCAGTCTTCTCAACATCTGTTCAAAGTGCAGAATTTATAAAACTTGTCTGAGAGGTGGAGAGTTGAAGTTACACTCTGCAGAGCTCAGTGAGGGGAGCTCTGAGAGCTGATTGAAGGGAATGGACACATCCCCTTTCACACAGCACACAGGAAGAGTGTTAAGGCTGTCAATCTGCAGGAGCGCCCTCCCCTGTCACGTTTTTTTCTCTTGGTGTCAGGAAACCTTGTTAGAAGTGACTTATGCTTATAGTAGAGGAATAAAGCGAAAGACAGAAATGACACTTAGTGCTCTTAATTCAGACAAGTAAACACTATAGAGCGATATGCTTTGTACATATTTCATGTCTGAGGTTAACACAAACTTCACAAGTGTCTTGTTAAATAGTGAACATTAGATTGTTAAAAACTCAACAAAATGAAAATGCCAAATACAAAGTGGACTGTTTTAGTAACATGCCATGTAAAATAAAATCAGTTGTCAATGCTGCTTTGCCAAGAAACAGAGTAGAACTTGGTGGCAAGTCAACAAAGAAGAGGAATGCAAGAGAATTCAGCCCTGTGAGCGTATACATGTATGCTTCAGTCACATGAATCTTCTTAGGGTGACCATGCCTTCTGTGAGTGGCTTGTGTATATAGCTAGACCTATCAAGTATGTCTCCATTGGCAATACATGTTCAACACTCGCAGATGTGCCTCACATTTTCAAACATAAATGGGCACCCTTGGGCTCTAAAGTTGGAAGGTTGCCCTGCGTTGCTTCTTCTAAACACTGCACTTTGCGTTTTTTTATTAACTGCAAAGCGAACGCTTGTGTGTATAATGTGCCCATCAATTGCAAAGGTTTTACAGGGGTGGAAAAAAAAAACATCAAAAGCACTAACTCTTTGATATTATATTTTGAATAGAGTAGAAAAATAAAAAGTTAGATCTTCTGCTGTGAAGATCTCCCCAACTTCCTGGCCTGGTGAGACCCAAGAGATTGCTGTGAACTACATTAGGGATCAGGTGACACAGTCAGCGGTTCCTAGAGGATTCTCCAAAGGAAGAGATGTAAAATGCTCTCCAGAGACGGTAAAATGGAATGTTCATCTCTCACATGATGAAAATGCATTTTTGCCCTTTGCCAAGAGCACCTTCATAGAGGATTTCAAGCTCCCAGCTTTGTCGGAAGGCACCAAGACTTCTCCTGCGTCATCTGAAGTATCATAGGGCAGGACACGTTTATTCTGGTTTCTCTGGCACTTGCTTCATTTACAAATGGCTTTTGGGGGGACGTTCACACTAGGTGTGGTGGGGCTGTGTTTGGTAGCTACTCCAGCCTAATCCCACCGCAAGTCAAGGAGAAATCTTTTAGTCCCCCAACAGGCCAATTCACATCATGTTGTTGTGGTGTATAAGGAAGAAGTATGCATGCAATAATCTTCCAGCACAGTGCGACGCAATCCGCTGTACCGCACGGGCAATGCAGAATGGCGCATAGGAACTACTGTCATCCGATCACACATCAGTGGTTGTGTTCTACTGCGAACGCTGATGTGATGGACCCTTAAAGCCATCATGTGCGTGGGGTTTTGGGGGGGGGGGAGGGACTTGCAAAAATACAGACCTTCCGTTTGGCATGGAAGGTCCACTTTAAAAATAAAGTCGAAACCCTAACAAATAAGTCCTGTTACGAACAGTCTTCATTTAACCTTTTTCTCTTTTGGTTTCACACTTTACTGTGAAAACTATCCCCTAGTCATCACTTTGCAAGATTCATGTAAAGTAATATGTGCCAGACAGATTAACAATACAGGCCATTGTGCGCACTCTCACAATTTATATGTCTGCCTGGTATGAGTATATGAGGCAAGAAACGATGTCATTAACTCCTTAATAGTTGCAACTCTAGTTTAAAAAAAAATAATAAAATTTTTTTTTTTTTTTTTTAAAAGGGCTTTGCAAATCATTAGGGTTTCAGAATGGCGTAGTTCCTTCCACAGTAAAAGGCTACATGGATGCATTTTGCTGCAGCTCCTTGAACTGCACCTCCTGGCTATGCTGCAGTGTGAGCGGGGCATGCAGAAACCATGTACCCTCACAGTGACCTGTGTTGGTCCAGTGCAGAAAAATGCAAAATCACCACACTATGGGGTTGCTTTACTAAAGGCAAATAGACTGTGCACTCAGCAAGTGCAATTGCTCCAGGGCTTAGTAAATGAGGTAACGTTTCACCTTGCAAAAATACTCAATCACATGCAAGGAAAAACAAAAAAAAGAAAAACACAATACATTTTTGCTTGAACATGATTGGATGATGGAAGTCAGTAGAGCTTGTGCTCATTTACTATGCTCTGGAGCAAGTGTTCTTGCCAAGTGAAACTGCACAGTTTATTTGCCTTTAGTAAATCAACCCCCATGTGTGAAAGAGCACATACTGTGGCCACTGTCATATGTAATGCTTGGTAGCAATGCAAAGTGATGGTCCTCTACAGTTTGCCTCACATCAGTGCAACTCTGTGGGGTTGATTTGCTAAAGGCAAATATATTGCAAATTGCACAAAGTGCAGTGCTCCAGAGCTTGTTAAATGAGCTGAAGCTCTGCGGACTTCAATCATTACATTGTGAGCCAGCAAAAATGCTGTTTTTTTTTTTTTTTTCCTTGCAAGTGATTGGGTATTCTTTGCAAAGTGAAGCTTTGCCTCATTTATCAGGCTGTGGAACAACTGTACTTGCAGGCTGCAACTGCACTTTGTGAAGTGCACAGCCTATTTGCCTTTAGTAAATCAACCCCTAATGACTTACAGAATACAATATATTGAATTGCTTTTCCTGTGTGATTTTATCTCAGCGGTTATTTAGTATGGAACCTGACTGCCTATGTTCAGCAAGGATACTGACTGCAGGGTCTGACATATACCAAAATCAAAAATAGAGACTTAAGTCTGTACAATATATTCCATCATAAAAATTTGAAGCATGAATGTAAAATGTGAAGGCCACATTAAAATTATTTTCACATAAACACTTTTTGATGAAAATACTCCAATATTCATAAAGTATTTTATTTTTTTCTGCATGTGGAAAGGCATGGTTTTACTCCATGCCCTTTTAGCCTGAAGTATGTGAAGGCATTTGCCAGCCTTCGTCTGATTTTATTGCATATTATAACCTCGCTTCCTGAGGCATGCCTGAACTCTGTATACTGCTATAAATGTCACCCTCAATCTTCTTTCCTTAGACATGAAATGGTCAGAGCAATAGCTGAAAAAAATCTGCAGAAACTACAGTGTCACTCACTCCAGTTATCTTCCTTCACTCTTATCTCTGCTGGGAGTGCAGCAACTTCCCCTGTGACAATTAGCACCAGTCGGTGGACGACTGTCCAGGAGACACTTCCACTGTGCTACAAGCAGCAGAGCAAAGAACCTCCTCCTACCATGAGTGGTGTGCAGCATTATGGCTTATTCAAAAGAGCGTAACTATTTCAAAACGTAAAATGCTTAGTTTTTAGCAGCAAAGTTTAGATGCATCCAGTGGTACGCACTATTGGTTCTGCCGACTAGAGTCTTTGATTGCTAGGATGCAGGCAGCTCCTGACGCCTAGGGTCCCTGGCTGCTAGGATGCAGGCAGCTCCTGCCGCCTACAGTCCTTGGTTGCTAGGATGCAGGCAGCTCCTGCCGCTTACAGTCCTTGGTTGCTAGGATGCAGGCAGCTCCTGCCGCCTACAGTCCTTGGTTGCTAGGATGCAGGCAGCTCCTGCCACCTAGAGTCCTTGGTTTCTAGGATGCAGGCAGCTCCTGCCGCCTAGAGTAATTGGTTGCTAGGATGCAGGCAGCTCCTGCCGCCTAGAGTCCTTGGTTGCTAAGATGCAGGCAGCTCCTGCCACCTAGAGTCCTTGGTTTCTAGGATGCAGGCAGCTCCTGCCGCCTAGAGTAATTGGTTGCTAGGATGCAGGCAGCTCCTGCCGCCTAGAGTCCTTGGTTGCTAGGATGCAGGCAGCTCCTGCCACCTACAGTCCTTGGTTGCTAGGATGCAGGCAGCTCCTGCCGCCTACAGTCCTTGGTTGCTAGGATGCAGGCAGCTCCTGCCGCCTACAGTCCTTGGTTGCTAGGAGGCAGGCAGCTCCTGCCGCCTAGAGTCCTTGGTTGCTAGGAGGCAGGCAGCTCCTGCCACCTAGTCCTTGGTTGCTAGGATGCAGGCAGCTCCTGCCGCCTAGAGTCCTTGGTTGCTAGCTATTCATTATGTTCTCAGCTACAGCTGTACGAATGAGCCAAAAGACTTACATGCTGCTGCATATTACAGATATGTACAAAACTATACGCATCTGTACATAGTATTTTAAACGCCCCCTGTGTAGGAACCCTTAGGCTGCTGGGAGACTCTTGTGGGTAGAGTGGAGTTGGGATTTTCTGGCATTTAGAATCAGGGTCAGGGGTTCCTAAACACTAGACTACTCAAAAGGTCCTGGGCACATGCCATTCTGCAGCTTCTAGGGCGAGCAAGACACTTTCATGTATTAAATGATTCATGGACTCCGGTGAGAGACATCAACCTCCCTATACAAAGCATTAACAAGTTCTCATCTGGAATACGCAATTACATTTTGGGCACAGTTCACATTAAAATGTTGTGGAACAGAAGAGTGCAGCAAAAGGAAAGTACAGTAAAATTAATAGGGGTCATGGAGGAGCTCAGCTATGAGCAAAGATTTACTGAATTTAATATTTTCTCCCTTTAGAAGACGCAATTTAATACACCTTGTAACAAGAGATCACATAGTTCACTTGTAGGCGTTCATTTTAAGGTAAAACTACAACTAAAAAAAAAAAATAATAATTACTCAATAAAAGTTATAATAAAAAAGCAGTAGTTGCTGCAAACTTTTTCCTTTACTATGAAGGGGCCCCAAACAGTACTTATTTCCCACCACAAGATGTCCTCAGTCCTCAAAGGTTGAATGATGGTCAGCATCATTCTACTCACATGCATTGAGCCCAGGTCATCATGGGCCCAGGCTCAACCTGTGACACTGACAGCAGTGAGAGAGAAGCAGTGCTGTGATGAGCTCATCTCTCTCTGCTTACTCCTACTATCAGCATGCTCCATAAAACAATTACCAATGTATTTATAAAAACAGAGCTGCATTCATTTGTGTCTGGTATATCTGCCCAGAGTTCAGTCTTAATGGGGCACTCCATTCACTGGAGGAAAAAAGGGTTTAACCCCCACATACCGAAGGCTTCTTTACTGTAAAGGCAGAGAAAGTTCTTACTAACTCTGTAAAACTGCACAAAATATAACTGGCTATTATTAAATATAAGAAATGATATTGTAGATGGTTGATAGAGGGAGTATCTAACTGCCTTTGGGGAGCAGGAAGGATTTTTTTGTCATTGCAGCAAACAGGACCATGCTTCAAGTCTCATGAACACAGACACTTTAGGGCAGTGGTAGGCAACCAGTAACTCTCCAGCTGTTATGGAACTACATTTCCTATGAGGCATTGCAAGGCTGGCAGTTACAATTACTCCCAGAGGCATGATGGGACTTGTAGCTCTGCAACAGCTGAAGGGCCCCAGGTTGCCTACCCCCCGGCTTTAGGGCATCTGACGTAAATTGCAGGAATACTTACAAAGTTGGAAGACACAGCTTCAACATACAGACGCCCATAGTAATGCATTAATTTGCACCTGGGGATCTGCGCATGTGCATGAGTTTATAGAAGCGTATAGACATTCATTATTATAGGTGGCTATAAACCTGCATTTCACATCAGATGCCCAAATGCATCTGTGTGTATGTGCCCTAAAAAAGGTTCATTTACTCTAGAGTCACCCTCTGGAGAGTAACCCATGGTGGATCCCCTTTCAGAGGGGTGTGACAGGCAGTAAGGTGGCATTATTTTGCCTTGTCAAAGCCTGTTTTTAACCCCTAAAGATGCGTACTGCAGCAGCATGCATTGCAACAGTTGAATAGGTCACGTTTGGTGGACAGTACTGCCCGTCAAGTGTGACCGTGGGTTGGTGTGGGGGGGTCATATTTGCTGCACCACGATGCAAAAGCAGGGCAGCCGTGGTATGTGAACACCCCATCTGCTGTCTTTGCAACTTAGGTGGGAGGGCTGTGGGGTAGAAAAAGTGCAGCTCAACTGGGTATTTTTGCGGATCTCAACTGCAAGTGTAAAACAAGGGTTTTTGCCTTCCTCTGAATCAACAACGGAATTTGCTTTCTCTTGTTCAAGTATTTTTTTAAAGATTATCAGAAAACATTGAATGTAATGAGTAAAGAGGAAAATTTTACATCGTAACATTAAGATCATCTTATTACAGGAAAGTATACATCTCTACATCTCTAGTATGACATCATATAATTGTTTAGTTGTTGAAGACAGATCAACGCAGTAAATTAGGAATTCGGTTTCTAAAGCCTCATACACACTACTAGTTATTTTTCGTTCAACCCTGCCAACAGCTCAGGTCGCAGCTGCTGTACTAACGATCTGATGTTGGTACAGTAATCTCCCCTGCTGTTCTATTGTGTTCTGACTGGGAGACGCGCCCCGCCAAAGTCACCCCCCCTGCAAGAACACTCCAGTGAGCAGACCTTTTGTGGTCATGAGCCTTCCACAGAAGCCGGCCCGGCTGCCGTACACACAGGCCGAATGTCGGCCGGATTCTATTGAACCACCCGATGCCAGCCAACATTCAGCCCATGTGTACTAGGCTTTAGATCTAAGTTTTTAATCATTTATAGTTTGTCTTTTGGTTGCACTTGATAAAACGTGTCTTTTTTCAATGACCCCTTTCACACTGCTGCACTAAACGGTTGCGTCTGACTGTGTCCCTTTAACAGAATACATTTTTTTTCCTCCCATACACCTGAAGTTCTCCATTAAAACTTCCATATACTGCAATCCAACAAATGACTTTACCTACGTTTGCTACTTTTACCGCTAGCAAAAGATATTTCGAGAGATTTCCCGCATTTTGAGCCGTCAGATCCAGCAGCGCATCCTAGAGCAATTAGTTCCAGGCTCCGACGGATGGGAGACGGAAGAGTAACAATGCCTAAAGCTGATTATTTTTGTTATCACGCAGCAGGCAACCTGAAGATGAGGTTTTTTTTTTCTATCCTCTTTGCATGTCTTATCATAAAGAAGACACACAGCTGGGTGTCTGCAAAGGGAAGCTGCAGAGCTGAGAATTGCGAGGCTGGGATGTAGAGTATATACAGTAGGATCTGTGTTCCCTGTCAATTAAGTCAGCTCCATTAGATGTGTGAACTGTGAGTGAACTTGTGCTTTGGAAAATCGGGGGGAAATGCACATCCCAGCCTATAGAGCCGATATTGTCTGGAAAACATGTAGCGAATTGTATGCAAACAGACGGAAAACCCATGGAGCCCAAAGAAACCACAATAATGACACTCTAGGCTCAATTCAAAAAAAGATGAGGAGCTTTATTATTTTTTAAAAAGTGCCGTTGAGTCCAATGAGATTTGAAAAATAGACACACGCCTAAAATACAGAACATTATCATTGTGTAAAGATTTGGAATTTGGCCTTCAGTCATTAAGGAACAAAAAAAAAAAAAAAAAAAACACACACATGTATTCTCATCTTTGTTTCGCTCCTCGCATGCAAGAAGCAGAACCCCAGCCGGAAATTCTGCCGCCACTGGCTGGGCACCGCAGAGAAACACCATGGTGCTCCGTTCTCATTCAGTACCACAAAGAGACGGCTTCAGGCCTGTTCTAAATACCTGAAACTGGTCAGGACAGGCGATGAGCGAACCGATTTTCAAATAATTGCGTGAAGTCGCTAATTGTGGAATGAATGCATTTATTAAAAATGTTTTCTTGTGAAGAATCAAACCGCGTCCGCCTAGATCCGATTTTCCACAGAACAGATAGATGTGAATGGAAATATTTAGGCGAATCCCATATTTAAGTGATTATGTGGCTGGTGGTGGCGCCTAGGGTAGTGATTTTGTGAGGTAGCTGCCCCTTTAAGAATGAATGAATACGGAAGTAAAAAGTAAAAGGTGTTGGCGCTATAAATCACGTGGTGAATACAACATGGAAAACAATAGTTATAAATCGTAGAATATACGCAAACATATGAAAAGTCCAAATGTGACAATCCCAACGCCATAAGAATGAATGGATTCTTTCAATTAGAGAATTCTTCAAAGACTTCACCAGGAGTGCTCAAAAGGTAGATGGCAACTCACCAGAGGTGTTTGACCACTTTTTAAGGTAGGTCAAAATGCGCTTTGTAACCTGTATCCCCAGTCAACCATAGAGGATAAAGAAAACTTTCCCTTATCCTCGGTGGTTGACAGAGGGGGTCCCACTGCGGAGAGACGTCTCATTCAGGATCTTGCTGATTTATCTTACAAAGCGCATTTTGACCTACCTTAAAAAGTGGTCCAACACCTCTGGCGAGTTACCATCTAGCTTTGAGCACTCCTAGTGAAGTCTTTGAAGAATTCTCTAATTAGAAGAATCCATTCATTCTTATGTCGTTGGGATTGTCACATTTGGACTTTTCATGTTTGCGAATATTCTATGATTTATAACTATTGTTTTCCATGTTGTATTCACTGCGTGATTTATAGCACCAACACCTTTACTTTTTGCTTCAGAATCCCATATTTAACCATTACTGCCCAAGAGAATTCCCTGTGACAGTTTGCGGTGGCTAACCATGCACACGGACATGCATTCATTTTCATGCATCATATAGATTTTTTTATGGATCTGAAGCATTAGTATGCTATATTATGGGCCAACGTGCACAGCTGTGATGTGCTCTGTAATCTTGCAATTCAGCTGCTTAGAAATAAAAAAAAGTGTGCATTCGTGGTCAGTATTTCTGCGCAAAATATTATGTATTGCATATAGGCTGGGATCGAAAATGGAACTACGGGAATGAAAGAAAAACCTTAGACCCCTTTCACACTGAGGCAGTTTTCAGGCGTTTCAGCGCTAGAAATACTGCCTGTAAGGCGCAAAAAACTGCTTCCCATTCATTACAATGGGTGCTTTCACACCCGGGCGGAGCGCTTGCGGAACGTTTGGAAAGTCTTGCAAGCAGCATCTTTGGGGCGGTTTGAGAGTGCTGTATACAGTGCTCCCAAAACACCCCTGCCCATTGTAATGAATGGGCAGCGCTTCGGAAGCACCATAACACAGGAATTTTTAACCCCTTTTTTGGGGTTAAAAGCACCCTGCTAGCGGCCGAAAAGCACAGCTTAAACAGCGGTAAAGCAACGCTAAAGTTAGCGGCACTGCTAACAGCTGGTGGTTTCAGTGTTAAAGCAGCCTTATGAATGGTTTCTAAACATTTATGCATCTAAAACAGAAGCACACGCCCGTGTGAACATTAGAACGATGGAAGAAAGGGGGGGAGGGGGGGCGTTTTAAGCCCCCCTCACCCTCCGCACTCATGGGATTGAGGCAAAAATGGTCAGTTTCAATGCTCCCCCCTTTTTCCAGTCAGATGTGAGGTGGGGAAGAGCCAGGGTTTAGGAATTTTCAGAAAGGTCAGCTGGCCTTTAAGAATTTTCATGAAGATCGGGTCACATGACGTTTTAGAAGGTTTCTCAAACTGTGTTAGACCCCATATAAACCCACTCCATCAGGATCCGTCTGCTAGTCCCCAGGACTGCCCATTTGTGCGCTCCTGCTCCAACCCTAACCCCCACCCACCCTTTGTCGCAGACCAAAATTTATTATGTAGTACAGTCACCTTTCTTTAAAGGGGACAGTTAAGCAAGTTTTTTTTAATGCGAATATTGCAACCTGAGTCATGGTGACTGGGTTGTTTACAGGTCATGTTGTAGTTGAATAAAGTTTTATTATTTAAAATGGTCAAATGTCCATCTAGTTTAAAAAGTTTGGTTGTTTATATAGAATTTTTTGAAACCAGTAATAAAGAAGGCCGCAGCCATTAAACTTCCAGCTTGGCATTTATAGTCTTCAATTGCCTTTTTTGCTGTCTGCGATCCCATGCTTTTTGCAACTTCTATTTAAGGTGGAAAGTGCACATAAGCGGTCACTTGGTCCCCCATGCCTGGAAGCACTGGGTACCCTGTGGTGGCATCCACAGAGTGGTGGAGGGGTGCAGGGGAGTGTAAGTGGGGAAATCGAGTCTCTTAATTCAACTGATGTAAACTCCCACAAATCCACCTTGATAAAGGTTCCATGTAGTACACTATACCATTCTTGATATAGGTTCCATGTAGTACACTATACCAGCCTTTCTCAAGCAGGGTTTTTAGGAAGCCCTAGGGTTCCTGCAAAGATTGCCATTGGTTCCTTGAGCTCCCATCTAATGGTACCCTGCAGGATTCCAGGTCCAACACCACTTAGCAGAGATAGTAAATTGACACCAATCATCCTTTTAGCGGTCTATTATGGTCTCCTGAGACCTGAAAACGGTTCCTTTGGGGTAGGGAGGTTGAGAAAGGCTGCCTTATATAGATCTCAGACTGTGAAAGGGAGAGGCCCAAATAAGCTGTCTATCAGAAAGCAGAGCATATATGGTACTTTTCCTGTTATTAGAGATCATGGAGCTCTGGAGGCGAGGAGACCTACTGTTCACAGGATTATAGGGGGTGGTTAATGGTATGGGGGGGTTCAGGCGAATTAGCTACAGGGTCAGATATAAAGTCAGAGGTTAAGCCTGGAGCAACTGATACGGGCCCCTACCTTGCATCGGGAGCCAGCATGTCATACTCCGTCACTGATTAGAAAACACAACACCTTCCTACAGTGATAAAATTCCGTTTTTGACGGTAGTAACGGACTGAACTTGCTAATCTTCAGTATTTTTACCTAATTTAGGTGGACCTTTCACTTTATTTATTTTTTTAAACTTTATGGCCTCATTCGCATGGGCAGACGTATACCAATCCAGTCTTCAGCCACCCAAGATGCACAGGTAGTGGTGTGTTATTGGTTATTAGATATTAGTTATGAGGAAAGGATGTGAGCACTGAACTTCTCTCTGGAGAAGAGACGCTTAAGAGGGGATATGATTTCAATTCATAAATACTGTACCCCACAATAGTTCTTTACTGTAAGGCCCCTTTCACACGATCGGACCGTTCAGGTCTGCCTGTCAGTTTTGACGGCGTACCTGAACGGGCGCTCCATGTTAGCCTATGGAGCGACAAATGTCAGGAAAGACATGTCCGCTGACATCCGACCCCATCCGATCAGCAAAAAAAACATGCTGTCCATTTTCATCCGATCCCTCCATAGGCAGCAGCGGCGCCTGACAAGCCCCTCCCCGCTCAGTGAGCAGAGAGGGACCCGTCATCCGCCGGCTCAGCGGAGATTAACGGAGAGATCTCCCGCTGAGCCGGCGGACAGAAGGGCCTAAGAGCGGAAAAGATGCGGAATTCCCTTCCACAGGCGGTGGTCTCAGTAGGGGGGGGGGGAAGCATCGATAAGTCTCAAAAAACTATTAGATAAGCACCTGAACGACCACAACATACCGGGATATACAAGGTAATACTGACATATAATCACACACATAGGTTAGACTTGGACACCTCACCTTGTAGGCGAGGTCTTTTTTCAACTGCACCTACTATGTAACTATGTATGGTGATGCAGGTAATAAACACCTGTTACACCTACACATTACATACACTTAACATGAAAAAAACCTTCTGATGTGAGGCCCACGTGATATAAAGCACATTCTAATAACAATGCACACATGCAACAGTACTAAGACACGTTTCGTTTTTGATTTATTATTGTGTGGATTGTAATTCTTATAAAATTCCACTTAGTGAAACAAGGAAGATTAGGATAGATCTCAGCCCACACACACACAAAACATTCTTTATCAAGAGCTGAAGAAAAAAAAAAAAAAAGAAGCTCTCTCCCTCCTCAGTCTGTTAATCTGTGGTATACATGTTGTATTTACTGCCTCTTCCGCTGGTCAGTAATGATTGCAGCACTTGGAAGGAGACAGTGATCCCCCCCAGCCGCACAGTGACTGATATTCCCCAACCATCTGAGCTCATACACACGGGGTGCTGAGGTAATGACAAGCCGCACTGACTCACTTCATCTGCTTTGTGTTCGCTGGAAATGTCTTCACATAAGTGTATTTGGCTTCAGTCAACCGTAAAAGGAGAGGTGGGAAAAGAAAAGCTGGCTGGTTAAGGGTCCATTCACACGTCAACGTGCGTTCAGCGTATAGGCGTTGATCTGCATTCAGCACAATGCGTTTAGATGCATTGTGCTGAAAAAAGTAGAATATGGTTTTTTTTCAGTGCAGGACAGCGCACATCAGCGATATGCACTGCGAGCTGCTCCTATTGAAAAAGGATAATATCTAAACATCGAAGCGCTAAAGGATTCCAAATAAAACAAATGTCAATGCTCAACCCGGACTGGATCAGGCCTTTTATAACCACTTCAATATCCGGCACTTTCGCCCCTTCCTGCCCAGGCCAATTTTCAGCGCTGTCGCATTTCAAATGACAATTGCGCGGTCATGCAATGCTGTACCCAAACAAAAATTCCTTCAGTTCCACCGTGTGTTCGCTCTTCTCATTTGTTTACATCTGCAATTTTTGAAGGCCAAGTTTGCCTTTTTAGTGAATTTAGCAGTGCAGTAAAGGGGCCACAGTAGGTTAGAAATGATGGTGTCGTGCAGCCCTTTTCAACCCGGCTGCCTTGAGGTTTCTTCAGGAGGTGCCTTGACAAAATTAAAAAAAAATGCCCAAAAACAATATACACGCAAGTGGGTAGATTAAGCCTGCATTTAGATACACAAAGCCACAGGTTTTCATTGTGCATCAGTACAACCGCCCGCATTCTAACAACCGATTATGTAAGTGATAAGGAGATCGTTGGGTGCCTGCACAGCATCCCTGTTTGCCCCTCCCCTGCCCCTCTCCGTCAGCACTGGGGTTACATTAACTGAATGAGAGCGAGCAACAGAGGGAGAAGAGAAACATTGGAATACTAGTCAGTGCAAGTGTGCAAAGGTATATTTGCTTTGGAAGAATAAATCACCTCTAAGGTTGGGTGTCCTATGTGTGGATGTTGCAGCATTGCGTAAATCTATCCATTTAATTTTTTATATTTTAGAATGGGGTGCCTCAAATTTTAAAGGGTTTCTTGACCGAAAAAAAGGTTGAGAAACAATGATGTAGTCAGCGCTGTTGTGACAGGGTAAGGGAGAACACACTCTTCAGGACCAAGGAACCCACAGTGTGAATGCGCAGATGTGGGGGGGGGGGGTATGCCGGCAACATGGCATCTATTCCAGCTTATATGCAGGACAGCGTTGATCACACTGAATGCTAGGTTTTTTTGGTCAAGCCCTGTGGAACCTACAGGAGTGCCATTGAGCCCTGGTTCACATTGCATGCGATTTTACATATTTTTTTATTTATTTATTTATTTCAGGTACTTATACATAGCAAATTGCATGCCAAATCGGCAGCTATTGCACCGTCCAAACCGGTTTCTGTACTACTTTTGGCGACTGCAGGGTGCAATTTCAATAGACATCTGTGCAGAAACCCAAGTCGGGACTGACGTGCACTATCAGTGGGAACCTAGGCTTAAAAAAGGTGAATTTCTCTGTGCTAGTATTTCTAACCTACTGGGACCCCTTGACTGACCTGAAATATTGATCATAAAAAGGTGAAATAAGCCTTTAAGACATAGGTGCTCAACCTGTGGCCCCCCCCCCCAGCTGTTGCAGAGCTACAAGTCCCACTAGGCATTGCAATCCGCAGAGTTACAAGCATGACTCCCAAAGGCAGAGGCATGATTGGACTTGTAGTTCTGCAACAGCTGGGAGGGCTACAGGTTGAGCACCAACGCTTTAAGACATTAAAGTGGATCTTCACTGCATCTGAGCATCATAAACCAAAACCACCATTTGCCCAATTTTTTAATATTCAAAGTAAACATCCCCAACTATCAATGTCTCTATGCTTTAATGTTGTTGAGAAGTCACATTGAAAAATACCCCCCTAGGATTCCTGGCCATCTTGAGTAAGGGCAGATGAATCATGTAGCATTTACTTCCTAGAATCCATCTGCCCTTAGCTCAAGTATAGATGCTCATGCAGGAGAGCATGCTTAGCTCAGAAAACCCCTTCTCTTCCCTGAAGACTCCTGGGATGTATGACATCATTTGCCTAGACAAGAAACCAGGAAGTAACTGAAGAAATGTGAAAAAAAAAAATATTAAAACACAAGTAAATATGATATACTTTCCTATCTATTTAATAATGCTAGCAGCATGAAGATTTAAAATAATCAATGTAGATTGGGAGAGTGAAATTCCACTTTAAAACATATTGTTAACCACTTCCGGGTGGCCTAACTGGAAATGTAAGTCATTACATTGACATTAAATACCGGGGTTATGGCAGCAGCTGGCTGCCATAACCCTGGTATTTTTTTAAACAGCAGGCAATTCTGCAGTTGGAAAATGAACAAATGATGAGTATATCAGTGTCCTACTATACACACCCAGTTCCCATAAAAAATATTAAAAAAAAAAAAAGATACACGATTACATCACTTCTCCAAATTGCAATGCCTTCGTCACCTCCCACTAATGATGATAAACAGACTTGGCAAGATAGCATGTAGATAATGGGAACTATGGATAATGCAAAAGCTAGCAGATTTGCAAGCACATATTCACAATTTTTAATAGTTTTGCATTTAATTTTCATCAAAAAATATGCTTAAGTTCTGCTTTAAAGTATCTAGGCAAAATGTTTTTTAGGAAAAGATTTTATTGTGCTTTTCTTTCTTCATTACCATGATCACTAGGACAGAAATGGCAAAGGAAATCCAACATTTTACAGTTGGAACAGGAGGCGAGGGGAAATTTTCCATTGAGAACACTTTTTAAAAGTGGATTTCCACCAACCACGGAGAGATTTCATCTGATTTGCGGTTTATTGAATTATTCCAAACTTTATAGAAAAGGTTTAATAAAAAAATTACAAAATACAAGACAAGCGGGAAAACAAAGGGTGTTCAAGGACGACCAACCTGTATTAAATCGATCCGGAACACCAAATTAATAAAAAGATTTAATACCGTGTCTCCCCGAAAATAAGACCTACCCTGAACGTAAGACCTACCGTGATTTTCAGGGAGGGCTGCAATATAAGCCGTACCCCGAAAATAAGCCCTAGTTTAAAAATTGGTTGTAAGATCCTAGAATCCACACTATTACAGTATTCTATAATGTAAACTGTGTACGTTTCTGTAACCTAATTGCGCCAAATACCTTCAGTACAGCGCCGCTCAGCTGAACTCGCGCTGCTCTCCTCCTCTTCTCCCAGCTGTCAGCGGGAGATCTCGCCCCCCTCCCACTTCTGCAGTGCTCAAAGTGGGGAAGAGAGCTCCAGCGGGTCATGGAAGCGCCGAGCTGCGATATAGGAAGGTATTTGGCACAATTATATTATTCTAGGATATTACAACCACTTGTACTCGATTCCAAGGGGATTCCTGACAGGCAGGGAGGGAAAGGGGGAGAGAAGAAATCACATTACATGATAAGACCTACCCCGAAAAGAAGCCCTACCTACCTGGGCTTATTTTCGGGGAACCATGGTACCAGTTGGTCTCATCCTTGAACACCTTTTCTTTCCCCCCTTTTTGTCTTGTGTTTGATATGATGTTGGGTTGACAACCTGCTGGTCTGGGGCTGATTTAGCATTTTTCAATTATATAATCCCCCCACAGCTTTATGATAACTTCACGTAATTAAAAAATAACCCCAACACAAACTAAAAAGGTTAGCAAAACTAAGCTATTTGACACATAATAAGCTGAACTCCAGGAAAGGATCTGTGGACATTTGATATATAAATATAAGCCACCCTCTTTCCCCCAAATTAAGACCTAGCGTGATTGTCGGTGATGGCTGCAATATAAGCCCTACATGAACTTTAGCTAGGGCTTATATTGCAGCCATCACCGACAATCACGCTAGGTCTTATTTTGGGGGAAACAGGGCCCTGTTTCCCCCAAAATAAGACCTAGCGTGATTGTCAGTGATGGCTGCAATATAAGCTCTACCCCCCAAATAAGCCCTACCCTGTTTCCCCGAAAATAAGCCCTACTCTGAAAATAAGACCTACAAGGACTTTAACTAGGGCTTATTTGAGGGGTAGGGCTTATACTGCAGCCATCACCGACAAATTACACTAGGTCTTATTTTCGGGGAAACAGGGTACCTCTGATGATGGATGTCCCATGTGTGGATGCCGCTGCCTTATGAAAAGCTTCCAGTGCTAAAACTAGTTTCGGCTCTAGTATAGTGATGATGATCGTATGTTGGTCAATGGTCGCTCTCCACCTTGTCCATTTACAAAGCATTTTGTATACTTTTGCATGAGTGGAGGGAGGGGAAAACAAAGGTGGATGAATTTCAAGATCTCCCCTCGTCCATCCACAGCAAACCCCCCCCTAGAGTTCAGCATCGAACGAAAAGCCAGTTTCACAACCACATCCCTCTATGTTATGGAGAAGAGGAATGTGAAGGAGTCCTGTTGTCCTATCTTTTTTAACGCAGCCATCACATCTAAGGACTGGGGTAAGCTGCAACATTTTATATTTTTGTTTTTGCGTTTAATTATTGTTTTCCAGTCTCCTGGACCCCAGAACACAAAGCACACCGGTATTAAAGCTCCTCTATAGCTCAAGGCTAAAGGATTCAGCAGAGGTGTTTCAGGGAAAGCGACTAACTCCCCTAACGTTCTATTCCTGGGAGAGAGGTTTCACACAACTCCCACTACATCAAAAGGCGTGAAAACCCTTTTAAGCTACTGTCAAGTTACAGCTACGAACGGTAACATGTCTATTATTAACATTATCCATGCTATTAACCAATCTATGCACTGAACACAAGGCTCTATGAAGGCTGTACAGCCCCTAAAGACAGAACAATTACTTTCAATGGCTTGATGCAGCTCTACTTTAAAGCTGAAGTGCAGTCAGCACAGCAAGGGTTACATGCTTGCTTGGTCTAGGGCAGGGGTCTCCAAACAAGGGGCCAGTTTACGGTCTTTCAAACTGTAGGGGGGGGGTCACACTGTTGCCAGTGAGAGTAGAAAATGTTCCGGTGTCAGTGGGCATAAACAATGCCAAATCTTTAGTGCCCCACCATCGGTGTCAGTGGGAGCAATAGTGCCCCACCATCGGTGTCACTGGGAGCAATAGTGCCCCACCATCGGTGTCACTGGGAGCAATAGTGCCCCACCATCGGTGTCACTGGGAGCAATAGTGCCCCACCATCGGTGTCACTGGGAGCAATAGTGTCCCACCATCGGTGTCACTGGGAGCAATAGTGCCCCACCATCAGTGTCACTGGGAGCAATAGTGCCCCACCATCAGTGTCACTGGGAGCAATAGTGCCCCACCACTGGTGTCACTGGGAGCAATAGTGCCCCACCACTGGTGTCACTGGGAGCAATAGTGCCCCACCACTGGTGTCACTGGGAGCAATAGTGCCCCACCACTGGTGTCACTGGGAGGAATAGTGCCCAATCATTAGTGCAAGTGAGAGGAATGGTGCCCCATCATTGGTGTCAGTGGGAAGAATAATGCCCCATCATTGACGGAAGTGGAAAGAATAATGCTGCACCATTGACGGAAGTGGGAAGAATAATGGCTCATTATTGACGGAAGTGGGAAGAATAATGCCCCATCATTGGTTTCAGTGGAATAGTGCTCTGTTTATGTCAGTGACAAGGATTATGCCCCTATTGTTGGGGTCAGTAGGAGGAATAGTGTCCCAAGGGCCAGATAAAGGCAAGCAAAGGGCCACAGTTTGGAGACCACTGGTCTAGGGGGTAATAAATAAGCAGGAACACTTTTTTTTTCCTGCTTCCACTGGCTTCCTCCCCACAATACTGATCCTCCGTTCTGGTCACAGCCTCCCCCAAGTAATTGTACAATATAGGACCAGCAGTCCAGCATTGTAAGACCCTGTTCACATAGGCGTACTTAAAGTGGAGTTCCACCCACTTTTACAACTCTTCAGCATCCCTCACTAAACTGTGCACTGTAAACAAATTGGATATTTTTTTATATTTTTTTCTCAGCACCTACTGTATATCTGCTGTATTCATTTGTCACTTCCTCCTCCCTGGCCGCGGCCTATTGCATCATTTCCGGTTTGCAATGCCTTCTGGGAAGGGGCGGCAACTTCCTCTGAAACTGCCGTTGCTATGGAAACCTGACCTGAAACCTATTACACTGCTTGTGCTGCACTGAGCATGAGATCTGAAAGGATGAGATCCAGGAAGAAATACAGTCTGGCTTCAAATGCCCACACTTAAGATGGCCACGGCCTGCTGTAAGTTTCTAAAATAACAAACTACTGCTATAGACTAACAAAACAGACCTTAGTTTACAGACTAACTTTACTAGAATACATTAAGCTTGTGTATTATAGGGGTATTTTTATTTAAAAAGTATCATTTCGGCCATATGAACAAGGCCTAAGCGAGGACATTGAGGGGCCACCTACAAAGAACATGGAAGGGTCATGACAACTGCAATCACTTACCTGTTTCACTCAGGCTTAACCTTGTATAAGAGCAGTTTTAAAAGCAAGCTTTGACAAAGCAATTGCAAAGCTTTCAGCTAGCTTCATTGACGTTTGTAAATTTTGAACACAGATTCGAATGGGAGTGTTTATTGCCACTTCAATTAGGCTGCTAGCAGGCTGTCAACAAACTTCACGAAGTGCTGAAGCCTGCTAGCAGCTGGTTATAAGTGGCAATTAGCACTCCCATTAGGATCTGAGCTCAACATTTTCAAACTGAAGCTGAATGGTGCTTTCACCCTGGGTTCACACTAATGCGATGCGGGAACCAGTGCCATTCCAGCGCCGATTCCCTCATCGCTTATCTCCTGCAGGCAGTTCACACTGCCTTGTGTGAACTGCTGTGGGTGTCATTACCAAGGTTAATGACACCCCCAGTTTAGTTCACAGATCGCAGTGCGAACTGTGAACTTGCACAGGAATCGGATCGCATAGGGTAAGAACACCCATGCGATCCGATTCTAGTGCGGGTAAAAACAAGTCCTTCCACTATTTTCTGTGAGAATCCAATGAGAGTTCAGCCATACAACTGTATGGCTAAACTCGCATTGCTCAGAGATCGCATGAGATCGGCACCTGCGGTGCGGGTGCGAATCACATGCGATCTCTGAGATCACGCTGGTGTGAACCCAGGCTAAAAAAGCTTGCTGAAAGCTCTGCAAATGCTTTGTCAAAGCTTGCTGTTCACACTGCTCTTATACAAGCTGAAGCCTATGTGAACAGCAAGCTTTGACAAAACATTTGCAGGGCTTTCAGCAAGCTTCTTTGAAGCTTTTAAAGAACCATTGAGCTCCAGTTTGTAAAATGTGGAATACGAATCATAATGGCAAACCATGACAGCCCAAAACAATTGTTTGCCTGGTCACTCCTCATCCTTCCTCCATTGCCTTAAATAAGGGAGATCAAGCCAGAAGAGCCTTTTTAGAAAGCAATCTATGGCAAGTGAAGCTGTGAGATGGTGCATGAACAGGCAGCTGTCCTCCTATACCTCCAACATGTACAGAACTACAGCACTATCTGCACATGTGAGGAATTCAATGTAGGAATCAGAAAGTCGCAGGCATCTGAAAACACAGCACTGTGCAGGCAGCAATTGATCAAATCATACTACAAGCACTGGCAATAAGCAGGCTGCTGTGTAAGGCAGCAGGGGCGTAACAATAGTCATAGCAACCCGTGCAGCTGCCATGGGGCCTGGGGTAGGAGGGGGGACCCCTTTGGGGAAAACTTGGGATTTTTCTAATATACAATGGCTGAAGTCAGACCATAGGATCAATTCTAATCAAAGATCCTCCTCTGTGCAGTAAGAAGCATTTGCCTATCTGTCTTTGCAACAAAGATTTAATGCCCTCTGAACTGCTACAGACAATTCACCCATTATACCTAATGAAGTAACAAAATCCCAGCGTTTCTCCTCAGCTAAAACCTTGAAAAAGGACAGTTGGTTTTGAATTCTACAAAAAGAATCTGTTTAACCTGTTCCTGCCCTCGCTATAGCCAAAAGACGGACACAGCGAGGGCGTTCATGGATGTCTCTTTGTGTATTTGGACGGGGCACTCTGATCGCTGTGTCCATAGGACGCAGCAGATCATGGATCAGGATAAAGAACCAATCACAGCAGCCCTTTACCATGTGATCAGCTGTGTCCAATGACAGCTGATTACGAAGTAAACACAAGCCAGTTATTGGCACTCCTTTCCTCACGCTGACAGAGTGAGGAGAGGAGAGCCGATAACCGGCTTGTGTTAAAGGGACATCTACACTGATAATCAGCACACAGTGTCCTGACAATCAGTGCAGCCTCAACAGCGGCGACAATCAGTGCAGCCTCAACAGCGGCGACAATCAATGCAGCCTCAACAGCGGCGACAATCAGTGCAGCCTCAACAGCGGCGACAATCAGTGCAGCCTCAACAGCGGCGACAATCAGTGCAGCCTCAACAGCGGCGACAATCAGTGCAGCCTCAACAGCGGCGACAATCAGTGCAGCCTCAACAGCGGCGACAATCAGTGCAGCCTCAACAGCGGCGACAATCAGTGCAGCCTCAACAGCGGCGACAATCAGTGCAGCCTCAACAGCGGCGACAATCAGTGCAGCCTCAACAGCGGCGACAATCAGTGCTGTTCACCAGTGCAGCTTCAGCACACCCTCATCAGCGCCCATTAGTGAAGGAGAAAAATGAACCGTTTACAAAAAAAACTATGAAAACCTATTTTTTTCCTTTTTTTTTGTAATTTGTCATTTTTCTTTTGTTTAGAAAAAAAAAAACCCAGAAGGTAATTAAAGAAAGCTCTATTTGTGTGTAAAAAAAAAAAAAAATAATAATGACATAAACTTTCATATGGGTACAGTGTAGCATGACCACGGAATTGTCAAAGTGCCATAGTGCTGAAAGCTGAAAACTGGCCTGTGCAGAGAGGGGGTAGAAGTGCCCAGTAGGCAAGTGGTTAAAGTAGTAATTGTACGCAAGAGCAATACTAATTCGGTCATAACCTAAAATATCATTACGGTTATTATTGGTACAAAAAAAAAAAAAAAACACATCTATTTCACAGCTCTGGCCTTATACACGTAAAATTGCTGATGCTTTCCAGTGCCCAGGGAGCCACAGTTGGCCATACAAACAAATGGCTGTACACAGCTGTAGTCATGTAAAGGCCGATACTTCTGTTGCCTCCACCATATGTTCATGCAAGGGTAAACGGTGATGCACAGAATAATTGGCGGTTATACATTTATAGGCGGCCATAAAGGCGAATGGCTGTAAGCAGCCGTAGTCCTGTAAATGCCGGTACTTCTGTGCCAGATGCCGCTCCCTGGGCACAGGAAAGCGCTGGCAATTTAATGCTAGGCATATATCTGGGTGCATCACATCTTATGTAGACTGACTATGCCAACAGCTCTCCTGCTGCCTTGTCCTCGATTTAGCATACTCTGTATTAACATTAATGACACATATTGTACTAGTGTACACCCCCAACTGCCAAAAATATACTTTTGGGGCCAATCAGAATTGTGCGGTGGTAGGCAGGTTTCTTTACCTACACAAGCACAAAATACATACATATATATATATATATATATATATATATATATATATATATATATATATATATATATATATATATATATATATATATATATATATATATATATATATATATATATATATATATATATATATATATACACACACATACATATATCTCATTAGTCTAGTCTAAGGTCCCTTTTTTATACTACCTTAACCACTTCCGGAATGCCCAACGCACATATACTGCGGAAGGGCGGCCCGGCTGTGGGAAACGACGTACCTGTACGCCGTTTCATGCATGAGATACTGTGGGCGTGCGCAGGTCCCACAGACTCGATTTCCGCCGGCAACTCGCGATTGCTCGAAAGAGGTGGAACGAGGATCTGTCTATGTAAGGCAGATCGCCGTTCTGACAGGGGACAACACTGAGATCGGCTGTTCCAAGTAATCAGAAACAGCAGTCTCTCTCTCCTGTTGTCCCAGTGAGCCCATCCCCCACACAGAACACATCCAGGGAACACAGTTAACTCTTTGATCACCCCTAGTGTAAACCCCTTCCCTGCCAGTGTAATTTCTACAGTGATCTGTGCATTTTGTTAACACTGATCACTGTATTGGCGTCACTGGTCCCCAAAAAGTGTCACTTAGTATCATATTTGTTCGCCACAATGTCGCAGTCCTGCTAAAAATCGCAGATTGCTGCCATTACCAGTAAAGACAAAAAAGAAAAATTAAAAGTCCCTAAATCTATCCTCTATTTTGTAGACGCTATTACTTTTACGCAAACCAATCAATATGCTTATTGGGATTTTTGTTACCAAAAATATGTAGCAGAACACATATTGGCAAAAAATGTATGAATACATTTTTTTTTTTTTATTGGATATGTATTATAGCAGAAAGTTTTTTTTTTCCTTCAAAAATTGTTGCATTTTTTATAGCACAAAAAATAAAAAAAAGAAGAGGTGATCAAATGCCACCAAAGAAAGCTCTATTTGTGGGAAAAAAGGGACAATAATTTTGTTTGGGTACAACGTCGCACGTAAACACAATTGTCAGTTAAAGCAACGCAGTGCGGTATCACAAAAATGCCCTGGTCATTAAGGACGTAAATTTTTCCAGGGCTGAAGTGGTTAAAATACACTTGAAAGTATTTTGTGCAGTATGGTGCCTCACGGTTTACCAGGACTTGTACAACTCTGGTCATTTGGTCTCTCACCATGCGCTCTTAACTGCATAGCAATTATATCTTTATGTGGATTTCCTCCCACAATCTAATCAAAACGCACAGGTAGATTATTCAAGTCCCCTGGATTAACTTTTCTATTCAAAGACTTTTTTTTTTTTTTAATAACGAAGTCCAGACTTTCTTAGACTAATCAACGCCAGTCCAAGGCCATGAACAGCATTTAGCCTAGGTTCACACAGACGGGGGGAATGAAATGGTGCGAGCTCAGCTGAACTCGCGCCTTTTCATTCCCACGTGTCAGTCCCGACTTGGGGGGTGATTTCAGAGACATCTGTGTGGGTTTCTGCACTGATGTCTATTGAAATTGCACCCCGAAGTCGCCAAAAGTAGCACAGAAACTACTTTTGGGAATCAGTGCGGTAATAGCCGCCGATTTGGCATGCGATTTGACATGTTAAATTGCATGCCAAATCGCTGCAATGTGAACCAGGGCTTAGAGCACCACAGTGAAAAATAAAGCCCCTGTCACACTGGAAACCTTCCCTGATAAGGACAGTGGGGGATCTCTCTCCATCTATGGCTAACTGGATATAAAATCACACATTTCCTAAAATGTACTTATGCTTTGCCCATGCAGGGCAAACAACAGGTCACTTTATTCCTCACCCCCCAAGCAGTACAAACTTTTATTACACTGTCCACTATAGTCAGCAGCCTGGTGCAAGAGACGCCACCCCTGTGTAAACTACGAGTGCCTCAAGATTTAGCTTCCATGAAATTATTGGTCTCTCCTACTGCCATTTTAATTATAAACATTCAAATACACCTACTAGAAGAGAAAAACGTTGAATGCCTTTGGTGGTATCTCTCTTGGTATAGCTACTTTCCTGGCTGTGCCTGGCGTCAATAATTCAGACTTGGAATAAGCTAGAAGGACATAAAAGTCAGATTTCTTTACCTCTACACCAGTTTCAGGTTGAAGCAAAGCTCCACCCAAAAGGGGAAGCTCTGCTAGACTGCCTCCACCCCCCTCTGCTGCCGCATTTGGCACCTTTTTCGGGGAGTGGGTACCTGGTTTTGACAGGTACTCGCTCCCAATTCCGGCCGTGGCAAACTCAGCCCAAAAATTTGGCCCCTTCCTCCTTCCCCCACAGCGGTGCCATTCACAAATCGCAGCGCGCTTCATGCATGCGCAGTAGGGAACCGGCCGTGGAGCCGAAAGGCTCCACTACCAGTTTCCCTTTAGCAGCGGCAGCACCCGAGAGCCGATTGAAAAATCGGCTCGGGTGAGGACACCGCTGGTTCCGTGAACAGGCAAGTGCCCCAATATTAAAAAAAAGTCAGCAGCTACAGTATTTGTAGCTGCTGACTTAACTTTTTTCTGAAGGAGCCTGGAGTTCCTCTTTAAAGACTCAAAGCATTGAAGCTTCAAAAATAGCATGACACCAATGTAGCTGGTATTTGCAGAAGTAGGGGTCAGCAGTGACTGCCTTTAAAGTGGAACTAACCCCCTACCCGATAATAAAGTGACACTAAACATACACTGTTTAATTTACATTGTCCCTTCTATTTTTGTATGTGGATGATGGCACTGTAACTATTAAAAAAAAAAAAACACACACACACACACACAACTCATCTACAGGGTCACAACGCGAACACGTATCGCGCAATCTCATTTTAAATGGCAGTGGAGTTTCCAACTATTTCCCTGCTAGGATTGTTGCTTTTACTCAATAAATTGGACTTGGTTCCTCTGCACTATTGGAGTTCCTTTTCTTTTAATATGGTCATCTTCGCTGGATTGATTGCTGTATGAGGTATTCCTGGTACTTCATCCTCTGAAACGTTCCTTGTTGTGGCTGACCGGCTGTTCAGGAAGGAGGCTAGTGGGACATCAGCTGAATCCCCTGTAGGAGACCCCCAGTGATCCATACACCTATACATCTCTACTAAGCCTGTTTTGACCCCCCTGAATAAGGGTGGTCGCATGCTTTCCGGTAAGCCTCCATTTCTCGATCACCCGGTGGTGGGCAACACTAGTGGTTGAATATTGACCCAGGATTGTGCATTGAATAGTTCAATTTCTGGACTTTTTTTCATTTTCACTTCCCGAATATTTATTACACTTATGAATTTTTGTCTTTATAAGCACTTAACTCTTTCAATAATTTGATGGTATTTTATTGGAAGATAATCACTGTTGTTGGATTGTTCATCTATTAATACAATATAATCCACAATCTAGTATGTCCAGCGCTGCACTGTCTATCATATATTTATGTTTTGTGCCCTCATATCGGGGTTATTGTGTTCAGCAGCAGGACTTCCGTCACGGTTTCCTTTTTCTCACATAAAAACATTATTATTATTATCCTTCGCACTCATTGTATATGCACCTAGCGCAATTCTTTTTTATATTTAATTTTAACTCATCTACAGTACCTTTTTTCCTAATCGATATATAGGAGTCACGTGATCCAGCTCTTTCTCCCAGCCTGTCTGGAGGGGAGCAGGAGGAACTTCTAGTCCTCTGCTGCTGGTCACGCGTTAAAAAAAAAAAAAAAAAAAAAACAGCCTTTGGAATACAGAGTAAAAAATAAATATCAATAAACTAACTTTAAATGGTCATACAAATATATATTGAAATCATATCTTTTTAACAATAACCTGGTGTCTTAGATTAAGAGGGAGGTGAAGCCACCATCAAGCTACAATATCCCACCCCCATTGTGTTTAGATGGTTAGTGGTCATGGAAGAGGAAGGAGGGAGTGGGCTGTCATTTACCACAGTGTATACACCCACATATGTGACTATAGTCACATCGGCTGTTCTTATGTGATAGGGAGGAAACGCTCAGCATAGAAACTCACTGAAAACTGAGCATGTGCAGAGCTGCCAACGCTGCTCGGCAAGATCCCTAGCTGAATTTGGAGCCAGTTTCTTTGCAGAATAGAGAAAACTAATCTTATAGTGACCGATTGAGTATGAACAGCATGTAATACAGAATTTATTGATAGTTATTCATGAAGTGGATTTAGTGACACTATAATTGCTACGTGGAAAAGCTTTTTTGCAGAGGGCAATTGGTATCTTTCTTCTGCGGAAACCCCACCCCCCAAAAAAAACACCCCCTTTTCCCTTTCTCCTAGCAAATGTCTAAGCTGTGCACATTCTCCACCATCTATAAATAGGATAACCAGCCCACCATCTATATGCCACAAAAGTTTTCAGGTGCTTGGACGATGTAACTTAGGCTTGCATAGTTATATCAGTGGCAACTCAATGATCTAAATAGGAGCACACTGGGTCTGGAAGAAGTGGCTGAGAAGATGGCAGCACTGATGGGGATTCTGCAACAGTGAGCACTGGCAGATTGCAAGCACAGAGACAAGTCTATGCTGTATATACCAATACATTACAATAAGAGCTACCAAACCCTTGACAATACTCAAGTTCCACTTTAAATTAATAAGAAAAAGAAAACCTGCATGACAATCCTAGATTTGAACCTGTCACCACATCATCTGAGAAAACAATCTCTACCAATGACATCCAAACAATCCACAGCGCCCCGATTTATTATCACCTTTCTTGTCAGCACTCGGGTCGTAAAACCTCACATTTAATGATAAACTGACTTGTCAATAGTATACAGCTTGCAGCATTACGACACTCCATGATGTTAGTACACAAAGCAATCTGACTGTCAATGTGGTCTTCTGAGCACAAGCTTTGATATTTTGACTCTCACCCTGCAAATCACTGGAGGATATCCTATTTGTGGAGACTGTTTACCAGCATCGGCCCATGTCTCTGGGTACCTGGAAAAATTACCACTCTCCCCAGGGAGGAGGTGTCTGGAAGAGAGCGTGTAGACATTAAAAAGCAAAGGCTTTGCTAATTTCCTACTGAGAGCCTCAGAGAGGTGATGTTCCTATTACCTGCAAAACAAACATCCGCCTCTTACATGTATGAGAGACAATGGTACAATCTTAGTCTTTACATAATGAAAGAAATCTGTATCAAGAAAAATACAGAGGCTACTAATTCTGAACGCCTGAAAATGCTGGTTGTCTGACTGTCTCTGTACTTTTGGAGTCTGATCTGAAACAAGCATGTATCTAGAGAAGTCAGAACTTCTAGACTGTAGATTTGTTCCTCAGGTCAATTACAAGGATGCAAAGAAGTGGCTTAAAGCAACCCTTTTCAACCAGGGGGTCCTGGGTTCTTCAGGGATGCCTTGGCAAAATGCCTAACCTTGGGCATGGTGCAGGCCAGCCACTGGCATTACAACCTTGGGCCCGATGCGGGCCAGCCACCAGCAACCTAACAACAAATGACACCTTTGGTTGATAAGGAGGATGTTAGGTGCTTGCACGGTATCGTCAGTTCTCCCCTGCCCCTCTGTCAGCACAGGGTCATATCAGCAGAGAGGGAGAAAAACTGAGGGAGAAGAGGAAAGTTACAATACTAGTCAATACCAGTGTGCAAAGGTGCAGGAATAAAATCACCTGTAACATTGGGTGTCCCATGTGTGTAGATATTGCCACAATATGTAAAACTATTAGTTTTGTTTTTTACATTTTAGAATGGGGCGCCTCAAGACTGTGCAGAGCTTTAAAGGGTGTCCTGAGTGAAAAAAGGTCGAGGAAACACTGGCTTAGAATATAAAGGAACGTCACCATGATGAAATTCTTCTCCCACCGCTCTTCTGCGCCTCCATCTTGAGGGCTTGTTCACACTTGCGTGGAGAGAGGCGTTTCTCTACATTCGAAAACAAGTGTTTTCCCCTGGTGACATTAGCAAGCACGTGGCAGATGCAGAAGATCCTTAGGTGAAATCTACAGAATGTCTGCAGTAGACAGAAATTAATGAAATGCCACTTTGTGACATATCAATAAGAGTTAAGAAAAAAAAACCCCCAAAAAAACTGTGCCCTGGGTTGTAAAACGCAAGGCACCACCCCCATAGCCAGCACAAGCCCACACAGGAAAATTAATCATTTTCTTTTGAGGTAGTGTGGTGCAGGGTTTTGCCAGGTATCAAGACCTGTCAAAGACCAGATATCCGGGGCCTTGTAGAGACTTGTGTGATGCATGCGTGTAAATGCCCACTTATGCATGGTCATGGCCTCTGCCAGTTCCTAAATACCTAGAAAAGACCAGCATCATTGTCTGTGCATGTACAGATCTCACAGAGCGTATGTATATATATATATATATATATATATATATATATATATATATATATATATATATATATATATATATATATATATATATATATATATATATATAAATATAAATATATAAAACACCACCTCTTGGCATGTGTAATTTGGACATCCCAGGAGGCAGTGGGGGTCCCCATTTCATTGTCATCTTGACGAGGAAGCAGGATGCTTTGGGCTGAAGCACACACACAAAAAAAGCGTTTCTGAAAATGATGAAACATTCTACTAGCTAAATCTCGTTAGTGGCAGGACACCCCATCTTTCAAATCTAATCTTGTGGTAATAACAGTCAAAGAATTTCAGACACAATATGTTTTACTTTTGGTCAGAATGGGGAAGAACCTCATTAAAGTCTATATACATAGATATATTGCTGTTTATTGATGCCAATTTTTGTCATCCAAGTATGGATACATTCATAAGCCCAATCAGAAGTCCTTAACTTTATCTTTAATTAATTACTGGTATTCACATTTTATTTCTCAGTTTTTTTCGTATGGACAATCTTGGTCACTCTAGAGTCAATTAACAATAGCCTTATGTACCCCATTGACAAATGCAGTGTCTAGCACAAATTTTTGGTTAAACAAGTAACAGTACTGGCCTTATACTCCTGCCCCCTCCCGCTCATCACAGCATATAAAGACTTGTTCTTTGGCCAATCTTCTTCCTCTGGTTTGATAAAGGAGCCCTCCATTCTGGCTTGAAACATGTAGCCACACCCCTCCACTTCCTGTCTTCACCCAGCCTGGAGAGGTGCTGTTTTGGAGCCGCAGCCATCTTGCCACTTCTAGAAGCTGCTGATGCTTATGTTCCAGCCTGAAGCCTGACAGCTGTACTTCCTTCAACGGGGCAGCACAGTGGTGTAGTGGTTAGCACCTTCATCTAGCAGCAAAAAGGGTTGCTGGTTCAAGTCCCAACCACAACACCATCTGCCTGGAGTTTTCATGTTCTCCCTGTGCCTGTGTGGGTTTCCTCCAGGTACTCCGGTTTCCTCCCACACTCTAAAAACATGCTGGTAGGTTAAATCGGATCCTGTCTAAATTGGCCCAAGTATGAATGTGTGTTAGGGACCTTAGGTTGTAAGCTCCTTGAGGGCAGGGACTGATGTGAATGTACAATGCATGTGTAAATTGACGACGCTAAATAAATAACCAGCGACGTGCCTGCTGAGCTCTGCAGCCTCACGGTGATCCTATTAAGGTCTATATGAGTCTATGACAAGCCTTATCTACTTTTATTATTTAAGCTGCTCTCCTCCTGAGAGCAAACAGACCAGTAGAAGGAGGCGTGAGCCCCGAGCGCGTAGCCTGTACAATCCTTATCCTTTGCCTGAATGCCCGCCGTGCATTGGTGAGGTCACTTCCGCTTCCGCGTTCCAGTGTGGTTAGCGTGGAGTTTCCCATTCAGTGGACACCACTGAACAGCCTGTGACCGGATCTAACACCCCTACGGCCAAAGAAACGTCACCGAAGCCCACAGTGCAGTACCAGCACACCCTAGGACACCTCTACCCCAGATGGACATCTCCACCCTGTGAACCAGTAAGTGTACATATTACACTAACACCCAATTATATGATAGGACTATCATAGTTTGGCGCTTCCACCCCCTTTCTTTCACTTTCCTTGCTCACAGAGGTAATGGACACCCTCTGAGGATGGCTGGCTTCTTGTTTTAAATAATACTGACTGATTTAGATGTGCTATTAAAGCTACCATTGCGCCATTTACAAAGGCATCACATCATTCGGAGCACCGGAATCCCCTCCTTCTTATAAATATCCTTTGTTACAGCCTATGATATACTGACAAGCGCTTTTATTTGGATCCACCTGAGTGTGTAATTGGCTGCTGCAATAGTTACTAACAATATTGCACTTAGTTGGTGCCCCCTATGTGTCCCTTTCTCCCAGTCACCAGTCCCTTCGCCGATATTACCAGCAGTCAAAATGACAGCTGGTAAGCTCTTTGTGTTACACAGCAGGAGCGGTTGTCAAATGTAGCATTATTCTGTAAATTGCTATTGAATAAATACAACGATTGCCTGGATTGTTTCATTGCATCTACTATTTTATTCAAATGTGGTTCAAAGGTACATAATGCTGGCCATACAAGATTCATTAGTCTTCATTCAACCAGCGGGTTGAACAAAAATAAATAAAAAAAGGGGGAGAACGGACGATTCTCCCATCCACACATTCCAGGTAGATGGGGGAATCCTTCCCACTGTGCTATTGTATTCTGACAAGAGGGCAGCCTTCTCTGCCATCAGAATACAATGATCGGTGTTGCCGGATATAGCCGGCGGCACAGATCGTTTGGGAAAAACCCGGCAGGCTGGTTGTACACAGGAAACCTTTAAAAAAAAAAATTAAAAAATAACCATTGATGTTGTTTTTTTTGTTTTGTTATGGGCAGTAAAAACAGGTGGTTACGCTGCGATTTTGTCCCCCCACCCTCCACATTCCATCTGAACAAAGACATGCCACCACTCAGGGATGATGCTGTGTCCATGATGCTTCTTGGCAGTGGCAAAAATTAAACCCCTGTAAATTTCAGAGGGAAGTACCTCCATCGAATTTAACACGTTCAAGTTAAGGAAAGCGCAATGCATACAGCCTCACAGTCGCCCATTAACCGCCCTCTCAAAAGCAATCCACTGTGGAGCGCGGTTCAGAGGGGTAGCCTGTACAGTGTCTTGAAAAAGTATTCACATCCTTTGAAACTTCCCACATTTCGGCATGTTACAACCAAAAACGTAAATTTATTTTATTGGGATTTTTTGTTATAGTCCAACACAAAGTGGCACATAATTGTGAAGTGGAAGAAAAAAAAAATATGGTTTTCAAATAAATATGTGAAAAGTGTGGGGTGCATTTGTATTCAGCCCCTCTGAGTCAATACTTTGTAGAACCACCTTTCGCTGCAATTACAGCTGCAAGTCTTTCTGGGTATGTCTCTACCAGGTTTGCACATCTATAGAGTGAAATTTATGCCCATTCTTCTTTGCAAAATAGCTCAAGCTCTGTCAAAGTGGATGGAGAATGTTTGCGAACAGCAATTCTCAAGTCTTGCCACAGATTCTCATTTGGATTTAGGTGTGGACTTTGACTGGGCCATTCTAACACATGAATATGCTTTGATCTAAACAATTCCATTGTAGCTCTGGCTGTACAGTCAGGTCCATAAATATTGGGACATCGACACAATTCTAATCTTTTTAGCTCTATACACCACCACAATGGATTTGAAATGAAACGAACAAGATGTGCTTTAACTGCAGACGTTCAGCTTTAATTTGACGGTATTTACATCCAAAATCAGGTGAACGGTGTAGGAATTACAACAATTTGTATATATGCCTCCCACTTTTTAAGGGACCAAAAGTAATGGGACAATTGGCTGCTCAGCTGTTCCATGGCCAGGTGTGTGTTATTCTCTCATTATCCCATTTACAAGGAGCAGATAAAAAGGTCTAGAGTTCATTTCAAGTGTGCTATTTGCATTTGGAATCTGTTGCTGTCAACTCTCAATATGAGATCCAAAGAGCTGTCACTATCAGTGAAGCAAGCCATCATTAGGCTGAAAAAACAAAACAAAGATCGCAAAAACATTAGGTGTGGCCAAATCAACTGTTTGGAACATCCTTTAAAAGAAATAACGCACCGCTGAGCTCAGCAACACCAAAAGACCCGGAAGACAACGGAAAACAACTGTGGTGGATGACCGAAGAATTATTTCCCTGGTGAAGAAAACACCCTTAACAACAGTTGGCCAGATCAAGAACACTCTCCAGGAGGTAGGTGTATGTGTGTCAAGTCAACAATCAAGAGAAGACTTCACCAGAGTGAATACAGAGGGTTCACCACAAGATGTAAACCATTGGTGAGCCTCAAAAACAGGAAGGCCAGATTAGAGTTTGCCAAACAACATCTAAAAAAGGCTTCACAGTTCTGGAACAACATCCTATGGACAGATGAGACCAAGATCAACTTGCACCAGAGTGATGGGAAGAGAAGAGTATGGAGAAGGAAAGCAACTGCTCATGATCCAAAGCATACCACCTCATCAGTGAAGCATGGTGGTGGTAGTGTCATGGCGTGGGCATGTATGTCACTGGTTCTCTTGTATTTATTGATGATGTGACTGCTGACAAAAGCAGCAGGATGAATTCTGAAGTGGTTCGGGCATTATTATCTGCTCATATTCAGCAAAATGCTTCAGAACTCATTGGACAGCGTTTCACAGTGCAGATCAACAATGACCTGAAGCATACTGAGAAAGCAACCAAAGAGTTTTTTTAATGGGAAAGAAGTGGAATGTTATGCAATGGCCAAGTCAATCACCTGACCTGAATCCGATTGAGCATGCATTTCACTTGCTGAAGACAAAACTGAAGGGAAAATGCCCCAAGAACAAGCAGGAACTGAAGACAGTTGCAGTAGAGGCCTGGAAGAGCATCACCAGGGATGAAACCCAGCGTCTGGTGAGGTCCAGACTTCAGGCTGTAATTGACTGCAAAGGATTTGCAACCAAGTATTAAAAAGTGAAAGTTTGATGGATGATTGTTAATCTGTCCCATTACTTTTGGTCCCTTAAAAAGTGGGAGGCACATATACAAACTGTTGTAATTCCTACACTGTTCACCTGATTTGGATGTAAATACCCTCAAATTAAAGCTGAAAGTCTGCACATCTTGTTTGTTTCATTTTAAATC
The DNA here is from genome assembly GCA_037952925.1 of Lithobates clamitans. NCBI lineage: Eukaryota > Metazoa > Chordata > Amphibia > Anura > Ranidae > Lithobates > Lithobates clamitans. Next base: position 7,778,057 of record JBBGZY010000573.1, read on the forward strand.
CATTGTGTTGGTGTATAGAGCCAAAAAGATTAGAATTGTGTCTATTTAAGGACCTGACTGTATGTCTAGGGTTGTTGTCCTGCTGGAAGAGGGACTTTCGCCCCAGTCTCAATAGTCTTTTGCAGATTCTAACAGGTTTTCTTCTAAGATTTCCCTGTAATTTGGCTCCATCCATCCTCTCATTAGCTTCCTTGTCCCTGCTGAAGAAAAGCATCCCCACAACATGATGCTGCCACCACGTTTCACGGTGGGGATGGTGTGTTCAGGGTGATGTGCAGTGTTAGTTTTCCACCACACATAGCTTTTGCTTTTTAGACCAAAAAGTTACATTTTGGTCTCATCTGACCAGAGCACCTTCTTCTACATGTTTGCTGTGTCCTCCACATGGCTTCTCACAAACTGCAAATGGGACTTCTTATGGCTTTCTTTCAACAATGGTTTTCTTCTTGCCACTCTTCCATAAAGGCCAGATTTGTGGAGTGTAGGACTAATTGTTGTCCTGTGGACAGATTCTCCCACTTGAGCTGTGGATCTCTGCAGCTCCTCCAGAGTTACCATGGGCCTCTTGGCTGCTTCTCTGATTAATGTTCTCCTTGGTGGACGGCTATGTCTTGGTAGGTCTGCAGTTGTGCCATACCCTTTCCATTTTCGGATGATGGATTGAACAGTGCTCTGTGAGATGTATAAAGCTTGGGATATATTTTTATAACCTAACCCTGCTTTAAACTTCTTTACAACTTTATCCCTGGCCTGTCTGGTGTGTTTCTTGGCCTTCATGATGCTGTTTGTTCTCTAAAGTTCTCCAACAAACCTCTGAGGGCTTCACAGAACAGCTGTATTTATACTGAAATTAATGTACACACAGGTATACTCTATTTACTAATTAGGTGACTTCTGAAGGCAATTGGTTCCACTAGACTTTACAGTCATGGCCAAATGTATTGGCACCCCTGCATTTCTGTCAGATAATGCACCACTTCACCCAAAAAATTGTTGCAATTACAAATGTTTGAGCCTTCTCATGTTTATTTTTTTTGTTTGTATTGGTATGACACAAAAAAAGTGAGAAAAAAAAAGCCAAAATCTGACACATTTCACGCAAAACTCTAAAAACGAACTTGACAAAATTATTGGCACCCTCAATTTAATAGTTTGTAGCACAGGCCCTGGAAAAAAAAAACTGAAATCAATCACTTCCTGTAAACATCAATGCGTTTCTTACACCTCTTTACTGGAATTTTGGACCACTCATCTTTAACCAACTGCTCCAGGTCTCTCAGATTGGAAGGGTTCCTTCTCCCAACTGCTGTTTTGAGACCTCTCCACAGGTGCTCTATGAGATTTAGAACTGCACTCATTGCTGGCCAGTTCATTACTCTCCAGCACTTTGTCTTAAACCATTTCTGGGCGTTTTTTGATGTGTGCTTTGGGTCATTGTCCTGCTGTAAGACTCATGACCTCTGACAGAGACCCAACTTTCTGACACTGGGCTCTACACTGCACCCCAGAATTCTTTGGTAGTCTTTAGATTTCATAATGCCATGCACACAGTCAAGACATTTAGTGCCTGCAGCAGCAAAGCAACCCCAAAACATCAGTGAACCTCTACCATGTTTTACTGTAGGGACAGTATGCTTTTCTTTGAAGGCCTCTTTTTTCTGAAAACACTAGACTGACAGCTTTACCAAAAAGCTGTAAATTTTGTTTCTTCTGTCCATAGCACATACTCCCTCAGCTCGCACTATACGTCTCAGATGGAGACGTATAGTGCGAGCTGACACAGTTGTACCCTGTGACTAAAGGTCAGCTTGAATTTGTCTGGAAAGTGGTCAACTTTTTTTATGCACCATTCAAACAATCCTTTGTTGCAATCTTTGATCAATTTTTCTCTTTCGTCCATGTCCAGGGAGATTAGCTATAGTGCCATGGGCTGTAAACTTTTTCACAATGGTGCGCCCAGTGCACACAGGAACATTAGGATCTCTAGAGATGGACTTTTTACCTTGAGATTGTCCATACTTTTCCACATTTTTTTTATCTCAAATCCTCAAGACAATTCTTTGCTGCTCTTTCTCTTCTCCATTCTTCGTTTGGCACACAGAGACACACAACAGAAAGGTTGAGTGAAATTTTCACCATTTTAACTGGTTGCCGGTGTGATTTCTATATTGTCAGCACGTGTTACCGGATACAGGTGACTTTGATTACAAATAACAGGAGCATCACAAACTTGGAATGCAATTATTTCTTACAACTTTGAGAAGGTGCCAATAATTTTGTCCAGTCCATTTTGGAGTTTTGCCTGGAATGTGTCAGATTTGGCTTTTTGCGTTTCCACTTTTTTGTGTCATACCAATACAAACAAAAGAAATAAACATGAGAATGCCTAAACATTTGTAATTGCAACAATTTTCTGGGCGAAGTGGTGCATTATCTGACAGAAATGCAAGGGTGCCAATATTTTTGGTCATGACTGTAGTTAGGGGTATCAGAGTAAAGGGGGCTGAATACACAATGCATGCCACACTTTTCAAATATTTGTAAAAAAAAAAAAAATTGAACCATTTATCATTTTCCTTTCACTTCACAACTATGTGCTACTTTGTGTGTCGGTCTATCACATAAAATATAGTTACAATTTTGGGTGTAACATGACAAAAATGTGGAACATTTCAAGGGGTATGAATACTTTTTTCAAGGCACTGTATATTTAGTTGTGGGTGGACTATTAATATTAGATGTACCAACTACTGTGTAACATTTCAGCAGGTAGATAGAGACAACCACTCTACCCCTGAATGAGTTCACCAAAGACATAACAGCCATCAATTCTGCATCACATGGCGTGGCACAAATAAGAATTTAAAACTCTCTCACCGGTGTACTCCATGATTTAACAGCAATTTTCACAGACGTCAAGAGCCGATATCTGTAATTTAAAACCATTTCAAAACTACGGTCATTCTCAGCTGTAAGACTGCAATTAATTCTCACCTCCATCCACAGTTGGAGGCTGCAAGACATGCAATCTAGATTAACATTTACAACGTTATTAGCGCTAGCATGATCGAACAGCGAGTGCCACTGACCTGTAACCAAGGGCCGATGACCCACACATGACAATTTCCTCATTCTGAACATGTAAAGGGCAACCAGAAAGGGCTCTAGGACATTCCATGTCGTTTTATCAGCTTGTTTTATCAACTTGAGGGGAAAGTGCAAGATATTTTTAGTAATTTTAGAATCAATACTTTTTTGGATTATTGTAAAAAGTTTAAATCGATACATTTTTACTGTAATTTTTTGCATTTTACTTGCTTGCTTTTCCTTATGATGGCATTTACTATATAGGGTTTGTAGGTACTTCATTTAGTAGCTGTGGGCTGCATAATACATTTGGCACTTTTGCTGAATCAATGTGCAACAAAAACTTTTAGCCCTGGTTCACACCAGTGCGGCTTTGAAATCACGTTACTTCAGTGTGGTTTCAGTGCGGTTTGGACCTTCAATTTCATTGCAGCTTGCGGCGTCATTTAACAGAAGTCAATGCAAGTCATAATGAAACTGCACAAAAGTAGTGCAGGCAATGGGGTGTGACTTGTCATGCGATTTTGAACTTTCAAATTGCACTGGGGTGCAAGCCACTAAAGGTTGTATTGTATACATTGAACCCTTGTGACTGAGTTCAATAAAACTTTATACTTTGAAACCTTTAAAGCTGGGTTGAATAGCTGATTTTAATTGTATATCAGCAAGAAAATTAGCACCTTACTGACAAATACTTTTTACAATGGACGAAACTGAATGAAGACAGTTAATGAACAATTAGGCTGATCTCCTGGCTGCTGCTTAATAAAAATTTCAAATACACATACAGTATACAGTAAGGATGCGCATCTTCACTGGTCTCATGATTTAATTATGACTATCCTGTCCACGATTCGATTCTGCATTGCATCACGATTACTGCACAGGTGCACATGGTTAAAAACTTTCTATTCAAAAATTCAAGCAGTCAAAATTTTTCTCCAGTGGCAGAGGGATGGCTGGGATCAGAGGCAGAGGGATGGCTGGGATCAGAGGCAGAGGGATGGCTGGGATCAGAGGCAGAGGGATGGCTGGGATCAGAGGCAGAGGGATGGCTGGGATCAGAGGCAGAGGGATGGCTGGGATCAGAGGCAGAGGGATGGCTGGGATCAGAGGCAGAGGGATGGCTGGGATCAGAGGCAGAGGGATGGCTGGGATCAGAGGCAGAGGGATGGCTGGGATCAGAGGGATGGGGTCAGTGACACTGGCACTTACTAGCTCTCAGTGTTGGTCAATTCCCCTCTCCTTGAGCCCCTCCATCCTGCACTGTACTGGCTGTCAGCAGGGGGCTTTATCCACCATGCAGGCTCTGCCTCTGTGTTTCTCCCGGAGAGGCAGAGCACCGCACTGAGTGACGGATGACATCACCAGACATCCATTCGGCCAACTCGCGCCATCGGCGCAGCATCAGAAACGTCTGAATCGCGATGCACTGATTATATTCAAACTCCCCTAGTATATAGGGATCATTTAGACTTCAAATTGATTTGTAAATTCTTTTCAGGCAGTTTTGTGATCCATGCACACCTAACTGACAGCACAGCCAGGATTTTAACCTTCACGACCGATTGGCAATTGAATGAGCAATCGCACACTAATGATGTCATCCTTCTGCTCACAGAGTGCACTACAATAGAGCCTGCTTGGCTTCTAGTGTTATTCTATCTTTCGAGTCCTCCTAGAAGGAGCTACAAGGATTTAATACCAATAAAACATTTGGGTATTTATGTTAGTTTATTTTTAATAATAATATTTTTTTAATGAATAAATAGCTCTTTTTTATTGCCTTTTTATATCTGCCCAAAGCTCCTTGTTAAATCTACTGCTAACCAGAAAATAGGCTTTAAATACTTTGGATTATAATAATAGCAGCAAAGTATAAAAGACAATAAAAAAACACAGCATGTTTAAGCAATAAAGAACACATCTTCACATGTAACAGTAACCTAACTTGCGTGAGACCAAACCAATGTCATCTCTAATCCTAATTGCATTCTTAACCACACTAAATTCACGAGTGACAGTGCAGTAATTACGTTGCAGTTAACCACTTTTGTGGTCAAATTTCAGGCCTCAACTTCCCTGCAGTGTAAAAATGAGTCTGCTCTTTAAGTGGACCTACACTCATATGTTTCCTTATAAGAAACAATAGTAAAAAAAAACAGTCTGAATGTAAGCAGGCACCCTTTCCACAGTGTCGTTTACCCCAGAAAAACCCTAAATCAGCTGAAAGGGAGAATCCGAAATTCAGATTGGTTGATCATCCCTGCTTCAGCAGAGAGCGCTTGGTCACACGACCAAAAGACTAGGCATTGGTCAAGCCTGGGAACATTATATTCTTTAGAAAGAATATCAAAAGCTGGATTCCAGGTATGGCAATTTTTTACATATTTACATTAGTCCAGCTTGGACCAATGCAATTATGAATGTGCCATGCCCATTGTATCCTCCTGGAAGCTGGAAAACACTGCAGTAAGCAGTGGTACAGCTACTACAGTGATCTCCACTAGCTTGTGGGTTCCATACTCGGTGACCTCCACTAGCTTGTGGGTTCCATACTCGGTGACCTCCACTAGCTTGTGGGTTCCATACTCGGTGACCCCCACTAGCTTGTGGGTTCCATACTCGGTGACCCCCACTAGCTTGTGGATTCCATGCTCGGTGACCCCCACTAGCTTGTGGGTTCCATACTCGGTGACCCCCACTAGCTTGTGGGTTCCATACTCGGTGACCTCCACTAGCTTGTGGGTTCCATACTCGGTGACCTCCACTAGCTTGTGGGTTCCATACTCGGTGACCTCCACTAGCTTGTGGGTTCCATACTCGGTGACCTCCACTAGGCTTGTGGGTTCCATACTCGGTGACCTCCACTAGCTTGTGGGTTCCATACTCGGTGACCTCCAATAGCTTGTGGGTTCCATATTCAGCAGCTGCTTGGCTGTTTAGTGAACACAGGAATCCACTCACTCAGCATGGGTGTCATTCACTGAATGCAAAGTGTTCTCTAATCAGTCGAAGAAGAGATTGTGACATTTTCCCCATGTCCAATCAGAGAACGTTTGGATTCACTGAGAGATTGCAAAATGTATCCTGAAGGGCAGCCGCACTACACAGGACCAGGAAGCTAGCAGCAATCACTGTAGTAGCGCCGCTTCCACCAAGTGAAAAATATTGACACTTTGGGGTGTACTTAACCTTTATTGCCAGCGGTTTAGACATTAATGGCTGTGTGTTGAATTATTTTGAGGGGACAGCAAATTTACAGTTATACAAGCTGTACACTCACTACTTTACATTGTAGTAAAGTGTGATTTCTTCAGTGTTGTCACATGAAAAGATAACATTCAATATTTACAAACATGTGAGGGGTGAACTTACCTTTGTGTGATACTGTAATTATGTAAAAATTACCATATTTAAACCCAAAATAAAAAAAATGTAATATATTGCATCTTACCAATTATTAGGTGTGGCGGCTACATTCGTTTTCTTTTAGGCCTTTTCCCACTGTTTTTACATGGTGATTTGGCCAGTAACACACCTCCTGTATTAGTGTGCCCCCACTGTGGATGAAGGAGCACAGGGGGCACCGTTGGACAGCTGCATTGTCAGTAGGGGTGCAACGGATCGAAAATTTCACGGATCGGCTCGATCCTCAGGTCAGAGTCACGGATCGGATCATTTTCGGATTAGCAAAAAAAAATAAAAAATAAAAAAAACACACAAATCTTGTTACACCCACCGGAGTTTTAGATTTAAAAGCTATTTTCAACACAAAACCGAGCTTATATGCATAAATACAGTATTTGTGCATATAAGCTCAGTTTTGTGTTGAAAATGGCTTTTAAATCTAAAACTCCGGTGGGTGTAACAAGATGTCCGCTTGCCCCCTTCTCACTCTATCATTATTGTACTGTGCAGGAGTGTGGGGTGTAGCAAGATAGCGGCGACGAAATGTCACTTCCTGTCGAGACAGCGGCCGCTTCCGGGTGTACTAAGATGGCCGCCGGCTCCGGAGCTAGGCCGAAGCCGCGGCCTTTCCTATGGCTGAGGCCAAAAAGTGCGGAGGGTGATCCGTACGGATCACGGATCGGCAAAGATCCGTTGCACCCCTAATTGTCAGTCTGGGTGGAGGTGTTATATATACTAGCAGATTTAGTTATGCTAACAAATTGAAGCCGAACTCCAGCTCACACTGCAGTTATAGACAAAGATTTTTTTCTTTTTGGCATAAAGGTCTTACATGAATAAATAAAAGTTGACCATTGTAAGCACCCTGTCAGTGGTAAGTTGTTTGTCTCAACACTCCAGCTGCTATATTTGCTGGAGAACTTGTTCTGTTGAAAAAGAACAGCCTTGCTGGCTTTTGGGTGTGTTTTTTTTTTAAATACTTTATTGGTTTTCTGAAAAAGTTGTACAATACAATGCCCTTGGGCATTCCCTGGCTCAAACAGCACAAAACAGACTAAAAGGAAAAGAAAAACAAAACAAAAAAAACACAGCTACAATGAACCCCGCAGGTTGAAACCTGTATAAAAAATTAAAAAAAAAAAAAAAAAAAAAAAAAAAAAAAGGAGTTCATCCTGTCAGTTACTGCTCGCTCTTACAAATATTGTGTTCTAGCAACGCAATGAATTTTTTCCATAACAAGGACAAGGTGCATTATGTGTACTGGAACTACATGCATAAAGTCTTAGGCTAGCAGAACTTTAATAAAAGATTTATCTGAATGTCCGATTTATAGGAGGAATGAAAGTCACCTCCCACCCAACCACACATCATTGTTCAGCATTTGTGGTTGGATATTCTAGCCATTAGGGGTGCACCGAATGGGTTTTTTGGTGCCGAAAACCGATACCGAAAATGAAAAATACACTAGGCCGAAAACCGAAACAGAAAAGGTTTTTAAAAAATATTTTTATACAGGAGATGGTCAGAGACTGCAGACATAGTACAGGTGATGGTCAGAGACTGCAGTTCCTATGGACATTAGTAGATAATGGCCGATCGGCCCTCTCACCTGACCCAGCGATACCCCCCCAGAACAAACCACCGCCCCTCCATTAGTACAGACCCCCCCCTCCATTAGTACAGACCCCTCCAGGACAAACCACCTGTGACGAACCCCTGTCCTCAAACGGGTCCACCGTAAACGCTTCCTCTGTCCAGAACCAGCACTATCCAAGACCATTTAGCCCACCCGGTCACCAGACAACACCAGTCTTGGAGTGGCAAACAACAAACTCATTTATTATCACACATGGACACAAGAGATAAAATAACTCAGAGACTCTTTCCCCCCACCCTTGGAAAACAGGGCGGGTTAGACTGTCCAATGACAATAAAGACACAGGTCAGGTGTGTTCAAACTTCTCCTCAGTAAACAGTCTTAGCAGGGGGCTGCTAGAGAGAAACATCCCATAATATCCAGAGCAGACAGACACAATAAAACATTGGAATACAGCCACACCTTAACCGATCACAGCAAAGAGTCCAACAAAATGAGACAATTTACAATATATATACATATATACATGATTGAGTCCGATTAGTACAGATCAGGCTGGATTTCTCATTCACCTCGCAAAGAGTATTGTTCCCTTAAAATCCAGGGCCCATAATCGGTCGGCAAGAGGCTTGCATTCAGTCCTCTCCAAAAGCCTCTTCCCTTGGCTAGGTCTGTCACACCACCCCCCTCCATTAGTACAGACCCCCCTCAGGACAAACCCCCCTCCATTAGTACAGACCCCCCCCCCGGACAAACCCCCCCCTCCATTAGTACAGACCCCCCTCAGGACAAATCCCCACCCCCCCATTAGTAAAGAACCCCCTCAGGAAAAACCCCCCTCCATTAGTAAAGACCCCCCTCAGGACAAACCCCCCTCCATTAGTACAGACCCCCCCAGGACAAACCCCCCCTCCATTAGTACAGACCCCCCCCCCAAGCCAAATACCCACCCCCCCTTCATTACGGTACATAAAAACAGATGGGAGAACAGGTGGAGAACAGATTGCAGCAGGCAGGAGTTAAGACAGAGAGGAGGAGGGGGAGAACACATGTCACTGCAGGCACAGACCTCCCCCTCAGAGTCGTCACAGCGCGGCTAGTCCCTCTCCACACAGAGACAGCTGCTTCGATCTCTGGCTGCTTCGCTCTCCTCCTCTGACAGAAGGGGGGAGGGAGGACAGGCTTGGGAAACACAGCATCGGTGGTGACCGACAGGGAGAGCCGCCTCTCGACACGGACAAATAGAGGAGGATAGAGGGGAGCACTCTTGCGCTTCAGCGCCCCCACATCTGTGGCGCCTGGGTGAACTGCACCCCCCTAGGATCGGCCCTGACGACACCCCTGTAATGGGCAGCACCAGGGGCGGGCCCCCGCCCCATTTTCAGCACCATTATCGGCGTGAGCTCTCTTTTGGCAAATTGCCGAAAAGGCCAATTTCGCACTATATGTTTCGGCAGCCCAAATTTTGTCAAAATTTACTTGGGCATCCACAGGAAAGGTAAGTTGCTTTGTATAGGAGGTACAGCTGCACTAAGGACCATAAAAAATTTAAGGAGGTTCCACAGGTTATTTCCATTTTAAAATAATTGCTTTTCAAGCATAGAATAACCACCCTAGTAGGGTTCTGGTTGCCCTGCGGTGTGCCAAGGGAACCACCAAGCCCAGTAAAACAGACAGACTGTTTGCGGGGTTGTGATAGTGGTTAGAGAATTTATGAACTGAATAACTATACCCCAGAAAGTTTGCAATTTGGGGCAGGACCATAGCATATGACGGAAGTCTGCATCATTGCTGCCACACTTCCAACATTGGCCAGAGGCACCGGTATAGATTTTCCTTAAAATTTAAGGGAAGTTAAAAAAAAAATGCAATGGAGCAAATTATACTGAATAAGATTATCTTGAACTGCCATTAATTGTAAAAGGCGTACTCCCAGACATCCTACCAGTACCCTGTGTCCAGTTCTGGATAATCTTCCTACCATGCAAAGTATAAACCCTCCAGACCAAAATGCACTGATGGAAGAAGTGCCTTATAGATACTGGATAGAGCCTTGTCCAGCTGGTCATCACTTAATAGAGATTCCATGTTAGAGTGAAGGATGGTTAGGGGTTGCGAACCAAATCGAGTAGAAAGAGCATGCCTGAGTTAAAGAAATCTAAAAAAATATCCATTTGATAAATCATGCCTTTGTTTTAAAGGTGTCGAAGGCTGATAAGGTTCCCCCCTCACAGATGTTGGCAATATTTTTAATACCCTTCATCGCCCATATTTCTGAGTCTGGGATAGATTTAAATTCAGGCAAGCAAGAATTGTGCCATAAGGGAGTGGCAGGGGACAATCTGTTGTGACGTCCACAAACTTGCAACTGCCCGTATCACCGCCTTAATGGAGCGTGTCAAAGGAATCAGGGCCCCGAAGACATCGATAGAATGCATTTAGCGGCTTCTAGGACAACAGAGGAATTTATATCGTCTGAAGTGATCCAGTTGTGGGCATGGGAAAGGAGAGCTGCTAAATAGTATTTGTGCAGATCCGGACAAGCAAGACCTCCCTGTGTCCAGGGCCTCCTCAGAATCGCTTTGTTTAACCTGGGGGGTGAGCTCTCCACAAGAAAGGGGAGATAATGGCATCGAATTTTAAAAAAAAATATGTTTTAGGTATCCAGATTGGGGCATGGCATAGTACATATAGAAAAACAGGGAGAATTTTCATTTTTAAAAGATTTATTCTGCCAATTATAGAAAGAGGGAGATTGTTCCAAGCTTTCTAAATTGGCTTTTAGCACAGTAAGGAGAGGATGGAGGTTCAATTTATTGTAATCCGAAACATTAGAGGTGAAGGTTTTGCTTTTGGGTTTAATACTGCTTTAAAAGTGGTTCCAAAGCCAAAATGCATTCCAAAGCCAAAACATTTACCCTAATGCATTCCCTGCATCAAGGCAAAAATGTTTAGGTAATAATATTGTCCCCTTACCCCCTCTTATAATTACCTGAGCCCTCATTCGATCCAGAGATGTGCCCATCTGTAGCGGCACACTCCGCTCTCACAGACTATCAGCCAAATCCTGTTACGAAGGAGCAGGGGGTGGGGCAAAGCTGCGCTATGTCTATGTGGGGATTGGGCCCGCTGGTGTGCCACCGTGAGAAGTGGCTTCCTATGCTGGCACACCAAGAAGAGGAGGAAGCAGAAGCAACAGCAGGGAGCCCAGAAGGAGGAGGATCGGGGTCACTCAGATAAGTGTAAATTGCATTTTATTTTTTAAATAACAAATACCTTACAATCACTTTAAAGCAGTGTTCCACCCAAAAGTGAAAGCTCTACAGGTACTCATCACCAACTTCCGGGAGACAGCATCACCAACTTCTGGGAGACAGCATCACCAACTTCCGGGAGACAGCATCACCAACTTCCGGGAGACAGCATCACCAACTTCCGGGAGACAGCATCACCAACTTCCGGGAGACAGCATCACCAACTTCCGGGAGACAGTGCAGCGGCGACCCCCCTCCTCCTTCCCCTCCCGCCGGGCCAAATAGAAAGCGCAGCATGCTTCCACATTTGCAGTAGGGAACCCCCTACCACGGATGGCGGCAGCAGCATACAAGAGCCAATCGGAAAATCGTCTGGGGTGCCAACATCGCTGGATCAATGGACAGGTAAGTGTGCCAATATTAAAAGTCAGCAGCTACAGTATTTGTAATTTTTTTGGTGGGAGGGGTGGAACTCCTCTTCAAGTTTTAAAGGCCTTCAATTACCATTTAGTTATGCATTCCAGCAATACTGATAACAAAGCTTAAGTCCCGATTCACACTGGTGTGATATCGCACCGCACTTCAGTGCAAACCACATGCGATATCTGTGCGATGCGAATTCAACCATACAGATTGTATGGCCGAATTTGCATCGCATTCGGATCAAAGTTGTGCAAGATCCTTTTTTTGGTCCGCACCAGAATCGGATCGCATGGGTGTAAACGATTTATGCCCGAACTGACAGTTTACACTGCGATATGCGTGTATCATTAACACTCCCAGGAGGTTCCCATATGGCAGTGTGAACTACTGTGCGATTCAGGTGCGATGTGGGAACCCGCCCTGGATTCGCAGGGTTCTCGCATCGCACCAGTGTGAACCGAGCCTTAAAGTGTGTGTTCAGCCAGTCTTTTTTATTTTTTTCTTTGAAAAAAAGACTAGGGAGGGGTTAAAATCCATCAGTCTATTTCTTGCAGTCTGTTTCCTGAGAATCCCCTTCACTTTCTAATCAGCAGACACAACAGGAAGGCAAAGGAATTCCCTTCTTAGACAGTTGTAACTAGAACAGGTGTCCCTACTAGAAGATTTAAATTGAAGGTCATCCCACTGCTTTATAAATCAGCCGCAGAGATAAAACAATTGAACAAACTCAGCGCAGATCGTCTTCTAGTTTGAATGACACACAGTGTCATTAAGCTGACGCGCTGTGAGCTTAGGGTGTCAGCCTAGATGCTCTCTTCATCTATTAGGAACTGCAGACCACCAGAGAAAAACACCCACAGGTTATGATTTCAGCCAGAATTTGTACAAAAAAAAAAAAAAAAAAAAAAGTAACCTTTTTTTTTTGTGCGTTTCCATTCACACAGCATACCTAAAATTATTTTTTTTATAACTTTTGTTTTACATTTCTCACCTTTCTAGTTGTTCCATTGTGGCAGGTGTATATTGCTGTTATATTTCAAAGTGCAATCAGAGGCACGGGTTTCTTTTTAAGTCCATTAACATACAACATACCGCCCAAGCTTTGAGATCTTTAACCTTTATTAGGATAGATCGTGTGCACATCTAGTTTACAGCTGATAATGAAGATCTGCCAAAGGCTAGTTCCACCTTTCTGATCAAGTTTAACCCATATTTGACCAGTAACATAAAACTTGGTCTCAGCCACATCATCAATTAATAGGGATCTGCGAATGGAAAGTTACAAGTCTCATCTGCCACCATGGTAGCGGGACTTGTGGATGTCAATGGAGCACAAGTGCCTTAAAGTCACCACACTTTTAGTCTATTAATTACTTCCTCTAGCTCTTAAACTGCAGGTCAAGCCCCCTCCCCCCCCCCATGACGTCAGATGTGACAAAACAAGTAGGGCAGAGCTATCGCTCTTGACGTCATCACTCTCTCCAAAACCAGGACGTGGTTCACTTGTCTCTCAGGACTGGCTGTTTGTTCAAGCACTTATTACCTTTTAATTTGTAAGCAGTCTGTAAACATTTTTATAACAATTATATACCGTTTCACGCTATGTGGTCTTCCCAGGTCTTTGATATGGGGTATCTTTGTTTGCCGATGTGGTACCCATGAGGGTTTGGTGGCAACCCAGGAACCTTTGAGATTCCTATGCCTTTTTGCCTCTCTGTGGTTAAACAGTCCTCTAACTTCGGTAAGAGTTTTTATTGCACACAGAGGTGGTGATGCACTCGAGGGAGTTGTGGTGTCCAGAATATTAACTGATTGTGTGCATCAAGATTCCCTTCACGGATTTACTTATCGCTTTGGGACAATTCACATCACCAATATATTTCTGTGGGACTATTTATTTAGTGTACATTAGCATTGGATTTTTTTCATATATATTGTTATATATAATATCTCATACATGCCTTATTTTTGGCGCGGCACTTTAGGTTTAGAATTCATTTATACCAATTGTGTGAGCTTTTATGCTTTTCAGCATGATTTTGGATTTATGTTTATCTTTACCTGCAGGTGCCTGTGCATTGCACCAGCGAATCACTGATAGCTTACAAAAAACGCAAAAAAAATAATAAGTGCACATTTTTATTTTTTATTTTTTTTTAAATATAAGGGCATTTATTATTTTCTTGCAAAAGGTGAAATAAGCTTTTAATTGGGGTAAAACGTAACTTAACAATCCTCTCCCAACATTATATAGAAGAGGAGAGCTCGGTGGCATTTTTAAATAAAAAAGGAAAGCAGAAACTTTTAAATATTTTTTAAGCTATGCTATGTGATCGGGAACACGTAACAAATATAAAAGTAGGTGTTATCCCAGTTTGGCTGCAAAAGTGGAAATACCCTTTAAGCGGAGTTTCTTCAACTGCTGATGGATTGCTGTTCGTATGTGACAGATATGTTTAACGACCCCCTTAAGACACCGAAAAGGAAAAAAAAAAAAAAAAAATACCTGAGAGAATCTACAGCTGCGCTAAACCTGTTTCTGCACATTCCATGCTTTAAATTCAGATGCCCCAGGCAGCAAATAACTGCTGCGAAATATGTTCCATTCTGGCCGGTAAAGGTATGGCTTTGCCTAAACGCCTCACCTCGCGCTTCCATCTGGTCGCTGAGATATCTGTGCTGACAATACATCGATACCTCACCCTCCCGAAGGAAACACAGACCGGCTTGTCTATTATTCTTTATAATGGCCTCTACAATCGACACACACAAGCCGTTAGTCACGTCATTGCTGGGTCGGTAATGCTTTGCAGAGAAAAGGATTTAAAAGCCATAATTGCTTCTGGGTTGCAAAAGCATTAGATTTCATAGAGTGCATTGCTAAACGCTGCTCGATTCTCCGAAGGACTGTACCGAGCAAGCCTGTCACTGGGCATTGTACCGTTTGACTGAGACACAAATTATCATCCTTTATTTAAACAGAGCAAATATATTCAGCGGCACTGTACAATGATGAACAATACACTGGAGACCTGAACAAAGAAGTCTGTATCAGGTTTATTTAAAACAGACTGAAAAGGTGTTGGCTTCGTGTGTGACAGCAAGCAATCTAAAATGTCACTCACATAATCAGCGTAAGCGACAAACAGAGAGAAAGTCACACAGGATTTGTTTAACTTTGTTCAACCAGCAACGATGGCTATGGGAGAAGATCTTTCCTCCAGTTCCAGAAACCAACACTTAAGTGTTTTTCTAATCCTCAAATACCAGAACAGCTCAAATCCCGATTTGTTTTGTTGGAGCCAAATACGATGAAGTGTTATACCCCAAACTAGATTCTCATGGTCACCCAATAAGATACAAACCCTCAACATACACCAGCAAACTGCACAAAGAAAAAAAGAAATGGCGACGGTAAGAAGAGGGACAGGGATATGACCCACCTACTACAATAATAAAATGAAATGTCAATGGGGAGTTGAGGAATAGAGACGGGGATATGACCCACCTACTACAATAATAAAATGAAATGGTGATGGGGAGTTGAGGAATGGAGACGGGAATATGACCCACCAACTACAATAATAAAATGAAATGGTGATGGTGAGTTGAGGAATAGAGACCGGAATATGACCCACCTACTACAATAATAAAATGAAATGTCGATGGGGAGTTGAGGAATGGGGACGGGGATATGACCCACCTACTACAATAATAAAATGAAATGTCGATGGGGAGTTGAGGAATAGGGACTGGGATATGACCCACCTACTACAATAATAAAATGAAATGTCGATGGGGAGTTGAGGAATAGGGACAGGGATATGACCCACCTACTACAATAATAAAATGAAGTGTCGATGGGGAGTTGAGGAATAGGGACTGGGATATGACCCACCTACTACAATAATAAAATGAAATGTTGATGGGGAGTTGAGGAATAGGGACAGGGATATGACCCACCTACTACAAAAATAAAATGAAGTGTCGATGGGGAGTTGAGGAATAGGGACAGGGATATGACCCACCTACTACAAAAATAAAATGAAATGTTGATGGGGAGTTGAGGAATAGAGACGGGGATATGACCCACCTACTACAATAATAAAATGAAATGTTGATGGGGAGTTGAGGAATAGAGACGGGGATATGACCCACCTACTACAATAATAAAATGAAATGTTGATGGGGAGTTGAGGAATAGGGACCGGAAATGACCCACCTACTACAATAATAAAATGAAGTGTCGATGGGGAGTTGAGGAATAGGGACGGGGATATGACCCACCTACTACAATAATAAAATGAAATGGTGATGGCGAGTTGAGGAATAGAGACAGAGATATGACCCACCTACTACAATAATAAAATGAAGTGTCGATGGGGAGTTGAGGAATAGGGACCGGATATGACCCACCTACTACAATAATAAAATGAAGTGTCGATGGGGAGTTGAGGAATAGGGACGGGGATATGACCCACCTACTACAATAATAAAATGAAGTGTCGATGGGGAGTTGAGGAATAGGGACGGGGATATGACCCACCTACTACAATAATAAAATGAAATATCAATGGGGAGTTGAGGAATAGGGACCAGGATATTATCCACCTACTACAATAATAAAATGAAATGGTGAGTTGAGGAATAGGGACGGGGATATGACCCACCTACTACAATAATAAAATGAAATGGTGAGTTGAGGAATAGGGACGGGGATATGACCCACCTACTACAATAATAAAATGAAATGTCGATGGGGAGTCGAGGAATAGGGATGGGGATATGACCCACTTACTACAAAAATTAAATTGAAATGGCGATGGCGAGTTGAGGAAGGTGGACATGGATTTGACCCTTCTACTACAATAATAAAATTAAATGGTGATGGAGAGTTGAGGAATAGGGAAGGATATGTGCCCCTTTTAGTGCAATAACAAAAATGAAAAGGTGGCGAGTTGAGGAAGAGGTGGGGGTACGACCCTTCTACTACAATTAAAAAAATAAAAAGGTGATGGTAAGTTGGGGTTGACACTCCTTCCAAGTCTCTGACTGAAGGTCAGAGAACTGGAGAAAGTCTGCAGAAGCCTGGGATTGTACCCACAGTCCACGGATCGTAACTGTAATGCCGCGTACACACGACCGGTTTAGCCGTTGGAATAAACTCTGAAGGTTTCTTCCTCCAATCAGCTGTCACACAGTGTATGCCAAGAATCCACTCCTACTGCTGAATGAGGAAGTAAAATTCTAACACGATGTTAGGATTCTTAAGAATATAGCAAGCTGAAGACAGCAGATATACAAATAAAACTTATGTAGGGAGATTTTTTTCATTTCTGTATCATCTGAGGCTGTTCACTTCACTGCGTATAGGAGAGGGTTTACATCCACTTTAAAGTGGTTGTGAATCTGACACATGAAATATGATCAAAGCACATCCTTCCATACTGTGTACTAGCCTCTATCCAAAGCACCTAGTGTGATTTCTGTCTGATGCCTCCTTTCTCTGTTATCAGCATGAGTCGCTTCTGACAAGTTTTCTGGACACCAAGAGATAAAATAGTGATGGGCAGAAGAGCTCCAGCACACAGCTTGGGATTCATATCCTTAGCTCTGCATTTTCTTGGTGTACTATGAGGAGGAGGGTCAGGGCTCACAGCTGTCTTCACTAGATCTGCATTGTGAGACTTCAGATCCCTGGCCCCTGCTGCTATAAATGAGAAGAAAAAAAAATCCCCTGATCTGTGCGTTTTTAGAAAGATCCACAGAAGAGATGGCTGCAGATAAACAGGTACAAGTAGAAGGACTGGTTGCAGCTCTGTGTATCACCTGAGGCTGGTCACTTCACTGGGTAAAAGTGAGGATTTACAACCACATGCTCATCCACACCAATAAGCACGATAAGAAGGAGGGGAAAATCAAAGGAAGTGCCACCTTAGTGTAGTATTAACGTTTTAATAGTAAGGTATCTTGGGAGTGTACTACATACCTTGCTATTAAAACTTTACTCTAACACTACACTCAGGTGGCGCTTCCTGTGTTTTTCCCCTCCGTCTTATTCTGTTTACAGAGCTGGCTTTCTCTGAGGATAGCCGCCGCCATTCATTTTAAAGCGGAGTTCCACTCAATTTTGGGGGAGATGGTCTTAAGCGAAAGACCACACCTCGTTTTTGGATAATTACATGTTTTTTTTACTTTCTATAGTACCTTTTTTGAAAGTACTAAAAGTACTTCTGATCCAGCCAGACCGCAGCCGAGGACGACACTGCGACGAGCCCCCCGTTGTCTTCTGGGACATGTGTGGCCCAGAAGACAAGCTGGCCATTCACAAAGCGGCGTGCGACTCGCGCATACAGAAACCGGCAGTGCACCTGCAAGGCTACACTGCCAGTTTCCCTTAGGTGGAATGGCGGTTGCGCGACATTGCGGGCTCCCTGGACAGGTAAGTGTCCTTATTAAAAGTGAACCGCTACAGTGTTTGCAGCTGCTGACTTTAAAAAAAATAATAAAAAATTTGTCTGGAACACCGCTTTAAGAACTTACCCCTAATGAGCTAATGAGTATTGGTTTAACACCAATCTATAGTGTTACAGTTACTCCATCTTTGCGCTTAGGCCCCTTTCACACTGGGGCGGTGGGGGAGTCGGTAGTAAAACGGCTTTACCATCATTTTAGCGGCGGTATTCGGCCACTAGCGGTGCGGTTTTAACCCCCGCTGGCGGCCGAAAAAGGGTTAAAACCGCCCGCATAGCGCCGCTACAGCGGCGGTATAGCTGCGCTGCCCCATTGATTTCAATGGGCAGGAGCGGTTTAGGAGCGGTGAATACACCGCTCCTTCACCACTCCAAAGATGCTGTTTGCAGGAGGTTTTTCTCTCTCCTGCCAGCGCACCGCTTCGGTGTGAAAGCCCTTGGGCTTTCACACTTGAGAAACAGTAGCGGCAGTTTTAGGTCGGTTTGCAGGCGCTATTTTTAGCGCAAGAACGCCTGCAAACCGCCCCAGTGTGAAAGGGGCCTTACAGTTTCCCTTTTCTCCATTGACACCAATAAGCACAGCTGCTGTTTTTTTTTGCTGGGAGGAACTGGGCCAACATGTTGGAATTGCTACCGTTTACTTTTTTTGTTCAAACTTCATTGAAATGTCTCAAGTGATATTTCATTTAGTTCCAACACAGAGCAACGTGCTTCGCTGAAGAAAAAATAAAATAAATGACTGCATCCAGTATTCTTTTTTTTTTGTGCATTTCAGCCAACTCACTTCATAGCAAACAGGGCAAATGACCTTGTCTTTGCACTGGGACTGTGCTAGGCAATGTTGCTCAGTGCAGCTCAACACGAACGGTGTGAACAGACCCTAAAGGTAAATTAGGTGTATGTTCCAACGTTAGCAAAGCTTTAGCATTTCTTGGTCAGCATTAGAAGGTCACTGAATGATTCTGCTTCGTTTTTTTTCCTCTTTAAGCATTAAAGAATTCTAGGAGGGAACAGGCTAAGAGAATCCGGACATTCTTCAGTGTGATAGACAAAACATGAAGAAGTACTTTTAGAGCTAGCCAGGAATAAGCCAATTCAATCAAGGAGCCAAGAGATTCCTTTCAGGGACCAAGGAACATGTTTTTCAATTGACAACAGAAGAAAGAGCTCAGAAAAGTCAAGCACTAGATATCTCTTTTTTCCGCACTTTAGCCATCAGGCTGCTGGGATTTGTGCAGCCGTGGCAGACCACACAGTCCAAATACATCCAGGAAAAATACAAACATCAACTCGTACTGCTCAATACATCCTATGGGCTTGTTCACACTAGGTGCGTTGACTGGCATATTTCAGCACTGGATAAATCCCAGTCGCCGCAAGGCGGTATAGAAAACAACTGTTAACACTGCAACTGAGCCCCTGGGTGCCGAACGGTGCAATGCAAAAAATGAATTACGTATGCTGAGCTGTGGTGTATATCGGTAAATGGAATGTCATTTAACAAAAGTTGAAAGAAAAGAGAAAAGGTGCCCACGCTGTAAAATGCTACATTTTACCGTGTGGGCAAGTGTGAATGGGCCTTAAGAATTTGTCTCAGAGGCACCTTGCAGTAATTGCTGGTGTTTTTACACACACTATACTGTGTGCGTTTATATATCTGCAATTTTTCTCCACTCCACAATGCACTGTCACTGTACTAATGACACTGGCTGGGAAGGGGGTTAACATCCAGGGGGTCAGTTTGTCAGTGCTCAGACCATACGCTGCACACTGCATCAAATTACTCTGCATGGATGTCGTCCCAGAAGGAATCCTCTTCTAAAGATGATGCACAAGAAAGCCTGCAAACAGTTTGCTGAAGACAAGCAGACTAAGGACATGGATTACTGGAATCATGTCCTGTGTCTGAAGATAAACTTAATTGGTTCAGATGGTGTCAAGCGTGTGTGGCGGCAACCAGGTGAGGAGTACAAAGACAAGTGTGTCTTGCCTACAGTCAAGCATGGTGGTGGGAGTGTCATGGTCTGGGGCTGCATGAGTGCTGTCGGAACTGGGGATCTACAGTTCATTTAGGGAACCATGAATGCCAAAATGCACTGTGACATACTGAAGCAGAGCAGAGCAATAACCCCCTCCCTTCAGAGACTGGGACGCAGGGCAGTATTCCAACATGATAACGACCCCAAACACACCTCCAAGATGACCACTGCCTTGCTAAGGCTTCATGCACACGAGACGCCGATGCAAACTCTGCTGAACACGTTTTTAAAAGCTGAAACCGGCGTTTAGAAACTCCAGTTTTGCCACGTTTGCATGCCGCATTTAGCAGCGTTTTACCGCATTTGCGTCTAGAAGCACTTTTCTGCAGTAGAGAATGACATTTTGTAACCCGATTTTGGGGCCCCATATCTCAGGGCCACTTGGTGCTAGGAACCCCAACTTTGGATATGTTGTAGTGCTAGTTCCTGTGTTTGCACACTAAATTTGGGGTTCCTAGCACCAAGTGGCCCTGAAATATGGGGCCCCAAAGTCGGGTCGCAAAATGTCATTCTCTGCTGCAGAAAAGTGCTTGACATTTTCTGACCCAAATTTGGGGCCCTGTATCTCGGGGCCACTTGGTGCTAGGAACTCCAACTTTGGATATGTTGTAGTGCTAGTTCCACTGTGTTTGCACACCAAATTTGGGGTTCCTAGCACTAAGTGGCCCCGAAATATGGGGCCCCAAATTCGGGTCGCAAAATGTCATTCTTTGCTGCAGTTTACCATCATATTTCTGCGTTTTCTGGTCCAAAAAAATAGGGTTCCTTTAAAAATACTTATAAACGTAAACGGGACTAAACGCGATACCGGTGTTTAGCCGCGTTTGGAGTCTGAAACGTGGAAAACGTTTGCGTCTGAACCCATTTTTTTGCTTCTGGAAAAACTAGGTTAAACGCAACTGCCTAAAAACGCCAAAAAACGAGACTGTGTACATGGACACATAGGATAACATTGAATGAGTTCAGGGGCAGTTGAAAAAAAGTGTCCAACTGCCTCTGAACGTGTTTAACAGCGTCTCGTGTGCATGAGGCCTAAAGAAGCTGAGGGTAAAGGTGATGGACTGGCCAAGCATGTCTCCAGACCTAAAACCTATTGAGCATCTGTGGGGCATCCTCAAACAGAAGGTGGAGGAGCACAAGGTCTCTAACATCCGCCAGCTCCGTGATGTCATCATGGAGGCGTGGAAGAGGACTCCAGTGGCAACCTGTGAAGCTCAGGAGAACTCCACGCCCAAGAGGGTTAAGGCAGTGCTGGAAAATAATGGTGGCCACACAAAATATTGACACTTTGGACCCAATTTGAACATTTTCACTTAGCGGTGTACTCACTTTTGTTGCTAGCAGTTTAGACATTAACCACTACTTTACATTGTAGCAAAGTGTCGTTTCTTCAGTGTTGTCACATGAAAAGATATAATAAAATATTTACAAAAATGTGAGGGGTGTACTCACTTTTGTGAAATACTGTATACACACACACACACACACACACACACAACACCACCACTAGAGCTGCACGTTTAATCCTTAAAAAAACATGATCTGGATTCAACCACCCTCACCATCTTAATCCAGCCACAATTCATGTAACAAGTACAGAGCCGTGCCCTGCTCACAGCCGTCAAGAAGAAGAAAAAAAAAAAAAAAAAAAATGCAGCCAGCAGTGTTTATCAACATGCTGAAAGAGAAAAAAAAAAAAAAACAAAAAAAACACACCATTGTATTTTGTTCTTTTAGCGATCAGAGGGATGACCTTCAGTCTGCAAATGAGGGTGTTTCGTTACATTCGGCTACCCATCACATTTTGCTACCCGCTGGAGTGCGCATGCGCAACGCCGCCATATGCGTTCCAACACTGTTGGAAGACACCACTTTGCCTCAGGGCCGCTCGCCACGCTTCGGGCACGGCATAATTATAATCTAACTACGTCCACTTGGATGGTGGGGCTTGAACCTGGACTCGGGTGTGACCACAAAATTCTGCGCAAGAGCAGATCGCCACAGTGTTGGAACGCACATGCGAGCTCGGCAGGACAGGGCGCGGTTAAATTTTTTTTTTATTATTTATTTTACCTTTTAGTTGTATCACTTTTATTCCTATTACAAGGAATGTAAACATCCCTTGTAATAGAAAAAAGCATGACAGGACCTCACATCTCATATTTACACTAAAATGCAAAAAAAAAAAATAAAAAAAATTGTCATTTAAAAAAGTGATTTTAAAAAATGGTCCTTTAAGAGCCTAGGGGCGGAAGTGACGTTTTGATGTCACTTCCGCCCTGCATGTCATGGAGACGGGTGGGGGCCATATTCCTCTCACTCGTCTCCATGCACAGCCACCAAGAGGACCGGATCGCCTCATCTGGCGGCTCTGGTAAGCGGCGGAGCGCGCCGCCGATAAAAGTGATCTTACGGCGAATCCACCACAGAGACCACTTTTATCTTGTAGCTGACCACTGGCCAAACATGAAGATACCGGGGTTATGGCAGCTAGCTGCTGCCATAACAACGATATCTGTCCTCAAAGTAAGGATGTATATCGGCGTTCGGCAAGTGGTTAAAGACTAAGCCTTTTTCTGACACTTGTTGCTTACAAGTTAAAATCAGTATTGTTTGCTAGAAAATTACTTAACCCCCAAACATTTTTATATTATAAATATATATATATATATATATATATATATATATATATATATATATATATATTTTTTTTTTTTAATTTTTAGCGGAGACCCTAGAGAATAAAATGGTGGTTGTTGCAATATTTTATGTCACACTGTATTTGTGCAGCGGTCTTTCAAATGCAATTTTTTAGAAAAAATACACTTCACTTAAATAAAAAAAACAGTAAAGTTAGCCCAATTTTCTTGTATAAATGTGAAAGATGATGTTGCGCTGAGAATCGTGATCTTTATTCTAAGCAAAAAAAAAATTGTGATTCTCATTTTATCCAGAATCATGCAGCTCTAGTCACCACTAACATTGGTCA
The DNA here is from genome assembly GCA_037952925.1 of Lithobates clamitans. Lineage (NCBI taxonomy): Eukaryota > Metazoa > Chordata > Amphibia > Anura > Ranidae > Lithobates > Lithobates clamitans. Next base: position 7,801,330 of record JBBGZY010000573.1, read on the forward strand.
AGTAGATTGGGTAATTAAAGCGGTTGTAAAGTCACTGATCAGAAATCCTGGAATCTCCTCTGTCTGTTACAGCAAGACCTTCACGTGGCCTCCTGATTATTATTATAATATGCGACTAATATAGTGCCAACAGTTTACGCAGCACTTTACAATGTATAGGGGGGACAACACAATTACAGTACAATACAAAGGGTACAGGAGGGCCCTGATGCTCGCCTTCTCTGATCCAAGGACTAGAGAGAGGGGCTGAAATTCCCCTCTGACATCAACCAGGTGGTCACGTGACAGCACAGCGGTGCTGTAAAATAAGGTATTTAGCTGCATCATTTAAAAAAAAAAAACAAAAAACACACAGATACTGTACTGTATATCTTTCTGTAAACTGACCACGGTATCATAGATCAGCGTCCATGATTACCGGGGTCAGTTCACATAGGGGGACACAGGAACAGGCAGGATCAACCAGGTATTTTATAACAGAGAGACAAATTACACTGCAGAAGCAGTATGCCGTCTATCGGGCTTTAAAGGAACAAGAGCATTTTTCTTTTTTGTAGGGTTACAACTTTTCTAAAGTAGCACTAAATTCCTGCAATAAAAACGGCTCTGCTCCTTCCCGTCTCCTAAAGTCAGGTACACATGGGCCAAATGTCAGGAGACAACAGCCGGTTAAAAAAAAAAAAAAAAACACATCTGACTTCCAGCTCGTGTGTGTCAGCCTGGCAGTCTTCTGTTGGACATGCATGCTGGAAAACCAGCATCCGACCAACTCCCAATCAGCGCTCTCAGCCAATGGCAGAGAGCACTGATCGGAGTGTTCTGGCGGAGGGGCCGTCCCCCTGTCATAACACAACAGCTCATTGGGGGAAATCGCTGAACTAACCTTGCGGGTTGGATGGAAAAAAAAGGAATAGTGTGTACCCGACTTAAGGTTAATGACGCATGGGCAATTATTCTGCTAGCGACAAATTGCCAGTGGCTGGATCTCTAAAAAGGACTACCTATCTGTCCCTATGGAACCGCTCCCTCTATAGCCAGATACAGCAAGATGTCATGCTGCAACTGGCCTAAACACCCCTTAATCTCCATCACTAGCAATGGGAGCAACGTCTTGCTACCTCAGCTACAAAGGGAGCGATTCCACAGGTACAAACAGGAAGCTCTTTAGCGATCCTGCCCATGGCAGTTTAGACAAATTATCAGCAGGATTGTTAATGACAGAGTTCCCTGTGTGTCACCAGTCTAGGGGGCTCATGCACGCAGATCTAACAAAATACCTACGCCCGGATCTTGCTGGCAGAAAGCTCCTGCGTAGAAAAATGGTCCGCAAACAGGAAAGTCCTTAAACCGACCACACAATTCTTCTAGCTCAGTTTTCAATCGCAGAAGGTATGCATGTACATGCGTTTTACATGTGTGAAAATATAAATTTTGAAAAAAAAAAAAAAAAAAATACTGGATCATGGAGTTCTCCACTTTAACTTTTCAAGCTTGATTCAGCAGATTACTGAGCATAACCTCATAATGATTCAATACCGCTGTATCGAAATCTGTAAAAAAATGATGCATGGTACAGATCTGAAGGCAGCGGTTTTTACACCCAAATGCATTAGGCCCAAGGTCTAATTATATTACAGGATCAATGTAGAGAGTTGAGACATAGCATGGGGCAGCTAAAACTCAACTGTTACAGGGAGAATGAAGATTCACATACAAATTCTGCAAGATCTCCAAATATCTTGATGGTTTTATGAGCAGTTTCCCCTCTGATCTTCATGAGCTCAGTTTGAATTACCCAGGTTTCAGTAATATGCAAAGTTGCTCATTAACTACCAAGATAAGACTGCTATAAAGGGCTATGCTGTATATATATTTCAGGTTTACATTCCAACTTTTTTTGCAGTTTTTTTTTAATACCCCTAGAATACTCATGCCTAGTGCAATGTAACAAAGGCATGCTGTAAACTATGCCAAGTTTTCTATTTGTGCAGAATTGTTTTCTTACTTTGTGAAGTTCCTGCACAGCATGGGCATCTCCAGTGTGGAGATCTGAAGGCCCAGTGGTGTTCTTCCTGGATTTCGTGCATGCTGGCTACCCAGCATGCACCTGCCGATCTCGCATATGTGCAGAGCAATATTGGTCAGCTTGCCATGCCAAGCTGACCAAGATTTTCCATAGACTCCAATGTTAAATGTTACGGGAGCAGTGCCATGCCAAGCTGACCAAGGTCAACAAGGAGCCAATGAAAACCGGAAATGACGTCCGTGGCCAAAGCTTCTAAAGGAGGAAGTGAAATTAGATATAGGCATGAATCAGGCAAGTGAACAGAAAAAATAAAAATAAAATTGCCAATTCATTTTAAGAATGCACATTAGTGCTGCATGGTAAGGAGTGAAAAATGTGGGTGGAACTCCGCTTTAAGATATCTCATAGATATTAAACGGGTTTTATTTACTAACTGATCAATTCTTTTCAGTTGAAGGCCAAATGATGTTCCAGTTTCAGGTGGCCCAAGTGGGATAGGTCACCTCTTAGCTTCTAATATCTCCCAGAACATCACGTTTCCACAAGACCAAAATGAAGTGTCCTCTCTCATAGCTAGTCACCTCAATTGTTTATATTAAAGAAGACCTCCACCCAATAACAAGATACAAATATACAGTATATCTAGTTAAAAATGATAAAGTTCAGCAACATTCACCTTCAATCTAGCTATTCTCTTTGGTACTTTCTTCTGCTGCTAGATGTCTGTCTGTCCGGTGGCAAGCATCATTCAACCCCTGAGCCCAGGTTGTCTTAGATCTGCCTCAGTTTGTGAAAGGAGGAACAGCAGCCTGGCACAACGATCTTCCAGCTGCCCAACTGGTCACTCGCTCAACACTGTCACTGTCCACAGAATGCCTTGTATTTGTTTCAATGAATAGGAGATTGGACTAGGTGAAGATTGTGAAATTACCACCCCTCTTCTCTGGGCCAATATAATTATACAATAAAGATCATATCTGGCATTTGGGGTTCATTCACATGGGTGGTCGGCCCCATACAGCGTGAGGAGCAGTTTCGTATTTATACTAGTGCTGAGCTGTATGCAGGCAGCCCATAAAAAGTGAACAGATATGTATCAGCAGCTCAGACCCGGATGCACAGGGTCTACCTCTGGGTCTGTGCACCCGTCCCTACATACATGTCTAACTTACCTGTGCGGGGTGAATCTGTATGGGCAATGAGTATCTATTCACTTCACATGGGCTGCCTGCACACAGTTCAGCGCTAGTAGAAAAAGTCAATGGTCATTGCACTGTGTGGAGGCAGCCATGTGGGTAGAAGCAGTGTTTTGCTTCCTCATTACAGAGCATCCAGCAAGGAGAACAGTAACTACTTGCTGACTAGTCACGTACCTGGTACGTCACCGGACTTCAAGTGGTTGTACTGGGATGATGGCTGCACCTGCAGGCCTCATCCCTGTACTGTTTTTTTAAGAGCCGATGGTCGGTACTCTTAAAAAGCAATCCTAGCAGCTAACTTGCTGCTGGATTGCTTTTACAAGCAGCGGGACGGGAGGTCCTCCCCCTTCCCGCCGCAGCTTTACCGTGATCTCCAATCCCACCTGGACTCTCGATCGACCAGTCAGTTCTTTCGCCAGCTGATCAGGGAGCCGAACAAAGACTGGACCAATTTTGTTTGGCTCTCGGCCATGGTAACCTGGAAACAAATGACCTGACATCACTTCCGGTTTACCTAGATGTAAACGGCGCCATTTTCAAAAATCAAAAGCATTCGAGCACACTGATCTTGGTATGATCTAATGCTTTTAAAGGGCAGAGGAGGGATTTGAGGTCTTTTAGACCCCCATATCACTCCATAAAGAGTACTTGTCACATGCCTATTGTGGTCACAAAGGATGTTTACATTCCTTGTGACAGCAATAAAAGTGAAAAAAAAAATAAATAAAAATCAAAGAAAATGTTATTTTAAGTGCCCCCGTCCACCCATGCTTGTGCGCAAAGGCAAACATATGTGTAGGTCCCGCACATACGCAAACAGCGATTGTCCCATGTGAAATATCACAATGAACGCCAGTTTATTAGCAGTAATTCTAGCACCAGACCTCTTCTGTAGATCTAAAGCGGTAACCAGTAAAGACTTTTAAAGTGTCACCTATGGACAGTAAAATTTACATTGTTTGTTGCCAGGGTGGATTTTATTTTTAAATTAAGTCGATTTAAAACATAATTTAAATTAATAGTAAATCGGCTTGATTTAAATCATAATTTTTAAAGAGCAACTCTCATCTCAGTCCTGCAGTGGCTCCTCCTCTGACCTGCTATTGACTCGCCGACAGTCCCATTCACTTTAATGGGACGGCTGGTGATGTGGCAGTGACGCAACATGGTGAGGGACGTGGCGGCATCAGGTGAGTGAAAGCCCACTAACAGATGCTCTTTAAATGTAAGGACTTGCTGGCAGTTAGAATCTTTAATATTTGCAAACAAAATGAAGGTTTCTTATTTAGAATAATAGCTGTCAGGTAGAGCTGCACGATTCTGGCTAAAATGAGAAACACTATTTTTTTGCTTAGAAGATAGATCACGATTCTCACGTAACATCATCTTTCACATTAAAACCAAAAAAAAAAAAATTGGACTAACTTTACGGTTTCGGGTTTTTTTTTATTCATTGAAGTGTATTTTTTCCAAAAAAAATTGCGTTTGAAAGACCGCTGGGCAAATACAGTGTGACATAAAATATTACAGCAATTGACATTTTATTCCCTCGGGTCTCTGCTAAAATATATATAATGTTTGGAGGTTCCAAGTATTTTTATTAGCAAAAAATATTGATTTTAACTTAACAAGTGTCAGAAAAAGATTTAGACTTTAAGTGGTTACACTTCCTGCATTTACACTGTTAAAAACTTGGCAAACTGCCTGGATTTCTTCTTTACAAACAGAAGGTTATCCCTTTGATCTAAGAAGGAAGAGTTAGTCACAATGTTTCATGTTAAAAACTTGGCAGACTGCCTGGATGTTTTCTTTTGACAGCTGACTGAGCAGATAGAGATAGTCAGGGAGGTTGAATGGAGATTACGATTAATTGTGCAGCTCTACTGTCAGGTTAGTAAAACAGCGATATCAGAACCGATTCAATTATACAGTTTGTAGTGTACATAGATTTGCAAAACAATGGGATAAATGAATATTTGTGAACTTTGTTTTATCTCATGGTTACTGCGATTGTGTGGCTGTATAAATGCAGTGCATATTCTCTCAGCCTGCAGAGCTTGGATTCACTGAGTTTACCAAAAATGTAAATATTGCAGAATATACAGCCTCATGCTCTATAACCAAGCTCCATTTCATGCTGAATAAAATTATTAATGAATGTTAAATAGAAAACTATGTTTAGATATATTTTTACTCTAAAAGCATTTTATTAAAATAAATGTGATAAAAATAAAAAATAAAATCAGATTTAAAATGGTTAATTTTTTTCCACCCCGATTGTCGCTGTCGCACAGGTGTGCACAATTTTAAAGCATGACATGTTTGGGATCAATTTACTCGGTGCAACATCTCATGTTTTACCAAAATATTGCATTAATGTATTGTGTTTTTTTGCATTTCCCCAAAGAATTTTTTGAAAAACCACTGCGCAAATACCATGTGACATAATTTCATTTTTATATTTATACATTTGGGGTTCTAAGACATTTTCAAGCAAAAAATACTGATACGTGTAAACAAAAAGCACCAGAAAAGGCCTGGTCTTCAAGCTAGTAAGCAGAACACTAGGGACATCTCCAAACTTTACTCTAGATATTCTGACACAAGCAGTAACAAGCATCAGTGCCTTAGGCCTCTTTCACACGGATGATCCGTATGTCCGTTTTTCATCCTTCCGTTTTCGGATGAAAAACGGACATACATTCATCCCTATGGAGCGTCGGATGTCAGCGGTGACATGTCCGCTGACATCCGACCCGCTCCGATCCGAAAAGTGTAACGGAGGAAAAACCTACTTTTCCATCCGTTTTCGGATCGGATGACGACGGACACTACGGACCGTCATCATCCGATCCCCCCATAGGGGAGAGCGGTGCTCTGACAGGTCCGTCGCTGCACAGCGTGCAGCGATGCACCTGTCATCTTCCTGCTCAGCGGGGATCGGCGGAGCTATCCCCGCTGAGCAAGCGGATGTTCACGGGGCGGATCATGACTGATCTGCCCCGTGTGAAAGAGGCCTTAGATCTCACACTGCAGAAATACAGCTATGAGGCTGTAGGTAAAGGAATGCCTAGGCACCATCACATACCAGGAAGTGCAGTAACAGTAAGTTATTGTAACATGTGTTCTAGCAATGCCTGGTCCACACAATAAGATCATCAGGACGAATGAACACCTGTTTTTTTTTCCTGCATGCTAGTCTCATATCAAAAACGAAGAGTTTACTAAAGTTATGAAAATTTTCTTTCAACAGAATAAAAATTCAGAAGTGATATCATGTGTTGTAGTGTATTTGTATTGTCTTTTTGAACGAGAACTGTACTGATTAAACTAAAATCGTACAATCTGGTATCGTACGAGAAACGTTTTCACGTTTGTCCCATCGGATAATTTATCACGAACTGTCATGATCAGCTCTCGAAAGATGTGTATTAACGATCAGATTATCGTACAATCTCTTTGAAAAGTGGTATTTTTCGTACGATTTTCTGATTGTGTGTACAGGCCAAAACACCGCATTCCATTGTGGTATGAATGGGCCATCAATGACTGTAGCTCAATCCTGCCAACTTCAATCAATATGGCAAAAGACTGGTGTGTCTATGGGTATCCCCAGAGACTTTAGTAGGCACTGTGGTTGGTTCTGCGTCTGGATTATATTAACAATAAACTATTGGTAACCTATAATAGAGCAGATCAGGATGCATCACTATTTTTTTTTTCTTGGTAATGAAGTCAGATCAGCAGTTTAAGATTATGGCTGCTTGCGGATTTTTACTTATTGATCATGCTGGACAATCAATTTATGACATCGCTGTTTCCGCTGTTGCTTCAACCATCCCCAGCTCCAATGTGTTTCTCCCTCTAAGTGCATATGCCGTTTCCAGAGCAAGTGTTCATTATCCGGAGAGGATCGCGTAAATGCTATACTTCCCGGCGGATGGAAAAATACCACCACTGACTTATCTTTAGACAATGGCTGTTATGACTGATTGGAGGCCATAAACCTGCTGACAGTCAGGCAACTGTATCTTCTAACGTTCTCCTAGTGTCTATGGACTCCAGGGAGGGCCGTTCTTCTTCATTATTATACAACTGGGATCAGCTTCAACCCTTTACCTGACTCGGCTGGCTAACACATGTGGCAGATGTACAATAGGCCTTTTCCTTTAACAAAAATAAATTATTGGAGACCGAATGTGCAGAAATCTTCCAGTATGTTGGAAATGTTTTAACTGCACAGGACTCATTCTTGGATGTGCTTACTATCACTCGATTCCTAAAAGGTATCTCCCTTTTGCAAAAATGTTATAAACACCCACATTGGTTAAATACAAAATATACATTTATAATATTTTTGCAGAGCATTGCAACAGTGATCAGTACATTTCTGGTGCAAAGATCAGATCCCTGCATTGTTTACATTCCAGACCCAGGTCCATATGGGGGTACAGACCCAGCAGGCTGGAGGAAGTATACCAACTACAAGTGCAGTGAATTCACCAGTAAAGTCCAGGAGACCCTATGCCCCCCCCCCCCCCCCCCGTATTTCAAAATACAAAAACGTATTCTATAATCAGGGCTCGCCACTTTTTTTTTTTTATTAAAGCGTATTTTTAAATTTGAAAAAAATTGCATTCAAAAGACCGCTGCGTAAATACACGGTGACATAAAATATTGCAACAACCGCCAAAATTAATTTTTTATATATTATATATATATATATTATATATATATATATATATATATATATATATATATATATATATATAATCTCCCTGTGCTTGTGTGGGTTTCCTCCGGGTACTCCGGTTTCCTCCTACACTCCAAAGACATGCTGAATGTACAATGTATATGTAAAGCGCTGCGTAAAATTGACAGCGCTATATAAGTACCTGAAATAAATATATATATGTTCTAAGTAATTTTCAAGCACAAAAGTACAGGATATTCACTTCTAAGCAACAAGTGTCAGAAAAAGGTTTAGTCTTTAACCACTTAAGAACCCCGCCCGCCAATAGCTCTTTAAGAGACTTTTTTTTCTTCTTCAAATTACATTTTGTTTTTTTTTTAATAATTGCATTTTAGTGTAAATATGAGATACGAGGTCTGTTTGACCCCAGATCTCATATTTAAGAGGTCCTGTCATGCTTTTTTTTCTATTACAAGGGATGTTTACATTCCTTGTAATAGGAAAAAAAGTGACTTTTTTTTTTTAAAGAACAGTGTAAAAATAAAAAAGGTAAAATAAATAAGAAAAAAATATATATATATATTTTTTTTTAAACGTGTCCCGTCCCGCCGAGCTAGCATGCAGAAGCATATGAAAAACGGTGCTCAAACCACACATGTGAGGTATCGCCACGATCGTTAGAGCGAGAGCAATCATTCTGGTCCTAGACCTCCTCTGTAACTCGAAACATGCAACCTGTAAATTTTTTTAAATCGCAGTCTCGCAATAAGTCGCTAATCGCCCCTATTACTAGTAGAAAAAAATAAATAAAAATTCCATAAATATATGCCATAGTTTGTAGATGCTATAATGTTTGGGTAAACCAATCAATACACGCTTGAGATTTTTTTTTACCAAAAATATGTAACAGAATACATATTGACATTGATATTAAGTTTATGAAGAAATTAATGGATATGTTTTATAGCAGAAAATAAAAAATATATTCTTTTTTCAAAATTTACAGTATTTTTAGTTTATAGCGCAAAAAAAAAAATGCAGTGGTGATCAATAACCACCAAAACAATGCTCTATTTGTGGTATCATTTTATTTGGGTACAGCGTTGCATGATCGCGCAATTATCAGTTAAAATAATGCAGTGCCATAGTGCAAAAAATGGCCTGGTCATGGGGGGGGGGGGTAAATCTTCCGGAGGTCAAGTAGTTAAAAGGGTTTTTTTTTTTTTAACTCTTTACACAAATGTAATTAAATGCTCTCAATGGTACATGTAACAGAACAAAAGTTTCCAAATAGAAGTTTCTTGTTATGATTTATATATATTTTAACTTCTCCCAGCAATCTTTGAATTCTACTTCCCAACAATGCTGGTCAGCTTCTGATCACATGGCTTGAAGGAATGTCATTCAGGCAGAACTTCCCAGTCAGACTCACCCTGAAATGAGATCACCTCCTTCCAATGAGGTTACAAAACTACAAACTATTATTTGGTCACATGACCAGCACTTGGGAAAAGCCAAATTTAAAAATTCCAAATAAAAAGCTTTTTTTTCGGAGCCACCTGTATGTACCTTTTCGACTTTATTCCAAAAGTGGTTTTACTAACCATCTCTCTAATGTGCGCAGGTAGCTGCATCGCTAATTTGTCCTTGCCTCTCTCCATACCCCTCCCCTCCAGCAACTAGTGTGTTCATGCTGTGGATCCTCCAGCCGCTATATCAATAAAAAGTCCCTGCTGTGGCTCCCCCTAGCCCGTCACATCACCGGGGCTCCCCCTAGCCCGCCACATCACCGGGGCTCCCCCTAGTCCGTCACATCACTGGGGCTCCCCCTAGCCCGTCACATCACCGGGGCTCCCCCTAGCCCGTCACATCACCGGGGCTCCCCCTAGCCCGTCACATCACCGGGGCTCCCCCTAGCCCGTCACATCACATCACATTACCGGGGCTCCCCCTAGCCCGTCACATCACCGGGGCTCCCCCTAGCCCGTCACATCACCGGGGCTCCCCCTAGCCCGTCACATCACCGGGGCTCCCCCTAGCCCGTCACATCACCGGGGCTCCCCCTAGCCCGTCACATCACATCACCGGGGCTTCCCCTAGCCCGCCACTTCACATCACATGGGCTCCCCCTAGCCCGCCACATCACATCACCGGGGCTCCCCCTAGCCCACCACATCACATCACCGGGGCTCCCCCTAGCCCGCTAAATTAGAGCCCATTAACCTATAGATGAGAATGGGTCCTCATTAGAGCCCAATAACCTATAGATGAGAATGGGCCCTCATTAGAGCTCATTAACCTATAGATGAGAATGGGCCCTCATTAGAGCCCATTAACCTATAGATGAGAATGGGCCCTCATTAGAGCCCATTAACCTATAGATGAGAATGGGCCCTCATTAGAGCCCATTAACCTATAGATGAGAATGGGCCCTCATTAGAGCCCATTAACCTATAGATGAGAATGGGCCCTCATTAGAGCCCATTAACCTATAGATGACAATGGGCCCTCATTAGAGCCCATTACCTAGAGATGAGAATGGGCCCTCATTAGAGCCCATTACCTAGAGATGTGAATGGGCCCTGATTAGAGCTAACTCACCTATAGATGAGAATGGGCCTTGATTAGAGCTAATTCACCTATAGATGAGAATGAGCCCTCATTAGAGCCCATTAACCTAGAGATGTGAATGGGGCCTCAGAGCCCATTAACCTAGAGATGTGAATGGGGCCTCATTAGAGCCTATTAACCTAGAGATGTGAATGGGCCCTCATTAGAGCCTATTAACCTAGAGATGTGAATGGGCCCTCATTAGAGCTAACTCACCTATAGATGAGAATGGGCCCTGATTAGAGCTAATTCACCTATAGATGAGAATGAGCCCTCATTAGAGCCCATTAACCTAGAGATGTGAATGGGGCCTCAGAGCCCATTAACCTAGCGATGTGAATGGGGCCTCATTAGAGCTAATTCACCTCACCACATCACCGGGGCTTCCCCTAGCCCGCCACATCTCATGGGCTTCCCCCTAGCCTGCCACATCACATCACCGGGGCTCCCCCTAGCCCGCTACATTAGAGCCTATTAACCTATAGATGAGACTGGGCCCTCATTAGAGCCCATTAACCTATAGATGAGAATGGGCCCTCATTAGAGCCCATTAACCTATAGATGAGAATGGGCCCTCATTAGAGCCCATTAACTTATAGATAAGAATGGGCCCTCAGAGCCCATTAACCTATAGATGAGAATGGGCCCTCATTAGAGCCCATTAACCTATAGATGAGAATGGGCCCTCATTACCTCATTAGAGCCCATTACCTAGAGATGAGAATGGGCCCTCATTAGAGCCCATTAACCTAGAGATGAGAATGGGCCCTCATTAGAGCCCATTAACCTCGAGATGTGAATGGGCCCTTATTAGAGCTAATTCACCTATAGATAAGAATAGGCCCTCAGAGCTAATTCACCTATAGAAGTGAATGGGCCCTCAGAGCTAATTCACCTATAGATGAGAATGGGCCCTGATTAGAGCTAATTCACCTATAGATGAGAATGGGCCCTCATTAGATCCCATTAACCTAGAGATGTGAATGGGCCCTCATTAGAGCTAATTCACCTATAGATGAGAATGGGCCCTCATTAGAGCCCATTAACCTAAAGATGTGAATGGGGCCTCATTAGAGGCCATTAACCTAGAGATGTGAATGGGGCCTCATTAGAGGCCATTAACCTAGAGATGTGAATGGGGCCTCATTAGAGCTAATTCACCTATAGATAAGAATAGGCCCTCAGAGCTAATTCACCTATAGATGTGAATGGGCCCTCATTAGAGCACATTAACCTAGAAATGAGAATGGGCCCTCATTAGAGCACATTAACCTAGAAATGAGAATGGGCCCTCATTAGAGCACATTAACCTAGAAATGAGAATGGGCCCTCATTAGAGCCCATTAACCTATAGATGTGAATGGGCCCTCATTAAAGCCCATTAAACTAGAGATGTGAATGGGCCCTTATTATAGCTAATTCACCTATAGAAGTGAAGGGGCCCTCAGAGCCAATTCACCCATAGAAGTGAAGGGGCCCTCAGAGCTAATTCACCTATAGATGTGAATGGGCCTTCATAGTCAATGTCAACACTAAGGGATGTTTTACCATCAGTAGTCATCTAAAAACTCTGAATTCGGGCACAAGTACTACACAGACATAAGATGATTGCTGATTTCAATACAAGACAGGGCAACAACCAAATTCAAACAGCACACACACACACACACATACACACACACAATTGGGATCGCTTGTTTTAGCGATTATTTTAAAGAACCGAAGTCCATCCATGATATGCCCAGATCAGAGATAACATATTTACACACACATATACATACACACACACACACACATATACTATCGACAATGAGCAAACGTTATTCAACAGCTGCCTGCGAACATTATAAAATCTTCAGTCGGCTTTTGATTCCAGACCCACAGGCTGCTTACCATAGATAGAACATACAAAGCAGACACAAGCATTGATGATTTAACTGCCTTTTGTGTTGTGAAATAAACACAGAACTTCCCTCACATCATATTTGTTGAGCTGCAGGCTTAGCATAGTAGGGGCACCTAGTACACAACTGTCTTCTATGTGCTCTTTTCATACCGGACAGGTGTGTTGAGTTGTGCTGCATAGCATTTTTACACAGTGCAAAGTTTAGCACCGCATATTGTCATTTTGTGACACTTCAATAAAGCAAAAAGGGAAGAGAAACAGGGAAACAACGTAATGCATTGTACTAAAACAGTGCACTGCGCCTACACAACACACACACTCTCTTAAAAAAAAGACCCTATTGTCTTCTCTGTTAAAAACCCTTCTCCTTGCCTGTCAGCGTTAGTGTACACGGAGCCACGCATGCGCAGCTTAGCGTACATTTACAGCAAAGCCATTCCTGACAACTGGGAGAACATGGAAGCTCCTGTAAAAGCAATAGCGCCAACATCGCAGCCTGGCAAGGTCCATAATGTGCTAATATGTTGTGCAATCTAGTACATTATGGCATAATACTCCTGGGGGGCATTTTTTTTTTTACTTTATTTTTTTTTTTTGTGTGGTGTTTTAAATCTGCTTTAAGTTTCAGTGTTATGCTAGCCATGCACTAGGTGTCATAAGAACATTCACACAGTATGTTCAATGGCCTTCGATAGTACTTAAAAAAAAAAAAGCTTGCTTTTAAACATTCGATTTTGGAATGAATGGACTTACACCTAGAAATTCTTTCATTCAAGGAAAAAATAAACAAAACAAAAAAAAAAAAACTTTCCATCCTGTTACCGGAAATGTTCTTGTCACTGCGGTCAAAAACAACCAATTTAATTCACCTCACTAACATTTAGAAAATCAAATGTTTTCTAAGAAAATTCTTCTAGTGTCTGGTCAGCATTAGGTAAATCTTGGCAGGCCGAACCACCTACAACAGTGGTTGCCAACTTACAAAAGTTGAAAGCCTAATACACATGGGTCGAATGTCGGGTGGCATTGTCCAGTTTAATAGAAACCGTCTGACATTTGGCCTGTGTGTACTGCAAATGGTCCAACGGAAGCGGGCCATTCGGCTTCTGTTGAAGGGGCTTGACCAAAAAAAGGCCTGCCGATCGGGTTCCAACCGGAGTGTTCTGGCGGGCGGGGGGGACATTGAATAGTTAGTACAGCGACTCCTCCTGAGCCACAACATTTTTTTTGTTCAGCCCTGCTAGTAGTGTTCACCAGGCTTAAGGAGCCTGAAACGTGGCCCCTGAGGTCATCGAAGGGCACCATATAGTACTTATTGTATGTATTGCTACAGAAGACGATCGTAGCCTGAAGACCAAAAGCTGTTCATACACTAAGGTTTCTATGGCCTCAGGAACTGAATGAGGGAAACCTATTGATTCCCCATCCACACTGAAAACACCAAAAGGCTGCATGAGGCCCTCAGGCCACAGTTTGGGCACCAGAAACTGACAGTCTTCTCATATTTCCCAGGGACTGTAGTGGTGAGGTGTCAGCACCTGAGGTCTCAGGTCCTCCCACCTGCTAGGTCTTTTCTAAACATTAACTAAAGTACATAGAAAGTGATGGAAGGAGAAACGAGATGTTAGGGTCGTGTTTGGACAAGAATCTCCAGCAGGCAAATGTCAGAGCTGCACTCCTTGAAAGATGACCGAGCATTGTGTGATCCGGCCCACAACTGGTCATCAGAGCAGACCAACTCAGCCCAACAGCATCTCCTCATAACCGAATATCAGAGAAAGCAGACCCAGCCAACCCCAATACAATTCCATTGTGCCACACAGCAGAAGGACATTCTCGCTCTAAGTTCACCGGTGTGAAGTGGACTGTACTGAGCTATTTTACTCCCGATTGCCACCTTTCTGTACACGTTTTTATGAACGCTAGCAGCCTGTGTTTGTAAGAAACTGATGCAGAGCATTCCATTGAGACTAATAGGCCTTTTTGTGCTTTGAGGCATCAAAAAAAAAAAAAACTAAAAATTTTCATCCAACACACAGATATGAACTAGCAGAATTTCAAGGCTGAAGTCTAGGGGTAGAGGAGTGCGCTGTATGGGCTTCTTCACACAGGTGGCAAGGAGTCATGGGATTTTGCTGCGCAGCTCCCCCCCCACCACCACGAGCACCCACCTAAACAGAGAAATGCAGTGGCTGTACACATACCGCGACGCCTTGCTTTTATGTGGCATTTTGGATGTCAAAAGATGGGGCTGTGCCACTCCTGCCCTGCAACTGCATGTAATGCACATGGTTGCGGCACAACGGGTCATTAAAGGGGTAAACATCTTGACTCCTCAATGCCTGTCAAACTCCCGCTGAAAAGCATTCCACCGCAGATTGCTTTTCAATGGGGGGCACCAATAATAGCCACAATTGTAAACAAACCCTAATACCTACCTTATTCCTCACTCCAGCATGCTCCCGCCAAACCGTGTGACCGGTTCCCTGACATCATCAAGTACAATGCAGGGTCACCTGCTGCCTACCGACCTGCACCCCAAACCAAGAACGGTCAGCTTTTCTTTGTGCTGATAGCACAAAAACCATCAGCTGTCCAGTGACGCCTACGTGCGGCATGTGGGCATTAAAGTCCACTCTTTTCCCACCGAACTTATGTGTTGGGCAGTTGTAAATGGGTTAAACACTCTGTACATCCATTAAAGGATAAGCTCACCTTTTCTAAAAAAATAAATCTTTTTGCAGGTCAAAAAAATGGTAATTTTTCTTTAATATTTTTTTTTACACAGGAGCCTGCAAACAGCGTGTGCAATGCCAGTATTCTGCAGACTCAGTACACAGTCTGCCCTTACCTCAGATACAGGCAGGCAGTTCCTAAAAGGCCACTGGCATGATCCAGCTCACTGGTGCCCTCGCAGTTCATTGAGAGCTACAAGGCGCCCACTGTGGTGGCTGGCAGTATTTGTAGTTCATTCACAAAACTCTGTGAATGAATGGCGTGGCTCTGTGGGTGGAGAAGCGCATGACTGGGCCGTTTTTAAATTGCGACAGCGAGTGCGGGGATAAGATCCCCCACCCGCTGTCACAGGGAGTGGAGGTTCTGGAGGAAAGGAGGCAGGAGCTGGAACATGTTACATGTTCGACCCTTAATATAGGTGGAACATGTAAGATATTCCAAAAGGTGAACTTAGCCTTTAAGCTTGAGTTCACACTTCTGCAAACACAGACATTGCATGCGATTCGCACCGCATTGCTGTGCAGATCACATACGTTGTCTGTGCGATGCGGATTCAGCCACACAGTTTGTATGGCTGAACTCGCATTGCATTTGCACAAAAATGCTACAGGAACCTTTTTTTCCCACGCTGGAATTGGATCGCATGGGTGTAAACAATTGCGATCCAATTCCTGTCGGAATTCACAGTTTGCACTGCGATCTGCGAACCGATCTGGGGGTGTAATTAACATTGTATTGACACCTGCAAAGCTTCGCAGAAAGCAGTGTGAACTACCTGCGAGGGAGATGCGATGCGGGATCTGGCACTGGAATCGCGCTGGTTCCCACATTGCAATAGCGTGAACCCGGACTAAATCAGAATTATATTCACCTTCAGTCCAGATATGCGGCGTCCTGGAGCTCCCCGCCAGCCACTGTCATCTTTGGGCGCCCAGCTTCTGGGTATCGATCGCTGGTGGGGCTGAAATGACATGACACGCATGTGCAGGCGTTCAGTCAGCTCGACAATGCCGAATTTGAACAATGAGGTGCGAGCGCACTCACGCAAGCTCACTGTACATGGACGGGCAGGCAGGTACGGAACTTTAAATGCAGAAAGAACATAGCATGTCTCTTCTGCATTAAAAATCCTGCCTGTTCACCCATTTTAAATTTATGGCATAAAGTTCCACTATAAATTTGTTGGCATGATGTGGTGCCCCCAACGCCCTGCAGTGTACAGTACACCACAACCTATGGCAGACCACTACTGTGCGTCACTTTACCAAACAAAATAGCGCATGTACCTTCGTGCGTTAGGCATCCCATTTAAAGGAGCGGTTGTCCTAATGCAACAAAAGTAATGCGGCCCTTAAAGCGGGGGGCTGAAACCTGAGAGCTGCCATTGTTGGTTGAGTGAGCGGCTCCTGTTACTAACCTGAGTTCAGACTTCACTGGTTGCATGCTTGTTCCAATTCTAGGTAGAAGATCACGGCTCAGCATGGCAGATCCTGCACCTTTAAATCCAAGTCAGCAATGGCAGCTCCCATGTTTCTCCCCTGGCAGGATCACTTTAAGTGCCCCATACATGATCCTTATACCTCCAGGCCTGCTGCCCTGTCTGCTCCAGTCTAAGCAATGCCCCCCCATCCATCCATCCCCGATCATCAGACATAACTTTATACCCCAATGGCCCAGGGCCCCCCCAGACACCTCCCTAGGGGTGCTGACACACGTGGACCCCCTGACATTGCTATATAGACACACATAATTACAGAGTCACACAGCCACAACACTGCATGCATGACACCGATCTGCTCCATGCCATGTCTGTGATGTGCACACCATGATGTCTATGTGTGATCCCAGCACTGGACAATCCGGGGTGTACAGGCGATCACACACACACACCCCCAGATCTGCTCTGATCGCCGATCCCCCCCTTCTCTTACCTGTATCAGTCATGGTCCTTGGGGTGTGGGCCCCCGATCCCCGGCCTGTCTGTGCTCCCTCTGCCTCCCCAGCCCGGTCCCTATGCAGGGAGAGAGCTGTTCTCAGGCTGGGAAGGGGGAGAGGGAGGGAGAGGGGGAGGAGGAGGAGGAGAGAGAAGAGGAGGAGGAGGAGGGAGGGGGGAGGTTAGCAAACCCTTCACAAAGGCTGATTCACATTAACTCGTGCTCTGCCAAAGGCCTGCTGCTGCCCCCCCAGCCTGGTACTGAACGGGTTAATGCGAGGCCTAGTGGGGTGACCTCCCAGCTGTCACTCTACCTGTCACCTACAGCCTGCCTATTTATAGCCAGGGAGGATATGGTTACCTGTCCCCCTGTGTGGCCATGTCACCGGCTTGACCTTATTTTTGTGCCCGTCTGTGACTTTCCCCCGCCACCGCCAAGTTTAAAAAAAAAAAAAAAAATCATTTGCAGGGCCTGTTTGATGCTATTCAGGGTGTGCGGCGCTCGGAGGTCAGAATACGTATTCAGCGGCTGCGCCTTGGCTTATGGCGTGTTTGCCACTTTTGTCTTGTGGGTTACTTTAGAATTCCAGGGGGGGATTTTGAGGCTGGGGGTGCCCGGGGCACATTCAGAAAAATTCTGCATCAGGGTGCGGCAGCACCCGCTGTCCCTGGGTGCAAACTGTCTGCATTCAGAGCGTATAATGCCCTGATGCCCAACCTGTGACTATTTGGTGTTTGAGGTGCGGCCCTTGGGACCCTGCAATCAGTAGAAGGAGCACTGATTTCTAAAGGGTCCCATACTATTTGCCTACTGGGCACTTTAACACCCTTCCCGCCCAGGACAATTTTTAGCTTTCAGCACTGTAGCACTTTGAATGACAATTGCGCGGACATGCAGCACTCTACCCACACAAATAGAGCTTTTATTTTGGTCGTATTTAATCAGCACTGAGTTTTTTCATTTTTTGCTAAATAAACAAATAAAACCGAAAATTTTGAAAAAAAAATAACTTTTCATAGTTTGTTACAAAATTTTGCAAACAGGTAATTTTTCTCCTTCACTGATGGGCACTGATGAGGCGGCACTGATGAGCATTACCGGGCACTGATAGTCTGCACTGATGAGGCGGCACTGGTGGGCACTGATGAGGATGAAGGCATTGATGAGGCTACACTGATAGGTGGCACTGATGGGCACTGGTAAGTGGCACAGATAGGCAGCACTGATGGACATTGATAGGTGGCACAGATTGGCAGCACTGATGGGCACAGATTGGCAGCACTGCTGGGCACTGATAGGTGGTGCTGATGGGCGGCACTGGTAGGCGACACTGATAGGTGACACTGATGAGGAGCCACTCATGGGCACTGATTGGCAGCACTGGTGGGTACTGTTGGGACTGCACTGATAATCATATTATTAGTGTACATGTCCCTTTTAGACCCCTTTCACACTAAGGCAGTTTAGCGATAGAAATAGCACCTGTAAAGCACCTGAAAACTGCCTCCCATTCTCTGCAATGAGTGCTTTCACACGCGGGTGGTGCGCTTGTGGGACGTTAGAAAAAGTCCTACAAGCAGCATCTTTGGGGCGGTTTGGGGGCGCTGTATACAGTGCTCCCAAAACGCCCCTGCCCATTGCAATGAATAGGCATCGCTTCCGAAGCGCCTGAAAAGCCTTCTTTGCGGTTAAAAGTGCCCCCCTAGCGATCGAAAAGCGGCGCTTTACTGCTAAAGGCCAGCGCTTTCAGTGTGAAAGCAGGCTGGGTTCACACTATTGCGAATTGGATGTGGGTTCTCAGCATCCAATTCGCAAGAATGATTTTGGAGGAAATTTTGACCGGCTCTCTATGGAGCCGGTTCACATATCTCTGCTGCGGCTCCGGTGCAAATTTGCACCGGAGCCCTGTGTGTCTTTTGGTCCGTTTCAAGTCTGAATTCAGCCAAAAATTCAGGCTGAAATCAGACTTGAAACAGTTAACCAGGATGCACCGGACCCCTGCTGAGAGTCACATGCGGTGATGGTGTGAACCCAGCCTTAGAGAAGCCGGTTATCGGCTCTCTTCTCCTCTCCTCATGCTGTCAGCGTGAGGAATGGAGTACTGATAACCAACTTCTGTTGACATTCATGATCAACTGTGATTGGACACCGCTGATCACGTGGTAAAGAGCCGCTGATTGGCTCTGTACCTCAATCTGTGATTAGCACTGTCCTCCGGACACTGCGATCACAGAACGTGCCGCCCGCAGCGTTTTCACAGGAAGCCATCATATGAAGGCATCCCAGAACAAGCCAGCCGTGCTGTAGCCATCATTCGGCTATAGCTTGCTCAGCATGTGATTAAATTATAACTAAAGGCAAAACTTTTTTTCGTTTTGGATAGAGTGGAGAGGGATTAGAACACATGTCAGTTTTTATTGCTGTTTGTGCATTAGGGAGATTCCCTCTCTCTATTTGTGCTGTTTACCATTATCATTGAATGGTCATCAATCTGTGAGAATTTTCCGTAGAATTATATGTAATCAATTTTTATATGCTGCCCTTTGGAGACATTAGGGGCCACATTTGAGGGCCCCTTTCCCTTACAAGTTGACAAACACTAGTCTAATGGAATGCAGCCACTCAGATGAACAGTCACATGTGAACAGCGGCAGCCATTGATTTGTATAGGGCACCGATCTTGCCGCACTGCTGCTTGCCAGCTTTTGGCACACAGAGTGGGCAGTTCTCACTGGTAGCCACCCTTGTAGCCATAAAATCACGGTGGCTGGGATAATTTTAATAGACCCTTCAGATCTAGTATGAATTTTAAGAGGGACCTATTCAAAAAAATAGTATGGGGTCACCCCAAGCTCTGTAAAAGGCCATTAGAGTCCAGTATGAGTTTTAAAGGGGAACCCAACATAGAAATCAAGGGTCCCGCCCCCAAAATCTAAACCAGATCCCTACCTGAGCATACAGCTTGGGAGGTCATGAAAGGAAGGGAGCAAACTTGACCCCCCCCCCCTCCCCTTTCCCTGAACCATACCAGACCATGCCCTCAACATGGGGGGTGCCTATGTTGATGGGGACAAGGGTCTCCTCCTCATAACCCTAACCCAGTGGTTGCGAGGGTCTGCTGGCAGGGGGCTTATTGGAATCTGGAAGCCACCTTTAACAATATGGGGGCACCCACCTAATGTAATTGAATAAGTGAAAGGTATACATAAAAACACACCATTTTTGACAAGTGCATTTTTCTTCTTTATAAATGTCACTGTTGTTGCAGTAGGTTGTATACCATCATACAAGTACGCCACTTCACAGGCAGGTTTGGGGCATCCCCCAGGCAAGTTATTTACTGTAAATTGAGTTTGCATTTTTTTATGTTTCTCTTTAAGCATTAATAAAATTACTTGTCCCTGCCAAATGGATTTTTTTTTTGGTTTACTACATGTTCCCCTACGGCAGTGCCCAGACCCCTATGCCATTTGTTTGACAATCCCTAGCATATTAGCTAAGAAAATGGCCATTACTATTATTTTTGCCCCTTTCTCCCTGAACTAGCCTACTACCCCTACAAATGCATGCTTATGGCTATTTATACCCTGACTTCTATGAGGCTATCTCCTACCATCTCCCTTCCTCTCTGGCCCTAAGACATATGCAGGTGCAGCCAGGACAGTAAGCCAGGACATGGGCGCTGAGGCCCCTATAACGTGAATTAAACATTTTTTCAGAGCCCATTGAAGTCTATTAGGGTGCAGCAGCTGCACAGATACACCACTCACCCTAATGTGATAGGCGTGCAGTGAGCGGCCCCAAACGCAGACGGTGTGTATGAGGCCCATGTGATTGAGGCCTGAGACTTGTGGAAGTGGATTTAATGGCCATTTCATGGCCATCAGATCCAGGTAAGTATGCATCTTCTGAAGGAAGAGGGTAGAGTAGTTTAGGTTAGGAAAGTAATCGGGCAGGGGTCGTGGGGTGGTAGTCACATCACAAGTCACTCTATGCCTTGTTGTGCGCCAAGCAAGGGTCACATGAGAGGCCATCCCCAGGGTGGGTTCTTCTGAGCTACGTTGGACTCTTTGGTTAGGGTCACTGCTATACACATGGGGTACATTTACTCTAGTGAACTCTCTCAATGTAATTATAAATCACCATGGTCACTGATGCATTTAGGAGGGACACACAGAGCCCTTATCCTCTCCGCCTGTCCAGCATATCTCTGCTACCTTACTCTCAGTAACAGGGAGTTTCTTAGCACTTCACTTATCTCTTCCTCTTCTGTACCTGTGTTCAGGCTGAGGACCTCTGCAGTGCTGGTCTGCTCCCATTGCTATGGGAGACGGACCTGCTCACGGAGAGAGTATATGTATGTAACTCAAACCACCCGTGCCAAAGAACCAATTAAACCATACAAATATTATAATAGCAGCTGCCGTTCAAATTTTTTGAAGACGTGCACAAACCTATTGTGCAAACAGCGCATGCCAATCCCCCAAAATATTTTATTATTAATAGATGTAAATAATGTATATTAAAATTGAAGATGATCATAAATATAAATATAAACCATGTGACCAAGAAAAATGAATACTGTGGATGGTAACTACAAAAAAAAAACCCTATAAACCGTGACAAACATATCATTGTGAAAGGTCCAAATATAAAAAATGATGACGTCACGTTAGATGACAAAACGCATAGGGATGGAACGCAGGTTGTGCTACATCACGTCCTAGTGGAAAGCACACTGACTCTGTTATGGGTTTTGCGGCTTCCATCGCCTCCGTCTGTCTATTGAGGTGGTTCACAAAGGAGGATACATTGTTTTATTGTTTTACTTGCAATTTGTAGCCATTGAGGCTTTTAATAAAAGACCTTATGGTATCACACTACGAGGTGGCCATCCTCTCTTATTTCTCCCCTGCACCGCTGGTGATATCCCGTTTAAAGCCCACCCTGAGGAGGAGGACATTGGAGGATTTGTTTAAAGATCCTCGGAGGTTGGGGAAACCCCACAAGCACTTAATACTTAATACTTAATACACTTGATACTTTTTCATTTGAATCATCCAGGACCTTGATTGGAACTGCTAAAGAAACCTTTGTTACCCTTGTTAACCACCTGTGTCTTCACACTGTATTAACTCTTATGCCCCGTACACACGGTTGGATTTTCCGATGGCAAATGTCCGATCGGAGCGTGTTGTCAGAAATTCCGACCGTGTGTGGGCTCCATCGGACATTTTCCATCGGATTTTCCGACACACAAAGTTTGAGAGCAGGCTATAAAATTTTCCGACAACAAAATCCGTTGTCGGAAATTCCGATCGTGTGTATACAAATCTGACGGACAAAGTGCCACGCATGCTCAAAATAAATAAAGAGATGAAAGCTATTGGCTACTGCCCCGTTTATAGTTCCGACGTACGTGTTTTACGTCACCGCGTTCAGAATGATCGGATTTTCCGACAACTTTGTGTGACCATGTGTATGCAAGACAAGTTTGAGCCAACATCCTAGGATTTTGTTGTCAGAATGTCCGAACAAAGTCCGACTGTGTGTACGGGGCATTACACTGATGTCTTCATGCCCCAATGTGCTTAGTTGACCCAGACTGTAGATTATATATGCCGGTTACTTGCATTACACCCCTTGAGTAACTTCAGACCAGGCAAAAGAAAAGTTTCAAAAGCTTTACTTGAATAACTTGGTATGACAGTCTTTCCCTAAACCAATTCCAATCCTAACCTAACTTAGGCTTGTGGCTGCCCCAGCATACTGTACCTGCACAAGAAAGAATCCATAACTGGCTGAGTCCATGATGGTAGTATTCAGAATTGGCATTTTCAGAGCGGACTGCATGTCCAAGCAATCCTCCTAAGCTGTAGAAGGATCCTGAGGCTGGATTCACACCTATGCATTTTTAGTGCTTTTTGCATTTTGCGCTAAAGTCCATTTAACATGATTTCCGATGGAACACATTCTGTAGTGCAAATCAGCAAAATGCAAAAAGCACTAAAAAATGCCTAGGTGTGAATCAGGCCTAAGGCCAGATGTTCCTTAGTTGGCTCTCTCCGGTCTCGGCATATCAACAGGCTAGCAGGACAGACTCCGGCAAGGGTGACAGCAGCAACCGCATACTTTCAGTAACATCTTTGTGTGCTTGAGTCCGCACCCCTGTCCCTTTTATAATACACAGAACCAGTGGGTTGGACCCAACAAAGCCAACAAAAAAAAGTGGTAGCCATACACGCTTCGATTTTATTATCGATGTGCGTTTCGATCGAAACAATCAACTCAGCAAACAATCAAATAAATATAACTTTCTTTCTGATGAGTTTGGACTTGGTTTAGATCAGATCAAACCGTTTTGCATTGATTAAGGGCATCAATCGAAATACACTTCTCTGTGTGTGGCAGATTAATTGACTATAGAATGGGATTATTCCTATCGGGTGAGATAATTCAGAAAATAAATTGAACATACCGTATATACTCGAGTATAAGTCGAATTTTTCAGCACATTTTTTTGTGCTGAAAGTGCCCCCCTCGACTTATACTTGAGTCAAGCACTTTTCTGCAGCAAAAAATTTCATTTTCCGAACCGAATTTGGGGCCCCGTATCTCAGGGCCACTTAGTGCTAGGAACCCCAAATTTGGTGTGCAAACCCAGTGGAACTGGTACCACAACATATCCAAAGATGAAGTTCCTAGCTCTAAGTGGCCCCGAGATACGGGGCCCCAAAATCGGTTCGGAAAATGTCATTCTCTGCTGAAGAAAAGTGCTTGACATTTTCTGAACCGACTTTGGGGCCCCATATCTCAGGGCCATTTGGTGATAGGAACCCCAGATTTGGTGTGCAAACCCAGTGGAACTGGTACCATAACATATCCAAAGCTGGGGTTCCTAGCACCAAGTGGCCCTGACATACGGGGCCCCAAAACCGGTTCAGAAAATGTCATTCTCTGCTGCAGAAAAGTGCTTGACATTTTCTGAACTGATTTTTGGGGCCCTGTATCTCAGGGCCACTTGGTGCTAGAAACCCCAGCTTTGGAAACTTTATGGTGCTGGTTCCACTGGGTTTGCACATTAAATTTGGGGTTCCTAGCACTAAGTGGCCCCGAGATACGGGGCCCCAAATTCGGTCAACTGTGTCCATCTGCAGCAATGTCATTTCAGGACCCTTTGGGTTCAGAGACCCCAAATTTTGGCTGCAGCTAGGGGGCATCTAGGAACCCTTAACTACCGAGTTTGAAGTTCAGGGGACCTATGGCTACAAATAGGCACAGTGATGCTGCAAATGGGCATTGTTGACCCTCTTTTCCACTTACAGTAGCTGTGCATTTCTCACCCTCGTCTTATACTCGGGTCAATAAGTTTTTCCCATTTTTTTTGTAGTAAATTAGGGCCTCGACTTATACTCGGAACGACTTATACTCGAGTATATACGGTATATCAGAATGTGTATGGCCACCATATGGACCATGCCAGACTTAATCACTCCTACAAATTGCTAATGCCAGAGATTAACAGTGATTTGAAGCTACCAACATAGCTGGCGATTTGTTGCTAACATGTGATTTATCACAACTTCAGGTGCTACATCATTATGTTAGCGCTCAGTGCTAATGCTGTCCTTCAGCTATTTGTAGCCAAGCCATGAAAAGTAAATGCAGAACAATTGTTGCTGACATGGAACACTGCACAAACTTAATTGTTGAGAGCTTGAGATACAAATCACGGCAAAATTACTGTTAGCGATTCTATAGGAAATCATTTTCTTGGTGAGAAATTGCTTGTAAAAAACAAAAAAGAGGATCACTGTGAAAAAATAGCCACTGTGACATGGCCAAAACAATCCCTGATCACAGGGATATCTACACCATATCACAGCATCAGAACCCACCGTTCTGCATCCAGTGGGCACACCCTGTAAAAGCAGGCTGGTGCATTTAGGAAATGAGGCCTAATTTTTCAATGTGCATTCTGGCCAGAAACATGAGCAATTTTATTGATATTTTAACCACATTTGAGTCCTGCAAATTGTCAAAGCAAACTACTATCAACCCTGCACCCTTCAACTATGTTTGCACGGCATCCCCAGGTTCTCTCCAAGCATGCATTTGCCTGGCTTGTCAATGTAGGCTGCCACAGCTGCTATGTTTGCACGGCATCCCCAGCGTCTCTACAGATGGGCCTAGGCCACATGCTAAACTTTCTGGGGACGCATGTGGAAATTGTACAAAGATTTTACAATCACACTGTATAGTGTATGGCCACCTTTATACACCTAAAATGAACTAGTAGTGCTTTCAGTGCCATTAATTGTTAATGATGGCAACCCAAACACGGAGGCAAACACACATTTTTGCCGTTTGAAAAACGAGTGTCAAACACAGCAAAACGCACAGTAAAAAATGTGTAAACTGCAACCCGCCAAAATGTCCCATGAGCTACTTTTCTGGATGTAGGGCAGCCTATTGAAATCAATGGGCTGCGCTATGCATGTCGCAGGAAAAATTATCCAAAAAACATACGGTTCCACTATGTTAGGTGTGATTGGGGCCTGAAAGGGAAATTGCTGTGTTTACACAAGTACAATGAGATTCCATTCACATCTGCACATTTCTGGACAAAAAAATATGCACTTTGCCATGTGTTTTGGAAATGCACTGAAAATGCACATGGGGCCACAGACAACACTAAAAACCCAACAGGTGTTCTAATCTCTCTCCACTCTATCCAAAACTATCCTGAAAAATAAATGACAGAGAAAATTGAGTACTGTCCGTGATACTTTTTTTATTTGCACTGACATACAATTTTTCAGGACAAGCTTTCGGGGTATGTCCCCTTTTTCAAGGTCCAAGCAGTACTGATTCACAAATTTTTAAAAATGTTAAAAATGTTAAAAAATTTGTGAATCAGTACTGCTTGGACCTTGAAGAAGGGGACATACCCCGAAAGCTTGTCCAGAAAAAATGTATGTTAGTGCAAATAAAAAAAGTATTACGGACAGTACTCAATTTTCTCTGTCACAATTGCACTAATACAGCTACAATCACATCAACTAAAAATAAATAAAAGTTTTGCCTTTAGTTAAACTTTAAGCTTCTATTTTCTTGTTTAAAGTGAAACTTCAGTCATTTTTTTTAAACTTTCTATCTATTAAATCTTGTGCCCTTGTTGTTTTAACTTTGGATAGTAAAACCTTTTTTTTCTGCAAGGAAATACCTTATACAGCCCAATTCCTGTTTTTTGTCTGGTCATTAGCCTAGGCTTATGAGCTTATGACATCATGCACAGCTCTCTCCCTCACTCTGGTGAGATTTTGCCAGGAAGGGAGGGAGGGGGGGGGATGAGTCATAAGAGGGCCAATGAGAGCTGCAAAGCTGGAGGTGTGCCTCTGTGTGTCTGTGTAAATCCAGGAAGTGAACAGGCAACAGCTTCATCTGCCCACATTTAAAATGGTTGCAGCCAGACTCAGTGGAGGGAGATTTCTGCAGCACATTTGGCAAGTACAGAATCACAGTATATATAAAATAATATGCAAAGTGGTTGGAGGGAAGCTTCAGAATGGCAAAATATATTTTTATTACAAATTATGTGAGCAGACTGCAGTTCCTCTTTAAGGGCCCATTCACACTAATATAACCCATTGAGGTGCATTCATGTACAGGAATTAACACGTGTTAATGTGTGTGCGTTAGGACAGCTCACTCATTATAACACACCATCACGGATTAAAAAGTGTGAAAAACTCAGTGCACCACAACACACACTAAGTATGTGCCTTGTGGCGCACTGTGGTGCATTGTGCATTGCACTCTACTGTAAAGTGCATTGGAGAGCCATGATTAAGCACCAGTGAGGGTGTGAAACGCGTTAGCAAAAGCTGTTGCTTGTGTTTCCTATGCTGTATGGACTGTCTTTTATACCAATAAAGGTGATTGTATTAGACCCCTTTCACATTGGGGCGGTTTTCAGGTGCTTTAGTGCTGGAAATGGCCCCTGCTATACTCCTGAAAACCGCCTCCCATTCATTCAAGTGTGACTTTTTACACCCGGGCAGTGCACTTGCGGGACATTCCAAAAAGTCTTGCAAGCAGCATCTTTGGGGAAGGTTGGGAGCACTGTATTTAGCACTCCCAAAACGCCCTGCCCATTGGAATGAATGGGCAGCGCTTTCAAAGCGTCTAAAAAGCGTTTCGGAAGCGCAGAAACACGGGATTTTTTAACCTCTTCTTTGGAGTTAAAAGAACCCTGCTAGCGGCCGAAAAAGCACTGTTTAAACAGCGGTAAAGCGCCGCTAAAACGACTGGAGCTTTACCGTGAATGCGGCAATGGCCCCAGTGTGAAAGGGGTCTTAGAGTGCTATCTGGAATTTCTTTACTACATGATCATTGCATGCGGAGCCAGCACCCTTTCCACACCCAGGGGGGGGGGGTCAGTAACGGAATTGCCATCTGGAGCGGTATATTATATCTGTGCATTGGGGTGCTGTTTACAATAATTAGTACTGCAATGCACCGCACAAAGAGCAGGTGTGTTGCCCATACCCCCCAACATTTTGAGATGGGAATGAGGGACACCGACCAGCAAACATATGTAGGCATGGGACATGCCCCCTGCCACACCCCCTTAAAGGAAAATTAATCCAAGAAAAGGTTAATTAAATCCACGAGGGCTTTTTTTTTTTTTACCACTACTATTCTTTTATATTTGCTTTTAAAATGTACAACTGCAGCAATTTTAGAATTTGGATGAAAGATTTAGCACTGGGAAACACTTTTTGAAAGATAAAATGTGAATTTTATATACAGCTATATAGATCAGACCAAAATGAGGGACAAATGAGGAGGAAAGAGGGACGGAGGGACATTGCTCCAAATCAGGGACAGTCCCTCGAAATCAGGGACAGTTGGGAGCTATGGTGTTGCCAAGTGTTGCAACGTGCATTTTAGAGTACATTGGTACAACCCACAAGTGTGAATGGAATCTCAATGGCAAAGCAAGAAAAGAAAAAAAAGTCGTTTTGACTGATCACAAGTGAATAGAATAAAAATGACCCGTTCGAATCTGGTGGAAAAATCTGATCGCTTTGAAAGATACTCCCATAATTGTGATATTTTAATTAACTGTTTTGAAGCTGTCAATTTATTGCCCAGTTGGGTCTTCTCTAATGACTGTGTTCTGGTGGTCAGTGTGTGTGGTAAATTGTTTCTTTGACTGAATTGTTAGCTGTATGGCCAGCTTTAGGGATCTTGATCTAGTCAATGATCAGTGTGCTAGCATACATTTTGTAAACTTTCCATCAGCTTTCATTCAAAAAAAATGTTCCCATTGAAAAGAACTATCCGCATATTTTTAATTATTTACTAGTTGTAAGTGACCGTACAATTGCCAAGGAAATCAATTGTAAATGCCTTTTAACTGGGTTCAATCAATTGAGCTTGTCACGAGGCAGCTAGGCGGGAAATACATTTTTTCCACAGGTTGGGGGTCTATATAAACCCCTGTTCTGACAGACCCGCTAACAGTTGTCCTGAAGAGGCTTAGCTGAGCTCCCCTTCCCTCCCACCCTTGTCGCTGGCACCATTATGTGGTTTTGTCACCCTTGGATCAAGGGGGGACTTTGATTTTTTATGAATTGATTCATTTATAGCTCGAGTTCTATGACTGAGCGAGTTTAGAGTTTGTTTTTAAATTTTGAATATAATTTATTTACCTACATGTTTTATTATTTTATGGACTTCTTGTTTTATATCGGGACTTTGCTCTTTTTAAGCTGATTCACCTTATTACAGATTGAAAGTATTAAAAGATATTACAATATTACAAATATTACAATATTACAATATTACAAAGCTTACAATAAGAACATATAATACAAGAACATCAAGGATTCTTATCACAAGGCTCTCCGCAAGGCTTTGTTTCTTCCAGCTATGCTCAGATGACCAAGAGAGGGCCAGAGTCATGAGGCTTAGGCCCAAGCCATGATCCAAAGGGAAAAATGGTCTCAAGATGGCAGAGCCACCAGGCTCGGGCAAAGACCTGCAGTGAAAGAGAGAGCTCTCTTTTTGAAACAGCCCTTTTTACAATCACACCTCATCCAAACCCCCTCCCATTGCCAGCCCAACTCGATTTTGGACGAATCAGAGTATCCCTGGGGCGTTCATCCTCAACAGGTTATATTACTGACCGTCCTGGGGTATTGTCCACTAGGGGGCAGCGTTTGTCCATAAATCACCACTGTCCGACCTGAGTCAAATCTTCATAGATATCTGAGTTAATCAGGAATTCTCATAGACAGATCGGAGTCAGTGTTGTCATGCACAGTTAGAGGCTTAATTGGCTACATTCCAACTTGGGGGGGGGGGGCATCCTGTCCTCCAGAGAGTGAGAATATCTTCATCCTTTCAAAAACCATGGAAGCCTGGCTGATTTTGGGAATAAAAACAGATATGTAGAAAATCCAGAAATATGACATTGGACCATGTCTACTCCAACACATTGCCAATGACCATGTAATGGCAAAGTTCCTTCACAGCTCTCCCTGGGCCTCCTCCTGCAATCGGCGCACCCCCCCCTTCTGCTGCTGTCTAGTATTCCATCCTCCACTTCACTCAGCCGACAACTCCCCCCCAGTGGCATGTTACCTCAGCTTATATAGGAGGCCCGGCTCCTGCCAATAATACCAGTTGGGGATTGGTCAGGGCTCCCACATGACCTGCCTTCCACTCCAGTCCCAGGCCCTGCCCCTCTTCCAGAACATTCTCCCTGGAAGCAGGGGAGGTGCCTCAGAACTAGAGCACAGGTGGTCACACCCACTGCAACACTAATCACTCCCAGCCCCCAGATCAAAACAGACAGGCCTAACTTACAGCATAGGCCTGCCTAAATTTGCCTGTGCTGACAGTCTCCTAGTAAAAATCCTATTACTAGCACCTACCTATTGGTAGAGGGTGCTACAGGTGTTTTTTAAGCACCTGATTAGAGCCAGAGGCTCTAATAGGCTTCAAAAAAGGGTGGCCTCGGAGCGCAGAGCATTGCGCTCTGAGGCCACCCAGTTGTGTGACCATAGCTAAGGCGAGCCTAGCGCTTTGGCGGAAGAGGAGACACATGGTGGAGGAAGCTGGACAAGCAGACACTGGAAAGGAGAGAACACCACAGCCTCGCGAGTAAGTGCCAGACCGCCCGGGGGGGGGGGGGGTGCTGTTCCAGTACCATGCCACGCTCCCCCGAAAGAGAAGAACCCACCACCGAACTGGGGTAATCTAGTGGTGGAAAAAAAGTGTGGGACAGCTCATTGTAGGTGAGTATTGCAGCAAATGCTGTTTTTGTAATTTATTTTTAATAAACTTTCATT
Organism: Lithobates clamitans; assembly: GCA_037952925.1. Taxonomy (NCBI): domain Eukaryota; kingdom Metazoa; phylum Chordata; class Amphibia; order Anura; family Ranidae; genus Lithobates; species Lithobates clamitans. The sequence goes on from JBBGZY010000573.1 coordinate 7,831,798, forward strand.
TTTTTATTTTTTTCACTGGAGTTCTGCTTCCCCCCAGGATCCGGACACTCACAAAACTGCAGCTTCCCCAAGCTCTATACTGCCCAATAAACTCTTTCAGATACCATGCTCTCCACATGGGTCCTGGGTGCACCGTGTCCCCTGTGCCGGATGGTGGACAGGGGATCAGCACACTCCTGTGGCAGCCAATAGAAAGTTTTTCTGATTCCCCATTACTAGGGGCCGGGCTCTCACTGAAGATCCTCATTGTCGTCCTTCTTTCTCTGTGCTTGTTCCCTGGCAGGGAAGGATAAAGGTGCAGCTGGAGGTGTGATATTCTGCTGGGTGGCTTAAAGGGACCCGGACAGAGCTGGATTAAGTATCAAAGCTCCTTTAATGCAGGGACCTGCATTCTGACAGGGTCACTTTAAGAGTAAAAACTGCATACTGATGAAGGTTGCAGGTGCCTAAAGCCGGCCATGAATAGTTCGAATCTTGGCCTGTTCAGCAGGGACCAGCTGAGATTCGAACCATCTATGGGCAGGCTGATTGTACCCAAGTCGATCCATCGATCAACTTTGGTACAACTAGCTTGTTGGATTTTCCAAATGCGTTTTTTGCCAGCGGCTATAGCTGCTAACAATAATCACTGCATTCTTCCGACAGGGACGGCTCCCTGTGTCCAACCCTCCCCCCACAAGAAAAAAAAATAGTTATGCGGGAAGGAGTCCCCCATCAACACTGACTGTGTTGATGGGGGAATCAAGCAATCAGGCAGGCAATCAGGTAGATTAATGTGATTTTCTTTCCTGCAACCACGGGTTGCAGGAAAGAAAATCACAATTATCTACCTGATTGCCTGCCTTGGGGGTTGCATAGATGGGCAAATGCAGTTTGCTTTCAGATACATTCAGCTTACATTTAAGACACTTTTGAGATCATTCTGCTTTTGATCTCCTTCTGCTTCAAGCCTTCTTAGTTTTTATTTTTCTTTATCATAAAGAAATATTATAAATTTGCAAAATATGCTGTATTCATTACAGTATTGGGTTCCTGATTTATAACAGAACATCAAATTTAGAATAAATAGAAGGGAGGAGAGAACAAAGGAGAGAAAAGTACAAATGAATTCTGTAATATTACATGGAAATGCATACAAAAATAAATATAAATGGCAACAAAATACAGCATGTTGAATCATGCCTATACTGTTCTGTATTTGGCCTTCCTCTAAGCTGCGTGAAGCTAATTTTGCATTCCCAAAGATTTCTATGAGGATAAAAAGCCATTCCGATGTCAACAAAAGCCAGAGTACAAAAGCCCTTATTTTGACACCTGTGTGTTTGAGGCCTGAACTACTATTACCTACCGTAATATTTCAAAAATACACAGTAACTGCGTTTCCATTACAGCGTATTGTGCAAACTTGGGGATAATTCATATAACCACAAATTCAAATTGCTGTGCCGTATACTGTGAAAAATGAGCGTACCATAGTGCCCAGAAGTGAGAGTGGTCATCTATTCCTGTATACAAATAGATGCTCGGATGTGCAGTTACAAGCATACAGCAGCAGCCTGTCATTGATTTGGACGGGTGGCTGTAAACAAACACCTGTCACTTTAGGGTGCAGAGATAGGCTCATTTTTAACAGCATAGGAATCTCTGGGCCTGTGTGAATGAGCCCTGAATGTAAAATACTTGTATTTACATATTTTTACTATAATATCACCTTAAAGAGAATTTGTTACCTTCTAACCAGAGAGGTAATGCTGTGACATAATTGACCAAATATGATTCTACCCCTTTGTTTACGTTCAGGGACCAGAAGCTGTAATTCACGGTGAGCAGTCATCATGAAAGGATCATGTAAGTGGTGTTGTTCATTATGGTTGACATGGATCTGTATTGCTGGACATTGTGATTGGCAATTTACACCATGAGACTTTTTTTTTTTTTAATAAAAGACTGGTCTAAAAATGTGTGCCGTCAGGGTTTTTTTCCTGGTGGAACGCGCCGGAACGCGGTACCGGCATCTCTGCCGGAGCACTCCCTGTGACCTAATCTGTGTAGCCTGCTGTGCTTGCCTGTAAAAAAGTGCTGGCGGCCGCAGAGGGATCAAACGCGGAAGCACCTCCACCAGGGCACTCCCCCCCTATCCTGTAGTGCACTAGCATTAATTATGTAGCCTGCTGCTCACTGCTTTTGACAAACACTGGCAGCTGCAGCTTGTGAGAGCGGAAGGCGGAGTGATCTGTACTCTGCACTGCCTCTCAGTGCAGACCGACCGGAAGCTTGTTTTGGTGTTAGTTAACTCGCTGTGTGAGAACGAGGTGCTGTGCGGCCACGCAGATGATCGTAGATGGTGTGGGTGTTCTGTGCTGGAGACTGTGGAAACAAGTTTTCTGGTAACAAAATAACTGCTGCTGAATGGGGCTGTGCTGTGTCTCTTTGCTGGACTGGACTGGGCTGTCTCTTTGCTGGACTGGACTGGGCTGTCTCTTTGATTTACTGGGCTGTGGCTGTCTCTTTGCTGGACTGGACTGGGCTGTCTCTTTGATATACTGGGCTGTGGCTGTCTCTTTGCTGGCTGGGCTGGGCTGGACTGGGCTGTCTTTTTGATGTGCTGGGCTGTCTCTTTGCAGGACTGGATGGGCTGTCTCTTTGATGTACTGGGCTGTGGCTGTCTCTTGACCGGACTGTCTCTTTGATGTACTAGGCTGTGGCTGTCTCTTTGCTGGACTGGGCTATCTCTTTGATGTACTGGGCTGTGGCTGTCTCTTTGCTGGACTGGACTGTCTCTTTGATGTACAAGTGTCGTTGTTATGCAATAGAGTTTGTCTGTCAGCTTACCTCTCACCATGTGTTCATCTCTAGAGACCAGCCACTCTCACCTGACTGCTTTTATAATCTCTCCTCTAAGCATGGCTCCACCCCAGCTCCTATCAGAGAACGCTATATTAACCTGTGCACTGCAAGCCAGCCCTGCTGATCATCATTGTGTGATTGGCTTCCTGTTTCCTGCTTGCCGTGTGCTTTATGTTTGTCTCTGTTACCGACCTTGGTGTGTTCTTGACTATTCCTGTCTGCTCGTGACCCTGACCTTTTGGCATGTCCCCGACTATCCCTGTTTGCCTGTGACCCTGAACCTTTGGCATGTACTCTGTTGTCCTTGTCTGCTAGTGGCTTATTCCCTTACTATCCCTATCCTCCTGTTGCCTACTGTGGGCGTGAGCTAGGGGACCCTGGGGGTCGCGACCTGGAGCCAGTTGCAGCCCAGTCCATCCTCACCACTAGAGGCTCCGGTGAACACCTGCTGGCTCTTAGACTCCGCGCCCTAGGGAATCTTACTCTCCAACCACGGTGGGATCCGTGTTGGTGTTCCAGCGTCCCTGCCTTCCTTCACCACCCTGACTCCTGTGCGCAGCTGTCACCCGTAGGGTCCACTACCTTGCAGTGCACTCCTGATCCATACGATGTGCTTCTGTCACCTGGCCTCAGGTGGTCTGACAACAGGCCTGTGGCTGTCTCTTTGCTGGACTGGGCTGTGGCTGCCTCTTTGATGCACTGGGTGGTCTCTTTGCTGGATATGGCCCTGTCTCTTTGCTGGATGGGGCTGTCTCTTTCTAGATATGGGCCTGTCTCTTTGCTGGATATGGGCATGTCTCTTTCTCGATATGGGCCTGTCTCTTTGCTGGATATGGGACTGTTGAAATCTTCTGGAAGTGCCTCTGAGCTTACTTGGTAATTGCTGGTTATTTCTAATGTTTTGTGCTTACAAATTACTTGTATAGCCCCCCAAATTATACTTGGTTACCTGTTCTCTATAGGGGGCGGTGCTAGGAGGTGTGTAAGCGGTGAAGAAAAGGGGCAGTTGTAGGGTGGATAGGGGTGGAGACAGCCGTCGCCTAAGGGAGGGGGGTGAGTTCCTGCACCTTTTCGCTGAGAAAAAAAGCCCTGTGTGTCCTTATTTATTATTTACACTTTTTTGATACCCCTTACACATTCACATAGGGAAGGGCCTGGTATCTGGTAGTCCTCTTATTTTTAAAGTGAGCTTCCAGTTTTCGATATTCCCAAATCCCACAGACTCCCTCAACCAACAGGTCAAGGTTACGGGGAACTGGATCTTGTCTTCATCAACACGATGACAAGGTGCTCTGCCAGGTTCTACATGGCAAGGTGCCCTCCCCTTGTTAAGGATATGTGGCCTGGTATGGTTTTGTGGGGCTGGTGCACACTCATCCCTCCTATTCCTGGCTAGCCAAGCTACATGCTCAGATAAAGTTCTGGTGAGAACCCTATGCTTTTTTTTCTTGCTTTTTTGTGTGGGGTTCCCCCTTAGAATTTGGAGGGAACCCATGCCATTTTTTTTGCATGGGGTCCCCCTTTGACATCTATACCAGATCCTTGTCAGGGATAAAGGTCTAGTGTATATTTTTATAAGTTAGTATAAGGGTCTGGTATAGATGAAGGGAATCTATCTATTCATACATTGCAGCACAAGACTGTACAATTTATTTAACCACTGCTGGGTTGAACGAAAAAAAAAAATATTAGTGTGTACTAGGCTTAAGGATCCATTCAAGTTAGGTGTGGTGGGACTGTGTTGGGTGCTATTGCAGCGTGGTCTCACTGCACTTCCACAGCAAGACAAGGCAAAATGCCTTGTTTATAGTGTGATGGATTCACACCACTGCATTGCAGTAGTGTTCTGGTGGTGTGTTCTTGGTGCAGTACTTTTTTTACAGTGCAGCATGGGTCACCGCACGCTTGTAGACAAGCTGGTGGGACCTAAAGAGGTAGAGAGGTTGTTTGTCCCATTGACTCGTTGGGCACCAAGCACTGGGTCACAGTGTCATCTTCATCAATGCCCTGGAACAAGGCTGAGGCTGCCGATGGGGAATACTCAACCTTAAGGTGGATCTCTACACTTAGATATGAACGTACACCATGCACACTGGCACTTTAACTGTTCTCTAGTTTACCCTCGGTACTCAGTGACAATGTACACCTTCTCTGTAATATGCATTTAGAAGGAATATGCTGAGCTCTGTCCATGTACACCTCTCCAGCGTTATCAACTACTACTTCTCCTCGGTTCCCCATGACAATGTACACCTTCTCTGTAATATGCATTTAGGAGGACTATACTGAGCTCTGTCCATATACACCTCTCCAGTGTTTTCAACTACTACTCCCCAGTGCACTTCGCGTGGGCTCCACAGGTGCACTTAATTTGACACTTGAACTTATGTACCTCTGTACAGGATGGGAACCTTTGCGCCTGTTGCTGTAGGAGACAGACAGCTGGCAAAAAGGAGTGTCGACAACATTTCCCTCAGTGCTAAAGCTTGTTCCACCTATAACAGGTATACCATCGACAGGCTGCTGTAAAACTTCCGTTATGCTAGGCAACCCCTTGTGTCTTCACCCTACTCCACTCCACACCAATGTCTTTATACCCCAATGTGTTAAGACCCACTCTGTGACTATGTGCGTGCTGGTACATACATTACACCCCTTTAAGTAGCTTTAGACCAGGTAAGGACAAAGTTTCAAAATGCTTTACTTAAGAAAGGTGCAAGTAGACATTTCACTGTTCAACAGACAAGGCATTAATATTTGCTATTTCCTAGCTCTAAATACAGGCTTGAGTGCTGCCCTGGCATAACTGCAAAGGTGTAGTCCAGCAATTATAAATCCTTCAGAGGCATTCTCATGCAGATGCAAGTCCTTCAGAGGCATACTCCAGTGATGGCGAACCCCAAGTTCCAATAGTTCTACAACTGGATGGCGATGGATGGCATCCTTCTACTCCTTCTCAATTCTCAATATCTACTGGGGAACTCTTTGTATCAGGCCACTGTCCCAATTTATATGCCACAGGAATAGTGGGCCGGACCCAGAGAAGTACCTGCCAAAAAACCAAAGAACCGGGAAAGGCATTAACTCCCGGCCAGGACAGCACCTACTGTAACTATCTGTTACATCCTGCTTACACGCTAGCTACTATAAGGCTCGGTTCACACTGTAACCGGCTGCGGATCGCACAGGAACGCTGTGTGTCCTCATTCTCTGGGTCAGGGATGAATCAGGGCTGAATATCTGCCTGAAATTGGCCCTGAAACGGAGCTAAAGACTTTTTTGTGCAGTGCGCTACGCAGTTGCCTAAGGAACAGCCTAATGCCCCATACATATGATCGGAAATGCCGCCAGCAAAACTCAGATGAGAGCTTTTGGTCGGAAATTGTACTGTCTGTATGCTCCATCGGACTTTTGCTGGCGGAATTCCCGGCAGCAAAAGATTAAGAGCAGGTTCTCTATTTTTCGGTCGGAAAAAGTTCCTATGCGAAAAGGCGTTCGTCTGTATGCAATTCCATTGCGCAAAAAAGCATGCATGCTTGGAAACAATTTGACACATGCTCGGAAGCATTGAACTTCATTTTCTCGGCTCGTCGTAGTGTTGTACGTCACCGTGTTCTTGACAGTCGAAAGTTCAGGGAACTTTTGTGTGACCGTGTGTATGCAAGGCAAGCTTGAGCGGAATTCCGTCAGAAAAACCATCCAAGATTTTTCCGACGGAAATTCCGCTCATGTGGGCATTACTCTTTGAAATGTCACTGTGTAACAGTTCAATACAGTTTGTTTACAAAAAGGAAACAGTGTGATGCACTGGTATTGATGCATCAACACTGTGCTGGTCTGGCCGGACCACATTGCACACCAGCAACTGCGTTGCAATGCAGCGGCTGGTGTGTATAAGCCCTAAATAAGCTGACCCCTTCCCTCCTGCTGCGTCTGATCCAACATGTCTGCTTTATAGCTGCAGCTTGTCTTGGCTGTGAACACTTTTGCGAGACAAGCAGCAGCAAGAGGAAAATAGAGGGAAACATGTCATCCTCTGCATTTCTCTTGCCATTGCTCTCGGGAAAGTATTTACAGCCAAGACAAGCTGTTGCTATGAATTGGACGTCTCCTTCATAGCTGTTGTTCGATTGGCTGCTGCAGGAGGGGAGGGAGCCAGGTCAGTAGTCATAACTAAGGTAAGAAAGTTCTTGGAAGCATGGGACAAAATACTTCATGTATTTTGTCCCATAGGGGACAGAAATATAATCTAAAAGTTCTAATAATAGATGTTTAACATCTATCTATTATCTATTTTCTATTGATTTTATCTATCTATCTATCTATCTATCTATCTATCTATCTATCTATCTATCTATCTATCTATCTATCTATCTATCTATCTATCTATCTATCTATCTATCTATCTATCTATCTATCTCCTACTACTCCTATTTCTGCATACATTTTGTTTGCCAAAGGCCGAAGTTATAAATATACCTGGGAGCAGTGACAGTTTTACACATACTTCATTAGTGTTTTTGTGGCTGTGAGCGGGTACAACAGTTTATGATCCTCATCAGCCTGCAAGGCGGAAGGGTGTCTTTGGTGCTCAAACTTAACTGAATGCTTTACAAGGCAATAAGTCATTGTGAGGTTGGAATGGAATTGTGTTTTTAATTAAAAGGACAATAACTGGCAAAAGAAGAGAGTTGTTTTGAGCTGTTAAAGACAGACCTGCATAGATTGCAATGATAACACAGACTGATTGATGTTGACAGGCACAGACAGACACTGTTAAATGAATGCAGATAGACTTGACCAACATGCCTGTGCCCAGAAAGTTCATGGGCTATCCTGCTCATAGACAAAGCACGATGGTCAGCTAAGCAGACACGATCACCAGGCACTTTTGACAGCTGGCACTGCTGTAAACATCAAGGCCAGGTTGACATACTCATAGATGCCAACATTGCAAAAAAAATATGTGGGACACTTTTTTGGCCGTACAATAATTAGGGGGCGGGGCATTCATTTGTAGGCGTGGCTTAGCAAAATACAAGTATGCCGGAAATGGGCGTGGCTTACGGTAAAAGTGGGCGTAGCTTAAATGGGCGTGGCTGAAGAGGGTGTGGTTAGAGTCTGAGATGAATGAGGGATGGAGAGGGAAATGGGGAGAGGGAAAGGGGGAGAAGGAAAGGGGGAGAAGGAAAGGGGGAGAGGGGAATGACGGGACAGCAGCCCCAGATCCTACACAATAGAAATATGTGTATTCTACAAAGTTTAACAATCAGCAGATAAAGATACTCCAAACACCTGGTGTTAACGCTTCAATCATCCAGACACCTTGGTTGTTATGGTGTCTCACTACCTATACGAGAAAATAAAACGCTACATACCGAATCGCAGTCTTCGATCTTCTAGCCATAACCTCCTCCTCATTCCAAAAACCCGCTACAAAACAAAGGGAGAGCGAAGATTCGCAGTCCAAGGACCACGGCTATGGAACGCGCTACCTACTCACATTCGCATGGAAGAAAACCATCAGGCCTTCAGAAAGAAACTCAAGACCTACCTCTTCTGAGAAGCTTGACAGCACAGGACGGATCCAGCGTCTTGAGGCGATTCAGTTCGCAAATGCAAATCATTCATTCATTCATTCATTCATTCATTTATTTTGTTATTTATTATAGGTGTTTTGGAATCAATTTTACAGGTGTTTGGCTTTAGCAGCACTTTTATATTAATTAATGCTTATATTTATTGATGCTTTTATTTTTATTCTATTTTCATTCTATTTTTGTTTCTTTTGAAGTATCAATTGCGCTGATTGTATTCACTACATTCAATAAATACATAGAGTATGTAATAAATCAGTCCTCCTGTCGCTAGAAGTTGTTCAGGCTATTGAAGACCAAAATTTAATGTAGATTATCTGCTATACATTAAAATAAAAAATACAGACAATTGCAAGTGGCCATTGTTATCAATTACTATTTTTTATTTTACTTTGTTTTTATGCAACCAAAATTTTATTTAGTTAGGCATGACATCTACTGGGAGGGATCCTATGTCATTAGCAAATCACTCAAATTTAGATTCTAGTGATCACTTATGGTTCACAAATTGATTTATTTCCCTCTATTTTTAATATTGCCTTGCAATGAATTTCCATGACATCCAAACAGAAACTAACTGGATTGCCTTGTGGAAAAGAAAATAAAAAGATTATCCCACAGACAATGATTTTCCTGTTTACCTTGGCAGTGCATACACACAGCAATAAAGAATAATACAACAGCAGCTTGGACAAAGCAAATACATTAATATAAGTCTAATAGATATACAGACTCAGTCTCAGTTCCTGTTTTCATATTAGATTATCTCAGTAGTACTGTGTTCCACATGTTTGCTCCTAATTTGCTTATAATAATCACATGTATAGGTACAAGCAACTCCTCTGCCTGATCAGTTGCTTGCCTACTGATGCTGGCATTTTGATGCAAACAGCTTTGATCACTGTTCAATAAGCTGATCCATGGAGGGTCCAACAGGGAATACCAAGCAAGATGAACATGGTCTTTCTATTTGGGATACTGTTTATGGAACAATTATTTCTGAATATTATTCTGTATAATGTAAAAACCTAAAAACCTTAGTGTAAACTTTCAAAACATGGATATTACTAGGCTTTAGTGGGAGATTAAAATGGAAGATATATGTTAGGAAAGAATAACACGTTATCCTGAGAGGAGCTACATTAGCATGATAGGATCTGAAATGTAGATACAGTCATAAATGTAGTGAGCATATAGAAGCTGCTGTGGGTTTGTACAAAGATCTCCCAATCCACACTCCAAAGACATGCTGGTAGGTTATAGGCCCCTGAAGCCCAATGGTGACCTCCAGAGTTAAGGACAGCTGACATCCTTTAGTATAGCGTGGGTTACAAGGCATGGTAGCACTTAGTATCTTCCTCAAGGGTCACCCCCGCTTCACTGCTGGATCCCTGGCTTGGCACTCACATAAACTCTTCAAGCTTCACCCCTGCTGACACGTTAGGTCCCTGGCTTGGCACTCCACAATCGTCACCTGGTCCCTGACTTGGCACTTGCTGATGTTTTCCCACTTCTTCACCATCCTCGGCTGGCAAGAAGTCTGCTCTGGTACTGGCCTCAGCTCACTCACTGTGGTCTCTGGTAGCATGGTGGATGGTCCTATTGTGGTGACAGCTTCCCCTGGTTCCCCAGCCAGTGGAACCGTTATTTCTGGTTGGACTACAAGCCCGCAGTCCCAACCCTGCACTACTTCTGGATAGGCTCTCAGATAGCCTAGCAGCCAGATGTCCCCGGGATAGGCCTTAGGTTTCTGGCCTAGCAGCCCAGGGCAATACGACACACATCCACTCAGACAGCCATCCAGGTGGCACAGAACCCTAATCACCTGACGCCACCCAAATAAATAGGTTCTCCCAGCAGGCCAAGGGACCCAAGAAAATCACTGCCCATTGGCTGAGACACCCCATTCAATCCTAATCTGTCCTTGCAATGCCCTTCTCTTATCTAATGTCACCAGATATCCAGCCATCTAGTGACAGAAGAGAGAAGTGCAGCAATTCCAGATTTAGGGCAAAATCAATTGACCTCCTAACAATTGGCCAAGGCAACTATCACTTGGCAAATAAATTTAACAGCAACCCTGCCTAAACATCAGGGTGCTACAATTGGAATACATGGAAAACACTGTGTATGCATTTAGTGCAGAAAAAAGCACACAGAACTGCATCTGGTGTGAACTAACACTAAAAGTGAACCTGAACACAAAAAGCTAAGATTTGCTACAGTATGTTAGGCTGGATTCACACCTATGCAGTTTTAGTGCTTTTTGCATTTTGCGGATTTGCACTACAGTCCATTTAACATGGTTTCCTATGGAACATGTTCTGTAGTGCAAATCTGCAAAATGCAAAAAGCACTAAAACTGCGGAGATGTGAATCCAGCCTTATAGAGAACATCTAGAAATGTTCATTGTGTGAAACCGGTATGCTAAAAGAATTACCGTTTGTCTTCAGTTCTTCCTAACTGCACAGTTTCTTCCTTTATCCACAGGCACCCCTTACTTGCATAGGCAGGTTTTTAGTAAAGGTGAACTAACCAATTAAAGCTTCAGGAAAGACGTAAAGCCTCTTCTAAAAAAGCAGGTGCAATTTATTTATAGAACAAGCAGGTGCAAACTATTTATAGAACAAGTTGGGTGCCATCATTTATAGAACAAGTTTGGTGCAATTTATTTATAGAACACATGGGTGCAAACTATATATAGAACAAGCTGGGAGTAGCTGTTTGTTCTATTTTTGGAACAAGCGACCGCAATCTATGTATATGAACAAGCTTGGTGCAATCTACAGCTTTTATAGAACAAGCTGGGTGCAATCTATTATTTATAGAACACGCAGTTGTAAACTATTTATAGAACAAGCTGGGTGCAATCTATAGAACAAGCAGGTCAAATCTATTTATAGAACAAGCAGATCCAATCTATTTACAGAACAGGCAAGGAGAAATCTATTGCTAGAACAAGCAGGTGCAATCTATGTGTAGAACAAGCTGGGTGCAATCTATTTATAGAGCAAGCAAGTGCAATCTGGTTAAAGAACAAGCTGGGTGCAATCTTTTTATATAGATGGCATCATCCTGCCCTGCCTTGTTGCTAGGACTTTCCTAAGACACTCCCAGCCAACTTAACCACTTACGGACCGCCCGCCGCAGTTTTACGTCGGCTGTTTGAAGGAGGATATCGTTGTTATGGCAGCAGCTAGCTAGGTTCTAAGTAATTTTCTAGAAAAAAAAAACTGTCTTTAACTTGTAAACAACAAATTTCAGAAAAAGGCTAGATCCTTAAGTAGGTAAACCCCCTTGCATGAGCTTTCCTTCCCCTGCCCCAGTAGCTTTGAAGTCAGCGAATGCAGAGACAAGGAAGATAGTGGACCACACATGTGCTGGGGTTTGAGAGCTCTCTCCTGTAATGATGGGGGTGAGCACTAATGGCTGGGAGTGTCTTGGCATGTCCTTTTAACAAGGCAGAATGGGATAATGCCTCTGGGAGTTTTTCAGTCAGACCTCCGGAGGTACATAAAAAACCTACATCTATAGCAAGGACATTATCCAACTTTAGTCTAAGATTACAGTTTGGTTTTATCTACAAGCATCCTTTACTTGGACAGCCAGTTTTTGGTAAAAGTAACCTAACCCTTTAAATGGGAACATGCAACGTGTTATTTTTCCATCATTACTGTGCAGTTCTAGGACTTTTTCTATGAAAGAATAAAAAAAGATCTACCTGATTTTTTACTGTACAAGCCAACTTATAATACAGTACTTGGAAGCTAAAGTGATCCTGTTTCTGAAAACACTGAAATAAACATGCTGCTGTAAAAGAAGGCACTTCATACTTTCTTGTCCCCATGGCCATTGTGGAATCTTTGCATTTTTGATCTAAGGATCTTCACAGCTTCTCACTTCCAGGTGTGTCGAGTACCTCCTTTCCTGCCCATTCTGTGGACCTCCCTACCTGCCCCTATGTCACTACTATGTGCTGTAGTAACGTAGTGGCCTTTAGAAGGAACCACTAAATGTGTCAGGGGATGCAGACATCTAACATACCCTAAAGCAGGGCCCTTCCCGAATCCTGCGGTTTCTCCAAAGGTTGCCATGGGTTCCTTGAGGGGAAGAAGTAGCAGATTGATGTTCTGCTTATACTAGCCATAAAATTAAAGGGACTTCCGCAATGACCACCAATGTAGGGAGCTCACTTCTACACTGACCACCAATATAAGGAGTCACACCCGTTATAAACATTTTTATTGGTTTTAAGATGGGATAACAAAAGTCATGCCCTTGCAGGGGCTAAAAAACCTAAATTTGTTGATTCTTTCTGCTGGAATCCGTCATATGCAGATATTCACCTGTTTGAAGGAGCCCCAAATGTAATAAACTAAACTACCTTAAGGTGACTCTAAATAATATCCTCATTCTCCAAAAATAAACCGTCCACAGCCAATATTTAATGGTTTTATAATCTTTTTCTCACAAAATAATTTCTTCCTCTTTTTTCTACCTCCTTGCGGTCATGTGCATTGCTTTATGCAGAATGACGGCCGGAAAGTGGTTCAGTTATCCTGACTGGGCATCATGTGACGTCCAGCAGGGTAACAAGCTAACACACGCCGAAGAGCCGTTTATCAGCATTTCCTCCACCTTCACTGACAGGCGCGAGTAGAGGAGAGGCGATCGGCTGCTCCCCTGACAGGGGGTGTCTGCGCTGACTGATTATCAGTGCAGCCCCCCCCCCCAGGATGCCCACCCAGAACCATCAGGGATACCCACCCAGGACCACCAGGGATGCCCACCCAGGACCATCAGGTATGCCAATCTATGCACAATAGGGATGGCACTCAGTGCCCATCAGTGATGCCTGCCAGTGCCTTCTGATCAGTACTGCCTAACAGTGCCGTCTATCAGTGCCGCCCATCAGTGCTACCTATCAGTGCCCAGTGCCATCTATCAGTGCCCGTCAGTGCTGCATATCAGTGCTGCATATAAGTGCCTCATCATCAGTGCCCATCAGTGCCACCTCATCAGTACTGCCTCATCAGTGCCCATCAGTGAAGGAGAAAACTTACTTATTTACAAAGTTTTGTAACAGAAACAAAGAAAAGCGTTTGTTTTTTTTTTTCAAAATTTTCATAATTTTTTTATTTGTAGCTCAAAAAATAAAAACCCCAGCGGTGATCAAATACCACCAAAAAAAAGTTCTATTTGTGGGAAAAAAATGATAAAAATTTTGTTTGGGTACAGTGTTGCATGACCGCGCAATTGTCATTCAAAGTGGAACAACGCTGAAAGCTGAAAATTGGTCTGGACAGGAAGGGGGGAAGTCCCCTCTATTGAAGTGGTTAAATGCACCCTAAAAAACACTCTTAATAAAAAATATATATATATTTTTTCTCAATAAAAGGTAAACTAAGCAGATCAATGAGAGCAAACAAGAGTTTCCCTTAGTGAGAGTAAAATTAGATTTACTGACGTCCCTAATTTACTGCTCATCCCTAATCACTATAAAGAGCATTTTATGGAAAAACATAGAATTTATTCAAGGCTGCATATCTCTTTAAGAATACGTCCTGGATATCCAAAGTAAGGATAATTACAAACTCATACCACATACAATATCCCACTGCAAACATCGATTTTGCCCATTTAATCTGTAATAAAATTAAATCTTACTGTGGATATAGAATAAGGACATTTTGCCTGTGGCCATTACATTTCAGCTGCTGATATGTTTTTCTTCTTGTTTCCAATTACACTCCCATTCCTAATTTATTTTCAATTCCCAAATCTCATCAACCCCCCACCCACCACCCCAAACAAAATTCTCATATTTCATTCTTATACTTCTCATAAAGACAATGAATACATTCTGCTTCCTCTTATGTACAAACTGCACCCTGTTTCTGGAATGTACAGCGGTACACCCCAAGGCTTTTGCTTTTTAGAATCTTACAGTGAATGAATAAATAAATTAGTGTAGTTTTCAGTTTACACGACAGCTGTATGAAATGCTGATGGCAGCACCAGTGAAGTTCTCAACTCCTGTTATTTTTATCTGCTGATTTGCAAAATATATTGCAAGCCATGGTGACCCATTGGGTTTTTGTGTTAACGTTGACTGTAACCAGCCTGATTTTAATTGCAAGTTTTAAATGATGAACATGAAATCAGAAGATGATTATACCACCGAGTTGATGGCACAAAACAAATGCACCCAAAACTGGCATTCACTGGAAAACATTTTGACAACAGCCTAATCGGAAATTGGGGCAACCTTTACACATCTAAGTAAACTAATAATGATAACCCTTTGCAATCTTCAGTAGATTTTGAAAACCCCAAATGTGAAAAAAAATACTTGCAAATAAGCACAGGTAGTGGGAGATGAGCAGTCTCTTTTAAGATGAGTGGCGTAGCCCACAACAGGGAGCACAGTAAAAAAACAGGTCCAAAAGGCCCTAAATGAGCAGCATTGTAAACCCCCCCCCCAATTTCTCACCCAAGTCCACAGCCCTGATTTTGCTAAGTTGGTTGCTTCACCTGCCTTTTTGAAGAAATGTGCAGCAGTCCACGTTACCCATTTAAAATAAACATAAATACTCACCTATGTGACTGCAGCATCACTCTAATGCTGCAGCTGTCCCCCTGTCAACTCTAAGACCAAGAACTGAGCAATCACATTACCATTGATTGCTCACTTCTTGGTCTTCAATGAACAAATTGTCAATCACTGTCTCTTTGTTCTGCCTCTCCAGTGCTCACTGGAGCTCTGGGGTGTGTCGGGGGCGGGAGGCTGAGTCAACTGCCAGTCAGGCACCTGGGCAAATCATGACATTATTATCAGGAGCTTGGGTTGGCTCTATGACATCAGCCAGCAGCGGGCTTTAGCCTACTATCGGCTGAATCTGGTTCACAGGAGTGCAGAAATAAGTGTACTCCTGTTAAGAGAATCATGACCAAAAGAGCTGGTGGCTGGAATTGCTTTGTTTTTTCAGGCGTTTTTACTTTTATTGTCACCTGGTAAATTTGGTAATAAACACATTTCCAGTGCATGAAGAAAAAAATTTAAAAAAATAAATAAAATTATGTGGTCCATGGCATCATCAGTAATTGGTCTCCATTCCAAATTTGTACAGAAAGAAATGGGAATTTTGGTCAGGGGGACTTTGAATGAGGCCAATTACTATATAGAGTAAGCACAAAGGATATAAAGCACAGTATTACTTGTATGGGTTTATTATATAATATCCAACAAAAAGGTTTTTTTTTTGGACTTTAAGTGAGAGATGTATACCAAAAAGCAGTCATTGCAAAGAACATTTTACTGTACCTTATGAGATCATATACAGCATGCTCAATGACAAAAAGTGCATACACAAAATCGCAAAAACGCAAAGGCATGCTAAAAACCACATATACATATTGATGCCATGGTACTTTGGCATATCATGGGATTAAGACAAGTCCTACACAACATAGCCCACTAGAAGGGCTGGATGGTATTTAAAAGTCTTGAGTGGAACAATGTAAAAGACATATAAAATCATCTGTATGGACATCATGCTTCTATGTAGGCCCGAAGCGTTTTGTTGGGGTATACTTCAGTTCACATGAAGTGACAAAGACACTGCATTTATGGCAAGATCAACATACTAATAGGAGTTTTTTAACTATTCAGAGGCTATGGAGCAGTTAATTACTGTATGTGACATATAAATTGATAGCAGATCTGCAGTAATCTTGAGAAACAACTCTCTACATGGAGCTGTGCAAGTCAAAACTCTGTCTAGGGCCTACTGGTAGCCTGATCACACCTACTCAGTATACAAGGGTGTACCAACTTGTTTGTGGAAGGCATTATTTTCACTCAGCGACATTTTACCCTGTACATCATTTTGGGCACCATAACCTGCCTGTGGACCAAGATACATCACATCCTTTCTTTAACAGAGCATTCCTAACACAGAAGATAAAAGAAGGAGAAGGGACAGACAGCACCACTGTTCTGGTGTAGAATGTTAATGTACGTCTTTATTAAAGCAATGTAAAATGGTCCTACTTACAAAGGTAGATGTATCAGGAGCAATTAAAGTGGTGTTCCGGCCGAAATTATACTTTTTAAATAAAAATACCCCTATAATACACAAGCTTAATGTATTCTAGTAAAGTTAGTCTGTAAACTAAGGTCTGTTTTGTTAGTTTATAGCAGTAGTTTGTTATTTTATAAACTTACAGCAGGCCGTGGCCATCTTAAGTGTGGGCATCTGAAGCCAGACTGTATTTCTTCCTGGATTTCATCCTTGCAAATCTCGCACATGCTCAGTGCAGCACAAGCAGTGTAATAGGTTTCAGGTCAAGATTCCATAGCAACGGCAGTGTCAGAGGAAGTTTTCGCCCCTTCCCAGGAAGGCATTGCAAACAGGAAATTATGCGATGGGCCACGGCCAGGGAGGAGGAAGTGAAAAATGAATACAGCAGATATACAGTAGGTGCTGAGAATTTTTTTTAAAAAATATCCAATTCATTTACAGTGCACAGTTTAGTGAAGGATGCTGAAGAGTTGTAAAAGTGGGTGGAACGCCACTTTAAGGGCAAAACTGTGCGCCACTATCAGTGCACTGTTCCAAGCTGCACAGTGGATCAGTCCATAACCCAGTGGTTGGATCGCTGAGAATGTGCTGGCTCTTCCTAGGCGCTAAGCTGCTACCTACTATCCCAGTGCAAAAAAGGTCCTCCATGCCGATGACACCACCAGTGGATCCAGGTTGTAACAGGACGAGTATCAAGGAAATCATCTTCTTTTTCAGCCTGTGCTAATGCAGCAGATGACTAAGCTGAGTTTCTTGCAGACACTGAATTCCAAGCTTCTCTTCTATTCCCACCTTCAGGTCAAGCTCCAAAGCCATTGAGGCCAGCATGCCCAATATAGCTGCCCATGGTGTTGGTGACATAAGCCTCTATAGGAGTTTTGTAGCTTCCTTAGAAAAATATGTTTTTTCCAGGTATGGAAAAAACTTTCCTAACAAAGTTACATTGGTCCACCTAATACCATACCTGATGGACCCCTGTACAATCTTGAAATCACTGTAGTAGACACCCCTATTAATCCGATTCTACTAGCTATTGGGTGTTCTCTGGGATCACAGGAGGTTGGCATGGGCACCACTCAGAGATTGCTTTGCATTGCCTCATTCATTTTGCACTTCTGTGACCTGTTTCAGCAGAGAGTGGTCTGAAGTCCGCTCTCTGCTGACGTCACACAGATTAGTCCAGGCACAGTGTCATCCCGACTCTGGGAGGCTGGATCCGCCAGGTGTCTGGACTGATGGCCTCTCAGTGAGCCGCTGAGACGGCGCTCCCTACCCCTCCACAGCTCAGCGCTCCAGTGAGCGTGACGGAGCAGAGAGGAGAGCTGCTGACTGACAGACGGTGTTCGATCGCTCGGTTCTCAGTGCAGAGGCCTTGGGGGACCGATGCTGCATCCACCTAAGTATGATTATGGGGGAAAAAAAAATCCCACACTTCGCTTTTAAAGTTGAACTCCAGGTAGATATAAAAACATGCACAGTGGTGTCACTATGGGGGGCGCGCGGGAGGGGGGCGGGCCGCACCCAGGTGACATTTGCCAGAGGAGTAACATCAGAGCTTTTTCCGCACCACCGGCGCTGGCAGCTGCACTGAACCCTCCCCGACGCAGAAGCTGTATTAACGTTGGGCTTGTATGGTGCATCGATTCTTGTCACTCGGCCGCAGCATCTCTCCCCCCGCCTGTTCTCTTCTATTTCCACCTTCAGGTCAAGCTCCAAAGCCATTGAGGCCAGCATGCCCAATATAGCTGCCCATGGTGTCGATGACATAAGCCTCCATAGGAGTTTTGTAGCTTCCTTAGAAAAATATGTTATTTCCAGGTATGGATATTTTTACAAAGTTACATTGGTCCAGCTAATACCATACCCGAGGGACCCCTGTACAATCTTGAAATCATTGTAGTAGACACCCCTATTAATCTGATCCTACTAGCTTTTGGGTGTTCTCTGGGATCACAGGAGGTTGGCATGGGCACCATTCAGAGATTGCTTTGCATTGCCTCAATGAATGACAACCACACCTGGAATTCTTTTTAAAGGAGAAGTCCAGCCTGAGCTGGTTTGGCTGGGCTTCTCCTATGGGTCACAGGAGTGCAATTCATTTTGCACTTCTGTGACCTGTTTTCAGCAGAGAGTGGTCTGAAGTCCGCTCTCTGCTGACGTCACACAGATCAGTCCAGGCACAGTGTCATCCCGACTCTGGGAGGCTGGATCCGCCAGGTGTCTGGACTGATGGCCTCTCAGTGAGCCGCTGAGACGGCGCTCCCTACCCCTCCGCAGCTCAGCGCTCCAGTGAGCATGACGGAGCAGAGAGGAGAGCTGCTGACTGACAGACGGTGTTCGATTGCTCGGTTCTCAGTGCAGAGGCGCGGGGGACCGATGCTGCATCCACCTAAGTAAGTATGATTATGGGGGGAAAAAAAATCCCACACTTCGCTTGCTTTTAAAGTTGAACACCAGGTAGATATAAAAAACATGAACAGTGGTGTCGCTACGGGGGGGGGGGGGGGGGGTAAGGGGAGGGGGGTGGGCCACACCCAGGTGACATTTGCCAGAAAAGTAACATCAGAGCTTTTTCCGCACCACCGGCGCTGGCAGCGCTCCAGACCGGGCCGCTGCACTGAACCCTCCCCGACGCAGCAGCTGTATTAACGCTGGGCCTGTATGGTACATCGATTCTTGGCACTCGGCCACAGCATCTCTCCCCCCGCCTGTCACATAAAGCCGGGGAAGCTTTTGCAAGGCTCCTCCTCGGCTCTGACATGTCCTATGGCAGGTCACGAGGAGGAGCCTGGGAGGAGAAGCATCTCCCACATTGCAATGAGCTGCGCTGTTTCTGAGGTATGTGTTTGGAGGGGAGATATGGGGGAGGTATTAAAAGCATTTAGTGTGCCAGTTGTACAGGAAAGGGGATGGGGATCTGTGCTAGGAGGGGGAAGACTTTGAGGGTGGAACTCTGCACCTTGCACCTAACACCCACATGAGCTCTGCACTCTGCACCCACCTGAGCTCTGCACCCTGCACCCACCTGAACGCTGCATCCACCTGAGCTCTGCCCCCACCTGAGCTCTGCACCCACCTGAACGCTGCACCTACCTGAGCTCTGTACCCACCTGAACTCTGCACCCTGCACCCACCTGAACTCTGCACCCTGCACCCACCTGAGCTCTGTACCCACCTGAATTCTGCACCCACCTAAACTCTGCATCCACCGAAACTCTGCACCCACCTGGACTCTGCACCCACCTGGACTCTGCACTCTGCACCCACCTGAACGCTGCACCCACCTTAACTCTGTACCCACCTTAAAGCGGAGGTCCGCTGAAAAAAAAAAATATTAAAAGCCAGCAGCTACAAATACTGCAGCTGCTGACTTTTAATATATGGACACTTACTTGTCCAGGGAGCCCGCGATGTCGGCAACCGAAGTCGATCCGTCCTTCGGCTCTCGGCTGCTGCCGCCGCCATCCTCGGTAAGGGAATAAGGTAGTGAAGCCGTGCGGCTTCACTTCCTGGTTCCCTACTGCGCATGCGTGAGTCGCACTGCGCGTCCTCTCAGGTCCCTGCTGTGTTCTGGGACCTGTGTGTCTCCCAGAATACAGCTGGGGAGGACGGGGTAGGCGCCGGAAGTGGCATTGGTCACCGCAAGGAAGTGTGAGGAAATACCTGTATTAGACAGATATCTGCTCCCTCCTCTCCCCTGAAAGGTGCCAAATGTGACACCGGAGGGGGGGGGGAATCCAAAAAGTGGAAGTTCCATTTTTGGGTGGAACTCCACTTTAACTCTGCACCCTGCACCCACCTGAACTCTGCACCCATTTGGACTCTGCACCCTGCACCCACCTGAGCTCTGCACCTACCTGTCTCTGCACCCACCTAAACAGGTTGCAGGTATGCAAGGAAACGCTTTAGACAGCACTGAAGCATAGCATAGGCTCAGTTTAAATTGCCTGATTGGCGCCAATGCAAGAAGAACCATCTTGTCTGCTGGCACCCCCTTCCTGAAGAGAAGTATCTTACTTTGACTTTGTATCATCCTCTTGCAGTCCCTGTATAACAGCTCAGAATGGAGAAAGGAGAAGCAGCACAAGCAGCCAATGAGAAGTGTTGCAGTGCTCATGTGCTAACAAGAAACACGGATAGGAGGAGAAACAGAGACATGAGCTCATTCGTTTTGTGCTTCTCTTTTCACTGTCCAGTCAAAGGATAGGGGAAGGACAAGACCCCTAAGTGTTATCTACTTATGGCAGCGCAAAATCGAGTCTCTTGTACTGCAAGACAGAGCTATGCTATGTGACTGAGCTATGTAAATCTCAGAATTGTACAGATAGTACATACAATTTATCCTTTGTATGTATTTCATGTGTGTATTCAGCTGTTACCTGGAGTTCAGTTTTAAGGAAGGCTTCCTTCTCAGAAATTGAGACCCCCATCACAACTGTGACCATGGCCTACATTCTGCAATAATGAGATAAGGACCACATACAATAACTGCACATAACAGCAAATATTTTCATTCACTGAGTTTATAATTTTTTCTTATATTTAGAAGACTAAGAACAATAATACATTGTACTCAGATAGTAAAATTGCAAGCAGGAATCAACTTGGATACTCCCATCATGTATTTGTTGAGAAAACTGCAACACTCTTGCATTTTCTCCCTTTAGTGGAAAATATTTTATTGCCTAAAATGAATACTGTAGATCTGCCTTTTCCAGTTTGAATTCTTCCATATGTTGA
Organism: Lithobates clamitans; assembly: GCA_037952925.1. NCBI lineage: Eukaryota > Metazoa > Chordata > Amphibia > Anura > Ranidae > Lithobates > Lithobates clamitans. The sequence goes on from JBBGZY010000573.1 coordinate 7,853,067, forward strand.
CCCTACTAGAAAGGACAAGAAGAAAATACTATGGCATGCATTGAATTAGGAGTTGTTTGGGTGTGCAGGCCAGCCAACTGTGAGCGACGCTGGAGATACTGGTCACTGGACTGTATGAGAAACTAAATATTTTTTTTATCTTCCCTAAATTCCATTGTGTTCTTTAGGGATTTCTAAAACTCTTGCAGCTCAGACAAGGCACCACTTCCCTGTTAGATATTTTTATTCATTATTGCCAACATTTACTAAGAGGGATCTGTAGAAATGTGCATTTTCAGTGTAGACAGTCTGTAGAAAGTGATACACTTAAAATATATTTCAACCCAATTGAAAACACCTCATATTAATTTAATGGTAACTTAATTTCAAAATGAATGTAGAAAGTGGCACAAGTTCCGGCAGCAGTATGTGTCCACCAATTGGGAGAAGCCTTGTATTTTTATCATTTTATACAAGGCTTCTTCTGATTGGCTACGGTGGAAAGTCAGGCAGATTACGTCATGGTCTCCACCTCGACCATTCAGAGGAAGCCTGTTATCAATTGATAAAAATACAAAGCTTTTTCTGAGTGGTGAAGAAGCACTAACAAAAAATAAATATGTGAGACCCCACGTTACCTCCTGTAAAATATCTCTTATCAGAGTGCTAAAGAAATACCAATATCAAAGAGCAGCTGCCACTTATATGTGTCATACAAACACAAAAAAGAGCTAAATAATAAAGAAATAGTGAAGAGCTCTAATAAGTGTACTAAACAAAATAACATCTAGTGCATATAGCAGAAACACATGCGTTGACATATAATACATGCAGTATAAGCAGTTACACTCACAAAACCTAAATGAGAATATTTTAAATCTATATGTGTTCAAACATCCCTAGAATATAAGGCGACCAGTCCACAAGTGATACAATAAATCATCCTGTGTTCAGTAAAATGAGATATTCACCATGCCTCAAATTTTCTCATTCCTTTTAATAAGTGCCTCAATACCACCACCATGCTCTAATGTTTGTACCCTCACTTTCCAAGTTGGACCCCAATATTGAAAAACAGGAGGTCAGACAGTGCTTGTTTGAAACCAATTTGCTTATCCATCCAAGATGGATTCAGATCAGAACCTTTGAGAAAGTGCGGTATGGATGCAATGTGTCAGCTGGGCGGAGCAGTGTGACGTCATCACGTTGGGTAGAGCCAGGGCACCATCTTGGATTCCTTTTGCTAGTTATTGCTTGTGGCTTGATGTATAATTGATAACATCTCCTAATCTTGAAAGTGCATGGTTATTTTTTAATGGAACAGAGATTTGCCATTGGAAAACTGGTAAATAGTGGCTCTGAGAGGAGTACAGGGAGAACAAATTAGTTATAGCCAAGTTCTGTCTGACCTCTTGCAACAGCGGGGTCCAGCTTGGAAGGGGAGGGTACAGAGGCGTAACTTGAAGCTTGTAGATCCCGCTACCACCCACCACTTCCAATGTGTGTGCAGATACACCCACCGCACGCCAAAATACTCAAAGTTGCTTAAGAGTTTTCAGTTCCCAGAGTTCCTCTTTACATCAGAGCACAGGGACTACCTCTGGAGAATCAGACAGGGACCCCTGGCAGGTCACTTGGCAGAGCTCCTTTCCCATCCCAGCACTATATACAGCTCCTTCCCCCCACACTACACAGGGCTGAAATCACATTCCTTTACACACAGTCTGTCAGTCTTCACAGGGTGTATCTGGCTTTTATGTTGCAGTTCTGACCTGTGAAAGTCTCTGGTTGGAACAGCAGTGTAGTTGCAGTAGGCAGATACACCCTGTGCAGATCATGGTTGACTGGCTATGTTGTAAAGGAATGTGATTTCAGCCCTGCGGAGGAGGAGCAGTATAGAACGCTGTAATGGGAAAGGAGCTCAACAGCCGGGCATAGCTTCCAGGGCGGAGGGGGTGGTCAGGGGGCTTTGAGGGGGGTACAACTTAGCTCTGCGGGGGTGAAAGCCATGTGACTCACAGTCTGGAGCCTGAAGCCCCTCGGGAGCCTCTCAGGAGGTGTTAGGGGATTTGTTTTAGCATTTTTTGATTGAGTTTTCTCTCTCAGTGTTGGCAGGTGTTGGTGGAAGGTTACCTCCCGGAGTGTCTTTTCCCCAGTTGTCTGGGAAGTGGGGTAAGCGGACATCCCCGGGTGGGGGGGTACAGAGAGACCCAGCTGGTGACTAGGAGACACTGAGCAGTGTCTTACCTCACCAGTGACATCAGTTCCATTGTGGCTAAAGGACGGCACTCTCCTCCTCTTGCCTCGCCGAGCTCGGTTATCATTTCATGTTGCCAACACACAGCACAGACACATCCCCATCCTGGGCTGTTCTCACCTCATGCTCCTCTCCATTCAGGAAATGGCTCACAGCTTCTCCCCAGCCAATGAGAACAGAGGGGTGTGGAGCGTGGCTGTGAGTACCTAGGGCAGATCGGAGCTGGACTTTGTGGAGGATATGATAATATGACAGGGAGGCTGCAGGGGCCCCCTGGAGCTAGGGGTGGGGTTGCGACTGTGACCCCTGCAACCCCTTATGCTACGCCCATGGGAGGGTACATCAATTAGAGCACAGTGGTGGTATTAATGCACTTCTTAAATGTAATGAGAAATTTTGAAGCACAGTGAAAATCTCACTTAACTGAACACAGGATGATTTATCGTATCATTTTTGGATTGGTCAGTGCCGGATTTATAAGGGGGCAAAAGGGGAAACGGCCCCGAGCCCCTCGGCCAGAGGAGGCCCCAGACTTACTTTATAAAAAAAATTAGACTTAATTTCCTTCAAGACTTCAGTAGTGTGCCCATTGAGGAAATTGTCCAAGCATTGTTCATGTCTCACTCCATCTCCATCAGGCAGGTTTATTACATGATGAAGGGCTTGCTGATGATGGTCACTAGTTGTTCAGGAAAAAGGTCGTTCAGCAAACTGGCACTGATAAAAAATGATCTGAGAATCATGATGACCTATGTAAGACTAATGCCGCGTACACACGGTCGGACTTTTCGTCTACAAAAGTCCGACAGCTTGTCTGACAGACTTTCGACAGACTTTTGTCGAACTTTTGGCGGACTTTTGGCGGACTTGCGGCAGACTTTCTTACGAGCGGACTTGCCTACATACGGTCACACAAAAGTCCGACGGATTCGTACGTGATGACGTACACCGGACTAAAATAAGGAAGTTGATAGCCAGTAGCCAATAGCTGCCCTAGCGTGGGTTTTTGCCCGTCGGACTAGCACACAGACGAGCTGATTTCTGGGTCCGGCGTAGTTATGACGTAAAGATTTGAAGCATGTTTTAAATCTAAAGTCCGTCAGATTTGAGGCTGGAAAAGTCCGCTGAAAGTCCGCTGAAAGTCCAGGGAAGCCCACACACGATCGGATTGTCAGCCAGCTTTAGTCCGTCGTTGTAGACGAAAAGTCCGACCGTGTGTACGCGACATTAGTGCTCTGTGCCTACTGATTGTCGAAAAGCAGTGTCCTCAAGGAGATATAGTTCGATGAGTTCGTTAAAGAGGAGGTCCAGCCCCCCCACAAAAAATTAAAAGTCAGCAACTACAAATACTGCAGCTGCTGACTTTTAATATACGTTCTCAAAAACAGGTACTTGTTTCCCCCTCCCCGAAATGTGCCAAATGGGAGACGGATAAGTGGAAGTTCCACTTTTGAGTGGAACTCCACTTTAAAGATTTTGCAGGTGCTAAGTGCAAAATATTGTAGTGTGATGCATGACTTGCCAGTTCCAATTACCTGTGTAATGTGTATTCTTACAGTCAATACAATTGAAAAAAATATTAGATAAGTGTCTTCTTTTGAACCTAATATCTGTATTTTTTTTTTTTAGGACAAATGCGGTTTATCATTCATTTCAGTTCACTTTTTTATTTGTCATATAACTAAATTTCTATGCTAAGGGGCCACTCGAATATAAAGTGCCCCAGGTCCCCCAAGATCTAAAGCCGGCACTGGGACTGGTCACTTAAAATCTTAAGCAAGTTTGGACAACTATATATATTTAAAATATTCTCATTTAGGTTACATGTGTGAAACTGCTTATACTGCATATATTATACATAAACACGTATGTGTCTGCTATATGCACTAGATGTTTTTTGTGTTTAGCACGCTTATTAGAGCACTTCACTATTTTTTTCTTAAGAAGAACCACTAATCCCAACTCTGTTTCTATCCAGCAGTAGATAGGAAGTTGCCTGTACTGCACCCGTAACTCAACGCCGCTTACTCTATTTAGCAAATGACCACAGTCCATTACAGCACACACATTGTTCTGTCATGGAAAGCGGTTTGTTTGGGCCAGCTTGGCCCAAACAATAGGACAGAAATGTTTTATTAAAAAATGTAATTAGCTTGTTGATGAGAGGGGAAAGGATGAAGCGGGGAAAGCAAAATATAACCAGAATAAACTTTATTTAACCACTTGCTGCCTGCCCTATAGCAGTTTTACTGCTACAGGGTGGTAGCTGTGCGCAGGATCACGTATATATACACGATTCAGAATTTCCGTCTGCAGGGGGCGCACTGGTGGGCTTCTTTAGATATCATTCTTTACAGCAGAGGAGAATCTGCGGGTGCTGGGCGCTCAATGTCCTCTGGCACCTGCCGATTCTCGGCAATACACATAGAACTGAGATATGTAAACAAGGCATATCTCAGTTCTGACGGGGGGAAGGGATCGATCCGGTGTCTCTGCAAAGCAGGGACTAGAATCCATCTCTTCCCCTAGTGAAAGAAGCACACTGTGTACACAAAAACACTGGCTAGGCATACAGTTAACCCTTTGATCACCCTAGATGTTTAATTCCTTCACAGCCAGTGTCATAGTACAGTGACAGTGCATATTTTTAGCACTGATCACTGTATTAGTGCCACTGGTTCCTGCAAAGTGTCAAAAGTGTCAGTTAGTGTTCGAATGTCCACTGCAATGTTGCAAGTCACTGATCACCACTTTTATTGGTATAAAAATAAAGATTTCCTTAAATATCTTCTGGAGGTCAAGTGGTTAAAGATGTTCCCAGAGAGGGGATGTAGACTTTTTATCTTGTATTTACAAAACAAAAGAAGTTAGCCCATGGGACTTTAAATGAGTTGGTCATAGAGGTCATGACAAATAGTATAAAGATTTATTGAAATTCCAAAAACATGATTATAAATGAGCATAAAAACATCATAAGGCATGGTTTGACCATTGACATGTTGGTTACAGTAATAGGATACATAGTATACATATACAACTTTTATACTCGATGCGTTTTGCAAGCTCTGCTTGCTTCCTCAGGAGTTGGTGTATATGCAGGATATATTATGGTCAATTGGTTCATAGGACTGTACAAAGGCAGCAGCGGAGAGTATTCCAACCTGGAGCTGAAGGGGCGTAGCCCGCAGCAACCGAACAGGGGCCTGGCAGAAGGTGGAAATGGCGAAGAAAGAGGAAGAGAAAGTGGTGTATCCTGGAATGCCCCAATGGCCACATATGTCATGATAACCCTGTGTAGGACCTCTCAGATGTGAGAGGACAATCCAAGTGGGGAAAGAAAGGAGTATTTTGTATTTTGAGTATTATCTTGTATTTTGTATTTTACTGTAAATCTGGCTTGAATAAACTTTGTTTTTTAGATGTTTTAGTGATGAGTAAGCACAACGTGGAAGACAAGTAAAATTCATATACAGTAAAACCTTGGTTTGAGACTAACTTGGTTTGAGAGCGTTTTGCAAGACAAACAAAATTTTTGATATACAAGCGATGTCTTGATATACAAGTAGCATCATGTCACAACTGAGTAAAAAACAGGACAGAGGCACCTCTAAGTGTAGCAATATAGCTACATTTAATGAAGGTACAACATTTAGCAACTCACGTGGTTGATGATTTAAACAGGCACATCTATGTATGCAGGCATCCGGGGTAAAGATGTCCAAGTAGACCATCTTCCTCACCACCATTGACTTCATCCCTTCCGCACTGCGCTCCATGACCGCTTCAAGATTGCTCTACTGCAAGGGCACCGCCCCCTTTCTCCAGCCACCACCTCTATGACCAATGAATAGATTCATGCATTACATGAATCTATCCATGGTTGCCTCTGCCGCCCCCTATTCAAGCACCCGGCCCCTTTTCGGCTGCCGGGCGCCTGAATTACAGCAGCGGGGGGTGTTTTTGGAGCACCAGACGGCGAGCGGACGGGGGGGTCACAGTGGCAGCATTGGATGGCACAGTGGCAGCATTCGATGGGCAGAGTGGCAGCATTTGATGGCACAGTGGCAGCACTTGATGGGCACAGTGGCAGGTTTGATGGCACAGTGGCAGCTTTTGATGGCACAGTGGCTGCGTTTGATGGGCACAGTTTCTGCATTTGATGGGCACAGTGGCAGCATTTGATGGCACAGTGGCAGTGTTTGATGGCACAGTGGCAGCCTTTCATATGCACAGTGGCTGCAATTGATGGGCACAGTGGCTGCAATTGATAGGCACAGTGGAGGCATTTGATGGGCAAAGTTGCTGCATTTGATGGCACAGTGGCTGCTTTTGATAGCACAGTGGTTGCGTTTGATGACACAGTGGCTGCGTTTGATGGGCACAGTGGCTGCAATTGATGTTTTTTTTTGTGAGCACAGCCGCTACTGTTCCCGGTCATGATTACAGACTGACAGCGTTGAGAGCCGGCGGTGGGGGGGATGGTGTATGTGGACAGCTTTACCCCAGATGCCTGCATACTTAGATGTGTCTCTTTTAATCAACCATGTGAGTTGCTAAATGTTAATCCTTCATTAAATGTAACCATATTGCTACACTTAGAGGCGCCTCTCTTCTCTTTTATACACTGTAGCTCCTGCTGGATTTTGCTTTTAATCCCCTTGGGGTGAAAATAATATATAGTAGTATATATAATATATAGTATAATATATAATAAAATAATAGTGTGAAATAACCACATCACATTGCTATACCCTTTTTATGGACTATAAACTGAAGGACTTATGAATAAATGGTTGTGGAACGAATCCTCTGATTTTCAATTATTTCTTATGGGGAAATTTGCTTTGATATACAAGTGCTTTGGAATACAAGCATGTTTCTGGAACGAATTATGTTCGCAATCCAAGGTTTTACTGTAATGGCATGAGTAATAAGACTACACAAAAAGGAGGTCACACTTTAGGGTAATAGAATGAGACAGCGCCTCCTCATCTCACATACAGTATGGAATGAGATCCCGTCTAGTAGGTGTCAGATTCATGCAGAAGACGCTGCTTCTGCTTCTAATCATATTCTTTGACATTAGAGATGTAATGTTCAAAGACCAGACAGTTCTGGAAGTCTTTCAGATGGATCACTGATAGTTTTGCTCGGGGTACATCCAAGAAGTTAGTTGCCAGGTCTACAAAGACACTATACTTCAGATTCCAAGCTAAAGCTTTCACCGCCAACTAATTTTATTGAATCTTCTCACTCTACAGATGTTATTCAGCGGGGAGTCTGCAAGATGCAGTATTCCTTTTTTAATTTTTTTATATATTTTTCAATCTATGGCCTCATATTACCTGTTCTATACGTGTATTCCAAACAAAAAAGGCTTTTTTTCCTTAAAAATGTTCATTTCTAGCAATCTTTTAACTGTCATCACCTGAGCAGAGTGACCCACAATCCAGTGTCATTCACAGCTCATTAAAAAAAAAACTTCAGGCAACGTGCTAAATCAAATTGCTACAGCTATCCAGGAAACATTATCTTGGGTCAACATGTCTACCGAGGATTCTAGGTGAGGTTTGTGTAATCAACTGCACCCTGACTCTTCAAGCTTCTCACGTGTGATTCTAAGTGGGATCTGTCATACTTTTCTCATATTATTATGCGCTGTGCCATTTCATTCTGAGAGACAGCACGTCTCCAATGGGCAAACTCAGCTTGCACATTCTTAAAATGTTTACAGAACACCAAATTACTCGATTACATCAATGTCATTTTAATCGCTGCTGTGTCTGGATGAAAAACAAGCCCTGGCTAAAGAAAACCTGTCATATAAGCAAACGTAATGTATTGGAAAGTAGTAGTCACACACAGACACACTCATGTTGAACTGGATGGACTGGTGTCTTTATTTAACCTTACCAACTGTATGCATGCTGCCTTTAGTGGCCTTGAACATTAACCACTTCCCATTCAGGCGTATACTGCCACTCCTCTCCTACATGTAAAAATCATATTTATTTACTAGAAAATTACTCAGAATCCCCAAACATTATATATTTTTCTTTTAGCAGAGACCCTAGGGAATAAAATGGCTGTCGTTGCAACTTTTTATGTCACAAGGTATTTGCGCAGCAATTTTTCAAACGTGTTTTTAAAAAAAAAAAAAAACCTGTTTCATGAATTTAAATAAAAAAACAAAACACTAAAATTAGCCCAATTTTCTGTATAATGTGAAAAATGATGTTATGCCAAGTAAATAGAAACCTTACATGTCAAGCTTTTTTATTGTTTATTTTATTTTAATTTTTACACTATTTTATTTTTACACTTTCCTTTTCATTTTTTTAATTTTTATCACTTTTATTCCTATTACAAGGAATGTAAACATCCCTTGTAATTGGATTAGTGCATGACGGGTCATCTTTATGGAGAGATCTGGGGTCAATAAGACCCCACACCTCTCCACCAGGCTGGAAATATAACCCCTGTCAGATCTTTTTTTACCATCTATGTCCCATTGTGGACATTTCCCTACACTTTCTGTCCCATAGCCAAACAGGAGGTGAAAATCCCTGCAAATTAAGGGAAATTCTGGGACCCCCCTAGGTCACCAGAACTAGTGTTCTAATTGGAAGATTTCCCCTCTAATACTTTTCTGGGCACAACCCAAAATTTGTGATTTCTTTTATTTTCACTTTCAATGGTACAGATAAACAGGTCAGATAGAGAGCATGAATCTCCCTAACAGGGGCATTCTAATACCACTCCACTCTATCCAAAACCAAAAAAAAAAGGTTTTGCCTTTAGTTATGCTTTAATGCCTAATGCTGTGTACACACGAGTGAACTTTCCGGAATACTTGGTCCGATGTGATTTATATAGGCAGAGACCACGCCCCCTAAAACGTCACAGTCCCAGCATGCCCAGGGACTGTGACGGCATAAGGGGGCGGGGTCTCCCCCTATATAAGTCACATCGGAGCGCTCAGAGAGCATTCCAGCCAGAGAGACCGTCGTGTCACATCGGAAGAAGAGAAGAAGAGAAGAAGCCAAGAAGCCCAGAAGTCCAGAAGTCCAGGCCTCCGCTGGCAAAAGAGCGGAGGAGCCGGCAGAAGAACTGGAACACCGGGAGAAGAGGCCAGAGAGAGCGGAGAAGAACCAACCGGACGCCGGGAGAAGAGGAACCGGAGGGACCCCCGAAGTCGGAAGAAGACCCCCGAAGCCGGAAGAAGACCCCACCGGAGCTATCTAATAAATTACTTTAAAAACCTGTGTACCCCATACTCATTCACATAGGGTAGGGGGCCAGGAACTGGGGGCCCTCTTATTATAGGGGGCTCCCGGATTCTGATAAGCCCCCCACCCGCAGACCCTGACAACCAACGGCCAGGGTTGTCGGGAAGAGGCCCTTGTCCTCATCAACATGGGGACAAGGTGCTTTGTGGTGGGGGGGCCCCGCAGGACGCCCCCTCCCTCAAAGCACCCACCCCCCATGTTGAGGGCATGCGGCCTGACATGGTTCAGGAGGGGGGGCGCTCGCTCGTCCCCACCCCCTTTCCTGACCGACCGGGCTGCGTGCTCAGATCGGGGTCTGGTATGGATTCTAGGGGTGACCCCACGCCGTTTTTTCGGCGTAGGGGGTTCCCTTTAAAATCCATACCCGACTTATGAGCCTGGTATGCTCTGCGACGGGGCTCGCAAGGTGTCAATCTCGCCGATAAAAGCGGCAAGATTGACTTCCTTTTCTAGTCCCGTCGTACCGGAGTCACGTTCAAAATGAACGGACTTGTCCGTGTGTGGGCAAGTACGTTCATTCTGAAAGTCCACCGTAACTCTGGCGAAAGTCCGTTGGAAAGACAGGCAGACCTAGCCTGCCGAAAAGTCCGGTCGTGTGTAGGCAAGTCCGTCCGTTTAGGTAGTCCGCCGGAAAGTCCGGCGGAAAGACCGTCGAACCAAGTCTGCTGGAAAGTCCGCTCGTGTGTACAAGGCATAACTGAACGTTCAGTTTAAACAAGTTAACACGGAAATAAACGGATCAAACTAATGTCGCGTACACACGTTCTGGAAGTTCGGCCAGCAAAAGACTGATGAGAAATTTTGGTCGGATAATGTGACCGTGTGTATGCTCCATCGGACTTTTGCTGGCCGAATTTCCACCAGCAAAAGATTGAGAGCATGTTCTCAATTTTTCAGACGGAAAAAGTTTCCGTTCGTGTGTATGCAATTCCGACGCGCAAAAAAACATGCATGCTCAGAATCAAGTATGAGACGGAGCCGCTCAGTCTGGTAAAATGACCGTTCGTAATGGAGAGGGCACATTCATCACACTGCAAATATTTAAATATTTCAATGCAGCGCATTCTCTTCTTCTTTATAATGCTAGAAGAATGAAGTTGTTTTACTGCTCATATGCACACAGAGTTCTCACAAACTGATTTCTTTATTTTTTCTCGTGATCTCATGATTAATCTTTTTTGTTTTTAAAGCCAGATCTCCATAATAATGTTTTTAATTTTTTTATAGTAATTTTTTATTTTTTTTTAATCAAGCTCTCCTGTTGTATATTTTTTTTATTATTATTTTATAGTCATCTCCATATTTTTCTATTTTTGGATGTCACGTTTCCACAATACCATTATTACCTTGTATTTGTAAACCTCAAGGAGGTTGCTTGATGTTGGTGTCCCTTGTTAATTTGACATTGTATTTTTGAAATGTACCTGCCTACTTACAAAAAAACTGTCCTATTTGAAGAAAAACACATCAGCAAGTATTTTCATATAAAAAAAATCTCCATTTATTCTGGCTCAGAATATATAATAATAACAAACTAAAGAGGGAAGGCAACGCTGGAGAAACAGCTGGAATTTGTGAAGCCTTTGGCCCCAGGGCAGACATCAACTCTGTGAAAAAAAATTGGTAGCTTGAGAAGTCCATATAGCAAGGAGCACAATCTGGTCCAGGGCTCACAGAGATCAGGAACAGCAGCAGATGACATGTATGTCCCCAGGCTGTGGTACTACAACAGGCTGCTTCTTCTGTCAGACCAGACTGAACCCAGGCCATCACTTTCTTGTCTTCTGTGCAACCTTCCCTCCACGCTGCCCTGCAGCCTTCCCTGCAGCCTTCCTTGGAGGCTGTGGCTCTGGAGGTGGACTTGTGGCGGGAGGAGGAGGAGGAAGATGGGCGAACGTACATAAGTGGACGTCATCCGTCATTTGGCCACTCAATTTCCATGCATTTGCAGTGTGGGCCCTCCTCCATTTGCTGCAAATTTGAGGCTATATAGATGCCAAAGGTCATTAGCCCCCTTAATGAGGACAAGTGCTGCCTCCTCCACGTTCCTCCCCTTCCTGGGCCTTTTGGTTGGAAGGCGGAGGGGAGGGACCTGGGATTGGGTAAGGCTGGGCCCTGCCACCTCCTGGCTGACAAATAACCTCTGCCACCTCCTGGCTGACACTTACCTCCGCCTCCTCCTTTGTGCCACATTCCAGAGCCTCGTCCTGGCCAAGGTCTTCCTGTGTATGAAAAAGGGACATAGTTTTAGTTCTTGGTTCATCAATCACACACAATTTTCAGCTCATGACTTTAGCAAATTGAATGTTAATAAATAGAAAAGACTATCATTCTGAGCCCAGCATTTTTCATTCTTGTCCCAATCATTTTTGGCCCCTACTGCCTATTGATATGTCAAACACTTTTTGTTAAATCATTCATTTGTTAGCAATAATAACATCTAGTTAACAACAATCATTTTCCCACAAAAAATATGTTTAAAAATACTATACCTGGCTCCATCTGGGCTCCTCAATTTCTTCCAGGATGGAAGGCCCAGGTTGGTCCTCAGAAGCCTCTGCTGGGGTTGAGGGAAGCGTGTATGGAAGGGGGGCCGGAAGAGTCGAAAGTGATTCCCTGGCTTCAATCTGGTCTTCCAGAAACTGCATCTTGTTGAAGTACCACAGACTAGGTACATACACGTCTTCTGCTGCTGCTCCTGACCTTATGGACTTATGGACCTTCTGAAGCTCCTTCCTAAGCGTGCTCTCCAGCGATGCCTTCCTTGCTGGTTTGTTGCGGAAGTCTGGGTTTTTAAATTGTTTCATTTTTGCTGCAAGACCAGACAAAAGACAAAAACACTAATATCAGGCTAAACTCTCGTAATTTTATCCCAATATAGGCCTTAATCTGAAATCAGTATAGGCCACTCATGTCCCAAGTTAAAATGTTACCTTTGTTATTACGTTCGTCGCTTCCGTTCCTCCTTCCTCCGCACACAGAACGTAGGTACGACACACGTGTGTTAGCTTTATAGACACTTCGTATGCGTGAAACTCCGCCTGCGTTGCCCGCCTCTGACGTTCTTTCTAGAATATTTCCCACCCCATCTCTTTCGTCGCAGTGGGGGAGAGGAACATGGCGGAGACACAACAGGTGCATAATAGCAGTAACAATGAGGAGGAAAGCCCGGAGCCAGAAATGTCCTGATCCAGTAGGAGATTTAAGGCCTCAAATATGTCCTTGGTAGAGATGGTGGAGATGGTGGATATATTGAAGAGGGCCGACTATGATGGGAAGTATGGACCGTACACCAACCCTAATGAGAGAAAGGCCAAGATCATGACTAAAGTTGTGAAGAGTCTGCACAGGAATTTTGGGGTACGATGATCCAAGGAGCAATTGAGGAAACGCTGGTCAGACTTGAAACTGAGGGAGCAGGATCAGTACAGAAAATCAAGGAAGTGCTTCTAAAAAGAAAGTAGTTGTCGTGTGTTCCTATTATTATTATCCCTTGCATGATGCGCCATGTGCTTTTCTTTACTGTTGGACAGTTTAAAATGGCTACTTTCATGTTCGTGGGCACAGTAACCGGTCGTAGTAAAGATCGTTCGTTTGCAAAATAAATACGATGTTTTTGGCAGATACAGGGTTAACTACATTTGGTCATGATAATTTGTATTCAAAGAAGTTTAGGACATTGTTGTCTAGATGTGTTTCAAACTAGAAAGAATTGCAAACTTGATTCAGTGTAATGTAAGGAGAGGACACTCAGCAGCTGTTTACACATCTGGACTCAGGAGCACTAGTGTGGGACACAAGAACAAACTTTTTAGGGTGTCCCACACAGTTGCTCCAGTGGATACTTGGGGTGTCTACATGTGTGAAACTTGTCCAAAAAAGGTAAGTATTCCAGCTTTGGTAAGGGAAAAAATCATGTCTTCAACTTTGAACTCTGCCAAAACAGACAATTGTACCCCACTTCCAAGCAATGTTTCATATTCCTATTTCTGGCCTCAAATATTGGTGTGCTAAGTATACCTTTTTTTTCATTCTCATAGGGGAGCAAAGACTCAGAAAATATTAGGACACCAGGGACCCCCTCACCTCCTGAAGAAGTGAAACAGAGGTCATAGCCTGAGGATGTGGAGGAAGGAGAAGTGGTTGAAATTAACACCACAACAGGTGAGTGTTAAAAACCAAGGAGATTGAACAAAGACTGAAGAACATGATTGATGTACTAGGGAGAATCTAAATCCTAAAAAGATTCCTGGATTTTTTTGATTTTTTTTAAATAAAAATCTTAAGTTTTAATACAGTTTAAAAACCAAATTTGGAAGATGCACACAGTGTGTCCACATGTGCTATCTGCCATCAGGGGATTTCAATGTACGCGTTTTGTGGGTGCAACCCCTTCCTCCCAACTCTAGTAGGTCAGAGGAAGTGGTTGCACCCCCAAAACACGTCCATTGATCCCCCATGATGGGGGATAGCACATGTTGACATTAGGTATGGGATCAGAAAGGAAATCCCCATTTTGACTCACAATTTGTGTGCATCTTCTAAATTTGGCTTTTACAGGGGTGACTTCACCCCATCTGATGAAGGCCAGATCAAGACCTTTTTCACACTATAAAATGTCTGATATTGCCTTCTTTTTTGTAATGTTGAACTTTGTAAGTTCCCGAGTTGTGTATGTTATGTTTGGAAACATGCCTGTTTATGTATTTTGTAAAAATTTCAAGGTAAAACTTTGAAAAAAAAAAATGTGTTTTTTTTTACCGCCAAATGTTTTCTAAAACGCACATGTGAATGTGCATGGAGTAAAAGGTTTTATACTCAACAATGTGTGGCTTCTTTTTTCAATGATCAATACCAGTTTTTGTGTTAACTTGGTGTTTACAGTGACAATGGGTGTTATTTAATAATGGAAAAACCACTTGGCACTAGGAGAACCTAGGAGACAGCAAAAATAAACCCAAGCAGTTAATGAAAATCAAGATTTTATCTGATAAAAGCGGAAATTTATTCAAAATGTGATGGCGTAGCAATGGCCCCACTACCCGTAAAATATTCTACATATTTTTTCCGCACTTCACAGGTGATTGGGGGGGGGGCAAGCCAGGACGGCCAGCTTCCAGGGCCGTTATTGTTTCCTGAAGTCCGGCCACAGGCCCACCTGAGGCAACATAATTAGGATTATTGCGTTTCAAAAAGTTATGCAGGATGCAGCAACATAAAATTATGTGATTTAGTTTGTACTCCGCCATATTTATTAACATGTGATGTTAAAGGAGAAAACTTACCCTAATATAGTTCTTCTGCAGGACCTGTATGATGGCAGAACAGGTCTCTAGAATAATGATCCCCAGAGCCTGGAGGGAGATGTCTGTTGAGAACTTGAGGTCCTGCAGACTTCTCCCCGTCTCCAAGTACCGCAACGTGGCGACTAGCCTCTGCTCTGGAGTGATGGCTTGCCGCATGCAGGTGTTCTGCCTGCTGATATAAGGGGACAGCAAAGCCAAAAAATGGTGAGAAACGGGGTCCATCATCCGGAGAAAATTCCTGAAATCATCAGGGTTATGCTCCTGGATCTCCCACAACAAAGGCATGTGAGAGAATTGGTCACGCTGGAGCGACTTTTAGGTGAGCTCAGTAGATGAAGCGTTGATGTCTTGGTACAGATGTACCTAGTCCCTAGGAGGGCTGATTACCATTTCCTCAAGATAGCTGAGATGGCAGATGCCAATAGGTCACGGATATTTCTTCGAGCCTCACCTGGTCCTTGGGAGGGCTGATGGGAAGATCCTCTGTTTACTGGATAGGCAGTCATCACCAGTGTTGGGACCTGTGTTGGTACAGAGGTATCGGTTTCCTGGGAGGGCTGATGGGAGGACTCTTCGGTTGCTGGAGTGGCAGCGGCCAGCAGTGTAGCAACCTGTGTTGTTACAGCCATATCGCGCCCCTGGGAGGACTGATTAGAAGATCCTCAGTTACTGCAGTGACAGCCGCCACCAGTGTATGGTCCTGTGTTGGTACAGATGTACTGGGTTCCTGGGAGGGCTGATGGGAAGACTCTTCAGTTGCTGGAGTGGCAGCCGCCACCAGTTAAGCAACCTGTGTTGTTACAGCTAAATCGGGCCCTGGGAGGACTGAGTGACACTGCAGTGGCTGCTGCTACCAGTGTGGGGACTTCTGTTGGTACAGCTGTACCTTATCCCTGTGAGGGCAGATGGGATGATTCTCCTGTTGTTGGAGTGGCACCTGCCACCACTGTAGGGACCTGTATTTGTACATCCATACCTGGTTCCTTGGAGGGCACATCAGGCTTTATGTTCTAGGAACAGCCAATTGTCTTGTTTGCCCAGATACATTTGCAGTTTGTGATCCAGAAGCTCTAAAAAAGAAAATGGAAGACTGATGGGAAGACCCTCTGCTTACTAAAGTGGCAGCTGCCACCAGTGTGGGGACCTGTGTTGGTACAGCCCTACCTGGTCCCTGGGAGGGTTCCTCAGGCTTTCCACTGAGTCTTCTTGTAGGAACAGCCATTCCTCTCATTTTTGCAGATTAGTTCAGTTTATGATTCAGAAGCTGCACAAAGGGAAATAGAGGGCTGATGGGAAGACCCTCCAGTTACTGGAGTGGCAGCCGCCACCAGTGTAGGAACCTGTGTTGGTACAGCCGTACCTGGTCCCTGGGAGGGTTCCTCAGACTTTTTGTTAAGTCTTCTTCTAGGAATAGCCAATTGTCTTGTTTTTCCAAATACATCGATAGTTGGTGATTCAGAAGCTGCAGAAAGGGAAATAGAGGGCTGATGGGAAGACCCTCTGGTTACTGAAGTGGCAGCCGCTGCCAGTGTAGGAACCTGTGTTGGCACAGCTATACCTGGTCACTGGGAGGGTTCCTCAGACTTTTTGTTGAGTCTTCTTCTAGGAATAGCCAATTGTCTTGTTTGTCCAACTATATTGATAGTGATTAAGAAGCTGCAGAAAGGGAAATAGAGAGCCGAGGGGAAGACCCTTCGGTTACTGGAGTGGCAGCCGCCACCAGTGCAGGAACCTGTGTTGGTACAGCCGTACCTGGTTACTGGAGGGTCCCTCAAACTTTGTTGAATCTTCTTCTAGGAACAGCCAATGGTCTTGTTTGTCCAACTACATTGATAGTTGGTAATTCAGAAGCTGCAGAAAGGGAAATAGTGGGCTGATGGGAAAACCCTTCGGCTACTGGAGTGGCAGCCACCACCATTGTAGGAACTTGTGTTGGTACAGCCGTACCTGGTCCCTGGGAGGGTTCCTCAGACTTTATTGAGTCTTCTTCTATGAACGGCCAATTATCTTGTTTGTCCAACTACATTGATAGTTGGTGATTCAGAATCAGCAGAAAGGGAAATAGAGGGCTGATGGGAAAACCCTCTGGTCACTGGAGTGGCAGCCACCACCAGTGTAGAGACTTGTGTTGGTCCCTGGGAGGGTTCCTCACTGGGAGGCTCTTCACTGAGTCCTCTAAAGATGGTAACCAACTTAAAAGTCAGCCCAGTTCGCCATGAAGCCAAACCCCTCCTCCCTGCACCAGTTTCTCAGCCACTTGTTATGCTCCCTAAGCTCCTGCTGCATCTCTTGTGTGGCTCAAGGTACAGCTAGTATTTCTGAAAATACTGTCTTGGAGGTCCTTTTCTTCAATATAGCCCCTAAGTCCCTGAAATCATTCATGAGGGCTCACCATCTTTCTCTAACTTTGTCGTTAGCACCAATATGTATTATGACAGCTGTGTTCTCCCCAGCCCCATCCAACAATCTGCCCATTTGATGTGCAATGTCCTGAACACGAGCACCCAGTAAACAACATACTGTTTGGTAATAACAGTCTTTGTGTCAGATTTCCCTCTCTGTCCCTTTAATGATTGAGTCCCCTACCACCAGTATCTTCCTATTGTTTGCTGTAACCTTGCCCCATCTACACTGGAGGAAATGTTCCCAAGGTTTCTCTGGCATTTTGGTTGAGTCTCATCTTGAATGTTGCATTCTTGTGGAGTCACAATGTGAATGCCACATTCTGGTGGAGTAAATTTGAACGTTGCTTTTATGGTGTAGTTGTGACGTGGACTTCACATTTTGGGACAGTCTCAGCATGAGAGTCATATTCTGGTGGGTTCTCAATGTAAACTTCACATTATGGTGGAGCGTCAACCAGAATTTCTTCCAGATTTTTGGTCATCTTCTCTCCCAATAGAGCGGCACCTTGCCAATTTAGGTGCAATCCGTCCCTGCTATAGAGTCGGTAATTTACCAAAAAGTCAGTCCAGTTCTCCATGAACCGAAACCCTCCTCCCTACACCAGTTCCTCAGCCATTTGTTAAGTACCATAAGCTCATGCTGCCTCTCTGGTGTGGCTCGAGGTACAGGCAGTATTTCTAAAAATATTGCCTTGGGGGACCTTTTCTTCAATTTAGCCCCTAAGTCCCTAAAATAATTTTGTAGGGTGCTCCATCTTTCTCGAACATTGTCATTGGTACCGATATATACCATGACAGCTGGGTCCACTCCAGCCCCATCCAAAAATCTGTCCATGCCATCTTCAATGTTCCAAACCCGAGTGCCCAGTAAACAACATACTGTTCAGCGATAATGGTCTTTGTGACAGATTGCCCTCTGTATCCATCCAATAACTGAATCCCCTACAACTAATATCTGCCTATCCTTTCTTGTAACCTTGCCCCCATCTTCACTGGAGACGTTCCCCTTGCATTTTGGTGGAGTATCAGCATGAACGGCATATTATGGTAGATTCTCTGTGTGAACATCACATGCTGGTGGAGTCTCCATGTGAACGGCACATGCTGGTGGAGTCTCCATATGAACGTCACATGCTGGTGGAGTCTCCATGTGAACATCACATGCTGGTGGAGTCTTCATGTGAATGTCACATGCTGGTGGAGTCTCCATATTAACGTCACATGCTGGTGAAGTCTCCATGTGAACGGTTTGGTTGCCTGGCAGTTATGCCGACCCACTAAAATGAATTGAATCAGAAAGGGCACTGATTGTTCACTTTTGGGTGCGGTGGAGTAATCTGCAGTGCTTCTGTTTTTTATTGTTATTAACCGCTTGCTGACCAGCTGCCGTAGTTATACTGTAGCAAGTTGGCTCGGCTGTGAAAAATCATCATACTGGTACGTAGGTCCGTTTAACAGCAATAGCAGGCGCGCGCGTTGCCGGAGCACGTGGCTGGCAGCCACGATGTCCGCCAGCCACCTAGGATCGCTCCACAGAGAGCCAGAATAGGGATCTGTCAATGTAAACAAACAGATCCCCATTCTAACAGGGGAGTAGAGAGAGATCGTCTGTTCCTAGTGATCAGGAACAGCGATCTCTGTCTACTCCCAGTCAGTCCACTCCCCTCACAGTTAGAAACACCTCCCTAGGACTCACTTAACCCCTTGATCGCCCCCTAGTGTTAAACCCTTCCCTGCCAATGTCATTTATACAGTAATCAGTGGCTATTTTTAGCTCAAAGTGTCAATATTTTGTGTGGCCAGCACCTAACCCTCTTGGGTATGGAGTTCACCAGAGTTTCACAGGTTGCCACTGTAGTCCTCTTCCACTCCTCAATGATGACATCACAGAACTGGTGGAGAGACCTTGTGCTTCTCCACCTTCCATTAGAGGATGACCCACAGATGCTCAATAGGGTTTAGGCCTGGAGACATGCTTAGCCAGTCCATCACGGCCCCCTCTGACACCGTGCGTGGGGGGGCCCCGCCCCCCATTATTTAAGAACCGTCAGAAGAGGAGAAGCGTCACACAGCAGGAGACTCCCTCCATGCCATCATGGATGCGGAGTGGCCCGAAAAGAAGATGAAGAGAAGAAGATGAAGAGAAGAAGATGAAGAGAAGAGCGGGAGCCTCCCTCCATGCCATCATGGATGCGGAGTGGCCCGAGGAGAAGAAGGGAAGAAGACGCCGACACAGCGGAGGAAATGCTGGACGAGAACACCGGAGGAAGAACCAGAAGAACCAGAAGAAAAAGAAGATGGAGGAAGAAACCGAAGGAAGATAGAACATAGAAGAAAGAAGAAAGAAGAAAAAAGAAGCATTTAAATAAAGGAATTGTCAAAAACTGTCTCTTGTACATTTGTACCCCCTTACCATTTCACACAGGGGGGAGGGCCGGGTTCTGGGGGTCCCCTTGTTAAAGGGGGCTTCCAAATTCCGATAAGCCCCCCCACCCGCAGACCCCCACAACCACCGGCCAGGGTTGTGGGGATGAGGCCCTTGTCCTCATCAACATGGGGACAAGGTGTTTTGGGGGGCTACCCCAAAGCACCCTCCCAATGTTGAGGGCATGTGGCCTGGTACGGTTCAGGAGGGGGGGCGCTCTCTCATCCCCCCCTCTTTTCCTGCGGCCTGCCAGGTTGCGTGCTTGGATAAGGGTCTGGTATGGATTTTTGGGGGGACCCCACACCGTTTTTTTTTTAAATGTTGATTCCCCTTAAAATCCATACCAGACCTGAAGGGTCTGGTATAGATTTTGAGGGGGACCCCACGCCATTTTTTTAAAAAATTTTGGCCGGGGTTCCCCTTAATATCCATACCAGACCGGAAGGGCCTGGTATGGAATTTAGGGGGACCCCCACGTAATTTTTAAAAAAAATTTTGGTTCGGGATTCCCCTGTGGGGAATTCCCATGCCGTTTTTATCAAGGAACTTTTATGTGTATTGTCGGACCGGTAATTCATTAATAGCCGCGAATAGTTTAAATGATTTTTTTCCTTTGAAATGTAATTTTGCTGTCAAACTGTTCTAAACACGGGAAGCATGCGCCCCTTTACAGGCATACTATAGACACCTCCCAGGTACGAAATATAAAGGGATATTACACTTTTATTGTTTCACTTTAAGCATTATTAAAATCACTGCTCCCGAACAAACGGCCGCTTTTAAAACTTTTTTTTTGCATTGATCCATGTCCCCTGGGGCAGGACCCAGGTCCCCAAACACTTTTTTTATGACAATACCATGAATATAAGCCTTTAAAATTAGCACTTTTGATTTCTCCCATAGACTTTTAAAGGGTGTTCCGCGGCATTCGAATTTGCCGCGAACACCCCAAATTGTTCGCTGTTCGGCTCGAACTCGAAGCTCATCTCTAGTGTTGAGTTATTTTGAGTTATTTTGAGGGGACAGCAAATTTACACTGTTATACAAGCTGTACACTTCCTACTTTACATTGTAGCAAAGTGTCATTTCTTCAGTGTTGTCACATGAAAAGATAATAAAATATTTACAAAAATGTGAGGGGTGTATTCACTTTTGTGAGATACTGTATGTAGTCCACAGATGAACTGCATATATCTTTTTTTATTTTGCCCTGACATACTGTATGCTTAAGATCTCTTTCACACTGGGGGTTTTTCAGGTGCTTTTGGGCTAAAATTAGTGCCTATATAGCGCCTGAAAATGCCTCCCCCCGCAGCCCCAGTGTGAAAGTTGAGTGCTTTCCCACTGGGGCGGTGCTCTGGTAGGACGTTAGGGCGCTGAACGTTTCGGCGCTGGAGGAGCGGTGTATACACCGCTCCTGGCCATTGAAATTAATGAGCAGCGCTGCCGAAGTGCCTGCAAAGCGTTTCGGCAGCGGTGCTTTGAGGATACTTTTAACCCTTTATTCGCCCGCTAGTGGGAGTTAAAATCGCCCTGCTAATGGCCGAAAAATGCTGTTATTACATTGTTAAAACGCCGCTTCCGGCCCCCGCAGCCGCAGTGTGTAAGTGCCCTTAATGATGTCCTTACTGATGAAAAAAGTGAACGCATTAATGGCTAGGTGATTGTATTGAAATCTCTTGCTGTTCTGGTCCAAGAATACGGTGCCAACCTTACTAATTCCAACTCTGTAAATGGAAATGATTGTCCTCATATGTCTGGCTTAGTTTAAAGTCCTAGATTTGTGACTAGGAGACATTTGTAAATAATCTGCACGTCCCAGCCTTCCTTTTCATCTTTTTTTAGAAATTCCCCGCACTTCGAATATTCTGTTGCTGACATCTTTCTATGAAGAGGATGAAGTGTACCCAGCCTTTCCATACAGAGGATGAAGAATGTGGCAGGTGTCCTCAGTGTCATATGAAAGCAGTTTTCTTTTTACTTTGTGAGACTTTTGAAGTTTTTAGCTTTTAAGTCCAATCAATGGCACACAATGCTCCTGGGGTATTGTGTTCGCTGCACCTGTGCCATGGACGGAGACAAAAGACAACATACATTAGATATTTAGAAGATGTTTGGAGTTAGGAAGACAGATAGAGAGACTGGAAACAATGAAAATCAAAGAGTACACCTTGACCTTTTTGCTTTTTGTACTGCTATTTATTGCGATCTTACAGTATATTCATATATATTTTGTAGTCCATTTATTTTTATATATAGTACTAGGAAAAGAGAGTTTGATTTTTTTTTCTTTACTATTTAACAAACAAGCGTTAATACTGTCTTATAGTTTTTCATGTCGTTGACAGAAATTTGAATCTTTTTAGTAGTAATTTTCTAATTATACTTTTCTAATCATACTGATTCACCAGCATTGGGTACTTTATATATTTTATGAATAATTATTGAGACCATATTTTAATTTTAATAATTTATACGCTTTATATATTTTTCTTGCAACCTAGACTATAGCTGGTAACCGCTGTGGAACTTCTTCCTTTTTTTACTGCTGTATTATCCTTTCCGCAGTGTGGGCAGGGTTAATCTATCCACACCTCAATCTGTTACAATCCTCCCTGATCTAAGGGTTTCTACAATACCTCTAGCTTGACTCTTGGTGGACCAGGCACGTACTGGCCATCGGGACTACCGGGAGTTTCCCGGTGGCCCAATGGCTCAGTGGGCCGGTTTCAGTGACAGCGTACCGCCACCCCCTATGCTTCTCTGCCCGCCCCTGCAGCGCTCACCTCCTCTCCTTGCCTAATTATGCAGTGCATCTCAATAACGACATGATCCTCAGGAGTCGGCACTGAGTAGCTCATCATACGATCCGGAAGGAGGGCAGCCACACACAGCTGTAATATAAGCTTCCTTGGCACTCGTTCTCCTGCTCTTTCCTTCCCCCGCTCTCCATCCTGTCTGCTGTCGCGGAGAATCTAGATGGAGAGCGGGGGAAGGAAAGAGCAGGAGAACAAGTGCCGAGGAAGCTTATGTTACAGCTGTGTGTGGCTGCTCTCCTTCCGGATTGCATGATGAGCTTCTCATTGTCGACTCCTGAGGATCCTGTCATAATTCAGTTACACTGCATAACTAGGCAGGGAGAGGAGGTTAGCGCTGCGGGGGGGGGGGGGTGACCAGAAGAGCACGCGGGGACCAGCAGAGCACATGGAGGACCAGAGGAGCAAGCGGGGGACCAGAGCAGCATGGGGGACCAGAGCAGAATGGGGGGGGAATAGAGGGGCATAGGGGGAACAGCGGAGCACGCGGGGGACCAGAGGAGCAGGGGGTACCAGAGAAGCACGAGGGTACTAATGAGCAGAGGGAACCAGATTAGCATGGGGGGAACAGATGGGCAGAAGAAGAACGCAGAAGCATGTGGGGGAACAGAGAAGCATGGGGGACCAGAGGAGCACGGGGGACCAGAGGAGCACAAGGGTACAGAGGTTCAGGGGGGACCAGAGTGGCATGGGGGGACCAGAGTGGCATGGGGGGACCAGAGGAACACGCGGGGGACCAGAGAAGCAGGGGGTACCAGAGCAGCAGGGGGGTACCAAAGGAGC
This sequence comes from Lithobates clamitans, assembly GCA_037952925.1. Classification (NCBI taxonomy): domain Eukaryota; kingdom Metazoa; phylum Chordata; class Amphibia; order Anura; family Ranidae; genus Lithobates; species Lithobates clamitans. The sequence goes on from JBBGZY010000573.1 coordinate 7,876,327, forward strand.
ACAGGGGAGGACCAGAGAAGCACGAGGGTACTGATGAGCAGGGGGGACCAGATGAGCATAGGGGGAACAGAGGAGCAGTAGAAAAATGCAGAAGCATGTGAGGGAACAAAGAAGCATGTGGGGGACCAGAGGAGCACAGGGGACCAGAGGAGCATGGGTGTACCAGAGGAGTACAGGGGGACCAGAAAAGCACGAGGGTACATAGGAGAATGGGGGACCAGATGGTCATGGGGGGAACAGAGGAGCAGGAGAGGAACGCATAAGCATGTGGGGGATCAGAAGAGCACGAGGAGACCAGAGAAACAGGGGGATGACCAAAGGAGCGTTTAGTAGGAAGTGGATGGAAGGGGCGTGATCAGACGCTTACATCAAGAAATGTATGGTTTATTTATGTAAAAGAATACAGACATATAGTCATATAGATATAAAATCATACAAATACTACATAATATTATATAAAAAAGGAAAAACAGGTAACAAAATAAGTACTAGGAAGTTAAAATTGGGGTGTGCCCATATTGAGGCAGGTATTTAAGAAAGGTTGACGCGTTTCGAGGAAAACCTCTTCATCAGAGTCAGGAGAACTGGAGCACAGTCTGTATGGGCCGGTAGGCCGACATGTGTACATGGGGAGAGGTGGTGTGGCTAGTAGGAGGAGGTGTCCTGTGATGGACAATTGATTATTCCAAGTTCCATACCCAGGTGTTCTAGATGGGGTATAAATAAGAACAATATATACCGTACACTACAGACTGGAGACGTAAGATAAGTTTACATTGAAAAATGCATTCATAAAATGATAAAAAGTATATAATATAAACGTATTAGAAATAAAAATTACCATATCAGTACAGAGAATTAATGATAGGTAGTGGGATTTTGAAGCACAGAACATGAGATTGTAGTCTAAATACATACAAATGGAAAAATCTACGCATACATAAGTGTACACACACATACACATGCATAATACAAACGTATGTAAATGCATTAAAAAAAAAAAATATATATATATATATATGCATATGAGAGGGGGGGGGAGGGTAAATGAAGTAAAAAGTGCACTGAGACACATTGAGAGATATTGTTGCACAGGGGGGAGCACAGGGGGGGACAGAGGAGCAGGGGGAAGAGAGGAGCATTGGGGGACCAAAAGGGGCATGGGGGAGGGGACAGACAGCTGACTTACCAGCTATGGCCTGGGAGTTTCTCACTTTCCTAAATAATCTTGTCCCATTACGAGGGAGGGGCGGCGAACTGGTTCTTTGCCCCGGGTGAAATAATGTCTAGCTTCCCCACTGGTACTGCCTATAAGAGAAATAAAGTAGTACGGCTAATGGCTAGCGAAGGGGGGGGCTTGGGTGGCCATCGGGGTTGTCCGGCCGGGGGGGGCGGGTTTGTCCGGCCAGCATGGGAGAGACCTGTCACCTGTCAAAGTCTGGATGAAGTCCAGGGTCAAATTTTTGTCCCAGTCCAGCCCTGTGGTGGACCTCCCCTCCAACCAGCTCACAAAATAAAGCATCAACAAAACAAAACCAAAGTTTAGGCATCCAGAGGGGTGTGCTCTCTAATAAATACAGCAGCTGAGGGAGCCATATCATTTTAAGTGAGTTGGTGCAGCCAGCCACTAAAAATGTGAGATGGCAGCGACTTTTACACTTGAGACGCAGGTTACCACTCGCAGGGGTCAAACTGAGAGGCAAATAATCCTTTGGACAAAAAGAAATATAAATGCCCAGATAGCAGAATGAATCCACAATTTTAACCGTAGCTGCAGGATCGGGCAAAGTGGTCCTTAAAGTGATCATAAATCTCTACATGCACTATATTGTCAAAAATACTTGGACGCCTGCCTTTACACGCACTTTAATGGCATCCCAGTCTTAGTCTGAAGGGTTCAATATTGAGTTGGCCCACCCTTTGCAGCTATAACAGCTTTAACTCTTCTGGGAAGGCTGTCCACAAGGTTTAGGAGTGTGTCTATGGGAATGTTTGACCATTGTTCCAGAAGCGCATTTGTGATGTCAGGCACTGATGTTGGACTAGAAGGCCTGGCTCACAGTCTCCACACTAATTCATCTCAAAGGTGTTCTATCGGGTTGAGGCCAGGACTGCGCAGATCAGTCAAATTCCTCCATCCCCAAACTGTTCCCACAAAATGTCTTAGTATACTGATGCCTTAAGAGTTCTCTTCACTGAAACTAAGGGGGAAAGCCCAACCCCTAAAAAACAACCCAACACCATAATCCCTCCTCCACCCAATGATTGGGACCATTGCACAAAGCAAGGCCCATAAAGACATGGATGAGAAAGTTTGGGGTGGAGGAACTTGACTGGCCTGCATAGAGAACTGACCTCAACCCGATAGAACACCTTTGGGATGAATTAGAGCGGGGACTGTGAGCCAGGCCTTCTAGGCCAACATCAGTGCCTGACCTCCCAAATGCGCTGTGGACAGCTGTCCCAAAAGAGTTATAGCTGCAAAGGGTGGGCCAACTCAATATTGAACCCTATGGACTAAGACTGATATGCCATTAAAGTTTATGTGTGTGTAAAGGCAGGTGTCCCAATATTTTTGGTAATATAGTATATATCCAGTGAAGTGACTGGCCTCAGGTGATACACAGAGATGAAACAAACCCTCCTACATAAGTTGCACCTGTTTATCTACAGTCTTTTCTTCTCTACATCCATTCAAAGTGCAGTTATACAGCTTGTCTGAGCTGTCAAAGAAAGGGGGCGGAGAGCTGAAATTATACTCTGCAGAACTTAGTAAAGAGAGCTGATTGGAGGAAAGGGACACACCCCCTTCACACAGCACACAGGAACAGAGCGGAGGCTGTCTATCAGTTGGAGGACCCTTTTTCTCTTGGTGTCAGGAAAACTTGTCAGTAAAGACTCATGCTGATAGCAGAGGAATGAAGCAGCAGAGCGAAAAAACGCACTAAAATCGCTGCAAAAATTACAACGCCAATGCTCCTGGCTCTGTGCATGATTTGGTACATGAGCTTCTTTGAAGTGTAGGGAGGCCCATTGAAATGAATGGTGCTACTCCAAAAACGTTCCACAAAAAAAACACAAAAAAGCTTAAAAAAAAAAAAACGTTGCTATGCTCAGGTGTGGATGGAGCCTAACTTTTGGTGTGGTGTTTCAATATCAGACTGTCCCAGCTGGGGAGATTTTTTCTCTGTGTTCTAGTTACCATTGTCATTAGGAATGAAAGTGAGAGAAACCCAAAATTTTGAGTTAGCACCAGATTAGGGATAAAGGGCTACATCTGCCAATGGGAACACTTGTTGCAGGGACAGCTGTCAAAGTAAACATTTCCCTCACTCATGAGAGTTTTTTTTGCTCTTGGACAGGAAATCTCACTAATGGTTTTAACCCTTTCTATTCAAAACAAAAAAGTTTTGACTTTAGATATACTTGAAAAGGGGAATTGTAATTTTTAAATACCTCCACAGAGTTGCTTTACACTCTAATCTACCCTTGCACAGTTTCCCCTCACTCTTGTGCAATTTGCTGAAGACTGTAAATCATAATCAGAATGCAGTTAAATTCAGACTCAGCACATAGCAGCCGGCAGTGATCATTATGTTATGCCGGCAGGGAAGTCTCCCCGCCAGCAGAACACAATAGTGCTGCGGAAGGCATTCCCCCATCAACACTGACTGTGTTGATTGAGGAATTAGGCAATTTACTTTCCTTCCATCCATTGTGGAAGGAAAGAAATTTGTATGCTCATTGGCTTGCTTAAGTCACTGACCCAGGGCAAGCATTAAATCCAGAAAAGTTGGAAGCACTTATCTACATAATTGTTCTGGATTTTTAAAAAGGAGAAGACTCCTTTATCACCTGGATTGCCTGTAATGTTTGCAAGAAGGTTTTGACCCCCACCCAGGACAACAATAAGCTGTGTCATGATGCCAAGCAGGAGGAGCCTGGGTAACATTGGCTCCCCAATCTCCTCTGTGACAAATGAACCCAGAATTGGTAAGCATTTCACCACCTCTGGGTTCACAGTGGTCATTCCAGGCTACTGTGGCTGTGGATTCAGCTAATCAAAAGAGATCTGTGCTTGATTAGCTGTAGTGGAGAGCAAAGATACTACTAGTGGTCAAAAGTAAAAAAAAAAGTGAAAAGTGTTAAAATAAAGTTGTCATATGATTATGATTTACTTATTAATAATAAAAATATTTAAAAGCAACCCCTTTTGTTCCGTGCACACAAGAGTAGGCCATACACATGTATGTAAACAGCTATTGAGTCACATACAGTGGGGACGGAAAGTATTCAGACCCCCTTAAATTTTTCACTCTTTGTTATAGTGCAGCCATTTGTTAAAATCATTTAAGTTCATTTTTTGTTCTTCATTAATGTACACACAGCACCCCATATTGACAGTAAAACACAGAATTTTTGACATTTTTGCAGATTTATTAAAAAAGAAAAACTGAAATATCACATGGTCCTAAGTATTCAGACCCTTTGCTGTGACACTCATATATATAACTCAGGTGCTGTCCATTTCTTCTGATCATCCTTGAGCAGGGGCGGATCCAGAGTCTAGTCTCGGGAGGGGCACTGCCAGAAAATAAGGCTACTTTCACACTGGAGCGGGTGTCGGCGGTAAAGCGGCGCTATTTTTAGCACCGTTTTAGCACCGCTATTTGGCCGCTAGCGGGGTGGTTTTATCCCATTTATTTCTACTGAGACACACAGCCGCTATATCCCAATATGACATGCTGGTGCGGGTCCTTGAATAAACCCTGCCTGCATTCTGGGATCCACACGCATGACATATTGGGATATAGCGGCTGTGTGTCACAGTAGAAATAAATGGGATGCTGGCATTGGGATGCATGTAACACTTTATGCATCCCCAAGCCAGTAAAAGACAGCCCTGCATGTTAGACACATGTCTGCTGCATGCCCTGTGTAAATGAAGCCTAAAGATGAATTTTTCTGTCATTCTATATCATCATTATTATCATGATAGTCACACAATACAGGGGCTGTGGCTCAACGCACCTGTACTGTGTGAGTATCATGATGATAATGATGATGATTGGTAATTGTAATATGACACATTGAGGGGGTTAACGTACTCACTGATGTATTACTGACCAGTAGCAATTAATTAACCCCTTTGTGCTGCATTAGTGGCACTAGTGGCAGTGTTTATAAACCCCTTCATGCTGTAGCATAAAAGGGGTTAATTAACATTGATAGTGCCACTGTCATTAATGCTGAACAGAGGGGTTAATTGCCACTGGTCACTAATACATCAGTGAGTACATTAACCCCCTCCATGTGCCATATTACAATTACCATTGTGAAATTATTTAACCCCCCTCCCCTCCCCCAAAGCGTTAACCTCTTCACAAGGTGTTAACTCATTAACATAAGAATGCCCGCCATAGCTAATTAACATAAGAATGTCCGCCGTAGCTAATTAACATAACAATGCCCGTCGTAGCTAATTAACATAACAATGCCCGCCGTAGCTAATTAACATGACAATTCCTTAGCTAAGTGCTCACTTACTTGCAGTGCACTGAGCTCTGGCTAAAGGCCCATCTTGTCTTCAATCCTGCCGCGTGAATCGTGACGTCACACCAGCCGGGACTAGGAAGCTCCTGTCGGGTGGAGATCACTCCGCCTGACTGGGAAGTGAAGTGACACTCGCACCGCTGTGCTGCAAATCTGCCAGTGTGTAGCAGCGGCCCCGGTGTCACATCACTTCCAGACCCCCATAGTGATGCCACTGGCCCCCAGGGGATATATTTTAGGCCACCTGGGACTTTGGGAGAGCCAGGGGAAGCAGAAATAAAGTCCCTGCAGCTGCATTTAGAAGCCTCGTAACGCAAATCTGGTGAGGTGGCGGAGGGAGAAAGCCTTGGAGTCAGTACTATTTTCTGGGGGGGGGGCAATAGCCCCGTTGCCCCCCCCCCAGGATCCGCCCCTGTCCTTGAGATGGTTCTACACCTTCATTTAAGTCCAGCTGTGTTTGATTATACTGATTGGACTTGATTAGGAAAGCCACACACCTGTCTATATAAGACCTTACAGCTCACAGTGCATGTCAGAGCAAATGAGAATCATGAGGTCAAAGGAACTGCCTGAAGAGCTCAGAGACAGAATTGTGGCAAGGCACAGATCTGGCCAAGGTTACAAAACAATTTCTGCTGCACTTAAGGTTCCTAAGAGCACAGTGGCCTCCATAATCCTTAAATGGAAGACGTTTGGGATGACTAGAACCTTTTCTAGAGCTGGCCATGCGGCCAAACTGAGCTATCGGGGGCGAAGAGCCTTGGTGAGAGAGGTAAAGAAGAACCCAAAGATCACTGTGGCTGAGCTCCAGAGATGCAGTCGGGAGAAGGGAGAAAGTTGTAGAAAGTCAACCATCACTGCAGCCCTCCACCAATTGGGGCTCTATGGCAGAGTGGCTCGACGGAAGCTTCTCCTCGGTGCAAGACACATGAAAGCCCGCATGGAGTTTGCTAAAAAACACCTGAAGGACTACAAGATGGTGAGAAATAAGATTCTCTGGTCTGATGAGACCAAGATAGAACTTTTTGGCCTTAATTCTAAGCGGTATGTGTGGAGAAAACCAGGCACTGCTCATCACCTGTCCAATACAGTCCCAACAGTGAAGCATGGTGGTGGCAGCATCATGCTGTGGGGGTGTTTTTCAGCTGCAGGGACAGGATGACTGGTTGCAATCGAGGAAAAGATGAATGGGGCCAAATACAGGGATATCCTTGACAAAAACCTTCTCCAAAGTGCTCAGGACCTCAGACTGGGCCGAAGATTTGCCTTCCAACAAGACAATGACCCTAAGCACACAGCTAAAATAACGAAGGAGTGGCTTCACAACAACTCCGTGACTGTTCTTGAATGGCCCAGCCAGGGCCCTGACTTAAACCCAATTGGTCATCTCTGGAGAGACCGAAAAATGTCTGTCCACCAACGTTTACCATCCAACCTGACAGAACTGGAGAGGATCTGCACTGAGAAATGGCAGAGGATCCCCAAATCCAGGTGTGAAAAACTTGTTGCATCTTTCCCAAAAAGACTCATGGCTGTATTAGATCATAAGGGTGCTTCTACTAAATACTGAGCAAAGGGTCTGAATACTTAGGACCATGTGATATTTCAGTTTTTCTTTTTTTTATACATTTTTTTATTGCATTTTCAAGACAAACAATACATATACAACTTAAAAACTAAAAGAAAAGAAAAAAACAAACAAAACAAAACTGTGGTGCCTATATAAAGTATCCCACACATCACATGGCAAGATATTATAATTTGTGTTATTTATCGCATGATGAGTTAACCTATGGCTCGCTTCTTCTTGTATCTATTTAGAGGTCACTTGAGACATCAAGTCCTCTCTCCAATCGTAGCCAATAAATTCTCACTACTCCCCCCCGCAACCCCCATCATATTATTGAGGACTCAACCAGCTGTTTCCACATCCTCTAACCATGTACGCCAGATTCTATCGTACTTCATCGGGCACCCTCTATTGAAGTATGTGTCTCTATATAAAGGAAGGTTATTATTGACCAGACTTTTCCATTGTGTCAATGAAGGGGGGGTGGGCTTCTTCCATTGCATGGCAATGTTTTTCCGGGCATAGAATAGCAATAGCCCTACCAATGTGCGTTTTGCCATTGTTGGTACAAGTGTTTCAATTAACCCCAATAGACAGACTTCCATGGCATGTGGAAGTGTAGTTGATGCGACTCTATTTACCGTGTCAAGTACCTCACTCCAATATTGCTGAATTTTTGGGCAATGCCAGAAAATATGAGAGAAATCTCCTGGGGAGATTCCACATCTCCAACACTCCGATGGACATGTAGGGTTCATTTTATGGAGTCTATGTGGAGTAAAGTACGCTCTATGCACTATTTTAAGTTGGATCAGCCTATCCCGCATAGAAACTAAGGAGCGGAAAGGGAAATCCCAAACATCATCCCAATCATCATTGTCCAGCGAGGGTATATCAAGCTGCCAGCGAGACCAGAGCTTATCTAAGGGTGGGAGAGACACATAGACCAAATGCTCATAAAGCTGTGAGGTAGGTTTCTCTGCACATTTAGTTCTAAGTGTCTTCTCCAGTCCTGACTGGAAAACGATGCAGGAAGCGCGTGGAAACTGCGCAGCAAAAGCATGTGACAATTGGAGATAGCGAAATTGGTAATGATGAGGTATGTTATACATGGACGAAAGGTGTGAAAGGGGAGATAATGACATTTGTGACACTATGTGAGAGATAATTTTTATACCATACTTAGTCCAAGCAAAGGGGTCTGGAAGTTTGTAAATGTGTGGCAAAGTAGGGTTCAGCCAGATCGGGGTGTTAGGAGAGATCTCGGTTGATTTGTATTTTTCTATATCTAGACCTGCCCGCCAAGCCCGCAGGGTGGTATGCATAGAGGGTGTCAAATGATATGGGGCTCGAGGGCCTCTGAATATCAGGAATTGCAAGGCTTCAAAAGAGCCCACTATCGTGGCCTCTAGGGCTGTGGAAGAGTTAGTTTTGTCAGGGTGCAGCCACCAGGCCACTGTCACCAGTTGGGTAGCCAGAAAATATTTGTAGCAATCAGGAAATGCCATACCACCCTGCGTTGCCGGCCGCATCAAAGTCGACAGCCGATACCTGGGTGGCGAGGAGCCCCAGATAAAGGATGAGAACAATTGATTCATTGTATTAAAAAACGATTTAGGTATCCACTGAGGGGAGTGGCGGAACAAATACGTGAATTTGGGGATAATTTTCATTTTAAGGAGGTTTATTCGTCCCCAGACTGACAGAGGTAAATTACTCCACGTTTTAAGTTTTGTCTTAGTGTCCAAGAGTATAGGGGTAAGGTTAAGCGAGATGAAATCTGATGCTTGTGTGGATATATGGACCCCCAGGTACTTAAAAGTTTCCACCCATTTTAGTGCACAGTCTGGGGAGGAAGTAGTTTTGGCCGCCTGATCTATCGGAAAAAGCAATGATTTGGACCAGTTGACCCTTAGCCCGGTGACTCCCGCAAAAGTGTCCAACACGTTCAAAACACCCTGTAAGGACGGGCCAGCATCATTGAGGAACAGTAGCATGTCATCCGCGTACAGGGCCAGCCTCTCCTCCAGCAAGCCAATACGAAGACCTTTAATATGCGGGGACGTACGGAGCGCCTCCGCCACTGGTTCAATAGCTAAGGCAAATAAAGCTGGCTGGAGAGAGAGGACAGCCCTGCCGGGTTCCTCTGGTGAGCCTAAAAGGGGCTGACAGTCCACCCCCCAGACTTATCGATGAAGTGGGGCATTTGTACAATACCTGGAGCCATTGAATAAACAACAAGGGGAACCCCATTCTACGCAATGTTTCCCAAAGAAAAGGCCACTCTACGGTGTCAAAAGCCTTTTCTATGTCAAGTTATGCTATAGTTCTCGAACCCGTGTTGTGATGTTGGGCATGTATGTTGGTATATAACCTTCTGAGGTTGACATCCGTGGATCTACGGGGCATAAAGCCAGTTTGGTCCGAATCAATGACTGAAGGCAATAGGGGATATAGTCGTAGAGCAAGTAGTTTGGTCAAAATTTTAAAGTCGTTATTTAGCAATGCAATTGGCCGGTACGAGGCGCAGGAGGTTGGGTCTTTAGAGGGTTTGTGTATTAAAGTCAGATATGCAAGATACATGGAGTCGGGTAGTCTGCCATCCTTCAGGCATATATTATATAACTGGGCCAACAGGGGTGCCAGAAGGTCTCCATGCGACTTATAAAAGTCAATTGGAAGGCCATCCGGCCCCGGCGCCTTATCAGTTGGGAAGGATTGGATGGCATTTAGAACTTCTAGGGCCGTAAATGGCCTAACTAGTGTCTCACGCTCCTGATCTGACAGCCAGCCCAGCGCCAAGGGATCTAACAGGTCCCGTAGCCGCACAGGCTGAAAGTCAGAGGGCAGGGTGGAGGTATACAACTTTCCATAAAAAGCAGTAAACGTTTGTAAAACCTCAGTGGGTGAAGTCACCATGTCCCCATCAGCAGTCTGCAGAGTGGAGACAAGCGTAAGTGGTTGGTCATTCTGCGCCAATAGGGCCAGCAGGCGACCATTTTTGTCACCTTGTTCAAAGGTTCTTTGTCTGCCCCTATGAGTTTCAAGTCGTGTAACCTCTGTCAAGTGAAGATTCAGTTCTCTCTGAGCTGCCATAAGTGAGTCAAAATGAGATGGTGTGGGGTCCGAGCTATAAGTAGAGGTATGATTTGTCACCGACTGTTGCAGTAGTTGGGTCTCCTTTAATTGTTTCTTTTTAATATGGGCAATAGATGAGATGTATTGTCCCCTCGTATATGCTTTAAACGCATCCCAAGTGATTTCAGGAGAGGAGGACCCAGTGTTCCGCTCCCAGAAATCAGTTAACAGGGGGGTATACTCTCAGCTAGGTCCAGATGGGAGACCCAATGAGCCCCCAGTCTCCACAGTGCTGCACTCCGGGATGCAGGAGAGCGAAGCGTCACCACCAATGGGCTGTGATCAGACAATCCACTTGGCAAATAAGATGCCTCCAGCACATCCACCAACAATGGGGGATTAGAAAAGGCCAGGTCTATACGTGATGCAGTTTTGTGGCATGCTGAGAAACACGAATAGGCTCTGGTTGTAGGGTGCTTCCACCTCCAAATCTCTTCTAGGGCTACTGCCTGAGCCCAACCAGAGAGATCTGTGCAATGATGCTTTGGTGGGGCAGGTCTATCTAGATCCGGGGACATGATAGCATTAAAGTCTCCCATAATTAAAATCTTCCCAGGGCAAAAGGGGGCAATTTTTTCCATAACCGCGTATAGTATTACAGGTGAGAAAGGCGGAGGGATATACATATTAATGACAATATATCTGTGAGACCAAAGTGTAAATACAACAATAACAAATTTACCCTGTGGGTCCGTGCACACCTCTTCAATCACACATGGGAAGTTCTTGTGTATAAGAATCGACACCCCTCTTGCATACGTAGAGTATGTGGCATGTATAGCCCTCTGTATCCACGGTTTTTTCAATGTCAGGATTTTGCTGCCCATTAGATGGGTCTCTTGAAGAAGAATGAGTTGGGGGGAGTGGGACTTTAGGTACTGGAAAAGGAGGGCTCGCTTGAATTTTGATCCAAGGCCCCTGACATTCCAGGAAAGGACCGTAAAGGAATCGGCACGGGGATTAGCCATCTACATTAAAAGGTGAGAACCAACTAGGATGAATGGGAGAGCGAACCGTGAACAGCAAAATCCTTGACACAGTACACCATGTAGTAGCAGCATTTAGATTTATCCAATATTGTGCACCAAAAGAGAAAAAAAGAAAAGAAACCTTTAGAACATTTTTAAACAAACCCAAGCACAAGGTGCCTTTCCTACTATGCCCCATCTCTCTTCCGAAACGAGGGAGAAGGATGGGGATAGTTTTACCCCTAAACAAAAAAACCTTATAACTGTAGTGGCAACCTAAAAACTCAGTGCACTACATTATCGTGCCAGTCCAGAGACCCTTGGAACTTGACTCGTATTGCCACGTCCTGGACCAAGGTGAGGGTGGGTCGCCGTAACTGGCAAATGTCCTCGTCTGAACCTGAGCGAGGGGGGGGGGAAATTTTTTAGGGACGGATCATCGTTTAGGAGTCAATGACAAAAAGTCTGCATGGTATTTACTGGAGCTCCTCAGACAGGAGGAACTAGTTTCAGTTCCATCAGTAACAGATGTATAGTAGAAGGTGAGGATGATGACGTGGTGCCGCAGTGCAGAAAGATGCGGTAGCCGATAATGAATTGTGTTGGGAGTCAACATGGGGTAGAAGGAGGGTCATTATAGGAATTTAAAGTACTTATCTGAACCCAGCAGATCGTATATTCAGCACCGGTCCAATTTTCATTATGACACTAACGGGTGTCTAACCATGCTGCTGCGGCCTCAGGGGTATCGAAGAAGCGGGTGTTGTCGCCATCCGTGATCCTCAATCTGCTGGGGTATAGAAGGCCAAAACGTATTCCCTTCTCTCGGAGTCGACGTCTGACATCTGTAAAAGATTTGCGGCGCTGCTGCACCTCCTGAGAGAAATCAGGAAAGAAAGATAGCCTGGTGTTCTCATATTTGATTTCCGGCATGGTTCGGGCCTCCGCCAGAATGCGGTCTCGATCACGGTAGTTCAGCAAGCGTAACAGGAAGGGACGTGGAGGGGCCCCCGGTCTTGGAGGGAGTGGCGGGACCCTGTGAGCTCTTTCCACTACAAAAGTGGGCGACAAATCCCCCAGATTAAACAGGGTGGATAATAACTGCTCGGTGAATTCAGCTGGCTTGGAACCCTCCGCTCTCTCAGGCAAACCAAGGATGCGAATGTTGTTGCGCCGGAGGCGGTTCTCGGTGTCTATGGCTCGTTCTTGTAGCGCCTTCACTTGGAGCTGTAGGGCCCTCACCTCTCTGGAATCTGACCGGACCACATCCTCCACCGTGGAGACTCTGTCCTCCACCTCAGCGATACGGGATCGGAATTTATCCATGTCTTGGCGGATAAGACTGACATCTACAGTTAGGAAGTCTATTTTGGCAGTTAGGGTTTCTTTACATGCCGTAATGGCCGCCAGGATCTCTGCTCCCATGGGGGACTCCGCAGCCCCTGACTCCGCCACTGTTTTCGCATTCGCCGCCATTTCTGCCGCCGGCAAGTGCCTGGTCACTGACGGAGTGGTAGGAGAAGCCTTGTTTTTTTTCGAATGTGAATAACGGGTCTTAGGAGGGCCCATCCGCAGTGTGCTCTGCTCTGGATAAGGGCTGTGTGGTTGGTGAGAGACAGCAGGCAGGTACCAGAACACAGTGGGCAGGGTAGAGGATGCACAGGGTCAGGGCTTGCAGGGCACAAGTTCTGCAGGAATGGTAATTTGGGGAAGGCAGCACAGCACTGTTGGGACACGGTACCTGTATGTGGGGGATGCTTCAAGCACCATAGGCCTGGAAGATGGTAGCAGGCCTCAGCACCAGTCCACGTAGGAGTCTCCTGCGGCCTCGGGGTCTCCACACCGATCGACAGCCTCCCGGGGACCACCTCCGCAGATGCGGATGTAGCGGCCGCCTCCCGCTCGCGGTAATCTAGGCCGGGGATGCTGGAGGCTTTGTAGGCCTCAAAACGGCGGCCGGCCGCGGTGCCCGGAAACGAATCCTCCGGCGGTCATCCGGCCTTCCTCCCACCGCAGACACCTCCCAGGGACTGCCGCCACGGATGCTGGTGGAGCAGCCGTCCGTTGCTCCTCCGATTGCGGCACTTGCTCGGGGATGTTGGAGGCCTATCAGGCCTCAAGATGGCGGCTGGCTGCTGCTGTGTGGAGCCGGTCGCAGCCCGTACACGCTCAATCGGCCGGCCGAGCTCCACAATGTTCCCAAGGGCTGGTGCAGAGGATGTCCGGGGGTAGCTGGGATAGGTTTTGTGGCTCCCCAAGTTGTGTATTTAGCAGGATGGTGATGGATTTAATCAGGATCGCGGAGCTCCTCAGTAACGCGTCCTGTCTTCTCTACATCCGGACACGCCCCCAGTTTTTCTTTTTTAATAAATCTGCAAAAATGTCAACAATTCTGTGTTTTTCTGTCAATATGGGGTGCTGTGTGTACATTAATGAGGAAAAAGTGAACTTAAATGATTTTAGCAAATGGCTGCAATATAGCAAAGAGTGAAAAATTTAAGGGGGTCTGAATACTTTCCGTCCCCACTGTATGTGATATCATTGGGAACATCAGAGTGGCAGCAAAAATTCTAGAGTCATAATTCATAGTAAACTCTAAACCTGTAAAGGCTTTTAAAACTTTGCCTATTTGGGTACTGTAGCTTGGGGTATTGGGTTTTAGTTTCAGCTTTATTTGCTCCTGTCAACACTTGTATGCTCACTCAATCGACCTACACTCTTTTGACCTCTTTTCCCTATAGACTTTAATAGGTGCACCTGTAAACTCGGAAAACACGTGTATTTGCATGTATTTTGGCACCTAAAACTCCTTTCTCCACTAGAACTGCTCCCTTCCCCTTGCCAAGCTCAGAAAACAAACACCCGAAGCTTGATACATGTGCAAAAACACTTACATGAAGCTTGCAAAATGCCCAACAAAGTGCTTCAAAATCAGTGGAAATACTCTCTGCTTATGTTCTGCTCAGGTGTTGAATGCAGGCTTGTAGGCAGGTGAAGGTTACTGCTGCCCCAGCAGGAGGTTAGGGGTTAACTGTAACTCCCGGGTTTTCCATGGCGGGTTTTCTTCTGCCCGACCCTCTGGTCCTGTGTGTTAAAAAAGGAACGAGGGCCCGGATCCTGGGGGAGAAGTTCTACACAGTCAAAGAGAGATGTTCTGCCTGATGCCGTTACCTGAGTCTTGATGGCCCGTGTCCTGATGAAACTAAAGCTAAACTCCAAACATGTGCTCAACCAATATTGGACTTCTGTTTGAATAGGTATGCTGGGGCAGCTATAAGCATGTAGTTAGGGACTAGGGATTTTAGGGAAAAGATTATATTTTATTTTGGACTGTTGTCTGTGTGTGTCATCATGGTAACTTATTCTTCAAGTAAAATGTTTTAAACTTTGCCTGGTGGACACCATACTGGAAATGAGGAAGCGGTGATACACTGGACAGGTAGAGAGGGCATTCGCTCTGCGTTTCCCTCTTAAATGCACAAGTTACCGTGGTGATTCTTAATACCTCAAGAGAGTTTACTAGAGTTTTTTCATGTCTAGTCATCTGTTTGGGTCATGAGTGTGGCTCAAGTAAAAGTACCCCATGTGCGGCAGTGACCCTGTACAAAGTGCCTAGCGTAGCCCAGAAGAACCCACCCATGGGTAAGCCTCTCATGGGGGGGTCCAGAAGAAGCAAGTGAATCCGGCAGGCTGATTGTACCCAAGTTGAATGATCGATCAACTTTGGTACATTCAGCCTGCCCATTAATGGTTTGAATCTCGGTCGGTTCGTTCGAACTATGTATGGCTGGCCTAAGACAGGAAGCATATATTGGCCAGATAACTAAGTGAAAATGAAAGGGGAAAAAGCCTAAAAAAAGATAAACAATGCAGCCACCACATTTAGGGATTAGTAAGCTGTAATATATTACATTTTTGAATTTGATTTTAATACTGCTTTAAGATTTTAGAGTCTCTGTTGTGAAACTTAAAGATGAATGTCTCCACAATGCCTATATCTACAGAGATGAATAAGGGTCTGTTTTAAAGTGCTTTTACTGCTTGTTCAAAATTATTATTATACAGGATTTATATAGCACCAACAGTTTGCGCAGTGCTTAATAAAATAAAGGCAGACATTACAGTTACATTACAATTTGGTACAAGAGGAATCAGAGGGCCTTGCTCATTAGAGCTTACAATCTAAAAAGGGAGGGTCAATTGATACAAAAGGTAATAGCTGTGGGGGATGAGCTGATGGAGGAAGTAAAACAGTGTATTAGTTAGAAGCAGAATAGGCTTCTTTAAAGAGAAGGGTTTTCAGGGATCGTCTAAAGATGGATAGATTAGGGGACAGTCGGACAAATTGGGGTAGGGAGTTCCAAAGTATGGGAGAAGCTCTGGAGAAATCCTGGAGGCGAGCATGGGAGGGGGTGACAAGGGAGCTAGAGAGCAGGAGTTCTTGGGAGGACCGAAGAGAGGGGCTTGGTTGGTATTTTGGGACTAGGTTAGTGATGTAGCTATGGCAGAGCTATGGATGGCTTTGTAAAGTATTGTTAGTACTTTAAGTTTTATTAGTTGGGTGAGTGGAAGCCAGTGGAGGGATTGGCAGAGAGGGGTGGAGGACACTGAATGGTTGGTAAGGTGGATGAGTCTTGCAGCGGCATTCATTATAGACTAAAGGGGGGATAGTCTATGTAAAGGTAATGTTAGGTACCTGGTAGTAGAGCCTGACTTGTAGGAGAAGACCTCTCATACAACGCTGGTTCAGGAGCCACTGGAGTGGGGACAGTGGTCTCCTGAGCACAGTGGGGTAGGAGTGCCTGTTTGAGGTAAGTCTCTGATGCTGAGATGAGGAGAAGATCCCACCGGATGGCTGGAATGCAGATCTTGTGAAGACTGAAGACAGCAGGCTGGATGCTGGAGATGCAGGGAGCACTGGAGCTGAAGCTGAAGGTGCGACAGCAAGGAACAAACAGCAGGCACAAGCAAGGTCAGACAGTCCGGGTCAGCAGGTAGATAAACACAGGCAATAACGGCAGGCAGAGGCAGAATAAGTAGGCAGGCAGAGATCGGCAATGGTATCAGGCAGGAGCAGTAGGATAGTCAGGCAGGCCGGGTCGGATAGGAGCGGGACGGATGGTCAGACAAGCCGGGTCAATCAGGAATCAATAAATCAATCAGATGCAGGTTACAGAGATCACAGAGCTGAGACGAAGCAGCAATGTGCCAGTGGCACAGGGGAACTTTTATTCCCTCTTTGGCGCCAAAACGGCGCTAACGCGCGCGCCCATACGCACGCACGCGCATTCGCAGAGCGCCGTGCTGATGCCTGGGTACATCAGGATTCTGCTGAGGAGCTCGCACAGGAGCGCGCCGGCGCATAGGCGCATGCAAACGCCCAGGTCTGGCGCCGGCGGCTCTCTGACATTGCCCCCCCAAGGGGCAGCCTCCGGATGCCCACAAGCCTTCTCTTCTCAGGATGGGAAGAAAAATAGGCACGAACTAACCGCCTAGCGTGCACATTACCATCTGGTTCCCAGGAGTTACTTTCTGGGCCATAGCCTTTCCATTTGATTAGGAATTGGATTTGTCCCTGTCTTCTCCTGCAATCAAGGACAGCTTCAACCTCAAATTCCTCGCTGCCATCAATCAAAACAGGTTCAGGAGGTCTAGTTCCTCTACCAGGGAAGGGATCAGGTACAGCAGGTTTAAGCAATGATACATGAAACACTGGATGAATCTTAAGGGAATCAGGCAAAGTCAGTTCGTAAGACACTTCATTAATTTTCCTCTTAACCGGAAAAGGTCCCATAAATCTAGGTGCCAACCTCTTAGAAGGACATGCTAATTTGATATTAGTTGTAGAAAGCCATACCTGGTCACCAAGCTGTAACTTCAATTCCCCTCTTCTTCTCCGGTCGAAGATTCTCTTACCGTCTGCCTGAGCCTTGGACACTGCTTCCTGCAACATCTGGTTGTTGTGACTGAGAAAATCCACCGCACTCTGTACTGCTGGAACTGAAGACCCTGGAAGGAAATCAGGTAGAAAAGTTAGATGGAAGCCATAATTGGCGAAAAAAGGGGATTGACCGGTGGCAGAATGTTTAGCATTATTGTAGGCAAATTCTGCCAAAGGCAGCAGGGACACCCAATCATCCTGTGAGAAGGATGTAAAGCATCTGATGTATTGCTCAAGGGTCTGATTGGTCCTCTCCGTCTGTCCATTAGTCTGAGGATGATAGGCCGAGGACAAGGCCAGTTTGATTTTTAAAGTTTCACACAGGGCTTTCCAGAAACGTGAGGTGAATTGTACCCCTCTATCGGAGATTATGTTTACAGGGACTCCATGCAGTCTGATGATCTCTTTAATGAATATACGGGCTGTTTCAATAGCCGATGGAGTTCCTCTTAACGGAAAAAAATGGGCCATCTTGGTTAAACGGTCCACTACCACAAAGATGGCAGAGCACCCCTCAGAACATGGCAGCTCTACATAAAGTCCATAGAAATCATCTTCCAGGGTTTATCGGGTACAGGTAAGCGTTTCAACAGGACCCAGGCTCGATTCCTGGATGTCTTATTCTGGGTACAGATAGGGCAGGAGCTGACATATTTCTTGCAAAAGTCTTTTAGATTGGGCCACCAGAAAGTACGCTGTACCAATTCCAGGGTTTTACGAACCCCAAAGTGACCTGCCAGTGGGTGATCGTGAAGCAACGTCAAGACCTTGACCCGAACCTCCTCAGGGACAAAAATTTGGCTTCCTCTCCAGAGCAATCCGTCTCTGTTAGTCAAGGTCATCCCTGTAGGCCTGGCTGATTCAGAGGATGCTTCCTTAATCTGGGAGAGAAGATCTGTTTGCAGGAGTAGGAAATTGTTTGCAGGCAGGATGGTGTCAGGGTTAGATAAGTCCTTAGGGTTGTCATGCATTCGTGACAATGCGTCAGGTTTAATATTTTTTGAGCCTGGCCGATAAGTAATGTGGAAGGAAAAACGTGAAAAAAACAGGGCCCAGCGGGCTTGTCAAGGCTTTAGTCGTTTGGCAGATCGCAGATATTCCATGTTTTTATGGTCAGTGTATATTAGTACTGGATGCATAGCCCCTTCCAACAGATATCTCCACTCTTCTAGTGCAGTTTTAATAGCGAGAAGCTCTCGATCGCCAACATCATAGTTTTTCTCCGCAGGAGAGAGTTTTCGGGAGAAGAACCCCACAGGATGCATTACATCTTTACTGCCTCTGCGTTGCGAAAGTATTGCACCTACCGCTATCTCGGAAGCGTCCACTTCCAAAATGAATGGTAGGGATGGTTCAGGATGGCTGAGGATAGGTGCTGAGGTGAATAACCTCTTGAGGTTCTCAAAAGCATCTTGGGCTAGTTGATTCCAGGAAAAACGGGTATTCTGTTTGGTCAACTGCGTGATGGGTGCAATTATGGCTGAAAATCCCCTGATAAACTTCCTGTAAAAGTTTTTCAAATCCGATAAATCGTTGGACCCCCTTCTTGTCTAGAGGTACCGGCCAGTCCAGAACAGCGGAAACCTTCTAAGGGGCCATTTTGATACCAGTTGATGAAATTATCAGCCCCAGGAATTGAATGCTCTGTTGCTCGAATTCACATTTTTCCGCTTTTGCATAAAGTCTGTGTAAGCGGAGGCGACCCAATACCCGACGGACATGTTCTCAAAGTAGGTCCAGAGATTCTGAAAAGATCAAGATATTGTCCAGATATGCGATCACGAACACATCTAGGAAGTCCCTGAGAACATTATTGATCAGTGTATGGCAGTAGTTCTGCGCTCCGGAGTATAAGGTCTAGGAAGAAGACTGCTGCCCCCCTAAAATGGAAATCACCGAGGTGAACTCCAAAATGTGAAAAATTGTTGTAAGTAGGGGATTGGCGCTGTCCGACTGTATTAATAATTTTAAATAAAAATTATAAGTGAGAGAGTATGTGCTCAACATATATCACAAGTATTTCGTATCAGAAAATTTAAATTTAAATATTATTTGTGCATATAGCAACAAGTGTGAAGTGTATCACGCAAGCATGATCCACCTATACAGTAGACTACGATAAAGTGCTTCCCTGCACTCCCACTTGTGTTTGCACTCACCGGACTCCCTAACCCCTGCAGGGGTAAAGGGCATGTATAGACAATCCTGTGATCTCTTTTATTTAACATCATTGATCAGGTGTTGGAAGGTCGCAGGGGCGTTGCAGAGTCCGAAGGGCATGACTAGGTATTCATAATGCCCGAATCGGGTCCGAAAGGCTGTCTTCCACTCATGCCCTGCCCGGATACGGATCAAATTATAAGCCCCTCTTAGATCAAGCTTTGTAAAAATGACGGCAGTCCTCAATTTCTGAAATAATTCAGGTATCAGGGGTAGGGGATACCGATTCTTGACCGTGATTTTATTCAGTTCCCGGTGGTCTATACATGGGCGGAGAGACTTGTCTTTTTTAGCGACAAAGAATATCCCGGCACCGGCTGGGGAGGTGGAATGGCGAATGAACCCCTTGGCCAGATTTTCATCTATGTATGCCTTTAGTACTTCTTGTTCCTTTTCTGACAAAGGAAAAAAGCATTCGAAAGGAATTTCGGATCCTGGTAGTAGCTCGATGGGGCAATCGTAGGGACGATGAGGTGGAAGAGAATCTGCCCCCTTTTTACTGAAAACATCGATATATTCGTGATAATGATTAGGTATGGCCTGACAATTTTTCTGGTCGGCGTCCAAACAAAGCAGAGTGGCTGAGGAGTCCGGATCTTTCATCAGGCAGTGTTCCTGACAGTAGGCTGACAGAAATTTTACCTCTCCGGATGCCCAATGGATGTGCGGATTGTGTGCCTGCAGCCAGGGGATGCCCAGAATAATGGGAAACATGGGAAAGGTGATAGCATCAAGGACCAGCAGTTCCTTATGTTGGGAAGAAGTGGTAGCAGGCAATGGCAGGGTCTCTTGCGTTACTTGTCCGGATTTGATGCGGGAGCCATCAGCTAGAAATACAGAGAGTCCATGGGTTTTGGTCCGTAACGGAATGTTATATAGGCTGGTAAAAGTTAAATCAATAAAGCAGTTGCATGCCCCGGAGTCAATAATGGCGTTGACTGGAATTATCTCTTCTTGGAGCTGTAACGAGAGAGGAATGGCAAGGTGGGTAGAATTTGAAGATAAGGCAGAGAGACTGGCATACACAGGAGATGGACAGTTACTCATTTTAACTGGACAATTATGTACATAGTGCCTGGTTCCTCCGCAATAGAGACACAGATTAAGTTGCCGACGTCGGGCACGTTCTTCCGAAGACAGGGCAGGTCGCATCAGTCCCAACTGCATTGGTTCGGAGGTGTCAGGCGTGACATGAGCAGTGCTCATACTGGGTGAGGGTAAGTAGCGTGCTGCAGGAACCGGAGCTTGTGCTGTCATCCAGGTCGGGCGGGCTTGTTGAACAGAGCGTTCAGATCGACGCTCTCGGAGGCGACGATCGATCTGAATTGTTAAGGAGATCAGGGCCTCAAGAGTATTTAGGACACCAACTCGAGCAAGCCCATCTTTTAATCCTTCGGATTGACCCATGCGGAATTGGTGGCGCAGGGCCGCATCATTCCACTGTGTGTCCGCGCTCCAACGCCGGTAGTCAGTAACATAGTCCTCAGCGGGTCTGCGGCCTTGTTGGAGCGCGAACAGAGCTGATTCAGCTGTAGAAGTCTGTTGGGGATCTTCATATAGCTGTGCCATGGCTTCGAAGAAAGATGACAAAGATTGGGTTAGCACAGAGTCTCCTTCAAGTAGCCGATGGGCCCAAGTTTGAGGTTCTCCTTGTAGGAGGGAGATTACAAATCCCACCTTGGTGACTTCTAATGAGAAAGTTCGGGGTTGCAGTGCAAAGAAGAGCTGGCAGGCATTGCGAAAAGCCCGGAACTTAGCCCGGTCTCCGGAGAATCTTTCAGGGATAGGAACCCTTGGTTCGGGTGGAAGCATCACAACTGCAGGAGCTGGAGCAGTCTGAGTTGGGGCTGCAGCGGAAGAGGAGACTGTAGGGTTAGACCCTGTAAGATTCTGAACTTGTCCTTCCAGTCTGTTGTAGTTATCCTGAAGGGATTGCACTGCTTGTGTAAGGGCCGCCAGGTGTGTACATATCTCCTTCATTGGAGAGGTATCTCCTGCAGGCTCTTCGTACTGTTAGGTACCTGGTAGTAGAGCCTGACTTGTAGGAGAAGACCTCTCATACAACGCTGGTTCAGGAGCCACTGGAGTGGGGACAGTGGTCTCCTGAGCACAGTGGGGTAGGAGTGCCTGTTTGAAATAAATCTCTAATGCTGAGATGAGGAGGCGATCCCACCGGGATGGCTGGACTGCAGATCTTGTGAAGACTGAAGACAGCAGGCTGGATGCTGGAGATGCAGGGAGCACTGGAGCTGAAGCTGAAGGTGCGAGCACTGGAGCTGAAGCACAAGCGCCGCGCACCCGTGCGCGCCCGAGCGCTGCGCTGATGCCTGGGAACATCAGGATTCTGCTGAGGAGCTCGCACAGGAGCACGCCGGCGCATAGGCGCATGCAAATGCCCAGGTCTGGCGCCGGCGGCTCTCTGACAGGTAATCCAATGAGGAGGGAGTTGCAGTAGTCGAGGCGAGAGATAACCAGGGAGTGAATTAGAAGTTTGGTGGTGTCATTAGTTAAAAAGGGGCATATTCTGGAAATGTTGCGGAGGCTAAGGAGGCATGATTTGGACAAGGATTGGATGTGGGCCTGAAAGGACAGTTCAGGGTCTAAGGTTACCCCTAGCACCCTGGCATGTGGGGATGGACTGATGGATGTGCCATTGATCTTGACAGGTAAGTCAGGAGAAGGGGCACGTGGGGGAGGAAATATTAAGAGCTCAGTTTTAGACAGATTCAGTATGAGGAAGTGGTTTGACATCCAGGCTGATATGTCTGTTAGTAAATCCGTGATGCGTGAGGAGACTGATGAGGTGAGCTGGGGGGCAGAGAGATATATTTGGGTGTCATCAGCATATAAATGGTAGTGGAAGCCATGGGAAGCTATCAGCTGACCCAGGGAGGATGTGTAGATCAAGAATAGTAGAGGTCCAAGGACAGAACCTTGGGGGACCCCAACGGTAAGAGGAGTTATTTAAAATATTAAATACTTCTGAATTCTTATGCCATGTACACACGGTCGGATTTCCAACAACAAATGTTCGATGTGAGCTTGTTGTGACTGTGTGCTCGGAATCAAGCAGAAGAGCCGCACTAGCTATTGAACTTCATTTTTCTCGGCTCGTAGTATGTGTTGTATGTCACCGTGTTCTTGATGTTCGGAATTTCCGACAACATTTGTGCGACCGTGTGTATGCAAGACAAGTCTGAGCCAACATTCGTTGGAAATAAATGCAGGATTTTGTTGTCGAAATGTCCGATCGTGTGTACGCGTCTGAACACGTTCACTTAAGGTTAAATAAAAATTTAAATGTAGATCAGTGTGTTTTTCTTTCCACAAACTGATCTCAGCACGTTATTACTAGTTCACAGTGGAACTCCCATGTGTATGGGAACAGGGTCTCATCAAGCGCTGATCAGCAGGCTCCACTTACTCAGTAGAGAAATCAACATTGCTGCTGCTTTGACCTCTTTAGCTGTAACTTTGGTGCTGTGCAATGTGCTATAAATTGTTTTTTTTTTTTTTTTTTTTGTGTGTGTCTTGTGTCAGTTTCTTTTAACAGGTTAGAATTTAGGTCAAGACTGCATAGAGAATGAATCTCTGTGTAAAGTCACATAACATCTTCAGGCTGTATGAAAAGATACAAATTGGTAATGAATGGATATATATATATTCTAAATTGCAACTTCTTTTTGAAAATTTAAACAAACAAAAAAAAAACTAAAACACAGAATCACAACAGGGATGTGAAAAACTTTATATATGTATTTCTCTTATTTTGTATTTCCAAGTGTTCTATGTCCTATTGCTTTAAAGCTGAACTGTAGTCAGATATAATAGGCACAAATGAAAGTAGTATTAAACTCTCATTCATTTTTTTTTTAATCAGGAAAATTACTGAACAGTAAACAGTACAAAATTGGGAGTGTGTCTACACACGGAGTGGCACCGTGGACACAGACAAAAAAGTAAAAATGTGCCACGTCCTAACAAATTGTATAGAGAACAGAACAAGAGGGACTTTTATGGACTTTTTAGGCACAAGTCTAACAAACTGATTAAAAAATATATAGTTTTATTTACTTAGAAAAATACATAACATACAGAAAACATATTGTCTAAAAAACACACCACAACATGTGTATGTACTTAAAAATGCTCGCTATACAGCACCATCTATAATGTATTATTCGGACGTCTGGGTATAGTTTCCACAACAAGATCAGTCCGAAATGGTGACTTGATAGCGGGTCTATAATCAGTTCAGATCATATAAATCTTGGATACTCGACATGTTTCGCGTAAGATTACGCTTCTTCAGGAGCGATACAAGATGCGTGGTGGCTATCAGAACATATAAACATAGCAAAAGCATAAGGGTTAATACAGTGTATATGATCACAAAACAGACGTCTCTAATGACGCCACATCGATAATGTTTGAGAAGTGAATGCTGGTTCAAGCGGAGCAAAAAATGGGTACGCCAATTAGGGGGCGATGAAAGGCTAGCTATGGGGGCGTACACAACATGATTTCATATAATGTTAGAAAAGGTATGTAGCCGTAGGGAAAGTTTATAGGGTAAATACACAATTTTTTATCCCCAGTGCCTAAAAGAATAAAGGAAGAAAGAAGGGAGACAAAAAGAAAAAAAGGTGTGAAAGGTAAAAAAGGGGAGAAGGGAGGAAAGGGCAAGAAAGGGAAGGGGGAGAAGGGGAGGGGGAGAGGGAAGGAAGATGTGGGGACAGGAAATGGAGGGGAGAGGGAAGAAAAGGAAGGGGAAAAAGAAAAAGTAATAGGCTGGAGGAAATACTTACATTGTAGAAAACATATAAAGATATGTCAAGGATAATGACCCACAAGCCCAAACAGGGGCCGACAAACCGGCCGACAGATATATCTAACACACGTCGGAGATATATGTGGGTTGATAATAATAAATAGGTTGCATAGGCCCGTTCCTAAAAGAGAGATAGTAAGTTTATAGTAACAGATAAGCATGTATAAGCACAGGGGGGGTGGTATGTGTCAAATGACACAGCCCCCACCATGTTCTCACAACACTTACCAGTCTTTGATTTTTGCAGATTAAACTTTATATTATTTTGTCTCTATATAACTCTAGATTTGAGCTCAGGTACTTCTGGGCAGGGGGTAGTCAAAAAGCCTACTGTAGCCAGATGCAGTCTGCCAAAAGATCTTCCCTAAAATATAAACATACACATGGAAGAGAAAGGAAGGGGATGGTAAAAATGATAACTAATTCAAAAAGGTAAGGGTTAATCCATGTTCAGTATCTGGCCACTATGCATTGTAGTAAGCAAAAGGGGTACCTGCATATGATGGTAAGAATGATCTCCGGCGTGTGGTGTCTCGCCTGGGGCTGGAGCGGAGTGCACACCATGACAGGACGCTGTCCTATTTGTGTGCACGTCCCGTCCGTCGTCAACCAATCGGCGACGCCGACGTGACGTCATCCGGACCGGCCAAATGCTCGCAGTGCGCATGCGCGCCGCCCACACACGGAAGCGCCATCCAAACAAGGGCGGCACCTCCAGTGAGGAAAGCAACACACGCCCACCGCGGGCTACAACAGCCGGCACAGATTTGCACCAGCTGTTGTGAGCGCCACATCAGAGAGAACTGAGGTGACGCTGGGCGGCCGCATAGCAGCCAAGAACTCACCACCAGGTGGCGCCCATATAAATGCTCCGCGCGAACTCAGCAGCAAAAATAGGTGTATATAAAGAAATTTAAAGCTTCAACATAGAAAGAATTTAGACAACACCTGAGAGAATCTTAATCCTCAGATGTATAGCTCAAGGACCGCAGTATATACATGAGGGTTACTTACTGTGGGTACAAGCCACAGTGAAACCCTAATTTGCGTAATGCATGTATGAAGATATTGATATATAGACATACATATAAGATACAAAAAGTTAAGAGAATATGGACTTAAATAGCGAACAGCATGTTAGGGGTCATATGTATAAATAAATGTACAAGAAATAAGTCTCCTAAAGAAGAGAGGAAAAGGGAAGAAACAGGGAAGGGGGAAATTAGTGGTGTAGAGAAAGATGAAAGAATTGAAGACAGAGTTTTATTGTGTATATGTATTTGTTTTATAAACAAATAGGACAAACATATTTCCAAAACATTGGTATGAAAAATTGACCACATGGACTGAAGTTTTACAAAAAACCGTTCATGTGTCAAATATGCTGTCAGAGGAAGGGTTTATATGAATGCGATTCGTTTATGCCAGGGAATCGAGTTGCATTCAGGCGTTCTATCCAGAGTGTCTCTCGTCTCAAAATTTGTTTGTCCCAGTCTCCACCTCTGGGGCTTTTTGGAATCACCGCAAGGGCGATGAAGGAAACCACTGAGGTGTCGAACCTATGGTAAAGGTCCAGGTGCCTGCTAACTGATGTAATCATTTTTCCTCCTCCAGAATAGTATATATGGTCCTTTATACGTGAGCGAAATTGTCTAATAGTCTTTCCGACATAGAAGGCTTGGCACTTGCATGTCATAAGGTAAACTAAGCCCTGAGTTTCACAATTTGCGTGAAAAGGGGGAGTAAACATTTCTCCATTAGGGAGTCTGAAGCAGGTGCCCACCTGGATCCAGGGACAAAACGAGCATCTTCCGCATCTGGTGATCCCTCTCAGACCAGTTTGCAGTGAGAGATCATTGCAAAAATGACTAGATGTAAGTTTATCTCTAAGGGATCTACATCTCCGAAATGTAATGGCTGGGGTAGAGGTAACATATTTTGCCAGGATTGGGTCCTCACGTAGAAGAGACCAGTGTGTAGTTAAAATATCGCGTAATTCTGAATGGTGTTCAGAATAACTGGTAATGTATCTTACCGTCAGGTTAGATTTAGGAGTTTTTTTCTGATATAGAAGGGAATTTCGTGATTGGCGCAGTGCTTTGTTGTAAGCACGGCGAAGAAGTGATTTACTGTAACCTCTTGCTTTCATTCGGTCACGAAGTATATTAGCTTGTTGCTTAAAATCCTCTGTGAACGTGCAGTTCCTACGGAGTCTAAGGTACTGCGCGTAAGGTATACTCCTAATGAGAGTGTGTGGGTGAGCACTTCCTGCATGCAGCAGGGTATTACCTGCTGTAGGTTTACGGAACAGGGAGGTGGCCAGCCGGCCATCATTGTCTTTACAAATTGTAAGGTCAAGAAATGTAATCGTAGAGCGATCACTGCATACCGTGAAACTCAGATTAAAATCGTTGCAGTTTAATCTCCCCACAAAGGTGTTTAAGCTCTCCATAGATCCCGACCATACCATAAAAATGTCATCGATAAAACGCCACCAACACATCACCTGATTCGTGAAGTGTAGTAGGCTGTCATCCGAGAACACTGCACGTTCCCACCCCCCCAGGTACAGATTGGCGTAGGTGGGCGCGCAGCAGGTGCCCATGGCCACGCCCTGTACCTGGAGGAAGTGGGACTCGTCAAAAGTAAAACAATTGTGCGTGAGGACAAAATGCAACAACTTCAAAATAAATTCACAATAATCCCAGCGATGGTGCGTTTGTTCACGAAGGAAGGTACGCGCTGTCCTGATGCCCTGCTCGTGAGGGATGCTCGAGTAAAGAGCCTCGACATCCAAGGTCACGAGCAGGGCATCAGGAGGCACGACCAACCCCTCGATCTGCTTCAAAAGATCCAATGTATCCTTTATGTATGAAGGTAAAGATAGTACGTGCGGTAAGAGGATTGAGTCGACTAGTCGACTTGCATTCTCAGTTAGAGATCCAATGCCTGACACTATGGGTCTACCCGGAGGCCTGATCTGGTTTTTATGCACTTTTGGAAGTGCATAAAATGTAGCCATCCTGGGATGGCGTATATTCAAAAAATTATAAAGGTCCTGGTCAATGAGGCCTTCCTGGTGGGCAGAACCAACGATAGTCAGAAAATCAGTCCTATACTGATCGATTTCTGTAGGCTCAATAGGTCTATACCAAGTTTTATTACCAAGGATGTCCATGACCATCTGTTTATAGTTCACTTTAGTCATGAGGACAATATTCCCGCCTTTATCGGCTGGTTTAATTACCAAATCGGGATGGTTTTGTAGTTGTGTGATTGCTTGTACTTGAGCGGGGGTCAAATTTCGGGGTTTTTGTACTACATTCATTTTTCTGACATCGTTGATCGTGCCCATCAGGAAGGCCCAGATGTTAGGATTGGTCATTAGATCGGGAAAGCGTTGAGATTTGGCTCTGAATGGATTTTTAGGTGTGGTGACTCCAAAGTTAGAGTTTGAAATTATAGGAGTCTCCTCCTGGCTAGATTGATCGTTCTCATCAAGTAATAACATTAAGTCTCGGAGGGCTCTGAAGTCCTCCATCGTGAAATTTTTGACTTGTTCGGAAATCTGCTTGTCCTGTATGGATCGGGCCCGATCCTCATCAAACAGGAACTTGTATGTGAGATTCCTAGAGAACAAGTATAGGTCCTTAATGGTTTCATATTTGTCGATCATGGTGGATGGACAAAAACTCAGGCCAAGTTGGAGAACCTCCACTTGGTGAACATTGAGGGAATAGGGGGTTAAATTCAAAATATCTAAATTAGTGGTTATGTGAGCGGTGGTTTGTGCTCTGGTACCTGAAAATTTAGTGACGAGTTCCTTGTTTGAGAGACGTGTGAGTCAAGTGTGCTTTGTCGAAGATGTGTATTAGATGTGTTGTTACCAGAGGTATTTAATGGTGTTGATTGTGTAGTTTCAGGGGCCATAGCCCCTTGTACTGAGTGTCTACCTGTGTCATTGATTATAGAGGATGAAGTCACATTCATCGACGAAGCGTGTACCTGTGGTTGTGTGTTGAGGAGCTGGATCGCCTGAAGTGCCGTAGCTCCCAGGTATTTGCCAGGTGTGTGTCCATTTGTGTCAGTATTCGAAGGAGTGTCATGTGAAAATTTAGTATGTAAAGAAGTGTTATCAGAAGGAGGACGTCTTTTAAAGTATGGAGTGTAAGACCCACCACCAAGATCCCGCTTACGTGCTCCTGGTTGAGAGTGATGAGTAGTGGAATTGTTTTTTCTGGACGAAGGCTGTGAAGAAAACAGAGAAGAGTCAGATTCTGTATCATCATCTGTGGTATGCGGTACATTTGCTTGATTTCTTTGAGTGCGATTCCTAGTTCTAGACCCCTTATTTTGGGAGGACAATTGCCAATGATATGCAAAACCATCCATAAAGGCCAAACGGTCTTTCGATAGTTTGTTTTGTTTTTTATAAATGATATCTCTAGTGATTTTGGTGACAAAATCTTTAATATCTTGCCACCGTTTGGTGTATAGGGCATGGGTTTTTATGCTTTCATTGGAAGATTGTAACGTTATAATCTCTTGATCAAGCGTGGTCAATTCTGATTGGTATTGAGAGATGAGAAGTTTCATCAAATTAGTACTACAAGTTGTTAGAGCACTTTCCCACGCTGCCTTAAATTCGGGGGTAGTGGTCTGGAATGAGGGGTATACTTGTATCCTAAGTCCCAAGGGACTGATGTTTTCCCGGACATATTTATTTAGGAATTCTATATGCCAATAAAGATTGGCCTTCTTTTTCAAAAGGCGTTTCATCTTTGCCATATATTGATTGATACCAATTTCTTGTTCTGTATCAACATTACAGTTAGTATGAATTTCCGACATATATCCTGTCCATGCTGTACCTACAAAGTCCATAAGTACTCTCTTTTTAGTATTTAAACAGAAGATAAAGAAAACTAAAAACTGCGGATTTAGAGGAAAAGTCAACTATGAGTTAGTACAAGTAGTAAGGGTCTATTGTATCAGCCACAAAAATGGTTCCCATGAAGCAAATGGTCACCAAGGGGCCCGGGTGCTTCCACCCATATCTGTCAATACAAAATTGGGAGTGTGTCTACACACGGAGTGGCACCGTGGACACAGACAAAAAAGTAAAAATGTGCCACGTCCTAACAAATTGTATAGAGAACAGAACAAGAGGGACTTTTATGGACTTTTTAGGCACAAGTCTAACAAACTGATTAAAAAATATATAGTTTTATTTACTTAGAAAAATACATAACATACAGAAAACATATTGTCTAAAAAACACACCACAACATGTGTATGTACTTAAAAATGCTCGCTATACAGCACCATCTATAATGTATTATTCGGACGTCTGGGTATAGTTTCCACAACAAGATCAGTCCGAAATGGTGACTTGATAGCGGGTCTATAATCAGTTCAGATCATATAAATCTTGGATACTCGACATGTTTCGCGTAAGATTACGCTTCTTCAGGAGCGATACAAGATGCGTGGTGGCTATCAGAACATATAAACATAGCAAAAGCATAAGGGTTAATACAGTGTATATGATCACAAAACAGACGTCTCTAATGACGCCACATCGATAATGTTTGAGAAGTGAATGCTGGTTCAAGCGGAGCAAAAAATGGGTACGCCAATTAGGGGGCGATGAAAGGCTAGCTATGGGGGCGTACACAACATGATTTCATATAATGTTAGAAAAGGTATGTAGCCGTAGGGAAAGTTTATAGGGTAAATACACAATTTTTTATCCCCAGTGCCTAAAAGAATAAAGGAAGAAAGAAGGGAGACAAAAAGAAAAAAAGGTGTGAAAGGTAAAAAAGGGGAGAAGGGAGGAAAGGGCAAGAAAGGGAAGGGGGAGAAGGGGAGGGGGAGAGGGAAGGAAGATGTGGGGACAGGAAATGGAGGGGAGAGGGAAGAAAAGGAAGGGGAAAAAGAAAAAGTAATAGGCTGGAGGAAATACTTACATTGTAGAAAACATATAAAGATATGTCAAGGATAATGACCCACAAGCCCAAACAGGGGCCGACAAACCGGCCGACAGATATATCTAACACACGTCGGAGATATATGTGGGTTGATAATAATAAATAGGTTGCATAGGCCCGTTCCTAAAAGAGAGATAGTAAGTTTATAGTAACAGATAAGCATGTATAAGCACAGGGGGGGTGGTATGTGTCAAATGACACAGCCCCCACCATGTTCTCACAACACTTACCAGTCTTTGATTTTTGCAGATTAAACTTTATATTATTTTGTCTCTATATAACTCTAGATTTGAGCTCAGGTACTTCTGGGCAGGGGGTAGTCAAAAAGCCTACTGTAGCCAGATGCAGTCTGCCAAAAGATCTTCCCTAAAATATAAACATACACATGGAAGAGAAAGGAAGGGGATGGTAAAAATGATAACTAATTCAAAAAGGTAAGGGTTAATCCATGTTCAGTATCTGGCCACTATGCATTGTAGTAAGCAAAAGGGGTACCTGCATATGATGGTAAGAATGATCTCCGGCGTGTGGTGTCTCGCCTGGGGCTGGAGCGGAGTGCACACCATGACAGGACGCTGTCCTATTTGTGTGCACGTCCCGTCCGTCGTCAACCAATCGGCGACGCCGACGTGACGTCATCCGGACCGGCCAAATGCTCGCAGTGCGCATGCGCGCCGCCCACACACGGAAGCGCCATCCAAACAAGGGCGGCACCTCCAGTGAGGAAAGCAACACACGCCCACCGCGGGCTACAACAGCCGGCACAGATTTGCACCAGCTGTTGTGAGCGCCACATCAGAGAGAACTGAGGTGACGCTGGGCGGCCGCATAGCAGCCAAGAACTCACCACCAGGTGGCGCCCATATAAATGCTCCGCGCGAACTCAGCAGCAAAAATAGGTGTATATAAAGAAATTTAAAGCTTCAACATAGAAAGAATTTAGACAACACCTGAGAGAATCTTAATCCTCAGATGTATAGCTCAAGGACCGCAGTATATACATGAGGGTTACTTACTGTGGGTACAAGCCACAGTGAAACCCTAATTTGCGTAATGCATGTATGAAGATATTGATATATAGACATACATATAAGATACAAAAAGTTAAGAGAATATGGACTTAAATAGCGAACAGCATGTTAGGGGTCATATGTATAAATAAATGTACAAGAAATAAGTCTCCTAAAGAAGAGAGGAAAAGGGAAGAAACAGGGAAGGGGGAAATTAGTGGTGTAGAGAAAGATGAAAGAATTGAAGACAGAGTTTTATTGTGTATATGTATTTGTTTTATAAACAAATAGGACAAACATATTTCCAAAACATTGGTATGAAAAATTGACCACATGGACTGAAGTTTTACAAAAAACCGTTCATGTGTCAAATATGCTGTCAGAGGAAGGGTTTATATGAATGCGATTCGTTTATGCCAGGGAATCGAGTTGCATTCAGGCGTTCTATCCAGAGTGTCTCTCGTCTCAAAATTTGTTTGTCCCAGTCTCCACCTCTGGGGCTTTTTGGAATCACCGCAAGGGCGATGAAGGAAACCACTGAGGTGTCGAACCTATGGTAAAGGTCCAGGTGCCTGCTAACTGATGTAATCATTTTTCCTCCTCCAGAATAGTATATATGGTCCTTTATACGTGAGCGAAATTGTCTAATAGTCTTTCCGACATAGAAGGCTTGGCACTTGCATGTCATAAGGTAAACTAAGCCCTGAGTTTCACAATTTGCGTGAAAAGGGGGAGTAAACATTTCTCCATTAGGGAGTCTGAAGCAGGTGCCCACCTGGATCCAGGGACAAAACGAGCATCTTCCGCATCTGGTGATCCCTCTCAGACCAGTTTGCAGTGAGAGATCATTGCAAAAATGACTAGATGTAAGTTTATCTCTAAGGGATCTACATCTCCGAAATGTAATGGCTGGGGTAGAGGTAACATATTTGTTAGACTTGTGCCTAAAAAGTCCATAAAAGTCCCTCTTGTTCTGTTCTCTGAACAGTAAACAGGTTTACAGAGCAAGCACAGACAATCATTAAAGTGTACAGAGACAGCAATTGATATAGAAATTTGTAGTGCAGCTATACTGGTTTAGAAGATCTTACTTTCATATATAGCCAAGCATTGCCTTCCACCCTATTGACCCATAGGACATCGATGAATTCTTGCCATTGCTAATTCCAATGGGCTTAGACTTGGTGTGTTCAGTCAGTTTGCCCATAGTTTTTCGTATTTACCTGGGCAACCCCTTTGCTGGTAAATATAAAGTTCAAATCTAAGAGTGTCAAATTCCTGATCCATTTGATATGGTAGATCGGCTGACTTCAAATGTTGCAATAGAAATTTTTGGGACTGAAATGATGCCCTAGAGATTGCCTCTCTTATAAATGCACAAGACTCAACATTTAGGGTCTAATGGAATATTAGACAGAAACACGCTGTGAAGCATGTCTATCACCCCTTCCAATAAAGGGGTAATTTGGGGACACAGTAAATGGGTCAAATCCTCATGGACTCTCTTACATCTACTGCAAAGTGGTTATGTCAGAATCCCCATCCTATGCAACTTTAACAGGACATATAATCGTGGGAGTTTTTGAGAAATATTAAAAGAGTCTCTTCCCCTTTGACGGGCCTTTCGTCCTTTTCTCACTGTGCATTCAGCATTGAGATACGAAACCTTTAGAGGTTTCAGTAGTTTGCATTGTGTGTAAAAAAAGAAGTATTAAAGTCATGGAGCCAGGCATAGGGTTGTCTGGGCCTGTGGGCAGTCAAGTTCACAAGCCTAAATATTTTTAATGGTAACACCAGTGGAGTATTATGGAGATAATAAAGTAGTTGGGGCATAAGAATGATTTTTATAAAGATAGTTTTACCTACAACCGATACCTTTAGCTTCTTCCAAATTTTAATCTTATTTCTAAATGAGTTTAGAAGTGGGGCTATATTAAGCCGACAAAAATTAGTAAGAATTGGAATAATATGAATCCTCAAATATTTAAACGAAGGGGATAGGGCACCATTGGGCCACTGGTTGTGTTTCATCTCTGTCTAAAAACATCAAGGTGGATTTTGCACATTTACAGTAATAGTGAGTCTTGAGTATACACCAAACTTTGATATGGTGTCCATATCAGCTTGTAAAGTTACAAGGGCAAATCTGGACTTGGGTGATTGGGTCAAGACAATGCAGAGTCTGTTTAGATAATTTAGAATCCTTCCCTCTCAGTAGGCAGAAACGGCTATTAACATTTTAGAGGGGGAAGAAATATAAATAATCCCACACCTCCCAGCAGAAGACCAGGTTTCAATTGACAAGATAGTTAAATTCTAAGAAACAGTGAATTTCCAAGCACCAACATCTGGGGACCTTAGAGCCCACTTTATTGGCAGAAAGCAGCGAGAGGGGATTCAATTCCACAGTATAAACTGGAACTGCAAGTTTTAGCAGCAGAGATATACATTAGGGAAAGGGTCAAGTAGCACAGCAGACAAATGGCTGAAATAATAATTTGCAGATAGATTCTTGTCTGACAAGGTCAGGGAAACCTTGCAAAAAATATATAGATGCAATCTAAAGTTCCAAAAACATTTTGAAACAGCTATAGCATGTCAGTAGAGACATAAAGGCTTGGACACAACCATGGTCACTGTAGGCAGGAAACCAAAAGATACACCTGCAACTGAACACACAGCTCCATGAGAGGTGCCCATCCAGATATTGACAAAAAGGGTGACTCCGCACAGACAGGAATACTCTTCCAGAAGGCAAACATTGCCTCGGAGGTAGCCAGTGTCACCAACCCCTTGCTAGGGTTGTCCAGCGTTAGGCCATTGCCAGAGAGACTACCCTAACTGTGCACAAGGGAAGAACACCCCACTTTAAGAGTCAAGCAGTGGGCTATCAAAGTGGAATGACTTCCTATCCAAGAAATGAAAATGTGACCGAAGAAGCTGAAGAGATAGACATTTCAGACTTGACTCGAGGAAGGCTTAAGAGTCAACTTCAGGTGCACCTCATGCATATAGTGGAAAACCATAACTGCTTAGAGACACAGAGAGAGGTCCAATGGTTGCCTCCTAATATAGGTTACCAAAAACAAAAGAAAACTGCAGAGTGAATGGTCCCATCTCCTTCTGAGGGTTGATATATTCTACTGCAGAATAATGTTTCCCCATGACGAGTGAGTGAATGGACAGGTTGTACCCCAGAACCACGATTGGGCAGGTGTTGGCGCCAAACTGTATAAGTCCCCGTCCTGCAAAAAATGGATCCGTTCTATGGCGTCCCTGGGGGGGGGGGGCAGAGGGGGCCCTGACCCCCTCAACATTATGCTGTGCCCCACCATGTGCCCCCCCAATTAAAAATAATTTTTTTTTTTTTACAAAAAATTAATGTCTAAGAGGGAGAGAGTCCCCAGTCAGCTCCTGCAGGTGATTCCTCCCCGCTCCCTCTGCTTGCTGACACTGCATAATGCGAGCGCTCACACAACCACGGCCGCCCAATCTGCTCCTTCCCCTACATCCTCATGGCAGGGAGAAGAGCGAGTTGCAGGAAGGACTCCACCAGGACTCTCAGTTACTGAAAAAACAGACTGATTTCTCCCATCCTTAGGACAGGAGAACCAGCCTGTAAATTCCAAGAGATGCCAGACCAGCGCTGTCAATAGCAGGGGCAGGACAGCAAGAGGAGGCTGGGGAACCCCACAGTGGCAGAACACCAGGGCCCGGAGGCAAGACAACCTTTGCAACCCTGATAGTTCTCCCACTACTTTGGATCCTTATATTTTCTTGGTATGCTGGTGACATATATCTCTTGTTTTCTGCCACCCTGGGGGGCCCCAATACAGTAGGAAGGGAGCTCACTGCAGAACATGTGAAAGGGCCGTTGTGGGGTCGTAGTAAAGGGCCCCAGTATATATTTATTTATCTATATATATCTATATATAGATATATATCTATATATACAGTGGGGATCGAAAGTTTGGGCACCCCAGATAAAAATGTGTATTAATGTGCATAACGAAGCCAAGGAAAGATGGAAAAATCTCCAAATGGCATCAAATTACAGATTAGACATTCTTATAATATGTCAAAAAAAGTTAGATTTTATTTCCATCATTTACACTTTCAAAACTACAGAAAACAAGAAAAAGGCGTCTGCTAAGTTTGGGCACCCTGCAGAATTTATAGCATGCACTGCCCCCTTTGCAAAGCTGAGACCTGCCAGTGTCATGGATTGTTCTCAGTCATCGTCTGGGAAGACCAGGTAATGTCAATCTCAAAGGTTTTAAATGGCCAGACTCATCTGACCTTGCCCCAACAATCAGCACCATGGGTTCTTCTAAGCAGTTGTCTAGAAAACTGAAACTGAAAATAGTTGATGCTCACAAAGCTGGAGAAGGCTATAAGAAGATAGCAAAGCGTTTTCAGATGTCAATATCCTCTGTTCGGAATGTAATTAAGAAATGGTAGTCATCAGGAACAGTGGAAGTTAAAGCAAGATCTGGAAGACCAAGAAAAATATCAGACAGAACAGCTCGCAGGATTGTGAGAAAAGCATTTCAAAACCCACGTTTGACTGCACGATCCCTCCAGAAAGATCTGACAGACAATGGAGTTGTGGTACACTATTCCACTATAAAGAGATACTTGTACAAATATGGTCTTCATGGAAGAGTCATCAGAAGAAAACCTCTTCTACGTCCTCACCACAAAAATCAGCGTTTGAACTTTGCAAATGAACATATAGACAAGCCTGAGGCATTTTGGAAACAAGTTCTGAGGACCGATGAGGTTAGAATAGAACTTTTTGGCCGGAATGAGCAAAGGTACGTTTGGAGAAGAAAGGGCACAGAATTTAATGAAAAGAACCTCTATCCAACTGTTAAGCATGGGGGTGGATCAATCATGCTTTGGGGTTGTATTGCAGCCAGTGGCACAGGGAACATTTCACGAGTAGAAGGAAAAATGGATTCAAAAAAATTTCAGCAAATTTTGGATGGTAACTTGATGCCATCTGTGAAAAAGCTGAAGTTAAAGAGAGGGTGGCTTCTACAAATGGATAATGATCCTAAACACACCTCAAAATCCATGGGGGATTACATCAAGAGGCGTAAACTGAAGGTTTTGCCATGGCCTTCACAATCTCCTGACCTCAACATTATTGAAAATCTATGGATAGACCTTAAAAGAGCAGTGCGTGACAGACAGCCCAGAAATCTCAAAGAACTGGAAGACTTTTGTAAAGAAGAATGGGCAAAAATACCTCAAACAAGAATTGAAAGACTCTTGGCTGGCTACAAAAAGCGTTTACAAGCTGTGATACTTGCCAAAGGGGGCAGTACAAGATATTAACTCTGCAGGGTGCCCAAACTTTTGCAGATGCCATTTTTTTGTTTTCTGTAATTTTGAAAGTGTAAATGATGGAAATAAAATCTAACTTTTTTTGACATATTATAAGAATGTGTAATCTGTAATTTGATGCCATTTGGAGATTTTTCCATCTTTCTTTGGCTTTGTTATGCACATTAATACACATTTTTACATGGGGTGCCCAAACTTTCGATCCCCACTGTATATCTATATATATCTATATATATATGCATTTTATAGTTGCCCCCCTACTTTTGTCCCTGTCCCCCCATGTGCCCCCCCTAAATATGAAAGCTGGAGACGCCACTGGATCCGTTACATAGCTGAAATGGTCCATACAGTACATTCCTTGACAGGCAGCTCACCCTACCATGTTATGCTTGGCCATACTTTTTGGGCGTCCACATACCTATGTGTAACAGTACTGTACTGGTACCCCTGTAGGGACTGCAGAATGTAGTAGTTCCACGTGTCACACTGCCCAGCCCAGCATTCACTTCCAGACACTCCCCAGACAATGAACAGTCCATCGGCTTTGTTTTTTTATTTTATTGAGGGAATAGAAATTGGAGAGGTTGAAGGGATGACCAGAATCAATAGCAGAAATCAATAAGATGATTATTTGGAACCTCTGTTCACATCTTCTAGAGCTCCATCCTCCTCCAGCACAATGCTTATTTGCAGAGTGTTTCCCTCTCTCCTGTGCAATACTAGGTTCCTGACACAGCTAGCACATGGTAGGCTCAACTCAAACACAGTCAAACCTTAGGAATTGCCATTTTCTGTCTGGGACTCTGGGCCCCTTTGGTGTAGCAACAATTTGTGGAAAAGTCTTTAGTGCTATCTGTGCTAAGGTGGACCACTGATCCCACTCAGTCCCGTGCAGGCTCTGACAACCCTCCTGGCTGCAGCTACCCGACTTCTCTGCCAGTAACATCACAGTCTCTCCCGCTGGCTCTACATCCATCTCAGACTGACTCCCAGTCCGCTCTGGCATGCTTCTCCCAGCTCTCCCGACTGTACTTGTCACTCATTGACACCTGATGGATGCCTTCTGGAGACTTGCCCGGCAGTGTTCCCCGCTGTCCTCTCCTTCTCCTGTTCAGAACACCACTTGGGTTGTGTGGGTTTCCCTCACCGCTCTGAGACCCTGGCCCAAGGTCACCCACCCCCCAGAGTAGGGGGCTCCCTCCAAGGCCCCGACAGCCTAACACTCCATCTCCAGTTCTTCCACCCGAACAACTCGTCCCCAGTTGGGCTGACTCTGGGTATTTAAGGAGGCCTGCTTCCAGAATCTTTTCAAGGCCAGAGGGAGGTAACCAAGAAGTGATTGCTGCCTGTGAGTCACCAGCCTACACTAGGCCACTCCCAGCCCACAGATCACAACAAACAGGCCTGCTTAAATTTACCTGATCTACAAAAAATAATACAGACAGAAACAATTTAGCACACTACAACTTCCTGGATTCAAGAGTAAAAATGATGCTTGTCTGAAGTCCAACAGTTTCTTAAAGACCAGCCATAAATGGAGCAAGGAGAATTGGAAGCATCCAATTTTGATCTTCAACCTGGGAACAGAGTGCTGGATCGACGTAAAAGTGCACACCAGCAAGGAAAGTTGCAAACACTGTGAGAAGTCCCTGGAGTTGTTCTACAACAGCCTATTCCAGGTGTGCCTGTCTACTCCCACTGTGAAGCCCTCAGAACCACCATACGCTAATGCGGCTATAGAGAAAGAGAGACATGTCACCTCCTGTCCTTGAAGATGAAACCAGGACCCAACCCCTGAACTGTTCACAGAAACCTAACTTTGGGAAACCCCTGTACACATTGCGCAGGAAATTTGAATGGTCTGCAAACTTGCTAGGGACAGCAAGTTCAAGTTGGGTGAAGTGAAGTGGAGTGCCTATTTACTCACCATGCTAAGATGCAGGAGCAGCCCCCTTAACTCCTGTTCTCACTGCTTTTCCTGGACACATCTGGGGAAGATCATTTTGTGCTTCCCTCTCTCAGCAGCTCAGAGAAGCAGCAGTCAGTCAGGAGCGTAATAGTGTGCAGCTTCTCTAGAAAACCCAGCTACTTTGGGGAACACTTCCCCCATTACTATGAGCAGTGGCGGCCCGTCCATAGTGCACTATGGGAAGTGCCACATCAATGCAATCACGAGATTGCAGATGTGGCGCTTCATTTGCAGGCCTCTAACCCGCCTTGCGGCACAATAGAAAGCGCCGAGTTGCTTCTGCTCGTAAAATCACTATGATTATACGGGTGGGAGCATTGTTGTTCAAATGTAGAGGTCACTTCTGGGTTTCGTGAAACAGACGAAAGCCGAAAGTGACGTCGGCAGCTCCGTTCTTCGACCCGAGCGAAGCTGCAGGAAGGAAGTAAAGAGAGCCCGCCACGCTGTACGATGAGGGTTCAACTTCATAAAGGCTCCTGGCACACTAAAGTACATCCTCCCTTTGTGCCTTTAGAAACTGGAAACCATCAATGCCCGATTATAAAACATTAGAATGACAGAATACCAGTCCTATGTGATCTCTATGTGACAGTGCACTGCAAGCGCTGTATAGGACAAAGAATCAAATTCACATACTGTACAATTATAATATATACTAAAATCATTTTAGTATATATTATAATTGTATGTGAATGTGATTCTTTGTCCCAAACAGCACTTGCAGTGCACTGTCACATAGAGATCACAAAGGACTGGTATTCAGGGTAGAGAATCTATCAAGTTAAAGTATAAAGTATAAAATTATATATATATATATATATATATATATTTTTTTTTTTTTTTTTTTGGGGGGGGGGGTAATATATTTATGTTTTTGAGCTTTTTTTAATTTTATTTTTTCATTACAAAAATCTTTTTTGAGATCCTGTTGCTTTGGTGGAGGAAGCCATATTTAGTACACACTTCAGTAAATATGGACACAGGGATGCCTTTTTACCCCTAGAATCAGTGGCGGCCCGTTCAAAGGGGGCGCCCGGGCCCCACCCCCCCTTCTTGTAGTCACAAAAAAAAAAAGTTAAAAAAAAAAAGTCCTTTAATTAAGTGCACTGGGTTTGGGCGCTATGGGTTTTGCACTATGGGAAACACCACGTCAATGCAATCATGAGATTGCAGATGTGGCGCTTCATTTGCAGGATTTTTACTTTTTTTTTGCATATTCACATTTTAAAACACAACTGTATGTATGCCAAGTTTGCAATAAGTACAGGCAACGGCAAGACTATGTGTGGTATATATGTACTTTATTGTCTGCGGTGACCTCTGCCTATTGCTGTTTCCTGAGCACCTTTTTTGTGTTTCCTGTTTTTTTTTTTCTCTGGTGAATGAGGAGTGTGGCTGGGCTGTGAGACAGATTGATGTGTCTTTAGAGCCCGGTGTATAATGTAGAGCCTT
Organism: Lithobates clamitans; assembly: GCA_037952925.1. Classification (NCBI taxonomy): domain Eukaryota; kingdom Metazoa; phylum Chordata; class Amphibia; order Anura; family Ranidae; genus Lithobates; species Lithobates clamitans. The sequence goes on from JBBGZY010000573.1 coordinate 7,916,321, forward strand.
AGAGTGGGTGGATTATATAGGGGACTTGCTGTCCCTAGGGGGGAGGTGGCGCCCGTGCGCCCCCTTTGAACGGGCCGCCACTGATCCTAGGGGTAAAAAGGCATCCCTGTGTCCATATTTACTGAAGTGTATACTAAATATGGCTTCCTCCACCCAAGCAACAGAATCTCATACATGACAGGGTGGTAAGGGGAACCAGTCAGTGGGGGGTTAACTCAATATAGCTTCATGTCCAGCACAGGCTCTTACCTGATTGGCCCAGGAGAAGGGGGTTGAGGAGTAGCTGGAAAAGTATTAGTTGCTGGGTAGGTGGGGCCTCAGTAGTTGTAGAGCAGAAATCGTTGGATGAACATCACGTGTAGCCTGCATCTGCGTTCTTCACCCTGCAGAAAGAATGAGTGAGATAGATCAATTATTGGCGCAGCTAAGGGCTGCAACAGACGTTCATGGCTCAGCATGGGTGCAGAGCCATATCGCAGCTTCTCTACAAGGGGTCCAGCAGAGTCCCCCTGTCAGGGCTGGGCTCAGCCCTTCCTTCTCTGGCCGCTCAGCTGTCGGCTAATTGCCAGCTCCTATCTCTCCACAGTTACTCATCTGTTGATGATATCCTGATCGTCAGTCCTGCCTACTTAAGCCGACCAGTCCAGAAGATCTCTGCCTTTGCCTTGGTCAACATCACAGAAACTATCTCCTGCGATCCTGTTCAAGACTTAGCTGACATCCCTTCTGGCTCCAGATCCTACTTGCTGTTCCACTACATCGATCCCTGACTTCTGGCTTGGCTGACTATCCATTCCGGTTACTGAACTTTGGCTACGTTTTGACTACGTTTGTTCTTTTTACTTTTATTATTAAACAAGTGTGAATTAACTGTACTTCTGTCTCGGCCTGATTTCATGGTTTCTGACAGTAGGCGAAGGCCATGAATTCAGAAGATGCAGTCAATCCACTTGTTGGTAATATTTTTTCCAGATTGGATGAACTGGATCACCACATGGATCAGTTTGCCATGGCGTTACAAACGCTCATGAGGTCGCACAGCTCACCTGTAATCTCCCACTGTGGCCGCCTCGGTACAACCTATGTTACAGGCCGGCCCTGCTGCTGCTCCAGTCTCTGTGCAGGCACCCGCCCTGAGTATTACCTCTATAGGAGGTATGTCTGGTTCCGCATGGCTTCCCCAGCGATTTGGGGGCCATCCAGTCTAATGCAGAGAGTTTCTCAACCAGGTTGAGATATACTTTGAGATGCCGCCCCAGACGTTTCCCACGGACAGAAGCAAAGTAAGTTTCGTGATATCTTTGCTTTCTGAGATAGCCTTGGCCTGGGCAAACCCTCTATGGGAGGCACAAAAACCTGTCTTGTGCTACCCTGAGTTTGTGGCTTAGTTTAAAAGGGTATTTAACGTTCCCGCACGCTCCGCTTCTGCTGCCAAGTGCCTCATGTCCATCGAACAGAGTACGAAAACTGTTGCCGACTACGCCATTGAATTCCGTACTCTGCCAGCAGAGGTTGCGTGGAACAATGAGGCCCTTGTGGCTGTTTTTTCTCATGGTCTCTCAGATACCATCAAGGATGAGATAGCAGCCTGAGATATACCCACTGATCTGGAGAAGTTGATCACGTTTGCCATCCTCATTGATTTCAGACTCCGAGAAAGACTCTCTTTTAAGGAGGGCTTGCGGAAGCCTCCTGTACATTTGTCTCCGAGCTTTGCAGTTCCACCTGTGCCTCCCTCACCTCCCATGCCTCTTGGTACTGAGTCGGTCAGTGAAGGTGAACCCATGCACTTGGGTTTCACGCATCTCTCTGCGGATGAGAGAACCTTTAGGAGGAGGGAGGGATTGTGCCTTTATTGTGGCCAGGCAGGTCACTTTTTGAAGTCTTGTCCTAACTGTCCAGGGAGGGCCCGAACCTTGAGGTCCTGTCACGGACACACCTTAGGTGGCGTTGTTTCATCCCCAGTTATCCAGAAGGATAAGCCCCTGGTTTTGGTAACCCTTTCTTGCAGTGGCGTCTCCAGCTTTCATATTTAGGGGGGGCACATGGGGGGACAGGGACAAAAATAGGGGGGCAATATAAAACGCAAATATATATATATATATATAGATAAAATATATATAGATAGATATATATATAGATATATCTATCTATCCTGGGGCCCTTTACCCCTTTACTACGATCCCACAACGGCCCTTTCACATGTTCTGCAGTGAGCTCCCTTCCTACTGTATTGGGGCCCCCCCAGGGTGACAGAAAACAAGAGATATATGTCACCAGCATACCAAGAAAATATAAGGGTCCAAAGCAGTGGGAGAACTATCAGGGTTGCAAAGGTTGTCTTGCCACCGGGCCCTGGTGTTCTGCCACTGTGGGGTTCCCCAGCCTCCTCTTGCTGTCCTGCCCCTGCCCTCAGTCTGTTTTTTCAGTAACTGAGAGTCCTGGTGGAGTCCTTCCTGCAACTGGCTCTTCTCCCTGCCAATGAGGATGCAGGGGAAGGAGCAGATCGGGCGGCCGTGATTGTGTGAGCGCTCACATTATGCAGTGTCAGCGAGCAGAGGGAGGGGGGGGGAATCATCCACTGGGGATGTTCTCCCTCTCAATAGAGACTGTGTTACCCCAGCAGTGGCCCGAGTAAGATGCGGCACATCCGATATGAATACAAACAAAAAGAAATTGCCTTTTTGTAAAAAAAATAAAAAATAAAAAATAATTTTTTTTTTTTTTGGGGGGGGGCACATGGTGGGGCCCAGCATAATGTTGGGGGGGTCAGGGCCCCCTCTAGCCCCCCCTAGGGTCGCCATTGCTTTCTTGGGCTGAGTCGTCCGTCGACATACAGGCTCTAATCGACTCTGGGGCTGCAGGCCTGTTCATTGATGCTGCCTTTGTATCGAAGCACTCGATTCCACTGCAGCTGCGTGACACTCCACTTGCCATTGAGGCTCTTGACGGGAGACCCCTACAGCCTGCCCATGTGACTCATGAGACGGTTCCATTGCTCTACACCATGAGATAATCCAATTCCAAGTTATTTCCTCACCTAAGTTTCCTCTGGTTATTGGTTATCCTTGGTTACAGAGGCACAACCCCTCTTTTGATTGGCTTTGTGCTGAGGCTCTCTCCTGGTCACCACAATGCAGTGAGATATGCTTCCAGAAGGTAGCCAAGGTCCTGTACACTTCTTCACTCTCCTCCCTGCCGGAGGAGTACCATGATTTTAGCAATGTCTTTGACAAAGGTCAAGCCAGTAGTTTGCCTCCGCCATGCGCAATTGACCTTCAACCTGGTGCCATACCCCCTCGTGGCCGGGTTTACCCTTTGTCAGTCTTGGAGGATAAGGCCATGGAGGAGTATGTTGCAGACGCACTTTCTTGCAACTCAGCTAGCTGGTGCCTCAGACAAAAAACGTTAGGGATATATGGTACCATCAAGGATCTCAAATCACTGTATCTGGATTAAGTCATTTATTATGTTGGTTATTTGAAATAAAGGTTATGTTAAATAAAAGGTCGATTTTGGCCATTTAACCCCACCTAAGTGTTGTGCGGTTTTTAAAATAAGTAGGGGGATGGCGTTTAGGAGGGAACACTGGTTGAGTACATGGTCAGTTGTGGTGGTTAGCTCTTATCTACCCTAGTCAAGCAGAGTGACAAAAACATGAGCTCATCACTGTTCTGCTTGTCCTTTTGTTTGTCCAGTAACAGGCTAGAGCAGGTCCAGGAAGACCTGGGCTCCAAGAAAGTGTGCTGAAGGATGCTGGCCATCACTCTAAAGACACCTAGCAGCAAGCAAAAAATACTGTCTGTAGAATCTTTGGATTGAATCCAAATATTTCAGCAAAAGTTGGTTTTGTTATGTCACCTCTAATAGATTTTTCATTCTTATCTTGTTATTTTTGGCTGAAGTTTTGCTTTCCAAACTGCATTTTTACTTTCATAAGAACTCCTCTCTGTTTCTAAAACTAAGCATAGACATTAGCAAGAGGTCAGATGTAAATAGACAGCTTCTAAACAATAGAAGAATGTTCGTAATATCTCCAGAACAGAACCAAGTTGCAATAAAGTTTTAGCAGAATATTTTTTTTCCTCTTTTAAGCAAAGTTGGGGTTTCACAGTTGACACCAGAGAAACTTTATACAGAAAGTTAGAATGTCTATATTTATATTCTCTTTTAAGTGGAAAAGTTTGACTATAGCATTAACGTCAATAAAATTGTTACTTAGAAAGCACTATATTACAGCTTCACTAAACCTGACATAACTTATAACTAAACCTACAGTATGTTTTCCTGAATGTTTAATGCAAACGTAGTAAGCAATGAATCCCTTAGAAGTCTGGGCAGAGGGCATGCTTACTGTACTTGAAAGAACTGTGCTTTATGCTAAAGAATTTTCCCAGCACTTTCCTCTGACTTCTGGCTGACTTTAACAGATCACACATTGTTAGGTGTGTAGGATATAGTATTTTTCCAAATTATGTTTCTGTATTTTTGACATTTTGTAGAGAGCTTTAGTAAGCATAACTGTGTGTTTGCTAGTATTCGCTAAGCAAAGAGGGCATCATCTTAGCCACTTGCTGTGAAAGTGTTCTTAATCAGGGTATACTAAAGGTATTCTGTGCCAAGGATGTTGAGTATTTGACCATCAGCAGGTTTGTGGAGATGGCTGCAGTGCTTGGCGGGCATGTTATTAAAGTGGAACTAAACCCTCCTATTATTTTCAGCCAAGGAAGCTGCCATCTTGGCCTCTGTTTGACTGCCATGGTGCTGTACATGTGATCAGTTATGACACCAGCCATTTAATGGTTTGACAGTTTGGTTAAGAGCACAACCAATGTGACAGTTGCATTCCCGGCCCATCCTGGGAATGCAATGTTTTTTTGAAACGGTTAAATTGATGGGTTTGGTTGCACTTTAAAGTATAACTGAAGGCAAAACTTTTTTTGTTTTGGGTGGAGTGGACTATGCTTAGAACACCTGTTGGATTTTTTTTGCTTATGTGATTAAAATCTACAAACGAGGCTTGGTCATTCATTATGGTATAGATTCACACTGAACCCAAAGCGAGCCTTGGTTCAGGGTTGTGGGTATAAGTCCTAATGACTTATACCCACTTATACCCTTGCCAACGGGGGTTTTTCTATTGAGCTGTTGGACTACTGTCATGTACCTCGTATCAGAGCCCAACTGTAGAAGGAGACCTCTCTTAAAGCCCTGGCTTGGAGACCACTGGGGTTGCAACAGTGGTACAGGAGCGCAGTAAGGTAGGAGCGCCTGTATGGTCCATGGTAGCTGATGCAGATGGTAGAGGTGATCCACTGGATGGACTGGTTAGCAGAAGCAGTAGGAAGTGGTGGTATAGGTGCGGGTCAGCGACCCCAGGATCTAGGCGGAGCTGCATCAGGAACGGACTGATGCAGAGTGAGAAAAGCCAGGTCAGCACAGGCAACAGGTAGTACAATCAGCAGGCAAAGAGTAGTCAGCAGGCAGGCAGAGGTTCGGCAACAGGAGATCAACAGGTTCAGAAGTAGCAAGGTCAAGGCAGGCCGGGTCAGGAGAGGAGAAGGCAGCATTAGTCAACAAAGCAAGGTCAGGTGATACAGCAGGTTCAGGATCAGACTCAGGTAAAGCTGCAGATCAGACAGCACTGTACCAGAGCAGCCGCTGGCCTTTTAAAGGGGAACTCGCGCCAAGCCGAGTTAGCGCGCGCCTTCCGCGTTCTCCCGCACACGCGTACCTGCTGCGTGGCTCTGCGCACATTCACGTGCCGCTGCCTGATACAGCGCGTCCTCATGGGGACATGTGTGCGCACGCGCGCATGCCTGAGTGTCTGTCCTGCCACAGGGTATCCCTGACAACTAGTATGTAAATGTGAGTGTATTTATCTTTATTTTAATAAACAAACAGTTGATCATATGGGTAAACATTATGTGGATCTTTCTTTCCTTCTGGGTATATATTAACCTCTGATCGAGATTCTTAACAAGTATCCCAAGTGAAGAGTGGTATCGATACCGGGAAGACCTGTGATATAAGGATTTCCAATTAGCCCTTTGATTGCAGAGGTGTTGTCTGATCTTCCTATCATAAGAGGGTCATGGCTTTTTGGTAAGCCTTCCTGGATTTTATCTGGTGTTGGATTCCTCATTCTGTCTTCAAGTCACAATTCCCACTTTTCCCACTTGAGTGGACTGTCACGTCACAATTTTTGGATCAGTATTCACATGTTTGTCACAATTGGGACTCTATTATCACAAGTTTTTTACATTATTTTATTGGATTGTTGTTAGCACAACATATTTTTATAATTTTTTTATGGACTGTGTATATATCAAATAGTATGTTTGTTTCTTTCCTTTGTTATACATTTTAATTTCCACAATTGTGCACAACAGCGCAGTTTACACTTTTTTTTAACATTTCAGGTTTTTTTTGCTGCCTGTGCCTTCTTCAGGAAGATGCTTCCTCTCCATTTGTCCTGCTGACCGTTATCACAGAGAGTGAAAGTAAAAGAAAATTTTAAGTTGTCACCAGACAAGACATAGAGGCAGGGCCGTCTTTAATATTGATTGGACCCTGGGCAAAACTTTTCTTGGGGCCCGCCCCCATGCAGTTTCACTCTCCACCTGCTCTGAGACATACAATAAATAGCAGCTAGACTCAAAATTAGTTTACTTAATCAGATCAGGCAGCTATTGCGATTGGTTGCTAGAGGTTACAGTGTATCATTACCGCTCACTGACTGGTTGCTAGAGGTTACAGCACACATTATGGCTCACTGATTAGTTGATAGAGGTTACAGCACATGATTTCTGCTTGTTGATTGGTTGCTAGAGATTACTGTGGATATGACCTCAGGGGGGCATGATATACATATCAATGACGCTAGCCGTCCCTATTTACATATGAATGCTGCCACTATTTACATATGACTTCCGGTAATTTACATGTAAACACAGGGTCTGCAGGTGAGTCATCTTCACACAACAATAGGGCAGAGCTGGGCAGCATTAGTAGCAGCACTTCACACTGAGATATTGGAACACAGTACAGGACTAAAACCTCAAGGGACAAGGGAAATTAAACCAGGATAGTTGGCAAGTATGAGACAGCTGATTTGGGCCCCACAACAATGACAGGGCCCAGTGCAGCTGCCCCTTTTGCCCTGCCTTAAAAACGGCCCTGCATAGAGGTCTTTTTAATGTACTATTCCTTGTAGAGCACAAAAACACTCCAGTGCACATATATGCAAACTGTTAGCAGCATCACCATCCCTGTGTGGTGTATTAAGGCCCAATGTTTACGTGTGTCAATAGAGTGGAGGGTGGATGAGGGGAAGGGCTGCAGAGGTTCAGTCCATGATGTGAAATACAAGACTTATGAGTTCTTCTCCTTGGCGCTGCTGTACTTGGGAGTGTAAATGGCTGGGAAGGTTAAGGGGAGTTCTAATAGGCCTAAAAGCTCTTAACTAGAATTCTCATGGAAATTAAAAGAGCTTAGCCCATGGAGGTTTTTTCATCTTAATGGTCTGGCCCAATATAATGTAACATAGTGCTTTATATATGGCAATGAATACCAGCAGCCTCTTTATTATATAATAATATTCTGTTGAGTGAGAGCTTGATTTGACCAGCCTGGGCGGCTTCTTCTCTGTGTGCATGTCCTAGCCCCTCTGGCGGATTTGCTCCGTGCTACCTGTACTTGGACCCAGTGGCAGCTGTTGCTCAAAATTTTTGAGGGGCGCACACAAACTGAAAAATACTGAAACCCCTCCCCCTTCAGTTGCAGCCACTTGTGCCCATCATATGCAGCCACTTGTGCCCATCATATGCAGCCACTTGTGCCCATCATATGCGGCCACTTGTGCTCATCAAACACAGCCACCTGTGCCCATCAAACGCAGCCACTTGCCCATCCAATGCAGCCACCTGTGCCCATCAAATGCAGCCACCTGTGCCCATCAAATGCAGCCACTGTGCCCATCATATGCAGCCACTGTGCTCATAACATGCAGCCACCTGTGCCCATCAAATGCAGCCACTTGTGGCCATCAAATGCAGCCACTTGCCCATCAAATGCAGCCACCTGTGCCCATCAAACACAGCCACCTGTGCCCACCAAATGCAGCCACCTGTGCCCACCAAATGCAGCCACTGTGCCCACCAACCCCCCCTTACTTGCGGGGTTTGCGGCTCTGGCTGCATTGGCCATCAGCCCGCAAACCCTGTGTGCGGATCGCGGCTCTGGCACCTGAGGGGGGTGGGTGGGGGCGATGCAGCCGACTCAGCCGAGAGGACTTACCTCTCAGAGCAGCGGCAACCTCCGCTCCAGCCCGAGTCTCCTCGCTCCTCTTCCTAAGAGCCAGGCATCCAATAGGGTGACCTGGCGCTTTGGCCAATCAGGAAGCAGGTCTGACGTCCTGCCTCCTGATTGGCCAGGAGGAAGGTTAGTGTGAAAATAGCGAAAATTAATTCGCTATTGTCACACAATTGGGTGGGATCAGGGCGCACTCTCTGTGCCCCAAGCCCACCCTATTTTGAAGCCCATTAGAGCCTCTGGCTCTAATCAGGTGCTTCAAAATGTACCACTCCCTCCCACCCCCACCATGGGAATCCATGCGTCCAGCGTCCTGAAAGGCCGGGCGAATGGATGGGGGGGCAGTGCCCATGCGCCCACAGTGCACAGGCCGCCATTGCTTGGACCTTTGGCGGACTTTTCCATCCTTCCCTGTATGAAATGTCCTAGATATTTAAGTGTATATCCAATAGAGAGCTCCGTGTGAAGTGGATGTAATCCATGAAACACGTTGAGATGTGTTATGACAAGAAGATTTCAGTATATAGGAAAAGCTTTTATGAAAATCGTACACATACACTATTGTATCTTTTAGTGGTTTAAGAGGAGATCCCTTTGTTATTGTATTGATTGTTTCTTTAATTTCTGTATGGTCTGTGAGCTGTAAAAATGTGGAATAGACTCCCTCCAAAGGTGGTTCTGGCCAGCTCAGTAGATTGCTTTAAAAAAGGTCTGCATTCTTTCCTAGGTGTACATAAAAATACCGGGTACTAACATTTATAGGTAAAGTAAATCCAGAGAATATCCAATTGCCCCTTGAGGGATCAGGAAAGAATTTTTTCCTCTGCTGTAGCAAATTGGATCATGCTTTGCTGGGGGTGTTCACCTTCCTCTGGATCAACTGTGGGTGAAAGATTGTGTATACGGAATTGTATGATTTTTTTAAATTAGTTGAATTAGATGGACTTGTGTCTTTTTTCAACCTGACTAACTATGTCTTGGATTTTAAGATTGTAAAACTAAAACTTTATAATTTTATGCTGCCCAAGTTGTGCCTGCCAAGTTACACACTTTTTTAATTTTCCGTGTGTTAAAGCGGAGTTCCACCCTCGCCCCCTTACATGCCACATCTGTCCCACTTCCTGCTTCCGAGTACGGGCCGTCTAGGCAATTCCCCCTCTCCCCCTAGGCGGCCCCTCCCTCTCGGCAATCTTCTGGAACACGTCACAGGTCCCAGAAGATTTCTTGTCCAATTGGAGAGCGTAGCACGACTCGAGCATGCGCAGTGCGCGCCTGGTCGTGAATCCACAAGCTGTCACGGCCGGGTGCCCACAGTTTCAATGGAGGTGCCGCGGAGAGGAGGGGGAGAGGGGCTCTGTGCGGCCGCATCGCTGGACCGTGGGACAGGTAAGTGGCTATTTATTAAAAGTCAGCAGCTAAACTTTTTGTAGCTGCTGACTTTTAATAAACAAAAAAGCCTGGAACTCCACTTTAATGTTTTGGTGTCTTACAGGAAATTATTTGTAGACACGTGGAAGTGCCTGCTGTGAAGTGATGTTAGTAGCAACATGTTGCTAACATGTAAGCTTGAAATTAACAAAAAAAAAATTATGTTAGAGTCTATCCTGCACATTGTGTTGCATATTTCATACCCTAGCATAAAGAGAATATTTATGCCTCCCAAAGCAAATGGTCAAATGGATGTTTTCATTTTCTAACTCACTCAACAAACATGAGGGAATTTGGTTGCTCTGGGCTATGTGAAATGATGATAAAGGTAATGGGGTTGTCACAAGGGCACTTGCTGTTTATTGTTTGTTTGCTGCTTAAAGCGAACCTATACTTGGCCGAGAGCAAAGCAACATGCTCACTTTAGAGATTCTCTTGCTTCAAAAAACAGCTGTCTGCAAAAAGACTCTTAACATTGAACTTTGGGATAATAAATATTGTCTGAATTCAAGAAGTATTCATACTTGAATATTAGTGTAATTTGTGTATTTCATCCAGGTCTGCACAGTAATGCAGTTTGAAACTTTGTGCAGGAGCTTTCTGTATTAAGACCCATCAATGCTGCTCTCTCTCAGGATGAATGGTCTTGTATGCGCCCCCTCCTGTAGTTTCCTGGTGCACACAAAGCATACCCTTGGGGATTGGGGGACACTAGGGACTGTGAAATCTCACCTTCTCTGGTGCCTAGTGGGTCTCCCACACCTCAGCAGCACACACACCTATCCTTTCTTCAGTTATCACCAGCGGGGAATGATTTGGCCAGGCAGCAGCACAGCATGATGATGCCTGGGCCGTGCAGCTGCCACATCTTAAAGGGGTGGCCAGCCTAGGCCAGCCTGGGCTATATATTTGTCTACTTATCTATATATTTTGTACGAAAGGAAAGGATCTCTGTAGCCACACATCTGTGTAGTTGTTTTGCTTGTGTCTATCTAGCAAGGTTACTCTGTGATATAAGCAAGGAAGCTGAGATTTCTGCAGTGTTTAAATGTGCTTTTACTATACAAAGATGCTGTATATACAAAACTATTACAATCTTAGGAATACAATACAAGACTGACAGATATCTATAACAAGCAAAATGCCTAGAAAATGAACAGCCCATGGTCTATACCAGTACAAATACACTTAAAGGTTACTAATCTTCTGTTACTGTATGTTCGTGATCTCCATTGGCAACGATTCTTCTGGAGGATCAGGCACCTTTCTTCTATCATGAGTGGCTTCTGATCTTACAAAGCATGATGATGTGTGTGTGTGTGTCCCTAGCTTATGCCTGAATCCCCCTTTTATGTGCCAGGCTGTTTACCATAGTTACCAAACAACAGAAAACATACCTGTTTACTGTAGCTGTGTAAACAATGGACTGTTGAAACTGTCAATTGGATACACCAATGATATCTACGTACCCATTGTATGCCGCAGCATTTGTTTGAGAAATCTACTCAAGCCAAAAAACTGACAGTAATCTAACAGTCATTCTTTTAGTTTGAGAGCTGAAAGAACCTTAAACAAGTAAATATCTTACTTGTGTACTGTAGCTATAGAGACAATAGCCTGTTGAAAACTGTCAATTGAATACAACAATACAACATACCCATTGTCTACTCAAGCCAGAAGCTGACAGTATCTCTATGACCAACCACTATTGTGTAATGTTATGTCCCATGTATCTTATGTCTGATTAATATAAAAAAATCATATTGTAACAAACGCAACACATTCTGCCCTAGATTTTTCTTTCCTTTCAGACTCCATACAGAAAATCACTTCATTACTATGAAAACTCATTTTAAACATTCATTTTCCTTGAATGCAACACCTCCCATATTTCTGTCATTGAGAACGTGTTTCAGTCTTTAACTAAAACGTTCATTAGAAGGTCCATTGTAAAGTTCTTTAGAAAAAAGTCCAGGCTTGTATACATCAAAGGCCTTGCTCTCCACAGCTCTTGCGAGCTTCCATCATTCTTTCCATCATGTCCTATAGATCAAATCGGAGACAGCCTGTGGAGTGGAAAACAAAGCAAATTATCTGTTCTTTCTAATAATACATAACAGTAGATCCAGGCCCTTCAGCTAAAATCTCTCCTCTAAGTGGCTTCTTGCCTGGAAATCTGACTAACACTTTTCCCCCTGCCTGTACCCACTTCTGACCCTCCCAAAGAACATCAATAGGGAGGAGAGGAAATATACTGATATTTCCCAGAAGATCACTACTGTTTATTTTGGAAGGTTTGATGTTATGTAGCCTCACTTTCCACTCTTGCTGAAAATTATCCACTAACCAGTCAGAGTCCCAGCCACTGTCTTGAAGCTCATCTGCCAATGCAAATGTAACTTAAAACTTTCCTGCCAGATTCCCTCTCATTCCTAGATAGACTTCAGCTTCAGATATGTCACTCTTGGTTTCTATGTCATGGGAAACAGTAACATGGTATCTGTTAAGCCCTGTTCTTTCAGGAACCTTACATAAATACTGAACTCTGCACTCCAGCTGTGGAATCTGTGCCCCAGCCCCTATCATCCTCTCATATGGTGTACTTTTGGCTATTGGCCTAGAATTTAACAACATGACTGCCTGTGTGAGGACCCGATCCCACCCCCTTGTATGTGTGGGTGTAAGTTTGCGTAACTGGTCTTTCAATAGCCAGTTGTATTTTTCAATCAAACCAGCTGCCTGTGGATGGTATGGGATGTGGCACAACCAGTACACTCCAGAATCTTTGGCCCAATGCTGTACTGTAGATTCGGCGAAGTGTGAGCTGTTATCACTTTGGACTTGTTTGGGACAACCATAAGCAATGACAAGTTTCTGGAGCAGTTGAAGCGTTGCGGCCTGATCTGCACGTTTGCCAGGATGAACAAGCATAAGTCCTGAATAGGTGTCCATTTGTCAGGAAATGTTCCATCCGCTGGTAATATCTGTCATTTGGCATTCAGTACTGAGGTCCACCAGCAGGTGTCTCCTGGCAGTTTGGAACTGTCAGGAGAGCTTTTCCCTGCTGATGTTATGTCATCTTTGGGCCGTAGTACTGGCGTCCACCAGCGGATGGATCCTGGCAGTATGGAACAGACAGTACCTCCTATAATCAGGTGTCACTTGAGGCCAATCACAGGCCTATAAATACCCGGCAAGGAATCACATGTTTGCCTTGGTTTCTTCCTTGTGCCCTGACCTGCTAGCTTGTGATCTGATCCTGATTCTGAACCTATTCTTGTGCCCTGAACCAGTGACCCGTGTATCTGATCCTGTCTCCCTGTCCCAATCCCTATCCTGTCCCACCTGTTACCTTGCATCCCTGCCTGCAGTTTGATCCATCCATCCTCTCCCTGTCCTGTGTTCCTGACCCCATCTGCTGATCTCCCTGTGTATGACCTTGGCCTGGCTTACGTTTATGTCTCCGGAACATCCCCTGTCCATCTGCTGATCTGCTGTGCATGACCCTGGCCTGGCTATTGTTTATGATCCTGGTATTTGCAATTTATTGTACTTATCTGTCTGTTGTTATTTGTGGGTCTCTGTCTGTTGGTTGGTTATTGCACTGTGTCATATTGGAGGTGGTTGTACTATATTATTCACTTACTTTAATAAATTATTATATTTTCACTTATATACATTTTTTAGCGTCCTCTGTCGCAGATCACACGGTTCTGGTCACACCTGTTCAGGGAGGAGGGAGGGAGCCTACAACGGTGACGTCATCACGTTCTTGGATGGGCTTACGAATATAGGAAGTGATTCGCGGCACACGGAGACACCGCCGTTTATTGTTTGATATCCCTTACGCTACATGTTCTCTACAATATTGTAAGTGCGATTCCACTTATTTTAATAAACCCCCCTTTTATCATATGGTTTTACGCTATGGGAGTATTTTGTTTCATGTTTCCGGTAACGACCGACTGTTAAAGCTGCTGGTCCTGTATTGCACCCTTGGTTTTGGGAGACCCTAATCCCTATGCTGGGCGAGACTGCCGTAATAGCAGTCATCGCCGTCCGGTAAGCAGAATCTATATACTCACTTCATGGTGGATCATCTACTGGCGTTTTTTTTCCTTCACATTTCTCTTGGATGGGTGCTTTATATCTACCTATGGATTGAATATCCCTGTTTTGGACTTTTTCACATGCATTTGCAACATATGCTGTTTGTTTATTATTTGATTTTCTATATTTGACTTTTTTGCTCACCAATTTATGTTAAAGCGGGGTTCCACCCAAATTTTGAACAATATCTGTATGTATTCTCTTCCTTGCCTAGATGCTGACATGCCGTTTAAAAAAATTTAAATCTCCGTAATTACCTTTTATTTTTCTATTCTTCTTTGCACTTCCTGGTTCTCCTCCCGTGGGAGTAGGCGTGTTTCTAGCCTTTCCCAGACTCCTGGGAGCTAGTCTCAGGCTTCCCAGGATGCCACTGAGCATGTGCGGGAATGAGCGGTGAATGCTGGGAGCACAGAATTCACCACATCCAGGAAATAAATGCTTGTGGGCTTCAAATGCCCACAATGAAGATGGAAACCGCCTGCAGTGAATAATATAAGTTATTCTTTCCGACGAAATCTGACACAGGCGGACATATTACACACAATATGTGAGTATGTAATGCTGAGAAGAAAAGTTTGTGAGTGAACTCAAAAAAAAAAAAAATTTGATAGATAGGTGGACCCCCGCTTTAAAGTCACATGGTAGGATCCCACTCTTGCCAAGATCCTATATGCTGTATACATATTTAGCGCTGCACTTTTCTGTTTACTACTACACACCTGTTCATGACAGTAAACCAAGGCCATCTCTGACCAGAAGTGACTGCTTAGATGAACCATTGTAGTGCTGTTACTGCTACTAAAATGCAATCAGAAACAGTTGTTCTCCTTGCCTCACTGGTGTTGGAGGACAACAATTACTGTCGTCTGGTATTGAAAGACTGGGCCAGGGATCAGCTCCTGGAGTGTATCCGTCTGACCCATTCTCTGGTTGATCAGAGTAGATTACTGTTTAAAAAAGTTCAGCCCCTAAAACAGGTGTGTGCTGAGCTAGCCTTATCTAGCAGTCCTAAAGGAAGTGACGATTTTTCTCCCCCCTTCAGTAGTGATCAGGTGGAGTCTCTGGTATGGCTGTTGGAGGATGATGCTGTATACTTTCTGGGGCATTATTCAGCTTTACCTACACAGGTGCTAGTGGATTGTATAGATTCGGTGCAATCCCTGGTTAGACAGGCAGTATGTGAACCCACGTTTGTTCAACCTGTACTACAGGCATGGTCAGACTTATTATTTCCAGCCTTAGTCAGCTCTTCACAACCCAGACCTGCTATTAGACACCTGCCTGCCCAAGAGTCTTTTTCCCCTTCACCCATGGCAACCTCCGTTTCAGCCCAATATACCCTGCTTCCCACCAAATATCAATACTCTGTCTCTAACCGCTGCACTTATCCTGCCTTTAACCCGCCTGCCTCTTCTCTGCTACCTACAACTTCCCCACAAGAACTTCCTCTGGCCACTGTTCCCTCTTCCTTGCCATATCCCAGACCTTCTCTTCAGTATGCCTCACCTCCTACCTACAGTCCTGCAGTCACCTACAGATCTCCAGCAGCTAAGCCAAAGAAGAAACGGAAGTTCTTTCAAACCCACACGATCCTGCCAGTAACCCAACCTGCCTCCACACCAACCAACCTGCTCCAGTCTGCTTGCATGCCAGCTGAACCTAATAACCCATCTGATTCTGCCAAATCTCTGCCTGCTATCCCGCCAGTGTCCCAGCCTGATGTGTTCCTGTCCGCTGCCCAGCCTGATGTGTTCCTGTCCGCTGCCCAGCCTGATGTGTTCCTGTCTGCTGCCCAGCCTGATGTGTTCCTGTCTGCTGCCCAGCCTGATATGTTCCTGTCTGCTGCCCAGCCTGATGTGTTCCTGTCTGCTGCCCAGCCTGATGTGTTCCTGTCTGCTGCCCAGCCTGATGTGCCACCATCTGCTGCCCAGCCTGATGTGCCACCGTCTGCTGCCCAGCCTGATGTGTTCCTGCCTGCTGCCCAGCCTGATGTGCCACCGTCTGCTGCCCAGCCTGATGTGTTCCTGTTTGCTGCCCAGTCTGATGTGTTCCTGTCTGCTGCAGAGCCTTATGTGCCACTGTCTGCTGCCCAGCCTGATGTGCCACCGTCTACTGCCCAGCCTGATGTGCCACCATCTGCTGCCCAGCCTGATGTGCTCCTGTCCGCTGCCCAGCCTGATGTGCTCCTGTCCGCTGCCCAGCCTGATGTGCTCCTGTCCGCTGCCCAGCCTGATGTGCTCCTGTCTGCTGCCCAGCCTGATGTGCCAGTGTCTGCTACTCAGCCTGTTGTACCAATGTCTGTGCCCACTGTCCAGTTTGAGGTCCCAGTGCCTGCTGCTCAGTGCCTGACATCCCAGTGTCCATGTTCCAGTCTGACGATCCAGTGACTACTGCCCAGTCCGATGTACCTGTTGTTCAGCCTGTTGTGCCGGTACCTGCTGTTCTGCCTGATGTGCCAGTGCCTGTGTCTGCTGCCCAGTCTGAAGTTCCAGTACCTGCTGCCTGGTCTGATGTCTCGGTACCCACTTTCCAGTATGATGTGCCCGCTTCCCAGCCTGATGTGCCCGCTTCACGGTCTAATGTGCCCACCTTCCAACCTGATGTCTCTGTGCTTGCTTTCCAGCCTGGTGTCATTTTCCCTGCCTTTCAGCCTGATGTCTTGAAATTAGTATCTCAGCCTGAAGTTTCGTGCCCGTGTCTCAGCCTGAAGTTTCGGTGCCCGTGTCTCAGCCTGAGGTTTCGGTGCCCGTGTCTCAGCCTAAAGTTTCGGTGCCCATGTCTTAGCCTGCTGAACCAGTGCCCGTTACCCAGTCTGTTGAACTGGTGCCCGTTACCCAGTCTGTTGAACCAGTGCCCGTTACCCAGTCTGTTGAACCGGTGCCCGTTACCCAGTCTGTTGAACCAGTGCCTGTTACCCTGTCTGCTGAACTGGTGCCCGTTATCCAGTCTGCTAAACCGGAGTCCATCACTCGGCCTGTTAAGCCAGTACCAGTTATTCGGCTTGCCAGACCAGTGCCCGGTGTCCAGTTCACTGAGCCGGGGCCCGTTACCCAGCCCACTGGGCCCGGGGCCCATTACCCAGCTTGCTGAGCCGGTGCCTGTGATCCAGCCTGCCCTTACAGTGCTCGCTTTTCGGCCTAATGTTCCAGAGCCTGCTGCCTAGCTCGACGACCCGGAGCCTGCTGCCCAGCTCGACGACCCGGAGCCTGCTGCCCAGCTCGACGACCCGGAGCCTGCTGCCCAGCTCGACGACCCGGAGCCTGCTGCCCAGCTCGACGACCCGGAATCTGCTGCCCAGCTCGACGACCCGGAGCCCACTGTCTGCTCTGATGTGCCCGCTGTCTGCCCTGATGTGCCTGATGCCCAGCCTGAAGTGCCTGTTGCCCAGCCTGACGTACCACCATCTGTTGTTCTGCTTGATGCCATAGACTATGGACAATTACAACCAGTTGGAGCGTCTGGAGGCAGCTCCTTTGAGGGGGGGTACTGTCAGGAAATGTTCCATCCGCTGGTAATATCTGTCATTTGGCATGCAGTACTGAGGTCCACCAGCAGGTGTCTCCTGGCAGTTTGGAGCTGTCAGGAGAGCTTTTCCCTGCTGATGTTATGTCATCTTTGGGCCGCAGTACTGGCGTCCACCAGCGGATGGATCCTGGCAGTATGGAGCAGACAGTACCTCCTACAATCAGGTGTCACTTGAGGCCAATCACAGGCCTATAAATACCCGGCAAGCAATCACATGTTTGCCTTGGTTTCTTCCTTGTGCCCTGACCTGCTAGCTTGTGATCTGATCCTGATTCTGAACCTGTTCCTGTGCCCTGAACAGATCCCTATCCTGTCCCACCTGTTACCTTGCATCCCTGCCTGCAGTCTGATCCATCCATCCATCCATCCTCTCCCTGTCCTGTGTTCCTGACCCCATCTGCTGATCTCCCTGTGTATGACCTTGGCCTGGCTTACGTTTATGTCTCCGGAACATCCCCCGTCCATCTGCTGATCTGCTGTGTATGACCCTGGCCTGGCTATTGTTTATGATCCTGGTATTTGCAATTTATTGTACTTATCTGTCTGTTGTTATTTGTGGGTCTCTGTCTGTTGGTTGGTTATTGGACTGTGTCATATTGGAGGTGGTTGTACTATATTATTTACTTACTTTAATAAATTATTATATTTTCACTTATATCCATTTTTTGGTGTCCTCTGTCGCAGATCACACGGTTCTGGTCACACCTGTTCATGACACCACTGCAGTGCAACAATATCTCAGTCCATTGTTTACCTGGGGCAGGGGACCCATGAAGTCAATCTGCCAGATCTCTGCAGGCCTCTCACCACTCTTAATCGACCCGGTAGAGTACTTTTGCAATGGCCATTGTCGCACTTATCCACACACTGTACAGTTCCCTATTACAGTCTTTATCATGTCCATGGATATAGGCAATCCTCTCTGCTGTGCCCATTCATATGTTGCTTTCTGCCCCAAATGTCCAGATTGCTTGTGGGCCCAGTTGACCAAGTTCATAAAGACAGGATCAATTGGCACAACTGCCTTCACTTTGGCGATTTCATCTGCAACTCTGTTATAGTTCTCAAAGTCTGGGACTAGGGGCACATGTACATCAACATGCCCCACTTTTATGGTGTGGGAGTGAGCTTCCTTCCAGATGTAGTTCCATACTTCCTTGCTTCCCCACACCACCTTTCCATGAATCAACCATTCATTGGACTTCCAGGTGGGCATCCAAGTTGTCAGTCCTTTAAAAACCGCCCAGCTGTCAGTGTAGATAGTGACATGGGAAGAAGGATCCTCCTGAAGAGTCATCACTACAGCTTTCAACTTTGCATACTGACTGGACCTTACAATTCCGGTCTCCTGCAGGACTGTGTCTGTACTTGGGTTGTAGGCTGCTGCTGTCCATTTACGCCCAGACGAGGTGACTATGGCTGAACCATCAGTGAACCACGCTGACTCCTTCATGTCTTCTGACAGAGACTCAAAGGGTGGAGCCTCTTGAATGGGGGATGACTGCAGCACAGGAATTTCTTCTTCTGGCCGGGTGCTGGTAAAAGTAACAAGCCCTGCCAACTGTTTTGAAATGTCTCTAACATCCCCAGATGCAATACCCCCTCTTTCTTGAAGGAACCACTTCCATTTCATCAGTGTCTGGTTCTGGACTACAGCTGCCCTAGTGATCAGTCCATTATCTCTCACCCATCCTGCTATTGGCAATGCAGTATGCATGGTGACTGTGTCCTTTCCTGTAATGGTCTCTACATGTTGAAGTGCTGTGTAGGCCCCAAACAGGTACTTCTCTAGGGGCGTGTATCTCTTCTGTGCCCCTGTCAGTTGTTTGGACCAAAATCCAATGGGTATTGCTCTAAGTCCTTTCTTTTCATTTGGCTGCCATAGACTCCAAGATATGGTACCATTCTGCTCCACTACATCCAGCTGAAATAGTACTCCTTGTCTCACGGGTCCTAATCCCTGATGCTGCAAAATAGCTTCTTTAGCAGCCAGGAATGCAGTCCGCTGCTCTGAACCCCATGACAACTCAGTCTTTTTTCTGTTGACATATATAGGCCTCAGAATCAGTCCAAGATGTGGGATGAACGATCTCCAGAACCCCACAACTCCAATGAACTTCTGTGCCTCCTCTTTGGTAGTAGGGGGAGACAGAGCCTGGATAGTTTGCACAACCGTCTCTGGAATTTTCCTCTGTGGCTCAGTCCACATCATTCCCAGGAATTTCACTTCTGTGGCAGGTCCTTGGACTTTGTCTTTGTTGATAGCCCACCCTCTGTTCTCCATGTGATGTATCAGCAGGTGCAGTGCTTCAGTTACATCTTCTTTTGTTCCAGAGATCATGATGTCATCAATGTAGTGGAACACAGTGACTTTCAAACTCAGGGTACTTAAATCTTGGGCAATCAGTCAATGACAAATCGTTGGAGAATGAACATAGTCTTCAGGAAGCACGGTGAAAGTGTACTGGCGGCCGTCCCACACCATAGAAAACTGGTGTTGACACTCTGGGTCTATTAAAATCGAAAAGAAAGCATTAGCCAGGTCTATCACAGCATGATATTCTCCTGCATCTTTAGCAATTTTCTCAACAATTGAGATCATATCTAATACAGCTGACTTCAATGGAGGTGCCACTTTGTTTAGACCTCTGTAATCCACAGTCATTCTATATGTCCCATCAGGTTTTTTTACTAGAAACACCGGAGACGAGAAAGGACTTACAGCAGGTCTAAGGATCCCTACTCTCAACAGTTCTTGAATGGTCTCCCCAATTTCTTTGTGGCCTCCAGGAAATCTGTACTGCTTGAGACAGACTGGCTTCTCTGGTGGAGGAATGTAGACAGGGGTCCATTTCGCATGACCTCTGACCACTGCCTTCACCGCCCTAACCAGATACGCTTTATCAGGATACCCGAATATGAATGTACCTCTTTCAGTCTGAATTGACTGACCTTGAAGTACATCCATTCCAAGAATATTTTCGGGTAACTCTGATACCAAAACATTTGTCATAAATCCTGATCCCTTGCCAATAGCCAATTTCACCCGTATCCTAACTGCTGGTGTGGTTTGCCCTCCCAAACCTTCTACATAAATCAATTCTCCTTTGTGATGGGAAGGATTACCTTGCAAAAGTGTAACTTCAGCTCCGCTATCAACTAAAGCCATTACATGTGTAGGAGAAGATGACTTCCCCCACCATACAGTGACAGGTGCATATGGGCGTCGGTCTCCTGCTGTCACTGCCCTCACGGCTATTACAGGAGACTCACCTTCCCTTCATAAAGGATAAGGAGCCTCCCAATCCCCTTTTCTGATTCTCTCTGATTCCTCCCCAGGATAAAGGGATTTGGGTTTGGGTTCATGTTCAGTTTTGGGAATTGGTTTGGGGCTAACAGGAGGGGTCTGTTCTGTTTTCTCTAAGTCAAGGCTAATGTTATCTTCACTAGGAGTAGTGTTTCTAACCCTGACAGTTTTCCCTACTAAATGTTTCCACCTCTTCAGCATTTCTGCCTTAGAAATGCCATCTATCTCATCTTTAGGTACAACTGCCTTTAATAGGTCCACCCACATTTCTTTCCTAGAAATAACTAGCCTGGTTTTCTCTTCACCTCCTGTCTTCTCTACCCCATTTCCTTTCTTCTCTGTTCTTTTCTGCTTGTATTCTTCCTGTCTGGCCTTGACCTTATTTACTGCCCTGACAGGTTTTGTTTTAGCCTCCTCTAGCTCCCCAACTGGCTTAAAAGGGTTGTGGCTTGATGAATCTTGCTGTTTAATCCTAGGCCTCCCAACAAGAACAATAACGGAGCCCTGAGATTAAATGGCGCAGACTTCATCAGCTTAGAGCGCAGAGCAGACGTAAAGGGTTCCATATCTGGACCCATCCATTCTGGAAATGTATTTAATCCGGTTATACAACCCATCTCACGTAACCTGGAAATACCCTCTCCTATTGCTCCCCATGAGTAGGTATTTTCCAGGTCAGTAGGACTAGCATATACTCGGACTATACAATCTCCCACGAGGTCTAACAGTGAAAAATTCACGCTAAACTCTCGGGCTTTTCGCATTGCCTGACGCAATTGTGGATCATGGGTTAACACTCCCACACTCCCTGTTTCCTTACCTGACAGAATAACACTGTCCGCCCCTTCATCCCATAAGCGTAGGAGCCAACTCACTAGGGGCTCCCCAGACCTTTGTTTGTATTGTTTTGCCAGCTCATGGAGTTCAGTTTGTGTAAACTCCCATACTTCTTCAAATTCAACATCTCTGGGGTTGCGATAATGCACCTCCCCATCTGCCATATCCTCTCTATCATGTTGCCGTTTCCTATGCTTAGTAATGAGAGTTCTGGCATACTTTTTCTTTCCCACTAGCAGATCATCATGCGAAATATCAAACTCTATCTCCTTATCCTCACTATCATTTGAGAAGAGCACATCCTCACAATCCCAATTTTGGGATGTGACAATGGCACGTACCCTGGCTTTACTAACAGGTTTACGGCTGGCTTTTCCTTAAGGCATTAATTGATTTGGTCATGAGGGCTGCCCACCGCTCTTGCAAATCATCAGCCCAACTAGCGGTTGAATGTACACACTCTGAAACAACTGCTAGCTGGTCTTTTAATACCTTAACTTCTGCCTCTGCCTTCTCCCTTCTATGTGATTAGGTGTAAATAGCATGAAGAAAATACCAGCCCACTGTGGACACTGTTCTATTCTCTTTTTTACTTAAAAAGATGCCACTTTTGGTAAAAATCCCGGATCGGTTTTAAGTATAATCCTATCTGTGTAGATGGTTAAAAAGGGTTTTTTAACAGATAGGGCATGCAGCTCACCAATTCTCCTTGCTGACGTTATTGCAACCAAAAACAAGGTTTTAAGAGTAAGATTCCTTAGAGAGATTTCTTGTAGTGGTTCAAAAGGTTCCTTTGTGAGGGCTTGCAGGACCACTGATAGGTCCCAATTGGGAAAGTGCTTAGCCGGAGCTGGTCTGGATCTGGTATGGGCCTTGAAAAATCTTATAACCAAGGGCTCAGAAGAGATTGGTCTTTCTAGAAATACTCCCAAAGCAGCTTTTTGTACCTTAAGGGTGCTGGCTGACAAGCCTTTGTCTGCCCCATTTTGAAGGAATTCTAAAATTGACACTAAATTTTTTACCTTTCTTTTTGTCGAATGACAGAAAGAGTTGTAGACTTTCCAAT
Organism: Lithobates clamitans; assembly: GCA_037952925.1. NCBI lineage: Eukaryota > Metazoa > Chordata > Amphibia > Anura > Ranidae > Lithobates > Lithobates clamitans. Next base: position 7,938,907 of record JBBGZY010000573.1, read on the forward strand.
ATTTAGCATAGATTTTTCTGGTCACTATTTTTCTACTGGAAAGTAAGGTAGTTACCAAAGGTTGTGACAGACCTTTGTTTCTTAACAACTGCTCCTCAGATACCAGGCCGTGAGGCTTAGACTGGCCACTTCCGGATGCTGAATCAGACCTTGTAGGAGCAAGTCTTGCCGATGAGGCAGCTGCCAAGATGGTTTGACTGCTATCTGTAGAATGGTGGTAAACCATGCCCTTTTCGGCCAAAATGAAGTAATTAGAATTACTGCCACTTTTTCCATCTGTATCTTCCTTAATACCAATGGGATCAGTTGGAAAGGAGGAAAGGCGTAACCCAGACGGAAGTTCCAGGGCTGAATTAATGCATCTGTCCCCTGGGCACTGTCGTTTCTGTGAATCGAGAAGAATACTGGGAGTTGTGTATTTTCTTCTGACGCAAATAGGTCTATTTGTGGTTGACCCCAGGCCCTGGTAATCATTGCAAAAATTTCCGGATTCAAGCTCCATTCTGACTCCTGAATGCGTCTTCTGCTTAGATAATCTGCCACTACATTTAAGGTGACTTTGAGGTGGACTGGTGATAAGGACAGTACGTGATTTTCTGCCCAAATCAGGATCTTTGAAGCTAGCAACTGCAGTGTTTTGCTTCTTGCTTTTGAATGTCATTTCTGTTTCAAGAAATGAGCCAAAACAATGGAGAAAAACTGTAACTGCAGTGAATCTGTAATTCACGTTTACTACTCAACCCTCGCAGCCCATAGATTTAAAAGTCACAGTCCTTAATGCTTTTTCTTAATGCTTTATTCATCAACATAAACTGGGATGGGAGAAGGACTTCCTTTGAGATGCTCTTCTGTTACATTGCCATCTTTCAATGAATCATACAGGAAAATCTGAGTTCAATTGCGGACATTTAAGAAATCATTTTTCAATGATCTCTTCAATCAGGGACAATGGAAGTAGATTTGATAGAGAATGATTTGATAAAGAGTCACTCTGAATAACTTCTTCATCTGGATAACTTTAAAAGAACGATCCATATCTCTACATGTGTGCTTGCAGCTTCACCCCTACCACTTTACCACTACTTCCCACCGACATGGTACTTCCAAATTAAGCTAAAGGAGAGCCAATCTGAATAACTCCTCCCGCTTGACTGATTGGAATCCCAGGGCAATGCTGAACTCAAAGTCATAGGCCATTATTGCCCATCTTACTGACTTGTGCACCAACAACCCTCAGTCTCTGGCAGTACCTTTCCCTTGGGCTTTCACTCACATGATCAATAGTCCATGTGCCACTCATAAACGATTGATCGCCCAGTTTCCTTCCGCTTTGTTGCTACTTCATCCGCAATGATCCTCAGTTTTCTCTATCTCTTTGTGGCCCGTTCCCCTCCCTGCAGGGGTGGCCTACGACATCCACAACTACACGCGGCAAGATGTCCTCTGTTCCTCCATGAGGAACGGATCTCCACCCTTCTCACTAAGGTGAAGCTCCGTTGGCTCCCCGGAGGGGAAAACCTCCAACTTCCCCTCCGGGAACCAGGCTGGCTCTCTCGCTCCTCAGAGCAGGACTGGACTCGAACTCTCCCGGGCACCATGTGACCCCCTTTTTATATGAGAGTCCCGGGATTACCAAGCAAATTAATGATTGGCCGAGACCAACACATAAACCACCTGTCACTCAAAAATGGAAATCAAACAAAACAGGCCTGCTGCAAATAGCATCAGCCTGTCTAAATTTACCTGTAACAGAAGCTAACAAGAAAGGTCACCTGCTTAAAAGTAGGGGCCAGCTACATCCCATTTACAAGGAGCAGATAAAAGGTCCAGAGGTCATTTCAAGTGTGCTATTTGCATTTGGAATCTGTTGCTGTCAACTCTCAATATGAGATCCAAAGAGCTGTCACTATAAGTGAAGCAAGCCATCATTAGGCTGAAAAAACAAAACAAACCCATCAGAGAGATAGCAAAAACGTTAGGTGTGGCCAAATCAACTGTTTGGAACATCCTTAAAAAGAAAGAACGCACCGGTGAGCTCAGCAACGCCAAAAGACCCGGAAGACCACGAAAAACAACTGTGGTGGATGACCGAAGAATTCTTTCCCTGGTGAAGAAAACACCCTTCACAACAGTTGACCAGTGAACACTCTCCAGGAGGTAGGTGTATGTGTGTCAAAGTCAACAATCAAGAGAAGACTTCACCAGAGTGAATATAGAGGGTTCACCACAAGATGTAAACCATTGGGGAGCCTCAAAAACAGGAAGGCCAGATTAGAGTTTGCCAAACATCTAAAAAAGCCTTCACAGTTCTGGAACAACATCCTATGGACAGATGAGACCAAGATCAACTTGTACCAGAGTGATGGGAAGAGAAGAGTATGGAGAAGGAAAGGAACTGCTCATGATCCAAAGCATACCAACTCATCAGTGAAGCATGGTGGTGGTAGTGTCATGGCGTGGGCATGTATGGCTGCCAATGGAACTGGTTCTCTTGTATTTATTGATGATGTGACTGCTGACAAAAGCAGCAGGATGAATTCTGAAGTGTTTGGGGCATTATTATCTGCTCATATTGAGCAAAATGCTTCAGAACTTATTGGACGGCGCTTCACAGTGCAGATGGATAATGACCCGAAGCATACTGCGAAAGCAACCAAAGAGTTTTTTAAGGGAAAGAAGTGGAATGTTATGTAATGGCCAAGTCAATTACCTGACCTGAATCCGATTGAGCATGCATTTCACTTGCTGAAGACAAAACTGAAGGGAAAATGCCCCAAGAACAAGCAGGAACTGAAGACAGTTTCAGTAGAGGTCTGGCAGAGCATCACCAGGGATGAAACCCAACGTCTGGTGATGTCTATGCGTTACAGACTTCAGGCTGTAATTGAAAGTATTAAAAAGTGAAAGTTTGATGGATGATTGTTAATCTGTCCCATTACTTTTGGTCTCTTAAAAAGTGGGAGGCACATATACAAACTGTTCTAATTCCTACACCGTTCACCTAATTTGGATGTAAATACCCTCAAATTAAAGCTGAAAGTCTGCAGTTAAAGCACATCTTGTTTGTTTCATTTCAAATCCATTGTGGTGTATAGAGCCAAAAAGATTAGAATTGTGTCGATGTCCCAATATTTATGGACCTGACTGTATGTATATATATATATATACACTATATAACCAAAAGTATTGGGACACTTGTCTTTACGCGCACATGAACTTTAATGGCATCCCAGTCTTCGTCCGTAGGGTTCAATATTGAGTTGGCCCACCCTTTGCATCTATAACAGCTTCAACTCTTCTGGGAAGGCCTTCCACAAGGTTTAGGAGAGTGTCTATGTGAATGTTTGACCATTCTTCCAGAAGTGCATTTGCGAGGTCAGGCACTGATGTTGGACGAGAAGTCCTGGCTTGCAGTTTCCGCTCTAATTCATCCCAAAGATGTTATATCAGGTTGAGTTCAGGAATCTGTGCAGGTCAGTCAAGTTCCTCCATCCCAAACTCACTTATCCATCTGTTTATGGACCTTGCTTTGTGCACTGATCCAAATCATTTGGTGGAGGGGGGATTAGGTGTGGGGTTGTTTTTTAGTGGTTGGACTTGGCCCCTTAGTTACAGTGAAGGGAACTCTTAAGGTTTCAACATACCAAGACATTTTGGACAATTTTATGCTCCCAACCTGTGGGAACAGTTTGGGGATGGCCCCTTTCTGTTCCAACATGACTGTACACCAGTGCACAAACAAGGTCCATAAAGACATGGATGAGCGAGTTTGGGATGGAGGAACTTGACTGGCCCGCACAGGTCCTGACCTCAACCCGATTTGCCTTAGGTGGTAGGGCTACTGCCAAGGATGTCTGTCTTTGTTCCCTGCTTAATAGATATGAATGTGCCCTTCAAATTTCTTTAGCTTAAATAATAGCTCCCAAAACACTATCAGGGGTCATTTACACTCAATGCATATGTCAATATGCATTGGCATGCTTATTAGACAAGTTAAGATGTATTGTGTTTTTTAAAATTTGTATTGACTTAAATGTCAAAAAATCAGGTAAATGCACTCACAATCTAACACATTGCAATTTGAACACTGGAGATGAGCGGAGTATTTTGGTAAAATTGATAGTGCTGCATAGGTGTCAATTCTGCTCTGCCCAAAATCTCAGTTTCCCTCACTGAGCTGCTTAGGTAAACTTTCTTTAACATAAAAAAATCTACTTTTTCTCACTAAGTAGGTGTGTTTTTTTTATGACTAGAGGTATATTTAGGGTAGTTGAATATATATTTAATTAATGACGGTACAGGGGCAGTATAGCATTGCACACAAGCTTCATTTTCATACGGGCCCTACAATTTAAAAAAACATATTTTTATTCTGAGCAGTGCATTCAGGAAAAAAAGCAGTAACAAATAAGCAGCTATTCACTTTACATATTTATTGCTGATTGTTTGTCTTGCCTGCAGTTCTCCGTGAAGGATGCTGAAACCATTTTTTTCTTCGGCAGAGAATAGTGGATGCTTAACTAGAACATATGAGACATTTTTACATAGAAGGCGATTATAAACGTGATCAGAACCATCATCGAATAATAAAGTGCCATCCACAGAATTTGTTTTGCAGCTGTTGCCGTCTTGTTTATTTAATACGAAATATGGAGCCAGACATTTATGGAATGCAGGAATTAAATTGCACAAGGAGCGAGTGTGATTCACTGTTAGCTTAGACAGTTGCTACATATATTACTTTACCAGAAGGACAATGATTATTATCACTAGAACACTACTGTTAGCTGAAAGGGTTAGTGGTAACAGAGTCTTTCCCTTAAAGCTGGGATGCTTGCTTCCTGCCCTGACCTGCTATAGAATTCTCTGCATTCCACAGAGCTGATATTTAAAAAGCTACCCTTTTGTCATCCTGGAGGCTGAAAAGAGTTTGCAAGGCACAGAAGGGGCAGAGAAAAATGGCAGCCATTGATGAACATACCCACCAGGCAACAGAGAAAAATATTTAGGTCCTGACAATATGCACAGAGTTCTCTGTGATAATTTATCAGTTAATATGGTCGTAACATTTAATAGATTTTTCTCATGTTAAAGTAGACCTTGCACTAAAATATCACTGTCTGCCTATATAGCTAGGCCCCTGCCCCATCTGAAAATGCTTCAAAAAAGGTTGACGTGTAATACTTTATCATTGTGTTTTCACCCGGGGAACAAAGGAAAGAGTCATGTCAGCATCCTAAGTAGTCCAAATCTTCCGTGACCGCACTGTGCTGTAGAATCATGGTGAAAGATTTGGGGTATGAAATGTAGCCTGAAGGCTGCTGATATCACCCACTGCAGCACTGAAGCTGAGGGTAAGGTAAGTTTTAACTAACTTTTTTCCCCCACAGGTGTTTTTTTAAATGTGTTTATTTATTATGAGTATGAGGTTTTAGTAATGAAGGGGACCTTGCATGGAGTGCAAAGTCTTCTTTAATCCCATGCATGCTAAGTAATGTGTAAACCTAACTCTGACCAAGTTGACTCTGTACATCCATTCCTCAGGGGTACACTAGCATGGGACCGGCCAGGTACCCAGCATATGTTACCTATTGGTGGATACAGTCCAGGCACTGGACTTGAATTCAGCCCACCAACCCCATGGTCCATTTCAAGAAGATTGGTAGATGATTAGAAATAACAGAATGTCCAAACCATAGATATCTTTGGGCATTTGCTTTACTAAATAAAATTTAGTAATGGGGCAATCAGGGGAAACAGGTAAATAATTAAGGGACTTAGAAGAATATGTACAGGAATGTGTACTGAAGATATCATGTGAAATGTGCATTTGTTATATTTCAACAACTTTAGTAAAGAGTGTTTATTGTTATTTAACTTGGCCTGGTCTGAAGTCACTTTAGGACATTCTAAAAGGGGTGCAATGCATATATGGCAAAGAACAGGGCTTATTAGGGGACAAGATTAGATACAGAAGATGCAGTATAAGGACTTTCTCACCTAGTTATGGTATGACTACCTCATGTGGCAATCAGGGGCACCAGGAGACTAATTAAGGGGCACTTAGAAGAATATGTACAGGAATGTGTATTGAAGATATCATGTGAACTGTTCATTTGTTATATTTCAACAACTTCAGTAAAGAGCGTTTATTGTTATTTAACTTGGCCTGGTCTGAAGTCACTTTAGGACAATCTAAAAGGGGTGCAATGCATGTATGGCAAAGAACAGGGCTTATTACGGGATAAGATGAGATACAGAAGATGCAGTACAAATGTCTAATGTGCAGTGGAAGAGGCTATATTGCTTTTGCTAATTACTACAGTACTAGTGTTGAGTGTAAAAGCACGCAGCCAGTTGGGAAGCGGTGACTTGGTGAAGGTGACAGAGGCCCTGGTAGTGAAGGAGCTGGTGCATTTTGGTACCTTCTCTAGCAATCGGAACCCCAATACTGGGTCCAACATTGTGGCACAAATTTTCCTAGGGACCCAGCCTGAAAGTCATGGAAGATAAAGTAAGGCCTTGGGAGAAAAATAAGCATGGGACATGTAGAGGAGTTCAGCTTCCTAGAATTCAAGTGTAATATTCAAATAAAGTTCACTGGGACAGGGGTGGTTTTAATTTGGAGTTCAGCCTTAAAGCCTACCTTAAACAGCAGCTTCAGCCCAACTTTGAGGGCACTAGAGAAACGCTATCTCCAGGTTCCCACATGGGTGCAGTAAGCTCCACCCACAAGTTACATGGGGTTTTTGTTTGTACACATACTCAACCATAAGCTAACCTAAAGCCTGGTACACACTATGAGGTTTTTTTCATTCAGCCCAGCTGGTTGAATGAAAAAACTGTCAGCTCCAGTCGGATCCGCTGTGCTAACGATCTGACATTAGTGTAATGATCTCCCCTGCTGAGCTGTTGTGTTCTGACAGGGGGACAGCCCTCCCACCAGAACATTCCGGTCAACGCTCACAGCCATTGGTTGAAAGTGCTGATCAGGAGCCAGTTGGCTGCTGGTTTTCCAGCATGCTTAACAGCAACGATATTCTTTTGCGCATTGATGTGATGGTGCAAATCAGAAAAGGATTTAGCAGTCACAGGTGTATATTACTGCACAGCCTTGCTGCCCCCTAGGACTGGGGTTGTCCTCAGAACACTGTGGAAAATAGATAAAAACAGAGGGCACAGTGGCCTAATTAGAAATGATAGAAGGGTTTGGCGCTGTTCCTATTTAGTTTCCTACCTCCATATAGGTTACTAGATTAAAATAAATTCTTAGGTGCACCGTGCATATATCAAATATTAAATACAAATTAACAATATGAATTCCCAAGTATACCGTGCATGTGTCAATTAAATATTCTGTTGCAATATTGTGCAATCATAGGTGATACATAGACATAACTTAAATGCTTACATATGTAATATTGCTAGGGAGGGAAGAAAGGGGGGGGGAAGGAGGAAAGGGGGGGGGGGGAAGGGAGAAGGGAGTGAGATAGGGAGGTGGGGAGGGGTGTAGGAAATCTGTTCCTAAGGAAAATTACAATAACAAGATAAAGTGCAAATGTGCTGGTGCAATCCAAAAGGCAACAGTGACAAGATAAAAGTGCAAACGTGCTTCAAAATTCTTTAGTAAGTCTCTTGTGTCATATTCTTGTGCTGTGATGATAATCCTTCACTTATAATATCTCTTTGCTCTGAAAGTGCAGCCACTCACCAGATCACTTCACCCCTGCGGGGGTAGTAGGCAGTTACAGTTTTATCGCCACTGTACAGCGATCGCTGGCGGGCTCAGGATCGTGGTATATCATATATAAAAAGAGAGGGAGTGCCCATAGCGTAAAATTGCTTTAAAAAAGTTTTATTACACAAAATGAAAGGGTACTCACACTTTTGCAGTAAAAATCAAGCGAAATGGTAAAAACGTCAAAACCGTCATTAATATCCTTCAGCGCTGGTACAGGAGGTGATGTTTGGGAAGCACAGATTAGGCCACGCCCTACGCGTTTCGTCGTTAGGACGTCTACGGGAGCGTCGAAACGCGTAGGGCGTGGCCTAATCTGTGCTTCCCAAACATCACCTCCTGTACCAGCGCTGAAGGATATTAATGACGGTTTTGACGTTTTTACCATTTCGCTTGATTTTTACTGCAAAAGTGTGAGTACCCTTTCATTTTGTGTAATAAAACTTTTTTAAAGCAATTTTACGCTATGGGCACTCCCTCTCTTTTTATATATGATATACCACGATCCTGAGCCCGCCAGCGATCGCTGTACAGTGGCGATAAAACTGTAACTGCCTACTACCCCCGCAGGGGTGAAGTGATCTGGTGAGTGGCTGCACTTTCAGAGCAAAGAGATATTATAAGTGAAGGATTATCATCACAGCACAAGAATATGACACAAGAGACTTACTAAAGAATTTTGAAGCACGTTTGCACTTTTATCTTGTCACTGTTGCCTTTTGGATTGCACCAGCACATTTGCACTTTATCTTGTTATTGTAATTTTCCTTAGGAACAGATTTCCTACACCCCTCCCCACCTCCCTATCTCACTCCCTTCTCCCTTCCCCCCCCCCCCTTTCCTCCTTCCCCCCCCCCCTTTCTTCCCTCCCTAGCAATATTACATATGTAAGCATTTAAGTTATGTCTATGTATCACCTATGATTGCACAATATTGCAACAGAATATTTAATTGACACATGCACGGTATACTTGGGAATTCATATTGTTAATTTGTATTTAATATTTGATATATGCACGGTGCACCTAAGAATTTATTTTAATCTAGTAACCTATATGGAGGTAGGAAACTAAATAGGAACAGCGCCAAACCCTTCTATCATTTCTAATATGTCTCAGCTGTCCCCATTTTAGGGTGACTGCCTGTTGGGAGGCAGCAGTTCCAAACTTTACCAATTAAGTCTTTATGTCCACTGCGCGGGTTCACCATCCCTTTACAGTGGCCTAATGCATTATCCAACAGATTTATTGACCATAATTAAAATAAAGCTCTGATGAAGAAGGGTTACCTTTGAAACGCATCAACCAGCAGGGACCCTAGTGAGGTCCTCCTTGAGCTAGAGGCTTTGGCAAAGTTGGGAGTTTGTAGCCCCTTGCAGTGACTTGATGAACGAGCTTACTACCTACACTTGTGAGTAGTTTAGTTCTATTTTAATTATCTTCAATAAATCTATGTTGGGTAATGCACTAGGCCAGTGCGCCCTCTGTTTTTATCTATTTTCCAGTATGCTTGCCTGACAGAAGCCAGCCAAATGGCCAGCTTTTGGCTTTTGTTGGACCGGCTGACATACTTACGGGCCGAATGTGGACTGGTTTTTATTGAACTGGCCGATTCAGCTCGTGTGTACAGGGCTTTAGACATGATAGTACAATAGGCCTCTTCGGTCACTTTTGGCCAGATTGGGCAATAATTTCACATATAATGAACAACCATACCACTGCCAAATGACGATCGAGAGACAACTAATTGAGCTTTTCTTTACTGCCTGCCCCCCCTTGCCATAAAGACACTGCAAGATCAGCCAAGCCAAACCTGCAGGATCTTTGTCCTGCTCAGTGACCTGTCTACCTGATCACTAAGAATAGCCAGCCATAATGCTCATCATTCAAACCTGCTTGTATCAGGCAATGATCATCCTAAACCTATAGTACTCTTCACACATATGGCTTTGCAGTGTTATGACCTTAGATAGTTAACTTTAGAAAAGTTGTTCAGACTGACACATCTCCTCATTTGTCTCCAAGGGGTACTTCCATGGAGATGAGCTGCACTCGTAAATAGAGGAAATATTCATACAAACACTGATTCATCCCGCATTGAAAATTTTCTTGGACTAACTTACAAACATGAAATAGGAGAATAGGCATTTTGGTGTTGAGTAAAGATAATGGCATGTCACCCCAGGACAGGAATGAGACTTCTTTGCACACGAAAAAGCCTATCTCACCATGCTAATAATTAGCTAGCCTGGGGCTAGAGTGGAGCTAGGGAAAGGGATCTTCAAAAGACCAAGATGGATTGTGAGCTGGGGAGGGGGGTGAAAAAGTCAGGGCTGAAGGGAGGAAAGTTTAAATGTACACATAAAAGATAAGAAGTGTATTGGCTTTTGTACCTATTTCTGTATTATATATATAATGACCTGAAAAGAGCCTAATTAGCAGCCTAAATGACTCCCACCATGCATATTTTGTAGTGCAATGAGCACATCTGTTTGGAGAGTGGCTTACCACTGTTCTTTTTATTCAGTGCCGAAGAAGCTTTTCTTTCCAGTGTATTATCTACCATGTTTCTCTGAAAATAAGAACGGGTCATATATTCATTTTGGCTACAAAAAACACACTAGGGCTTATTTTCAGGGTATCTCTTATTTATTTATGGCATGTACAATGACGATCTTAAAGTGGTTGTAACTCTAAAAAATAAAAATAACCTGATCCTTTAAAGCATGATAGACAACACAGTGCTTGTGCTGTGTCATTTACTCCTCTCTATGTTCTAAAAAACCTGGAATGAAATTCTAAAAATAAACCCTAGTTAACCACTTCCCACCCGGCCACTGCACATAAACGGCCGGGTGGGAGTTCCCTCCTTCTGACTGGACGTTCCCGAACGTCCAGTCAGACGTGCGATCCCGATGCGCGCATGTCACCCGCACACGCCGCATCTGGGAATGGCAGGAGGGCAATGTGATTTGCCCTCCTGATCCGCACGATGGCTGTGTGTAATCACAGCCATTGTATAGTAAACATGGGGGAGGGGTGGCATTTAACAGGAGATCGCCATGCCACGTGCCCGCGCAGCGGCACGATCCCGATCTGCCGGTGCCCCCCAGAGACAGTGGAGTATTATAACACAGGAGGGCCCTGTGATTGGCCCTCCTGATCACATGACGACTGTGTCCAATCACAGTCGTCATGTAATGTAAATAGAGAGCGGTTGTAACTGTTCTCATCTCTTCCTCTCCTCACACAGAGCCTGTCAGTGAGGAGAGGAAGAGAGATCTGTGCTGAAGCCGGGAGATCAGTGAGTTTTATAGCTGTTTGTCTGCTGTTTACCCACTGATCACCCAGCTAGTGTCCCCAAAACACAGTGTCCCCAAAACAGTAAAAACACCTGTCAGTGAACATCTGCCCATCAACAACTGGCACATCTGTCCGCCAACAGCGGGCACATCTGTCCGCCAACAGCAGGCACATCAGCCCGTCATCATCAGGCACATCTGCCCGCCAATTATCAGGCACATCTGCCCGCTAATCATCAGGCACATCTGCCCGCCAATCATCAGGCACATTTGCCCGTCAATCATCAGGCACATCTGGCCTCCAATCATCAGGCACATCTGCCGCCCACCATCAGGCACATCTGCCGCCCGCCATCAGGCACATCTGTTGCCCCCCATCTGACACATCTGCCGCCCGCCAACATCTGTCACATCTGCCGCCTGCCATCTGGAACATCTGCCGCCCGCCATCTGGCACATCTGCCGCCCGCCATCTGGCACATCTGCCGCCGGCCATCTGTCACATCTGCCATCTGCCATCTGCCCACGATCAGGCACATCAGCCTGTCAACAGCTGGCACATCAGCCCGTCAACAGCTGACACATCAGCCCGTCAACAGCTGACACATCAGCCCGTCATCAGCTGGCACATCAGCCCGTCAACAGCTGACACATCAACCGGCCAACATCATCAGGCACATCTGCCCGCCAATCATCAGGCACATCTGCCCGCCAACATCAGGCATATCTGCCGCCCACTATCAGGCATATCTGCCGCCCACCATCAGGCACATCTGTCGCCCGCCATTGGGCACATCTGCTGCCCGCCATCAGGCACATCTGCCGCCCGCCATTAGGCACATCTGCCACCTGCCATCTGACACATTTGCCGCCCGTCATCTGAGACATCTGCCGCCCGCCAACATCTGGCACATCTGCCACCTGCCAACATCTGGCACATCTGCCGCCCGCCATCTGGCACATCTGCCACCCACCATCTGGCACATCTGCCACCCGCCATCTGCCCACGATTAGGCACATCTGCCTGCCAACATCAGGCACATCGGCCACCAACATCAGGCACATCTAGCCACCCACCATCTGGCACAGCCGCCCACCATCTGGCACATCTGCCGTCCACCATCTGACACATCTGCCGCCTGCCATCTGACACATCTGCTGCCCGCCATCTGGCACATCTGCCTGCCAACATGACGAAAAGATCTTACAGCGCAGAGGAGGCTCTCCAAATACTCCAGAGTATGTCGGACGAGAGTAGCGGGGAATTCTCTCCGTCAGACTCGGATAGCGACTATGAGCCAGTGGAAAGCAGTGGCTCCGGGTTGGAAACAGAGGAAGATAGAATCCTAACAAGGAGAATCAGGAGAAATGAGCAGGAGGAGACATTCACCAGCAGCGCAGCACTCCAGGGCATCCACCAGCAGGCATCCACCAGCAGCGCAGCACTCCAGGATGATATGCAGGCATCCACCAGCAGCCCAGCACTCCAGGATGATATGCAGGCATCCACCAGTAGCGCAGCACTCCAGGGCTTCCACCAGCAGGCATCCACCAGCAGCGCAGGACTCCGGGATAGGCAGGCATCCACCAGCAGTTTTGCAACCTTCCTAGAAGATAGGCCAGATGCTAGCAACGGATCCCATCAACGAGGCAGTGCCCATACTAGCTTCCCAGATGTTCTACTGTATCCAACATGGCTGCCCGATACATCAGTAGAACCTGTAATACCCCTTTTTACAGCCCAGCCAGGCCCTTAGATGCAGACGGAAAATGTAACCCCACTTTATTATTTTCATTTATTTTTTACCAATGATCTCCTAACCTACATTGTGGAGCAATGTAATCTATACGCCAGCCAACATATAGCCAACAATCCAAGTTCTTCATATGCCCGTCCTTTTGTTTGGAAACCCTTCACCGTGGAAGAATTTAAAATTTTCCTTGGCCTAACCCTCAACATGGGGCTGACAAAAAAAAAATGAACTCCATTCCTACTGGTCTTCCCAACCTATCCACCACATGCCGGTCTATTCGTCATTGATGCCCAGAACCCTTTATGAGATTATCATGAGAATTTTACACTTCAATAACAATGCCCAATGCCTCCCTCAAAATCATCCCAGTTACGATAAATTATTCAAAATTTGTCCCCTAATCAATTTTGTTTGCGCCAGCTTCAAGGAGATGTTTACCCCTGATAGAAATATATGTGTAGATGAATCCCTAGTACACTTCACTGGAAGACTCGGAATAAAACAATACCTCCCCTGTAAAAGAGCCAGACGTGGGGTAAAATTTTATAAGGCGTGTGACAGGGCCACGGGTTACACATATAGCTTTATAATTTATGAGGGAAAAGACAGACAGCTAAACCCCCCTGGATGCCCTATCTACATGGGAACAAGTGGCAAAATTGTCTGGCAGCTGATCCAACCATTACTTGGGAAAGGTTACCACCTATATGTAGACAATTTCTACACTAGTCTCCCACTTTTCCACCATTTGTACCTAAAGAACACTGTGGCCTGTGGGACAGCACGGACCAACCGCAAAGGCTTCCCACAAAGATTGGTCGCCAAGAAATTGAAGCAGGGTGAAATGGCCAGTATGCGGACTGAAGAGGTACTAGCGGTGAAGTGGAGAGATAAAAAAAGAGATGTCTACATCCTTTCCACAATACATAATGACACCTTGGTGGAACTTCAGAGAAGAAGAGGCCCCATACAGAAGCCAAAATGTGTGCATGAGTACAACCTATACATGGCGGGGTGGATATGAACGACCAGATGATGCAGCCCTACTTGGCCACCAGGAGATCACTATTTTGGTACAAGAAAGTCGCCATTTATTTGATGCAACTTGCCCTATTTAATTCATATATAATTTTTTCTAAGTGCACCCAAAGTTCCCTAACCTATCTAAAATTCCAAGAAGAAGTTGTCACAGCCCTTCTCTATCCCCAAGGCCAAGCCCCTCAACTAATTCGCTCCGATTCATTAGCCAGACTCCATGAAAGGCACTTTCCCGAAATCCTCCCTCTTACCCAAACAGGTCGCAAACCCCCCAAAAAATGTTGTGTGTTTGCAAGTAGAGGAATTCGCCGTGACACCCGATACTACTGTCCCTAATGTCCCTCCCAGCCAGGCCTCTGTATTGGAACGTGCTATCGGAGCTATCATACTTCACTACACTATTAGTAAAGTGAAGATGATTTTTTTCCACTATCTGCCATTTCTGTGAATGACCCGGACTGTTAACAACTATGCCTCTGCCAAACATGTTTCTGCCTTCAACGTGAATTGACCCGGACTGTTAAATGACCATGCTTTTTGCCTGCCTCCTGAACTGACATTTGCCCTGCCACTGTACAGCACAGGGGTCTCACATATATGAGGGGCTCCAGAAAAGGTTTTCCGAGTGGAGAAAACATTTTTCTCCGGGTTTTTAGTTTTCTCGGATTAGGGTCTGGTGACTCGGAGGCTTCGTAGAGATTTGGGTGGGAAGAAGCCTCTACCCCTGTCCTCAGGTCTTACCTGACCAAGGCCCAATGTACAAAGTGTTGCCTGCTGCCACCTGAACTGGTCATGCCTCTGCCTGCCACCTGAACTGGTCATGCCTTTGCCTGCCACATGACCTTGCCATGCCTTTGCCTGCCACATGACCTTGCCATGCCTTTGCCTGCCACCTGGACTGGCCATGCCTATGCCTGTTACCTGAACTGCCTGCTAAACCTTGGACTGTACTGAACTATGTTCATACTTTTCCATATCTGTCTGCTGCCTGGACAATTCCTGGACATTTCCTTTGGCTGTCTGGACAAATGCTTTGGCTGCTCTGGAACGGTATTCCTGCCTGCTAAAACCACAGGTGAGCTTTTTTTTTACCTTTTGCTCAGCAGAATGTATTTCGGGGTGTAATTCTTGGTGTGTACATGCTATGTGTTAGAAGCCTGGAGGTGCTACTTGCATGTTGGGCCTCTGTATGTGGCCAGGTAGTGGAAAAGTCTCACACATGGGGTATCGCCATACTCAGGACGAGTAACAGAATGTATTTTAGGGTATCATGTACATGCTATGTGTAAGAAAGATCTTCTAAATTGACAACTTTGTGAGAAAAAAATTGGTTTTCATTTTCTTTCCACATTTTCCAAAAACTTGTGGAAAGAAATGACATGTTCAAAAGACTCATTATGCCTCATAGAATATACATTGGGTTGTTTTCTTTCCAAAATGGGGTCATTTTTTGGGTAATTCCATTGTCCTGGTGCTCCAGGGCCTTCAAAAATGTGATAGGTACTCAGGAAATGGAATGTGTAATTTATGCCTTTACAACGTCTGATGGTGCTATATGGATGTTGGGCCTCTGTATGTGGCAAGGCTGTGGAAAAATCTCACACATGGGGTACCGCCATACTTAGGACGAGTAGCAGAATGTATTTTGGGGTGTCATTTTGGCTATGTGCATGCTATGTGTTAGAAAGATCTTCTAAATTGACAACTTTGTGAGAAAAAAATAGGTTTTCATTTTCTTTCCACATTTTTCAAAAACTTGTGGAAAGAAATGACATGTTCAAAAGACTCATTATGCCTCATAGAATATACATTGGGTTGTTTTCTTTCCAAAATGGGGTCATTTTGTGGGTAATTCCATTGTCCTGGTGCTCCAGGGCCTTCAAAAATGTGATAGGTACTCAGGAAATGGAATGTGTAATTTATGCCTTTACAACGTCTGATGGTGCTATATGGATGTTGGGCCTCTGTATGTGGCAAGGCTGTGGAAAAATCTCACACATGGGGTACCGCCATACTTAGGACGAGTATCAGAATGTATTTTGGGGTGTCATTTTGGCTATGTGCATGCTATGTGTTAGAAAGATCTTCTAAATTGACAACTTTGTGAGAAAAAAATAGGTTTTCATTTTCTTTCCACATTTTTCAAAAACTTGTGGAAAGAAATGACATGTTCAAAAGACTCATTATGCCTCATAGAATATACATTGGGTTGTTTTCGTTCCAAAATGGGGTCATTTTGTGGGTAATTCCATTGTCCTGGTGCTCCAGGGCCTTCAAAAATGTGATAGGTACTCAGGAAATTAAATGTGTAATTTATGCCTTTAGAACGCCTAATGGTGCTATATCGATGTTGGGCCTCTGTATGTGGCCAGGCTGTTGAAAAGTCTCACACATGGGGCATCGTCATACTCACAACAAATAGCAGAATGTATTTTGGGGTGTAATTGCAATTATGCCTGCACCGTGTGTGAGAAATAACTTGTAAATATGACAATTTAGTGAAGAAAAAATATATATATATATATTTCTTAATTTTCCAAAGCATTGTGGGGAAAAATTTCAACTTCAAAAAATTCACTATGCCTCTTACTAAATACCTCAGACTGTCTTCTTTCCAAAAAGGGGTCATTTGGGGGGTTATTGTACTGTCCTGACATTTTAGGGCCTCAAGAAATGAGATCAGTGCATTAGGCCATCAGTGCATTAGGATTGATACATTTTCAATAATGCGTAGCATGGCTTGTAGACTCTATAACTTTCACACAAACCAATGAATATACAATTATAAGGATTTTTTTTTACCAAAGACATTTGGTAGAATACATTTTTGCCTAAATTTTAGACAAAATTTAATTTTTTTGGTTTCTTTTAAAATAGAAAGTAGAAAATTTGGGTTTTTTTTTCAAAATATTCGCTCTTTTTTCGCTTATATCACAAAAAATAAAAAATGAATTGGTGAATAAATATAGCTCTATTTGTGTGAACAAAATGATAAAAATTTCATTTGGGTACAGTGTAGCATGACTGAGTAATTGTCATTCAAAGTGAGAGAGCACTGAAAGCTAAAAATTGGTCTGGGAATGAAGTAGGTGAAAGTGCCCAGTACTGAGGTGGTTAAAGTTGCTGTAAAATGATGTAATCTGTTTTAGTAAAAAGATTATAAAATGTGCAGTGTGTCTCCTTTCGTAACTTTATTGTGGAAGTAAGGTATTTTCCACAATAAAGTTACAAATGGATACACACTGCACATTAATAATCGTTTTACAAAATGGATTACATGTTTTTTACAAGGACTTTAACTAGGGCTTATTTTAGGGGTAGGGCTTATATTGCAGTCATCCCCAAGAATCACGCTAGGTCTTATTTTCAGGGTAGGGCTTATTTTCAGGGAAACACGGTATATATCTCTTTACCTGGAAAATAAAGAACAGATTTACTGGACATGTTAACGTTTATCTCTTGGCAAAATAATAAATATGCGGTATATCTCTACAATTCATGCACATTTTTCTACGTTTTTATCCCTCTAATGACGCTGAAAGCAAAAAAAAAAAAAAAGAAAAGAAAAAAAAAGTTGATCCTGCCAGAAATTCAGACAGCTTCTAACTTCCTGCTGTTGGTTGACAATGCCTCTGGATCATTGCCATCCCAAACAGTGTTGTCAGCCCTGCAAAAGTTTTCCTTTGCTAGACTACAGATATTCACCTATCCCCACACCAGCAGCTTTCTGATCCTCTCCACTAGGGATGAGCTTCGTGTTCGAGTCGAACCCATGTTCGACTCGAACATCGGCTGTTCGACCGTCCGTCGAATTGCGAACGTTATGGGCCGTTCGCGCCAAATTCGTGTGGCGCGTCACGGCCCATAATTCACTGCGGCATCGCAGTGCATTGCTGGCTGATGATTGGCCAAGCATGCACTATGACCCGCATGCTTGGCCAATCACAGCGCCGTCAGTAGAGAGAGCTGTAATTGGCCAAAGCCAGGGTGGCTTTGGCCAATTATGGCTCAGGGGATTTAGTACACGCCCCACACTATATAAGGCCGCCTGCACGGCGGCTCTGTGTAGTGTGTTCCGGTGTGCTGATAGAGAGAGAGACAGACAGTGTCATTTGATTTGAGTTAGCTAGATTAGGCTAGATCTGTTCCTGCTATTTACATTTAGTGCAGTCAGTGCGTCCTGCTCACAGTGTTCAGCTAGATCCGTTCCTGCTATTTACATTTAGTGCAGTCAGTGCGTCCTGCTCACAGTGTTCAGCTAGATCCGTTCCTGCTATTTACATTTAGTGCAGTCAGTGCGTCCTGCTCACAGTGTTCAGCTAGATCCGTTCCTGCTATTTACATTTAGTGCAGTGCGTCCTGCTCACAGTGTTCAGCTAGATCCGTTCCTGCTATTTACATTTAGTGCAGTCAGTGCGTCCTGCTCACAGTGTTCAGCTAGATCCGTTCCTGCTATTTACATTTAGTGCAGTGCGTCCTGCTCACAGTGTTCAGCTAGATCTGTTCCTGCTATTTACATTTAGTGCAGTGCGTCCTGCTCACAGTGTTCAGCTAGATCTGTTCCTGCTATTTACATTTAGTGCAGTGCGTCCTGCTCACAGTGTTCAGCTAGATCTGTTCCTGCTATTTACATTTAGTGCAGTGCGTCCTGCTCACAGTGTTCAGCTAGATCCGTTCCTGCTATTTACATTTAGTGCAGTCAGTGCGTCCTGCTCACAGTGTTCAGCTAGATCCGTTCCTGCTATTTACATTTAGTGCAGTCAGTGCGTCCTGCTCACAGTGTTCAGCTAGATCTGTTCCTGCTATTTACATTTAGTGCAGTCAGTGCGTCCTGCTCACAGTGTTCAGCTAGATCCGTTCCTGCTATTTACATTTAGTGCAGTGCGTCCTGCTCACAGTGTTCAGCTAGATCTGTTCCTGCTATTTACATTTAGTGCAGTGCGTCCTGCTCACAGTGTTCAGCTAGATCTGTTCCTGCTATTTACATTTAGTGCAGTGCGTCCTGCTCACAGTGTTCAGCTAGATCCGTTCCTGCTATTTACATTTAGTGCAGTGCGTCCTGCTCACAGTGTTCAGCTAGATCTGTTCCTGCTATTTACATTTAGTGCAGTGCGTCCTGCTCACAGTGTTCAGCTAGATCCGTTCCTGCTATTTACATTTAGTGCAGTCAGTGCGTCCTGCTCACAGTGTTCAGCTAGATCCGTTCCTGCTATTTACATTTAGTGCAGTCAGTGCGTCCTGCTCACAGTGTTCAGCTAGATCTGTTCCTGCTATTTACATTTAGTGCAGTCAGTGCGTCCTGCTCACAGTGTTCAGCTAGATCCGTTCCTGCTATTTACATTTAGTGCAGTGCGTCCTGCTCACAGTGTTCAGCTAGATCTGTTCCTGCTATTTACATTTAGTGCAGTGCGTCCTGCTCACAGTGTTCAGCTAGATCTGTTCCTGCTATTTACATTTAGTGCAGTGCGTCCTGCTCACAGTGTTCAGCTAGATCCGTTCCTGCTATTTACATTTAGTGCAGTGCGTCCTGCTCACAGTGTTCAGCTAGATCTGTTCCTGCTATTTACATTTAGTGCAGTGCGTCCTGCTCACAGTGTTCAGCTAGATCCGTTCCTGCTATTTACATTTAGTGCAGTCAGTGCGTCCTGCTCACAGTGTTCAGCTAGATCCGTTCCTGCTATTTACATTTAGTGCAGTCAGTGCGTCCTGCTCACAGTGTTCAGCTAGATCCGTTCCTGCTATTTACATTTAGTGCAGTCAGTGCGCCCTGCTCACAGTGTTCAGCTAGATCCGTTCCTGCTATTTACATTTAGTGCAGTCAGTGCGTCAGTGCGTCCTGCTCACAGTGTTCAGCTAGATCCGTTCCTGCTATTTACATTTAGTGCAGTGCGTCCTGCTCACAGTGTTCAGCTAGATCCGTTCCTGCTATTTACATTTAGTGCAGTCAGTGCGTCCTGCTCACAGTGTTCAGCTAGATCCGTTCCTGCTATTTACATTTAGTGCAGTGCGTCCTGCTCACAGTGTTCAGCTAGATCCGTTCCTGTTATCTTCCTACTGACAGGCAGGCTTGTCTGGTTACAGTATATAAAGCTACCTGAAGAAAATTACAGGTGTTCTATCCCAGCTTAGTGCAGCTACAGGCCATTAGTATGTCTGGAAGGCCAAGAAGGAGAGGCAGACAGTCACAAGCCAATAAGAGAGGGCAAGCAGGCTCTGTGTCTAGTGCTGGTCGTGGAGACGGTGCATCCTCATCAGCCCGTGGCCATGGGACACGCTTGGCCTTTTTTTCGGCAGCTGGCCGTGTTGAGCCGCAACATGCAGAAAACTTGGTCGAGTGGATGACCAAGCCGTCCTCATCCTCCTCATCCTCTCTCACCCATGCCCAGGGTGCTTTGTCTGGCAAAGCAGCGGCCTCTTCCCTCAGCTCAATGTCATCAGTGACTCCTTCCCTAGCTCCACCATGTCCTCCTGAGGATTCCCTCGAACTGTTTGACCACAGTGTTGGGTACATGCTCCAGGAGGATGCCCAGCGTTTGGAAGGCTCTGATGATGATACTGAGCTCGATGAAGGCAGTAACATGAGCACGGACAGAGGGGGTGCCCAAGAAGGACAGCAATCTGGCAGTCATGCTCCCCCTGCTGCAGCATACTGCCAGGTTTGCTCCAGTGATGAGGAGGGAGGGGATGATGAGGTCACTGACTCAACGTGGGTGCCTGATAGGAGAGAGGAGGAGGAGGAGGAGGAGGAGGCGGCACATCACCAACGAGGCAGGATGCCCTCCAGGGGCCAGCCTAAGGGCAGCACATTGACTGCATCACACCCCAAAGCTCCACATGTGCAGGGCGCTGCAGTCTCTGCGCGTTATTCAAAAAGTTCTTTGGTGTGGGCCTTTTTTGAGACGAGTGCATCAGATCGCACCGCTGCTATTTGCAACATATGTCTCAAGCGTATCTCGCGTGGCCAAAACATCTCCTGCTTGGGTACCACATGCTTGACCAGACATATGTTGACCTGCCATGCAGTTCGTTGGCAAGCATATCTAAAAGACCCACACCAAAGAACAAAGAGGATCTCTCCTTGCTCCTCATCAGATCATCAGAGGTGGTTGACGCCACGCCAACTTAAGGCAGGAATGGTGGTTTGCGACAATGGCACCAACCTCCTCTCTGCCCTCCGACAGGGACAACTGACCCATGTGCCCTGTTTGGCTCACGTCCTTAACTTGGTGGTGCAGCGGTTCTTGGGCAGGTACCCGGGCTTACAGGATGTCCTGAGGCAGGCCAGGAAAGTCTGTGTGCATTTCCGCCGGTCATATAATGCCACTGCTCGGCTGACGGACCTCCAAAAGGAGTTTAACCTGCCCAAGAACCGCCTAATCTGTGACATGCCCACCAGGTGGAACTCGACATTGGCCATGCTGCAGCGGCTGCACACGCAGCAGAGGGCCATCAATGAGTACCTGTGCGACTATGGCACCAGGACAGGGTCAGGGGACCTTGGTTTTTTTTCCCCACGCCAGTGGGCCATGATCAGGGATGCATGCACTGTCCTGTCACCATTCGAGGAGGCCACGAGGATGGTGAGCACTGACAGTGCATGCATCAGTGACACTGTCCCCCTTGTCCACCTGTTGGAGCACACGCTGCGTGGAATAATGGACAGGGCACTTGAGGCAGAACAGAGGCAGGAAGAGGAGGACTTCCTTAGCTCTCAAGGCCCCCTTTATCCAGACAGTGTTCCTGCGTGCCCGCCGATCACACAGGAAGAGGACGAGGAGGAGGAGGAGGAGGAAGATTGTGTCAGTATGGAGGTGGAGCCTGGCACTCAGCATCAGCAGTCTTTAAGGGATCAGTCCCAAGGAACACATGGACTTGTACGTGGCTGGGAGGAGGTGGCTGCGGACGTTGTTGTCCTTAGTGACCCAGAGGACTCCGGACCGAATGCCTCAGCAAACCTACGCTGCATGGCCTCCCTGATCCTGCAAAGCCTGCGTAAGGATCCTCGTATTCGTGGTATCAAGGAGAAGGACCAATACTGGCTGGCAACCCTCCTTGATCCACGTTACAAGGGTAAGGTTGCGGACCTTATCTTGCCATCGCAGAGGGAGCAGAGGATGAAACATCTTCGGGAGGCCTTGCAGAAAGGTCTGTGCAACGCGTTCCCAGAGACTGGGAGGTTACAAACTCCTGTTTCTGGACAACGTGTTGCTGAGGCTTCGGTCAGTCAAAGAAGGAGCGGTGGAGAAGGTGGCCGTCTGACCGATGCGTTCAGACAATTTTTTGGTCCGCAGCCCCAAGGTATGATCGGTTCCAGCAACCATCGCCAGCGTCTGTTTTACATGGTGCAGGAATACCTAGGGGCAAGATCAGACTTGGACACCTTTCCCACCGAAAATCCTCTGGGTTACTGGGTCTTGAGGATGGATCACTGGCCAGAGCTTGCACAGTATGCAATTGAGCTACTGGCCTGTCCTGCATCCAGCGTTCTTTCGGAACGCACATTCAGTGCTGCTGGAGGCGTGGTAACCGATCACAGGGTGCGTCTGTCCACTGACTCGGTCGATCGGCTGACCTTCATAAAAATGAATCAGTCTTGGATCACCACCAGCTACCAAGCACCTGATGCTGATGTAACTGAATAATTTTTTTCAGATCCCTTCAAAGACTGCCTATGCTGATGCTGAGTGACTATCCCTGAGTAATTATCCTCTTCCTCCTCAATCATCACGCTGATAGCTTGTAAGAACATTTTTGGTTCTGGGCGCCACCACCAGTGCCTAAGGCACAATTTTTCAGCCCCTGTCTAACAGGGGCGTGTTATTACAATTTTTGATGCAATACTTTGCAGCAGGGCTCGTTCCTGCGTTCCAACTAGAGTGTCTGTGAGGGGTTGCAGTGTTGTGGCACCAGCACCAGTGCCTAAGGCCCAATTTTTCTGCCCCTGTCTAACAGGGGCGTGTAATTACAATTTTTGATGCAATACTTTGCAGCAGGGCTCGTTCCTGCGTTCCAACTAGAGTGTCTGTGAGGGGTTGCAGTGTTGTGGCACCAGCACCAGTGCCTAAGGCCTAATTTTTCAGCTCCTGTTCAACAGGGGCATGTAATTACAATTCTTGATCTAATATTTCACAGCAGGGCCCTGTGAGGGCTTACAGTGTTTTGGCCACAGCAACACCTAAGGCCCAAATTTCTGCTGAGTATATAGGGCAGGACCCTACTTTCAAACTTACAAACGACTCCTACTTGCAAACGGAAGGAGACAACAGGAAGTGAGATGAAATCTACCCCTAGGAAGGGAAATTCTCTCATGTAAGAGTTAATATGGGAAAACAATTTCTCCTTTCCACTGATGCTTTCCAATCCTTGTTCCATAAAAAAACCCAAATTTTCAAAAAACATTTTTCATTGGGACAAAAAAGTGAGGTGAAATCTTCTGAAGAGGAGGAAAGACGCAAAACAAATGTCACAGGGGTGATAACCCTTCCCTATGTTTTCCAAAAAGCTTAGAAAAGATTTTTTGGCTGGAGCTAAACACGTTAAAAATGTTCAAAATTACAAACAGATTCTACTTAACAACAAACCTACAGTCCCTGTCTTGTTTGCACCGCCTGTATACTGCTGTTCAGAGTATATAGGGACCTTTCCTTATTTTAATTTGGGTGCGGGGTTCCCCTTAATATCCATACAAGACCCAAAGGGCCTGGTAATGGACTGGGGGGTACCCATGCCGTTTGTCTCACTGATTTTCATCCATATTGCCATGACCCGACATGACATTAAACCCGCAAGCAGTTTTAAATGAGATTTTTTCCTTTAAAAATGACATTTGGTGCAGGGACTGTTCTAAACATGGGAAACACGCGTCACTTTACAGGCATACTATAGACACCCCCCAGGTACGATATTTAAAGGAATATTTCACTTTTTTTTTTTTACTTTAAGCATCATTAAAATCACTGCTCCCGAAAAAACGGCCGTTTTTAAAAGTTTTTTTTGCATTGATTCATGTCCCCTGGGGTAGGACCCGGGTCCCCACACCCTTTTTAGGACAATACCATGCAAATTAGCCTTTAAAATGAGCACTTTTGATTTCGAACGTTCGAGTCCCATAGACATCAATGGGGTTCTAACGTTCGTGCGAACTTGCGGTCCGTTCGCGGGTTCTGGTGCGAACCCAACCGGGGGGTGTTCGGCTCATCCCTACTCTCCACACAAAGGGTTGGTTCACACTGGAACGCTGTGTGGGAAAGGCACATTCCATGTGTGTTTTCTGTACCGCAAGTTAACACGCTGCCCTTGCTAGACACGCATGGGTGCAATTAAAGTAGAACTATAGGCAAAACTTTTTGTTTTTATTTTGGATAGAGTAGGAAAGGGTAATAACCCCTGTCAGTCTATTTGTTGCCATTTGTGTCGCATTTGGGAGGTTTCCCTTCACTTCTTGTTAGCATTATACCAATACCGATACTAAGCATTTGCTTACTTTACTTACGAGTACTTGTACTCGTGCAAATGCTCCAATACTAAGACCGATACCTTCAAGTCAGCAGACTGTAACCACCACCTTTAAACCCTGTTCACATATATGCGCATTGGATGCGTTTTAAACCGCATCCAATTTGGAATG
The DNA here is from genome assembly GCA_037952925.1 of Lithobates clamitans. Classification (NCBI taxonomy): domain Eukaryota; kingdom Metazoa; phylum Chordata; class Amphibia; order Anura; family Ranidae; genus Lithobates; species Lithobates clamitans. The sequence goes on from JBBGZY010000573.1 coordinate 7,963,365, forward strand.
ATGTGAACCTGCAGCCTTTTTAAATAGAGACAGTTCACATACATGAGGGCCGGCTGCAGCGCATTTTTAAAAAGAATCCGGTATGATTTTGAGCACTGTTCAGGTGCAATTTCCATTGTCATACACTTTAACAATTCGCATCTGAATTTCACCTGAACTGCTGAACAAAGATGCAATGGAAGGGCCTGAAATCCTGCTGTCAAAACCGGACTGCACATATGTTTACCTGGACTTAAGGAGAGAAACTGTCACATGACACTAAAACTATGTATCAGTATTTGGTATCGGCGAGTACTTGAGAAAAAGTATCAGTGCTCATACTCTAGAGGAAATCTCTGCAAATTAACCGCTTCAGCGGAAGAATTTACCCCCTTCCTGACCAGAGCACTTTTTGCGATTCGGCACTGTGTCGCTTTAACTGACAATTGTGCGGTCGTGCGACGTGGCTCCCAAACAAAATTGACGCCCTTTTTTTTCCCCACAAATAGAGATTTCTTTTGGTGGTTTTTGATCACCTCTGCGGTTTTTATTTTTTGCGCTATAAACAAAAAAACAGTGACAATTTTGAAAAAAACTCATTATTTTTTACTTTTTGCTATAATAAATATCCCCAAAAAATAATTAAAAAAAACATTTTTTCCTCAGTTTAGGCCGATACGTATTCTTCTACATATTTTTGGTAAAAAAAAATCGCAATAAGCGATTATTGATTGGTTTGCGCAAAAGTTATAGCGTTTAAAAATAGGGGATACTTTTATGGCATTTTTATTAATGTATTTTTTTTACTAATAATGGCGGCGATCAGCGATTTTTATTGTGACTGCGACATTATGGCGAACACATTGGACATTTTTGACACATTTTTGGGACAATCAGTGCTATAAAAATGCACTGATTCCTGTGTAAATGACACTGGGGGTGAAGGGGTTAACCACTAGGGGTTGGGGAGGGGTTAAGTCAGTACTGGGGAGTGATTTCCAACTGTAGGGGGGATGGGCTAGCTGTGGCACATCACTGATCTCTGCTCCCGATGACAGAGAGCAGAGATCAGTGAGACTGTCACTAGGCAGAACAGGGAGATGCTTGTTTACATCAGCATCTCCCTGTTCGTCCTCTCCGTGAGGCGATTGCGGGTATCCCCGTGGTGATCAAGTCCGCGGGACTCGCGACCCGACTCACGGAGCTCCCAGCTGGCGCACGCAATGGCACGGTGGGAAATTCAAATGGGACTTACAGGTACTCCCATTTGCCCAGCCGTGCCATTCTGCCAACGTACATCGGCGTGCGCCGGTCGGGAAGTGGTTAAGGGAATTCATTGGGGACCCAAAGTCACCAGAACTAGTGTCCCCCATTGGAAGATTTCCCTTCTATTACTTTTCTTGGGACAAACCCAAATTTGGGATTTTCTTTTACTTTAATTTTCAATGATAATGGAAATCAGGACAAATAGAGAGGGGGACTCTCCCTAACAGGGGCACAAATAGCAATAATAACTAACAGCTGTGATTTCCAACTGTAGGGGGGATGGGCTAGCTGTGGCACGTCACTGATCTCTGCTCCCGATGACAGAGAGCAGAGATCAGTGAGACTGTCACTAGGCAGAACAGGGAGATGCTTGTTTACATCAGCATCTCCCTGTTCGTCCTCTCCGTGAGGCGATTGCGGGTATCCCCGTGGTGATCAAGTCCGCGGGACTCGCGACCCGACTCACGGAGCTCCCAGCTGGCGCACGCAATGGCACGGTGGGAAATTCAAATGGGACTTACAGGTACTCCCATTTGCCCAGCCGTGCCATTCTGCCAACGTACATCGGCGTGCGCCGGTCGGGAAGTGGTTAAGGGAATTCATTGGGGACCCAAAGTCACCAGAACTAGTGTCCCCCATTGGAAGATTTCCCTTCTATTACTTTTCTTGGGACAAACCCAAATTTGGGATTTTCTTTTACTTTAATTTTCAATGATAATGGAAATCAGGACAAATAGAGAGGGGGACTCTCCCTAACAGGGGCACAAATAGCAATAATAACTAACAGCTGTGCTAATCCCTTTCCACTCTGTCCAAAACTAATGCCGCGTACACACGGTCGGACTTTTCGTCTACAAAAGTCCGACGGATCGTGTGTGGGCTTCCCCGGACTTTCAACGGACTTTCAGCGGACTTTCCAGCCGCAAATCTGACGGACTTTAGATTTGAAACATGCTTCAAATCTTTACGTCGTAACTACGCCGGACCCAGAAATCCGCTCGTCTGTGTGCTGGTCCGACGGGCAAAAACCCACGCTAGGGCAGCTATTGGCTACTGGCTATCAACTTCCTTATTTTAGTCCGGTGTACGTCATCATGTACGAATCTGTCGGATTTTTGTGTGATCGTATGTAGGCAAGTCCGTTCGTAAGAAAGTCTGCCGCAAGTCCGCCAAAAGTCCGACAAAAGTCCGTCAAAAGTCTGTCGGACAGGCTGTCGGACTTTTGTAGCCGAAAAGTCAGACCGTGTGTACGCGGCATAAAGAAAAAAATAATGCCTTTACTTAAAGGGCAGGGCGATTTGCAAAAGCAGTGCTTAGACTATTTTTTGTGTGCTCCTATGTGTTTTGCAGCCCATTCGAATGAGCTGTGAAAACTAGAATGCATGTTTCAGTGTGAACCAGTCCAAATACATTGATTTCTTTCCCAACAAAATAATTCTGCCGCTTTGACACTAAAAATGCCTGCTCATGCTCTGTCTGTAGGGTAAGGGCTCCTGGCAGATGTAGTTCTGGGGGATGTGCCTATAAGGCTACTTTCAGACTGGGGCGTTGTGGGCGTTGGTGGTAAAGCGGCGCCTTACCGTAGTTTTAGCGGCGCTATTCCGCCGCTAGCGGGAAGGTTTTAACCCCCGCTAGCGGGAAGGTTTTAACCCCCGCTAGCGGTCGAAAAAGGGTTAAAACCGCCCAGAAAGCGCTTTGCCGGATGGTTTGCAGCACTTCCGCTATTGTTTTCAATGGGAAGGGGCGCTTTAGGAGAGGTGAATACACCGCTCCTATAGCGCTGCAAAGATGCGGCTTGCAGGACTTTTTTGACCGTCCTGCAAGCGCACCGAGGGCTTTCACACTGGACACACAGGAGAGGCGCTTTACAGGCGCTATACAGGCGCTATATTTAGCACTGTAGCACCGCTAAGTGTGAAAGTAGCCTTAGAGCCCTTTCACACTGAGGCAGTTAGCAGGTGCTATTGCGCTAAAAATAGCGCCTGAAAACCAACCTAAAAGTGCCACTGCTTTGTCTCCTATGTGAAAGCCCCGAGGGCTTTCACACTGTAGCATTGCGCTAGCAGAACAGTAAAAAAAGTCTTGCTAACAGCATCTTTGGAGCGGTGATTGAGCGGTGTGTATACCGCTCCTTCACTGCTCCTGCCCATTGAAATCAATGGGACAACGCGGCTATACCGCCGGTAAAGTGTCTCTGCAGAGGCGCTTTGCGGTGGTTTTTAACCCTTTCCCTGCCTTTCTCGACTAACAATAGCGGCGCTTTGCCGCCAACGCCGCCAACGCTGCCCCCGCCCCAGTGTGAAAGGGGCCTTATAGGGATCAGCTGCCCTTGCAAAAAATGTACAAGCCTGGTGATGACGTCACAGGTAGTAGCAAAAGTTGTTTCTCGCTACAGAAAAAAGAAATATGAATCATTAGATATGCTGTAGGGGTAGACAGAGAGATATGAAGGTAAATTTGGGTCATGTCTAGACAGAGGTGAAGTGGACGTAAAAGGTATAACTGTATGAAGTATAAAGAGTAAAAACAGATATGTCCTAGTATTATTGAGATTTAAGCTACAGAGCTATAATGACATAGCCAGGTAAATTTCTCTCTGAAAATAATATATGGGGAGGTATGGGTCTGTCCTGGAGCAGATCATTCAGGTGCAGGAAATAGATGAACATCTCCTGGCACACATGCTATACATTTCATCCTTACCTCTTCTGCATTCCACAAATAAAGAATCCAACTTTCTACCTTGGGATTTTACAACAGGTGCAAAAACCTCAGTTTGCAGTAATGAACGACTTTAACTGCCAGAGGCACTAAATCACTGACACACATTATACAAGCCATTCCCAAATCATTCAATCAGCTTAGCTATAGACACCTTCATAAGGTTCCTTAACAAGATTACTTTAGCCTTATTTTGCCATTTTATTACTGACTTTCTCAAGTTTCCTGCCTGATCCAAACAGATTTGATGGACAGGGCTGAAAATCCAGTTTCAGAGTAACTACACAACCTAATAAATGTGGTTTCTGTACCACTATGCTCTCTGTGTTCTCTGAAAAATTTGCAAGGGTATCAGACATAAGTGTAGCTCTGATAGATTTACAATCTACCGCAGATTAGGTAAATTTAGTAAATTGTGTGTTAGGAAGGTTAAAAGTTTGCCTCTGTTCCAGCTTGGCTGACGTTGTGTGTGCTTCCGTGCTGACCGGTGGGTGTCGCTGTTACCATTAGTCAGTGTTGGAAGGGCAACGTGTGGAAGTGTATAGATGCTCCTCTGTTTCGGAGACAAGCTCGGTGGAGGTGGTCCTCTGAGTTGCATTCTGGGAAGGGGGTATTTATGGGACAGACGCCATGTTCTAAGGTCGTTTTACAGCCACCTGCTGGCCCTCCTGGCCGACAGGTATGCGTTAAGGAGCTACCTCGTGGTCCTCCAATCGGGAGGCCCACGATGCTACGGCGCAGGGGTGGGTCCAGAGGCTTGTCTGGGGCCTACCACCGTGGCCGAGGAATGGTCCCGAGCTGTCGGTCCTGTGTGACGAAGCTGGACAGCCGAGGAGATCCCAGGGAAGGACCCGTCTTGGAGAGATCACGTAGCGTGCTGGTCTGTAGAGGGGCCTGGTGACTCCTTTGTAGGACGTATCCAAAAGAAGTAATTATACAGCATAGTGTCGCCTGTTCAGCTTGAAGGTTCAGGCACTGTGACTGACTGTTCACTGCAGAAGATCTGATACATCCTGTGGCAGAGGATCGTGCAGATTTACCCCCCCCCCCAAGTAAGTCTGTGGCCAGGCCCGGATTTACTCCCTTTGCCGCCCCAAGGCCGGGCCCTTCAATGCCGCCCCCCCCCCCCACCCACACACACACCACCAGAAAGTGCCCCCAGACATAATACGGTCAAAGACTGCAGACATGATACAAGAGATGGTCAGAGACTGCAATCATAGTACAGGAGATGGTCAGAGACTGCAATCATAGTACAGGAGATGGTCAGAGACGGCAGACATGATACAGGAGACGGTCAGAGACTGCAGACATAGTACAGGAGACGGTCAGAGACTGCAGTTCCTATGGACATTAGTAGAAAATGGCCGATCGGCCCTCTCACCTGACCCAGCGATACAGCGATGGTTCCTCTGATCAGGAGTCAGCTCACTCTGAATTGCCCGTGGCGATTCCGCTGGGTAGCACCCAGATCTGTATTCCTGCAATGACTCCATTCCTTTCCCTGCCAGGGATGGCACCAGGCTGTGTGGCTTTCCCTCTGGTGGCACAGGGCACCGGGGTTCTCTCTCTAATGGTTTTCTCTCAGCACTGCCCTCTCCCTCTGGAGTCCTGGGTGTACTTTCCTGGGTGTAGACCCCCCCAGGACAAACCACCCCCCTCCATTAGTACAGACCCCCCCCAGGACAAACCCCCATCCATTAGTACAGACCCCACCAGGACAAACCCCCCTCCCTTCATTAGTACAGATCCCCCCAGGACAAACCCCCCTCTCTTAGTACAGACCCCCCTAGGACAAACCACCCTCCCTTCATTAGTACAGACCCCCCCAGAACAAACCCCCCCATTAGTACGGACCCCCCAGGACAAACGCCCCTCTATTAGTACAACCCCCCCCCCAGGACAACCCCCTCTCCATTAGTACAAACCCCCCCCAGGTCAACCCCCTCCATTAGCACAGACCCCCCCAGGACAAACCACCCCTCCCTTTATTAGTACAGCCCCCCCCAGGACAAACCCCCCTCCATTAGTACAGACCCTCAGGACAACCCCCCCCTTCATTAGTACAAACCCCCCCGGACACACCCCCCCTTCATTAGTACAGACATCCCAGGACAAACCCCCCCTTCACTAGTACAGACCCCCAGGACAACCCCCCCTCCATTAGTGCAGACATCCGAGGACAACCCCCCTCCATTAGCGCAGACATCCCAGGACAAACCCCCCTTCACTAGTACAGACCCCCAGGACAACCCCCCCTCCATTAGTGCAGACATCCGAGGACAACCCCCCCCCTTCACTAGTACAGACCCCCAGGACAACCCCCCCTTCACTAGTACAGACCCCCAGGACAACCCCCCTCCATTAGTGCAGACATCCGAGGACAACCCCCCCCTTCACTAGTACAGACCCCCAGGACAACCCCCCCTTCACTAGTACAGACCCCCAGGACAACCCCCCTCCATTAGCGCAGACATCCCAGGACAAACCCCCCCTTCACTAGTACAGACCCCCAGGACAACCCCCCCTCCATTAGTGCGGACATCCCAGGACAAACCCCCCCCCCCTTCACTAGTACAGACCCCCAGGACAACCCCCCCTCCATTAGTGCGGACATCCCACGACAAACCCCCCCCCCTTCACTAGTACAGACCCCCAGGACAACCCCCCTCCATTAGCGCAGACATCCCAGGACAAACCCCCCCTTCACTAGTACAGACCCCCAGGACAACCCCCCCTCCATTAGTGCGGACATCCCAGGACAAACCCCCCCCCCCTTCACTAGTACAGACCCCCAGGACAACCCCCCCCTCCATTAGTGCGGACATCCCAGGACAAACCCCCCCCTTCACTAGTACAGACCCCCAGGACAACCCCCCCCCTCCATTAGTGCGGACATCCCAGGACAAACCCCCCCCCCCTTCACAACCCCCCCTCCATTAGTGCGGACATCCCAGGACAAACCCCCCCCCCCTTCACTAGTACAGACCCCCAGGACAACCCCCCCCTCCATTAGTGCGGACATCCCAGGACAAACCCCCCCCCTTCACAACCCCCCCTCCATTAGTGCGGACATCCCAGAACAAACCCCCCCCCTTCACAAGTACAGACCCCCAGGACAACCCCCCCTCCATTAGTGCGGACATCCCAGGACAAACCCCCCCCCTTCACTAGTACAGACCCCCAGGACAACCCCCCTCCATTAGCGCAGACATCCCAGGACAAACCCCCCCTTCACTAGTACAGACCCCCAGGACAACCCCCCCTCCATTAGTGCGGACATCCCAGGACAAACCCCCCCCCTTCACAACCCCCCCTCCATTAGTGCGGACATCCCAGGACAAACCCCCCCCCCCTTCACTAGTACAGACCCCCAGGACAACCCCCCCTCCATTAGTGTATAGATGGAGACAGGCTTTGGCAGGAGTGAGAGACACAGGAGAACACGCGCCGCCCCCCCCCCCCTCCTCCCCCCCCGCACAGAGACCAGCCGCTCCGATCTCCTTCGGCTGCTCTCCTTCTCTGACAGGAGGAGGGAGGGGGGACAGGCTTGAGCATCGGAAAACCAGCAGCGGCGGTGACCAGCGGAGGACGCCGCCTCAGTCTGGACCCACACAGAGAGGAGGAGGAGGAGGGAGAGGAGCACTCTAGTGCTTCAGCGCCCCCACCTCTCTGGCGCCTGGGTGCGCTGCATCACATGCTGCTTTGTTAGTGTGGGGGGCGGCCGAGAATTCATTGCAGGAGCGGCGCCGCCCCTGTACCACTGCCGCCCCGAGGCCTGGCCTCGGTGGCCTTGTGGGAAATCCGGCCCTGTCTGTGGCAGAGACTTTAGATTCGTGCTGCGAATCCATTCCACATAATTATCTGAATTCTACCGGGACATTTGTCGCTAAGATCTTGTAAGAAGATATTTGAGTTTCTCCTGAAGGTTTCCTTTTCCGTCTCTTTCCTGCTACTTCCTAAAGTTTGACTGTTTAATAAAGAATTGAAAACGTACTCCAGTGTTGGTGCGTGTGTCGTCTAGCAGTAAACTCAACGGAACCCCTAGACCCGGTGCCAGTGAAACAGAGGGAAGCAAAGTGAAGGTAACAGACCTGCTTAAACCAACAGCTCCACCGTAAGTTAGTGCTACATGTGGGGGCGTCGTCCGGGATTTGTTTACCGACAATTCTACGTCTGGAACGGGTAAGCCATTGTTGGGGAATGTAAATAAGTATTTGCCAGCAGAAGAGTTGAAAGACTCGGAAATAGAATCCATGTCGGATCTTTCCGGGGATGATGACTTGTTTGAAACCATGTAGCAAGAGCTATTGTGGTCACAAGGCAAGGATGTTGTCTCCACAATGACCCCTCCTGAATGGACTGCCATGAGTTCTGGGAAGATGTCGCCCTGTGTGGAGACGCACAGTGCTGTTGCGGGGACTTTGTCAAAAGTTATTGATTCGCTACAGATACCAGTTGGGTCTATGGTGAAAAAGTCATTAGACTCCTGTGTACCGCCTGGTATGGGAAAAGACAGATCTTTGCCAAAACTTGCTCGCTTGCAAAGGATGTTAAACAAGCGTGTGGCCGCAGAGTATGGATTAGAATTCCCCTATGTGCCTCATAAGGGAGATTGAAGCTAATCGGGAACTTTGGTACAATGAAGCTATTTGGGACTACTTGTCTGTGCCTAAGCCCTTCAGAAAGACTGGATGTTCTGTCCGGATGGATGAACGTTTTAACGGATGCTTTGTTCATTGGAACTATGGTCGGCATATCTATGCTGATAAAGTGGTGATCTGCAGACCGGGAAAGGACAATGCTGTATATTATTACCACTGTAGATAAAGAAGGAAAATATGTGACTCTACCAGATCCTCGGTTTTACTGGTAATTGTGGACACTATTACTTTGAAGTTAGCTAGTTAGATAGAGGCAGGGCAAAGAGGTCTGCGTTGTCAAAATTTACAGATCCTGTTCTGTGTTTAAATCCAAGGACTTCTGTTTGCTAGCCGGATTTCTTTTATAAGAAAAGTTCTTATGCAGGGATGGACTCCAAAAGTACATATTCTTTCTAATACCAATCATAGGAAGAGAGTCTCATTTTAAATGAGGTTTTGCTTCTGGTGTTGCGCAGTGTGTATATATGTGTGTTTAAATATGTTTCTCTTTCAGGGATCATCGGATCATATGTATAGCTGGGAGGCTTTTCAGCTAGTTAGTTAGTGAGGTTGAAAAAAAAAAATTATATTGTGGTTTTGTTCGCAGCTGTGAACACAATGTTTTATAGATATAAGTCTCATAATGTCTTTAAACTGTCCTTTTTCTCTCTATTTGCCTATCTAAAGTTATGAGAAACTCAAATGCTACTCTCAGGCTTGAGAGTTACTGTTATGGCTCGTACACATGGTCGGATTTTCCAATGGAAAATGTCCGATCGGAGCGTGTTGTCGGAAATTCCGACCGTGTGTGGGCTCCATCGGACATTTTCCATCAGATTTTCCGACACACAAAGTTGGAGAGCAGGAGATAAAATTTTCCGACAACAAAATCCGTTGTCGGAAATTCCGATCGTGTGTACACAAATCCGACGGACAAAGTGCCACGCATGCTCAGAATAAATAAATAGATGAAAGCTATTGGCCACTGCCCCGTTTAGAGTCCTGACCTACGTGTTTTACGTCACCGCGTTCAGAACGATCGGATTTTCCGACAACTTTGTGTGACCGTGTGTATGCAAGACAAGTTTGAGCCAACATCCGTCGGAAAAAATCCATGGATTTTGTTGTCGGAATGTCCGAAGAAAGTCCGACCGTGTGTACGCCCTATTACTGTGTTCAGGACAGACGTTGGGGACAACGTCTATTGTAGTGGGGGGAGTATGTAGCGCTGGTAGATTAACAATCTACCGCAGATTAGGTAAATTTAGTAAATTGTGTGTTAGGAAGGTTAAAAGTTCACCTCTGTTCCAGCTTGGCTGACGTTGTGTGTGCTTCCCACCACCAGTGGGTGTCGCTGTTACCATTAGTCAGTGTTGGAAGGGCAACGTGTCGAAGTGTATAGATGTTCCTCTGTCTCGGTGACAAACTCGGTGGAGGTGGTCCTCCGAGTTGCATTCTGGGAAAGGGGTATTTATGGGACAGACGCCATGTTGAGTAGCTGTCTTCAACGATGTTCCGTAAGGCCCTCACTGAACATCGTTGAAGGCGGCTATTCAACAGGGGAGCACTTGGAGCCTTCACGGTCCAGGAGCTGAGGATACCACCTTGAACGGGTTCTTCCATCTGTATCCAGTATCTGAGCGACATCTGATGAATACAACAACATCTGATATACATAATATAAGATCCCAAGCCTGTCTGATCCCTCTGTCGTATGGCATTTGTGGTCCATCACAGCTGTTAAGAGTACCCATTTATATCTTGAGTTCCGCTGTTGTCGACTACAGACAAGCCTTACACTGATTATCTCACGATTGGGATTACTCTCACCAGAGGAATATACCATTTAAGATTTTCTGTGGACATTCTTTCTCACACCCCACTGGGTTATATTCAGCATAGCCAATGTATATTGTTTTTTGGTTTCTTTTTAGATGTGTTATTTATTTTCAATTTTTTGTGATTTATTTTCACTTTTTAGTAGCGCTACACTATTATTATATTATTCACTTTCAACTTTGTATGTTTGAGTGTTAGCAGCTTGTGTTCTAATTTAGCGCAGTCTTTTTCCCCACATGTACCCGATCCCACCCTGATCCTGTCCTTCCTGTGTTCCAGTTCCCTTGTAAGCCTGATCCCATCCATTATCTCTCCTATCCTGCCCTTTTTCAGTTGCTGATCCCCTGTGTATGACCCTGGCCTGGCTAACGTGTTTGATTTCGGTACTTCCCTTTGGCTGTATATATTATCTGTTGTCTGTGGGTAACCTGAGGTATTCCTGTCTGCTGCCAGGCCTGATGTGTTCCTGTCTGCTGCCCAGCCTGATGTGTTCCTGTCTGCTGCCCAGCCTGATGTGCCACTGTCTGCTGCCCAGCCTGATGTGTTTCTGTCTGCTGCCCAGCCTGATGTGCCACTGTCTGCTGCCCAGCCTGACGTGCCACTGTCTGCTGCCCAGCCTAATGTGCCACTGTCTGCTGCCCAGCCTGATGTGCCACTGTCTGCTGCCCAGCCTGATGTGCCACCGTCTGCTGCCCAGCCTGATGTGTTCCTGTGTGCTGCCCAGCTTGATGTGCCACCGTCTGCTGCCCAGCTTGATGTGCCACCGTCTGCTGCCCAGCCTGATGTGCCACCGTCTGCTGCCCAGCCTGATGTGTTCCTGTCTGCTGCCCAGCCTGATGTGCCACTGTCTGCTGCCCAGCCTGATGTGTTCCTGCCTGCTGCCCAGCCTGATGTGTTCCTGTCTACTGCCCAGCCTGATGTGTTCCTGTCTGCTCCCCAGCCTGATGTGTTCCTGTCTGCTGCCCAGTCTGATGTGCCATTGTCTGCTGCCCAGCCTGTTGTGCCAATGCCTGTGCCTGCTGTCCAGTTTGAGGTCCCAGTGCCTGCTGCTCAGCCTGACATCCCAGTGTCTATGTTCCAGTCTGATACTCCAGTGACTACTGTCCAGTTTGATGTACCTGTTGTTTAGCCTGTTGTGCCAGTAGCTGCTGTTCTGCTTGTTGTGCCAGCACCTGTGCCTGCTGCCCAGTCTGAAGTTCCAGTACCAGCTGCCCAATTTGAAGTTCCAGTACCTGCTATCCAGTATGATGCACCTGCTGTTCAGCTTGTTGTACCAGCACCTGCTGTTCTGCTTGATGTGCCAGCGCCTGTGTCTGCTGCCCAGTCTGAGGTTCCGTTACCTGCTGCCCGGTCTGATATCTTAGTGCCCGTTTCCAGTCTGATGTGCCTGCTTTCCAGTCTGATGTGCCTGCTTTCCAGCCTGTTGTGCCTGCCTTCCAGCCTGATGTCTCGGTGCCTGCCTTTCAGCCTGTTGTCTCAGTGCCTGCCTTCCAGCCTGATGTCTTGAAGCTTACTTTTCAGCCTGATGTCTTGGTGCCTGCCTTCCAGCCTGATGTCTTGGTGCCTGCCTTCCAGCCTGATGTCTTGGTGCCGCTTTCAGGTCTGATGTGCTCGCTTTCCGGTCTGATGTGCCCGCTTTCCAGCCTGATGTGCCCGCCTTCCAGCCTGATGTCTCAGTGCCCGCCTTTCAGCCTGATATCTTGGTGCCTGCCTTCCAGCCTGATGTCTCATTGCCCGCCTTCCAGCCTGATGTCTTGGTGCCTGCCTTCCAGCTTGTTGTCTTGATATTGGTGCCCCAGTCTGTCAAACTGATGCCCGTTACTCTGCTTGCCAAGTCAGTGCCTGTTACACAGCTTGCCAGTAGGGAGCCCGCTGCCCAGCTGCCCCGGAGCCCATTGTCTGTCCTGATGTGCCCGCTATTTGCCCGGATGTGCCTGATGACCAGCCTGAAGTACTGTCTTCCACCGTTCTGCTCGATGCCATAGACTATGAACAATTAAAACTAGTTGGAGCGTCCGGAGGCCGCTCTGTCAGAAAAGGGTCCGTCCGCTGGTAAGATCTATCATTTGGTGTGCAGTACTGAGGTCCAGCAGCAGGTGTCTCCTGGCAATTTGGAGCTGTCAGGAGAGTCTTTCCCCTGCTGGTGTTATGTCATCATTGGGCCGCAGTACTGACGTCCACCAGCGGATGGATCCTGGCAGTATGGAGCAGACAACACTTCCTGCGCTCAAGTGTTACATGAGGACAATCACTGGCAGTCCCATAAATGCCCGGCAGGCCCTCACATGCTTGCCTTGGTATCTTTCTTACTTGCGCCCTGACCTGTACCTGCGACCTGTATCCTGTATCTTGGACCCTGTAACCTGTACCTGTATCTGTATCTGAACGTGAGCCTGCACCTAAGCCTGAGCCTGTACCCGATCCCACCCTGATCCTGTCCCTCCTGTGTTCCAGTTCCCTTGTAAGCCTGATTCTATCCATTATCTCCCTCTCCTATCTTGCCCTTGTTCAGTTGCTGATCCCCTGTGTATGAAAAATAATGATAAAAACCACTGTAGTAAATCTACTCCTGTCTGATGAAAAAAAATATATACATATGATCAGAACGATTCGTTCGTAGGACGGGCTACCTCCCATATAGCAAGGGATGCAATGGAAACAAGAAAAAAGAGAGGGGGGGGGATCACCCCGGCCCTCCACACATGTGGGTTCCCTTCTTCCTTTTTACTTATGTCCAAATGTTTTTCCCAATAAAGTTTCTTTTTCATTTATCACTTAACGTGGTAGCTTCGCCCTTTTGTTGGCTATCTTGGGGCTGGGGTGGTTTCCTTCCCCGCCCTCTTTTTTCTTGTTTCCCCTGTGTATGACCCTGGCCTGGCTAACGTGTTTGATTTCGGTACTTCCCTTTGGCTGTACAGTATATATTATCTGTTGTCTGTGGGTTTCTGTTGGTTGGTTGAGCACTATTTGTATTTGGGGTGTTTACTTATTTATATCACTTATCTTAAATAAACATTATTCTTATTCACTTTACATGCGTTTTGGTTTCCTCTTTGCAGTCCACACAATCTGGTCACACCTGTTCATGACAAGCGCCACCTGCAGTGGAGAAAGTAGACTGCACCTGCCTAAAAACTGGCTGGTGGTGATTTAATGTCTGAGGTGGAAGGCAGGTACACTGTGCAAATGCTATTGTTCTGCCTTGGGAAAATCAGATCTGGAAGCATCTGCATGTCCTGCTGTCCAGCGCCCTCCTCATCTGCACTGACATACGTTTTGGTAAGTTGGCATTCTATCCATACCTGCACCTCTAAAGTCTATGGGAAGTCTTATGCTGGTCATGCACTGAATTAAAGTTGAACAGTCCAGTAGGGTGTGTGGGCTCTTCTGCTTGAAAAAAAGTCAAATGTTTTGAATGTTTAATTGACTTGTATCTACAGGACATATAAAAATGTTTCCATTTATCAGCAGCTGCATCCGAATAGCTACAGCCGCTGATGATTGTATTTTGACAACATCGTATGTCACTGTGAGAATACAATATCCTGGGAGGGGAGGGGGAGTCTTTCATCTATCTCATGTGTGTGGATGAAGGATTTTTTCCATTAGGTCCGCTGGCTGAATGAAAAAAAAAACAAAAAACTTCCATCTATGGCCAGCTTTAAGCTGGCTGTACACTGCTCAAAATTTAACCAATTCCTGTAATTAGCTAAAGTTCATGCAATAGGTGGCTATGCTGACACCAACCTGATAAACTTTGATTGAGGAATTGAAGGAACCAGGTGGAAAAAAGTTAGCCACTCAGTTACTGCAGCTATTCAATTGCAGCCAGTGTTTGAGTATCGTGACAGTCGCTCAAGCCTTAATTGCCCAATATATAGCTGAATTTCAGGAATACATACTAGTGATGTAGTGTGATCATACCATTCACTGAGGGCCAAATTCTGCCTGCAGCTGGTGAACTCCTAAATAATGTCAGGTTAGTCTAAATAAAGATTGCTAATGTATACTTACAGCAAATGCTGACCACAAGTATTTACATGTGATCAGCAAAATGCATAGTAAGAAGCACAGGCCAGTGTCTTGAGTCGGGATGAGTGGAGTGATTTTATCAAAACTGATTTTGCTGTGAAATGTCACAGAAATGGGAACTCTTAATTTGGTTTGTCAAGCAATGTAGCTCAAATTTTACCCTTAGAGTGTTTTTTTTGCGGGGGTTGGTTTAGTTAGTGTGATTTATCTTATTTTGTGTTCATTGTAATTGTGTTTTTTTTTTCTTTTTTGTGTGTACATCATGAATATTTGTGTACTGCTGCTTTGGGGCCCATTCAAATGTATCCATTGTGGTACATCGCTGCTGTCTTTACCAACACGGGGCTCTCTTCTGTAATTTGCTCAGCTGATTAGCGGGTTCCAGCCATAAAACATTGTCCGGGACCGCTGATTGGCTTGTGCTGTAGCGAATGACAGCACAGCCAGGGCGGTGCACATGCCCCCTACCTGGAACTACAAAATCAATACATGTACATGATCCAGAACAAGAGGTCAAATTACAGGTATCCTAAGCAATGTCTTGCCCATCGTTGGTGAGATACTGGGGTGGAATACTACATATGAAAAGGATTGCTGGAATGGGGAATAGGCTGGCTGCTCATCGACAATACCAAACTGCTTGTCAGGCTTGGAGGAAATCTGGATTGTGTTATGGCTTATGCTGCAGCTCATGGACTGGATCTCACGCTAATATGACTTATGTACAATGAGGTATAGGTGAAATAGGGGGGCTGTTAGGATTTAGGTGTTTAAAAGCATAGATATCCTAGAAATCCATTATGAGAGAAACAGCCATTATTGACCTATCCTCCTGTAAAAATACAAGCTACTTGGCTGTTATGCTGACCTTCTTTCTTCACAACTGTTTTTTGTAATTCATTTATTTAACCATAAGTTGTATTGTACAAACCAATACAGAGGTGTTGCATGATACAATTACGTACAGGTAAGTAGGCTGATATCATATACATCATCAGAACTACGAAGTCAGCTCAACAAATAGGAGCATACAAAATACATGTTCCAATTTGGTTATTATAAATTAAACTAAGAGGGCACAGTGGTAGACAAATTCAAAGTTTCCAACCAATACAGAAAAGCCCTAACTTTGTAATGTAACAATGTTGAATATTAACTGAAAAATACCGGGGTCAAAAAAGGTCTCCTGGTGGCCAGTGTAACCCAATAAGGGAGCAAGCACTAAAGTGCTTCACTATTTTGAGACATTATATTGGAATAAATATACAGATTAGGGATTTACTCTGAATTTGGTATTCTGCATAGTGTTTTGGGTCAGTGACATCGAAAGTAAAGATGTCAGTGGATCAGCATCATAGCCAGACAAGTAGCATCATATAAGAAGGTGGTCAGCAATGGCAACATTCATATTTCTAGGTCTGTTTTACAATTGCAGTAAGAGAAATCATCACTGTGATGACATTTAATCCTAGTCATTAAATAACTACTTGTCCCCTGTGACTTAAAGCAAAACTTTACTCTCTCGATCAACATTAAGTATTTTTAATTCCAATGCTACTTGCATTAGTAATTAGATAGGAATGTAGATTCTTTTCACTTGTTTACATTTTTTTTTACATTTCTTCAGTCTCTTTCTGGTTTTTGTTTTAGGCCAAAAGGATGTCATACATCCCAACAGTCAAGTTTTAGCTAGACAAAAAAAAGGCTCAATCTAAAGTATGACCACAGAGCTTCAAAAGATACATGGCAATGTGTAGAAGAAAAAAAAGAAACCTTGTAACCTTCCTTAGGCCCCCCTACAACCCCCCCCCCCCCCCCCTGCCCTTCTTATGATTTACCATGGAATCACTTGGTGGGGAAAGTGTTACAACATAGCAAGCAAAATAACAGATATGATGCTGTATCGGTCACATTTCTGGATATGAAGGAAAACACCCCTACTATAGACTTAAGTGGAGAGCAAAAGGGGGGTTCAAGCAAAAAGAGAAGAAAAAAAGGAGACAGAAAAAAGAAAGAGGCGAGAAAGTACTGAAGAGGGGATCTCAAGGTAGACCACACATGCCGAGGCGATACTATGATAAACCTTTATAAAGGTAATAAATATCTGCCAAATCTCACAGGAAGATAGAATTCCACCAAGAAAGAGCAGATGCTCTCAAATTTCCAGACTGTATCATTTAACACTGCAGTAAATTTTTCTTGGATCAAGTACCAGGTCATTTTTTGTTTTACCTGGCCTACTGTTGGGGTGGAGGACCATCACACTTTCACCAATGTTTGTCTGGCAGCAGTAAATAGAAATGTAACAGGCACAACTGTACAGCTGTATAGTCAGGCAGTTTAAGATTTAAAATTGCTTCTTTTGGCGACTTATGTATACCTTTACCCAATAAAGTGTACACCAGTTGATATACTCCCACCCAAAAGTATCTAAAGTATAACTAAAGGCAAAACTTATTTTTTTAGTTTTGGATAGAGTGGAGATGGATTAGAACACCTGTCAGGTTTTTTTTCTGTCCGTTCCCCATTAGGGTTATTCATCCTCTCGATTTGTCCTGTTTACCATTATCATTGAAAAATCCCAAATTTTGGAGGGGAAATCTTCCAATGGGGACGCTAGTTTTGGTAACCTGGGGTCCCCAAGGAGTTCCCTTAATTTGCAGGGATTTCCTCTCACTTCCTGTTTGGCTATGGGAAAGGAAGTGAAGTGAATTCTCCGCAATGGGACACAGGTGGCGAAGAAAATCTGACAGGGGTTATAACCTTCTGTCTATCCAAAATGAAAAAAAAAATGTTTGCCTATAGTTCTACTTTAATTCTGGGGCATTCCCACCAGATGTGTAGAAGAGTGCCCACCACCTGACAACACTGGAAGCATTTATCAGACAACGTAGGGGTAAATTTGGCTAATCTCTGGGAAACCAGGTACTAACACATTAGCAATGTATATTTTGATCTTATGGCTGTGGTATTAATTGAGCAATGAGCTGTGGTTTCCCAGATTTGGGTCCAGTACTCCTTCTCTAGTGACCCATCTAGATCATTTTCCCTATGGTCATATATTTTTTTGGATAAGGTGCTCGCCCTTTAATAAACAGGCATAGATAGTAGAGATAGAGCCTTTAGCTGAGTGGTTGCGTAGATAGATATGTTCATATTGGGTAGGGATGAGCCGAACACCCCCCGGTTCGGTTCGCACCAGAACCCGCGAACGGACCGCAAGTTCGCACGAACGTTAGAACCCCATTGACGTCTATGGGACTCGAACGTTCGAAATCAAAAGTGCTCATTTTAAAGGCTAATTTGCATGGTATTGTCCTAAAAAGGGTTTGGGGACCCGGGTCCTACCCCAGGGGACATGTATCAATGCAAAAAAAACTTTTAAAAACGGCCGTTTTTTCGGGAGCAGTGATTTTAATGATGCTTAAAGTAAAAAAAAAAAAAGTGAAATATTCCTTTAAATATCGTGTCTATAGTATGCCTGTAAAGTGACGCGTGTTTCCCATGTTTAGAACAGTCCCTGCACCAAATGTCATTTTTAAAGGAAAAAATCTCATTTAAAACTGCTTGCGGGTTTAATGTCATGTCGGGTCATGGCAATATGGATGAAAATCAGTGAGACAAACGGCATGGGTACCCCCCAGTCCATTACCAGGCCCTTTGGGTCTTGTATGGATATTAAGGGGAACCCCGCACCCAAATTAAAATAAGGAAAGGTCCCTATATACTCTGAACAGCAGTATACAGGCGGTGCAAACAAGACAGGGACTGTAGGTTTGTTGTTAAGTAGAATCTGTTTGTAATTTTGAACATTTTTAATGTGTTTAGCTCCAGCCAAAAAATCTTTTCTAAGCTTTTTGGAAAACATAGGGAAGGGTTATCACCCCTGTGACATTTGTTTTGCGTCTTTCCTCCTCTTCAGAAGATTTCACCTCACTTTTTTGTCCCAATGAAAAATGTTTTTTGAAAATTTGGGTTTTTTTGTGGAACAAGGATTGGAAAGCATCAGTGGAAAGGAGAAATTGTTTTCCCATATTAACTCTTACAGGAGAGAATTTCCCTTCCTTAGGGGTAGATTTCATCTCACTTCCTGTTGTCTCCTTCCGTTTGCAAGTAGGAGTCGTTTGTAAGTTAGATGTTTGAAAGTAGGGTCCTGCCCTATATACTCAGCAGAAATTTGGGCCTTAGGTGTTGCTGTGGCCAAAACACTGTAAGCCCTCACAGGGCCCTGCTGTGAAATATTAGATCAAGAATTGTAATTACATGCCCCTGTTGAACAGGAGCTGAAAAATTAGGCCTTAGGCACTGGTGCTGGTGCCACAACACTGCAACCCCTCACAGACACTCTAGTTGGAACGCAGGAACGAGCCCTGCTGCAAAGTATTGCATCAAAAATTGTAATTACACGCCCCTGTTAGACAGGGGCAGAAAAATTGGGCCTTAGGCACTGGTGCTGGTGCCACAACACTGCAACCCCTCACAGACACTCTAGTTGGAACGCAGGAACGAGCCCTGCTGCAAAGTATTGCATCAAAAATTGTAATTACACGCCCCTGTTAGACAGGGGCAGAAAAATTGGGTCTTAGGCACTGGTGCTGGTGCCACAACACTGCAACCCCTCACAGACACTCTAGTTGAAACGCAGGAACAAGCCCTGCTGCAAAGTATTGCATCAAAAATTGTAATTACACGCCCCTGTTAGACAGGGGCTGAAAAATTGGGTCTTAGGCACTGGTGCTGGTGCCACAACACTGCAACCCCTCACAGACACTCTAGTTGGAATGCAGGAACGAGCCCTGCTGCAAAGTATTACATCAAAAATTGTAATTACACGCCCCTGTTAAACAGGGGCTGAAAAATTGTGCCTTAGGCACTGGTGGTGGCGCCCAGAACCAAAAATGTTCTTACAAGCTATCAGCGTGATGATTGAGGAGGAAGAGGATAATTACTCAGGGATAGTCACTCAGCATCAGCATAGGCAGTCTTTGAAGGGATCTGAGATTTCAAAAAAAATTATTCGGTTACATCTGCATCAGGTGCTTGGTAGCTGGTGGTGATCCAAGACTGATTCATTTTTATGAAGGTCAGCCGATCGACCGAGTCGGTGGACAGACGCACCCTGTGATCGGTTACCACGCCTCCAGCAGCACTGAATGTGCGTTCCGAAAGAACGCTGGATGCAGGACAGGCCAGTAGCTCAATTGCATACTGTGCAAGCTCTGGCCAGTGATCCATCCTCAAGACCCAGTAACCCAGAGGATTTTCGGTGGGAAAGGTGTCCAAGTCTGATCTTGCCCCTAGGTATTCCTGCACCATGTAAAACAGACGCTGGCGATGGTTGCTGGAACCGATCATACCTTGGGGCTGCGGACCAAAAAATTGTCTGAACGCATCGGTCAGACGGCCACCTTCTCCACCGCTCCTTCTTTGACTGACCGAAGCCTCAGCAACACGTTGTCCAGAAACAGGAGTTTGTAACCTCCCAGTCTCTGGGAACGCGTTGCACAGACCTTTCTGCAAGGCCTCCCGAAGATGTTTCATCCTCTGCTCCCTCTGCGATGGCAAGATAAGGTCCGCAACCTTACCCTTGTAACGTGGATCAAGGAGGGTTGCCAGCCAGTATTGGTCCTTCTCCTTGATACCACGAATACGAGGATCCTTACGCAGGCTTTGCAGGATCAGGGAGGCCATGCAGCGTAGGTTTGCTGAGGCATTCGGTCCGGAGTCCTCTGGGTCACTAAGGACAACAACGTCCGCAGCCACCTCCTCCCAGCCACGTACAAGTCCATGTGTTCCTTGGGACTGATCCCTTAAAGACTGCTGATGCTGAGTGCCAGGCTCCACCTCCATACTGACACAATCTTCCTCCTCCTCCTCCTCCTCCTCCTCGTCCTCTTCCTGTGTGATCGGCGGGCACGCAGGAACACTGTCTGGATAAAGGGGGCCTTGAGAGCTAAGGAAGTCCTCCTCTTCCTGCCTCTGTTCTGCCTCAAGTGCCCTGTCCATTATTCCACGCAGCGTGTGCTCCAACAGGTGGACAAGGGGGACAGTGTCACTGATGCATGCACTGTCAGTGCTCACCATCCTCGTGGCCTCCTCGAATGGTGACAGGACAGTGCATGCATCCCTGATCATGGCCCACTGGCGTGGGGAAAAAAAACCAAGGTCCCCTGACCCTGTCCTGGTGCCATAGTCGCACAGGTACTCATTGATGGCCCTCTGCTGCGTGTGCAGCCGCTGCAGCATGGCCAACGTCGAGTTCCACCTGGTGGGCATGTCACAGATTAGGCGGTTCTTGGGCAGGTTAAACTCCTTTTGGAGGTCCGTCAGCCGAGCACTGGCATTATATGACCGGCGGAAATGCACAGAGACTTTCCTGGCCTGCCTCAGGACATCCTGTAAGCCCGGGTACCTGCCCAAGAACCGCTGCACCACCAAGTTAAGGACGTGAGCCAAACAGGGCACATGGGTCAGTTGTCCCTGTCGGAGGGCAGAGAGGAGGTTGGTGCCATTGTCGCAAACCACCATTCCTGCCTTAAGTTGGCGTGGCGTCAACCACCTCTGAACCTGCCCCTGCAGAGCTGACAGAACCTCTGCCCCAGTGTGGCTCCTGTCCCCCAAGCACACCAGCTCAAGCACCGCATGGCATCTTTTGGCCTGCGTACTTGCGTAGCCCCTTCAACGCCTACGGAGCACCGCTGGTTCCGAGGAAGAGGCCATGGAGGAAGAAGAAGAGGAGGGGGTGGAGGAGAGAGGTGTGTCACAATCAGCATTTTGGAGGCGTGGTGGCGGAACAACCTCCAACACTACTGCACCTTGTCCTGCATCCTTCCCAGCTGCCAGCAGAGTCACCCAATGCGCCGTGAAACTTAAGTAACGTCCCTGTCCATGCCTGCTGGACCATGAGTCAGCGGTAATATGCACCTTACCGCTGACCGCCCTGTCCAGCGAGGCATGGACATTGCCTTCCACATGCCGGTAGAGAGCCGGAATCGCCTTCCGTGAGAAAAAGTGGCGTTTGGGTACCTGCCACTGAGGAACCGCACATTCCACAAACTAACGGAAGGGGGCAGAGTCTACCAACTGAAAAGGCAGCAGTTGAAGTGCTAGCAATTTTGCCAAGCTAGCATTCAACCGCTGGGCATGTGGATGGCTGGGAGCAAACTTCTTTCGGCGGTGCAGCAGCTGGGGCAGGGAAATTTGCCTGGTACAATCTGACGTCGGTGTACCAAAAGCAGATTGCCCACAAGTACTTGGCTGTGACACACCTAATTCTACACCTTCATTCCTCTCACTGCAGGTCTCAGAGAGGACTGAAGGTCTAGTGGGGTTGGAAATCTCAGCTGATGAGGAGCAAGGAGAGATCGTCTTTGTTCTTTGGTGTGGGTCTTTTAGATACGCTTGCCAACGAACTGCATGGCAGGTCAACATATGTCTGGTCAAGCATGTGGTACCCAAGCGGGAGATGTTTTGGCCACGCGAGATACGCTTGAGACATATGTTGCAAATAGCAGCGGTGCGATCTGATGCACTCGTCTCAAAAAAGGCCCACACCAAAGAACTTTTTGAATAACGCGCAGAGACTGCAGCGCCCTGCACATGTGGAGCTTTGGGGTGTGATGCAGTCAATGTGCTGCCCTTAGGCTGGCCCCTGGAGGGCATCCTGCCTAGTTGGTGATGTGCCACCTCCTCCTCCTCCTCCTCCTCCTCCTCTCTCCTATCAGGCACCCACGTTGAGTCAGTGACCTCATCATCCCCTCCCTCCTCATCACTGGAGCAAACCTGGCAGTATGCTGCAGCAGGGGGAGCATGACTGCCAGATTGCTGTCCTTCTTGGGCACCCCCTCTGTCCGTGCTCATGTTACTGCCTTCATTGAGCTCAGTATCATCATCAGAGCCTTCCAAACGCTGGGCATCCTCCTGGAGCATGTACCCAACACTGTGGTCAAACAGTTCGAGGGAATCCTCATGAGGACATGGTGGAGCTAGGGAAGGAGTCACTGATGACATTGAGCTGAGGGAAGAGGCCGCTGCTTTGCCAGACAAAGCACCCTGGGCATGGGTGAGAGAGGATGAGGAGGATGAGGACGGCTTGGTCATCCACTCGACCAAGTCTTCCGCATGTTGCGGCTCAACACGGCCAGCTGCCGAAAAAAAGGCCAAGCGTGTCCCATGGCCACGTGCTGATGAGGATGCACCGTCTCCACGACCAGCACTAGACACAGAGCCTGCTTGCCCTCTCTTATTGGCTTGTGACTGTCTGCCTCTCCTTCTTGGCCTTCCAGACATACTAATGGCCTGTAGCTGCACTAAGCTGGGATAGAACACCTGTAATTTTCTTAAGGTAGCTTTATATACTGTAACCAGACAAGCCTGCCTGTCAGTAGGAAGATAACAGGAACGGATCTAGCTGAACACTGTGAGCAGGACACACTGTACTAAATGTAAATAGTCTAGCTGCCTGACCGTGGTACTAATAGGATCAAATAGAACACCTGTAATTTTCTTAAGGTAGCTTTATATACTGTAACCAGACAAGCCTGCCTGTCAGTAGGAAGATAACAGGAACGGATCTAGCTGAACACTGTGAGCAGGACGCACTGCACTAAATGTAAATACCAGGAACGGATCTAGCTGAACACTGTGAGCAGGACGCACTGCACTGAATGTAAATAGCAGGAACGGATCTAGCTGAACACTGTGAGCAGGACGCACTGCACTGAATGTAAATAGCAGGAACGGATCTAGCTGAACACTGTGAGCAGGACGCACTGTACTAAATGTAAATAGTCTAGCTGCCTGACCGTGGTACTAATAGGATCAAAAAGAACACCTGTAATTTTCTTAAGGTAGCTTTATATACTGTAACCAGACAAGCCTGCCTGTCAGTAGGAAGATAACAGGAACGGATCTAGCTGAACACTGTGAGCAGGACACACTGTACTAAATGTAAATAGTCTAGCTGCCTGACCGTGGTACTAATAGGATCAAATAGAACACCTGTAATTTTCTTAAGGTAGCTTTATATACTGTAACCAGACAAGCCTGCCTGTCAGTAGGAAGATAACAGGAACGGATCTAGCTGAACACTGTGAGCAGGACGCACTGCACTAAATGTAAATACCAGGAACGGATCTAGCTGAACACTGTGAGCAGGACGCACTGCACTGAATGTAAATAGCAGGAACGGATCTAGCTGAACACTGTGAGCAGGACGCACTGCACTGAATGTAAATAGCAGGAACGGATCTAGCTGAACACTGTGAGCAGGACGCACTGTACTAAATGTAAATAGTCTAGCTGCCTGACCGTGGTACTAATAGGATCAAAAAGAACACCTGTAATTTTCTTAAGGTAGCTTTATATACTGTAACCAGACAAGCCTGCCTGTCAGTAGGAAGATAACAGGAACGGATCTAGCTGAACACTGTGAGCAGGACACACTGTACTAAATGTAAATAGTCTAGCTGCCTGACCGTGGTACTAATAGGATCAAAAAGAACACCTGTAATTTTCTTCAGGTAGCTTTATATACTGTAACCAGACAAGCCTGCCTGTTAGTAGGAAGATAACAGGAACGGATCTAGCTGAACACTGTGAGCAGGACGTACTGCACTAAATGTATATAGCAGGAACGGATCTAGCTGAACACTGTGAGCAGGACGCACTGCACTGAATGTAAATAGCAGGAACGGATCTAGCTGAACACTGTGAGCAGGACGCACTGCACTAAATGTAAATACCAGGAACGGATCTAGCTGAACACTGTGAGCAGGACGCACTGCACTGAATGTAAATAGCAGGAACGGATCTAGCTGAACACTGTGAGCAGGACGCACTGCACTGAATGTAAATAGCAGGAACGGATGTAGCTGAACACTGTGAGCAGGACGCACTGCACTAAATGTAAATACCAGGAACGGATCTAGCTGAACACTGTGAGCAGGACGCACTGCACTGAATGTAAATAGCAGGAACGGATCTAGCTGAACACTGTGAGCAGGACGCACTGCACTAAATGTAAATACCAGGAACGGATCTAGCTGAACACTGTGAGCAGGACGCACTGCACTGAATGTAAATAGCAGGAACGGATCTAGCTGAACACTGTGAGCAGGACGCACTGCACTGAATGTAAATAGCAGGAACGGATCTAGCTGAACACTGTGAGCAGGACGCACTGCACTAAATGTAAATACCAGGAACGGATCTAGCTGAACACTGTGAGCAGGACGCACTGCACTGAATGTAAATAGCAGGAACGGATCTAGCTGAACACTGTGAGCAGGACGCACTGCACTAAATGTAAATACCAGGAACGGATCTAGCTGAACACTGTGAGCAGGACGCACTGCACTGAATGTAAATAGCAGGAACGGATCTAGCTGAACACTGTGAGCAGGACGCACTGCACTGAATGTAAATAGCAGGAACGGATCTAGCTGAACACTGTGAGCAGGACGCACTGCACTAAATGTAAATACCAGGAACGGATCTAGCTGAACACTGTGAGCAGGACGCACTGCACTGAATGTAAATAGCAGGAACGGATCTAGCTGAACACTGTGAGCAGGACGCACTGCACTAAATGTAAATACCAGGAACGGATCTAGCTGAACACTGTGAGCAGGACGCACTGCACTGAATGTAAATAGCAGGAACGGATCTAGCTGAACACTGTGAGCAGGACACACTGCACTAAATGTAAATAGTCTAGATAGAAGATAACAGGAACGGATCTAGCTAAACTGAATACAGTGTATATATATATATATGCAACACCTGGGATGCATATATATACACAATACACTGTAAGTGCAGCTAACTGACTGACTGTTCTGCCTAATCTATCTAACTCAAATCAAATGACACTGTCTCTCTCTCTCTCTATCTCTCAGCACACCGGAACACACACTACACAGGGCCGCCGTGCAGGCGGCCTTATATAGTGTGGGGTGTGTACTAAATCCCCTGAGCCATAATTGGCCAAAGCCACCCTGGCTTTGGCCAATTACAGCTCTCTCTACTGACGGCGCTGTGATTGGCCAAGCATGCGGGTCATAGTGCATGCTTGGCCAATAATCAGCCAGCAATGCACTGCGATGCCGCAGTGAATTATGGGCCGTGACGCGCCACACGAATTTGGCGCGAACGGCCCATATCGTTCGCAATTCGGCGAACGACCGAACAGCCGATGTTCGAGTCAACATGGGTTCGACTCGAACACGAAGCTCATCCCTAATATTGGGTCATTGTGAGAAGCTAAACAGCATTTTCATTTTGTGGCTCTCAGATTCAGTTAAGTTCCGCATTGAAAATGTTAGCATGACAGGCAAGTAACAAGCCTTTTTTTCCAGAAGAATTTTAGCAGTGGAAGCACTTTTATTATGGGCTATTCTCATTACTAACAAAACCTCTCATGCTCGTATGGTCACCGGCACAGAAACTCAATCCCTTTAATGGTGACAAAGCCAGACAGGGGCCCTAACCCTTCCTTACTCTATCCAACAACAACAAAAAAGGTTTGGGGTGGTGTGACACTTTAATTGCCTACCCTGTGATGGTATTTCAGAAACCATCAGCCTCCTCCTGAGTTGTCCTTTCCCTGTAAAATAGTTTATAGATATCATAAGAAGTTTAGAATATGTGTGGTAGTGTCAGTTTAATCTTTACTTCCTTTGTGGATATAAAAAATATACAATTACAAGCAGTAATGCAGAGATGTAAACTGCTGGAGACCGCAGAGATTTGGCAGTTCTGTTGGCTATTTTTACAGTTTCCTGAGTAATTTATATTCAATAGATCCATGGCTATTAAGCACATCTACGAGTGTAACATTAAGTGCTGTTATTTTTTCCATACGACACACGGCTTGATGGAATATAACAAGGTGGTTATGTCACAATGTAGGCTTGTGGGAAGGGATATGGACAAGACCTACAGAAAATAATAGGCACATATCTGGATTTTATCATAAATAGGCTATACAAATCTAAAATGTAACTGTACATCTCTCAATAAACCAGGGCAACTCACCATAAAAGTGATACAATGCAGAAATATAGGACAGCTAATCAGGTTTTCTAAAAGCTGAATTCCAGGTAGGATTTTATAGCACAAATACATATTATGCAGTAGCATAGACTGGACCAGTGTAAGTAGGGCTTTTTTTCAGCAGGAACTAGGGGGAACTCAGTTCCACCACCTCTGGCTCAGGTCTCCTGCTCCCTGCTCACCACTATTACTTGATAACACTGAAGTCCAGCTTCTGCGTTTACAAGTGATAGCTTATCTCCCAGTAGCTCCCACAGGTCAGATCTCCTGTCCAGATCCCACTGAGTGCCGGACAGGGACAAGGGAGATACAGAAAAGGTGCCCAGGGTTTAGTTCAGTCATGGGCAGGAGAGGGTGCATGGTAGGCTGTACCCTCTGTGGTCACCATTTTTTCCCTGAAGCTCCTATAGCATAATCTCCATTGCAAGTGACTGTAGTATAGTGGAGTATGTTGGGAGGTACTACAGCTGGATAGGAGTTTCAGCTTAATATTGCAACAAAGGTAAGATATATGACAGATGGTAGAGTTTTTAAGGAGGGGGAGGGGGAATGAGGGCAGTGGAGGGAGGGGGTTGTATGCAGAGGGAAGAGCTACTAGTTGATGCCATTTGGCAGGTATGTGAGTGTGGCGGACATGGTTGAGTTCCTGCACCTATTCTCTGAGAAAAAAAGCCCTGCGTGTAAGTATGCATGTGCCATACCTGACCGATCCCTGTAGAAGCTGGAAATCACTGTAGTGATTGTTACTATTGTGATTACCACAATCTTCTGGGTCCTGTGCTGAGCAGTTGCCCTGCTGCCTAGTAGCTACAGGTGGTTGGCCACTTGGCATAGGCGCCATTCTCAGAATGCCTTGCATTTTTCTCAGTGAATGCAGGACCTTCTCAGATTAGGCAAGGTGGAGAGGTGGGGTTGTGATGTTACAATGTCAGTGAATGACTACCAGACATTTGGCTAAGAGAAATGGGTTCCAGAAATGCGCATGCGGGCAAATTTCTTGGCAGAGTGGTGACTAGGCGCATGCATGCGCACAGGAATGTGCACGTGCACAAGCACGGGCGCACACTCAATGCATGCAATGTTGGTGCCAGATGGACTACTTATGGTATCTCCTGCTCATGCTCCAAAACTGACTGGTCTTTCAGCTGTTCCCTGTTTCTTGCTATTACTCTGCTTGTTTCCCTTGTTGCTGACCCGACTTGCATCTGACCTGAACTTGGATTCTGCTTCTGCTCTGTCACCAGTTCCTGACCCCGGCTCCGTTCTTGACCACGTCTCTGTCTTTTGACTCGGTACCTCGCTGCCCGCCTGCTTCTGACCTCAGTTATCCCTGTGACCATGCTGCTGTTCCTGGCTCTGCTCTCTAATTTGGTTCAAGTGCCTATCAGTGTTAATTTTTGCAGCAAATTTCGATTTAGATTTAGTCTTAGTCTTAGGACTAAATTGGCATTTTAGTTTTAGTTCCATTTTAGTCTTCTGTAATTGTTCTAGTCGTATTTAGTCGACTAAATCTCTTTTAGTCTTTTAGTCGACTAAAATGTCCTATATTTTTGTCGACTAAAACTCATTTTAGTCATCTAAAATCTAATGGGTGTAATTAAATTGTAATGCATTAGTTAACATTTCTCTACAATTTCCAAACTCATTATATACTGCTGGAGTGAAAAATCTAGTATGTTATTATTTATGGTATTGAGGTATAAACATGCGCTACAGACCAGTGTTAATAATAAAGTCAAATTTCAATTTAGTTTTAGTCTTATTTAGTTTTAGTCTTATGCCGTGTAAACATGAGCGGACTTTTTGACAGCAAAGATAAGACGGAACAAATCCCCTGAGCAATTCGATCATGTGTGGGCTTCATCGGACCCTTGCTGTTGAAAAATCAGATGGACTTTAGAAAAAGAAAATGTATCAAATCTTTCCGACGGACTCGAGTCCGGTCGAAAAATCAGTTCGTCTGTATTCTAGTCCAACGGACAAAAAGGGACGCAAGGGCAGCTATTGGCTACTGGCTATGAACTTCCTTATTCTAGTCCGGTTGTATGTCATCACGTTCGAATCAGTTGGACTTTGGTGTGATCGTGTGTAGGCAAGTCCGTTGCGTCGGAACTCCGTCGTAAGTCCGTCAAAAAGTCCTTCAGAGTTCAGTCCGTCGAAAGTCTGCTCGTGTTCACACGGCATAAGTCTTTTGACTAAAATGGCATTTTAGTTTTAGTCATCTCAATTGTTTTAGTTTTAATCACATTTTAGTAGACTAAAATAGTATTCATTCATAAAATGTTTTAGTCGACGAAATTTACACTGGTGCCCATAAACTGTATCGGGTCTGCTCATCACCATGAGTTCCTGTCTCAAGTCTGCTGGGAACTCTGACAAGCCTTGCATATGGAACCCGCAGCCTGTGTGGAGTGGCCCTTTAACTTCGGCTGGATCTCATGCAGGGCTACTGTTCCTGACCTGATGTTCTGCCAGCCTGCCAGGGTCTGCATCTTCTGCTAAAAGTACTCCTACCAACATCTGCCGGCACTCGTGTTCCTCTTGTCCTTCAGTACCCTCTGTTCCACTTTCAGGGGGACTTGGGCTGGAGATACAAGAGAGACCATCCTCATAATTTCAGTCTCCGATCAGGTAGGTGACATAAAATCTCCACCTAGTTCAATCAAAGGATACCTTGCATTCATTGAAAATAGTGCAAGACTGTGAATGCGCTTTTGCTAAGCAAGTGCCTCATCATGCAGAAGGGCAGCTCAACATGGAACCCAGAAGATTTCCAGCTTCCACACAAGGATTCCAATAGTATGGTATATGAATGCTTACATTGGTCCAAGCTGGACAAATGTAACTATGCAAAAAAAAATGTACAGGGGTTGGACAAATATATGGAAACAATCCATGATTTGCAGGAGTGAAAGTGTTATGTGTTGAAAGCGGAAGTGATGTAACATTCTTTTGCTTCCGCTGTGTAATGAGACACCTAGCTAACAGATGGGAAGCCTCACTTTCTTCATTCATTGCGTCCGCTGCTAGTAATACAAAGTCATGTCATAGCTTACTGAGTTTCAAAGAGGGCAAATTGTTGGTGCCCGCTTAGCTGGTGCCTCTGTGACTGAAGTTGGCAATTTAGTTCTCAGTGTCGCGAGGTACAGTCAAAGGTTATGGCCACATATACAGTTTCCTGGAAAATGTTGTCTGATAAACATAAGCACGGTTGACATGGTCAACTGACCGAAAGACACAAAAGGACAGTGTGCAGGATTGTGACCCAAATTTTTGCACGATGAGTCAGATTCCATTATCCACCATCCAAGACTTATATTTGTCAATTCCCAGGAGAATTCATTCTTGGATGCCAAAGGCAGTCAAACACCATATTAGGCAATGATTTTGTTCTTTTGCCATACTTGTTTCCAAAATTTTGTCCAACCCCTGTATATATTTAATACAGCAGACTGAAGTCTGATTGGCCTCTAAATCTTTCTGCAATTGCTCATTGCATTTTACATCTTATATAAAAGATCCAAATTTGTTTTACAGATTGTTTATAATAACATTCACAGGTACATATCTGTGTACTATGCTCTGATTAACCACTTCATACCCCGCCCATAGTCAAATGACGTTCGCAGGAGGGATCTCCCATCCTGGGCGGGCATCACATGATGTCCTGGGCTTCCCGGCCGCCTAGGGGGTGCGCGCGCCATGTCACTCTGGAGCCAGTGCGCGTGCAATTTGCGGTAACAGAGCTGGAACGTGGGTCTGTGTGTGCAAACACACAGATCCATGACCTGTCAGGTGAGAGGAGACCGATGGTGTGTTCCCAGTACAGAGGAACACTGATCAGTCTCCTCCCCTTGTGAGTCCCCTCCCCCTACAGTTAGAATCACTCCTAGGTAACACATTTAACCCCTTGATCGCCCCCTAGTGTTAACCCCTTCCCTGTCAGTGACATTTATACAGTAATCAGTGCATTTTTATAGCACTGATCGCTGTATAAATGTGAATGGTCCCAAAATAGTGTCAAAAGTGTCCGATGTGTCCGCCGCAATGTCACAGTCACGATAAAAATCGCAGATTGCCGCTAGTAAACTAATAAAAACATTTAAAAAATAAAAATGCCATAAATCTATCCCCTATTTTGTAGACGCTATAACTTTTGCGCAAACCAATCAATATACGCTTATTGCGATTTTTTTAACCAAAATAATGTAGAAGAATACATATCAGCCTAAACTGAGGAAAAAATGTGTTTTTGTTTTTTAAAAATTGGGATATTTATTATAGAAAAAAGTAAAAAATATTGTGTTTTTTTTTCAAACTTGTCGCTCTTCTTTTGTTTATAGCGCAAAAAATAAAGACCGCAGAGGTGATCAAATACCACCAAAAGAAAGCTCTATTTGTGGGGGAAAAAAATTATAAAAATTTCATTTGGGTACAGTGTAGCATGACTGCACAATTGTCATTCAAAATGCGACAGCGCTGAAAACTGAAAATTGGCCTGGGCAGGAAGGGGGGAAAATGCCCGGTATTGAAGTGGTTAAATTAAACATTTAGGGAAATCTTCTGAAATGGAAATTGAAAGTAGAAGTAAACCCTAACTGGATAACATTTAGTTAGCTAATGGGCTGTGTATCATAAACAGTTGCCTTTTTTTCATAAAACATGTTTTACGTTATTTAATCTTTTGATATACTTCAGGGCTGCTGATCCTCTGCAGCCTCCTTGCAGCAACTTCCTGTCTATGGCAATGGCTGCATTTATCAGGTTAGGTGTCCTTATGGTGACAACAATAAACAGTGCTTATGTGCTGGGTGTTTTAAAAAAGCCAATGGTGGTCTCCATTGGAAGCTTGTGTGACAGAAGGGTGACGACATAGGAGCAGTGAAGGGAGTTTGTAGGAAGTGCTTACTGTGTGGCTGATGTTAAAAGGGAATAGGAGACACTATTTCTAATTTAAATGTTTTATATAGAGCAATCAGTAGTTACAACAACACAGTATTCTCTCCTGAAAAAACAAGGCAGGTATAATGAACAACACAAGAACACAAGGCAGAGCAATGAGGCAGGGCTTACATACGAGAGGCTCTATGAGGTGTGCTTCCTTAAGCTTCCAGAAAGCTTCCAGAAAGACTAAATCGCTAACGTTACGTAACTCCTCCAGTAGCTGGTCAATGCGCGACCACAGATTTCCACATCCTCTTAAGAATTCAACAGCTCTTGTCCAAGTTCAGAGCACCCATTCTCTCTGACTGAGGGACAAGGCCTCATTCAATATGGATGGGGGAATTCTCCCCACTGCCCTATTGTATTCTGATGAGACTTCCCCGATGTCAGAATACCTTAATCAGTGGGACGACAGCCATGCAGACCAATTTGATGCAGTGTGCAGCGTATAGTCTGAGCACTGACCCCCCACCCCTTCAACCTCTGCAGCAATGCTGGCAGAATTCATACGTCTATTTCTCAAAGACAACCTCTGGATATGAAGCACGTGCCTTCAACTTCTTTGGTCGACCATGGTGAGGCCTGTTCTAAAGTGGAACCTGTCCTGTTAAACTGTATGGTTTTGGACACCGTGCTGCAGCTCAATTTCAGGGTCTTGGCTATATTCTTATAGCCTAGGCCATCTTTATGTAGAGCAACAATTTTTTTTTTTCAGATCCTCAGAGAGTTCTTTGCCATGAGGTGCCATGTTGAACTTCCAGTGGCCAGTATGAGAGAGTGAGAGCGATAACACCAAATTTAACACACCTGCTCCCCATTCACACCTGAGACCTTGTAACACTAACAAATCACATGACAATGGGGAAGGAAAATGGCTAATTGGGCCCAATTTGGACATTTTCACTTAGGGGTGTACTCACTTTTGTTGCCAGAGATTTAGACATTAATGGCTGTGTGTTGAGTTATTTTGAGGGGACAGCAAATTTACACTGTTATATAAGCTGTATACTCACTACTTTACATAGTAGCAAAGTGTCATTTCTTCAGTGTTGTCACATGAAAAGATATAGTAAAATAGTTATTTCTATTTGAAACTGAATAGGTTGTTTTACAAGGTGAGGATTCACATATATATACGTTAAATTTCAACTAAATCCAGGAGCCTGCATTCACTATATTTGGTCTCTCAAACAACACAGAGCATGGAAATACAATAATTCAATTTAAATATAAATGCAATTATTATTAACTACAAACTGCTAAATACCTTTTCTCATCAGCAGTATATAGCAGCCTCATGACTTCTATCAGTGTCTGGCCGAGCACTGGTTAAAGCTTGTAGGAGGAGTTTTCATTCTCCTCTGACTGTCCTATGAGGCTGCATGACCCCTGACCCACTAACTGGACAGTGCTGATTGGCCCTGTGCTGATCACATGCACCTTCCCCCCCAAAAAAAGCTCTCTAGCAATACACACCAAACTAAGCATGTGCAGTGTGCCTCCTATGGCTCTGTTCTATCAGCAGTTGTAATGGGGACAGTGGAAGAAGGGGAGGATCAGAAAAGACATGATCAAACAGCGTTTTTACACAATGCACAGGATTAACCCCTTAGGTTCCACAGCGAGTATAACAAGCATGCTTTCCTGCATATACAGACAAATTTTACTATTGTGGGTTTAGTAACACTTTAATAAGCACATATTTTTTAAAGGGAAGCCATAGTTCTACTTTAATCAAGAAAGTACATAGTTAGAGGCACACACACACACGTACCATGCCCACACACATGCATACACGCAACATGTGCTGGTGCACACACATGCAACATGCTCATACACAGGTACAATATGCACAACGTGCACACACACGCAAAATACAGACACACAACACACACATACAAAGCACATACACACCACGCACACACAAACATACACAAAAAGCACAGCGCATATACACACACACACACAAGGACGGTATACACACACACGTACACATACACCATGCACACACACAAACACGGGCATGCACACAACAAGCACGACACACACACAATGCACACACCTACCACGCAACACACACAACATGTACAATGCATACAGCACATGCACACAAACACACTATGCACGCACACACACACACAACGAGCACAACGCACACGCACACATGCAACACGCAAACACATACTCGAATGCAGGATTACTGACTAGAATTCATCCAGAGGGAGAATCTCTGATTTATCCACACTCTCTGTCTGGTTTCCTCTGTGAATTCCCCTTTCTTTTTTTTCTTCCTGCATCGTGCAGAGTTTAAGTCATGTCTGCTCGAATTATGTAGGTTTTGGGGGAATGTATGTAATGTGTGTCATTTCCTCTCTGAGTGAATCATGTTTTTTTTTCTGTGGACCTTCAATTAAATTCTTATCGTATAATTCCTTGAGCAGGAATAAAACATTAAAAAGATTGTTAGATATTTTTAAGCCATCTTTTATCTGAGCTGTAGAACTGCTTTGTCAGGAAAATGAGAGTTTTTTTTGCTCAGTCGATCAATGAAATGCAAGGAAAACGGAGCATAAAAATACATTTCATTGTCTGCTATTCAGGGCTGGAGAAAAGATCAGATTAATTCTGAGGAATGTAATAAAATGAAGATAGTCAGCCTAGTCTTCAATGAGGGTGGGAGCTGCTAAAGATGAGGTGATACAAAGACACATTTTGTTCAGCTTTAGGCTTTCAAGTTTTTCTAGTGTTCTGATTATTGGATCTTTGTTGTGGTTGCACAATTATCGCTGTCTTAATTAAGTGCATTAGTCAGATATGTGAGAGGTATTCAAATGAAAGTTAAAGTGAACCTCTATTCTTAAAGCAGACCTATTCCTAAATATGTATCTAAAGGCATTTTTTTCTAAGTATGGGGTTTTGAATAGCCCCAGTGTTAGCGAAAAAAAAGCCTAGCTCTGCCAATATGCTGCAGAATGGAACCCTTGTTCTCTGTGTGGAAGCACTAGTCTCTCTGCAAAGGTCCGACACACCCCCTGCTGAGTCAGAGCTAGCGTTCCCCAACCAGCAGGGATAATGGGTTTTGCTGATTGTAAAGCTCTCTAGGTCTGATTCCATAGGCGGTATGGCAGGGGCGGATCAGGGGGGCAACGGATCAATTGCCCCCCCCCCGAGGTGAGCAGGCTTTGATGATGTCGACCCCCCATCAGCCGTTGCTGACAGGCTCTGTGAAGGGACAAAGGCAGAGCCGCAGCTGCGGGGGTGTTTCACCCCTCCTTCTCCTCCTTCAGCCGAGCAGCTGGGCAACTAACAAGAGAGGATTATGGGACATGTAGTCCCGGATACCAGCAGGCCCAGGATGATTCCCTGAGAGTGCACTGCAGCCCCCAACATGATCAGGAGACCGGTAGACATCGGGTATGTGGGTCCCGCAAACGCGCGGTCACGCCGTACGCAGCAGGCGTGTGCGCCAGCTAACCCCGCCAATTAAAGGGGACATACAGGTACGCCCATTTGCCCACCGCTGCCATTTTGCCGACGTATATCGGCATGCAGCGGTTGGCAAGTGGTTAAGTAGCTGCAGAATGTTTATTGTAAGTAACATATTGCCTTCTACTGTTTGCATGCCAATCTGTTGTGGGGACACTGTCATGGTTATGCAATAGAGTTTGTCGATCAGCCTACCTGTCTCCATGTGTTCATCTCTAGAGACCAGCTGCCCCTCACCTGACTGCTTTTGTAACCTCTCCTCTAAGCATGGCCCCACCCCAGGCCCTATCAGGGAACCCTATATTAACCTGTGCACTGCAAGCCAGCAGTGCTGATCAACCATTGTGTGTTAGCCTCCTTGTGTACTTGCTGTGTTTCCTACGTCTGATTCCTGTTACCGACTTTGGCCTGTTCTTAACTATTCCTGTCTGCTCGTGACCCTAACCTTTGGCGTGTCCCCGACTATCCCTGTTTGCCTGTGACCCTGAACCTTGGCGTGTACTCTGTTGTCCTTATCTGCTTGTGGCCCTGACCTTGGCTTGTCCCTTACTTCCTTGTTGTTCCAGCCTGCTTCCTCCTTCCTCTTCTCCTGTAGTCTACTGTGAGTGTGAGCTGTGAGACCCTGGGGGCCGCGACCTGGAGCCAGACTGCAGCGCAGTCCATCCTTACCATTAAAGGCTCTGGTGAACACCTGCTGGCTCTTAGACTCCGCGCCCTGGGGAATCTATGCTCTAGCTCCACGTGGGATCTGTGTCAGTGATCCAGTAGACCTGCTTCCTGAACCTCCCAGGGGTCTATCCGCAGCAGTCAGTCCTAGGATCCACTACCTAGCGGTGCACTTCTGACTCCTACGGAGTGCATCTGTCACCTAGCCTCCAGGTGACCCGACAGACACATTGAATGCCTTCAGCCTGCATTGTGCACTTGGTGAGTATCCAATGTGTCCTAGTGCCTTTGAGGAGGAGTGGGCTCCCACCAGCGCCCTACCTACCCTTAATTTATCCACTGCTATATATATATGCTTCAATTTGAAGACTCTCAAAAATATAGAGTTAGGACCACAGTATGCAAAGGAGCCTTGATGTGGTCACTGCGGTTTTTAATGTGAATTGTTAGACAGGGTCAGTTTGGCTTGTTTGAATGTTAGCTGATAAATGTGCTGGGAAATTTTCGTTTGCAATAGAAATAATTGAAATACGAGGTGGAAATAAGTTTATGGTTTTACATTTTCCATAATCAACTAGAAAGTTAATTGGGCTTTAATTCACCATAAACCGAATGGCCTCTCACCTGGTAACCAGGACCCTTCAAAAAAGAGTCAAGCGAGCATTCCCATTACCCCTCGCACAGGGGTAAAAGAAACATGTATCCCGCTGTGCCTTCCTATTAAAATAATACATCAGCTAGAAGAACATCAGGAGCTGGAATCACGCTGACCCCCTGCTACGTGGCTATCTGGAGGAGTCTCTTGCCATTGGACCTTACCTTCACTTTGTTGATCCCTATGGGAATGCTCGCTTGACTCTTTTTTGAAGGGTCCTGGTTACCAGGTGAGAGGCCATTCGGTTTATGGTGAAGGGTCCTTCTATCAGTCACACATCATTGCTGTGAAAATCACGTTTGCCTGGTGGATTCATGTTTAATATCTGGACACTTTTTGTGCTCTGTATAATTTCAAGGACATTACCCTAGTGTTATTTTCTTCATCCCTGGATTAT
This sequence comes from Lithobates clamitans, assembly GCA_037952925.1. Taxonomy (NCBI): domain Eukaryota; kingdom Metazoa; phylum Chordata; class Amphibia; order Anura; family Ranidae; genus Lithobates; species Lithobates clamitans. The sequence goes on from JBBGZY010000573.1 coordinate 8,000,047, forward strand.
TTTATTTATTTTTTGGTTTTTGTTTTAGCGCTGCACCTATTTTATTTATTTGTTTAGAGGGATTTGATCGTTTGACCCTGGTGTTCAGCTGCTTTTTGGTTTTTGCATACATGCGCTGATACATTTTTATATATCCATTTAAACAAGATCCCCACTCTTCACAGAAAGTTCTCCTCTGTTCTTTGTGATAGATGACAGACGGGTGAAGAAATCTGTGATGCTGGATCAAGTCTCTCTAAACCTGTGGGTTGCTCTATAATTAGTGGCATTGACTTTGTGACTGCTAGGATAGGCAGGTATGTAGATGAGTTCTTACAACCACTGGTAGTACAAACACCGTCCTACCTTGGAGGCACTACTCAATAATGTTGAATGGAATGAAAATTACATTTTAGCTATGGCTGACATAGCATCTTTATATACTGTCATCAACATGGGTTGGAGGCAGTTCATTATTATTTGGATCAAGGTGGCTCCTTACCACCAGTTGTACAAAATAATTTCATTTTGAAATTACTTGTGTTTGCCACCAGCCATAATTAGTTTTGGTTTTGGGGAAATCTCTATTTACACAATCGTAGGGGTTTGCTATGGGCGCCAAGTTCACGGCGAGCCTAGCTTGTTTGTTTATGGCTCGTGGGAAAAGGAGGTAATCTGGGATAGCCCACCTGAAGAAACTTACTGTAATTCATATATACCTATGTCTAGCTACCATCGCTCCTCTTGGCTAAATGCAGTCTCCAAAAGCCAATTTCAATGTATCAGGCGCAACTGCACTAATATTTCAGACTTTCACCAACAGGCCACTGTAATGAAATTGAGGTTTCTTGAGAAGGTATGTGAATGGCTTCTTGATCAATGTCAGGATATTTTGGTGAGCACTTTAATGAAAATATTACTGAATTTTGTTTAAAATTATTGTCAAAATTGTTGTTTATTTCTGATACTAATGTTATATTTTTCTATAACTTGGACTATGCAGATGCATGGTGAACAGTCCCAATGAAGCAGAAATCTAGTCTGCGAAAGGCGTTGGCTATCCAAGCATCTGTTCAAGTTTAAATCAATTTTGGTCATTGTTGATATGACTAAATACTGTTACTATTTTAAACTCTGTATACTTTGTAATAAATTATATATTTTTTTAACTATCCCTTTGTGTGGGCGTGCTTACCTTATGACAGAAATATGCATCCGTGAAAATCCCATTATCTCTTGAGGGACAGATCTATTCTCTCTCTTGGCCCCGTACTTCCCGATCAACCCGTTGTCATTTATAAGGGTGCTTCAGCCTCATGGCATTAAATCGCTCCTAATATTCTCTATACTCCAAAAACAATGAATTTTTTTCAATCTATGAAAGGCTTCTTCCCTTGCCGAAAGTGCATTGTCTGCTGGATTAACTCTCTTAGCGGTAGAAGATGTTTATCATTTCAATTGACACAAATGCAAAGAAGCTACTATATTAACACCTTTGTTATATGCACATCGAAATATGTTATTTATATGATTCAATGTCCATGTGTTCAACAGTATATTGGGTGCACTTAACGTGCGTTACATGTACGTTTGGCTGAACACCTTGGCAATATTAAATGAGGGTTTAAGGAGCATAATCTGCCCAGACATCATGCTAGGCATCATGGTAGAAACCCAGCGGGTACCTTTTTTTATGCCTTGGATAAGATTTTACCCCATTGGAGGGGGAATAATACGGTTGGGATCTATATCAAGGTTGGAGACCAGCTGGATTTTTGACATGAAGTCTTGTGTTCCCATCGGGTTTACAAAGTGACCAATCCTATAAAGTCCCTTATCTAGCCACCATCGGAAGGCCTTAATGTCCTGTCCAGGTGGGAACAAGGGATTTCTAAAAATGTGGGCTAAAGGGCGCCGGTGGGAGACCAAGTGTGAATTGTTTTTAAGGGAGTCCCAAAGTGTTAAGGAATGAGAAAGGGTGGGTGCGAGGATGGCCGGTCTGGTCTTGTTTGGGCACCAAAGTAAATAGTCTAGTGTGTAGTGGGAGATAGCCTGCCTTTCCATATGCGCCCAATCTGGGTGAGCTATTTTAGAATATAAAGTGGATAGTTGGGATAATTGTGCTGCTTGATAGTACCAGAGTATGTTTGGCACCCCCACCCCACCCTGATCCCTGCTGTGGAAGAGAGTCCCCTTAGCAATTCTATGCCCTTTGTCACCCCATATACCCCTTGATTTTCGACTGGAAATTCCGGATACGGTCCTTCGGGATGGGGATAGGTAATGATCTGAAGAGATAAAGGATGCGGGGTAGTAGGGTCATTTTCACAGAGCTCACCCTGCCTAGCCAGGAGAGGTCGTAATTGTTATGAAAAGTTAACAAACCTAACGAAAATCGTATTTCGTATGGATCCAAATTGAATTTCGGGCACGAATTACGCAATACGCATTAACTGCTAATACGAAATGGAATGGAACTAAACAAATCTAATTTATTGACGGCACACATCTCTAGTGGTCATTGATATCTGGTAAGCAGCTTGTGTTATCCATCTGGGTTGTGGAGCATGATTTTTACTGCCTGACAACTTGGTCCAGCATTACAGATTTCTTCACCTGTCTGTAATCTATCACAAAGAACAGATGAGAACTTTCTGTGAAGAGTGTGGATCTTGTTTAAATTGACAATTTTTTTTTATGTACAGTATATGTGTTCCCATCATTTCTCATGATTTATGTTTACCTGCTTATTGACTTACAGGTTCTTGAGCTGTATGTAAATTCATCTATTCATACCTATTATTATGATTAGTGGTGGGATCATACGATAGAGGTTTTTTAAAAAATTTTTTATCTGCTATGATCATACTAGAGCTGCACCTTATTTAGAATTATTCATTTGGAGTGTGTTTCTTAACTCTTAGTGCTGACAGCTTTCTTTTACTCAAGCTCAGTGTTCCTTTTCTTCTTTTCTTTGGTTGTACATATAAAAAAGAATTGTTGGACACTTGGGCCTTGTGGCATGAATTGAGATTAACTTGTTTTTTGTAATTTTAATAATTTTTTGATCTGCTGTCATCCTACTAGCACTGCACTTTATTTAGAATTCTTTATATATATATATATATATATATATATATATATAAATATACACACACACAGTATCTCATAAAAGTGAGTACACCCCTCACATTTTTGTAATTTTTTTTTTTTACTTTCAATAGATTTTTATTGAAGTTTCAACAAAGTAACAATATCGCGGTACAGCAAAAATAGTTGGCAAGCAGGCACAAAATAAATAAAGTATTACACAGATACATGTACAACAGAGTAATAACAGATATGGTTCTGGATACAGAGTAACAGCCACTAGTCGTCATTATCTTTATCCAAGGAAGGGGAAAACTCCTCAGTCCCAACAACCCTAATGGGAACCAGCTGTGTTGGGGTCCGAGGAGAGTCCCTCCTCGGACACATATGTTGCTTGGTTACTGGCTGACTAATAATGGTCGCTTGTTTGGGGAAAACCCATTTTTTGAGTACTATAACGTAGTTTTGGGTTAATCTCCAGAAGTTCGTATACCGATCTGTTGCACTTAGCATCTGTAAGCACATCTAGAACCATGCTGTACCAAATTAGCACTCATCTGCCATGAAGGGATAGAGAGAACAGAAAAGAAAATAGGGAGGAAATAGAGAGAGAGAGAGAGAGAGAGAGAGAGAGAGAGAGAGAGAGAGAGAGAGAGAGAGAGAGAAGCGTTGTTGCAGCGACATAGGGCGGCTTGGTGCTTGCTCCCCCTTGACATATTCAGAAGAGGGAGCATGGACCGGAGCCCCGTAGATGTATTTGACCCAGGGTTCCCAAATGGCGTAGTTTCTGTCTACTGTGTCCAGTGGAATGCTGACTATTTTTTCCTGAGCCATAATCCAGGATATCTTTCTTTTAACTGACAGAAATGAGACCGTGGGCTGTTTCCAAGCTCGGGCTATTGTTAATTGAGTTCCAAGGAGGATGACCCTAATAAGGTTTTGGGCTAATTTCGGTACCCCAGGGTTGGAGAAGTTCAATAAAGCCTACTGTGGGGTTTTAGGGACGGGTGAATTCGTAATTTTCCTAATAATATGGAATATTTTGTTCCATAAGGCCCGAATTTTGGGGCAGTCCCACCAGATATGGAGCATGGAACCAATATGTCCGCAGTTACGAAAGCATAATGGGGATGCATTCGGGTAGATATCCGCGAGGGAACCATATACCATCTCATTAAAATCTTTAAGTTAACTTCAACTAACGCTATGTTGAGGATGCCCTTTGAGGCAGCAACAGAAGCTCTGTGCCACTCAGTGATGGTCCATTGTTGTTGGAGTTCATTCTCCCATTCTCGCATGAAAAGCGTCTTAGAATCAGCCCTAGCAAGTGCCCGGTAAATCACCGAAATCCCCCCCTCTGCTCCATGGCCTGACCACACCACAGTTTATATTCCGTAATAGATAGAGGTTTGTGTAGGGAGAGCCCTAGACCCTGGCATGTCTAGTTTACTAGTACAGTGGGCAAAGGAAAGAGGACCCATCGGGTTTACAAAGTGACCAATCCTATAAAGTCCCTTATCTAGCCACCATCGGAAGGCCTTAATGTCCTGTCCAGGTGGGAACAAGGGATTTCTAAAAATGTGGGCTAAAGGGCGCCGGTGGGAGACCAAGTGTGAATTGTTTTTAAGGGAGTCCCAAAGTGTTAAGGAATGAGAAAGGGTGGGTGCGAGGATGGCCGGTCTGGTCTTGTTTGGGCACCAAAGTAAATAGTCTAGTGTGTAGTGGGAGATAGCCTGCCTTTCCATATGCGCCCAATCTGGGTGAGCTATTTTAGAATATAAAGTGGATAGTTGGGATAATTGTGCTGCTTGATAGTACCAGAGTATGTTTGGCACCCCCACCCCACCCTGATCCCTGCTGTGGAAGAGAGTCCCCTTAGCAATTCTATGCCCTTTGTCACCCCATATACCCCTTGATTTTCGACTGGAAATTCCGGATACGGTCCTTCGGGATGGGGATAGGTAATGATCTGAAGAGATAAAGGATGCGGGGTAGTAGGGTCATTTTCACAGAGCTCACCCTGCCTAGCCAGGAGAGGCCCAACTTGTCCCAAGTTAAGAGATCTTCCTCCAGTTTGCGAAAGATTGCCGGGAAATTAGCTGAGTAGAGTTTGTCTATAGTGGCGGTCAAGTTAATCCCTAAATAGGGGAGCGCTGTCTCGGTCCACCCGAAATAAAATTGTTTTGAAGTTGATTAACCTGGTGAGCTGGAAGGTTAATATTGAGAGCTAAGGATTTAGAATAATTCATCGTGAGTCCCGAGACTTTGCCAAAACCATCCAGCGCCCTGCATATAATAGGAAGGGAGGTGATTGGAGATGTTATAAAGAGCAAGACGTCATCGGCAAACAAAGCACATTTGTGGATTTGTGAACCGCATTGTATCCAATGTATGTCAGGATTGTCTCTGATGGCCTAGCCCCTGGAGTAGAATAGAGAGCCCCTATTATGTTCATAAAGAATTCACCAAAACCCCATTTTTGTAGGGTAGGGACCAGAAAAGACCAGGAGACGGAATCAAACGCCTTCATGAGATCCAGCGAGAGCAGGAAACTGTTTTGTTGGGACCCCCCATCCCATCTTGAACCTAAGAGCGAAACTACGTTGATTGCCCTCCTGATCTGGTCCGGCCTCTGTCGCCCGGGAATGAAGCCAACTTGGTCCCTATGAATATAAAGTCCAATAAAGTTGGAAATCCTATCAGCCATAATTTTTGTTAGAATTTTAAGATCATGTTGATCAATGATATAGGCCTATAATTGGAGGTACAACTGGGGTCCTTACCCGGCTTGGGGATTGTCACGGATCGTCCCACACTCAGCTTGAGTGCTTCCATCATATACCACTTCCTCCCAGTCTGTATACAGATTTCAGATATTTGAAATGCTTCCAAGCACAAAACAAGGCGACACTTGCTTAGATGCTAACATGAACTAACTTTATTTAGAATCAAAATTACAAGACTTTATATGCCGTTGGAACCTCCTCTAACAATACAACTAACCTAATTAACATGAGCTAGTTCACTAAATCATTTACCCAGACTAAGTGACTACGTCTCCTAGCTCATTGACTATTCAATACACATTACCATAAACATCAACACAAGGTTAATTAGGACAAACAATGAGTTGAATACCCTTAGAACCGGTGGTAAGCCAGACTAAACTCATTTACATTAAACACATTATAGCTGACATCAGACAGGTGAGTGGAGTTGATGGCATTAGCATCTTCTCACAGTATGAGTCCCAACAATATGAGTCAGTCTCTATTGCTACTATGGCAAATACAGGGTCTCCAGAGTCTGTGCGTCCTGGGGGACAAGGACCTGAAGCCAAAGTAACAACACCTCAAGGGTACCCCAAATGCCAGGGCCCATAATCTGTAGGCAAGAGGCTCACATTCAGTCCCCTCCAAAAGCCTCTATCCCGGGTGAGTCTGTCACATTTCTCCCCCATCAAACGTTGACTAACAAGTTCCCAGACCTCCCCCTGGTCTGGACATGTGTTAGTCAGGCAGGGTGAACTCACAAAGTCTGTCCGCATGATCTCCTTTCTTGGTTGCAAGGACTAGTTGACCTCAGTAGGTGTGAGGCAGAGGTCATTGACTCTCTGTCCGTCTGTCAGCGCTTCATCTGGGTGGTGTTTACCATTCCATGGCTTGGCCTGTTGCTGGGCAGAGGGGCCCACTGTCCCAGTTCCCTGAAGCTGAGAAGAAACTGTAGGTGCTAGGAAGAGGCCAGCAGTGCTCTGCCCTGTTGCCAGCGAATCAGCTGGGAGTAGCATCTCCACTACATCAGCTTGTCGCTGGAGAGAGGGGCCGACTGCCCCAGCTCCCTGGGACTCCACAGTTGTTGCCGGTGCTGGGCAGAGGTTGGTAGCACTCTGCCCTGTTGCCAGCACTTCTGCTGGGGACTCCGCATCCTCCGCTCCGGCTAACTGTTGGGGCAGGAGGCTGGCTTCCTCCACTCCCAAACTGTGTAGCTGCCATTGGGGAGGTGAGCCGGTTGCTTCCTTTTCCATTCCCTCATCTGGCTGCTGGGACGACATGTCTATGGTACTGTCTCCCAGGTGCACAGATCTTTTCTGGGGAGAAAAGTCCGCTTCCTTCACCGTGGCCAACTGTTGGGGAGGGACAACACACACCTCCTCTCCCTTCTCCCCCTGTATCTGCTGCTGGGAAGTGATTGCCACCTTCTCACCCTGAGCCTCTGAAACTGCCACAGGTGTGGGGCAGAGGTCTTGGACCCTCTGTCCGGTTGCCAGAACTTCTGCTGGGGGTTTGCTAGGTGGCTCCTCCTCTACAGAAACGTCTATTAAATCCCCTGTCTCTGGAGTTGCTAAAAGTGTGGGGCAGAGGTCTTGGACCCTCTGTTCCGTTACCAGATCTTCAGCTGAAGAAGTTTGTTGTAACTCCATAGATGTTGCTGGCAGAAAATCACATGTCCCTGTCAGTATTTGAGGAAAGAGAAAAATATCCTGGATGGCCGCACACCATAGAAGACATCTTTATTGATATGAAGAAATAAAATCCAAATGCAGTCACCTCATGTACAGGGAGGAACAGGAAAGATAGCTAACATGTTTCATGCCCCATCATGGCGCTTATTCATAGCTCCCTGTCAGTGTTGTGGGAGAAAGGCCAACTACCTCATCTCTCAAGAAGGCCGAAGCCACTGTTGGTGCTGAGCAGAGCACAGTGAACTTTGGCCCTGATAACAGCTCTTCTGCTGGAGGCTCATCAGGTTGTTCTTCCTCAGCAGAAAAGTCTATCAAATCCCATGTCTCTGCAACTGATGTCTGGGGATATAGGTTCACCATCTCCTGTCCATGGAACCCAGAAGATGCTATCATTGCTGGGCAGAGGTTAACAGAGCTCTGCCCTGTTGTCAGCACTTCAGGTTTGGGGACAGCAATCTCCGGATTTTCCACTGCCGATTCTCTGGCATGCTGCTGAACGTGTTCTAGCAGTTTCCTGTATGCCCTTTCCAGATGCTGTTCCTTCCCTAGCAAATGGTCCAGATCAGGTTTGAGCTCTGAGACCCCTGCAAGACCGAGCATAGCCTCTCTATATTCTCGCAGGTCCTCAAGGTCAGGTTCCCCTTCATCGCCAAACACAAAATGATCTGTAAGGCTCTCCCACAGCAATCCAGGGCCTCCAAAGTCATATCCCTCCGGAGAGCATTCTGTTGTCTCCCCTAAATATCCCTGCTCTGCATGCCATTGCAGAGCCCGATAATGATTGTCCAGCTCTATCTCCTGCTGGACCAGCCTGTCCAACTCAGTCACCCATTGCTCCTGGGGCCGCTCTCCCAGGAATGCCATCCGCAATGCCCGTTGGTCACTGACTCGTTGTTCTTGGGTTGGAAAGCACTTGCCCTGTTTTATACCAGCGAGCTGGAGGGCTCCAATCCAGAGCTCCACCTGAATTTGCTGCCTAAGCTCCAGGTATTCATCCTCAGGACACAGTCCTGGTGGTGTATGTTGAAAGGATGATCCGCAGCAGCCCCGTGAACTCTGATGCCAGGTCCATATCTCCGCTGGGGTGACTGAAGTCTGCTATCCTGATCTTGGATCCAGGTAGAGGTTTAGATTTCCCAGACTGCCGGAAGCTTCCCGCTGCTTGCCACCAATGTCACAGAACGTCCCACACTCCGCTTGAGTGCTTCCGTCATATACCACTTCCTCCCAGTCTGTACACAGATATCAGATATTCCAAATGCTTCCAAGCACAAAACAAGGCGACACTTGCTTAGATGCTAACATGAACTAACTTTATTTAGAATCAAAATTACAAGACTTTATATGCCATTGGAACCTCCTCTAACAATACAACTGTAACCTAATTACCATGAGCTAGTTTACTAAATAATTTATCCAGACTACAAGGAAGTGGTATACTGATGGAAGCACTCAAGCGGAGTGTGGGACGTTCCGTGACAGGGATCACTGTAATAAACACCGAATTTGATGCCTTATCAAATTCGGACCTGCGATGATTAAAAAAGCGAGCTAGGTATGGGGAGAGTGTTGTGGAGAAATGCTTATAATACGGAACAGAGAAGACCTCAGGGCCAGGGGCAGAGCTGTTTTTAAGGTTCTTTATGATCTGTGCTACTTCTGCCACTGAAATCGGGGGTTCTAACTCGTCCCTGTGCTGTTCTCTGATCTTCGGGATCTTCACCGATCCCAAAAAGGAATATATGATGTCTGGGGAGGGTTCTATCCCTACCTTGCCATACAGAGAGCGATAGAAGTCAAGAAAGGCTTCCATAATTTTTCTGGGGTTCTGTGTGAGGGACCCGTCACTTAATTTTATTTTGGGGAGTGCATGGGATCTTATTTTAGGGGTTAATCGTCTCGCTAGTAAAGAGCCTTGTTTATCTGTTTGGTGGTAAAACCGTCCCCTCTCCCATCTGATATTCTTTTCCGCTATTGCGGTGAGCGCTAGGTTCAGGGCTGTGCGTGCTGATTCCAGCCTCTTAGCGGAGTCTGAAGTAGGTTTGGACTTGTGCAGTTTGCTTAGGGAGGAAAACTCCCTCTCCAATCTGTCAATGTCCAACTTGCGAGCTTTGCGTAATCTAGAGAAAATTTGGATTAGGATACCCCTAATAGCGACCTTATTAGCTGCCCACAGAGTGGATGGGGAGATGCCGTCAATGTCATTCAGAAGGAAGTATTCCTGAATGTGTTTTTCGATTTCGCAAACGTAAGTTTAGGTTGCTAAGGATGAAGGCGTTCAGTCTCCAGTGAAATCCCGGACGTTGAATCGGTCCTCCGTTTAATGTCAGTAATAGAATGGAATGGTCCGATCAGGCAGAGTCTCTAATGACCGACTTATGCACCAGTGGAACATGTTGTTGTAGAAGAAAAAAAATGGTCTATTCTAGAAAATGATTGATGCGGATTTGAGTAGTGCGAATAGTCCCGTGCCCTCAGTTTCATTTCCCTCCAGACGTCCACCAAACTGTGATGGAATATATGTCTGGCCACATTAAGACTCTGTCTGGTAGGACGGACCCTGTTTTTGCCCGGGGGATGAGTTTTATTTATGCTCGCATCAAAGGCTAGGTTGGAGTCTCCTCCATAAATTAATAGGCCTTCAGTCAGTGGTGCCAGGGTGTGGAAAAGGGATTGAAAGAACTTCGCTTGCCCCTTGTTAGGCGCGTAATAAGAAATGAGGGAGTAAAGTTGTTCGTCTATGAGAACCTACGCCTTTGGTCTTATTGTCAGAGTTCGCTAGATAAAATCTGGGGAATTTGGCATGAATGAAGGAAGGGGTATACGATTTAGGAAAATGTGTTTCCTGTAAAAACAGTATATCTATTTTTTGGGCATGATAATGTTGAAAGATTTTCCTTCTTTTGACCGGGGAATTAAGTCCCTGAACGTTGTGGGTGGCAATGCGTAGGGCTGGTCTGTGTGTGGCAGGGTCAGCCATGGAGCAGTAAAGAGGAGAAAGCGAGCGATCCCCGACCACCTACCTTCGTTGCAAAGGCTGATCCCATTGCATTGCGGATGCTGTGGGAGGGTTCACCATGTCATCCGTCGGATTCCTGCCAAGGAGCGAGACCACGTCCGTCACTGAAAGAAGAATTAGAGAGATGAGGGATAGAGGAAAGAAAGAAAAGACAGTATGAAGAACTAGTAGAGGTGAGCTCCGGGATAGAGGTGAGAGCAAGACCACCTCACCCGGAGATGTACTCATGGTATCCCTCAACTAGTGAGGGAGTTCCGGACCAGGAGTAGCAAAACAACTACGTTTGGCAACTCCGAGTACGAGAGTAGGAGCATTGGACCCGCTCCGTCCTCCGCACCCCTAACTAACAGCTCGTAACAATAAAAAAACTTGAACATACAGGAAATATGTTCCCTATAAGCTAGAAAAACAGGAGTAACTGGGACCGGGGGTATAGTAGGATATGGGTAGAATGAGAGGGAAGTACAAAAAAAGAACGTGGGACCATGTATTGTCTGTCCTTTGTATAGTCCGCCTCGGAGAACAGGATTAACAAAACAAGTAAAAAAAAAAAAATTGCGTGCTAAGGGGAAGGAGAGGGGAAAGGGGAGGGGGGAGAGGTGAGCCTAATGGACCTGACCCAGCTCTGGTCTTGTGTTGGGGGGAGGATCTAGAACAGTTCCTTCTGTAAATTCCAGAACAACGCCAGCTGACCTAAAGCAAGAAAGTAAGGATCCATTAATTGGGATAAAGTTCCTCTGATGTAGGCGCTGACTGTGATGTGGTGCAGACCGAAGGCATCCGGGTGATCAGTCCTGTAAGTCGTGCAGGAAGTCTTGGAGACCAGCTGGTTATCCTGGCATATTTAAAAACAAAAACAAAAAAACTCAGAGAGGGGGTATTGCATAAACGACCAGAGTAGTAGTAGTCCCTTAAAAACAGACTATGTGGGGATAGGTTTTGGTTGGGCATAAATGCCAGGGGTCTAGGAGGTTCCTGACCCAGAAAATAAGAATTCTGTATAAAGAGGGAGAGGGGCACCTTTAACTCAGGGGGGGAGTCCTTCTTTAGCTTTCTTGTTTCTAGGTGTAAGCCAGAGGGAGGTGAGAGGGATAGATGGAGGTGGGCGTTTGGTCATGCTGGAGTTGGAGGACTGCATGGGAGAAAGTGGGAGGAGGCCCAGTTTTTGCATCAGTTGTTTTCCTTCCTGGAATGTGGAGAATCTAAAAGGTTTGCCGTGGAGATCAAATTTCAGACTGAAAGGGAAAAGCCACCAATACTTAATATTCTTTTGTTGCAAAACCGTCAGAAGGGGCTTGATCGCCCACCTTTTCTGGATAGTGAAGGGCGAGATGTCCGCGTAAATTTGTATTTCATGTCTCAGCAGCTGGATCTGTGGAGTGTTGCGAGCTTTCCTCATGACCTCTTCCTTGACACTATAGTAGTGTGGCTTAACCACAATGTCACGTGGCAGGCCGTCCTGGCGGGGGGGTCCCAGGGCTCTATGGGCCCGGTCAAGCTCTAGTTTATGGGCCCGAATGTCTGGGATGAGGCTTTTGATCAGAGACTGTACTGCATCTGGGACGTCTGTTACTGACTCAGGCAGACCCCTAATCCTAAAATTAAGCCTTCTGTTCTCGAGGTCATCGATTTTTGCCATGGCCCCCTCTAGTTGGTTATGCATTTCCTAAAAGCGATCAGTGTTTTGATTAACTCGGTCGATCGTGGCGTCAACTGTGTTTTCAAAGCTTTCAATGCGGAAGCCTAGGATTTGGAGATCCGCTTTAATATCAGATGTGATCCGGGATGCAGGCTGAGCTACGCCTCTATCCAGCATTTCTGCAAATTTTATGAACATAAGCGCAATGTCCTGGGGCTGAGGTGTGTGCTGGATTGTCTCCTGATATGCTATATTATATATTATATTATATTATATATTATTCCTGAGGGGGACATAAGCATATTCTTTTCATCCAGGGTCTGGTTCAGGAGGGATACTGTGGTGGCTGGTGACAGTGGACCTCTGCTTGTAGTGGGTGATGGGGCCCCTCCACATACCTCCTCATGCAGTGTGTCCCTCCAGGGAGAGGAGCCTGGGATCCCTGTGTGAGCCTCGTGAGACGGCCTTTCCACTGCCTTCTTGGAAATTGCGGCCGCTCCTGGAAGTGCTGCAAACTCCTCTCCTCCCTGCCCCCGCTTGCATGAAGACGTGCCCCAATGTTTACCACGTCCTCCGGTCCCGGTCTGGGTTTGTGGGAGTCAATATATCCGCTGCAGGGTGCGCGGAATGCACGGAGCTCTGTGATCAAGCTGCAATCACACAGAGCGCCGCGCATGCGCCATCTTTTTGTAAATATTTTATTCTATCTTGTATCTTTTCATGTGACAACACTGAAGAAATTACACTTTGCTACAATGTACATTGTTCAGCTTGTATAACAGTGTAAATGTGCTGTCCCCTCAAAATAACTCAACACACAGCCATTAATGTCTAAACTGCTGGCAACAAAAGTGAGTACACCCCTAAGTGAAAATGTCCAAATTGTGCCTAAAGTGTCAATATTTTGTGTAGCTACCATTATTTTCCAGGACTGCCTTAACCTTCTTAGGCATGGAGTTCACCAGAGCTTCACAGGTTGCCACTGGAGTCCTCTTCCACTCCTCCATGATGACATCACAGAGCTGGTGGATGTTAGAGACCTTGCGCTCCTCCACCTTCCGTTTGAGGATTCCCCACAGATGCTCAAAAGGGTTTAGGTCTGGAGACATGCTTGGTCAGTCCATCACCTTTACCCTCAGCTTCTTTAGCAAGGCAGTGGTCATCTTGGAGGTGTGTTTGGGGTCATTATCATGTTGGAATACTGCCCCATGGCCCAGTCTCAAAAGGGAGAGGATCAGGCTCTGTTTCAGTATCTCACAGTACATGTTGGCATTCATGGTTCCCTCAATGAACTGTAGCTCCCCAGTGCCGGCAGCATTCATGCAGCACCAGACCATGACACTTCCACCACCATGCTTGACTGTAGGCAAGACACACTTTTCTTTGTACTCCTCACCTGGTTGCCGACACACACGCTTGACACCATCTGAACCAAATAAGTTTATCTTGGTCTCATCAGACCACAGGACATGGTTCCAGTAATCCATGTCCTTAGTCTGCTTGTCTTCAGCAAACTGTTTGTGGGCTTACTTGTGCATCATCTTTGCAGCGTATGGTCTGAGCACCGACAGGCTAACCCCTACCCCTTCAACCTCTGCAGCAATTCTGGCAGCACTCATATGTCTATTTCCCAAAGACAACCTCTGGATATGATGCTGAGTATGTGCACTCAACTTCTTTGGTCGACCATGGCGAGGCCACCATGCTGCAGCTGTTTCAGGGTCTTGCCATTCTTCTTATAGCCTAGACAATCTTTATGTAGAGCAACAATTCTTTTTATTCAGATCCTCAGAGAGTTCTTTGCCATGAGGTGCCATGTTGAACTTCCAGTGACCAGTATGAGAGAGTGAGAGCAATAACAAGAAATTTAACACACCTGTTCCCCATTCACACCTGAGACCCTTTAACAGTAATGAGTCACATGACACCGGGGAGGGAAATTGGCTATCTGGGCCCAATTTGGATATTTTCATTTAGGGGTGTACTCCCTTTTGTTGCCAGCGGTTAAGACATTAATGGCAGTGTGTTGAGTAATTTTGAGGGGACAGTAAATTTACACTGGTATACAAGCTGTAGACTGACTACTTTACATTGTAGCAAAGTGTCATTTCTTCAGTGTTGTCCCATGAAAAGATATAATAAAATATTTAAAAAATGTGAGGGGTCTACTCACTTTTGTGAGATACTGTATATAAATACATAAACATTTACAGCCTAAATAGAACCATGCCACTTATCTAAACGCAAAAGGTTAGTGCATTAAGGGTTAAGGCGAGTGTAGGTCTTCCATGTTGCTCCTCTAGATAAAAAAACTGATCTATAAGAGCATTCCAAGTATTACCTTACAAAATTGAAGCATTATCTCCTTGAAGATAACCCTCCAGCAGCGTCAGTAAGAAACCACATACTAACATTCTAAAGTATTATACCGATTGTCCATAAGCCTTTACTCCCTAATTACTAGGGTGCCCCTGATGGGTAATACTGCTTATACAAAATCTAGTTTCCACCATAAACAGTATATCTGATCTTGCCACGTCATCTCTTTTCCAGAGCTCTGGAAAAAGCAGAGAGATACAGCCTACCTAACTAAGCCTAACTATTCTATCTACATTTATACAATTTCTGCTTTCAGTATAAGCTTGCTAGCCAGGGACTGCCCAGCGGCTCACGCGCTCGGCGCTCGTACAGTCACACTGACTGTGCGAGCGGACTCAGCTGGGTGGCTCGAGGGGGGGTGAGGGATGGACGGGAAGCTGCCAGCTGGGAGGCTCGGTGGGTGGACTGGCCAATCAGCAGGTGGCCGAGCAGAGAGATGACATCATCTCTCACTGCCCGGCACCCGCCCTGCATCCTGGCAGTTCTGCCCTCACTCACTGTGCAGGCAGCAGAGAGATTACATCATCTCTCTGCTGCCTGACTCAGACTGGGACACAGGAAGTGACAATCCCCATTCCCCACCTTAGCAAGAAAGTGACTATCTGCAACTTGTGGCAGGTGATGTGGCAAGTGGACAATCTGCAATGTGTGGCAGGTGACGTGGTAAGTGGACAATCTTCAACTTGTGGCAAGAGACAATCCGCAATGGGTGGCAGGTGACGTGGCAGGTGGACAATTTGAAACTTGTGGCAAGTGACAATCCACAACTTGTGGCAGGTGATGTGGCAAGTGGACAATCAGCAATGTGTGGCAGGTTATAGTGGACAATTTGCAACATGTGGCAGGTGACGTGGCAAGTGACAATCCGCAGCTTGTGGCAGGTGACGTGGCAAGTGGACAATCCGCAATGTGTGACAGGTGATGTGGCAAGTGACAATCCACAACTTGTGGCAGGTGACGTGGCAAGTGGACAATCAGCAATGTGTGGCAGGTGATAGTGGACAATTTGCAATGTGTGGCAGGTGACGTGGCAAGTGACAATCTGCAACTTGTGGCAGGTGACGTGGCAAGTGACAATCCGCAACTTGTGGCAGGTGACGTGGCAAGTGGACAATCTGCAACTTGTGGCAGGTGACGTGGCAAGTGACAATCTGCAACTTGTGGCAGGTGACGTGGCAAGTGGACAATCAGCAATGTGTGGCAGGTGATAGTGGACAATTTGCAACGTGTGGCAGGTGACGTGGCAAGTGACAATCCGCAACTTGTGGCAAGTGATATGGCAAGTGACAATCCGCAACTTGTGGCAGGTGACGTGGCAAGTGGACAATCTGCAATTTGTGGTAGGTGACATGGCAAGTGACAATCCGCAACTTGTGGCAGGTGACGTGGCAAGTGGACAATCCGCAACTTGTGGCAGGTGACGTGGCAAGTGGACAATCTGCAATGTGTGACAGGTGATGTGGAGGGTGACAATCCGTAACTTGTGGCAGGTGACTTGGCAAGTGGACAATCAGCAATGTGTGGCAGGTGACGTGGCAAGTGACAATCCGCAACTTGTGGCAGGGGACATGGCACGTGGACAATCCGCAATGTGTGGCAGGTGACGTGGCAAGTGATAATCTGCAACGTGTGACAAGTGACAATCTGCATCTGGTGGCAAGTGACACACTCGGGGCTCCCACTGATTCTGCATTATGGTGAGTTGAACTATTTCATTTTCTATAACAATGTAATAATAGAAATAATGTGTTTCAATCATCCTGACACTATAATAACCATGGCGCCGTGATGATTGAAGCGCCAACATCAGCCATTTCCCTGATAAATTGCCCCCAAAAAAACTTATTTTCTGGCAGTGTCCCTGCCCAGACAAGACTCTGGTGAGGGTGGGCCCATACAACATTTTGCTATGGGGCCCTGTGGTTTCTAGTTACGCCCCTACCTGAAGATATGAAAATAAGGGGGGGGGTTCAAGTAAAATGCCATTGAATGAGGGCAAAAGAAGAGGAGGACTTGCAGGCAGCGCATAGTCTATTTGTAGAAAGCAGGTTCTGAAACTTGGACCATCTTTCCGTCCGGCCAGAAGTGTTAACTGACTATTCCTTGCCCCTCCACTCCGCTTTCTTAAACATGAAGGAGTGCACAGTATAGGGAGCTCTGGATAACAAGGAGACTTTAACATCAGTACAGAACTGGCTCTTGAAATGTGATTAATGCACCACAGCAGCACACTCTATAGGAAACAACACAAAAGGGAAGCACACTCTATAGGAAAAACAAAGCAGAGAAGATGGCGCTTCTAAGTGCAGTAATAAAACACTTTAATAATAAGGTAAGGTTAAAAACACTTACCAGGTGGAAGTGAAAAAGAGGCATATAAATTAATCCATAGCGTCCAGTGGGATACTTCCTGGGAGTAAAGACAGCTGTAGGTGGAAGTTCCAGCTGACCATCGGTGGGAAACACTGTGTCTCTCATCCAAGATGGAGAGCCATGTTGTCAGGGCCAGCATAGAATACAGGCAACCAGAAGTGAAGTCAGAGTGGGTGGGACATGTTTTGGAGCATGCCCAGTTGCTCCTTTATAAATCATAATCAGGGTCAGTGTCAATGTAGCGCACCTCCCCTGAAGGCTCACCTGACCCAGACGCCACCTACTAGGCAACCTCCCCCAGGGATTCACTGAGACCACACAGACTTCTGATTTGCATCCTCCAAACCCATTATTTTCTGGAATTCTCCAGAAGGCAGGGGAGAGCAATTAAACTTGCAGCCTGCAGAGCCCAGAATAGTCCAAAGCAATCTCCAACTGCTTCACTGAATACAGTAGCGCCAAACAGAACAAAATGTACCTAACTTTCCTAGCAGCCTATCTGGGAGGGTGCTACATAAGTAAGCTGAAGAATGCTTATTGAAAGTAATATATTGCCTTGTATTGGTTGAAGGATAAAACTACCTGAGTGAAGGCCTACTTTAACCATTTGCTGACAACCTGCCTGCAATGTACTGGTACATGGCTTCCTACTTCCGGGTGTACATAGCGGGAGCCTGTCAGCAAGCCCCCCACGGGACCTGCTGCTCGGCTGTGTGCAATCACAGCCCAGAGCTCTGTGTTGGTGAACAACAAAGAGCTCTGTAGAGAGGGAGCGATCTGTCAGAAACTGAGTTAGTAAAAGTAGCACACTTTACACACATTACACATAGTTTGGCACACATTTAACCCTTTGATTGACCTAGACGTTAACCCCTTCCCAGCCAGTGTCAATAGTACTATTATTATTATTATTACTGATCACTGTTTTAATGTTACTAATGATGTCAGTGGCAGTTAGTCTGTTCCCCCCAGTGTCATTTAGTGTCAGATAGCCCGCCGCACATCGCAGTCCCATTATAAGTCATTGATTACCACCATGATTTAAGAATGTATTCTTTTTATTGGATATTTTATAGCAGAAAGTAACAAATAATTTTTTTTAAGAAAAATAATATGTAAATAGGGGCAGATGGTGCTACCTAAATTGGATAATTAAAATTGCGTGTTAGCTAAGAAGCTATATATCCTGTGTACTCTCCTCAAAGTGGGCTAAACAGTGCATTTGTTCAAAAAAATATAGATAAAAATATATATAGTATACTTAAAAAGTGTGTGTATATGTGCCCAATGGGGTTAGTATCCCATACCTAAAAGTGCAGACAAATATATACAAGCATACAAAAGAAAAATATATATAAAACAAATATACAAACAATTCATCAGTGGTGGTAACACCAAATTGTAAGTATTAAGTGTAGCAGTAACACAGCCCCCCTAATGATGTATAAGGGGTTAACTTAGACCAAATCTTCCTTCCAACTGTTATACTAGCTGGAGATGGCTTTATAATCAGTCCACGGCCAGTGCCATATATTGGTTGAATACTCACACTATATCTCCGCTGTGCACAATATGTAAAGCTGGTGAGGCAAACCCAGCCCTCTTCTTCACCATGAGAACAGACAATTGTACATTGTGACAGCATATAAAAACCAAAACGTGCCAAAGATATATCAAACGTGCCAAAAATTAAAAAATGCTAAATAGTTAATTAAATAATAAAAGTCAGTGTTGTGAAAGTTCTAATTAACAATCAGTTCATTCAGGAGTTCCTGCGTAGAGTGACTTTAGTGATGGCAACGATAAATGTCCAGTGACTTAGGTGCTCCCCCTCAAGGGTCCCCACTCACCAGCTCCCCGCACCCCTGCAGGGGTAATAGGTATCTAATATCACTGGTGTTTGTCTTGAAATCCAATGGAGTTGTTCCTAGAGGACTTCTGCTCCGGGTGTGAGTGTCCTTCACGATTAGGTTTTGTCCTCATACAAAAGAAAACAGGGCTCCCATAGTGTGATACCGTATAAATTTTATTAAAAATATACTAGGTACAGCGACCAAAAATAAATAAAATATAAGATGAAATAAAGTTTAAAAACCAATTAACCACTCCAATATTAGTGTAGGTATCACACTGCGCAAGGGAGATCAAGCCCGGAGAGGAGCTCGTGGATGCGAACTGACAGCTGAGCGGCGTCAAATAATTTTTTTTGTTTATATTGCAAAAAACTAAATGGTGTTCAAATACCAAGTAGCGCAGTGCCGAAGAGCAAAAAATGGCCTGGCCATGAAGGAGGTAAAACTTTCCAGAACTCAAGTGGTTACATTGGTAAAACGACACAACAGTGAGCAATATTGTGTTCAATGAAGGAGATTAGACCTACAGATCAGGAATACTATATATGGTTACCCCGCGCATGGATGACAAGGATGATCGGGCCCAAAACAAATTTACAAAGGTGTAATAGCTCAGGCAATACCTGTAACCATTGGAGATCTCAGAAAGCACGCCAATGAATTCTGACAATAATCTGAGATTCTTCCCATAGCTTTGAACTTCAGCACAGTGAGAGGCCCAATAAATTAAGGAGTTACTGATAATCCATATCAATGCTATGGAGGAACCTGAGATCAGAACAAGAGGTGAGGCAAAACATATAAAGAAATACAAGATGATTCGCATCTACCTGAAAATTGCAGCTTCTTATCCAAAAAGCCCATTCCATGGGTGGCCAGTGCAGAAAGTGTGTGTGGAAAATTCAGATGGAGGTAGGCCCAGCTTGGAAAGACAAATAGAAGAGACCTGTAAAACTGGAATTTGGTTAGGTTGGAAGGATCAGCGTGAACCAGGAAAACTGTGGAAGGGCAGTAAATGAATGAGGGAAAAACGTGAAACCCAGGCACTTCGGGCAAAAAGAACCGCCATAAGCATTCATTTAAGGTGTCATTCAAATGTGTGGTAGCCCTTGCTGCATCAATGAAAATCCATGAAGGATTGATTTTCAAAGGGCAGTTGACAGGCTGCTGGGAGATGCTTTCTCACCTTCTGTTTTAACCCTCAATTGGCCAAACCACCACACAGCAGTTACGTTCATTATAAGTGGTTGCAGGGCAGTTGCATGGCACCCCAACTTTAAATTGAATCCTCTGGCATTTGGCGGCAGTATTGGAAGCCGAACACAATGGGGAGAAGGGGGGTATAATATTTGCTAGGGCCGTGAAGGAAAGCATTGTAGCTATAGCACAGTCCTGCACGTCTGCGTGTTGGTGTATAGGTGGTGGTCAGGAGCTAGTTTAGCTTTGCTGCTGATCCTCTGACTTTGGTGCTTTTGGTCACTGACATTGAACAGGTATAGAGATAAGGAGTCCTGATTTACAGTGACCTTCCAAAACGCTACACTTGTTTCTAGTCAGTTTAATATTGAAGTCAGAGGGGGAGAATAGCAGCCAGGCAGATAGCACATTCAGAAGAAGGATAGCAATGGCAGCTCATTATGTATCTAACATCAGGTTCATTTTAACATGGCAAAATTCTCAGTATTTGTATTTTACAATTGGCTCCAATATCTTTTGCTTAATAGTCTGACATCTCTGTATAGAGAAAAAAGAAACTAGTGATATTCATAGACTTAAAATAGTATTATTTTCTATGTCATTATTTTGTTAGAGAGATGTTAAAGAAATGTCTGTTTAAGATAAACACCCCTCT
This sequence comes from Lithobates clamitans, assembly GCA_037952925.1. NCBI lineage: Eukaryota > Metazoa > Chordata > Amphibia > Anura > Ranidae > Lithobates > Lithobates clamitans. Next base: position 8,020,693 of record JBBGZY010000573.1, read on the forward strand.
CCCAAATCTGCTATCTGGCTGTCATGCTGAATGTTTGGGTTTGGTACCATGATTTACCCTACGTTCATACACAATGCGTGGAAAGGGTCAGGGACTTTTTCTCCCGCAGCAGAATGCATTTTGCGTGTAGTAGACTTCAATGGAGCCGCACCAAAAACGCAAGTGTTACGTTTTTGATGCGGTTTGCGTTTTTTTCTTCTCTTTAACACAGTGTATAGCTGGTTGCTAAGGAGCGGGCCGGAAAACTTGCCGATACATCCTTAACAACCGATGAGTCATCAACTGTCCCCAGTTAAATGTAAAAAAAATTGCGGACAAAAAAAATAGGGAAGAAAAACCCAAAATGGGCCCCCCACCCCCCTACGGGTCTGGTATTGATTTGGAGGGGAACCCAACGCCAAAATTTTAACAAAAATGGCGTGGGGCTCCCCCAAAAACCATACCAGACCCTTATCCGAGCATGCAGCCCAGCAGGTCAGGGAAGGGAGGGGACAAGCGAGCCCCCCCCCTCGAACCATACCAGGCCACATGCACGCAACATGGGGGGGTGCTTTGGAGCAGGGTAGCACCCCAAAGCACCTTGTCCTCATGTTTATGTGGGGGTAAGTGGTTGTGGTGGTCTGTGGGCAGGAGGATTATCGGAAACTGGAAGGCCCCTTTAACATAGGGCCCCCAGATCCCGGCCCCCCCTATTTGAATGAGTATGGGTACATTCTACCCCTGCTCACGCACCAAAAAAAGTGTCAAAAAGAAATAAAAACACACACTCAGTTTTTGACAACTCCTTTATTTAAAAAAAAAATGTCCCCGATGTAGCTCCATTGTCAATCAAACCGCCCACGCACCGCCGGACCTGAAGAAAAAAAAAAAGCTCCGCCCGTGACGAAGACTAACCGCCAAATGCCTACTCCCCTGCCTGACAGTTCTTAAAAAGGTAAGAAGCGGGGCCATCCGGCGACCGGTGCATGCTGGGCCGCTGATGTCACAGGGGTGCGGTGAAACCCCTTACCTATTTAAGAACTGTCAGATGGAGCAGCAAGCAGTCGGTGGTTAGCCTTCGTTGCGGGCGGAGCTTTTCTTTTTCTTTTTTCGGGTGCCGCGGTGTGCCGGGCGGCTTGATTGATGATGGATCTACATCAGGGGACATTGTTTTTTTAATGAAGGAATTGTCAAACTGTGTATGTGTTTTTATTTCTTTTTGACACTTTTTTTTTTGGTGAATGAGTAGGGGCCTCACATAGAGGGGGGGCCGGATTTGGGGGTCCCATTGCTAAAGGGGGCTTCAAGATTCTGATAAGCCCCCTGCTCACAGACCCCCACAACTACCGCCCAGGGTTTTGGGGAAGAGGCTCTTGTACCCATCAACATGGGACAAGGTGTTTTGGGGTGCCCCCCCATCCCAAAGCAACCCCCCATGTTGAGTGCATGTGGCCTGGTTGGGTTCAGAAGGCGGGGGGATGCTCACTCGACTGCTCCCTTTCCTGACCTACTGGGCTGCATGCTCTGATAAAGGTCTGGTATTGATTTTTTGGGGGACCCCACGCCATTTTTTTTAATGTTGGTGTAGGGTTCCCCTCCAATTCCATACCAGACCCGAAGGGCGTGGTATGGATTTGGGGGGGGGGGGGGCCCACACCATTTCTTTTCCCAATTTTTTTTTTTTTTTTTTGTCCGCAATCTTTTTTTACATTCAGCTGTCAGTGGGGAACCCCACTGAGAGCTGATGACTTATCGGTTGTTAAGGACGTGGCAGCCGGCTTTCCGGCCCACTTCTTTAGCAACCAGCTATAAAGAGTGTTTTTAAAGAGAACATAAAAAAGGTAAAATGCATGAAAACTGCATGCAAAAAAGGCAGGTTTAAAAATGCACTGCAAAACGCCCCTGAAAACCACATAAACTGCAACTGCATAGATGTGAACCTAACCTTACCCCTAATATGTAGAGAAGGACTGCTATCTTTCATGATCTGTATACATGTTCTATGTCAAGGAAAGTATTTAAGCCAGAGGGCCAACATAGCCAGGCAACTATAATTAATAATAATATATTAATAATCAATAACAGTAACAATATTTCTTCAATGACAAGTTTACTCCCCCTTCTATGTAATGTTAAAGCAATTGTAAAGGGAAAAAAAACAAAACAAGACAAAAAAAAAAAAAATCTCTATACTTACCTGCTCTGTGCAATGGAATTGGTTGTTAACACTTAAAAAGATGTCCCTCGGTTTGTCCCTCTAATTGCAATTGTTTAGAATAGAGAGTCCCATGAATAAACATGGTCCTAAGAAACAACTGGAAAAGTAAGATTTTTTTTAAAATAATTTTTAGGTATGCTGATTGAACAGGAACACAAAACAAACATAGTGGGGAGTTTTTCAAATTTGACTGCAAAAGTGGAAATAAACTTTAAGTTTTCTCCCTGGTTTTTACATTGTAGTGCTGGAATCCATTCCCACAGCCTAAGTACACAATTCAAGTGCCTGTATAATATGCAGTGCTTTCTGTGGTAGAGACACTAGGTGGCGTTGCTGGAGCATGTTAACTACAAGCTGAGAAGGGACAGGCACTTTTACAGATTGGCAGAGAGATGTGTAAAGATTTGGGTGTAAGGAGTCAGCAGACAGTAAAAGTAGTTATCAAGGACTTCAGGCTCACAATGCTCACACAGTCCGTAAAAAAGGAAGATAAACGGTAGTAAACTGAACTTAAAAAAAAAAAAAATCTCCCTGCAAGGTAATGTCATAATGTGCTAGTATGCATTACAAACTTGCACATTATGAAAAACTTACCTTAGCACAAGGACCTACAGTGGCGAGCTGTCACCACTTACAGGGCTTGCATCTTCTTTTTTTTTATATCCAAAGAAAAAGTTTATTGAAGAACATGTATATACATACACCAAAGCTACAAATGCATTCCAGTTCGTATACAAACATCACAAGCAATAATTTTACACGATCTGCAAATATATCTACACATTCCTTGACTACCTGGTCATGCCCCATGCAATGTTCTATATTGAATTACCAGCACCCACAGGTTTACAGGGCTTGCATCTTCACCCGATCTTCCTTCCGGGTTTGAGGACTCTGGCTACTTGAATGACCAAGCTGCGATGATGTCACTCCCGCGCAAGTGCACGGGAGTCTTGGCCACACCACAGAGCTCTGAAGGATTGGCACAAACAGGTCTTTTTTTCAGCTGGAACTTGGTGTAATTCTACCACTTCTGGCTCAGGCCCTCTGTTCCCTGCTCACCACTTCTGTGTTACAAGCTTCTGTGTTTACAAGTGACAGCTTGGCTCCCACAGATCTGACCCCTAAGCGGCTCCCAATGAGTGCAGGATGGTGACAAGGTAGAGATGCAGGTGCCTGGAGTGCAGTGCGGATGCTGACACCTCCACTGGATGATTTCCCTGCCGCTGAGAGAGGCAGAGCCACCTACAGCGCGCGGAGAGGTACTAGATCCGACTTGGGGCTTCAGCTTAATACAGCAACACAATTAAGACATGTGTAAAATGGTAGAGCTTTTAAGGAGGAAGGATCAAGATGGGGCAGTGGAGGGGGGGGGGGGGGTGCATGCAAAGGTCCGAGCTGAAGAGGGATGAAAGTGAGATATGGATGGGGAATGCAGAGGTAAGCAGCGGAGGAAGAACGCTGAACCTTGCACTCTGTTTTTAGTGCACCCCTGAACTCTGCACTACAATAATAAAATATGGCCTGATACACCCTGTGACGCACTTCAGTTGCATAGTTGCATAGTAGGTGTGGTTGAAAAAGCCACAAGTCCATCAAGTCCAACCCATGTGTGTGATTATACCTCCATCCCTAATTAACATAGAAAGTTACAACAGTTTCCCCCTGGGACTTTAAATGAGGTGTGACGCGCCCAATGATGAGATATAAAATGTAAGTTTATTAGTACATACAATGTCAACAAGTAAACACAGACAAGTACCGTATTGTCAAACAGATTTGTGATATTATCCGCTTGCCGACCAGCCGCTGTCATTATACTGTGGCAGCTCAGCACATTCCCGCGAGCCGTCGTAGCTGTACGTCAGCCCTTTAAGCGGGGATAGCAGGCGCGCGCCCGCTGCACTGCATTGCGATGACCGCCGGCCACGCGCGAACTCGGGCACGAGAGCCAGAACAGGGACGTGTGTGTGTAAACACACAAATCCCTGTTCTGTGAGGAGAGACAGATCGTCTGCTCCTACTAGCTAGGAACAATGATCTGTCATCTCCTCTAGTCAGTTCCATCCCCCTACAGTTAGAACACACACAAGGGAACACAGGTAACCCCTTGATCGACCCCTAGTGTTAACCTCTTCCCTGCCAGTGACATTGACACAGTAATAAGTGCATTTTTATAGCACTGATCGATCAATGGTCCCAAAAATGTGTCAAAAGTGTCCGATCTGTCCGTCATAACGTCACAGTCCCGATAAAAATCGCAGATCACCACCATTACTAGTTAAAAAAAAGGATTGAGAAACTCAAAAAATAGGTGGACTTAGTGGGCACATGTGAGAGGACACCTTGTTAAAAAATTATAAATTTTATTACAACATGTTCAAAAAACATAGAAAACATACAATCAACACCCTATATGGACACAGTTACCAGTTACCCAATAAAGCAGTTATGAAGGTTGGATCTAAGTATGAAAATGATGGTAATAATATATTAAGTAGAAAAAAATTGATCCAATGATGCCTTCACACTTGCTCCTTGACGCGTTTCGCTAAATATTAGCTTCTTCAAGACAGATACTGGGTAGGTGCTGGTATAATTAAAAACAAAGTAGAAAGTTGTATATAAGTATTACATATAGTGTATATCTATAGATGCACAAACCGTAATTATTGTAAAAAATATATCCAGGAGCAACAACACATAAACATACAGACATATACAAAGACACACATATGCTTGCCTGGTGAGTCTGTATCCAAAGATATAGGGGGGACTCCACAGGACTAGACAAAAATTCAAGGAGCCAGAACTTCAAATATATCTACCAACATGGTGCATATACATAACACAATGTCTGTAGTGAAACCAGTGGTAAAAAAGAGGGGACTATAGGCCAACTGTAAGACCGAAATCAGTCATGCGCATTCCTGGAATAAACAGAGGGTTGTATAAACATGGTTACCAGGACATTCAAGAGGATCATATAGACATGTAAGGTCCCTGTCAGACCTAACCAGTACTGGAATAGTTCTCACCTAGTATATAGTAGTAAATACATCAGCCACAGATGTGGCAAAGACAAAGTCCAGACCCGTAATATGGATATATTTCTGTACAGTACAGCATAACCTGTTACATAACAAGATATCTAGAAATACAGGCAATATCAATAATCAGCCACACATGCATTTTCAAGGAGGGCAACACAGCATTTGTGGGAGGCAATCACCCAAATCGTAACAACTCACCCTGAAATATTCTGGCTAGATATCAGATAGATGGAGAATATTCTCCAAAGAGAAGGGAACAGGACATCTGACAGAGAGATAATATAAAAGATGTTCTAATGAAGATCAAAATAATAACAAAAATTACCGCGCTTCTCAAAAATTCAAAATAATTAAAAATAAAAATAAAAATAGGAAATAAAGCTGCAGTTCTAATTGTGAGGCGTGCACAAATACATACATAAAAATATACCAAAAGAACCGCGCTACGGTTATATTAGTGTGCTACTCGAAGTAAGACCACAAATTACACAATAAATTAAAAAATGTGAAAAAAATCAAACATTAAAGTGACCAAAAAAACATTGATGAAATGAATAAAATATCAATATCTAAAATAATTGAGGAATAGTACAGAGAGACAAAGTCCCAAATCAAATCGTTGTCAAATATTATACACTGAAAATCAATAGTGACTGGAAAATGAATGAGGATGGTCAGAGGAGGCAAGGTCCCTGGAGCCAGATGCAAATTTAAATGGTGATCATAAATGTTCATCAACAGACACCCAGTGAAAAATCCTCCACCTTTATAAATGCACGCTTACCAGAGGTAAGCTGTAAATCAGCTTATCTGTGGATATCCACTCAGGGGGGACGACACTTTCAATCTCCTCACAGGGGAAGGGCAGACAGGATCTCTCCGTCCAGTGGATTCAAACGATAAGCAGGGGGGACCCAGAGAGATAAAGAATATTCTCCATAGTGTGAATCAGTTAAAAACAATTTATTAAAAATAAGGGATATTGCACTTACATCAAAAAGCACGGATATGAGCATATAGGAAAAATAAAACAGCCGGCCGGCCTGCATACACCCGTTCAAGACGAGATGAAAACGATGACATCAGCACGTCAGCCTTCCGACGTACGTTTCGTCCTATTGGACGTCATCATGAATGACCATCCTCATTCATTTTCCAGTCACTATTGATTTTCGGTGTATAATATTTGACAACGATTTGATTTGGGACTTTGTCTCTCTGTACTATTCCTCAATTATTTTAGATATTGATATTTTATTCATCTCATCAATGTTTTTTTGGTCACTTTAATGTTTGATTTTTTTCACATTTTTTAATTTATTGTGTAATTTGTGGTCTTACTTCGAGTAGCACTTTTCTAATAAAGATCAGTATAGACCATGAGAACATGTAAACTCTCATTGATAAATGGGTTAGCAAAAGAACCAGCCTGTATCCTCTGAGTATGGCAAATATTGGGGAGGCCTATTACTGAGGCCCTGATGGATAGTGCCTTTGTGCCCAACACCATATATATAGGGTAAGAAATTAAGTGGGGCCACGACCTTGCGGGTTTGGCGCCAAAGCGGCTTGATCACATGACGCATAATGTCGTTCACGCTATCAAAGCAAACACAGCCTCATCAATTAAGCGGCCAGGAATACAGGAAGAGAGCCGCAGCAGGGGGTGGAGATATTTAGGCAGAGAGCTTTAATACGCAGTGTGTACATCAGCACGCTCCCAACTGATACCCGCCTCGATAGGGCAGGTGATGAAAAGAGCTGAACCAGCAGTGGATGACATAAGAGCGCAGCGCGCGATCATCACGCATGCACCAATGGTGTCCAAATCACTACGTCAATACTCGGCGCGTGCGTCAGCACACTCCCACCAAATAGCCACCACTATGGGGCGGGTGATGGATAGGGCTGAACCAGCGGCGAATGACGTGGAGGCGCAGTGCGTGAACGCGGCGCATGCGGTGATGCCACCACACGGCGCATGCGCCGCACCAGATACTGACCTGTCAGTCCACACAGCAGTGAAGGCACAATTCCAAGCAAACCAAGGACACAACCATGACCATATACTATCCTCCACCATGCATCCCCCAAGGAGAGCACTATACCACATGTCAACCAATATAACCCAGTAGACAACAACATCGGGAAAGAGTAGCCCAGGGTAATAAAATAAGACTGTAGATATCAAACAAAGAAACAAAGGCATGAAAATAAACTGAAATGCATATACGATAAATCAACTAGTCCCATAACCAGAGGCACCAGGCGAGCTGAAAAGACATAGACACAGTTAACAAAAAAGACAATACTCACAAATTACATGGAGTAACCAGTGACATAGACATTGATCAGATCCAGACCATTTGTAAAGAAATCTGCATTAGCCATAAGTATGCGTAGAACAGTCTATTAAGGAAGAGGAAACATTTCTCTCCCATTACAAGAATGGTTTATAGCTCATAGCATCATTGAGGCCAGGGGATACAGTAGCAGCTAAGGAGTTGATCCAGCGCATTTCCCTCTGTAAGATCTTTTTATCATGATCACCACCTTGCGAGTTCTTGGGAATATGATCTAATTCTGCAAACTTCACAACGCTATTGTCACCAGCGCGTCCTTTTGGTGTTAGCAGCTAATTACTGCTGATGTAATATATATGATCTTTTATTCAGCGCCAAAAAGCTTGTTTAGTCTTCCCCACGTAGAATCTGCCACATTCACAGAACATGTTGTACACCACACCCTTAGTCTGACAGTTGACGTGGTGTACACCAGAGTGTAAACTGCCATTGGGCAAGTACATTGCACGATTCTCATAAATCTAATGCCGCGTACACACAGTCGGAATCTCGGCCCGCAAAAGACCGATGAGAGTTTTTCGTCAGAAAATGCGACCGTGTGTATGCTCCATCGGTCTTTTGCTGGCGGAATTCTAACCAGCAAAAGATTGAGAGCATGCACTTAATTTTTCGGTCAGGAAAAGTTCCTATCTGAAAATGCGATTGTCTGTGGCAATTCCGACCCGCAAAATCCCTACGCATGCTCAGAAAAAATTTGACGCATGCTCGGAAGCATTGAGTGTCATTTTCTCGGCCGTCGTAGTGTTGTACGTCACTGCATTCTTGACGGTCGTAATTTCAGCGAACTTTTGCGTGACCGTGTGTATGCAAGGCAAACTTGAGCGGAATCCCGTTTCAAAAGCCGTCATATCTTTTTCCGACGAGAAAACCGATCGTGTGTACATAAGGGCAAAAAGTGCATGAACCATATTGCCAAGTCCCTCTCAAGGTAGTGTCCTTACTCACTGTATTTAAAAAATGACTTTGTCAGTCTGTCCCTAAGTGATCTAGCCTGCCTGAACGTAATATTAGGTTTAGCACCTGTATTTTTGCAGAGAATAGAATCCTTGGTGAGGACTTGGAGATACCTATGTTTGTTAAGTATTTCCCGTATGCATGAGTGTTGGTGTTTATAGGTAATGATGACCTGGGTAGTATCCTCCTCGTTATTGCGAATTCTCCTACACAGAGCTTCCTGTCTGGTCTGCTTGTTAGCTCTTTTAAAGGCTTTTTTTGAGGGAAGTTTTGGAGTATCCCCTAGCGGACAGCCGCCCACTTAGTGCATCTGCTCCCTGTTGGAATACAATATCTAATAATAAATATTGGAGCAGATTCTCCGCAAACTGAGATACTGACTGACTGTAGGGGATACTGTTGATAAGGGGAGTAGGATAAAAACTACTCGCGTGGAGGAGAGTGTTCCCTGCTGTCTCCTTTTGGTACAGGGTAGTACTGATGTTACCATCACCTTCAATTACAACTGTAATATCCAGGAAGGGAATGGATTGCCTGATCTGGTGCATAGTGAATTTGAGGTTAAATGCATTCCGACCTAAGTCGAGCATAAAGCTCACCAGATCATTGGTAGAGCCAGTCCATAGCATCAAGACGTAATTTATATAGCGATTCCACATTAGGAGGAAGTCCCAATACTTGGCATATTTTTCCTCAGAAAACAACATCTGTTCCCACCCTCCCAGGTACAGGTTGGCGCATACGATGGGGCACAAGAAGTCCCCATCGCAACCCCCTGCACCTGGAGCTAGTGGGCATCATTAAAGGTAAAGACATTACATGTCAAAATGTGTTCCAGTATAGTGAGGATAAATTTACTAAAGGACCATGAGTCCTGTGTCCTCTCACTTAAGAAGTCTTGTATGACAGAGAGGCCTGAGGAGTGTGTGTAAATTTATCCTCACTATACTGGAACACATTTTGACATGTAATGTCTTTACCTTTAATGATTCCCACTACCTCCAGGTGCAGGGGGTTGCGATGGGGGCCTCTTGTGCCCCATCATATGCCAAGCTGTACCTGGGGGGTGGGAACGGATGTTGTTTTCTGAGGAAAAATATGCCAATTATTGGGACTTTATCCTAATGTGGAATCGCTATATAAATTATGTCTTGATGCTATGAACTGGCTCTACCAATGATCTGGTGAGCTTTATGCTCGACTTAGGTCGGAATGCATTTAACCTCAAATTCACTATGCACCAGAGCAGGAAATCCATTCCCTTCCTATTACAGTTGTAATTGAAGGTGATGGTAACATCAGTACTACCCTGTACCGAAAGGAGACGGCAGGGAACACTCTCCTTGACGTGAGTAGTTTTCATCCCACTTCCCTTATCAACAGTATCCCCTACGGTCAGTATCTCAGATTACGGAGAATCTGCTACAATGATATTTTATTCCAACAGGAAGCAGATGCACTACGTGGGCGCCTGTCCGCTAGGGGATACGCAAAAACTTCCCTCAAAAAAGCCTTTAAAAGAACTAAAAAGCAGACCAGACAGGAAGCTCTGTGTAGGAGAATTCGCAATAACGAGGAGGATACTACCCGGGTCATCATTATCTATAACCGCCAACACTCATGCGTACGGGAAATACTTAACAAACATTGGTATCTCCTCACCAATGACTGTATTTTCTGCAAATATACAGGTGCTAAACCTAATATTACGTTCAGGCGGGCTAGATCACTTAGGGGCAGACTGACACAAAGTCATTTTGTAAATACAGTGAGTAAGGACACCACCTTGAGAGGGACCTGGCAATGTGATTCATGCACTTTTTTTTAGATTTATGAGAACCATGCAATGTACTTGCCCAATGGCAGTTTACACTCTGGTGTACACCACGTCAACAGTCAGATGGAAGGTGTGGTGTACATCATGTTCTTTGAATGTGGCAGCTTCTACGTGGGGGAAGACTAAACAAGCTTTTTGGCGCCGAATAAAAGATCATATATATATTACATCCACAGTAATCAGCTGCTAACACCAATAGGACGCCATTTAAACCAGATGCACGCTGGTGACAATAGCATAGTAAAGTTTGCAGCATTAGAACATATTCCTAAGAACTCGCGAGGTGGTGATCATGATAAAAACATCTTACAGAGGGAAATTCATTGGATCCACTCTTTAGCTGCTACTGTATTCCCTGGCCTCAATGATGCTATGAGCTATAAACCATTCTTGTAATGGGAGAGAAATGTTTCCTCTTCCTTAATAGACTGTTCTACCCATACTTATGGCTGTTGCAGATTTCTTTACAGTTGGTCTGGATCTGATCAATGTCTATGTCACTGGTTACTCAATGTAATTTGTGAGGATTGTCTTTTTTGTTAACTGTGTTTATGTCTTTTCAGCTCGCCTGGTGCCTCTGATTATGGCACTAGTTGATTTATCATATATGCATTCAAGTTTACTTTCATGCCTTTGTTTCTTCATTTGATGTCTACAGTCTTATTTTATTGCCCTGGGCTACTCTTTTCCAATGTTGTTGTCTACTGTGTTATATTGGTTGACATGTGGTATAGTGCTTTTCTTGGGGGATGCATGGTGGAGGAGGGTATATGGTCATGGTTGTGTCCTTGGTTTGCTTGAATTGTGCCATCACTGCTGTGTGGACTGACAGGTCAGTGTCTGGTGCGGCGCACGTGCCGTGTGTTGGGTGGCATCAGCGTATGCATGGCACTGTGCCTCCACGTCATTTGCCGCTTGTTCAGCCCTCTCCATCACCCGCCCCATTGTGGCGGGTATTTGGTGGGAGTGTGCTGACTCACATGCCGAGTATTGACGTTGTGATTTGGACGCCATTGGCGCATGCACGATGATCGAGCGATGCGCTCTTATGTCATCCACTGCTGGTTCAGCTCTTTCCATCACCCACCCTATCGAGGCGGGTATCCGTTGGGAGCATGCTGATGTACACGCTGCGCATTAACGGTGTCTGCCCACATCTCTCCACCCCCTGCTGCGGCTCTCTTCCTGTATGCCTGGCCGCCTTATTGATGAGTCTGTGTTTGCTTTGATCACATGACGATGTTATGTGTCATGCGATCAAGCTGTTTTGGCACCAAACCCGTGCCGTCACGGCCCCACTTGATTTCTTACCCTATATATAGGGTGTTTGGCACAAAGGCAGTGGTTACACACTGTCAGGACATCTATATACATTGGAGCAGGTCTTATGGGTAAGCTGAATCCATATTACTCAATGCAACCATTCTTGGTACTTGTATATATTTCTCCTCTACATACCCATTTTATTCTGAACTTCTTATTCATTTCTATACTTTTGCAGACCCTTCGTCATCTACTTGGCACTATCCATCAGGGCTTTAATAATAGGCCCTACCCAATTGGGATTTTCGCCATACTCAGAAAATATAGGTTGGTTCGTTTGCTAACCAATTTATCAATGAGAGTTTAAATGTTCTCATGGTCTATACCAATATTTATTAGAACTTCTTTTATATTATCTCTCTGTCAGATGTCCTGTTCCCTTCTCTTTAGAGAATATTCTCCATCTAATCTGATATCTAGCCAGAATATTTCAGGGTGAGTTGTTACGATTTTGGTGATTGCCTCCCACATATGCTGCGTTGCCCTCCTTGAAAATGCATGTATGGCTGATTATTGATATTGCCTGTATTTCTAGATATCTTGTTATGTAACGGGTTATGCTGTACCGTACAGAAATATATCTCTATTATGGGTCTGGACTTTGTCTTTGCCACATCTGCGGCTGGTGTATTTACTACTATATACTAGGTAAGAACTATTCCAGTACTGGTTAGGTCTGACAGGGACCTTACATGTCTATATGATCCACTTGAATGCCCTGGTAACCATGTTTATACAAACCTCTGTTTATTCCAAGAATGCGCATGACTGATTTTGGTCTTACAGTTGGCCTATAGTCCCCTCTTTTTTACCCACTGGTTTCACTACAGACAACGTGTTATGTATATGCACCGTGTTGGTAGATATATTTGAAGTTCTGGCTCCTTGAATGTTTGTCTAGTCGTGTGGAGTCCCCCCTATACCTTTGGATACAGACTCACCAGGCAAGCATGTGTGTCTTTGTATATATCTGTATGTCTATTTGTTTTTACTCCTGGATACATTTTTTTCAATAATTACGGTTTGTGCGTCTATAGATATACACTATATGTAATACTTATATACAACTTTCTACTTTGTTTTAGATTTCGATGTTTTTACTGAAAGAATAACAAAGTACAGAATAGCCAGACACATAGGCAGATTAGTATCAAGTTATCAAAACAATATCTTCCAATACAGAAAAAATAAAAGTATGTTCATAGTATTTATACACCATCTATCGCGATAACAAAACATAAAGATTGCAATAAGTATCCAAAAATTGATGGGATTTAACAATGACCTCCCAGTCATGATCTGGGCAACCCCAGTGTGAGGGGATGGTATAGACCCAGAGTCCTTGGAGGTCCCGGGCGTGGTCTCTGGGACAGTCCCAAGGCTCATGGTCGTAGGAGGCCTCATATGAGATCATCTGTATTGTATATGAAGTTTCTGGAGAAGGGAAAAAAAAACAAAAAACAAAACAAATAGAAAGAGAGGAGGAGAGAAGACAGGAAGAAACGAGAGAGAAAGTGAGATGGGGAGGGAGAGGGTCGTCCTGGGATTCGCTATGGGGTTGAAAAGTAATCAATCCATGGGTCCCATATCTTATTAAATTTCTTGATTTTATTACAAAGAATATGAGTGAGTTTATCGTTGATCATAATCCAATTGAGTTTATTTTTAACCTGGTCAAGAGGGATTATCGACTGTTTCCAATGTCTTGCAATTGTAATTCTTGCCACCAGTAATATATAATTAATCAATTTTACTGATTTTTTGGGTGTTTCATCAAGCAATTTGTGAAAGAGGATGGCTTCAGGAGATCTGCGAATGTTTATCCCCGTCACTGAATTGACTAAGTTGAAAATTCGAATCCAAAATCTGGTTACGAGGGGGCATTGCCACCAGATGTGGTGCGTCATCCCCAACTGACCGCATCGTCGGAAACGGTTTGGCGAAGTGGAAGGATGCATATTAGCTACTCTAGTGGGCACCAGGTACCAATGTAGAAGCGTTTTGTAGTTAGCCTCTATAAGAGTAGTATTAATGGAGATTCTGGATAGCTGATAAGCAATATTTTGCCATTCAGTAAAATCAAAAGTTAGATTCAAATCTCTTTCCCACTGGTCCATATAAGCAAGTTTTGAATTTGGCTCAGTGAGGGAAGTATATATCGCAGAAATCTGACCCCTCTGAAAGCCTCTGGCCTGACAATGGTAATTCGAATGTCGTAAGCGTAAGGGGGCCCACCACCTGGTTAACTTTAGATCTGGCAAACAATGCAATTTGGTTATATCAAAATATTTCGTTAGGGGGCATTAGAAACTTGTCTTTAAAATATTGTATCGTGTGCAGTTGATCCCCGTTCAGAAGATCTACAATTCTCAGCAACCCTTTATTAAGCCACCACTGGAACACTTGCGGAGTCAGACCAGGTGGAAACTCCGGGTTACAGAAAATGGGAGCCAGTGGGGACGATAAAGGACTGCGGTTGCGTGTCCTATCCCATATTGCTAAAGAATGCGATAAGGTGGGGCATAGTATAGGTGGGCGTCGACGGCTAGGAAGCCACATTAAGGATCCTATAGCAAACGGATGACAAGCAAGTGCTTCTATAGAGACCCAAAGAGGGACTGAGCCTTTAGCTGTGGTGTAAGCTAGCTGGGCTATCTGAGCTGATTGGTAATATGCCTTCAAATTGGGGAGACCAAGCCCCCCATAGGTTTAGGTTTGTAAAGTGTTCACTTTTGTATCCGAGGTCTTTTATTACCCCATACGAACCGCAGAACCTCAGCCTGTAGACATTGTAAGTCCCCCCTCAGGACTGCCACCGGTAAAGTTCTAAAGTAGTAAAGGAGTCTAGGTAGTAGTGTCATTTTTATTGATTCGACTCTGCCAAACCATGAAAGGGAATAATCTGTCCAACAACGAAGCTCCTCCTTAAGTCTTTTAAATAATGGGGGGTAATTTGCCCTATATATGGTGTCTATAGAGGAAGTCAGCTGGACTCCTAGGTATGGGAGAGAACGAGAAGTCCATTTAAAGCTAAATGTATTTTGAAGAGTCTGCACTTCAGCAGGGGGTAGTGATACGTTAAATGCGACTGTTTTTTGGGATTTCAGACATAGACCGGAGAGTCAGGAGAAATGATCTAGTAGGGATAACAAGTTGGGTAAGGTTATTTGGGGATTAGTGATATACATGAGAACAAATAATGCACATTTATATTCCTGTTGGCCATAACGAATACTGTGAATGTCAGGGTGGGAACGGATTGCCATAGCTAGGGGTTCTATTGCCAATGCAAATAGTAAAGGGGAGAGTGGGCATCCCTGTCCCGTACCTCACTGGACAGGGAATAATGGTGATTTATGACCGCTAATAGAAACTTGGGCTATTGGGGAGCAATATAACGTTCTCAGTAGGGAAATAAACAAAGAGCCAAATCCTAGGGTCTTAAGGGTAACACAAATGTAGTTCCAGTTTAGGCTATCAAAGGCCTTGTTAAGGTCCAATGAAAGGAGCAAGAGTTCCCGGGCGAGTGGAGCATCCCAGTTGGACCATGCTGCTGAAATTAGGGTTATGGATCTATGAATTTGGTCTAGGGTCTGACGTCCTGTTATAGATCCAGATTGGTCTTTATGAATGTAGTGTTCTAAAAAGGTATTAAGGCGAGAAGCTAAGACTTTCGTAAGGATCTTTAAATCTCAGTTTATTAATGAAATCAGACGGTAATTAGTAGAGTCCCTGTTGGGTTTAGGAATAACACTGATATATGCTTTGTTTTCATCTAAAGGGACCGTACCTCCATCCCGCAAGGAGTTAAAGTAAAGAACCATGTGTGGAACCAATTGTCCAGAGAATTTTTTATAATAAAGATTTGGAAGACCATCCGGGCCAGGAGATTTATGGAGTGATAGTGATTTAATAGCAGCACAAATTTCCTCGCCCGTAAAAGGTTGGTCCATAAGGTCTTTATGATCATCTGTGATGGACATGAGGGGGAGGTTCCCCAAGAATTTCCTAATGGATGGAGGGGCCGCGTCCCTAGGATTACTATATAGGTCAGCGTAAAAATCGTGGCATTCCTGAAGAATTTTTGGGGGTCCTGAGAAAGATGGCCTCCTGACAATCTTATGTGCTAATAAAGAACCCAGACGGTCCCGCCAGGTGAAAAATTTGTGATTCATCCACCTTAGTTGTTTCTCGGCCCTAGTGGTGAGACTTATGTTAAGTTCCAAGCGGGATTGTTTCAGTTTAGTAAATAGGTTAGGAGACGGAGAGCGTTTATGTTGTTTAGTTAAAATTTTAAACTCCCTGGTCTTGGCAGAGATCAATTCAATGTGAGCTTTTTTGAGTCTGGAGGACAATTGAATAAAGGCTCCCTGGACAGAAGCTTTGTGTGCAGCCCAATTAATAGCAGGGAATGTGTCTCCTGGGTTGTTAATATCATAGAAAGTTTGTAAATGGGTAGAAATCTCAAGACAGTGAGATTCATCACCGAGGAGAGATTCATTCAATCGCCAACGAGGGTTTGCTGTTCTACTGGTGAGGTCTGAGATCTGAACCATAACCGGGTCATGATCCGACCAGGAGGTAGATAATATCTTAGCGGATTTTAATTTAGGTAGCAGTCCCGAGAGGAAAAACACGGGGTCGATACGGGAGTAGTGTCCATGTGCTCTTGAGTAATGAGAGTAATCTCTTACTTTGTTTTAAATTATACCAGCACCTACCCAGTATCTGTCCTGAGGAAGCTAATATTTAGCGAAACGTGTCAATGAGCAAGTGTGCAGGCATCATTGGATCAAATTTTTTCTACCTAATATATTATTACCATAATTTTCATACCTAGATCTAACCTTGATAACTGCTTTATTGGGTAACTGGTAACTGTGTCCATATAGGGTGCTGATTGTATGTTTTCTATGTTTTTTAATCATGTTGTAATAAAATTTATAATTTTTTAACAAGGTTTCCTCTCATATGTGTCCACAAAGTGCACCTATTTTTTGAGTTTCTCAATCCTTGTATATATATTTTGGATGTTGGCATGGTGAGGGTCCTTCCTTCCTATAATAAAAAAAAAAATAATAATAAAAATGCCATAAAAATGCCATAAATCTTTCCCATAGTTTGTAGACGCTATAACATTTGCGCAAACCAATCAATATACGCTTATTGAGATTTTTATTACCAAATATATGTAGAAGAATACATATTGGCCTCAACTGAGGAAAAAATTTGCTTTTTAAAAAAAAAAAAATTGGGGGATATTTATTATAGCAAAAAGTACAAAATATTGTGGTTTTTCAAAATTTATGCTCTTTTTTTGTTTATAGCGCAAAAAAAAAAAGCAGAGATGATCAAATACCACCAAAAGAAAGCTCTATTTGTGGGAAAAAGACATCAATTTTGTTTGTGTAGAACATCGCACAACCGCGCAATTGTTAAAGAGATGCAGTGCCATATCGCAAAAAATGGCCTGGTCATTAAGCAGCAAAATCTTCCGGGGCTGAAGAGGTTATACATAGTATATTATATATTTATAGTCAGGTACAGTATTCCATATACAATCAAGGTGATCTTGCGTGATAAGACAAACATCAATAATAAGTCAATTGAAATAAAAAGTGCAGTTCTTAAAACGTCAATATCGGTAAAATTACCATAAAGTGCATAAAGTGAATAATGTGCAAAAATACCTCAATGAAAGGGTACAAGCAATGTAAAAAAGAAAGTACACCGAAAAAATGTATGAGAGATATGCATAAATAGTTCAAGTAGTGGTTTAAGTAGTGGTTTTAAGTTCACAAAAATGGATGAATGAATCCGTACAGACAAAAAGAAAAAGAAAAAAAGGGGAGAGCTGTATGGCGGCTAAAAGATGAGGGAGAATACCACTGATGGAGAGCTGGGCAAGTAAATGACATTCATTTGTTCCTAAATGGATACCACATAATCCCTCTTCGTATACCAGTTTCCCAAAAGAGAAATATGGCAAGTCACATCAGGAAGGGAAAGATGGAATCTTCACAGCATCTCTTTGAGGCTAATTGGGGCTTCATCCACTACTAGTGGAACCATAAGTACTTCTCCAGACATACAGCTACTCCACTGTGCCGTCCAAAAAAGCTCCAGTATAATACCAATAAGGGGTAATGGGATAAAAGAGAAGAAAAGCCTCCAATGGTGTAGTATATTTAGGAACTAAAATGGTTTATTAAGTACCGTAATCAGACAGGTGGACTCTTACATGGGTAACATAAAAACAAGCACAGGAATAGTAAACAGCGACGTTCTAAGAGCCTACTCACGTCACTTCCGGTGTGCGTCTGACTCCGGCTACTCCCTACGCATTACGACACGTCACGTGTCTTTATCTGGGGAACCGGATTGGTTATCACGGCCTGCTTTAAATGACGTGAAACCGGAAATGTTTGAGCGGCTATGTTTTTGGTTGGTCGCTCAATGTAGACATTGTGGCCATTTTAATGGTTGTCTATTCGTAATGCATAGCGACCATTTTATTGTAGTTCATGCTGCTATGATAGTCAGTGAGTACATAATTTATACCGCAAACATGGCGGTCATTTTCTTGTAGTGAGATAGACGCTGCTTATATTAAATAAAACACCACGCGAATGTAGATAGATGATTATAAAAACTCAGGATGAGTAGAGGCATTGCCAGAATAAATAAAACATATGGCTAAAAAATACAGCAGAAAACCTATAAAAATGGGCTGAGAGATATAGCTAGAAAAAAAAAAAATTCTACATATATTAACAAGATGGGTATATATAGTGTGAAAGCTCTAATCTTCAATGGCGATAATATGAATAAAAAGATTAATATGTTAAAAATATATAAAAATTCTACAATAATGTATATTGCTATAAACAAGAGGATGGAATCTTACCCATGTAAGAGTCCACCTGTTTGATTACTTAATAAACCATTTTAGTTCCTAAATATACTACACCATTGGAGGATTTTCTTCTCGTTTATCCCACTACCCCTTATTGGTATCATACTGGAGCTTTTTAGGACGGCACAGTGGAGTAGCTGTATGTCTGGAGAAGCACTTATGGTTCCACTAGTAGTGGATGAAGCCCCAATTAGCCTCAAAGAGATGCTGTGAAGATTCCATCTTTCCCTTCCTGATGTGATTTGCCATATTTCTATAAGGTGAGAGTTTTGGGAGACTGGTTTATGAAGAGGGATTATGCGGTATCCATTTATGGACAATTGAATGTCATTTACTTGCCCAGCCCTCCATCAGTGGTCTCTCCCTCATCTTTTAGCCACCATACAGCTCTACCCTTTTTTTCTTTTTCTTTTTGTCTCACGGATTTATTCATCCATTTTTGTGAACTTAAAACCACTACTTAAACCACTACTTGAACTATTTATGCATATCTCACATGCAGCATAGTGTGTATATACCTCCCATTTTTTTGGTGTACTGTCTTTTTTACATTGCTTGTACCCTTTCATTGAGGTATTTTTGCACATTATTCACTTTATGCACTTTATGGTAATTTTACCGATATTGACGTTTTAAGAACTGCACTTTTAATTTCAATTGACTTAATATTGATGTTTGCCTTATCACGCGAGATCACCTTGATTGTATTTGTGTATTGTGTATATTGTGAACACCACCAGGTCTTGCTGCATAATACACTCATTTCACATCACTATTTATTTTTATCCATAACACTATATATATATATATATATATATATATATATATTATCACATATCTCATCCAGACAGATTCTTTCCATCAGATACTCCTAGTAGCGCGAGGGTCACTCTTACACTTGCACAGTATTCCATATAACAATCCATGGTGAGTATGAAAATGCATCCTGGTAGCTCGATGCATTTCGTGAATAACCGTTCAATTCCTCAGGGTTTGATGCAATACATAGAGTAAATCTCTTGAAAAAGAGATTGCATGCTCATATTCTATTGGCTGCCACTGGGAATGTATATCAGGGAGCTGTGGGCCTAAGATCTACGATCTATTCCCCTTTAAGGCCCTCCCACTGTTAGTGAATTTTGACCACACCCACTATTTGAGCCCTGGGCATGAGTATGCTGTTCCTTCAAAGCATATCTGCCAGTGACGTCACTGGCTGCAAAGACACTAAATATCTCCTGTAGGTACAAGTGTGCAATGCGAGTTCACTACCACTTTAACAGAGTTTTTGACATATAACCTCTTTGCCGGCAGTCGTGTTTGTGTTTTTTTTGCACATATGGTGGTTAGGTGGGCCCACTTTAGGGGAAGCATTGTGGTTTTATCAGTGGCAGCGAAAGGGTTAAATTACCATTTATTTGAAGTGATTCATCAGAGCTGCCAAGGGTCTAGAGTGTATGTACCTCATAGGTGTACGAAGCCTATTGCATTAGGGTGTGCACCCCTTTCAAATACACATTCCTGTGTGTGTGTGTCTTCTATATATATATATATATATATATATATATATATATATATATAGGGAAATCTGAACAGATTTTGGGGAAACAGATTCTGAAGAGATTTTGGGGAAATCTGAACTGCACAGGGTGATTACGGTGTGCCCAGCAGTGGACGGTGTCAGTGAAGCAGTGGATGTATCAGTAGAACAGTTTACCATGTCAGTAGTGCAGTGGACTTTGGGGAAATCTGAACTGCACAGGGTGATTATGGTGTGCCCAGGCACATTCGGCACACCCCATTGTGCACACACTTTTACTTTATTACCCACACCCTCCTCATTCCTGTCTGCACCTTAAAGCCCAACTCCGGGCAGGTAAAAAATGATCCCTTGCAGCAGGGCTGTGCCTTCACTGCAAGGATTAATTGCTTCTTTTGGTCTAGGGGAAAAAAGAAGAATTCAAATAAAAAAGAAGGACTCAGACGAGCCATATCTGGCACCTTAAAGTCCTCCTTTTTTATTAGATTTTTTTTTTTTTGGATGTGGTGCCATCTTAAGCACACTGTGCTCCTAGTTTGTAAAAAAAAAAAGATTTACTTACCCAATACTTCCAATACTTCGCCCCTCAGTCTCTTCTCCCCTACACTCCAGTGATGTTAGGTCTTGATGTCATCAAAACCAAAGTAGGGTTTTTAGCCTTGCATAGGATATGATGACAGCAAGGGGCAGTCCACTGCTGGAGTGGGGGGGGGGGGAGAGCCATGTGCCGGGGAAGTGGAGGATCAGGTAAGTAAAACTATTCGTTTTCTCCCCTAGACAAAACAAGATATCAAACCTTGCATTGCAGGCGCAGCACCCCAGTGAATAATTTAATATCTTGACAGAGTTGAGATTGAATGCAGGTTCATTCTGAAAAGGAAAAGCTCCGGTACTTCCACATGTTGTCAGAGTTTGCCTGTCACTTCCTGCGTCCATAAGATTCCTATTAGCCCATGAGCCCATATAGTGATGCACTAAGAGGCATAGGTAAGAGTGGGAGGGGACAGGTCAACTCCAGCACTAACTTTAAGGCTCGGTTTACACTGCTGCGATGCGTGAACCCCGTGCAAATCCAGTACGGGTTCTCGCATAGCACGTCACCCGCCAGCGGTTCACACTGCCCTATGCGAATAGCTGCGGGTGTCAATAGAAAGTTAATGATACCCCCAGATCGGTTCGTATATCGCAGTGCGAACTGTGAATTTGGACATGGGAACACCCATGCAATCCAATTCTGGTGCAGACCAAAAAAAGGGTCCTCCACGACAACCTGTATGGCGGAATTCGCATCGCACAGACATCGCATGTGATTTGCACAACGGTGCAATGATGTCTGACATCGCAGCAGTGTGAACCCAGCTTAAGTGTCTGTGCTTTGTCTGCTCAAAGAAGTTTGACATTCCAGATTAGATGAAGCAATGATAACTGCTACAGGTAAGCATTTCTAATTGGCTGCATCTTATATCTATTATCAGCTTACTTTTTTAATATGTGACAGAATTATTTTAAAACCCCAATTCCAACTTCTAAAGCTGATCTTCATGTTTTGTATTGAACTTTGTGCTGAAGAGTTTGTTTTGATCAAACGGATGTAGCAGCTGTGTGCGCTGTATAAACTGTATATAGCCTCAGCTACATATAGTATACAATGCTGCGTTCTGTACATAAACTGTGACGGGGCGGCTCCTACAGGCACAGGGACGTACTGGTTCATCGCTGCCTACTTCTGGGTCTCCGGCGTGCACACACCCGCCCGCCCACTCCCCTGTAATTTGACACAGTGGGAGTCTGTCAGCAGATTCCAGCCAATGATTCATGGCTGGAACCTGCTGATTGGCTGTGTCAAATCACAGCCCAGAGACCTGTGTTGACAATCAACAAAGGGCTATGAACAGAGGCAACGATCACTTTGTTTCTTTTTCCTGCAAAACAGGGAAAAGAAACAAATCGATCTGTAGTAAAAATAAGCACACTATACATATTTTTTAGGCACACAATTATATAAATTTCATATGCGTACAGTGTTGCATGACCGCGCAATTGCCAGTTAAAACAGCACAGTGCCAAATAGTAAAAAATGGCCTGGACATGAAGGGGGTAAAATCTTCCGGAGCTCAAGTGGTTAAGAATGAATACAAAACTTCCTCAAGACAATGTTGATCGCCTTCTTCAACAACGATGGCATCATCCATAAGGAATTAGTTCCTGCGAATTAAACCGTGAACGCCGCATTCTGCGAGGAAGTTTTGTAACGGTTGCTACGGTGCATCCACCAGCCAGAGTTGGACAGGACTGGACAGTGGCTGTTGCTGCAGGGTAACGTGCCTGCGCAATTCTTGGCTCGGTGCGGCGTACCTGTTCTCGATCATCCACCATATTCTCCTGATATGGAGCCTGCAAAGTTCTTTCTGTTTCTTTGCCTGAAGAGTGCCACGAAAGGCGGACATTTTGTCAATGTTGCAATCCAAGCAGTTCTACGATTGATTCCTAAAGAGGCCTTTGCTGACAGTTTCCAGAAGCTTTGTTTAGCACCCTCTACTTTAGGTAGGTGCTAGATGTAGATTATTTTTGTGAGCACAGGTAAATGTATTGTTTTGACCTGTGGGGCTGGGCTAGAATAGCAGCAGGTGACTCACATGCAGCATCTTTTCTCTGTCACCTCCCTCTGGCTTCTAAAAGCTTCTAGAGGGGAGGTGGGGAAGAGGAGTAGAGTGGCATGAGGTGTCTCAGGGAGCCCTGACCAATCCCCAACTAAGATTGGCAGGGGGCAGGACACCTTGATATACCCAGGGTCAGCCTTGCTGGGGGAGGAGTATTCGGGTGGAAGAACTGAGAGATGAAGTGTTAGGCTGTCGGGGGCCTTGGAGGGAGCCCTTCAGTCTGGGGGAGTGACCGTGGACCAGGGGCTCTGAGCTGTGAAGGAACCCTACACAACCAAAGGGGTGTCCTGAACAGGAGCAGGAAAGGACAGCAGGGAGCACTGCTGGGCAAGTCTTCAGGAGGGATCCACCGGGTGTCATTGAGTGACAGGCACAGTCTCACTGGAACGGGGTGGGACTTTGAGTGAGGCATGGGACTGTGCCTCCATCCCAAATACAAGAAAAAGAGAGGGGGCCGAGTGGGACTTTGAATAAAGCAGTAGACAGATTGGGATGAGATAAAAAATATTCAAGTTTATTGCATAAAAACATCCTGGTATATATCACATGTGAAGAGTTACGTGTGCATGCACACAGAACATGGCCTACATAATTACATGCGTATACAAACAGTCATTATAATGTCTGCCAATAAATAGCTGTTACAATTGTAATGTACAGAGAATACATGTATACTGGGAAGCACAAAACACATGATATAAAAAATGAGTATCAAGTATATAATATGAGATGCATCAAAAAGCAGATCAGGGTAAGGTCCTATATTAAAGCTCAGTGGCTGCATCCATGGTGTCCGACGCGTTTCTGTGAATACACTTCTTCAGGGGCGGATGCTACAGGATTTCTGAAATAACAAGGTATGAAACCATCAAAAAATAAAAATAAAAATAAAAAATAACCAGAAAAGACAAAATGTCAGTTTCTGGGTACTCACAATATAACCAAACTATGGTACACGGTAGGGACTGGGCACGGGAACACGCCCTTCCCCGGAGCTGAGGTGGCAAGCATCACAACGCACAATGGGCGCCCACCGGCATCATCCCCAAAGCGCAGGCATCTCCTCCACACCATAGCCAATGATGGATAAGGGTGATGATCAGGTATCTAAAATGAATGGATAAATCCATGGGGATAGTCAGGGATACTGTGACTAAGGAGTAGGAAAAAGTAAATAAGTGTGATGAAGTCGTGGAGTATTACCTGGAAATGCTTGGAACAAGAGCTCACCAACGCTGTGGCGTCTGCACTTGTGTGGGAAGGAGAAAGCTGCACCCGAGGCGACGCCTAATAAGCGTCCCCTTCTGCGTCGGTGATTGCAACCAACGTCACGCTGTGCCGACGGTGCCTGGGGCGGGACCTGCCCAGGATGACACCACTGTGTCTGGCTACGTTGGCACAAGATGGAGAAATATGCGCCCGCACAGCGGCGCCAACTGGTGACATCATGTGCGGGAGCAATGTGTGACGCTGATGCGATGTGAGCACCCGCCCGATCCCCCACACCAAACCAGCCCGACCCGCAGGCGGATGTGGAGGGATGGGGAGGGCACGCAGAACGCATCGCAGCTCAGGAAAAAAAGAGGACAGCCCAGAGCCCCTGAAGAAGTGTATTCACAGAAACGCGTCGGGCACCATGGATGCAGTCACTGAGCTTTAATATAGGACCTTACCCTGATCTACTTTTTGATGCATCTCATAATATATACTTGATACTCATTTTTTATATCATGTGTTTTGTGCTTCCCAGTATACATGTATTCTCTGTACATTACAATTGTAACAGCTATTTATTGGCAGACATTATAATGACTGTTTGTATACGCATGTAATTATGTAGGCCATGTTCTGTGCGCATGCACGCGTAACCCTTCACATGTGATATATACCAGGATGTTTTTACACAATAAACTTGAATATTTTTTATCTCACCCCAATCTGTCTACTGCCTCATTCAAAGTCCCACTCGGCCCCCTCTCTTTTTCTTGTATTTGGGATGGAGGCACAGTCCCATGCCTCACTCAAAGTCCCACCCCGTTCCAGTGAAACCGTTACTAGGGATGGAGGCAGTAGACAGTTGTAGGCAGTCATCCCCTGCCAGCTTTGTTTGGGGTTGATCGTTGTGTGTTGGTGCACCTTTTCAGGTCCACACACACACACTTTTGTGCAACCTACATGTTTGCTCAAACACTTGGCGCACTGCACACAATCCAACATGGTGGCTTGGTTCTGGGCTTTGGGCTGTCCTCTTTTTTTTCCGGAGCTGCGATGCGTTCTGTGTGCACTCCCCATCCCCCCCCACGTCCGCCCATGGGTCGAGCTGGTTTGGTGTGGGGGATCGGGTGGGTGCTCACATCGCATCGGCGTCATGCATTGCTCCTGCACATGACGTCACCAGTTGGCGCCGCTATGCGGGCGCATATTTCTCCATCTTGTGCCGACTTAGCCAGACGCAGTGGCGTCATCCTGGGTAGGTCCCGCCCCACGCACCATCAGCCCAGCGTGATGTTGGTGGCAATTACCGACGCAGGCGGGACGCTTATTAGGCGTCGCCTCGGGTGCGGCTTTCTCCTTCCCACACAAGTGCAGACGCCACAGCGTTGGTGAGCTCTTGTTCCAAGCATTTCCAGGTAATACTCCACGACTTCATCACACTTATTTACTTTTTCCTACTCCTTAGTCACAGTATCCCTGACTATCCCCATGGATTTATCCATTCATTTTAGATACCTGATCATCACCCTTATCCATCATTGGCTACGGTGTGGAGGAGATGCCTGCGCTTTGGGGATGATGCCGGTGGGCGCCCGTTGTGCGTTGTGTTGCTTGCCACCTCAGCTCTGGGGAAGGGCGTGTTCCCGTGCCCAGTCCCTACCGTGTACCATAGTTTGGTTATATTGTGAGTACCCAGAAACTGACATTTTGTCTTTTCTGGTTATTTTTTATTTTTATTTTTATTTTTTGATGGTTTCATACCTTGTTATTTCAGAAATCCTGTAGCATCCGCCCCTGAAGAAGTGTATTCACAGAAACGCGTCGGGCACAATGGATGCAGCCACTGAGCTTTAATATAGGACCTTACTCTGATCTACTTTTTGATGCATCTCATATTATATACTTAATACTCATTTTTTATATCATGTGTTTTGTGCTTCCCAGTATACATGTATTCTCTGTACATTACAATTGTAACAGCTATTTATTGGCAGACATTATAATGACTGTTTGTATATGCATGTAATTATGTAGGCCATGTTCTGTGCGCATGCACACGTAGCCCTTCACATGTGATATATACCAGGATGTTTTTACACATTAAACTTGAATATTTTTTATCTCACTCCAATCTGTCTACTGCTTTATTCAAAGTCCCACTCGGCCCCCTCTCTTTTTCTTGTATTTGGGATGGAGGCACAGTCCCATGCCTCACTCAAAGTCCCACCCCGATCCAGTGAAATCGTTACTAGGGATGGAGGCAGTAGGCAGTCATCCCCTGCCAGCTTTGTTTGGGGTTGATCGTTGTGTGTTGGTGCACCTTTTCAGGTCCACACACACACTTTTGTGCAACCTACATGTTTGCTCAAACACTGGGCGCACTGCACACAATCCAACATGGTGGCTGGGTTCTGGGCTTTGGGCTGTCCTCTTTTTTCCCGGAGCTGCGATGCATTCTACGTGCCCTCCCCAACCCCCCCCCATGTCCGCCCGCGGGTCGGGCTGGTTTGGTGTGGGGGATCGGGCGGGTGCTCACATCGCATCGGCGTCACGCATTGCTCCCGCACATGACGTCACCAGTTGGCGCCGCTGTGCGGGCGCATATTTGTCCATCTTGTGCCAACGTAGCCAGACGCAGTGGCGTCATCCTGGGCGGGTCCCGCCCCATGCACCATCGGCCCAGCGTGACGTTGGTGGCAATCACCAACGCAAGCGGGACGCTTATTAGGCGTCGCCTTGGGTGCGGCTTTTTCCTTCCCACACAAGTGCAGACGCCACAGCGTTGGTGAGCTCTTGTTCCAAGCATTTCCAGTTAATACTCCACGACTTCATCACACTTATTTACTTTTTCCTACTCCTTAGTCACAGTATCCCTGACTATCCCCATGGATTTATCCATTTATTTTAGATACCTGATCATCACCCTTATCCATCATTGGCTACGGTGTGGAGGAGATGCCTGCGCTTTGGGGATGATGCCGGTGGGCGCCCATTGTGCGTTGTGTTGCTTGCCACCTCAGCTCCAGGGAAGGGCGTGTTCCCGTGCTCAGTCCCTACCGTGTACCATAGTTTGGTTATATTGTGAGTACCCAGAAACTGACATTTTGTCTTTTCTGGTTATTTTTTATTTTTATTTTTATTTTTTGATGGTTTCATACCTTGTTATTTCAGAAATCCTGTAGCATCCGCCCCTGAAGAAGTGTATTCACAGAAACGCGTCGGGCACCATGGATGCAGCCACTGAGCTTTAATATAGGACCTTACCCTGATCTACTTTTTGATGCATCTCATATTATATACTTGATACTCATTTTTTATATCATGTGATTTGTGCTTCCCAGTATACATGTATTCTCTGTACATTACAATTGTAACAGCTATTTATTGGCAGACATTATAATGACTGTTTGTATACGCATGTAATTATGTAGGCCATGTTCTGTGCGCATGCACACGTAACCCTTCACATGTGAAATATACCAGGATGTTTTTACACAATAAACTTGAATATTTTTTATCTCACCTCAATCTGTCTACTGCCTCATTCAAAGTCCCACTCGGCCCCCTCTCTTTTTCTTGAGTAACAGGCACAGTCGGGAGAGCTGGGGGAGGCATGCTAGAAGTGGATGTAGAGCCAGCAGGAGAGACTGTCATGTTACTGGCATTGAAGTCGGGCAGCTGCAGCCATGAGGGCTGTCAGAGTCTGCACAGGACTGACTGGGATCAGTAGTCCACCTCAATACAGCTAGCACTAAAAGACTTTCTTCCACCATTGGTTGGTACACCAAAGGGGCCCACGGGTCCCTGCCAGCAAATGCGATTTCTGAGGTCTGACTGGATTAGAATTGGGCCTGCCATGTGCTAGCTGTGCCAGGAACCAAGTATTTTATAGGAGAAAGAGAGAAGCAGTCTACAAATAAGCTTTGTGCTGGAGGAGGCTGGAGCTCTAGAAGATGTAAATAGAGGTTCCAAATGTTCATCATATTGCTTTTGGCTATTGATTCTGGGCTTCCCATAATTCCCTTACCCCATCCAAGTTTAATCTCTCAATAAAATAACAAAAACAAAGCTGATGGACTGTTCATTGTCTTGGAGTGTCTGGAAGTGAATACCAGGTTGGGCAGGATGACAGGTGGTACTACTACTTTCTGCGGCCCCTACGGGGGTACCGCTGCATTTATGAACTTTGCAAAAAATGTGTTTTGAAGGATGGCCATTATTTTGAAGGCCAATAAAGGTAATTTGTTTGTACCTTCTGTTTTGTTTGTTTTCTGATACCATTCACCAAACTTTTTAGATACACCTCGTACAGTTTCTAGAGTGCACACAGTCGTTGCATCTGTTAGTGAGGGAAATAGTTTGTTTTGGAGAAACTTGGTCCAAATTTAAACTTCAATAAAACCTGAAGATCATCTTTAATTTAAAAAAACATCTGCAGACTTTGGATCAGAGCGTCCATTCCAGCAGCTAAAGGAACATTTGTGCTTTTATCAGTTCTATCTTAGCTAGCTGAGGGCGGTACTGCACTAGGGTAGTCAGTTACAGAGACTTCTATAGATTGCCTGTACATTACCGTGTGGCCTACATGTGCAGCCTATGGAAGGCTTTGCAGCTAGCTAGTGCCTAGACTGTTGTGTGCTGCTTTATTTCAGTTCCATTTTAAAGTGTTTACAAGTACTTTACTGCAAGGAAATCTTTGAACTGATAAATGTGTGTTTTGGTTTGCAGAGAGACGGACTTAAATCCTGGTTCATGAAGGATCCCTGACAACTGTCATTTCTGATGGGTCTTTGATCAGAGCGGGAGAGGACTTTAAGTAATAGAGAGTAAGAATCTGCAGAAACTGATTTTCTATTTACAATATCTCTGCTTTGATTCATCTTCAATAAATCAGCATTCCTGTCACTTGGCTTTACTTGAATCACAGTGGCAGATTGCAGCAGGCGTAAAAATTTCAGCCACGCTAGACTTCATTCGTACTTCTCTCTTATAAAATGGAAGGTTTATACTTTAGGGTCTATGTGCTGGAAACGCATGCCAATGCACAGGAGCAAAACATGTTCCTGCACAGAGGTTTTTCACTAATGCAGGTGAACTTTGATATTGTGTACCAGTCACCAGACTAGTTTGCATTCTGTGTTTTGGACATATTGATACTATTGATTTCGCGAAGAGTCAGTCCATCCAAAACTAATATGGCATAGTCTGATACTCCTTAATTTTTCACTATTTTACTATTTTATCATTTTTTGCACGTGGTACGCACTGAAGAAAAAAGTACAGTATGCAGTCGTTTTTTTCCAGCACAGCGTGGTGTGACCCAGTCCACTGCATCACATGGCTGTGGTGAAAAGAACTTAATGACATGTCACTTGTGACATTTTAATACATTTCTAACAAAGAAAGAAATAAAAGTAAACAGTGCAATGTGCCGAGATGGCAAATCGTCATCCTTATCCTTCCAGTGCACACCAGCCGCCATGCGTTCAGCACAGCTGATGGTGTTAAAGAGCCCTAAGATGCCATTAACACGTTTTTCTGATAAAGTTCTTATATCAGTTATTAAAGTCCAAATCCATTTTGCTTGTATACAGTAGAAAAGGGGTAGAAATTCTGTAAGTTCTATCTAAAGCTGACCACAGATGGATTGAAATTTGTCTGCTTCAGCAGGGACCACAGCAGCTGTCAGATTTGAAATTGGCATGGCTCTGCCCTCGTTATTTTATTCCAACGAATGAATGAATAACTACAAGTACCATCTGACTTGTAATTCTCAATGCAACACAAGTGTGGGGATCATGCACATAGGCCATTGACAATTTTTCCAGCTTTCCAACTGAACTGCGTTACAGACCTCGATTTCTAATGCAAATACTGCTAGCCAGTAACTCTCCTGATCCAGCAATTAGCTCCCCTACACATATTCGTACACAAAAGCTCTATTTTGAGTCCATTCAAGGTTCTTATTTTAATTGAAGTCCTGATGAAGGGTGAGTTCTTCCTGACTTACGAAACGTGTTGGCTGTTTTTAAATATAAACTAAAAAATACAACAATGAATATGCAGCCACCTTTAGCATATACGCCATAGCACAGGGCTCACTGTATTTAATAAATACATTTGGATTATTTTCTCCTTTTGGTCTGGTGCTTCCTCTGTTAGTTCATATACCTCGATATGGACAGGGAGCTGGGAAAAGGGTCTGAAGAAGCTAGACATGTGCAGAATGAAAACATCTGTTTTGTTTTGATTCGTTAATTAACTAATTTCGTTTAGTTAATTTTGTTTTGTCATTTCATTTATTTGTTTTTGAATTTGTTTCAAATTTTCCTGAATTCAACCAAATTAAATTAAATTTGACCAAATTCAGTAAATTGGAATTAGCATTCGAGTTCAATTTTCCTTTATTCGAATGCAGCTGCGGCGGAATTTTTTACATCTAAGAATTACAATATATTTACATTTCACATTCCTTTCCAAATTGAAATCGAATTCCAATTCGAATCACTTTCGGATTTTGCTATTTCTAACAAATTTTGTTTTGTTATATTGGGGAATTTGTTTATATTTATTACTGTTGTGATTTGGAATTTGGATACATCAGAATTTCTAAATAACGAAAAAAATTGTCCGAATTTCAATTTGGAACAAAATGAATCGCACCTGTCTAGAAGGAGCCTGGCATTACACCCATTAACGATAGCTCATTTACAAATAAATATAAAGTGCACATTTTTTTTCTGCAAAAGGTGGACCTACTGTTTAAGTTTATTTAAAGTGGTTGTATGCTCTCTCTAAAAAAAATAAAAAAATAAATAAAAACCTGCAAGGCAAAGGCATAATGAGCTAGTATGATTAGCATACTAGCTCGATATAAAATACTTACCATAGAACGAAGCTGTTGCAGCGGTCCCCGTACACTGCTGTGACTGGCGACATGAGTTATTTACGGAATCGCTGTGATTGGCCGGAGCCGTGACGACGTCACTCCCGTGCATG
Organism: Lithobates clamitans; assembly: GCA_037952925.1. Classification (NCBI taxonomy): domain Eukaryota; kingdom Metazoa; phylum Chordata; class Amphibia; order Anura; family Ranidae; genus Lithobates; species Lithobates clamitans. The sequence goes on from JBBGZY010000573.1 coordinate 8,051,750, forward strand.
CGCGCGGGTGCTGCCGGTCACGGCACAGCTACCGAAGAAACGTCACGAGCGAGCACAGGCGGATATAGTGAATGTCTCCTAAACGGTGCAAGTTTAGGAGATATTCATGGTAACTATGGGTAAGCCTTATTATAGGATTACCTGTAGGTAAAAGTGGTAGTACAGGGTTTACAACCACTTTAAGTTCCACCACACCAAAATAGTCAAACCATGTTTTTATACCTGGTTTGGTGCACTGGGGCAAAATCACGCTGGAATAAGAAAGGGTCTTCCTCAAACTGTTATCACTATGTTGGAAGTGCACAATTGCCTAAAATGTCTTTGTATGCTGTAGCATTTACAGTACCCTTCACTGGAAACACCTGAATTCAGTAATTAAGAGGGGCGTTCACAGTTTTTGCTATGTAGAGGTAGGTATGATGGTCATGTACCCACATACTTTTGGCCATTTAGTGTATCTTTGATAGGTGTTCTCTTATGAATGATTCCATGCTTTCATCTCTCAGCAGTCTTGATTTGCTGTATCATGCTTGTGATCTTAAAAAGGTGTAAATACTGGCCAAAATCGAAAAAAAAAACTTTTAGTGAAAAGTCATTTTTTGTTTTAAAAAGAAAAGAAATCAGCCGAAGCACTGGTTAAAGGGACCCTTATCATTTCAGAAAAAAAAAAACTGAAGTACAGAAAAGGCATGTATTTTAAATGTTTACTTGCAGCATTTTCTTTCCTTTCCATAAACTATTTTTTTATTCACTTGTAATGTGCTCTGAACTTGCTAGGGAATTTGACAACTTCAGAAGAGTCAATTCATTAACACAGCCCCTCCCACCTTGCATTTCATAGCCCTTTCCTCTTCTGGGAGAGGCCAATTATTGTCTGTGCTGGCCAAGCTCCTCCGCCGTTCCTACCACCTCCCTGAATACATTGTTATGTAGCTTCTGGGGAAAGGGTGGATCACTTAAGTGACAGCTTTGAGTCTGCTGGGGCTACTGGCAATACATCCAATATAATGACACCCAACAGCAGTCACGGCCTTTTGGCTGTCTACACAAGGGAGGCTTTTAAAGGTAAATAACATGTTTAAAATACATTAAGTGCACATATAATCTTATGAGAAGCTTGTTGTTGAAATAAATGGTCTGGCAACAGGGTCTCTTTAAAAGTGGTAATAACGGCTTTGTATTTGTAGAGTAGACATCCTCTCCTGCAGTCAGTGTTGTACATGTCCTACAGATGGCAGCAGAACATTTTGGTTAGGTTGATGACCTGGAGACCAAATGAATTTGACTGTAGAAATGAATAAAGACATTAGTTTCTAATATGCATCATAGTACATGCAAATTTATGCATATGGATTAAAGCAGATCTTAACCTTAACTGAATGTGAACGAGGTGTGAATGACCCATATAATTTCCTTCTCCCTTTCACGCTATACTACAGAACATAAATGTGAATCAGCCATATAAGAAAAAATAAGAACTACTACTTGTTTTGCATTTTATACAACAGTTTTGCTACTTGAAGATGGACAAATGTGAATAGGCTGTGAATAAAATACTTGTTTTTGCCTTTTTTAATCCCTTGTTACACTTCGCTGATGCTGATCTCCTGCAGACACTTCTTTTTTACATGTCTTCCAGTAATGGCATTTCTTAGAACAGGTTTCCTAATGGTGGACCATGCCTGCATAATTTGTACTGAAACAGCCAATTGTAGCCTTCATTGGAAGCCTGTATGACAGGATGACAACACAGAAGCACAAGACAGGGTATATGTTGTCACTTGATAACAGGAAGTGCCTGAACTAAGATTTTTTTGGCAGGATCACTAGGTATTTTTCATATGAACACTGGACATATAAAAATATTTAAAATAGCTTTTAACCACTTGCCAACCGCACTACGTATATATTTGTTGTGGTTTGCAAGTGGTTTACAGTGATTATGGCTGAAGATATCAGCCATAACCCCGATACCGCTTTTTTTCTGCAGGTGACCGGCTTTCTCGTGAAACTGGTCTGATCGGCTCATGAGCCGCCGCTCGCTGGTGTTTCTCAGGCTTACCGTTTCCATTGGTTCGCCCGAGAAACGATCCGACGTTGCGGCCGGCTTCTTCCATAGGCGATCAAAGAGTTAACACTCCTTGATCAACTCTATGACCTTGGAGGACTGGAGCAACGTCATGACATCACTTCCGGTCCAAGCTGGAAAAAAATAATTTAAAGCGGACCGTCAGTCATTTTTTCAACTTTCCATCTATGAAATCTTCTGCCCTTGTTGTTTTAACTTTGGATAGTAAAACTTGTTTTTCTGCCAGTAAATACTTTATACAGCTCAGTAAATACCTTACACAGTCATGTTTCTTGTCTGATAAAAAGCCTAGGCTTATGACATCATGCACAGCTCTCTCACTCTCCTGAGAGTTTGCCAGGAAAGGAGGGGGGGTGAGTCATAAGAGGGCCAATCAGAGCTGCAGAGCTGGAGGTGTGGCTCTGTGTATCTGTGTAAATCCAGGAAGTGAACAGGCAGCAGCTTCAGCTGCCCACAGTTAAAATGGTTGCAGCCACACTCAGTGGAGGGAGATTTCTGCATCATATTTGGCAAGTACAGAATCACAGTATATATAAAATAATATGCAAAGTGGTTGGAGGGAAGCTTTAGAATGGCAAAGATGTTTTTATTACAAATAATATGAGCAGACTGCAGTTTCTCTTTAAAGATTCAATTTTTTTTATCTTTTGCTTTTAAACGTAAAGAAGAGATTTGGGGTCTTTTTGACCCCAGATCTCCTCATAAAGAGGACCTGTCATCCTTATTTCTATTACAAGGGATATTTACATTCCTTGTTATAGGAACAAAAGTGATCAAAAAAATACTAAAAGGAACAGTGTAAAAATAAAAAATAAAAAGTAAAATTTTAGTAAAAATTTCAAGTGCCGCATCCCTTCGTGCTCGCGCGCAGAATCGGCGCATATGTAAGTAACGCACACATATGTAAACTGTATTCAAACCATGCATGTGAGGTGTCGCAGCGAACTTTGGAGCAAGAGCAATAATTCTAGTGCTAGACCTCCTTTGTAACTCTAAACAGGTAACCGTTTAAAGCCTCACCTATGGGGAAGTACCGTAATTTGATGCCATTCCCCACACACGCTCAATTTTAAAGCGGGACGTGTTAGGCATCTATTTACTCAACATAACATTATCTTTCACATTATATAACAAAATTGGGGTAACTATTGTGTTTTGATTTTTTTAAATTAATTAAATTGTATTTTCTCCCTAAAAAAAATGCGTTTGCAAAACCGTTTTGCAAATACGGTGTGACATAAAAAATTGCAAAAATTGCCATTTTAATCCCTAGGGTCTCTGCTAAAAAATGTATAGTATTTGGGGGTGATAAGTAATTTTCTAGTAAAAAGTACTGATTTAAACTTGTAAACAAAAAGTGCCTGAAAAAGTCTGGCCGGCAAGTGGTTAAAATGACGTTGACATGTTAAAGCTTGTATAAAATGTTTGTGTTTAGGTTTACATATACTTTAACCTACCTATCAGAGAGTTGTTAGCTATCAGCCAGATTTGGGAATTGTTTTCACTGTGGATCTGGGTAAAACTGAAGCATCTTGTCACATGATCTTCTGCTGTTCACTTCCTTCTCTAACCGCAGTGGGCAACAGGTCTAAAGATCGGAGCCATTCAGAGACACAAAATAATGTCAGGGTGGAAGATGAATGCATGGGGGCTACGCCCATATTGAGTTTAAAATGAACCTTCACCCTAAAGGTCATGTCATCTTGCCCTGCCTCCTCCCCCTTCCTCTTTTCTAAATGGACATTATTTTTTTAACTAAAGTCATATATTTGTGCTGCAAAGCAGTACTTCTGCATTTCTCGCCTTGGCAAGAATTATGGGGTTTTTTTCCCAACCCCGCAGGGTTTTGGGTCCTAAGCGAGCCCTGTGACAGAGCTGTGCATGTGCTGGTTTCCCCAACCATCGCACACAAGGGGTTTCCCACGTAAATGTACCTGTACAGACACAGATGTGCCAAAGGGCTCTGCCAGACCCAAAGGCCAGACAGGGCCTTTCGGCACATTTGTGAATGCGCAATATTGGCGACATTTATGACCGAGTCAAGCTTCCCTTTAGGCTGCATTCACACCTGAGCAGAGCGATTTTAAGGCTTTTTTTTTTTACATTTTTGTGTACACAAGCATATTTAAACATATATTTAAGGTTGAATATATTTTTATTGGTTTTCAAAAGGAAAAAAAAGAGAGCAAAGGGGGGTACAGAATGAAGAAAGAACAAAAAAGGGGGGGGTAGTGGTATACATATACCACACAACATACCAAACATTGTAAACAGTTGTGTAAGTGCTTGAAACAGTTCTTAATATACAATGTGATATACATATTACTTTGGTTACAGGTAATAATATATAACTTATGAGCTAACAGTCAAGGGGGGGGGGGGGATAGGAGAAGGAAAAGAAGGGGGTAGGGCAGGCGAAGGAGGGGGGGAGAACCTGGCAGTATATATAAGGTGAATTCCTGATATCGGGTATCTCGAACCATGGAAAGGTAACATGGCCCTTAGAATTGGAGACCACAGTGTATCGGATGGTCTTAGCGGGGGGGGGGGGGGTAACCAATATTATATAACATGCATCTGTATGAAATCAGACCTGCTCCCTATGCAGAAATCCTGTTAAGGAGGGGGTCAGAGGATGAATGATGAAGCCAGATGTACCATAATTTCATGTGCTTATCCCAAGTATCTCCCATCTTTGCCTGCAGCTCCTCCATGGGCATGGTGTCATTGATGATGTCTATCCATCTGCTGATGGGGCAGATGACTTCTGTTTTCCAATGCTGCATAATGACATGGCGAGCTGCAGATAGAAAGAATCTGAGAAGACCCTTTTTTGGGAGGTAATTGGACCTGGTAGGATGGATAGGAGGGCCACCTTAGGTGAGGGAACGAGAGAGTCATTATACATATCATTGTATATGTCAAAAATCCGGCTCCAGAAAGGGCAAACTCGATCAAACTGCCACCACACATGGAGGTAGGAGCCTTTTCCTCCGTGACTTAGCCAGCAAATGTCCAAGGTATTGGGATACATTCTGTGTACTGTGACCGGATCCCTGTACCACCGAGATTGAAGTTTGCAGTTCTTCTCTTGTGTGAACCCGGAGATTTTTGGCATCCCCTGCAACAAAAATGCCATTTTTGGTAAGATACTCCCAATAGGAAATCACGTCTAAAGGGATGCAGACCCAGCAGCTTTCCTCATTAAAGCCCTGCAGGTGCAGCAGCTGATTGATAATTATGAAACCTCTCCCATTAGACTCACTTGGCACATAGGCACAGAGAAACAAATAGGGATTTCTTTGGGATAACAAAAGGTAGGAATCTGCAACAAAGTTTGTTACAATCCTTGTAAGATCACCCAGAGGGGAATGTTTTTTTCTCAACAAAAGTGGAGTTACTCTTTAAGTGTTTTCAAACTTAAGGTGATTTTGTTTTAGCCACTAGAAAGCACTAGTACAAGGAGACCAGTTCTAACAGACTAAAAAATTGCAGGAAAAAAACATGCAAAAATCCTTGATTCGCTTGTTTTCAGGCATTCCCATTCAAGTCTATGGGCCTTGTTCTGCTTCAAAAGTAGTTTATGTAGCTTTTGGTGCATCAGGTGTCAAGCTACAGTATGGGTGCCTGAACACTAATATGTGAACAGTCACAAATACCAATACAAATACATAGGATGTTGGAAATTTTGGAAATTTTGGAGCATTAAGCTACAAAATGCTTATAGACAGATGCAGTCTGCTGTCTCCACTGCAGGGGGTGCTCAATCGCAGCAGCAATGCAGAGGGAGAGTAAGTCATGGGGAACAGGGTTCCACTATGGTTTCCTGAGTCACTAGGGCAGTGATCTGACAGGATGCTAGCCACCCATGTGACTCTGATGGCCATCTTAGGTGGGGCAGACTCTATTTAAGACCCTGACCCCTGGGTTTAGGGACAGTGTTAGCAAGAGGTAGAGGTTCCTGATGAGGAGGGAGAGCGTAGGTTTGCATCTCTCTGGATACCTTCCTGATTGAGTACAAGACGGGCAGGCCGCATTATGTTCCCTCTCAACAGACCCTGTAGGTTCGGCTGGAACCTGCTTCTTCATGTCATTGCAACTGTGAGTGTGCCCCACTGGATAGCTGTCCCACTGTGTCTATTGTGAACTTTTGCTGCATTCATTTAATACAAGTTTGATATTGCACCGGACTGTGTGAATTATTGTCTCTGCACCATGCTGCACCCCACCTATTGGGTTTTAGAAATAAATAGAGCATGATTTGTGCACAGAATGCAATGGACTTTATTTGGAGTCCCCTTTTGATGCCATGTCAAAAGGGTATGAGTCTAGAGAACTTTCTGAGTCCTGAGTGGACATTTTATGTGATAGACTCAATTTTTCTAAGCCAAAGATTACTATTTTGCCAGTAGGGAGGCTATAAACATTGCAAAGTTGAGGGCAGTAACTCCTTTGAAATTTGCTGCCTAAAACTGCTTATCAAGCTTTACGTTAGAGTTCTCCCTAAGTCTGTGATCATGCATGCCTATGATTTGTCACAATGATTGAGCACATATAAGTGGCCAGACATGGGAATGGGATCAGCCTTGCCAGAAGGGCATGTCAGCGGGTTTAGGGAGTGAACGGATTTCCCTGGAATGGATGTAGCATTTTTTCCATCTTAAACCTTATAAATCAGCTTCAAAGATTTTCCCAGAGTTCCAGGAAGGAAATAAAGTCATTAGTGAAGACTGATTTTTTTTTTTTTTTTTTGTGAAATGACTAAATAACTTGGAGGAGAATTCCCAGTAATTCAAGTCAGCATGCACTTTTGACACAGCTGCAGTATTAATTTTACATTTTATTAGGAAAATTTTTATTTTTAGTTCAAAGCATATTTTGCCATTAAATGCAGCTCAGCCATCAGGCACTACTTCATTGCTCATACATATCGGGTTCACGTTGTTATGTTTTATAGATAACAAGCTTTTTTCATGATAAAAAGCAGTGGACATAAAGCCTTTACAGGCTGCACTGCTGCACTGGTTCTTAAACTGACAAAGAAGCACAGGGGGAGCCTGGAGGTCGGGATAGATAAGGGGCCTCTGTGCCACAGCTGATCCTTCAAACAGAGAGAAAAATAAAAATTTGAGCTTCATGAAGAACAACATGAAGCACACTGGGGTCTATTTTAAAAAAAACTCATTGGACAAATGTCACAAGCATTCACCCAGCTATCACAAATTCTGACAGTTTTTTGCTCATTACAATGATTTCCTGTGATCATCAGCTCTATCTAGTGGCTATAATGCGGTATTTTCCTGGTTAAGGTATTTCACCAAAAATACTGCATTATGGCCACTAGACTGAAATCGACCTATTAAGCATAATACAGTCAGAATTCATAACAGCTAGGCGAATACTTGATATTATATATGATATGATATTGGTCTAGCGATTTTTAAAAATGTTTTTTTTTTTAAATAGAACCCAGTGTATTTTATGTGAAGGGGAAGGGGGTGGGGGTGTAGCTGCAGGCAGAAGCCCTGAAAATCAATATGCAGCTGCAGCCCAAAAGCTACAGACAACATTCAGCCAATTACAACACCCCATACAGCTCATCCATGAAGTGTGGCCTATGCCATTCAGCTCAATATACACCTAATACACACTTTTAAAGGGTCTGCTAAGAAAATATGTGCAGATTATCACACTGGAAGAAACACAATTAAAGATCCAGTCAACTTCTAGTATATTTGCAGTACATACAGTACATTGTTTTCTATCTCAATCCGTGATGGAGGAGGTATTTTTGGACCACCTAAACATGTTGGATGCTCTTTTGATTGCCCCCCCCCCCCTATTACCCTTACTAGCAGAAAGTCATATCTGAACCTTTTAACAGTGGTTTGGTGCTTTAGTTCTTAGCTTTGCTATTATAGAGGGCTGGCAGCTGGGCATGATTCTGGTTCCATAGAAAGAAATAGGAAAAAAAAAACTAAGATTTCAGTTAGAAATTTTAAACCCTAATTTCTCCAAAAAGCCTATAGCTACAGAAGTGAATGAAGGCTTCTTTTCAGGTGATTTTACCGCTTGTTTAGAATGTGTAAATATTTTTTTTTTGATTCAATACTCTTTATTAGACTTTTCCTCATTACATACAGAGACAAAATATAAGTAAACAGTAAATATTATTTTTTCCCCCAACTCTTATAGGCATCAGCCCTTCAACACAGATTATACAGAAATACTTTACATTCTGATGCTTGTCTGATGCTTAAAAATCAATTTATGTGTTGGTGGTCCCTCTTGAAATATCCCCGCCTCTAATGCCTCTGCCAGAGATCCATATGAGGAATCATACAGCATAACTTTCACGTTGGGGTTCAGCAGGGGCTGACGTTCACAGCCTCCCAGTTGTTGTAGTTGTGCCGCCAGAAAGTAACTATAGGGATGTGGTACTGCCAGTCCCCCTTCCCCAACCGGGCGCTGGAGTGTTTGCAATTTGATTCTTGCCTGCCCTTTCTTCCATATTAGTTCTCTGAATAGGCTTTCTATTTTTTTGAACCAACTCTTCCCAATCCAGACTGGGGAGTTGTGGAGTACATATAATAATTGTGGCATCTAGACCATCTTATTCAGATTGACTCTGCCTGCCAGGGATAGAGGGAGCTGACACCAAACTGCGCTTTTTCTTCTGAATTTTTCCAGCAGCGGGACTAGATTATCCACTAAATATTGTGCCGGGTCGGTTGAGATAGTTATACCCAGGTACCGCATCCTCTCTACTACCCTCAACCTCAACATGCCATCCCTTTGGATATTGCGCGTTGATTCCAATGGGAGCAACGTTGATTTCTCCCAGTTGACCACCAGGCCTGAAGATTTCCCAAATCTTTCCACTAGTTGTATTGCCTTTTCGAGGGATGGCCCTGTGTCCCCAAGAAAAATCAGCACATCATCAGCATAAAGTGCCACTTTTTCCCGCCTAATTTCCTCCCCAAATCCCTGTATACCAGACGAGTGTCTTATCGTCACTGCCAGCGGCTCCATTGCTAGAGCAAATAGCAGAGGCGAGAGAGGACACCCCTGCCTCGTCCCTCTCTCCAAGGAGAACCACTCTGTATATTCTCTGTTAATTTTTAACCTAGCTTTTGGATGAAAGTACAGGGTCTTGACCCATTCAATAAATTTAGGACCGAACCCGAACTTCTCCAGTACCCACCAGAGGTATCCCCACTCCAGGCTATCAAACGCCTTGGCGATATCCAAAGCTAGGACCGCTCTGGAGCCTCCCACCTCCGCCGGTGACTGGAGGTTCAGGTAGGCCCTGAATGTGTAAATATTTTAGTGTGAAAATTTGTGAGCACACTTTAAAGTAGATGGAAAGCTTGAGAAGATGCTCTAGTACTGTGCAAGAGGGCATTTTCATGGGATTCAGTTTTTCCAGGATCCCGTGAGAAGGCCCAGTGACTGCATCATTATCTAAGTAAGCCCATTAGCAATGGGGTGTAGGGTAAGTATTTTCCATTTTCCCAATTTTTTTATATCTGTCACTGAGCAGTTTCTAATCAGGAAAAGGGAGGTCCTTTTTATCTAATTTCCACATTAGACAAAAAAATATCAACATGAGAGCAGAGTTCAACTGTTCAGAGGTGCCATTGCTGGTAATATTAGTCAGGGTTAGAGGTTTAAAATACGGTTGCAGCTTTAAAAAGTTAAAAATTATGATTTTGAAGTGTATTCTATTTGCCAGTTGGAAAACTTGGTTTTCTGGGAAACAGATAAAACTGGCATTTATACCCTCACATGGTTGGTCTGGAATCACTTCCGATATTCCCATAAGTTCTTCTCCCCACTCCTCTTTTTTTAGTTTTTTTCACTTGGTGTTTATAATTACTGTGACAGACCATACCAGGACAGGGGCTTTTGGAGGGGACTAGAGGCTAGCCTTCTACCCACTGATTATGGTCCATGGAGGAGACTGGGGATTTTGTCTGCTTCTCCCAGTCACAGCATGGAAAAGCGCGCAGTACAGCCTCTGGTTCCATGGAGAGAGCAGATCATTCTGTAATGATGGACAACAATGTGATGAACGCTGAGAGAGAGACTTGGATTAATTCTCTGAATCAGGACAATAAAGCTTTCCTTCTGGAGTGGATGGAAAGGTGCAATATTGTACTTCTAAAGGTTAATAGACAGAGGAAATATGGTGGCCCTCTTGCAGACTAAGTTGGAGAAGCTCGCCCACTTGGGACAGAAATATTTAATAACAATATACTTCAAGAAATCTGTGAAGATAAATTAGTTCCACTTTTTCAGACTGCTGGAACATTGAATTAGTTTTTTCTCATGATGAATTGTCTAGTGGACAGGTTACACAAGTGAAAGCTGATTGATGAGATTTGGATAGCCCTGGGTCTTCTTTTTGGGGAACTGGTGCCAAACTGTCTGGGTGGGCGCTTACCTGAGTCACCTAGGCTTGTCTAGGTGACTAGTTCTTAATTCGCTTACTGTTTAATTAAGTTCACTGTTTGTTTGTTAGCTGTTCATTAGATGCACTAATGATTAGATTGCTGTTTACAGTTTGCATTGTTTAGGATAATGTGATCAAGCTCTTCTGATTTTGTATGGTATATATCCTGTGTGAATTTACAATAAAGATAGTCCCAGTTTGCACCTAAGCTAGTGTCGTCTAGTTCTTGGGTGCAATGCTCAGCTATAATACCTGGTTCTTAGTTCCAGAGTGGAGGAAGCTATACCTCAGCGGAAGCACCAAGGTTGGGTGCCAGGCGGTCCATCACACTTACTTATTGCTTTGTTTCGCTATGCTTTATAAAATTAGGACAACCTTCAGATTTCCACCTATTAATTAGGTTTCAGCACCATTCTATTGTTATTCTGTACCCTTTATTAATAATGGTATGGATACAGGTTTTTCTATACTTATCTTTTGTTATAATATTGATGTCTTTTATATTTTTAGTACAGGTTTGCGTCTGAGATACAACCTAGAAGATGCTTGATAGTATATGTATGGCCTTATTTCATGCCTATTTTGATGAATGTGATGGTCTTGTTCGATGCTCTTCCTTTTGGAGAATACCTGTGCGTTATGTTTAAATGTGTGACCCGTTTGTCATTTTTATGTCTCTATTACTATTATGATGTTTGTATGTATATATTACAACTTGTTTTTTTTTACTTTCAGTATTTTTTTTATTTTATTATTCAAGTAACAAGACAATATTTTATTATTCAAGTAACAAGACAATGTCATAGAAAGTACATTCAATGAACAATAAAACTTATAAATGTGAAATTAAGCATAAGCATCTGAATGTCCTTCCATCAGGATATGCCAAAATACAACACCTCAAAACTTCAAACGGAAAACTAAAAAAAAATTTGGTGAAAATATTGGTGAGGTTGACAAGGTGTATTAACATAGAAGGATATAATTCGTTAGTGGCCAGGTCATGAAATATGTTTCTAATTCTTTAGGGACTAGTTACATAGAATCCCAACAAGCCACTTAGACCTGTATTACTGGGAATGGCTATAGCACAGGGAAAAGGTATAGCGTAGGAACCAAATGAGGGGGATAGGGAAGGGAAAGGGAGGGGAAGGGAGAAGAAAAAGGAAAAAAAAAGGGGGGTCTCCCTTGTGCCCCTTTCCGTAAGTTTCAACAACATGGAATTATATGTACTATCAAGTCATCCCGTATCTCTAATGCCGCGTACACACGGTCAAACTTTCCGACGGGAAATGTTGGATGTGAGCTTGTTGGCTGAAAGTCCGACCGTGTGTATGCTCCATCGAACATTTGTTGGCAGACTTTCCACCAACAAATGTTGGCTAGCAGGTTCTCAAATTTTCTGCCAACAAAACTTTGTTATCAGACTTTCCGATCGTGCGTACACAAGTCCGTGGCACAAAAGTTCATGCATGCTCGGTATCAAGTACGAGCCGGAAGCTCTTGGTCTTGTAAAACTAGAGTTCGTAATGGAGATATCACTTGACTATTGAACTTCCTTCTTATCGGCTCGTTGTACGTCTTGTATGTCACCACGTTCCCACATTCGTAATTGTTGGTCAACATTTGTGTGACCGTGTGTATGCAAGACAAGTTGGAGCCTACAACCTTCGCATAAAAATCCACGGTTTTGTTGTCGGAAAGTCCGATCGTGTGTACGGGGCATAAGATTATCTGATAAACAGTAAATATTAAAGAGAGGAGTAAGGAAAAGGAAAATAAGGAAGAGGAAAAGGAAGAAAAGAAAAAAGGGGGAGGGTCAGCCAGAGGTGAATTAGGAGGAAGATATATATATTACCAATGGATCCCATATCACATCAAATTTCTTAGAAGTGTTGCGAAGAATACAGGCGAGTATATCATTAACCATGATCCAGTTAGGCTTATTCTTCACAGAGTCAAGAGGAACCATCGACAGCTTGTTTTTTTTGTTTTTTTTTGTTCTGTATATACAAAGTATAAGACTAAATAAAAGGAGATTAAACATACAAATGATGATTTCACACTGCTAGGAAGTGGCAACCAAATATTTAAAGAGGAAAGGTAAGTGCTACATTATTTTCACCTGCTCCACAACATTCTGCTCTTGCTTCACATGTGGGAAATTCCTTTTAAACTATAATCTTTATCATTTGTAACTGTATGCGCCAACCTGACATTGCATCTCATCCTTTCCTACACACTGCAAACCTGCTTGTTCACTTCCTGCACAGTCACTTTCATCTCCAGAGGAATCTGTTTGAAGCTGCAAGTGATATACTCTGGAAAACATTAAGAAATTGTTTTTCTGTTCTCCTAGGACATTACCGTCTGATGACTTTGATATGAGTTATCGTGCAGGCTGCACACCTGGTGGGTGTTGCTGAATTTCTGGAGCGTTGTGCAATGTTCATGAGATGTATGTACATGTGCCTTTCTGACAAAACCTTAGCACAGTCTGTGAGAATGTTGTCAGCTATTTACATGTTTGACATATTGCTTCATGTTTGGCCTGCAGACCATACTGGGAATGGTGAACTAGAGCACAAGAGACAAGGGTTGAGTAAACTTGGACAAAAGTGAGATGTTCTAATTTGCCACTTTGGGAATTAAGACTTACATAATGTTGGTTTCAAGTAACACAAATGTGGCTATGGTGTTGTAATATATAGATTTGAAATTAGTTGTGATCCAATTACCTGCAAGTACCTCTTTTGTTTACCTCACAGACAAACACGACGGCTTAGCTACGCTTGATGTTTTTTTGCTATGTATGGGGTGTAGATGAGCAGCAAATTCTGTTTCCCTCAAAGGGTTGCTTTCTAACTTGCCCAGTTGAATGTTCATCATATGTGGTTTCATAAACATAAGAATGCATGTCACTAACCATTGTACCCAAGAATTAGTAGTTAAAAATTGTGGATACTTAAACAATGTTTATATTGTAGAAATTGAACAATCACACAATAAAGATAATTTACAACATGTTGCAGGTCATGCACTTTTTCAGGCAGAAGAGGGCAATGTTTTTCAACAAGATGTTTCCCAATAGTTATATAGTTACATAGTTAGTCAGGTCAAAAAAAGTCAAAAAAGTCAAAAAAAGTCCATCTAGTTCAACCAAAAAAAAAATCATACAATCCCATATACACAATCCTTCACCCACAGTTGATCCAAACGAAGGTGAAAAACCCTAGCAAATCATGCTCCAATTTTCTACAGCTGGGGAAAAAATTCCTTCCTGATCCCCCAAGAGGCAATCAGATTTTCCCTGGATCAACTTTACCTATAAATGTTATTACCCAGTTATATTATGTACATTTAGGAGAGAATCCCGGCCTTTTTTTAAAGCAATCTACTGAGCTGGCCAGAATCACCTCTAGAAGGAGTCTATTCCACACAGCTTACTGTGAAGAAACCTTTCCGTATTTGGAGATGAAATCTTTTTTCCTCTAAACGTAAAAAGTGCCCCCGTGTCCTCTGTGATAATCTTAAAGTGAATAACTCCACACCAAGTTTACTATATGGACCACTTATGTATTTGTACATGTTGATCATATCCCCCCTTAATCTCCTCTTCTCAAGAGAGAATTAATTTCAATTCCTCCAATCTGTCCTCATAGCTGAGCTCCTCCATGACTCTTACCAGTTTGGTTGCCCTTCTCTGCACTTTGTCCAGTTCCGGGATATCCTTTTTGAGAACTGGTGCCAAAAACTGAACTGCATATTCCAGATGAGATTTGTACAGGGCAAAATGATACTGTATCTCGCTCTCTGGAGTCCATACCTCTTTTATTACAAGAAAGGACTTTACTCCCTTTGGAAACCGCAGCCCACTGGTTAAAAGAGTGGGCTGTGTGCCTCTTATGCCCTTTCTCTCCTCTCTATGACATCTGTACTAAAGAGCAGGCTGCGTGAGACCCACTGCTGTCCTCTTCCCCCGCTCACCCCCAACCCTCAGCAGAAGTAATGATACACAGGGAAGGAGAACAGAAAATATTCATCTCCCCCTCCCACCTGGATGAAGCACACAAAGGACACTGGAACATGTAGTACCCAAGGAGCACAGTACAATTCAAGTAAATGAGAGTTTGGACTTCAACTCCCAGAGATCCCTGCACACAGAGGAGGAAAGCCAGTGAGTTTTCCAGGACAATTGACCGGAGGTTTAAGCAGTCTAGGAGGTTTAGGCAGTCTATAGAGTATTGACCTGCTGTCTGTGGAGTCCATGCCCATCCATCGGAGAAGATCAGAGCAGAGGACTGGGACACTGATAGTCTTGCTGTGCTGGGACCCAAAGCTGCAGTGAGTATGTGCCTACAGTCAGGGAGAGCCAATGAGAGTCTGAACTCTAGGACTGAGCCTTGTGTGGACCTGATCATGGGGACTAAGCCTTCTGAGACAACAGATCACCAAGTGTTTGGGGACTGAATCCAGTGTATACCAGGAGTGGTGAGTGGAAGAACCCAGCCTAAACCTGTATTCCCCACAGTTAATGCCAATAGAGACTGCCCCTTACTTAGCCATCTATTGCGAACAGTCTTAAAGGGACATCTTCACTTGCACCAGCTTATAGATGGGACCCAATGATAGACAGCTCTGTACTGCTAAATAGGCACGAGATACTATTTTGTCACATCCAGGGGTACTCCTTGTCAGCAATGCATACACCCACCCACTATTGGGGTTGTATGCAGTGAGTGCACTTGAGGACATTTCTTTGGGTTAGTTAATGTTGTTAGATTTCCCACTGTTTATGTCAGTTGAAACTTGGTTTAACTTTATTGCAGTCAATCGATAATATAGGTCAGTGTTCGATTTATCTAATACAGCATCTAATATTGTGTTCAGTTGCCTGTCTACTGGTTTATGCATTATGTTTGACTTGTCTTACCACAATATACAGTACTTATTTTATCTAATATCCAGCACTCAGTGGCCCATTTCCCAGATGCTAATATGGTGAGGTAATATACTAATGCTTAAGTTACACTGGTGTGAGCAGCTTTTAATCTATAACCAGGTGTGTCAGTGGGGACCGAGCAGTTTAAGTCGTTAAGTCGTGGCAGAAGAGAGAACCCATCATTCACAAGCTTACAGAACACAGAATGCCTATGGAGGTATCAAATTACTGGGTCCCCCTGCAATCCTCAAGTCCCTGCAGTTATCTGGCTGCTGGTGCGAGACAGAAGAAGAGACATTCTGTAAGGGAAAATTACTCTTTCCCTCATTGTCAGGTATCTCTACCTATTACTGCTCCTACTTTCTCCCTAACCAGCAGAACTCTGTTCCTAAACTAATCCCACAGTGAGATTGCGCTAAATGACGCAGAATATCACATGTAAGGACTTCTGTGTCAAGATGGCTGACCAAATTTTGCAGGATTTTGGCATCCAATAAGATACAACAGCCTCAACAAGATGGCTGCCATCGGCCTGCTGCAAGGGACAAATTCGTTTTCAATGGTCTCCTGCCAGCCTGAAGGAATGGCAAATATACTTTAACCCAGCACCTTCCTAATTGTTTACAGTTCAGTTCATCCCTAAGATATTCATTGTTCAGTAGGGTAAAGATTAGAGCTCTGTGCAGGCCATTTTTGAGTTCCTCCAATCAGACTCATCGAACCACAGCTTTATGGCGTGGGTTTTGTGCAGAGGAGCACAGTTGCACTGAAATGGAAAAGGAACTTTCCCAAACTGTTGCCACAAGAATGGAAGCACACAATTACCTAAAATGTATTTGTATGTTGTAGCATTAAACCCTTCATGCCAACAGTATGCATATATACAGTTCCACTGAACTGAGTTTTTTTTATGGGGCCGCATATATGCGTATCTGTCTTTGTGCTAGGAGCGCGCAGCACAGCACACTTCCAGTAAAGAGATTCACAGGGAGCCCTGGGTCCCGTACCAATGATCTGAACCTAAAAATAAACTGCGCTAAATGTTCTTTACATTATTAAAAATGTTATATATCATAAACGTCTGGAGTAAATATTAAATAATACAGTCCGGATCACCCAAATGCTTCAACACACACGAAAATTAATTCACAGTCCAAACATCATGGTAGTAAGTTGCCCTTACCAGAACACCAAATAAAGTGGGCAGATGGCTTAAACCCAGCCAGGGCCTCTATGATAGGGACCGATCAGCTCTGTCAAGATTCAGGTGTGGTTCCCTCAGTTTGATACCGGAAGAAGAAAAATAACAAAAAAGCTGGCCATAGTGTAGTATTGTTATACAATGTATGTGGACATACAAACGTGACCAACACCCTATTGTGCACTTAAAACGAAAGGTGATATCCCACCACCGTAGCTGTAGAGTGTGCTTACCAACTCTTAGACTTTATACTCATTTGGCTCCATATCACACTGGGAGATTGATTGCTGTAGTCAGGAAATCCTTATTCACAGTATACGACCCAAAAAGGAGATAAACTGACCATAGTGTAATACATTCAAGGAACACTTTAATAAATGAAGTAATGCACTTACAAACAGACGATCGAATTCGCATAAAATGTATAAAAGACGCCGACTGGCATAGCACTCACAAAGCGGAGCTTGTCTCCCTCGTCCTCCTTCCCTGGTCACGTGGTAGCGTCACTACGTGCGTACCCAGTAGTGACGCTACCACGTGACCAGGGAAGGAGGACGAGCTCCCCTTTGTGATTGCTATGCCAGCCGGCGTCTTTTCCTGGGGTGCCAACCCCTGGATTCACACCAGGAGACATATGCCTTCCAGATTCTGTAGTATATGACTTTGGAGGCCGGCTTCCTAGCATTAACCAAAGTAGAAACTACTGAAGCTGACACCCCACAGTCTTTCAGAATGTGGGTCTCAATAGCCAAATCGTTAAATTTAGCGTTTGTAAGGTAGGATGTAGGCATGTGCACACTGAAATATTTTTTTTCGGATTTTTGTTTTCGTTCGAAAAATAAATTTATTTAGTTAGTCCCGAAATTCGTTTTTATTTATTTTGTTCCGTTAAAAAATGCATTCATCTGAAAATCCGGAATAATTAAGGTCGAATCTGTCATTGAAGGCGTATGGTGTCTTTCAAATGTTCTAAGAAGATTCGACGGAGCAGCTAAACTGTACAACGCCGCAATCGCACATTTCCGGACGAATGTTCCGCCTACAAGCTATAGTAGAATTCTAATGTTGTATGACACTAGTAATAATTATATTTATTAATTATTATTACTAGTCAACCAACATTAGAATTCTTCTATAGCCTATGTGCGGAGCATTTGACCATAAATGTCTGCTCGCAGTGACTGCTTTGTCGAATCTTCATGTTGAATCTTTTCCCTCTATGGACTAATAGAGTTAGGTTAGGCACAGTCGATCTTTTTTGCTATTGCCTCTATAATGTTGAATCTTTTCTCTCTATGTCGAATCTTTTCTCTCTATGTCGAATAATCTTGGACTAATAGAGTTAGGTTAGCCACATTCGACCTTTTTTGCTATTGTCTCTATAATGTTGAACCTTTTCTCTCTATGTCGAATCTTTTCTCTCTATGTAGAATAATCTTGGACTAGAGCTAAGGTTAGGCACATTCGACCACAGGTTTGATGGACACAGATCACTATTGTCAGCGTCATGTCGAATCTTCTATCTGTATTGAACTGCTGACACAACGAAAACAAAAATAAAGCATTTGTCTATGTCGGATCTTTCAGTTTTCGGATTATGCATGTTCGTTATCGTCTGTTAAAACGAAAATACCTGAAATTCGGACGAAAATGCATTCGGACGAACACGAATGCACATGTTTAGTAGGATGGAATACCGGACCTTGCGAGAGAAGTGGTCCCCTACCACCATTTTTACTATCTCTGCAAACCAAGATCTCCTGGACCATGCCGGGGCCACAAGAATCACCTCTTTGCCTTCCTGCTTGATCCTGCGAAGAAGATGCGGAAGTAGCAGAACAGGAGGGAAGATCAATGAAAACTGATCACACGGAAAAACCAAGGCATCTGTTCCGCATGCCATCCTTGATCCCTTGTCCTTGACACAAAGTTGTCTATCTTTTTGTTGAACATGGACACAAACAGATCCACGTCCGGAATTCCCCATCTTTGACATATTGACAGAAAGATGTCGGGGTTAAGAGACCACTCTCCCGGGAACAACTGTTGGCGACTTAAGTAGTCCGCCTGCCAATTCTCTATTTCTGGAATGAAGATTGCCGATAGACAAGGAATGTTGTCTTCTGCCCAAGAAAGGATATGATTCACCTTTCTCTGGGCCACATGACTTCTCGTGCCCCCTTGGTAATTTATATAGGCCACTGTTGTGGCATTGTCGGATTGGATTCTGAGAGAACAATTCCATAATCTGAGCGTCCAGGCCTTCAGGTCCAGGCGTGCTGCCCGAATCTCTAGAATATGGATGGGCAGGGTCATTTCTGATTTGGACCATTTCCCTTAGACAGATGCTTCTTCCAGGACTGCTCCCCAGCCCAGAAGGCTGGCATCTGTTGTTACCACCTTCCAGGTAACTGGTAGAAAGGATTTTCCTTTTTGAAGATTCTTGGATATTAACCACCAACTGAGGCTTTGATGCACTTTGGTGGATAAACGCATTGGGAAGTCAAGAGCTTGGACCTTCTTGTTCCAAGTTGACAGGATACAGTTTTGCAGCAGTCTTGAATGAAACTGAGCATAAGGAACAGCCTTGAATGAAGCCACCATCTTTCCCAACAATTTCATTCAAAGTCGAATAGAAGGATTCTTCTTTGCTTTGACCAGCTGAATCAGTTCCCTTATGGAACTGATCCTTGCCTGTGGAAAGAACACCCTCTTCTGAGCTGTATCTATGATCAGACCCAGATACTGCAATCTCCTTGATGGTTTTAAGGAGTACTTCTCTAGGTTGAGAATCCAACCTAGGTATTCCAGCTAGCTGACTGCAGTGACCAAACTTTGGTTTAAGCGGGCTACCGACTGATCAAGAGAAGATCGTCTAAGTAAGCCAGAATCATTATGCCTTGAGCCCTTCTTTTGGCTAAAGGAGGAGCCAGGACCTTTGTAAACACTCTGGGTGCAGTAGCTAGACCGAAAGGCAGAGCTACGAACTGAAAATGAAGATTTTCTATCTCTAGATATTTCTGGTGAGCGGGAAAAATAGGCACATAGAGATAAGCATCCTTGATGTCGATTGATGCCAGGAGTTCTCCACGTTGTAGGATGGAGACTACTTATCGGATTGACTCCATGTGAAAAGAGCGTATATTCAAAAACCGGTTTAGATCTTTGAGATCTAAAATGGGTCTGACATCCCCATTTGGTTTTGGTACCGTGAAAAGGTTTGAATAAAACCCTAATCCTCGCTCTTCCAAGGGGACCACCAATATCACTCTTTGAGACAAGAGATGATCCAAAGCTAGAAAGAGAGACTTCTTTTTTACTGGATCTCTGGGAACGTTTGATCTGAGAAAACGAGGAGACGGGAACTCTAGTTTGTATCCTAGAGATATTGAGGAAGCCACCCATCTGTCTCGACATTGTTCCTGCCAGACCCTTGAAAACTGCAGAAGTCTTCCCCCCACTCGAGTGAGCAGGGGCGCCATAAGGAGGTTTTAGTATTTTGTTTTGTGGGCTTCCTCCCCCAGGTCCTCTTTTGACCCTGGAACTGACCCTGAGGTCTACCTCTTGAACCTGACGGTGGAGGCCTTCGTGACTGCCTGCAGGCTGATGCTCCTGGCACTGGAGAAGAAGCTTGTTTAAAAGAAAAGCGCTTAAACTTCTTCTTTTTCATTAGAAATTCTTCGGATGCACTTATCCAGATCGTCCCCAAATAATCATTCACCATGAAATAGAAAACTAAAGCTTTTTGCATGGCGCTCCGGCTGACCAATTTTTCAACCATAAAATTCTACACACATGTACCAGTCCTAGCATAAGCCGTGAGGCCTGGAGAATAGAATCTTTCAAAGCGTCTACTGTAAAACATTACGCCTCTGATATCCCGGCCAAATCTTGGGCCTGCTGATCAGGAATAACCCTGAGTACCTCTTTAAACTGGTCCTTTAAGGGCTGAGATACCCCAATCGCTGCCAGCGCAGGGTGAACCACTGAACCTGCGAGCGAAATATAGTTTTTAAAAAGGAATTCCAACTTTTTAACTGTTGGATCCTTTAGCATTTGAGTATTGTCTACTGGATAAGTCAGGTTTTTGTTCACAGAGGCAGCGTCAATTGCTGGAATCCCCCACTTTTTATTAAACTCTTCCTCCGTAGGATAAAATTTTGAAAACTTTTTTGGAGGAAAAAACTGTTTATCTGGGTGCTCCCACTCAGAATACATAAGCTTTTTTAGCAATGAATACATAGGAAAAGCATGAATAGTTTGGGGAGGTTTTATCGAACCCAAACCAGAAGTGGGCTCATTGACTGACTGTGCTACTGGCAGCAAAAATGTGGAGCAGACCAATTCAGTGAGAGAGTGTACCAACAACCTTTCCTGTGAACCTGATCCATCCATATTAGACTCTTCAGAAGAGGAGTCACCAGCCTCTTCCTGGTCCCCCAAGAGATTGTCATCTCTCGCCCCCTGTTCCTCAGTTTGAGGGTCCGGGGTAATGGACGGGGACCTGTTATGCTTAGTCCCACTCTGGGATGCGATTAAAGCATCAATCTTTTGCTCCAAGCCAGAAATGGTTGAGGAAAAAACCTCTTCAGTATTATAAACAGGGGCTGCAGTGTTAAGAGCAGCTGCAACACCCGGCGTCCCTGATGGCTCACTCTGACTAGCCATATCACTCTCAGGGGAGGATGCCATCTTTTTTTAGATGGTTTTAGACTCACTTGTGACTGTAGAAGTCTTTCTAGAGCCCTTTTTTGAGGTGCTTTTACCCCCCCCCTTCCGACCATAGCCCGATGCACAAAGCGGAGGTACTACCAGAAGGAACGCATCCACTGCTTGAGCAATAGTACAGCCCTGCCGCTGCTATTAATGCTCAGCCTGATGCAATAGTAAATGTGTCAAAAGGAATGCCTGTGTTACCAAACCTCTTTAATGCCACCCTTGCTCTTGTGTCCCTCCGCAGCTTGTAGCAGTAACAAATGGTGTCTTTAAACACACTCTCCCACGCTGGACATTGGAGGACGCCAATGTCGCATTAAGCCCCGTCCCCCTCCGTCGCCTATGGCCCCCCTCCTCTCTTTTAATAAAAGAGCTTTCCCGCACGAGCGCAGACCTCTGATCCTATGGGATCGCTTTTGTGAGGGGGAAAAATGGCGAGGAGTGAGCCTGGAAAGCCATCGAGTAGGGCGGTGTGCCGTTCATTTTTTTTCCTTTCTCCTGGCGCCTCTTCCTCGTGAAGAGGGGGAGAAAATAGCACAGGTGGGGGGCGTCTGGTGGGGAGGAAAACCCCCCAGACTTACCGGAGGACTGCTGCTGGCTGGATGAAAGGAAACTGCTTGTTCCACAACGTGAGCTCTCTGAGGAGCCTGAGAAGGTATGTGCTCAATACAGCCCCCAGTGGTGAAACATCACATTCACTAATTAAAGGAGACATTTCATAAGAAAATTCAAATATTTCTTAGAAAAAACTCCACTTACCTTTCCCACCGCAGGGTTTTCTGCGGTAAAACCAACAGATCCAATCTTCCCCCTTCACGGTGGGTTTCGTTACAAACCTTCAGGAGCTGAGGATCCTCGGGGAAACCCACAATCCTGGACCTGTAATAAAACCACCGCTAGTAAAAACTTTATGGCCTTAATACCAAAAGTACTGAATACCGGGGTCCAGCTCTCTAAAAGAGAAGCGTTTACAGCCAAAACCTAATTTCTTCGGATACGAGGCCTGGGTACCATTTATTTCAACCAGAAATACACTTTGAATGGATCCAGTCGCATGGCTAGCCCCAGCAAGGATTGCTCCAGTGGAGCTCAGCACAGAACATCTTTTCTCGTTACCAACACATTTGACACTGGCGAAAAAACTTAGGTACTCCCAGTAATGGGAGGGGTTATATAGGGAGTAGACTTTTTGTCTTAGGGTGTGCCAGTGTCCATCACCTGAAGGTGGCCTATGACCCACATAGTAACTACTATGGCTCTGTGTCCCGTGATGTACGAAAAGAAAGCAAAAAGGCTCACTATTGTTTTTGGGCTGAACTGCGGGTATATACAACAGCTAACATGCACATATGTGGTATCACTGCAATCGTCCAGTGCAGGAGAATTTATTTTGGGTTGTTATTTGGTGGTAGGTTATAGTAGTAACAAGAAATATACAGCTAAATTTAAAGAAATATATATTTTTTTACTATCTTTGACAGGTTTTCCTATGATAATAAAAAGAAAAATCTGCAGATATCCATTACCATTTACCACCAAATAAAAGCCCAATTTGTCCTGAAAAAAAACAAGGTATAATCCACCTGGATGCACAAGTAGTGATGATATGCACAGTTTTACTAACATATGTCAAAATTGTGCTTAGGCATTTGTTTTACCCTTAGGTGTGAAGGGGTTAACAATATCTGTCATTTTAAACCCCAGGATATATTTGGCTATTCAAATGGGTATACTGGTCCAGTGTTCACAAATATTTGGCCGTGTAAATGTATGTGTACTAAAGGGGGTATACTTTATATGAGTTCAGGATTACTTCTGCTTCCTATTAAAAAGCTGATCAGCTTAGACTTAGATAAACCATAAGTAATATAATATTATTTATACTACTGAATATTAGCATAGCAATACATATTAGTTGGTGGATAAAAGCATAGCGGTACATTTAAAAACATTTATACAATTAAACGCATTAAAGTGGAGTTCCGCCGAAAAAAATAAAGATAAAAGTCATCTGCTACAAATACTGCAGCTGCTGACTTTTAAGATAAGGACACTTACCTGTCCAGGGCTCCCGCGATGTCCTCACCCGAAGCCGACCCGTCCCTCGGCTCCTGGGAGCAGGCGCCGGTATCTTCAATAAGGGAATCAGGAAGTGAAGCCTTGCGGCTTCACAGCCTGATTCCCTATTGTGCATGTGCGAGTTGCGCTGCGCTTTCTGAGTGGTCCCTGCTGTCTTCTGGGACTTTTGTGTCTACCAGAAGACAACTGGGGGGGGGTGGGGGGTGGAGGGGCCTGACATGGCGTAGTTCGCCGCGGATACTGCACGACCTTTCGCCGGAAGCGGAAGCAAATACCTGTATTAAACAGGTGTCTGCTCCCCCCTCCCCCCTGAAAGGTGCCAAATGTGGCACCAGAGGGGGGGGAGGAATCCGGACAACGGAAGTTCCATTTTTGGTTGGAACTCCGCTTTAAATAGTTCTAAAAATGGGGTGATCTACACCAGGATTACTAAGCTTAAAGCAGTTGTATACTCCGCTTGGACATTTTTAGTATAGTAAG
Organism: Lithobates clamitans; assembly: GCA_037952925.1. Taxonomy (NCBI): domain Eukaryota; kingdom Metazoa; phylum Chordata; class Amphibia; order Anura; family Ranidae; genus Lithobates; species Lithobates clamitans. Next base: position 8,075,712 of record JBBGZY010000573.1, read on the forward strand.
GCTTACCTGTAGGTAAAATTAATATCTTCTAAACCTGCACAGTTTAGGAGATATTCACCCTGCATGCTGATGTCCGCAGCGCATGCGCAGTGAATGTCTGATGAAGGTACGGCGTATCGTGCCAGACCTTGCCGGAACGGAGGACTTTCGCGTGCATGCGCGGGAGTGATGTCATCGCGGCTCCAACCACTCACAGCATCAGAGCCAGCGACCCCGGAAAAAACAGATAGGCAATGTGTCAGCCCCTCATCGCTGACCGGGTCAGGCTGCAGGAGCTTTGTTCTAAGGTAAGTATTTCATAGGGTGCTAGTATGCGATGCATACTAGCACATTATGCCATTGTCTTGCAGGGGTTTTTTTTGTTTTTTTCTTCAGTGTTTTACTACCACTTTAATAGGGGTGCAAGAATGACCACTTTAAATAACACAACCTTAGGGTCCCTTATTTTTTGGCCACTGGGTGGTGCTACTTTATTCAGGCAAAATATACTGTCCACTTTTACATAAACCAAATCTCTCGGGGGACCAGGAAGAGGCTGGTGACTCCTCTTCTGAAGAGTCTAATATGGATGGATCAGGTTCACAGGAAAGGTTGTTGGTACACTCTCTCACTGAATTGGTCTGCTCCACATTTTTGCTGCCAGTAGCACAGTCAGTCAATGAGCCCACTTCTGGTTTGGGTTCGATAAAACCTCCCCAAACTATTCATGCTTTTCCTATGTATTCATTGCTAAAAAAGCTTATGTATTCTGAGTGGGAGCACCCAGATAAACAGTTTTTTCCTCCAAAAAAGTTTTCAACATTTTATCCTACGGAGGATTTCATAGGGTGCTAGTATGCGATGCATACTAGCACATTATGCCATTGTCTTGCAGGGTTTTTTTTTGTTTTTTTCTTCAGTGTTTTACTACCACTTTAATAGGGGTGCAAGAATGACCACTTTAAATAACACAACCTTAGGGTCCCTTATTTTTTGGCCACTGGGTGGTGCTACTTTATTCAGGCAAAATATACTGTCCACTTTTACATAAACCAAATGAAAAGAGTAATGATAAACAATGGTATTTAACACATTAAAAACAGGGAAAGAAAAAAAAAAGGAATTAATAATAAAAATGAATACATTCTTTATTATTGTTTATCCACAGTCTCTCCTTCAACGGTTAAAGTAGAAGTATAGCCAAAGCTTGTTTGGCTGTACTTCTCCTATGGGTCACAGGAGTGCAATTTGTTTTGCACTACTGTGACCCGTTTTCATCAGAGAGCGGACTGAACGTGACCGATTTCAGTCCAGGCACCGTGTCATCATGACCACGGAGTTGGGATCCCCCAGGTGCCTGGACTGACACCCCGCTCAGCCTTTCAGCGAGCTGCTGAGAGCCTGAGATGCCCGCTCCACCCCCTCCACAGCCCAGCGCTCCAATTAGGGTGCCCACGTGTCCCGGATTGCCCGGGATTGTCCCTTATTTCAGATTTTCGTCCCGTGTCCCGGGCACCTTCATTCCGGGACAATACAGTGTCCCGGAATGAAAAAAAAACACACCGCCAGCACCAGTCCGACTCCGCCACCCTTATAATCATAAACTGTGTAACAGTAAAACACACACATCATCATATGCTTAACAGTTAACTGGTTGCTAGGCTAGGGCCGCCCGCCCTGCGTCTAGCAACCAGTGATGTCAGCGGACACCGTCACGTGGGCAGTCAGGCACATTGTGGGCACTGGGCACCCGCACCTACGGCTACAGCTGAGCAGCGTGCCTCTGTCCTCCGCTCCGAGAGATAGAGAGAGCAGCTGCCAGCCTTGCCCAGGCAGCCAGCCACACTTACTAGCCTGTGGCCCTGTGCCCAGTCAGTGCCAGTCCCGGGGCCGCCGACTATCCAGCAGCCGGTGCAGCAGAGAGCAGCAGCACATTGCCAGCAGCGCAAGCCGACTCCGAGCTGCCCGACTTGAACTTCTCCAGTCCAGTCTCCGAGTCCAACGACGAAGTCCGTGAGTTTGCCGCCCGCCGCCGCCAGACAAACTTCCAGGTTAGTGTAACTTTACACTTACAGTGAGCAGTGCACACTCCCCCTCCGTTCTGCTGCTGTCCCCCCCACCCCCCTCCATTCTGCTGCTGTCCCCCCCACCCCCTCCGTTCTGCTGCTGTCCCCCCCACCCCCCTCCATTCTGCTGCTGTCCCCCCCACCCCCCTCCATTCTGCTGCTGTCCCCCACACTCCCCCTCCGTTCTGCTGCTGTCCCCCACACTCCTCTCCATTCTGCTGCTGTCCCCCACACTCCCCCTCCATTCTGCTATATCACCCACACTCCCCTCCATTCTGCTGCTGTCCCCCCACCCCCCTCCATTCTGCTGCTGTCCCCCCCACCCCCCTCCATTCTGCTGCTGTCCCCCCACCCCCCTCCATTCTGCTGCTGTCCCCCCACACTCCCCCTCAGATCTGCTGCTGTCCCCCACACTCCCCTCCATTCTGCTGCTGTCCCCCACACTCCCCTCCATTCTGCTGCTGTCCCCCACACTCCCCCTCCGTTCTGCTGCTGTCCCCCCCACCCCCCTCAATTCTGGTGCTGTCCCCCACACTCCCCCTCCATTCTGCTGCTGTCCCCCACACTCCCCTTCATTCTGCTGCTGTCCCCCCCACCCCCTCCATTATGCTGCTGTCCCCCCCACCCCCCTCCATTCTGCTGCTGTCCCCCCCACCCCCTTCCATTCTGCTGCTGTCCCCCCCACCCCCCTCCATTTTGCTGCTGTCCCCCCACCCCCTCCATTCTGCTGCTGTCCCCCCACACTCCCCCTCAGATCTGCTGCTGTCCCCCACACTCCCCCTCTATTCTGCTGCTGTCCCCCCCACCCCCCTCCATTCTGCTGCTGTCCCCCCACACTCCCCCTCAGATCTGCTGCTGTCCCCCACACTCCCCCTCCATTCTGCTGCTGTCCCCCACACTCCCCCTCCGTTTTGCTGCTGTCCCCCACACTCCCCCTCCGTTCTGCTGCTGTCCCCCACACTCCCCCTCCATTCTGCTGCTGTCCCCCCCACCCCCCTCCATTCTGCTGCTGTCCCCCACACTCCCCTCCATTCTGCTGCTGTCCCCCACACCCCTCCTCCATTCTGCTGCTGTCCCCCCCACCCCCCTTCATTCTGCTGCTGTCCCCCACACTCCCCTCCATTCTGCTGCTGTCCCCCCCACCCCCCTCCATTCTGCTGCTGTCCCCCCCCACCCCCCTCCATTCTGCTGCTGTCCCCCACACCCCCCCCTCCATTCTGCTGCCGTCCCCCCCACCCCCCTCCATTCTGCTGCTGTCCCCCACACTCCCCCTCCGTTCTGCTGCTGTCCCCCACCCCCTCTGTTCTGCTGCTTTCCCCTCACCCCCCTCAGTTCTGCTGCTGTCCCCCACCCCCCTCCATTCTGCTGCTGTCCCCCTCCGTTCTGCTGCTGTCCCTCTCCGTTCTTCCTCCATGTCCACCTGCTGCTGTCCCCCTCCGTTATGCTGCTGTTCCCCCCCGTCCTGCTGTAGCCCCCCATTCTTCCTCCGTGTCCCCCTCTGTTCTGCTGCTGTCCCTCTCCATTCTGGTGTCCCCCTCCATTCTCCCTCCGTGTCCTCCTTCGTCCTGCTGCTGTCCCCCTCTGTCCTGATGTTGTCCCCGTCTGTCCTTCTCTCCTCCTCCATTCTTCCGGGGGGGGGGGGGGGCGCGGGGGGCGGGGGGCAGGGTGTCCCTGAATGGCAGTTTGGAAATGTGGTCACCCTAGCTCCAATGATTGAGGAGGGAGAAGAGCAGAGAGCTGTGACTGACAGTCTACAGCTCTCTGCTCATAGAGCTGTAAAAACCGAGTGATTGGCGTTGTTGTCAGTGCAGAGGCGCCGGGGGACAGATGTAGCATTGGACCCATGCTGCATCCACCTGGGTAAGTATGATGGAGGAAAAAAAATAAACCTTTACTCCTCTTTTAAACTATTTTGTAATGAAAGGAATGTGCGTAATAAAAACTGATATTATTCATGGTCACTTAAAATATGACATAAACTGTGTAAAATTTGTAAGTACAACGTGCACACAATAGAAATATGTGTCATCTAGAGCTGAAAGTGACTAATTTACTGTGCTAACAGCGTTTTGTTTGCTTTCTCCCCCAGAACAAAGTTATTTTCCTTTTTCTCATATTTTAATGTGTAAATGAAAGGTGTTTACACTCCACATTGTTCAAATTTACTTAAGCCATTTGCAGTCTATAAAGAGTGACACAGCAAGGACTTGTCAAGTGAAGTTCTGAAGGGAGAGTGGTATAATAGAACCCACCTGCCAGGCCTAGAAAAAGCTGTAAGCACCATTTTATTTTACAGAGACAGTGCTTGGATTTTAGCTTTAAATTCGGAAATGTTTTTAGCAAGTTTTACAGCAAGATTCTTCTTTTCCTCGATGTTGTGTTCAGTTTTTACCATGTTCATACCATGATGAATGCCTTGAACATGAACCTTTAAAGCAAAACTCCAGGATCTGTGGTTCTACATTGCTCATTTCCACTTCCCCACTCTAAACTAAATTGACTAAATCTGCAAACATGTTTAGTAAAAATTATATTTTTGTGCCTTAAAAAGTATTTTATTTGATGATTATGTGACTTTCTAGGTCCTTTCCTTCATCTGACATTCCAGGTCCTTTCCTCCCTCCAGCAGGTGGGAGTAAATAAATAGTGCTGCTGGCACATCATGGAGATGATGGAGATGGGATGGACAGTGCTTATGGTCAATCTGCAATTAACAGCTTTGGCATTGCTTACACACAGACAGCACTCTAGTGAAACCCTGAGGACTACAGGGGTGTGTCTATGACAGCCATGCTGCTGACCAACTACATGGACTATGCAGGAAGAAGAGAGGCTGCCATGCAATCAGGCATTGTCAATAAGATCTAAAGCTTCAAGGAAAAGAAGAAGATCAAATGAACAATTATACACCCTAGGCCATTTCAGGGGCATACTTTAATGGGATTTTGAACACCCAATTTGCCAGAAGGCAGCAGTGCGGCACAATGAAGCACTGGCAAATGTAAGTATTTTTTTTCAACAGATTTATATTAAAAATGCCTCTGTAAGCGTTCTGATTTTTGGGTGGTAGGGGGCTTTCAATCATAGAGGGTCTGCTTTGAAACAGTGAAGCTAGAATTGGGCTTTAAGTGTATAAAGGGAAGATAGTTTACCTGCTTGTGGCTTCAGCATTACATCTAAGCATTGCTATAGAGCAGTGGTCTCCAAACTACGCCGCTGGGGGGGGGCAGATGTGGCCCTTTGCTTGACTGTTTTTGCCCCTTGGGGCACCATTCCACCAACTGAAACCAATAATAGTGCACCATTCACCTCTATTGACACCATCAATCAGGCACTATTCTTCTCATTGATAGCAACAGTGGGGCACTATTCCTCCCATTAAAGCCAATGGTGGGGCAATGGTGCCAGGGCATTTTCTACTCCAACTGGCCACAGTCTCACCCCCCCTAAAGCCTGAAGGACAGTAAAGTGGCCCTTTGCTTAGAAAGTTTGGAGACCCCTGCTATAGAGTATCAATCCGTCATAGCCCATTTTGTCAACAGTATGGTATCCTGAGAACTCCAATGTTTAGTTTGTAATGTAGAGGAACTATTCCCAAACACACCCACTCTAGGCTCCTTTAGGTCTCTCACATACAGAAACTTCCAAGCATCAAAGTGTTACTACTAAGAAATGCATCATTCATCAATTAGATTCAAATCTACCTTGGAAGTTTGGTGATACAGTGAAGAGAGTCAGAACAAATCAAATATTATTCTAACTATAATTGTAGTCAGAGTCTTTACTTGGAAATGTGATAACCCTAACTACCAAGACCTGAGGTGTGCCTTGGCCTAGTTGGTCAGTACGCCTAAAAGAGGGCATACCCTGAGTGTATGAAAACGAAAAATGTATGATGTGTATATATATATATATATATATATATATATATATATATATATATATATATCTATATATATATATAAAGGTTTGAGGGAAACGGGTGGGTTGGAACCATGCAGATGAGCCGACCAGGAACAAGACAGAGGAGGAGGGATATATACCCCTCAGACTCCTCCTACAAATGCAGGCTAGCTTCTACCCAGCCTTCTAACTTGTAGTCAGAGTTTTCACTTGGAAAGGCGATAACCCTAACTACCAAGACCTGAGGTGTGCCTTGGCCTAGCTGGTCAGTACGCCTAAAAGAGGGCAGAAAGACACGAAAAGTAGGTGTGATATGAAAGCTTTGATGAAGGGCAGGTAATAAGAATCAGTCTAGTAAAGTAGCGAATGCCTGGATGACTTCAGTATAGGGTTCCGGTATGTATCTACTATGACAAGAGGAAACTCCAGTGCCCCACGTACTTGATGATTTAAGGGTCCCCCTGTTTGGATCCTGCGAAATCTGCCCCGATCCTAAACAAATATCCAGAAAATGGTTTTGGATTTAAGCCTAATTTGGTGGGTAAAACCAGACATGAGAATGAACTGCTTGTAGTGAGAGGATGTGTGAGAAAAGTGGGCAAGGGCTGTTCAGAGGAGCCACTGCAAAATGATTGCAGAGAAGATCAAACACTTCAAAAATCGGACACCAATTACTGTAGTTCTGTAGATTTTACCACTAACCCCTGGCCTGTCTGTCTATTGTTGTTATTGGGAAGTTTTGAGAGGGCAAGCCGCAAAAAATAATAATAAAAGATGGACGGACTGTCAGGAGTTTGCAGGGGCCTGAAGTACTAAACACCTGATAGATACTCGATAGTGTTGGCGGATAAGGCCAATTCGCTGTGGCAACATCAACAAAAGCCAGTCATGAACCTGAGAAAAATCTTCCAACTCTAATGCCGCGTACACACGGTCGGACTTTTCGTCTACAAAAGTCCAACGGACGCTGACGGACTAAAGCTGGCTGGTAATCCGATCGTGTGTGGGCTTCTTCGGACTTTCAACGTACTTTTTTAGCCTCAAATCCGACGTACTTTAGATTTGAAACATGCTTCAAATCTTTACGTCGTAACTACGACGGACCCCGAAGTCCGCTCGTCTGTATGCTAGTCCTACGGACAAAAAAATGACGCATGCTCATAAGCAAAAACTAAACGGAAGCACTCGGTCTAGTAAAACTAGTGTTCGTATTGTAGGTAGCACATTCATCACGCTGCAAAATCTGTGATCGTTGAATGCAGCGCATTTTATTTCTTCTTTACGAATGCTCTAAAGAACGAAGGTGTTTTGCTGTTCATAATCAGAGTTCTCCCAAACTGATTTCTGAATTCTTTTTCTCTTTGATCTCATGAATGATATAGTATGCTTTTTATAAACAATGTTTCCATACTAATAATACTTTTTCCCTTATTTTTTTTTTTTTTTTTTTAGGTTTGTAAAGTTACCACAAAGAACCCATTATTCTTTTTTTTTTTTTCTAGTGATTATTTTTTAGTTTTTAGATAAAGTTAACCCAAAGCACCGTTTTTGTTTATGTATATTTTTTTATTTTCAAGACTTACCACTTGAACATTATTAACATTAGTAATGTATTTTTGGTGTGTTTTTTTAAAACTCAATGAGATTGTTGTCCCTTGTTAATTTAACATTGTGTGTAAAATCAATGATTTAAAAGAAAACACATAAAGTCTTTTGCTAAACTCAAAAAAGATCCATTTATTCATGGTCAAAATAAAATAAAGAGGAAGTCAACGCTGGAAAAAGTCGGTGTACAAGAAAATTGGGATCTTGAGGAGTCCATATAAGAGGGAGCACAATCTGGTCCAAGAATCCCAGAGATCAACAGCACCAGCAGATGATCTAGATGTCCCCAGACTGTGGTCCTACAACAGCCTGCGTCTTCTGTCAGACCAGACTGAACCCAGGTCATCACTTTCTTCTCTTCCCTGCAGCCTTTCCTCCACGCTGCCCTGCAGCCTTCCCTGCAGCCTTCCCTGCAGCCTTCCCTGTAGCCTTCCCTGTAGCCTTCTTTTGAGGCTGTGGCTCTGGTGTTTCAGTTGTGGCAGGAGGAGGAGGAGGAGGAGGAGGAGGAGGAGGAGGAGGGGGGGGGCTGCCTCATGTAGTTGGGTGTTTTTGGTTAGCGTGCCCTGCAGCCCCTTATGGATTGTTTCCCCAAATAGGCGCTCACAAATGAGGCGCTGCTCCCAATCCATCTGAAGAAGCCTGCTGGCTAAGTAGCAGCCATAGGCTTCTTCCGCTTCGGGGGGGCTTGTTAAAAAACGGGTGGCCTGTTGCATGAGGCGCAGGGACGCGTCCTGTGTGACCATCCCCTTCCTGGCCCTTTTTTTGGGAAGGTGGAGGGGAGGCACTTGGGATTGGGTGAGGCTCCTACTGGGCCCAGCCACCTCACTTGGCCCAGCCACCTCACTTGGCCCAGCCACCTCACTTGGCCCAGCCACCTCACTGGGAGCAGCCACCTCCTGCCTGACACTGGGCCCAGCCTCCTCCAGGATGATGGTGAATCCGGCCTCCTCCAGGCTGTCCATGGGCCCGGTCTCCTCCTGCCTGCCACTTTCCCCACATTCCTCCTGGATGGACTCATCCTGTGTATAAAAAAAGGACAATAGTTTTAGTTTCTTTTTTTGGGTTCATCAATGACACACAGTTTGCTTCTCATGACTAGCAAATTCAATGTGAATACATCTCTTTAATAAAAGAGTCTAATCAGACACCCTAATTATTTCAAGCAGGTGCCAAACATATTTAGTCACTACTATCATTTGATATGTATACACAATTTGGAGTGCTAAATTATTTGAGACAATTATAACATCCAGTTAACATCATTAATATTAGTACAGTAAATATTTGTTAAAATAATTTACCTGACTCCAGATGGTCATATCCGGTTCATCCAGGATGGAAGACCCAGCTTGCTCCTCATCAGCCTCTGCTGGGGTGGAGGGAAGGGTGGAGGGAAGGGTGGAGGGAAGGGTTGAAAGTGATGCCCTGGCTTCATTCTGGTCATCAAGAAAACGGAGTTGATTGTAGTACCACAGCCTGGGTACATAAACATCATCTGCTGATGCTCCTGATCTCCTTGATTCCTGGATCTTCCTATGCTCCCTTTTATACATGTTCCTCAAGACCCCAATTTTCTTGAGCACTGTCTCCATTGTTGCTCCCGGGATGGTCTCCTGGACAAAGGACAGAAGTCTCTCCAGCGTTGACTTCCTCACATGCTTGGCATAATACTGAGGGTGTTTCACCTCCCACAAATTCCTCATCTCTCGATACTTTGAAATAAAAGAAGTAAGGAA